>CM053792.1:343884246-345364246 GCA_028749045.1 Cupressus sempervirens | reverse complement strand
TCATGTATGGTTTCATTTATGTCATTGCTTCATGGATTAGAATTAGGATGAGGATGTATTTTATTTCACATATATGTATATTCTTTTAAGCCTTTCATACCCTGTGGCATGTACAGTGGATGATTGAGCAATCGAAAATGTAATTTATGAACATTGGACTTTTCATTATTATTTCATGTGGATGTAGTGTTAAATGGAATCATTAGTATTGGATGATTTAGATGTAATTCAAAGTTAAGGGATCCTCAAAGAATGTAACTTGTTATGTATGCTATGTTTACTTTCACTTGTATTGTTATTATTGCTTCTGTTATCATGTGTATGATGTAGATGGTTTTAGTTTCATTTATTAAAAAAAAAATGCTACCAAACTTAGTGAAACTTTAGGTTAATTCTTTAGATCCCTTGGTAGGGCATTACACAAGGACAATTAGAGAGTCTTAAGTTATCAAAGATCAAGATGAAAGTCGAGATAGAAGAATTGAACAAGTTCATTAGGCAACTAGTCACTCTACTAGTAACTATCTCTGGTGTGTCTATAACACAAACTCCTACTATTGCTGAAGTGCAAGCCCTCATTTCTCAACTTCAAGAAGATAGACATTTTGACCAGATTGGGAAGGAATGGATAGAGAAACTCAAATAAGAAGGAGTTTCCATCATAGAACAAGTTGGTAATGTTATCCTTAGACTAGAAAGAGAAAAGGATAACCTCTTATCAAATAGAAACACTTTGGCTAGAGAAAGGGTCAAATGTGATGATTGCATCTCTCTTCTTAAGATGATCATCTAGATGAAAGCAAAAGAAGTAGTTGAAGAAAGCAAAATAACCTCTGTTCATCCTTTTCTTCTACAACAAGCATATGGACACTCAATTTGATGGAAGATGCATCTCTTCAAGATCTGGGGCGGGTTTAGTGTTGATATCCCCAAAAGGAGAACGTGAACCCATGGGCTTCAAATTAAAATTTGGGAATACAAATAGCATTGCAGAGTATGAGGCTTTATTACTAGGGATAATAATAGCAAAATAAAGAGGGATAAAGATCCTGAAAGCTCAAGGTGATGCAGAGCTCATTGTGAAATAAATAAAAGAACAATATTCCATGAAAAATCACAAGCTGAAGAATTACAAAAATAGGGTTTGCGATGAGATAGAAGGCCTAGACGCCTTATCTATTGAAGCAGTTCCAAGGGAGATGAACATTAAGGCTAGTTCTCTTGTAGTCTCCACCTCTTTGTTATTGCCTCATCCAAACATCAAAGATAAAAAGTATCAGATTGAAATTGTGTATCACCCCTTTGTTCCAAATAATGTAGAATCTTGGCAAGTCTTCAATGATGATAAGAGTTTGCAACTATTTCTTGAAAATGATAAGTCTAGTTTTGAACAGGAATCTAGTGAAAGTGATCATGAAAGCTCTGATGTCAATAAGAAATATAATCAAAATGGAGAAGTTTAGTTGAAAGGTAATATTATTTCCCCATATTTTGTGGGTTTAGAAAATTTTTTTAATAGACATGTTGCTTACATAAGGAAAAAGAGAGCAGAAAAGGGGCCTACTATGGGTGAATATGAGGGAGTAAACATTGGAGATGTTCATAATCCCAAAATGATTAATATTGGGAAATGTTGTTCACCTGAAGAGAAAGAAGATGCAAGAAATTTATTCATAGAATATAGAGATGTTTTTGCCTAGAGTTATGAAGATTTGAAAAGCTATAGAGATGGGAAGGTAAAACATCAAATTCCACTTAAGCCCAATGCAGTCCCTTTTTAGAAAAAACAAAGGAATTATAATCCTAAGGTCATGAATGCCATTTTTTGGGAAGTAGATAAAATGTTAAAGGCGAGGATCATCTATCCAATTCATCATTCCACCTGGGTAGCTAATATAATACTTGTCAGAAAGAAGAACAGAGAGATAAGGATTTGTCTGGATTTCTGTAATTTGAGCCAGGTGTCTCTAAAGGATAACTTCACCCTTCCTAATATGGATTACTTACTGCAAATTGTGGCAGGATTTGAAATGATGTCTATGCTTGATAGGTTCTCAGGTTATAATCAGGTTGAAGTAGAAGATAAGGATCAGCATAAGATGACATTCACCACTCCTTGGGGTACATTAGCATATCATAGAATGCCCTTTGGACTTATCAATGCTAGTGCCACATTCCAAAGATGTATGGGCAAGACGTTTGCTGACCTGAAGGACCAAATCATAGTTATATACCTAGATGACCTCACCATATTCTCAATAAAGAGGAAAGATCATATGTAAGATTTGAGAAAAGTTTTACAAAGATGCCAAGAGCATGGGATCTCTCTCACTCACAAGAAATTGGTTTTTTGTGTGACAGAAGGAAAACTCCTAGATCATATAGTATCCCAGGATGGCATTAGAATCAACCCTGAACGGGTAGAAGCCATTCAAAGATTAAGCTTGTCTTCAAATAAAATAGGAGTTAAATCTTTCTTTAGGCAAGTGAATTTCCTCAGAAGGTTTGTGCCTGATTTTGTAGAAACCACTAAGCATATAGTGGATATGATGAAAGGGAATTCAAGTTTCAAATGGAACGAGGCAGGAAAGTAGACCTTTCAGGATATAAAAATTGCTATTGCTAATGCCCCGATATTATGTCATCCAAATTATAAATGAGATTTCATCATTTATTGTTATGCTTCTAAACTTACTCTATCTGCAATACTTATGCAAAATAATGATGAAGGAGTATGAGCTCCAATAGCTTTCATGAGCATACCTTTGAAGAATCATGAACTAAAATATTCACAAATTGGAAAGCATGCTTTTGTGGTGGTTAAGGCACTAAATTTTTTTTGTTTCTATATCCTACTTTCACATTCTGTAATTTTTTTCCCAGATGTGGCAGTGAAAAGCATGTTAACACAACATGATGTAGGTTGTAATGTCAGAGGAGCATGGGTGGAAACAATATAGGAGCATGATATAGAGATCAAACCTACCAAGCTAATAAGGGGAAATGCCTTATGTAAGGTGATTGCAAAAAACAAGATCACTGAAGAATTAGAAGAATCAAGGGAAAAGCAACTTGTTTTAGCTGTAGTTCTCTATGATTCATGGTTTGAGGATATCTCCTACCTGCTAACCTATGGTGAATGTCCAGAAGGCTTAACTGCTAGACAAAGAAGAGATCTTAAATTGAAAGCAGCTAAGTATGTGATTTGGGATGGAAAACTATTCAAAAAAGCCATTGATGGAACTTTCCTCAGGTGTGTGGACAAGCAACAACAAGAAAAACTCTTGAGAACATTTCATGATGAAGCTTGCAGAGGACACTTTTCATCTTCAACCATGGCTTTTAAAATACTAAGGTAGTGATATTACTAGCTTAGGATGTTTAAAGATGCCTATGCTTGGGTAGTGAGATGTGAGAAATGCAAGATGTTTTTTGGATGCCCTCAACTAGCTGCTCTTCCATTAAGACTCGTCGTCGTCAAAGTACCTTTTCAATAATGGGGTCTTGATTTTATTGGTTCGATTAATCCAGCATCCAGTGCAGGTCACCAATACATAATAATTGTAATTGACTATTTCACTAAGTGGGTGGAAGCTAAAGCCACCAAGAAAACTACTTTTGAGGTGGTGTGCAAATTCATAAAAGAGAACATACTGGTCAGGTTTGGTGTTCCCATTAAATTAGTGATGGTTAATGCAACTTATTTTTCTTCAATCAAAATTATTGATTTCTATTTTGAATATGGGATCACTATCAACCATTCATTCAATTATTTCCCTCAAGGGAATGGTCAAGCTAAGTCTAGTAACAAGAATCTGATGAATATTGTTAAGAAATTGGTTTTAGATAATCAAAAGACTTGGCACAAAAAGACTCATCAAGCACTTTGGGCAAATAGAGTGACACCTTAAAGGGAAATTTGCATATCTCCTTTTGAATTGGCCTATGGAACTGAGGCTAATCTCCCCTTGCCTTTGGAATTAGCCATGAATAAACTCAGAATAGTGAGTGAAGATGATATTTATAAAGATGATCTAGAGAAGAGGATTTTGTACCTGAGAAAAATTGAAGAGGAAAGGGAGGAAGTTGTAGATCATATCACACAACATTAGATGAGAGTGAAGGATATGTTCGATAAGAAAGAAAGAGCACAAAAATTCATGGTAGGAGAATACATGTTACTCTGGGATAAAAGAAATGCTCCAAAAGGTATGCATAAGAAGTTTGACACCTTGTGGAAAGGCCCGTTTAGAATTTATTAGGCATTTGAAAATAATTCTTTCAAATTGGCTTATGAGGATGATGAAGTACTACCCTTGACTTACAATGGTCAGGATCTCAAGCTTTATCAAATTGCAAATTGAGAAACATGTATCCCCTATATTGTATTATACTAGGTTTAGTGTCTTTTCTTGTTTCCTATTTAGTTTCCTTCCTCGTCTTGTTTTCCTATTTTCCTCATGTTTTTGTTTTGTTGTGTTGCCAGCTTTTATTTTCCTTGCGAAACCAAAGATTTTGAGTTCCTTTCTTGGGTATGTTCTACCCAAGTCCCCAGTCATGGCCAACTGTTGCCCCACTTTTCATCCTGTCCCCATTTTGCAAAGTGGAAAAGATCTTGTGTCTTAGTCTAGTTCTTTCTACTTCGGTGAACAGTTTCTCCATTAGGTTTTCCACCTTTCCCTTCTCTCGCATTACATAACTGGGTGGGTTTTCTTTATTGTCATGAGTTTGTGGGTAGTCTAGAACCTAATCCGATGGAGATTCTTGTGTTTTATGATTATTTTCACAAAGTTATTTCCCAAGGTGAATTTTTTCATAGCTCATCATAGTTTGCACATAAAGAAAATGAAGCTTGTGGAGAATCCAACATTGCCTTCTCCTCGATGGATTTTTGACCCGTAAAGGCAAATTTTTGCAGAGATCAAAAAATGAGGTTTACAGGCTAAAGCAAGAAGGAAATGAGTTGTTTTATGGGTAGATCATCCCTACATTACAATATTCTACCTTGGGAGTCACTCGAGATTCATTATAGTTCTTAGAATCACATTTAGTGGAAAACTCTGAAGTAACTTCTCCATGGCAGACTTTTGACCCATGAAGTTAGTTTTTCGATAAAGGCATTTGTAAGAGAGAAAAGCAAGTAAGTGGGTCCCTTTTCCATTTTCATAGCCCTTTTGAGATTTTCTAAAACCTAGAGGCACATTTACTTAAAGGGTAAAATGAAAATAAAGGCAAGGGCGAAAAAACAAAAGTTGCTTTCTCCTCGGTGAGTTTCCAACCCTGAAAGGCGATTTTTCACATCTATTGAAAAATCAATTTTGTAAGCATGTTGGGCTCATTAATTGAACACAAGATACTTAAAAGTGGTAATGGAAATGAGTTAATCACATTTGGAAAGGTATTTCGAGCAAAATTTGACTGAGTGGATATCTCCTTACAGAGTACTCCGTTCTTAATTCTCTATAACTTGGTGAAAAATGGGAAAGTAACTATGTAATAAAAGAAAGTTATTGTTGGACCAATGGGAATAGTGAAAAGACATGGAAAAATCTATTAGAAGCTCCTACATTTACTAATCTAACAGATTTATCCTTTAATTCACTCATGTGGTGCAAATCTTGAAGATCAACAAGTGAATTAGGATTTCTATACAGAGAGAAACATAACAGATTTTCAAATTACCATGTTATTTATTGAACTATTATGCTGTTGACTTGTATAGCATTTTCAAAACTCACATCCTTGAAAAATTCTACTTTCTACGCTACTTCCAATCCTAAGGTTTCAATTCATCTCTATCTCAGATAAAATGGCAACTAGATTTGCTGGTTTTGATGGGATGAATGGAATTAAGTCAACATTGTAGAATGTTACAGACACCTCGCTCCATTTCTTCAACATGCAATATTTTCAAAGTAGGCTAAGGATGAAGCCAATTCACCCTATAATAGAGAAACTTTGAGGAAGTGGGCTAGTGGAAGCAACTGGATTTTCGGTGGCGGTTCAAGCTCCTATGTTGATTGTAGAATGTATAAATCACTACAATCCAGACACAAAATTTTTTTTGCTACCTAACTATACAGTTTTAATCTCAATTGATAGGAAAACTATAGTAAATTGCCTCTGAGTTCTAGAGTGAGAGGAATTTTTTGAGTTGACAATAGGAGGAGCCATGTCTGAGTTCTCTTTGAATAAAATGGTGTGGTGAAAGAAAATCATGAGGTCATGGTTCCAAAAACCATGTGGAGCTAAAAGTAAGGTTCCTAAGACTCTATTTGAAATCAATCTCAAGCCTGAGATTGTAAACAATTTGGTTCTCTTACATCGATTGAAAGGTGAGGTAGAAGCACTCAATTTTGTTGAACAATATTTATTTTTGGTACAAATCATCTTTTCAGATACACATTATGTGGATTGGGCCTATGAGGTAAGTGAGCATCTATCCAGAGCCCTCAGTACCGCAAAGTTTTACAATACCTTCTACGTGTTGTCCTTCTTGCTTTATATCTTAGCTTCTCTACAATTGTGGCCAGGCCTTCCCAGAATAAAGAACTTCCCTGATGACGTAAAAAGTTATGAATTTTATCCATGCTTGTAATTACAAAATAGTTATGCAGAATATGTCAAAGTTAATGGCTCATTTATAATGAGAATTTTTAGGGAACTCCAAGGATGCCTAGAGAGGAGGTTTAGCCCAGAGGCAATGACGACCATCAGTAATTTTGGTAGCTATTTTATTCAGTTCTCATCCTTTTTTATATTTACATCTTGCAACTTTTGACAAATTTCTTTTGAAGCTGCCAAGATACCCAAGTGATCTGATTGTGCTAATAGAGATTGTGAGGCAAGCAATCCAAGTGAATGTGTTGAGCACAAGCTTGAGGAAAAAAGGGTCTGAATTCCCTATGAAGGTTGGAGCTTATAGTTGTGAGTCTTGTTCTGATGCTAAGAATATGCTCAAGGCATTTGAGACTAAGTACAAGTTGGAAGAATATGAGGTTTTGAGACCTATGTTCGATCGAAATGGATACACAAGAGAAGTGTTACAAATTGGGATTGTGATCAAGCATGTCACCACTATAGAAGATTATTGGGTAGATTGCAGGGATGAGTTACAGAGTTGAGATCCTACTTTTGCTAGGCTCACGATGGAACAAGTAAAGACATATGGTATTGATCTAAATGTTGAAGGACTAGAGGATGATAGTCAAAATATGTATAGCAATACCTATTTGACTATGTTAAGGGGGATTCCTATCAGTTCTGAGCCATTTGTTGATGTGGAAGAGAATCTTGATATCATGATGGCTAGAATCATCAAGAGACCGGAGATATGGGTTGAGTGGACAACCAAGAAGAGCCAGAGTAAAGGTGCAACCACTCAAGCTTCTCCAATAGCTACAACACCTACCTCATCTCAGAGTGCTACATCAGGTATGACCATAGCTTCCACTCAAGGGCCATCTCAACCTTCAGGAGGAGGTGATCAACCTCTAGAAAAGAATGTCCCTGTAGCTAAAACCTACCATGATGGTTCTCTCCCAGTCATAGGAACCTAGGATAGTACTCAAGAGAAGAAGATGAAAGAGCCAAAGGACAGTGCCTCCTCTGTAGTCCCATCCCCTTGTACAACTACAATTCCATCTCCTCACACTACCCCAATTCCTTCTCCACATACTACTCTAGTTCCATCTTGTCATCAAAGCCTTGTTCCATCAGTAAGCACTTCACTTCTGAGGCCAAGTGGCTCCCCTATATAGATAGTAGACTTAAGAAATGGAAAGTGTAGTAGCAGTGAGTCTACTGAGTTAGATGAAGTAGCGAAGAAAACTTTAGAAATGGAGAAGGGCCAGACTTCTTCTAAGTTTATCTCTAAAGACTCAAAGGATCCTTTCTCTTCAACTGTTGTAACAATAACTTGAGTTAAGAAAAAGATGTTTAGTATTGAATTACTTGTAATGACTTCCAAAATGATAGGAATAGATTCTTGGTTTGAAGATACTTTGGAAAGGAAGAGAAAGAGAAAAGATGAAAGTGCTTCCATAAAAGATATTGTATCTCTCACAGTTCATTCCAGGTCTGCATTGACAAAAGTTAAGAAGCAAAAGACTTTGTCAATACTTGTGTAAGATCCAGAAACATGGCATTTGACAATGGAAATAGCCAAGCCAAACAAAGAAGGGAGAATTAAGGACATGAGACCTGATGATTTCACTCTACATTCAATTGATCTTAGAGAAGCAAGACATGACACAAAAGTTGGCTTGTGGAGGTCAAGTAATGAACTAATAGAAGGGAAATTAGAGTCTTAATTTATCAAAGATCAAGATGAAAGCTGAGATAGAAGAATTGAACAAGTTCATCAGGCAACTAGTCACTCTGCTAGAAACTATCTCTTGTGTGTCTGTAACATAGACTTCTACTGCTACTGAAGTGCAAGCCCTCATTTCTCAACTTTAGGAAGATAGACATTTCGGCCAAATTGGGAAGGAATGGATAGAGACATTTCGGCCAGATTGGGAAGGAATGGATAGAGAAACTCAAATTAGAAGGAGTTTCCTTCATAGAACAAGTTGGTAATGTTATGGTTAGATTGAAAATAGAAAAGGATAACCTCTTATCAAATAGCAACACTTCGGCTGGAGAAAGGGTCAACTGTGATGATTGCATCTCTCTTCTAAAGATGATCATCCAAATGAAAGAAAAAAAAGTAGTTGAAGCAAAACTTTTGAAGAATGGAAATGAACCTCTATTCAAATGGCTCCAAAGCATGCAATTCAAGCTAGAAATGATCCAGCTAGCTGAAAAGGGACTCAAAGAAATAGAGGATAAAGAAAAAAAGACTCAAGATAGAGGATTTGAACTCATGCGAGGGCTAGACACTGATTCACAAACTAGCAGCCAAGGAAAGGCTCTCATTGGAATTGATATAATGAAAAATAACTTTTCTACATTTTTGGATAATCTATCCGAAGTGACTTCCAGTAGTCAAAACAAAATTATGGAACTCTAGACACTTAGTGGTTGTATAGACGTGGTTGCAGAGCAGTTTCCAAATTAGTTTTGCATTATGAAAGAGCTAGCAAGGGAGCATTCAAAATGGCTCTTGAGATTCACCAATATACACGTGCCCAACCATGAGGAGCTAATTCCAGTAATAGTGGCTGCTAAGGCATATAGAGCAAAAATAGAAAAGGGGAAAACGTCTAAATGATTCATATTATGCCCTCTTTTTGTTTTCTTTTGTAATTTTGTAATATGACAAACTGGCATCTTGCCATTTGTTATTTTCAGAAGATGAACTGATTAAGCTTCTATTGTAATAGTCATCTCAAAACTCTATATGTATGGAATTGAAAGATTAATGAACGGTTGGCAAAATTTTTGGTGTGAAGTTGTTTTTGTTGCAAAGACAATTGAATGGTATTTTATGTGAATCATTTTCTATTCTAGTCGCTATTATATTTATTTTATGTTTTCTCTTTTGTCTGAGTCAAAATGAGGGAAAAATAGAGTCTCACCTCCCCTATTTTGAAGCAACGAATGAATGTAATAGGTGTTGTTATTGTTCATTCAAAGAGGAATCCTTTAGTGTTTTCAATTCAATAATCACAATTCAGATTCAAATTCACTTAGTTCAGTATTAGCTATTATTTAGACAAGTTTTATGAATTTATAAGATGCGTGAATACATAAAACCGTTTTGGTATTTAGAAACTTTCATTCGCCCAAGTTAGATTCTATTTAGGTCTAGCTTGGTTATACCTTTTTTGTTCTCAGGTTAAGAACACACCCCCAAAGTAATTCAGGAAGAAAACATAATTTATTGCAAATCCATTTTAGTGAGTTGTACCTACCAATTCAGAGGGAAGCCAATTCATCCACAAGTGTCTTTCCAACTATTTATGATCAGATATTTTTTTGAGTTGGGCATTTAAGAGTTATAATTTGAAAGAACAAATCTATTTACCAACATTTTTGTTGTGTGGTTATCTACTAGGGACTTGGACATCTCCTTTGGGGATTCTCATACCTTGCATTGCATCAAGTGGTATTAGAGAAAAGGTTGTTCTTGAGTGTGTAGATAGATTTCCAAAGTTGAGACAGTTTGCACTAGGATTGTGGGTTGAAGAAGCTTGATTTGGTGGAGCTGATTGATCTTCTAGATTTGTGGATCTGTTGCTTAAGATTTCCAAAAATCTTTCAAGATGTATCTAAGAAGATTGGACCCTAAGGTGATTGATGATCTTATTGATGTTGTGGAAGAATAGATCTCAGAGAAAATGAGAGTAGAGTTCAGATCTGAGATTGCATTGATGAAGAGTGACATGATTGCTGAAATCGTGAGTTCTTTAGGTGGCATACCTAGGCATGTGGGTAGTTAAGGTAGTTATGAGGAATTTGGAAAATAATTTAAAGTTGTTGGATCAAGTGGTGAGGAAAGTTGTGATTATGTGGAGAGACCTATTGCAATTAGCTAGTCATTTTTCTCAACCTGGATCTCAATTGAAGCTGAAGCATAAGATGCAGGTTTCTAATTTCTCAAGTACTTTGAATCTTGAAGACCTAATTGATTGGATTGTTGAATTGGAAGAATACTTTGAGCTTGAGGATATTAAGGATCCACTTAGAGTGAGGTTGACACAAATTAAGTTGAAAGGACATGCTGCTCTTTGGTGGAAGGAACCACAAAGAGACAGAGAGGAGGAAGGTGAAATGAAGATATTTAGATGGAGATTAATGGTGACTAAACCGAAGGCTAAGTTCATTCCTATTGATTATGATCTTGATTTTTTTTAAAGGTTGTAGAATCTAATACAAAAGGATATTATTATGAAGGATTATACCAAGGATTTCTACAAGTTGACTATTCAGTCTAGGCATAGAGAATTGTCAAAGGAGAAGATAGCTTGATACATTGATGGTTTGACATTTAATATCCAGGATGAGGTTGGTATGCTGAATATTTATTCAGTTGAGGATGCTTATTAGTATGCTTTAAGAGCATAAGAGAAGCTAAAAAGGAAACATCGAGGTAATCCTCAAGGAAAGGAGAAGCTAGATAGCTCAACACAAGCTAAACTGAGTGCAGAAGGTGAACCAAAACCTTTTGATTAGAAAAGGAGGACAAGTGGAGGTGTGTTTAGAGGTAATTATTTCAAATGTGATGAAGAAGGGAATAGATCTTTTGAATGTCTAATTGGTTGGAAAACTGCTATTGTGAATGAGGTTGTAGTCTAGGATAGTCAGCTTGAGTAAGGAGAGAATTTTTTTGGCTCAATGAGTATTGGTGGGTCAGAGAACATTGGATTCTTTTTAGAGGACTAGTTTGTTTAGGACTTGTTGTAAATTTGGTAGTAAATTCTACATGGTTATTGTGGATGGTGGTAATACGAATAACCTTGTTGCTAAGGAGATGGTTCAGAAGCTTGGTTTGAAGAGAGTGAGACATCCTTGTCCTTATAGGTTTGGCTGGTTGCAAGTTGAGCATGCTTTGGAAGTAAGGGAGCAATGCCTTGTTGATTTCTAGATTGGGCAGTATAAGGATTAGGTGTTGTGTGATATTGTGGACATGAATAGTTTTCATGTGTTTCTTGGTAGACCTTGGTAGTATGATTACAACGCTATGCATGATTGTGTTAAGAATGTGTTTACTATTGAGAAAGGTGGCAGGAATTTTTGCCTGGTTCTTTTGTAGAATTAAGAGGAACATGAGTATTAGCAATCGATTTGAGTTGGTAGATTTTGAGAAGGTTGGAGATCAGCATGGAAAGAAGACCTATGGAACACCTGTGATGGATGTGAGGAAGAAGAAGGAAAATAATGGAAAGAATGTGCAAGTTGAAGACTTGGAGGACATGTATGTGAAGAACCAATTTGGAATTTAGTATTGAATCCCAAGAGATGTTCTTCCATCTTCTAGAACATCTTTTCGAACCTAGGGTGTTTGATGCAAGAGCATCCTAAGCTTTCTTGTGATGTTGCATGTTGGGGATATTTGGATGTGGAGTTATGGACTTGATCACCAAAGGAGTGGTGCTCGGTCATTGTTAAAAGTAGTGTTAGCCGAGGTACTCAATCATTGAAGGGGCCTGATCATTGAAGAGCTTGGCAGATATTGTTGCTCCTCAGTTGTTGTTGTGCTCAACATGTATTGGTTGCTTGGCATGTGTTAGCTGATCAACATGTGTGGGATTCTTGGGATGTGCTAGTTACTCGGCAATGCTTGGGAGTTTGCTGACACTTGGCAGTGTGTTGGTGTCGACTAGAGTTCTTAGTGCATTTGGCATGTAATCATGATGTAGATAAATTTGAGAGTTTTTGTGGACCTATGAGTGGTCTTGGTTATCTCTTCTATGTACATTTAATATGTGTTGTAAACTTGGGGCTTGTCCTAAGTGTTAACTTGCTCCAGGGATTAGGTCCATACAATGGCTTATACTTCGTACTGGTGGTAAACCAACAAGTACATTCTCTGAAATAATCTTCTTGTACTCAGTGAGTAACTCTTCAACTTCTACTAAAACTCAATTAATACTATCACAACTTGGTTCATTAGGGATTACAACACACCAAACATTTTTCTTCTTCACATCTTTGACAAACAAAATTCCATTTACCAGGAAAAGCCTAACTATTGTACAATGATCATCATTTGGTTTCTTTATCAAATGTAACAATACTTGTCTCTTTCCAGTAGCCTAAATGGTATACTAATTCAATTTCCCATTATGCACTTCTTGTCTATCATACTACCAAGCTCTACCCAAAAGGATAAGACAACAATCCATAGGCATGATATCATACAGGGTCTCATCATAATAACTTCCAATCTTAAATTTCACAAGGCATCTGTGACTTACCATTCATTTATGCTCATTGGACATCCAAGAAATATTATATGGTTTAGGATGTTTTAGCCTCTACAACTACAACTTATTAACCAATTCCTCTGATGCCAAGTTATTTTAACTACCACTATCAGGGCTATGGATAAAGAGATGATGATAATTTATCCCCCAATCAAGAAGATTCTAAGTCCTAAAGAAACCAACCTTGATGAATATTTTACTCACAATTTTGGATATTTGGTGCATAAATGTGACTTTACCATATCCAAGGTGTATGGGTGCAAGTAAGTTTCACACAAGGCCTTTGTATCAAAAAGAATTACATTCTTAGAGTTCATATGGAAATCACTATGGCTAGAAAATGAAATTATTGCTCCGACAAGGAAAGGTACTTTCTTACCCAATGTAACTATATTTGGAGGTTTTTCTCTAGGCTCTAGGACTTTGGAATAAGTGTACGAGTGCCCAAAATCCTATCATATGGCCAATATGAGAGCTAAGAACTATGACTCTAAAGGCTACATCAAGTCATGGGTGAAATAATATAGACATTCTTTTGATTTAGAAGAAGGTATCATAAAAAAAACTAGAACCTTTCATAAATAGTTCAGAGGCTCGACAAGGTAAAAATTATTGTGGAATTGGAAAAAGAAATAATTCAAAAGGTACTACCTCATTTTCATTATCATGAGAAGGATAAAATTCTCAAGTGGGAGCTATGCATCAAGGATTTTGATAAATTGAAAGGTAAGGTGTAGTTCCTACCCCTAGTTTACCTTTCAGTTATTATTGTTGAACTCTTTTAGGCTAGTTTATGTTTATGCTTGATGATTAGTAACATTATTTTTGAGATTATTGGATATTGTTTTCATACTTAGTTTCTTATAGCATGACACTACCTTGGTACTAGTTACTTCATGTATGCATGATTATACTTTGATGATGATTATTTATAGTGATTTCAGTGATTTAATGATGTTAGTTAGATGGATTATTTATACATGTTTTCTATGGATACTTACCCCATACTACATGTGTATGGTGTGCGTACATGTTTTCTTTATGTGTGGCATTTTTGATGTGATTAAGGAAGGGAGTTGTAGTCACTTGCTAGTTTAGATCTACATGATGCACCACTTACCATTGCCTATTTAGTTTAGAATATATGTGTTTGTACATACATGGATTTAATGCAGATTGCAAGTATCAGATATCAACTTCCCTGAATTGCCAAGATGAGAGTACCCTATCACAATATTTCAATGATAAGAGAGGGGAGATAAATTCTTGAGTCCAAATCCTAACCTTAAACCAATTGTCCTAAAAAATTAGGACAAGTATCTAAGATGATTACCTTTTCAAATTTTTCATATGACATAAATTTTTTATTATAACCCTTGAGTTTGATCTTGTATGTGGTATTTTATGATGGGTCTCATATTTCATCTTGTAGGTCTTTGGTGATTTTTCTGTTAACTAAAAGAATATTTAATGATTTAATTTAATGGAAAATTATTAAGATGATTTTAATATTTAATTATATTTAATTAATTGAGAAATTAATTAAATAGAAGAATTAAATTTAAAAGATAAAATTATAGTTCTAAATTTAGAGTGTAATAATATTAATTTAATTTAATAATAATATATATTTAGGAGATCATTTTTAAATAAATGCTAAATATTATTAATAGTTAAGTTAATAAATATTTTATCAAAAAATGCTTCAAAAATTAATTAAAGAAAGAAAGATAAATGAATTTAATAAAGATATTTTAAATTGCAAAAAGTGTGCATAAATATTTGAAAAGTATATAAAGAGTTAAAAGGATGTGATCAACGAGTTCCCTCGCATGATTGCACAATCATTGCCCAAATTTAGGGGAGAACTCCTTATCAGAGATTGAGAGTTCATTTCACAAGGACCAAGATTTTGGAGCAGGGATTTTCTAAAAGAAGGTTTTGAGAGAAAAGAGAGTTCTCTCACAATCTTCGGGCGGTTGCATATTAACATTAGATTTAGGTAGAATCTTTTTTTTTATGCGCACAATGAATTTTGTTCTTCAAAATTCCTCTCTACATCGCATTTGTTAAATTTGTTTTCCAAACTTTTCTTATGATGAATCTTTCATTGTGAATTACTAATATTCATATCGAATTCTATTTGTATTATGAGAATTGAGACATTAGAAAACCCTCGTTCTGTAGATTAAAAAGTTGATAATTTGATCAAGAATAGTTTTGAAAAGAAATCAAAATTCTAGAATAAAAATTCAACTGGTTTATCAAATTTTCCCTATCAGAGTATTTTCAATAATTTTCTTATATATATATATATATATATATATATATATATATAAAATGAATTTAGGGGGAAACAAAATACATTTATTTTAACTATATATATATAAAGCAAGGAATTTTTTTAAAAAGAATTTAATGGCATGAGGTTGGGGGTGGGGCCACCAAACCCCATGCCCCACCTTTGCTCGTGACCTTGAAAGGCTATGCGTGGCAGATGTACTACTACACGAAGTAGTAGTATTAATACTGTTGTTTGTGATAGCAATAATATCTGTAGCTGCATGACACAGATAGGCCGGTGGGCCATAAATGCATTTACATTATCTTTTTTTTTATAAATTATTTTTAATTTTAATTTTTATAAACTTAATTATTAATTATTAAAAATTTTATTAATAAGTTTTGTTATTAATTAATTAATTAATGATTAATAATTTATTTATATAGTTTATTTTAAATAATTATTAAATTAATTAAATTAATTTAGTTTAATTAAGTTTTAATTAATAATAAATATTATTTAGTAATGGTTGAGGTTATTTATTGATATTATTATTTAATAATTTTGATTGTTAATAAAATTGTAGTAATTTTAATTAATGATCAATAATTATTATTTTAATAATTTATATAGAGAATTATTTTGAAGTCATCTTATGATATTTAATTGTAATCCTTCTAATCTCATAAGATAAGGGTAATTGTGCAATAAGTTCAAACAAGTGAAATGGGTTAAGTTGTAAGGGTAAAATGTAAATCTTATCTACTTGAAAACTTACATTGAAATGAAAACTTAAACCTAACAGTTAACTTAGATTGTGCATCTTCAAAATCAAACAAAACTATATAACTACACTGTTAACTGTATGTTGTCTTCTGTTTTGGGTTTGGGTTGATTAGAGTGTTGACCAATCCTAGGATGTTTACTAGAGGTTGAGAAGTATTATTTTGGTGATTATATATGATGCTATATTTTGACTTATTTGTACCTTCTTGGATCAATCTTGTTAGGATGACCATATTTGTGATGTTGTACTTTGACTAAGTGATTTCTATACTTGTCAGTTGCTTGTTTGGAGAATTGATGTATGGGTTTTGGTCTTTTGAGATCTTTTTGCTTTGTTGAGCTTAGGGTTGGTTATCTATATGTTAAGTTGGGAAGTGGCTTGCAATGGAGGCTGAGGCCCTAAAGAAGCTTACGGGTAACCCATTATAAGTAGTTAATAAGTGAAAACACTACACTAAATGAGAGTAAAATGAATCTAACAAGAGTCTTTATCTTTCCTCACCCATTCCTTGAATGCTAGTATAGACTAGGATGGGAGTAGAGAGGACACTTGGTTGCAACCATGCATCGTTAGTATGCCTTGTGAGTACGAAAGGATACTAGTGCCGCATAGAGTTACTAGGGGGTTGAAGGATTAAAAGACTAGCTAGGTAACTCTAGAGTTGGCTTGTGCGATGACACTTGCAACCTAGTATTATATATTCCCTACGTGTGTTGTAGCCTCTAGGTTTAGATGTCATTTTATCTTGGAACCTTTGAGTTAGATTACTTTTAGGGTTTCCCTTGACCTAGATTTTACTTTTGATTTTTGGGAATGTTATCCTATTTAGGACTTTAGACTATCTCCTCAGCATAGTGGGAGTGGACCTTTTTGGATTACCACGAGGTTAGGTGGTAGTGCTTTTTACTTTTACCATTGAGATTCGTCTATTGATGTTGTGGCTGGAGTTCCTTGTTCTTCATTTCCTTTCATTTTATCTTTGTGTATTTTGATGGATGGTTATATCTATATGATGGATGATTTTACTTATTGTATTGCATTTTTCTTCATGGATCCTAAAGGGATGATGTAATCTATTTTATAAATGTATATTATTTCAGCCTTTCATACCTTGTGACATGTACAGTGGATGATTGTGCATTCCAAATTAATGTCAAGTGGCATTCAAAAAAAATGTATATTATTTAAATGGATTTGAACTTATAGTTATTCTTTTATGTGAATGTGTTATTTATTGGACTTAGTATTATTTAAATTTAAATGTGATTCAACATCTTGGGATCCTTAAGGAATGTAATATGTTATGTGTTGATTTTGTATGATTGTATGTTATTGCTTCTGCTATTTTATAATTGTTTTTATATGTTATCTTAAAAAAAATGTTTGGTAAATATAGTAAAACTTTAGGTTAGTTCCTTCGGATCCCTTGGTGGGGCATTAAATCTAGTATCAGAGCTCGAGTCCTACATTGGGAGCTCCAGGCATATTATAATGCCACTAACTAGTTAAACTAAAATGAAATTTAAACTATTATGTATATCTATTACAAACTAAAAATGTGAACTAGTTGAACTAAAATAGAACTTAAACTATTAGTTGTATATTCTCAAGCTTGAACACTTAAACTTCAAAATTAAAATATACTTAAACCTAAATTAGGAAAAGCTGATAGTTGAACTTATACTATTTGTAAAACATGTGTCTTTATGTATGCCTTACAGTAGTATGTTATATGGGTATTATAGCATCTTGTTATCTTGTATATTATTGTAGGATGGTATTTGGGATGAGATCTTCAAGTAGAGGTCATAGCCTAGGTTGTGGTAGAGGTTGTGAACAGGGTAGAAACATTAGTGTACATGCGTGTGTCCAGGAAGGCCTCAATTAGGAAGAGGATAGGGAAGAGCATGTTAGTGAGCATCATGAAGAGAACCATAGAGAGCAACAAGTTGACTCAAAGGAGGTTGACCTAAGGAAAATGATGAAGACCATCATGGATTGCCAACCTCCTCTTCAGGGTGTTCATCAAGATGGGGCACACCAGACAAGGAATGAGAATAGACCTAGGTCTAGGAGCCCTTAGAGGGCAGAGGTCCAAAGTCAAACCCTATAATGGGTTGGGTTTAGGTTATGTATCCGAGCGGTGGCTTATTTCTCTTGATAGGGATTTTTTTATTCAAGGCTTTGACACTAATGTCAAAGCAAGGTTTTCTATCATTGACCTAGAACTCTTTGGAGCTACATGGTGGACTATCAAAGAGAAGAAACTGGGTATAAACATGAACAATGTCACATGAGAGTTATTTCTGGAAAACTTCCATGAGTGATTCCTACCAAATGAATGGAATTAGTAGAGAGTAGATGAATTCCACAACCTGAGATGATTCACTATGACCGTAGTAGAGTATGAGCATAAATTCTATGAGCTCATGTCCTATGCGAGAATTAGTGATAACCCAACACAATTGGCACAAAATTTCATGTGAGGTTTGAACAATTGTCTAGTTGGGGGTGTTAAGGTATTTGAACCTAAAACCCTCAAAGATGCAATATATCGATCCATACTTATAGAGCAGAGTGTTAACCTAGGACAGGGGGCTTTGTGGGAGCACCTACAGTATCAAGATCCAAGGGTAACTGTAGCTTAGGTGGGAACAAGAAACCTCCTTTTGCTAAGGGAAATCAGAACCAACAAAAACCTCAAAAAAACTAGCAACAGAAGGGATCATACCCTCCAACATAGAGTGGTGGTGGTGGTTCCAATGCTAGGAACTACTGTAATGCTCAACACAATAGGCAAAATTAGAACACTCAACCTGTACAGAGAAACTAATCTTTTTCTATTAAGGGTAGCCATCAATAGTTGAGCGCACCTCCAGCAGGGAAGTGATTTGGTAGAGGCACATGATGTTATTCTTATGGACAATTTAGACACATTATAGCACACTACCCATAGTCTACATCTCACTGTTCAAGGTCTAGGCCAGCAACATCTAAGCCTATAGTTGGAGATGTAGGTACAGCTCACAAGATATTTGTGGTGGTGGATCACTGTTAGGGAGGTCATCAAGGGACTGTGGTTGAGACTATGGGAGCTATCTGAGGTACACCTCTCTCCATCTTGTTTGATTTAGGTGACATAGAATCTTTTATTTCACCTTCATTAGTTTCTATTTGTAAGCTAGAAGCGGTAAAGAAAGGTTTGGGTTGGCAAGTGGAACTAGCCTTAGGCACTAGGGTTTCCTTAGATTCTATAGTGTAGAAGTGTGAACTAAGATTAGGAAGATTTGTGATGTTAGTTGACCTTTAGGTCATTCCTCTTGGCTCTTATGATGTGGTCTTAGGTATGGATTCGCTTGGCCCTCATAGAGCTAGTATAGATTGTAGGAAAAAGACCATTTTGTGTTAGGATGATCAAGGGAAGGATGCAAAGATTGTGGGTATCTAGAGACCTATATTTCTACATATGATATTTGCTATGCAATTAAAGTGGAACTTTCATAAGGGATGTCAAGTATTTTCCATTATGGTAAGTGAGCTAGAAGAAGAAGACCCTATAGGAAAGACTATAAACCACCCTATTCTATAGGAATATGTGGATGTCTTTCCTAGTAAGATTTCGGGAAATGCCCCTGAAGAGAGATATTGATTTTAGCATTGATCTCATTCTAGGAATGGAGCTTATTTCTAGAGCTCCTTATCATATGACCACTCAAGAATTGAGTGAGTTGTTCCTTTAGCTTGAGGACCTTTTGACCAAGGGTAGTATCTAACCAAGTGTATCTCCATGGGGAGCACTAGTGCTCTTTGTGAAGAAGAAGGATGGTTTGTTGTGCTTGTGCATTGATTATAAACAACTGAACAAGGTGACAATAAAGAATAGGTATTCCTTACCAAGGATTGATGATTTATTTGATTAGATCAAGGGAGCCATAGTGTTCTCCAAAATTGATCTTAAGTCAGTATACCATCAGCTTCACATTTAGGATGCTGAAATTCATAAGACCGCCTTTCAAACTCGCTACAGGCACTACGAGTTCACAGTAGTTCCATTTGGGCTGACGAATGCTCCATCAATTTTCATGAGTCTGATGAATGGAGTGTTTTGTTCCTATCTTTATTGATTTGTACTTGTGTTCCTAGATGATATATTGATATATTCTATATCTTGGAAGAAGCATGAGGTACATCTACATTTGGTTTTGCAGTGCTTGAGAGATAATCAACTTGATGACAACTTGGCAAAGTTTGATTTCTTTCAATTAGAGATACAATATTTAGGTCATATCATATTAGGTGATGGTATCTTTGTAGACCCTGTGAAGATTCAGGAAATGGTAGATTGGCCCACACCCACTACCATGTTAGAAATTCATAGCTTCATGGGTCTAGCTAGTTATTATCACAGGTTCATCCAAAACTTCTCCAGAATAGCACATCTTATCACTTCCCTTCAGAGGAAAGGAAAGAAGTTTTTATGGATGGAGAAATGTGAGGAAGAATTTTAGAAGCTCAAGGAGCTTTTGACTAGTGTACCCATCTTATCAGTACCTAATCTAGCAGGTGACTTCATGGTGTGTACATATGTTTCCCTAGAGGGGATTGGAGCAGTATTGATGCAGGATGGATGAGTGATTGCATATGACTCAAGCAAAATCAAGAATCATGAGTTGAATCACCCTATGCATGATCTTGATTTAGTTGCAATAGTTCATGCCTTAGTGAGATGGAGACACTTCATGTTGGGACACAGATTTGAACTTCATAGTGATCATCACAGTCTACAATACATATTTACGTAGCCTATTCTGAATGTTAGGCAAAGGCGTTGGATGGAGTTTCTTTGTGAGTATGAATTTGAGGTGAAGTATATTCAAGGAAAGGAGAATGTGGTAGCTAACATTTTGAGTCATAGGAGACATGTGACACTATCTTTGACTCTTAGTGTGGATTTGAGGAGTTGTATACTTCAGGCACTTCCTAGAGATATTTGGTATTAGGAGGTGATCATAAAGATAGATTCAGGGAGACCATTGGAGGGCATGTTCTTAGGTTATGTTTTGGAGTTAGATGGCCATTTTATGATATTTAGGAAGGATCTATGTACTATTATAGGATGAGCTTCATACATTGATCCTATTAGAGGCTCATTGTGCACGTTACTTGGCACATCCAGGTGCCAAGAAGATGCATGCAAGTTTGTGATGTCTATATTATTGGACAGGGATGAAGTGTGATATTGCTCATTTTGTGGCTAGGTGTCTTAAGTGCCAGAGAGTCAAGGTAGAGCATCAACATCTAGTAGGGCTTTTATAGCCAAATCTCATTCCTTCATGGAAATGGGATATCATCTCTATGGATTTCATTATAGGATTACTTATGACTGCTTGTTGACATGATGCTATCATGGTCACCATTGATCAGTTGGCTAAGGTGGCACATTTTTCACCGATGAGGTCATCGTACACTACAACTTCTATAGGTAATGTCTTCATGTCTGATATCATGAGATTACATGGTATTCCCCAAAAGTTCTTTTCGATTATGGATCTTGTATTCACCTTCACATTTTGGACATCACTACAGCATGATCTTGGAGCGTAATTGAACTTCAACTCAACTTATCACCCAGAGAAAGATGGTTAGATCGAGAGAGTGAATTAGGTTCTAGAGGATATGTTGAGGATGTATGTGATGGATATATAGGCTCTTTGGGAGGATTATCTTTACATAGTGGAGTTTTCTTATAACAATGGGTATCACAATTCTATTGGGATGACACCTTTTTAGGCTTTGTATGGTCATCCTTGTCATACACATTTAATTTGGGACAATCTTGAGGCTCGCATCTTGTTGGGTCCTGAGATGCTTCGAGATATGGAGCAATAGGTACTGTGTATCTGTGAGCGCGTGTCTATAGCATAGGATAGATAGAAGAAGTATGCTAATGCTCATAGGATGGATAAGTAGTTTGCAGTAGGTGAGAAAGTTTTCTTGAGAGTGTGTTTTCGAAAGAGTTTGATCCATTATGAAAAGGATTCAAAGCTAGCACCTCACTTTGTGGGACCATTTGAGATTCTTGAGTGGATAGGTCTAGGTTCCTACCGTCTTGCATTACTGCCCAACCTAGCTCATGTTCATGATGTTTTCCATGTTTATGTACTTAGACAGTATATTCCTGATGTGATACATGTTCTTGATTGGAATGCATTACAGGTAGAGGATGGACAACTGACTTTGGAGCCAGTTTGCATTCTTCAACAGTGGGATTTGCTCCTCAAGGGTCGAACAATAGAGCAGGTAAGGGTCTAAAGGGATCCTACTGATTAGTCATCAGCTATGTGGGAGGATGCATCTGGTTTACAGGATTTATATCCCTACTTGTATATAGGCTTCAAGGAATAAGCTTAAGTCTAGTGGGGGTGATGTAGTGCCTACCCCAATTTTACCTTTCAGTGATTATTGTCCAACTCTTTTAGACCAGTTTATGTTTATGCTTGATGATTAGTAACATTATTTTCTAGATTATTGGATATTGTTTCCATACTCAATTGATTATATGATGAGACTACCTTGGTACTAGTTACTTCATATATGCATGATTATTCTTTGATGATGATTATTTATAGTGATTTTAGTTATTTAATGATGCTAGTTAGATAGAGTATTTATACATGTTTTCTATGGATACTTACCCCATACTACATGTGTATGTTTTTCTTATGTGTGATGTTTCTAATGTGGTTAAGGAAGGGAGTCGTAGTCACCTGCTAGTCAGTATCTACACATTGCACAACTTCCTGCCATTGCCTATTTAGTTTAGAATATATGTATTCATACATCCATGGATTTTATGGAGATTGCAGGTACTAGGTATCAACTTCCTTGAATTTCTAGGATGTGCATACCCTATCACAATAACTCAATGGTAAGAGAGGGGAGATAAATTCTTGAGTCCAAATCCTAACCTTAAAACCAATTATCCTACAAAATTAGGACAAGTATCTGAGATGATTACCTTTTCGAATTCATCATATGACATAAATTCGTGATTATAACCCTTGCATTTGATCTTGTATGTGGTAGTTTATGATGGGTTTCATATTTCATCTTGTAGGTCTTTGGTGATTATTCTGTTAATTAAAAAAATATTTAATGATTTAATCTAATGGAAAATTATTAAGATAATTTCAATATTTAATTGTATTTAATTATATTTAATTAATTGAGAAATCAATTAAATAGAAGAATTGAATTTAAAAGATAAAATTATAGTTCTAAATTTAGAGTGTAATAATATTAATTTAATTTAATAATAATATATATTTAGGAGATCATTTTTAAATAAATGCTAAATATTATTATTACTTAAGTTAATAAATATTTTATCAGAAAACACTTCGAAAATTAATTAAAGAGAGAAAGAGAATTGAATTTAATAAAGATATTTTAAATTGCAAAAAGTGTGCATGAATATTCAAAAAGTAAATAAAGAGTTAAAAGATTGTGATCAATAAGTTTCCTCACATGATCACACAATTAGTGCCCCAAATTTAGAGGAGAACTCCTTATCAGAGATTGAGAGTTCATTTCATAAGGATCGAGATTTTGGAGGAGGGATTTTCAGAAAGAAGGTTTTGAGAGAAAAGAGAATTCTCTCACAATCCTCAGGTAGTTGCGTATTAGTATTAGATTCAAGTAGAATCTTGTGTTTTATTCGCACAATAAATTTTGTTCTTCAAAATTCCTGTGTACACTGTATTTGTTAAATTTGTTTTCCAAAATTCGTTAATGATGAATCTTTCATTGTGAATTATTGATATTCATATCAAATTCTATTTGTATTATGAGAATTGAGACATTAGAAAACCCTCATTCTATAGATTAAAAATTTGATAATTTAATCAGGAATAGTTTTGAAAAGAAATCAAAATTTTAGAATAAAAATTTGACTGGTTTATCGAATTTTCCTTATCAGAGTTTTTCATTAATTTTCTTAAATACATACATACATACATGCATATATATCAAAAAAAATTTTAGGGGAAACAAAATAATATTTTTAAAACTATATATATATATATATAGAAAGGAAATTTGACAATAAACATTTTTAATGGCATGAGGTTGGGGGTCGGGCCACCAAACCCCACACCCCACCTCTATCCGTAGCCTTGAAAGGTTGCGCGTGGTAGACGTACTGTTGCACACAACAATAGTATTAATATTACTGCCCATGGCAGTAGTAACATCTACAGCCGCACAACACAGACAGGCCAATGGGCCATAAACGTATTCACATTATCTTTTTTTTTAAATTAAATTTTTTATAAACTTAATTATTATTTATTAAAAAATTATTTATATAGTTTGTTTCAAATAATTATTAAATTAATTAAATTAATTTAGCTTAATTAAGTTCTAATTAATAATAAACATTATTTAGTAATGGTTGAGGTTATTTATTGATATTATTATTTAATAATTTTGATTATTAATAAAGTCAGTGTAATTTTAATTAATGATCAATAATTATTATTTTAATCATTTGTATAGAGAATTATTTTGAAGTCATGTTATGATATTTAATTGTAATCTTTGTAATCTCATAAGATAAGGATAATTGTGCCATATGTTCAAACATGAGAAATAGGTTAAGTTGTAAGGATAAAATATAAATCTTATCTACTCGAAAACTTACATTGAAACAAAAACTTAAATCTTACTGTTAATTAGACTGTGCGTCTTCAAAATCAAACAAAACTATGAAAATACATTGTTAACTGTATGTTGTCTTATGTTTTGGGTTTGGGTTGACTAGAGTTTTGACCAGTCCTAGGATGATTACTAGAGGCCAAGAAGTATTATTTTGGTGATTATATATGATGTTATGTTTTGACTTATGTGTACCTTCTTGGATTAGTCCTGTTAGGATGATCATATTTATGATGTTGTACTTTGACTATGTGATTTCTATACTTGTCTGTTGCTTGTTTAGAGAACTAATGTATGGGTTTTGGTCTTTTGAGATCTTTTTGCTTTGCTGAGCATAGGGTAGGTTATCTATATGTTAAGTTGGGAGATGGTTTGCAATGGAGGCCAAAGCCCTAAAGAGGCTGACGGGTAACCCATTATAAGTAGTTAATAAGTGAAAATACTACATTAAATGAGAGTAAAATAAACCTAATAAGAGTCTTTGTCTTTCCTTGTCCATGCCTTGAGTGCTAGTACAGACTAGGATGGGAGTAGAGAGGACGTTTGGTTGCTACCATGTATTGTTAGTATGCTGGAGGATTAAAATACTAGCCATGTAAACCTAAAGTTGGCTCGTGTGATGACACTTTCCCACTAGCATTATAGATTCCCCACGTGTGTTGTAGCCTCTGGGTTTAGATGTCATTTTATCTTGGAACCTTTAAGTTAGATTACTTTTGGGGTTTCCCATGACCTAGATGTTACTTTTGATTTTTGGGAATGTTATCCTATTTGGGACTTGAGAGTATCTCCTCACCGTGGTGAGAATGCACCTTTTTGGGTTACCTTGAGGTTAGATGGTAGTTCTTTTTATTTTTACCATTGAGATTTTTCTGTTGATGTCGTGGTTGGAGTTCCTTGTTCTACATTTCCTTTCATTATATCTTTGTGTATTTTGATGGATGGTTATATCTATATGATGGATGATTTTACTTATTGTATTGTATTTTGTCTCATGGATCCTAAAGGGTGATGTAATCTATTTTATAAATGTATATTCTTTCAGCCTTTGATACACAGTGACATGTACAGTGAATGATTGTGCATTCTGAATTAATGCCAAGTGGCATTCAAAACAAATGTATATTATTTAAATGGATTTGAACTTGTAGTTATTATTTTATGTGCATGTGTAATTTATTGGGCTTATTATAATTTAAATTTAAATATGATTCAACGTGTTCAGATCCTTAAGGAATGTAATCTATTATGTGTTGCTTTTGTATGATTGTATGTTATTGCTTCCACTATTTTTATTGTTGTTATATGTTTATGTATATATATATATATATATATATATATATATATATATATATATATATATATATATATATATATATATATATATATATATATATATATATATATATATATATATATATATATATATATATATATATATATATATATATATATATATATATATATATATATATGGTAAACATAGTAAAACTTTAGGTTAGTTCTTTTGGATCCCTTGGCAGGCTGTTACATAAGGTTTTTGTAACTGAGGAGGTGAAAACTAAACCACCTCATAAGAGGGTAAGGAATTTTGTCATCAATGATTTAAAATACTAAGGTTTCTAAATTTGAAGAGTAGACTCCCATTATTCCTTATGATATTTCTGAGGGAATGGGTGACACATAAATTTATTGTGACTTTAAGGGATATAAGGCAAGATGAAGAGGTCAATCTATCTCCGCCTAATTCTATAATTCAAGAAGAATTTCATGGTTATCAAGAACAAGTGAATATTGTGGAAAATGTGATGGGTTTAGTGGATGAAAGTGAAGTTATAGCTTCTAGATTCATTGAGTTAGATGACTTCATCAATTCTGATGAGTTTAAATATGTTTGGATCCATATGAAAATGAAGGAATTTGAAGAGAATAAATAGATTGGATTCATGGGAGTGGAGGAATCTAAACATGAAGAGATTTCAAATCAAATGTTTAACAAGTTAAATATTGATAATGTTGATTGCAATGTTGATGAAGAAAGGGAGATGTCAAGGAAGAGTGATATACTCTTAGAACCTGGTTTAATGCTAAAGGAAGCTTTTGAGCTGGATCATGTGAGAAAGAGGGATGACCCACCTTTTTTTGTCTTTGATACAAAGGAGAAGATTATTAGATCTAGTTACAACCCCAAGACACAAACTCTCTCTACTTAGGTGAGCTTCAATGGGGTCCACAAACCAAAAATGTTAGATTTTTTGAAGAATTTTAAAAAGACAACCATTATTTAGATAGTAGGAGACATAGACCCACTTTTCTCATCAAATGAATATTTCCATAGATGGGAAAGTTGAGTTGAAAAAAGTGATAAATAGTTTATGTGTTAAGCTTGCTAAGAAAGATAAGGAGGTATAAAAGAAAAAGGGATCAAAGCCCAAGTATTCTATTATTGTCTATTAGAATACTCAGAAGTAATCTGGTAGTGAGAAACAAAGAGTTGCAAAGGATTGTGAGATTACACTTAATGCAAAATTCAAACAAGAATTCTCAACACAATTATTTTCAACTTTAGAGAAGATTCTATTATTTAGAGTAAAATTTGTGATACAGAAGCATGAAAATGTTTACTAAGGATAGTGCTTGCTAAATTATATGTTGAATGGATTTGAAAATTATAATCCTATAGTGTCTAATTTGGCAAAGAGGTGGAGACCATCCTCGTTTGAGACCATACAAATTTGTAATATAATCTAGAGAGAGATCCTGATGCCCTTGTAGAAATCAAGGAGACTAAGAAGGTTATAGATTCAATATTTGATGAATTGGAATATATTGTATGAGAGGAGGTGAGGATTGAAGATTATTTTTCATCTTTTGATACAATTAAACATTGGAAAATTCCAACCTTTGTAAATCTTAAAGTTTGTATAAAGACCTATGGAGAATAGAAAACATAGTTTCAAAATGGAACCCATAGATCATTAATCATTTAAAAGAGGATAGAGTCATCTCATTTGATAAGTTCAATGTCTTCTTGGATGAGATGATTGAACTTGAATTAAATTTATCCAATTCCATAGCAAAAGCTCGAGCTATCACATGAAATAGGTAGAAATAATATCTTCTCGCCATACCATTTATATTGCACCCTTAGTGACCATCTTTTGTGTCGGTAGCATAGTGGCTCAAAGAATATCTCCCACTAGTGACTGATATTGGCAAAGGAACAAAAAAAATATCAAAGCATAAGAATGTTTTACTATATCATCTCTTTGCAATTGTGTGTTTTTTTTTGTAATCATTTTTTTCTACTTTTGGTTGACTAGGATTAGGTAAAATTGAAAAGTAGAGATGTAAATGATTGGAAGATTGTTTCTTCCCCTTTTTGGAGGGGAACCACAATTGTATGTTATAAATTAGACAAAAATGAAGGCAAAAGAACTCTAGATTGTACTCACTTTTTTCAACATTCATAAATGATACCCTATTTTTCTTTTCCCATTTTTATAGTGATTGTTTATTGGAATTTAGTCTCTCTTCTATAATCAATTCAAGGATTATTTATCACCTTAAAATTGTGAAATTAATATCTATGGTATTAATTTGAATAAATAGGAGGTGATTGAAAAGTGTTTATTGGCACAATATATGTCATTAATTTCCTATAAATAATTCATAGTTATTAGATAACTATTTTTTTGCACTATATATTACTATGTTTAATGACCAATAAACCAATCACATGTTTCACCAATATTTCCTTCATGTTTTATTATAGCAATGTTGCAAAATGTAGAAGGGTGTATGCAATTGTAACTTGAAAGAGTAAATGGTACAAGCATCAATGAATGTATAAGAACTTGTATGATAAATATGGTTGATTTCTAAAGAAGTGAAAGCATTTGTGGATTGTATTCCTTGGTTTAGAACCAATGGAATCCACTTTACAATGAAATATTGTTAACCTTGTGTTGTTAGCCATTTTCTAATTGTTGTGTGGAGTACATACAGGCATCTTCTCTACCAATGTGTCTGGTGATAATGCACTTTGTTTCCTTGATAGGAAATCTTGTATTGTAGTGGTTAGATCAAGTAGTGTTTAGATAAAGAAACATATGATAAAGTACGTTATTTTCTTATTTCTATTCAAGATCATAGATTTTTTTTAGAAATTTGTTATGAGCATGCTAGTATTAAAGTTGTTGACTAAAATTTTATTCAAATGGAGCATCGATTAGAAAACTATTGTGGTTTCAATTTTCATACATGGAAAGTAAAAATACAAATGCAATTGGTGAATATGAATTTATGTGGAATAGTAAGGATAAAATAAAAACCACCTACGGATGCAAATAAACTATTGGATAGAATAGTAGGGATGATAAAGAAAAAACCATTACTAGTCTTGCACTTGTAGATTCAGAGCTTCATCATGTAGATTTAGATAAATTGTCTATAGGCATTTGGAATAATTTAGATAAGCTTTTTTGAGTGAAAGTTGTCAATGCAAAAGTTTCACCCAAAATTTAATTGTTTAGATTCAAAATGGGAAAAAGAATCACAATGCAAAACCATATAAGTAATTTGAGGTCTCTCATTAGAAAACTTGCAAAGGTTAAGGCTTTCATTGATGACGATGATGCTAAAGTGATTCTTCTAAATAGTTTATGTTAAAAATATAGTAATGTTGTTTTTACACTCAGCCAAATCACTTAATGGGATTTAGAAGATATGATTTCAGCCCTTTTAGTAGAAGAAAAAAGGATATAGGAATTTATAGAAGAAGATCATCTAATAGAAAAGGCATTACACTTGTTATTTAACATATTTGTCCTCTCAAAATTGTCTTCACAAGTGATCCTTAAATGCCTAGAATTAGAAAAAAAAATTGAACTAACCATTTGAAAGGCTATCATGAGATTGATAGATTTAATCTTAATAGAGATGTACAACTCGCTCCAAAAACATATTTAAGAAATCAAATACTAATTATGTCTTTAACCTGAAGACAAAATAGTACACTAACATTCACCCATAAACATGGAATGGATGCAATTATCAGATTTATAACTTAGGTAATAAACAAATTGATAGCCAATAAACCACCCATTTAATCTTCCTAGAAGAAGAGAAATAAATAGAAGATTTACTATCCCTTATTGCATACATGAATGCATAAAACCAAAAGATTTATAACATGCATACACTTGACACAATGAGATAGGTTTGTATTTGAAAACATAAATGACGAAACCAATAGATTAACTTCATTTTGAAAATAACATTTTTAGACCAAGAGATCTGAAGATGAGCTTCTCTTTATTTTCAAATGCATGGAAAAACAATCAACATATCACTTTATCACCTTTCATTAAACAAGATGAAAGAATAATAAATACATATCCTCTCTCCCTATTACAATGATACTCACAAATAATATTTCTTCCCTTCCAATAGCCAACCGACTTGTTGGAAAAAAAGAAGCCCCCTGTCTTTCTATATCTATATTTAACTTCTCTTCCTTTTGATAATGTTTTTGTTTGTATAACTGATTCTGTTAAAGTCATTCTCTTTCTTTTCTCTAGTTTATTTTTATATTGTCACAACCGGTTAGAGGCTCGAGGATTGGTATTTGTACCAGGAAAAAAAGGATGTGGAACGAAGTCAACAGGGAACATATTGAAGACTACCATCATTTAAGAGGTGTGAAACCTAAAATAAGAAGGTATGATAGATACATCGACACCGAGTCACATTAGCATATAAAGTGGTATCCGAGCAAGGAGGTATGGGCATCCAACTCGGATTCCACATTGACAACGAAGCTTGGAGTATTTTGGTTTTATTGAAAACCTTCAACACTAATTGTGGAGCACCGACGTAGCATCACCTTTTGTAGGGGCACGTGAATAGAGGTGTTGAGACAACATTTATGTAGAAGAGTCAATGTAAATATGAAGGACCGCAGGTATAGAAGGAATTAATAATTAGTTTGAAAGTAAATCAACAATAAAGTAAAGGGAACATTAAGTCATAAATAAGAAAGGGATAGGATTCTTAATTCCAAATATATTCTTAAATTATATACAAATTTGTTATTTCATATATATATATTAGTTCAAGAATTTGGAATTATTTGAAAATAAATACAAATTCTTTATATAGAATGACTACTTGAAGTTATTCATAAGTCCTTAAATTGAAAACTAAGAGCAATTTGAGGTATATTCGAAACATGACATTACATATGTCTTCCATTACTCCCTTCAAACCAAGTATTATAATAGTCTAACCATTGTATGACTTCCTTTTAAAATGGTTTCACCTTTCTACATATATTTTTGGCACTATGGCATTATGTTAAAATATGGAACATTTTTCATGTAATACTAATTGAGAAGTGATAAGTAAGAGATATTCTCCTCAGCAAGTCAAATTGTGATATTGCTATTAGGATTTAGCTATGTAGCATATTTCATGAGTAGTGATTCACACGAATCCATCTCTCATGAGAATAAATAGAACAATTAACACTCATTGGATCTAGGTGATGCTCACACACAATTAATTGATGGTTGTTGCTGGCCTATTTTGATAGACCTACACATAGTCAATCATTACTTTTCAACCTAACCATTTAAAAAAAAATGTTCTAGTAAAGATTCAGAAAACATGATTGTAGAAAATATATTTGAAATTAAGAATGATCCAACAATAGAGTGGAAATTCATACCCTCCCACATTGAGACCTATTTTTCTACATCCAGAAAAATTATGTTTATAGGTTGCATTGGAAACTATGAATAGTATACATCCAAATATCTACACCTGGATCACCATTTTGAGTTGCCCTTATCATAATGAGGGAATCCAAATTATAATAATATGAGTATTCTCAATTATTATATATGGGATACCATTCTTTTGAGTTGCAACAATAAAGACACCTAGGTCAATGACAAGATCAACAATACCCCAAACATTTCCTCTGAATTATCCCACTATTTTTTTGTGTAATCTACCAAAGTTGGTTTATAATTGATGTGAATTGTTTTGAATAGATCAAATTTTAAAACTCTTTGTAGGAACCTCATAGCATATGGGAAAAATCTAGCAGAGCAATTTGGTGAGGCTCTTGATGATCATTCCAAGTATTTTCTCGCTTTTTCTATTTGATATAAGGGAGGTATCAAGTGATTGAAATCCTTTGTGTTTTTCCATAGTGACAATATAATTTGGTAACAACATTATTTAACAACATTCATTATTTATTGTGTAGGCCAGAGTACACTAATTTGACTAAGTTAAAAACAACATGAATATTCTCGTTAGCACAACTCAACTCAAGGTTTGGGTTTGTCATTTCCCATAGTAAGATGAATAGAGTCAAAGACATTCATATCACAAAGAGAAGATTACAAAAAGGGTGGAGGAGAGTAGGGAAACATACCAATACAAAACAACTAAGCTAAGAGAAATACCAAAACTAAGAAAACTAAAAATTATTTACAATCATGTATATGTGAAAGGATCTCGCCATCAGAAGTGGAGTTAAGAAAATCTTACAAAAACCTATTTACCAATTATGAGAAGAATGAACCTTTCCAAAATAATAGGTTGCATCCAAATGACACAATCCAATACAACCTTTATTTGGAAAACTCTCCATTTTGATAGCCCAAGTTGATTATGTGTACGAACCATGTGAACCCAACATCATGCCCAATGAGTCACATCTCATAAAATATTTATGATTTTCATGAGCTCTTTGTATTAGACTTCCTAGAAAAATTCCAATACTTAGCATATGGGTCAAGCTTGACATATGAGAACATTTCAACATTTGAAACAAAAACTACTTCCAATCCATCTTCAAGTTTTGTAACTTGGATCAAAATAAAACCAATATGATCACCTTAGAATTGTTTAGTAAGATCACAAGTCTCATCAAAACTAAGTTGATCAACATAAATACTTTATTCAATAGAATAAAGTGCATCATAAAGATCACCTTTTTGAACTTAGGCTACACACCAGATCTTAGTAGGGTTATTGGTCCTAAAGATGAACATTTCTTCATTTGACTAACAATTTATTGGATCACTTATTCCCCCATGAAATACATAACATCACGAAAGTCCATATTTATGTAAGTGCTACCAAAAAAAACCACCTCGATACTTTTATTTGTGAGAGGGTGCACAACATAACTAGGTAAATCACATGAAATATCTTTTCTCTCAAGTTGAAGTTGAGATCCTTGTTGTTAACAAGTAGATATAGAATGTAGCATGGAAATAGTCTACAAAACATACCTTCTGAGCTTAGGATAACCTTGCAAGCTAAGTTTTTGTAGGCCACACCTTTATAAAAATATTTTCCATCAATGTTATGATACAATGTTATAGCTATTACAAATCATAGAGGATACTCTTTATTTTCCTTCATCTTTGTATCTATTAGATAGCCCATAGCTTCTCGAGATTGAGATCAAAATATTTCAATGCTTTGTTTTATTTTTTTAACAATACCATAATTTTGATTTATTTTTATGCAACAATGTTGAATGGAATTGTCTGAAGGGGTCTAAATCTTTATTTCTAAAGTCTTCTTACTAAGAGGGTATCGAGGGTCCCTTTATGGTTTCATTTTCACAATAACTATTCTCTAATTTATTTGACAATGCTTGGGGTTGTGATACTTTAGTTGAATCATCATTTTCTCAAATAGATATTTAGAGTTAAAGGACTCTTTCCCTTGACATGATTCCACTTTACCGTCATTACAAGCTTTGTTAGAAGGACATAGAATGATCTCATCACCAAAATGGAAGGATTATACAATTAGACTACTACATTATTTTTAGAAAACATAACTATAAGCTCGAGTTGTAAAATGAAAAACTTCGCATACTGATTGCATTGAGATTTGAATTTTTCTATCCTCTATACATGTTTGAGCAAGATGATTTCCTAAAATTTCACTGGTAAAGCTTTGAAATTCTAGAAGAAAAGTGAAATTAGAAAAATCATTTGAAAACAAACTCACTGACCTTTCATTATCTTGATGATCCTCCCATACAAGATTTCTTTTCAAGAGGATGAGAGGCTTCTTGTTGCGCTTCTTGGTCATTCAAGAGTGACTAATTATAAGAAATGTATTTAGATAAAATTAGTAGATCCTCTTCATCATCAACTTCTAGCTCTTTCTCGAGTTTTTGCACTCATCTTTTATATTCTTGTGGATCATTTAGCTCATGAAACCTGACACACCTGCTTCTCCACATCGAGGAAGTTGTGTGGTCATCTTCAATGCTCAGGTTAGTTTTCACACCATGAGAGCTAACTTATTTGTAGTTCTCCCAGAAATCTTGCAACACCTTATCATTCATTTGGATGATTTCAAAGATGGTAGGTTTAGGTCGCATCTTTCTTGTGACCTTTGTATTCGATATGGTCATTTCATAGAGTTGCCAATCTTCTGCACATAGAGATATTGTAATAATAGAGGAAATAGGACAAGATTTGATCTTTGTTTTTGTTTTCCTAGTAGAGTCACCAAAAATATGTTTGTAAACATATGTTTCCTCTCAAAATTTACTTCACTGGTGACCCTTAAATGCCCAGAATCAGAAAACAAATTGAACTAATAGTTGTAAAGGATATCATGAGATTGATAGCTTTCCTCTAAATTGAGAGGTACAAATCCCTCCAAAAAGATATTCAAGGAATCAAATGCTAATTTTAATGTCTTAAAATGGATGAACTTTCCTTTTAAGACCTTTTAGCACCTGTTTCATAGCAACCTCTTGGACCCTAGATGGATCTATACACAATGTGCCTTAGCTCCTATTCTTCCTCATATCTTTCACTTTTGCCAATACAATATTTGAGACATCTAGGAGTCATTCTTTCTATCTTCTATCGACTAGGTTGACCCTTGTTGGCCTATTCTCTCCCAAGTTAACCTATTCCTAAATTATTTAGAGTGCAGGGCCTGACATGTCTCCAAATTCCTAAAGATTTTATTTTATTATCTAGTTAGCTTGTATTATTTTCCCACCTGAAAACTTGTATAAAAGGAGGCTTGGGGGCTTCATTTTTACACCAAGAATTCATAAATCATCAAGCACTCAATTAACTCTAGAGCTCAAGCTATTCAAGCATTCAAGCAAGTAAGTTTTCTTCAAGTCTTCAAGATTACAAAGATCCTTTGTGAGCATCTCTTCTACAAGATCTAGAGTTATTGTTGGCCATCAAGGGAGGAGATCTACATTGTGAAATTTACCACCCTCTTCTTCATTGATGCACATTTACATCCATGGCTCCATGATGTGGTTTTCATGGATCCCTTGCAATTGTGGAGATATCTTACTTCCTTCATACTGAATTCAACATCTACAACATACAACACAATAAAATATTTATTGAAAAGGGGTATTTAAAAGCAAGGTGAGTACTTACATTTATCTTGTTTCCTTTACATACATTTATATTTTAATTTCAAGAATGATTCCTCAACCTAGGGTTGGACCAAGGAAATCTCTCCCACACCCAACAACAAAAGCTTTTATTTTATGTAAGTAGGAGTAGGATAGAAAAATTATGATTATAGATCTAAATATAACTTTTTGAGATCTTTCTGGAGAACCTGGGTCGACTTCATTATAGTGTCAAGAAAATGGTGATCTCACAAGAATTGTTCTAAAAGATTTTTAACCAGATTAACCTATATTCCTCTCACCTTGGTGAAGAATTCAATTTCTAGTTTTTTCATTTTGTTCAGGGATTTTTCGATAGAATTTCAAAATTTAGCCCAAATCTACACTTTTTGGAGAAAAATGTCATCTTCCTCTACACATTTCAAGGTGATTATTTCTTTATTCATTTTAATTCATAGTATAAACATGATTTGATATATTAATTGGGTTGTATACATACATTTAGAATATAGATTTATATCTCACATTTTATTTAGTCAATTAGTTCAATCCCACATTTACCTTTACACATCTCACACATGGGATAAAGAAGAACTTCTTTGCATCATATTTAATTTAGCAATTTAAATGAGGTACTAGCATCCCTTCTATAGTGTCCTGCCTGGAGATCCTTGGAACAAGGATAAATAAAAGCCAAGATTTTTTTTTAAAACAAGTATGGATGCACACGACAATAAACATACGAGGATCTATAAGATCACAACAAAAGACTTAACCAACAATCCTATCAGCCAACGGATCTCCTAGTGCCACTACCAAACTAACACACACAAACTAAAAGTGAAATCTAAAGATGACAACATAACATAATATCTGAGATCTATTGAAGCATGGAAATACAAGCAACTAAAAAAGGGTACTCAGATCACCAAATTGTGTTCCTTGAAAAATAGTGGAGATGCCCCCTATTTTCCAAGTGAGAAAACACAACTAACAATCTTGCACAAGGAAGAACCTTTTTGCACAAGAAAGTACACCATGCCACATGAGGGACTAACCTCTTGTGCGAGGAAATGCTTGGTGCAACAACCAAAATACATTGCACTGGTGTTGAGGTTCACATGAGGAAGTAAAAGGAGCCATGCAAAGAAATGCAAGGCCCTATGCAAAAATTCAAATTCTCAAGTGAGAGAGTAAAATCTCACGCAAGGATTCTCAATACCAAGCAAGCAATACACAAGATAACAAAATAGTGAAAAAAAATCCTCCACATTAGGGAGTGCTAGATCCACAAATTGAGGCTTGGATAGTCGAGCACAAGAGCACAAATATAGAAATACAACTAACCATCTAAACCATAGTAGTAAAGGAAATGTATTGAAAGCAACATCACAATGTACAAAAACAACAAAACTCATGTGTGGTTCCTCCCAACCATAATAACGTCATGAGACCTCAAATGCCCTAGCCATCCCTAGTGCATAACATCCCAAATTGCCAACTAGATAGTCGAAGCTATCTTATGAAGACATCACTACTAAAATGTAATAACATCACAAGAACAATAAATCTAACATGCTAAACAAATAAGTAATAGATACTCCAACAAAGCAAATAAAATCATCTAATCATATGCTAAACATCATAATATAGGAATGTGTCAAATAAACTAACATCATCTAAACATGATATCCAAGCATTCCAATGAAAGAATAAATCACGAGGAAGCATACTTTGAAATCCTAAATATACCAAGTGAACATCAAGCACCATTTGCATTGGAATAATAGACCGTCTCTGTCAATCGGTCCCTAACAGTGGTATAGGTAGCTACACCTCCCAACCACATGAAAATTGTAAGTCCACTCCCATCGTACTAATGGAGATAATGATCCAACCACAAATACACAAAAATAAAATGTTCATGGCTAACACTCATGCCAGATAGTAAGATGACTGAAACCAAGATCATGAGACAATGCAAGTAAAATTGCTCTTGGTCAAACACTCAATGGGTTACTATGTAGGGATTCTCCTAGAGGGGAAATAGCTTGGCATCAAGTAGCCCAAGATAGTTGGGTGCTAAATCAACTTCCCAATGGAAGGCTCACATACTGTGTCCTCGAACTTAATTGGGTGCTCACATATTTTTTATCTTGAGTTTTATTACCACCCAATATTTTACTTAGTTATCACTTAATTAAAACTTCTCCCTATCAACTTGGGAAAAGTCACCAAGTTTGCGGTAGAAGCCCCTCCATGAAGCTGCCCTACCCTACCCATACTCATCCCACCATGAGCACCCATAGGCATGCAAAATCTAAATCCAACATCAAAAGACATAACTCAACCACATTACCACAAGGAGTTTAGTCCTTGCAATTCACCCAATAAATGAACACACATGTGCTTGAGCATAGATGCACCACCATCACAAGATTAAAACACAAGGGCTGGATGAGAACACAAGAAAAACATACTCAACCAAAAACAAGCTCAGGAGAATGGATTCTACATGAATCCCAAGAACAATAAAACCATACATCATGAACTCAATCAATTGGCCTCAATTCAGGAGTATGGATTCTCAATGAATCCCAATGATGTAACAAGACCAAACATCATGAACTCACTCAACCAGCCTCAATTTGGGAGAATGGATTCTACACAAATCCTAGTGTCCATGAAATAATAAAAAGGGTCCAAAAGAAACAATAACACCAGGTATAAAATCACTCAACCGAACACAACATTAGGAGTACAAATGTGGCACACATCCCAATGCAAACATAAAGATGCAATAATGGTCTAACTAACATCCTATGATTGATCTAGGTCCATGACCAACATCATGCCAAGAAAACTTGAGAAAACTAGGTGATATGCAAATCAAGGTAAAAACCCCCTAAACTCAAAAACATTGAGAATTAAACTAATTTGGTCTTAGGGCACAAAAGCCACAAAAATCCAATGAAATTTGTGTTTGAAGTCTGTATGCAAAAATGGCTAGCATAATGGTGCAAAACTCCAAACCCTCATCCTAAAAAATAGGGAAATGCTCATACCTGCCCAACCAAGGAGAGGTAGCATACAAAAATGGAGGGGAACACTAATTCTTAGCCTCCTAATAAATAGCTACCAAAAAAGAAGTAGAAACAGAGCTGAAACAATAAACCAAGAGAGCCCTACCTCGTAGCCCAAAGGGGAAAAATGAGAGTTTGAACCATAAAATATAAATTCCATAGAAGTTGCCAAAAATTGTAGCAACCCAAGGTCTCCCCAAGTTGGATCCAATGAGACTGAGCTTGCAATGATCCCACACTTGTAGCTTCCACAAAGAAAAATATGAGGATTTTGGGTTTTACTCTCAAACTTTTTAATTCAAATGTGAGAGTGAGGAATTAAATTCCTCTTTGGATGCTTATTCACTTTTTGAGTGAATAATTGATTAGTGTGAATAACTAGGAAAACTAGTTAAACCTTGAATCAACCCAAATGAAAATATATTTTCCAATTAACTAGAATTCATCTATAGCAAAGCTACCAAAAAATAAAATTAATTAAAATAAAGCCCAAAAACCCAAAAACCAAAATCATAGAATTCCTTAACAATTTCATGACAATGGGAACCTCTAAATGCATAGAGATGTTCACAAGTCTAATCACATAATGCAAATGAGTCTGGATCTATCAAATTACCAGAAGGTTTAACTTAAACATTTAAATAAGATATGTCAACCATACAGGGATGATATTGGTAAATATGAATAGCTGAATCACTTACTCCATGTGTCACTGCCAGGGATATAGATCATGCACAGTAAAACACATGATCGAGTGTAATTGCTAATACTAACATAGTTGAAGAAATACATGCATTAAATCACCTAATTTAACCATTTATTTAATTATACTGAAATAATCCATTTACATCACTCACTTTTGCATAAAGCATCAAAAAGTAAGAATGAAATAAATAACCATAGCATCAAATCCAACATATTAACGAAATCAGAGAATATGTCCAAATACTGGATAACCAGATATCATCATAAAACATACTGTCCTCTAAAAAAGGCATCATCATGTAGATATGATCAACTAAATAACATAGTAATCTAACATGGACAATTTATCTCTAATTATTTAAGTATTTAATAATGGTTGTTTAAGCAATATGCACTTAAAACACATAAGCAAACATGATCAAATACATGACTAACCACTGCTATAAGAACCTAGTCCAGTGTAGCTAGATAATAATACATAGTGAAATCTCTATACACATCTTAGGGTAATCATAAAAAAACATCATGATACCACATGAACCCTGGTAACTACTGGCACAAACCTTAGTGAACCATCTAACACATCATAATCTCATAAATCAGCCATAAGCATAATCAAAGCAACTGATATAGTAACATAAATCCAATCACCTCAAGCATGTAGACCACTCATGGTCCCAATCATGACCACTCACCAAGAAAGATCAACAAGGTTGCATCTATTAGGATGACTTATAGAAATCAAATGGGAGAGGTACTACATAATCCCCCCCAAATACTAGGCTTACTCCTAGAAGCCTGCAATCCAAGAATAGAAACCATACACATCAAGTACAAAATCAAAATTGAGTAATAGAAATGACTCACCAACTTCTTCACAAGTCCAACCAAATCACTCCAAAATTCTCAACCATCTTGTCAACCCCTAGATAGGTTAACCACAAGAGAATAGGTGTCACACTGACACAAAGTACTCCAACAAGGAACTTCCTATCTGCTAGGAAAACCCATCCAGCCATAAAGTCAACACTACAAGGTAATGAAAAAAATTACTCTACTTCATCAACAAGTGCCCAACTACAAACATGAGCCTACCATGTGATCACAACACAAGGTCAAAACACTACGCACTTCCAACAAGAATTGGAATCATAGGGAAATAACCATCCCAAATTCCCAAGAATACCATCATGCCACACATGAAAATCCTTAAATCCATGTAAACTCACCCTTTGCACATAGAGGATGAAAATTTACTAAAAAAATAGTACACTACAAAAGATACTCACCACAACTAACCACCAAGCGTAGGATCACTTAGTCTCTATGATACAAACAACTCAACTATGACTGGAGGCTAGGGCTACATTACCCAACTAGACATGATATCACATTTCCGCAAGGTTGCAAAGACTTTCATTAGTGGAAAAAATCATGTACTATCTTCATACCAACTCATAATATGGTAACATGTGTTAGGATAAACCACAGACAGAAATAAAAAACTACATGCAAATATAACCAATAACAGAAAATAATAGATCACATAGAAATGAACAAGAGGCACCAAGATTTAACGTGGTTCATCCAATCCTTGGGCTATGTCCACCAAATAGCAAGTCCGATCTTATTACAATCCAGTGATTACAACTTGATTACAATTCGTAATCCCTTACAGATCAATACCGCCACAAGAACCAATTTCGCATCACAACATAATAATGAAAAAATACCCAACCCTAAACCCTTTTATACAAGTATTAAACCGCTTTAGGGTTATAACATGCCAGCCATAATTAGCCATAACTTTAGTGGTGAATCTACAAATGGTGAATAGTACCAAAAAAATTTCTACGAACCCCACTAATTATGAAATATGTATAGTACTTTCCTGATCAGTCACCACAATCTAACAATCTCCCACTTGGGGACTGATCAGGCTCCACACTAAACAACAATCTCCCACTTGGAGACTGATCCTGTAGCAATACCACTACCACATGGGGCTCCCACTGGATCAAACCACCCTGGACTTTTCTATTCTTTTATTCATGTTCAGTCTAAAAGACCAACCGAAGCTGAAGAGGAGTTTAGCTTCTCTCGTGTTACAACCTTTGTCAACATATCTACTGGATTTTCATTGGTATGTATCTTCTCTAGCTTTAACTGTCCATCCTCCAAAACTGACTGAATGAAATGGTACTGCAACTGTATGTGTTTGGTCTTAAAATGCAGAGCTGAATTCTTTGCAAGATGAATGACACTCTAACTATCTGTGAACAAATAATTATCCTTCTGCAGATGTCCCAATTCTTCCAAGAAGAATTGAAGCCATATCATCTCCTTGACTGCCTCTTTAGTAGCAACATACTCTGCCTCTGTAGTGGATAGAGCATTAATCTTCTATAACCTAGAAACCTAGCTCATGGCTACCCCACCAACAATAAAGACATAACATGTAGTACTCTGCCTAGTATCAATATCCCCTGCCAAATTTGAGTCAACATAGCCTTGTAAATTAGTAGTAGAGCCCCCAAAGTGTAAACACTTATTGGATGTTCCTCTCAAATATCTGAGAATCCACTTGACAACATTCCAATGCTCAAATCCTGGATGACTCATATACCTGCTAACGACTCCCACTGCATGCACAATATCTGGCCTAGTGCATACCATAACATACATCAAGCTTCCTACAGCTGAAGCATAGGGTACCTTGGACATCTTATCCTCCTCTTCCTGTGTCTTAGGACACATCTCCTTAGTCAATTTCAAATGGCCAGGTAAAGGTGTGCTGACAGCTTTAGCATTCTCCATAGAGAAATGTTGCAACACCTTCTCAACATAATCAGCCTGAGATAGCATCAATGTTCTATTCTTCCTATCTCTACAAATCTTCATACCAAGGATTTGTTTTGCTGCCCCCAAATCCTTCATAGAAAATGCATGTGCTAACTGGCGTTTCAGCCCCTTAATATGATCCATGTTAGACCTAGCTACAAGCATATCATCAACATATAAACATAAAATAATGTAGCTATCATCATCCAACCTCTTAAAATAAACACAATAATCTGAATGACACCTTTTGTAGCCATGCTCATGCATAAACCTATCAAATTTCAGATACCATTGCCGATGTGCTTACTTCAAGCCATATAAACTTTTCTTCAATTTGCACACTAAGTTCTCCTTACCTTTGACCTCAAATCCCTGTGGCTGAGCCATATAGATTTCTTCATCCAAATCACCATGAAGGAAGGTTGTTTTAACATCCAGCTACTCTAAATACAAATCTTTAGTAGCCACAAGACTTAAAACAGTACGGATAGAAGTCATTTTAACAACAGGAAAAAATATCTCATCAAAGTCAATTCCCTTTTTATGTGAAAATCATTTTACAACTAACCTGACCTTAAATCTTTTTTTACCTCCTTCCTCTTCTTTCAACCTGTAAACCCACTTATTTTGTAAAGCCTTTTTACCTGCAGGCAACTTGCACAAATCCCATGTCTTATTCTTCAACAAAGAGTCCATTTCATCTTTCATTGCAGACTCCCATTAAATCTTAGTATCCACTTGCACAACTTCATCATAACTTTCAAGTTCACCAACATTAGAAAGTAAAATAGAATACAAAGAGAGAGAAAATCTTTGTGGAGGTCTAATTTGCCTCGTTGACCATCTAACATTCACTAGTGTGTGGTATTTGTGGTTTCAGTTGTTGCACATCATGAGGAATGGCTGGAACAATAGCTTTTGGAGTATCATCCAACACTACATAATCATCTTCTTTCTTCTCATGTTGCTGCAACAGATCTTTGTACAACACTTTCTCATTGAATATGACATCCCGACTTCTAACAATTTTATGATTTTCAAAATCCCAAAGCCTATAACCAAATTCATTAATGCCATATCCAACAAAGACACATTTCTTTGATTTTGCTTCTAGCTTGGTTCTATTTTCAAAGTCTATATGAGCAAAAGCTTCACAACAGAAGGTCTTGAGAAAAGAATAACTCACCTTCTTACCAGTCCATGACTCCTCTAGAATACCATAGCCCAAAGGAGTAGAGGGACCTCTATTAAACAAATAACTACAGTATTGACAACCTCTACCCACATGTGTAAGGGTAACCCAACATGCAACCTCATGCTCCTTGCGCACTCCATTATAGTCCTATTCATGCGTTTAGCCACTCCATTTTCCTGTGGAGTCCTTGGAACAATTTCCTATCTATGAATACTATTAGAGGAGCAATAATCTTCAAATTCATGACTACAATACTCACCACCATTATCAGATTTGAGACATTTTAATTTCTTACCAGTCTCATTTCCATTTCTTAAAAGTTTGAAATACATCAGATTTCTGTCTAAGGAAATAAACCCATACTTTTTTAGTTGCATCATCAAAAAAGGTAACATAATAATGAGAGCCACCAAGGGAAGATACCTAAGCTGGTCCCCATACATCTGTATGCACAAGCTCTAATTTATCCTTTTTGTTTTCCTTCCCAGTCTTTACAAAACTCACTCTCTTTTGTTTTCCATAGACACAACTTTCACAAAAATCCATATTAACACATTTCAGACCTGGTAAAACTTTCTTTGAATGAATTACTTTCATACTTTTTTCACTCATGTGCCCAAGTCTATTGTGCCACAGTGTTGTATCAGAATCTACAACAGCTATTTGTTCTCCCTGCTCAACTGCAACAATTGTTTCTAAACATTCATTGTTCTCTGAAACAATCGAAGTAGAAGGAACAATATGACCTATACAAAGATATAAGGTGCCTACTTTCACAACTTTTGCTACTACAAGGGAACCTTTTAAAACCTTCCAATTTTTATCATTAAAAGTAACTAAACAACCCTCATCACCGAGTTGTCCTACTAAAACTAAATTCAGACTCAGCCTTAGAACATGTCTTACCTCATGTAGTAGCCAATGATTCCCATTCTGCAACTTAATCTTAATCTTTCCATTTCCAACAATTTGACAAGGTTCATTATCCCCCAAATAAACAAGCCCAAAATCCCCTTGGACATAATCAATGAAGTAACCTCTATGAGGTGTAGCATGAAATGAAGCACTAGAATCTAAAACCCATGAATCATCTACACTTTCTAAAGATAGAAGCAAAGCATCCTCTTCAGATTTGTTACTTACTACATTTGCCTCCTTGTCTACATTTGATTTATCTCCTTCATTTTTCTTTCGATTCCAACATTCTTTCTTTTTGTGCCCTGGTTTCCTACAGTACCAGAAATCATTTGGTCCTCTCAATTGAGACCTCCTCCCCTTTGACTTTCCTCTTGATTTCCCATGATTTCTAGAGTTACTTACTCTCTCAGTCATTCTGCCCCTGCTTTGTGCATTCAAAGCATTTCCTGATGTAGATCCACCTGAGGATTTCCTACGAGTTCCCTCACTCAAAACAACACTGATCACATCATCATATTTTAGGGTACTAGATCCAGGAACATAATTACTCACCGCCATTACCAAGCCATTCCAGCTTTCAGGAAAAGAACAAAAAATCAAGAGAGCCCTAATTTCTTCATCAAAATTGATACCCATAGAAGAAAAATGACTAGTAATAGTATTAAACTCATTTAAATGATCTGCAACATATCCACCTTTTTCCATTTCCATATTAAATAAATGCTTCATGAGAAATACCTTGTTTGAAGTGGAGGGCTTTTCATACAGTGTCGCTAGGGTTTTCATCAAATCTTTTGTTGTCTTTGCTTTGGTAATATTAAATGCCACTGATGGTGCCAAGCATAACCGAATGCTTCTGAGTGCCTTTCTATCCAAAAGATCTGATTCAGCCTCTGACATAGTTCCCTGATTCTTGGCTTTGCCTTCCAACAGCTTCCATAAATCCTTTTGATATAGATAGTCTTCCATTTGCATCTTCCATAACTGGAATCTTTGCCCATTAAACCTGTCAACCCTCAGCTTACCCTCATCTATCATTTCTCCCACTCAACCATGAGACTTCCACTCAACTATGAAACTTTCCTACAGAGGATAACTGAAAAACAACTAGGCTCTGATACCACTTGTTAGGATAAACCACAGACAGAAACAAAAAACTACATGCAAATATAACCAATAACAAAAAATAATAGATCACACAGAAATGAACACAAGGCACCAAGATTTAACATGGTTCACCCAATCCCTGGGCTACATCCACCAAACAAAAAGTTCGATCTTATTACAATCCAGTGATTACAACCTGATTACAATCCGTAATCCCTTACAGCTCAATACCGCCGCAAGAACCAATTATGCATCACAACATAATAATGAAAAAATAACCAACCCTAAACCCTTTTATACAAGTATTAAACCACTTTAAGGTTATAACATGTCGACCATAATTAGCCATAACTTTAGTGGTGAATCTACGAATGGAAAATAGTGGTGAATCTACTAATTATGAAGTATGTATAGTACCTTCCTGATTAGTCACCACAATCTAACAACATGTTCCCAATGATACCATGTCCCTCTAGTAACATGATGGGAATACTACACCCAACCTACCACTAAATTCAATCTCTAGCCTTAAGTCAACTGTTAATGAGCAACTTGATTGAGATAATCCTCTTGAAGATACAAGTGTAGGAGAAAGAAACTCTAGAGTACAAGATTGAGAGGGAGTCTCTCTCAACCTCTATGCTAAATCAGCCCAAGATGCATTGTGGGAAACCTCACAATTCCACTAGCCATGAAAATACTCATCCAACGACAACTGAGCTAGTGGCATAGCCATGCTAGCATACTTTCTCAAGTGAGAGAAGAATATGAAGATGCACCAAAGTCAAAGGAAAAACTTCACCTCACAAAGGTGGATTGGTGTTATAGGGAATACACAACCCAAGCACAAATCCCAAAAAGTACATAGTAGGTTATGAAGGATTATTAAATCCTCCATTAAGAATATCATGAAGGGTTAAACTTATCCAATAACCATAAATATGATCTATCATGATTGAATTGGCCTCTACTCGATAAAGGGTACTTAGAACATCAATCTGCATCTTTTGAAGTGTGAAAGAGTGCATGTGGTTCCCCAAGTGAAATTTTGCATTAGCACACTCTCATGCAAGGTTTCTCACATTACCAAGAAATATAATGCAATACCCTAGGTGAGAAAATGCATGGCAACTTGTTTCTCGCATGAAATTTCAAAACAACACAAAAATTTCCTTCACTCTGGAGGCCATAACTTTCACGTCCAGACTCTGATTGAATTCATTCAAAAAGCATAAGAAAGATGTAAAAGAGGACTAAAAAATGATGGATTTAAGAGAGTCCTAAAACCTAATATTTTGAATCACAACCCAAGATAAAACATCATAGCAAAAATAAGGCAGTCTTGGTTACGAAGACAAGCAACAGACGAAACATCCAAAACAACCAAAGAGAACATATACCCAAATTGACATAAGACATGAAATGAAGGATAATTCACACATTGAAACCAATATTACTTCTCTTTCATAATTTCATTAGTTAAACATAACACAAGCAGTAATGCACAATGAAATTGAAGGTTTTCAAAGAAAGGGTTCAGGAGTCACTTTCCATACAACATGTGCATATCTTCTCAAATTTATTTCCAAAATAACATCACTACTAATAATATTTAAAACCATCCAATTAAATTAAAAAATTTACATCTCTAACAAACACACTAGTATGTTCTCTATGATATTATCCCTTGTAGGTACTACTAGAGGTTCGAGGTGAACATGATAGAGTCACAACACACAACTGGGCAGCAGTAAAACACATTCAAAATAGTCATCATGAACCAAAATAAAAAGCCTAAATGGGGAATCATCAAATCCAATAGTAAATCACAAAATATTTCATTTCAACAATAATTCAAGTGTGACAACAACCACAAAGAGAGCATTAGAGAAAATTTGATGACTATTCCAAGAAATGAATATACTAAAAACTAATGCTAGCACAAAAAATGAGGAAAGTACCTCCAACCAAATAAAATAAGGCATCAATCAAATCAAATTACATGTGATGATTGGGAATAGTCACACTAGAGGGATAGACTACCACACAATGCTAGTTAATACATCAACCTAGCAGCATTAGAGAACACACCCACACACATCAAGCAGTAAACCATCAATAACCTCTTGCATATGCAGATTATAATAATTTCCTTATTTATTTTCCATGCAATGCAACATTCAGATATCCATCAATTTTAATACAATTTCCATAAGCTTATGAAGCAATCAGATTGGGGACTTATGTCATTAACCCAAAGGATCTAATGCAAAACCTACTCCTTTGCATTATTCACAATAAACACTCATTTCTCAATAAAAGGAACCATTTCCTTACTATACTGACATAACATAGAATCAAAAATAACATTCATTTATTTACTTTCAAATACAAGAAAATAGGGAAACAATGCACCTTACTCCACAAGGAGAAACAAAAAGAGGCACTCAAAGCCAACACATGGACACTAATCAACACATCCATCCAAAAGGGACACACACGCAACCAACCAAACAAGGCATATCAATTCCATTTATAAAACAAGGAGAGACTCACTTCCTTCTCCTCATACTACTCTAGTTGCACATACTGGACAAGCAAGTCCATCATAAGTAGATACCAAAGAAAAAAAACTAATGAGCTCCACCAAGACACTCACACACACAACACAACATCAACCATATGAGAAACATATACACAAAGATCCCAATGTTTGAACATGGGCTCTAATACCAAACCTAGTGCCTTATCTGGAGATCCTTGGAACAAGAATAAATAAAAGCCAAAACATATATTTTTAGAACAAGTATGGATGCACACAAAAATCAACATATGAGGATCTATAAGATTACAATGGAAGACTTAACCAACAATCCTATCAACCAATAGATCTCAAACTACCACTACCAAACTGACACACACAAACTAAAAATGAAATCCAAAGACAACAACAAAACATAATATTCTATATTTTTCGAAGCATGGAAATAAAACAACTAAAAAGGGTACTCAAATTGCCAAATTGCGTTCTATGAAAAATAATGGAGATGCCCCATGTTTTCTGCACTAGAAAACACAACTAATAGTCTTGCACAAGGAAGCACCTTTTCGTGTGAGAAATTACACCATGCCACATGAAGAACTAACCTCTTTCACAAAGAAAATGCTTGGTGTAGCAGCCAAAATACACTACACTTGTGCTGAGGTTTGCACAAGGAAGTACAAGGAGCCATAGGAGGAAATGCAAGGCCCTACATGACACTTCAAACTCTCATGTGAGAGAGTTCAATCTCATGTGAGCATTCACAATAGAAAGCAAGGAAGACACAAGACAATAAAATAGGGAAAAAAAATCCTCCACATCAGGGAGTGTTTGATCCACAAATTGAGGCTTGGACACTCAAACACAAGAGTAGAAAGATAGAAATACAACTAACCATCTAAATCATAGCAATACAGAAAATGTATTGAAAGCAAGATTGTAATGTAAAAAGACAACAAAACTCATGTGCGGTTCCTCCCAACCATAATATTATCATAAGACCTCAAAAATCCTAGCCATCTCTCATGTGTAACATCCCAAACTACCAACTAGATAATCAAAGCTGTCTTATGAGGACGTCACTACTAAATCATAAGAATAGGAAATTTAACATGGTAAACCAATAAGAAATAGATACTCCTACTAAGAAAATCACATCATCTAATCATATACTAAATATCATAATATAGGAATGTGTCAAATAAACTAACATAATCTTAACATGATATCCAAACATTCATATGAAAGGAAAAATCACAAGGAAGCATACTCTGGAATCCTAAATATAGCAAGTGAACATCAAGCACTGGTTGCACTAGAATAATAAACTATCTTGGGTAAATTGGTCCAAAGTAGTGGTATAGGTAGCTACGCCTCTCAACCACGTGTAACCCATAGGTCCACTCCCACCATGTTGATGAAGATAATGATCCAACCACAAAAAAAAATAAAAAAAATCCATGGCTAACACTCTGTTACTATGTAGGGACTCACCTAGAGGGGAAATAGCTTGGCATCAAGTAGCCCAAGCTAGTGGGGTACTGAATCAACTTCCCAACAAAAGGTTCATGCACTGTGTCCTCAAACTTAATCGAGTGCTCACACATTTTATTATCTTAAGTTCTATTACCACCCAATATTTTATTTAGTTATCACTTAATTAAGCCTTCTTCCCATCAACCTGGGAAAGTCACCAAGGTTGTGGTAGAAGCCCCTCTATGTAGCTACCCTACCCTACCCATACTCATCCCATGATGAGCATGCATATCCCCAACCCAACCCCAAAAGACATAACTCAACCGCATTACCACCAAGAGTTTGGGCCTTGCAAGTCACCCGATAAATACACATGCACATGCTTGTGTGTGGGTGCACCACCATAACAAAGTTCAAACGCAAGGTTTGGATGAGAACATAAGAAAAAAAACACAACCAAAAACAAGCTCGGGAGAACAAATTCTACACAAATCTCAAGAACAATAAAACCATACATCATGAAAATCCAATAAAATATGGGTTTGGAGTCCATATGCAAAAATGACTAGCATAATGGGGCAAAACCCCAAACCTTTATCCTAAAAAATAGGGAAATGTACATACCTACCTAGTCGGGTAGAGATAGCATATAGAAATAGAGGGGAACACTAGTTCTTGACCTCCTAGCAAACAACTACCAAAAATAGAAGTAGAAACAATAAAATGAGAGAGCCCTATCTTGTAGCCAAAAGGGGAAAAACAAGAATCTGAACCATAAAATAAAATTTTTGTAGAAGTAGCCAAAAATCATGACAATCCAAGGTCTCCCTAAGATGGATTTAATGAGACTGATCTCGTGATGATCCGACACCCATAGCTCCCACAATGAACAGAACAATAATTCCTCATGAAGAGGATTTTGGGTTTTACTCTCAAACTTTCTAATTCAAAAGTGAGAAGTGAGGAATTAATTTCCTCTTTGGATACTTATTCACTTTTTGATTGAATATTTGATTAGGGTGAATAACTAGGAAAATTAGTTAAACCTTGAATCAACCCAAATGAAAACAGGTTATTCCAAGTAATTAGAACTCATCTATAGAAAAGCTACCAAAAAATAAAATTAATTAAAATACATCCCAAAAACTAAAAAACCAAATTATAGAATTCCTTAACAATTTCATGGGAATGCGAACCTCTAAATGAACATACATGTTCATAGGTCTAATCAGATAATGCAAATGAGTTTGGATTTATCAAATCACCTGAAGGTTTAATTTAAATATTTAAATAAGATACACCAACCATACAAGGATGCCATTGGTAAATATGAATACTTGAATCACTAACTCCATGTGCCACTACTAGTGATATAAATCTTGCACAGTAAAATACATGATCAAGTGCAATTGCATATACTAACATAGTTGAAGTAATAAATACATTAGATCACCTAATTTAATCATTTATTTAATTATGCTAAAATAATCTATTTACATCACTCACTTTCACATAAAGCATCACAAAGTAAGAATGAAGTAAATAAACATAGCATCAAATCTAATGTATTAACAAAATCAGAAAATATTAACAAAATCAACTTAGGGGGAGTTATCAAATTTTGAGGTATCTAAGTTGTTACAAAATTTTGAAATTTTGAAGTTTTTTACATAAGCCTAATAAGGGATATAAGAGATATGTTATGCTTGTAAGATTAAGAATATTAATGCATGACCAAGTGTTTTTGACACTCATGTCAAAGGGGGAGATTGTTGATCTTAGATTGGTTTTGACTAATGAGTTTCTACACACTTATGCCATTTACTTAGTTCATGTCAAACAAGTAATACGTGTAGAGTAGAACATGTAAATAATAGAGCATGCCGAGTCCACAGTGAGTGCCGAGCCACTCATGTGTTAGGTCACTCAAGTGCCAAGAAGACAGTGTATTCCAAGTGATTCAAGTGTTGAGCAAGTAGTGCATGCCGAGTGATACATATGCCAAGTTTCAATAAAGAACTATGTATATGTCGAGCATCAAAGACTTCAAATGTTGAATGACACAGTTGTTTGTAATGGCACAAACTACTATGTAAACCATTTTTGAGCCAACTAAAGATTGAATTACAATATGTTGGAGATAAGGATGAATCTTATGTTGGATTCCCAATGCAATTACATTAAGACAATCAAAAAAAGGGAAGGGTTAAGGGGAAAAATGGATGAATTATAGTTGTTGATTCATACCTAACCCTAAGTAACCCATGTCTTCTTAAGGAGGACAAACCTTAAACTATTAGAGTGTGAAGAAGGTGAATGAAGGAGTGAATAGAGAAGTTTGCATGCACAAATAGAGCACACATGGTGACTAATGATATGAGATTGCATTGTAGAATCAGTTAAAGGAGAGCAAAGGAAGAGAAGAGCATATAGCAAAGAGACATCTGATAAAGAAGGATTGAGAATACATCAGTTTAGAGGTGATCTATCCGTAAGCAATCAAGTGCTAACCACAGTATCATTGCTAAATCATTTTGGTAGGTGAATCTATCAAATCTCTTAATAGAGTAGTCCTAATATGTTGTATTAAAATCCTCTAACTAGGTGCTTAGTTAATTGTGAGTTAAAGTCCTTTAGCAAGGCACACTTCTAACAGGGTGTTGAAATCCTTTAACAGGGTGAGATCTAAAAATCTTTGTAAGCTTTTAATAGGGTAGGCCTTTCATAGGGTAGATCATATCTCATGATAAAAATATTCTAACCTTCATTGGATACACTTTATTACTTTAGTAGTGAAGATTTGTGGGTGTCATGCCCACCCCAGTTTTACCTTCTCATTGGAAGGTTTTTGGGTAATCATTTATGGTGTCATACATGTGTGAGTGTTTACTTGCTTACATGGTTTAGATGTATATCCTTTACATGTTATTTTAGTTTACTTATTGAATGTGTGAGATGGATGTGTGGTGAAAGTTTTATGGGTCAAAGTTTAAACTACTGATTCACCCCCCACTAGAAGTTTACCTTTCCTATTGTGATTCAAACAATCGGTATTAGAGTGGTGTTCTCTGAAAGTGAAGCTTTGCAACTTTGAGGAAAGATCTTGGAAATGGAAGTCTACAAGTTGGGAAAGACTATTTAAAATCAGGAGATTGAAATACATCTCATTCTACATAAACTAAGTCAAGCAAGAGAAGATTGAAAGAAATCTTTGAAGAGAAGGAAATAAATTGCTATTGAGGAGAATGACACACAATACAAAGAGATAGACACTACTAAGCTATTTTTTGATGGTGACTCAAATGAATTTGATGCAACAGTTTAAGATCTAATGGAAAAGAATAGAGCCCAAGTAGAGGAAATTATATATCTCAAGTTAGAGCAAGAATCACAAGCCATACTACCATGTGAGGTGATTGAATAGAAGAAGAAAGCTATGGAAGACAAATCCATGATTGAAGAAGACAAAAGAATTTTGAGCAACAGATTGGAGGAGAAATCATCAAAGCTAACCAAGATTTCCAACATACAATTGGATACATTGAGCCAAATGATAAATGCTAAGTATAAGTTGAATGTCAAGGACATTGAGATAACAACACTGAAGTTGTAGAATGAGAAATTGCAAAGCGACCTAAAAAGGGAAAAGGATTTTTTTGAAAGTTTCAATAAACCAAACGAAGCCATCAAATACTTTGAGTAATTATTGAGATCCCCTAGATCCAATAATGAAACATCTAGACTAGGATACACAAGTACTAAAGAAGGAGAGTCACCTAAAAGTGTTGAAGAGATGAGCAACAAAGGTAAGAGCTCCAAACCTACTTGTCATAATTGTGGTAAGAAAGGACATGCTACTAATGTATGTAGGAGCAAGACTGTTAATCATAATTTCAAGCATAAAGCATAGTTCATTTTAATAAGTGCAACAAACAAGGTCATCACGCACATGAATGCAAAACCAAGACCATGCACACACAAAGATTTGAAGGATATTGTTACAATTGTCAAAAGTATGGACACAGAGCTTTTGAATGCAGATCCAAACCCATGTGGTCATCAAAAGAGAAAACAAAGGTAAGGAACAATGGAAACTCTTATAACAAGAATTATAATACAAGATATAGCTATCATTATTGTCAAGAATATGGACATGTTCCTAAGAATTATATTAGGATACACTTCAGAGGTGACTACAAGAGGTGGTTGAGTCAAACCACATGTTTTAGTTGTTTGAAAACTGGTCACATCAACAAATATTTCCCAACAAAGTCAAAGGCACCAAGTTGTGAGTTTTATAAAGGAAAAGGCAAGGTAGATGTTGAAAATTTCATAAATGAAATGACCAAGACATAGAAGAAGAAAGATGATTGTAGCACATCAAATGGAGAAGGGATCACTTCACCCAATGGGTCAGTGATCATACTTCATCAAACTAAGAAATCAAGAGGTGTGTGGGACTGATATTCATAAGTTACATCATACATCATTTCCAAAGGATTTAGTACTGAAAAGATTACATAAGCATGAACAAAGATGCAAGATGTTATTAAGAATCCAAGAAAAATCTTTAAGTTTTTCATGTTGTTGCCTAGCATGAAAATTTTCTTATATGTGCCAAGTGAAAAACTAATTGATGCCTAGCTAACAAATTGGCTAGTTGGTGCCAAGCATGTAATGGTTTCTGAGTGAATGAAATAATAATGGATTTTGAGTGAGCCTGGAATTGGTTGATGCTGAGCTTACACCTGTGTAAGCACTCAGCATTGATTTTAGGGTTTCAAAAGGGTATTTGATCAATTTTAACTCATTCTTCTTCATTTTGAAATTGAGAAAGAGTAAGGATAGCAAGAGGTGATTTGGAAATTTATCAGAAGCAATTGTAGAAGATTTGTGCAGCAATTCAACACCATTTTTTCTGATCTTGCAAGGTATTTACCAAGTATCGAGCTAGCTATTTTTATTTTTGTAAACCCTAGTTTCACATAATGACATCTAGTTCAAAGAATGGAGAGGATAAGGAGGTTTTGAATGTTTAGTTAGCTAGTAATGAAGTTAAGCAACCTATATTCAAGGCCATACCTGATATTGCTTAAAAATAAGACACCTCTAGTGCATTATCTATGATACCAGTGAAATTTTTAATGATGCAAGATGTTAGGAAATGTTATAATTGTAAAATTGGTAGCATAGGTGATATGGAGATTGGGAAAGAATATGATAGACTATGTGATAATGGTGTGTTGAAGGAAGAATACAAAATTATAGAGAAGAAAGGGTTGACACGAGCCGTGAGCCCTAGATTTCTTGAATGTATTCAAAACAGAATGGATTAGTCTAGTATTGAGTAGGATACATGATGGTTCACTATGGCTAGATAAAGGATTTATCAAGATAACCAAAAGGATAATCCATAGGGTTACATGATATCCAACCCTAGATCGGCCTAAGACATTGAGGAGTGACTCAATAGAGGTTATTGAGAAAAACACTAGAGTTGTATGGAATAAGAGAGGAATGACTATTGATACCATTATTGATCCTTTGATAGACTTTGTAGTAAGGGTTATTTCACACAAATTTTATCAATCTAGTAGATTAAATAGTGTTCCCTGTATTGCAGTGGATGTAGGTTATAAAATTGTTAAGAAAGACACACATATGATCTTGTAGAACTATAGTTACAACAATTTATGGAGAACCTAGGAGTAATAAGAAAGAAAAAGAATGCACAATACAAATTTGGTTCTATACTGATATGCATTTTCTTTTATGTTCAAAACAATTTTCTTACATTTGGCATAGTTGGTTGGAAAACAAACAAGTCAGTGGCAATATAGATTGGTGAGTTCATTGAACAATTAGGTGAGAATTTTGAGTCTATGATGACAAGTTAGTTTGAAGACTTTAAGTAATCAATGAAGAAAGATTGAGAATTCTAGTGTCACTAGTGTAGACACCTAAAAACCTTTAGAAAATAAAGTATTTTTATTTTCTGAAAAATTTCTGATGACATCATCATTTATTAATTAATTAATTATTTAATTAATTAATTTATTTTTATGCCATTAAATCACTTTATCTTAATTAAAAATATTTAATTAAGGAATCCCTCCCAAAAATGTTTAAATCTTATTTAAGCATTATTTCCTTATTTATTAATTATTTAATTAATAAATTGACCAAAAAACCCAAAATAAAAAAAATAAAATTTTTTTGCCCAAAACTTGGCCAATTTCCTTAAGACCACTAACCTCTTCCAAAATCTTCTAATCCTTCTTTAATTTTGATTAAAGGCTAATCCCATCATTTCGTACCCCTAATCCCAACTCAAAATATTTAATTAAGATTAAATATTAATCCTCATGTTTATTAAAAAAGTTTTAATAAATATCTCCTCAACCCAAACCCTTGAAATAAATAAAACTTTATTTATTTCCTAAAAATCTAATTTATCCTCATCCTAAGAAGTTCTAGACTCTTCTAGAAAGTCTTCATCCTCATCCTAGGAAGTTCTAAACTATTCTAGAAAGTCTTTATCCTCATCCAAAGTCTAGACTCTTCTAGAAGATGTCTTTAAACCTAATCCTAATCCCCTCCTAACCTTGTCACATTCTCTAAACATGGGTTAAAACTTACTAACCCAAGCCAAAGTTAACAAATATCTCCTCCTTCACCCACCCTTATTAAATGCCATCCACTTGCCTATCCCTAAGCTAATCCTAAACCATCCTAATCCATCCTATAATCATTTGCACAAGCTTAAGCAAGCTTAAAACCTTCCTAATCAAGTCCAAGTCGAAATTGCTCTCATCTCCCTCAAAATATCTCAACCATAAAACTTTATGAAGCCCACTAGGCCATAAATGACTCTTCCAAGCCCTTTTATTGCTCTTACAAGCCATTATGAGGGTCTTTATGAAGATTTTATCCCTTGATCCTACTTTGTTGACTCATCCTTCCCCTTTCCTCCATCCTCTCACCCTGTGACATGTGTCACTCCCTGATTGGCTGTAAGGAAGCACAATCCATGTGCTCTCCTCTCATGCAATCTGAGCTCTCCATGAGCTTTTCCCCATCCTTGCATCCTAGCCCTTGATCCCTCAAGCCCTTTGCCTATTTAAAGAATCCTCTCCCAAGCCATTTTAACACAATCCATGAAGTAAAGTCATAATGCCATTTTAAGAAGCCATTTTACATCAAAACCATACACTCATACCCAAATTCGAACTCCATTTGAAGCCCTTTTTGAAGCATAAGCTTGAGCATACATCCTATCTATTTACACAAAGCCACTCAACAAGAGAGCTTCTCATTGAGAGAGTCCATTAATGGCTCATATTCTCAATTGAGAGTTCATCTTAGTCTATCTTGAAGTTTATGAATTTTTTTTGGTTTGTAGAAGCTTTATTTAAATTTGGTTTCTATTAGCATACTGACATTGCTCATATACAACTAGTAGAAAAGCATTATGATGATATCTATTTTTTAGTGGATGCTAACTTTACATTTGTTCAAGCTGCTACACCAAGGGTAAGATGGTTGAGACCCTTAGGATATGAAATAAATGTTGATGAAGCCTCTGTAGCTATTACAATTTTACTGGTAGAAGAGGTAGACAAAAATGTCAAGGCATTTGGAAATTATGAATTGGAAAAGTCTAAAATCACTATGGAACTCAAGACTACTTCTATTATCAAGAAGAAGGATAAATTGGTGAAGAAGTTGAAAGTCAAGTTTGGTGAAGGTGTTGAGTAGGAAGAAGAAGAGGAAGAAGAGGACGACGAGGAAGAAGACTCTTAAACCCAAGCGCTACTTGCATTAAAAATAGGAATGGGAGAAGATCAGGAAGAGGAGGAGATAGAAGTTGTTGAAGGTTTCAAGGGAGAAGAAGTTGAGGAAGCACCTACTCCCACTAATCAAAAGAAGAGGAAGGCCAAGATACAACCTATGACAAGGGCTAATAAGATTGTCAAACCAAGCCAAGACAAACCTATAGCAAGGGCTAGTGTACGTGTGAGTACTCAAAAGGTAAAGGAGAAAGACAAACCAATTGAGCAAGAATGTGGTGTGTAGAAAAAGTCAAGGAGGAAATATATTGCACAAGCTGAATCTCATGAGGAGAAAATAGAATCAAATGACAATACTCAATTCAAAGTGGTGAGTCACAATCCTCTATCAGACTTAGAAAATCTATGTGAGAATGTTAAGACTAATGTAGATTTGTCATGATTCTCTCATGTTGATTTTGATAATCTTGGTAAAGTAGAAAAGAATCAAGTGGAGGAAGCTATTTATGCCATGATGGAAAATTTTAAGAAAGCCCCACTAGAAATTGCTCACTCTATGCCAAAAAGCTTATATGAGAGAGTTGAGTAGAAGTGGCACTATTGTTTGAACTTGGAGAGAAAAATAAGGGAGACTTCACTTGCCCAAGTCATGCCTAAAATTATTAAGGCACAAATTTTTAAGGCTATGAAGAAATATGTAGTTAGGTTTATACCTAAATATAGAGCCTTTAGCATTTTGCAAAATAATATTGAAGATGTTGTTAAGAAGTCCACACAGATGTGGAAAGTAACATATGGGATTACTATAGTGAAGGGAGGTGAATAGGAGCCTATTGAGGTGAAATATGATGAGGAAGATGATAACAATGACAATATTGTTGAGGGAGGGATAGAAATTCAAGTATATGACAAGGCAATAGCTGAGGCAGAGCAACAAGAGAATATAGTGTACCAGATACACAATTGCGAAATGTCAATCCTCAACATTTAATAAGTGAGAATACTAAAATAGTAATAGTAAAGGATGTTTTTGATCTCACAGCTTAGAACATCAATCTTGTTATAGAGGAAGATCTCAAGAAGATACTAGATTAGTCTACATTGTAGGCAAAACTATGTGATAATATTGTTTTGGTGAGTGTAGATGAACTACAGAAAATATTGATTGATATTTCAAGGGAAGAGGTGAATACACAAGAACCACCTACTATCATCCCTCAAGTCACTCATGTACAACCTTTGGATAAAGTACCTAAAGCTACATCAAAAAAGGTTGATACAATTGAGAAGAAGACAATGGAAATTCAAGCCTCTATAGAAACAAAGAGTCAAATAGGTAAGATAATCTTATTTGCACCTCTAGCACAAGTACAAGGTACAAGTCAAGGCATTATGGAACACAAGAAAAAGCCTAAAGAGATTGAGTTGACATTGAAGGTGAAGGAGAAAGTTTTTATTCAAGCTCTAGTAGCCCTACTAGTATCTAGCACTTGTTCAAGTCAAACTCTTCAGAAGTCAAGCATAGATACAACACCATTATAGATCACAGTGTTCAGTCCAAGATCATAAAAGGTTGAAGAAGTGATATAATATGGAGATGTGATCCTTTATGAAGAGATTATGCTACCTAAGTATGATTATGACACCATAACCATAGAGCAGATGGGTATATTGTAACAAGCCCTAGCAAGAAAGAAGCATCAAGAACTGCTAATAAGGGAGCATAGGTAGAAGCAAGCATTGTTGGACATCAAAGACATATTTTTAGATGAATTTAGTCTGCCAACTGTAGATGAGACCAATCCTCTTAATGAACAACTGACACACATAGTGGAGAAGGTTAGTGATGCAGACCTAGACACAAATGCCAAATTGTTAGAATGGTCAGAAAAGAAATATCAACATAAAGTAAATGAGAAAATATCAGGTGACACAACACTCACACAAGTTGCATTGGAAACTAAGGTTGAGGATGTGAAGAAGGTACTTGAGAACATTTTCTCAATATACACTATACTATGTAATCCAGTACTCTTCACCTAAGAAACCAGAAGTCACATTTTGAGTTTGGAAAGTCAAATAAATGCATCAAGCGAAAAATTTCCTATGACACCAACTCAAAGTGAGAAGTACTTTAGAAATTTGCTACAAACCTAGAGTTAGTTAGCTGCATTATTAGTAAATGAAGCCAATATAAGGGAAACATTGATTAACATCCAAACAACATTGACCCCACATATAGAAATTTTGCACAAGGAATTAGGCTATGCTGACACTCTTATGAAGAAAGACCCCAATCTTTCAACACTAGATGTCCTAGTCCACCTTGCTATCGAGTTGGCCATCCAAATCAAGTATTTGGATGTAGCATGTGAAAATTGGGATGCAGCCGTCAAGATAATACTTGATTCCCATAAATCCTTTTTGAAAAGCACACTATCAGTGTACAAATCATTGACATAAGTGTCAAAAAGAGGGAGATATGTGCAAAAGGGGGAGATATAGATTTTGGGAGAGATAGAGAAGAATGAGGGAAAGTAAGAAAAGGGACAGAGAAATGATAGAACAAGCTAAGGGGGAGCAAGTAGAGAAATAACATGAAGTCAAAGAATATTAGTTGAGACACATTTACTTAGTAGGAGTACATCATTTTGCAAATATAATAGACCTATCAACTTAGGGGGAGTTATCAAATTTTGAGGTATCTAAGTTGTTACGAAATTTTGAAATTTTGAAGTTTTTTACATAAGCCTAATAAGGGATATAAGAGATATGTTATGCTTGTAAGATTAAGAATATTAATGCATGACCAAGTGTTTTTGACACTCATGTCAAAGGGGGAGGTTGTTGATCTTAGATTGGTTTTGACTAATGAGTGTCTACACACTTATGCCATTTACTTAGTTCATGTCAAACAAGTAATACGTGCAGAGTAGAACATATAAATAATAGAGCATGCCGAGTCCACAGTGAGTGTCGAGCCACTCATGTGTCGAGTCACTCAAGTGCCAAGAAGACAGTGTATGCCAAGTGATTCAAGTGTTGAGAAAGTAGTGCATGCCGAGTGATACAGATGCCAAATTTCAATAAAGAACTATGTATATGTTGAGCATCAAAGACTTCAGATGCTGAGTGACATAGTTGTTTGTAATGGCACAAACTACTATGTAAACCATTTTTGAGCCAACTAAAGATTGAATTACGATATTTTGGAGATAAGGATGAATCTTATGTTGGATTACCAATGCAATTACATTAAGACAATCAAAAAAAGGGAAGGGTTAAGGGGAAAATGGATGAATTATAGCTATTGATTCATACCTAACCCTAAGTCACCCATTTCTTCTTAAGGAGGACAAACCCTAAACTCTTTGAGTGGAAAGAAGGTGAATGAAGGAGTGAATAGAGAAGTTTGCATGCAAAAACAGAGCACACATGGTAACCAAGTAGTTATGATTTGAGATTGCATTGCAGAATTAGTTAAAGGAGAATAGAGGAAGAGAAGAGAATACAACAAAGAGACATCTAATCAAGAAGGATCAAGAATACATTAGTTTAGAGGCAATCTGTTATCAAGCAATCAAGTGCTAACCACAAGATCATTGTTGAATAATTCTAGTAGGTGAATCAATCAAATCTCTTAACAGAGTGGTCCTAATAGGTTGTATTGAAATCCTCTAACAAGATGCTTATTTAATTGTGATTTAAAGTCCTTTAGCAAGACACACTTCTAATAGGGTGTTGAAATCCTTTAATAGGGTGAGACCTAACAGTCTTTGTAAGATTTTAACAGGCCAGACCTTTCACAAGGTAGGTCATGTCTCATGGTCAAAACATTGTAACCTTCATTGGATACACTTTATCAATATAGTAGTGAATTTTTATGGGTGTCATCCCCACCCTAGTTTTACCTTCTCATTGGAGGGTTTTTGGGTAATCATATCTGGTGTCATAGATGTGTGAATGTTTACTTTCTTACATGTTTTAGATGTATATGGTTGACATGCTATTTTAGTTTACTTATTGAATGCATGAGATGGATGTGTGGTGAAAGTTTTATGGGTCAAAGTTTAAACTAGTGATTCACACCAACCCACCCCTCTTATGAGTTTACCTTTCCTATTGTAATTCCAACAAAATTAACATAAATTTGGTGTCAAATTTGAAAGATCAAAGAACTAAACATAAAGAGAGAATATCCATATAGTATAACTCAATTGTTCCTTCAATCTGTATTAAATTTAGTTAAAAATTATACAGATGTATTCAGATCTATAAATCTAGAAGGCCAAATGACTTAGACAATTGCTATGTACTCCCTTTAGTTCATTGACAACATAAAATTGAATACACAGACATTTGGGCCAACTCAAAATGAAATAGCTTCTTTCAAGCTAAAAATTTGGACCAAATTTCTAGTCTTGGGAACTCATTTATATGTATGAGTTGCAACAAGCTTCATATAATACAAATTTGATGACTAGATTGAGAAGATACAAGCAAGAAAAAGGGTCATATTTTCCATGTCGTAGAACATCTAGGATATGAGGGAAAGAGCTCAGGCAAATATAATGGAAGACCACAAGCATTATAATAAAGTCTTGAAATATTTTAAGATCATTCTAGTTCAAAGATCTACTCCATATAGATGGAAGTGCAACAATGTTGGGCTTCATTCAAAGTAGTTTCCTCTAAGGATAATATAAGGATAGTTTTCAAAGCTGAGAAGACACTTAAGCAATTAGATGATAAAATAGAGAGTTTTGATGAAGTTAAAAAGGAATTCCATGATTTCCACAAAAGTGTAAGGGCTAAGTATGAAGAATTAGATATGCCTAATCCCTCCAAAGTAGTAGTGTCTATATAAAATTTTAAAGTATCCCATCTAGACATCATATTGGTCAAGGAGTAAGAAAACCCAGATGTTAAAAATTGCAGATCTTGACTTAGGAGACATTCTGCCACTTTTGGTCCAAGAACCTCCATACGTGTGCACCTATAAATATGAACACCTCTATAGTTCTACAAGTCCACAATTTTGGGAATTTTGAAGTGTACCCAATTTTCACTTTTGTAGCTTTACACATTTGCAACTTCGCAAGTGCAAAAATTTCTAGCAATTCTTAGTTGTGACACTAGTTAACTATTAGTTTCTATATTTAGCATTTCATGAATTGATTTGGTGTTTTTTGAGTTCACCAAAAGTTAACTAGTGAGGACTTGTGGAGAAGGTAGAGATTGTATTTGTAAAAGGCTCTAAATCTCTAGTTTCTTATTAGAGATGGCTCCCCTCTTAACTTCTTCTATTTACAATTTTGAGTCATGTAAAAGTCTATGCACCATTAAATATATGAAAAGAAAAGTACAAGCCTACTTGGAACCCAGATAGAAATTATTTTTTACATAAATAACTTAATCTTAATAGTTTTTTCATACTTTTTACATGGAAAAAATCCTAGCTTTGAAACCACATAATGGAGAGGGTTCCCTATAAATACAATGATGTAACATGTATTCAAGGCTAGTATTTCATGCGATAAAGATATGCTATTGGTGGTTTGATTCTGTGTGTAGTGATTATTTCTAAAGTGTACATTTTCTTTGTGAGTTTATGTTCACAAATGATAAAGGAGCCAATAGTCTTATTGTGTTGAATGCTTGTGCAATCTTTTTTTTGGAGTTTGTCATGATTAGTTTGCATAATACCTTTTTAGGGACTAATCAGAGAAGATAAATTCTACAAGTACATTCATATAAATGTGTCTCATGTGCGTACACTTCCTTAGCTACATGATTTAATTAGTTGTGAAAAATCAAACAACCTTACAAAGTTCCATTGATGATTGCATCATTGAGATTGCAGTTGTTTTGCTCCAAAAAAATTGGTTTTCCACCATTCCTTTCAAAGGTTTAATTCACAAATGCATTGTCATTATGGCTTATGTTCATTTTTAATTTTATTTTAAGAATATTTTTTATTCTATTGTTATTCTATCTCTTTGAAATTTTATTTTACAAAATCTGGTTAAGTTGGGAATTCATGCTAGTTGCATGTTAAAATTGCATTCGTCAAAAATAATAAAATACAAAAATACAATTTTTTGCTTATTATTTTCCAAGTTTCACAGATTACAGATTTGACTTCATACAACCAAAAAAGGTCTCCTCATAAATAGAAACATAAGTCTTCAATTGAGTTACCCAAGTGGTTGAAAAATAGCCTCATGAAACCTTGGAGTTGGTATTTTTCATCTTTTAAAGAGAGAGATTTACCATAATCTATGTTTTTGTCATCGTGCAAACATGATGCTCAACAATATAAAACTAGAAGATCCAACTTAGCCTACAAAATCCATGAAGAATATTCCACTAGTTTGTCCTTCCAATTAATTAGATACTCTTTGTATTCTTTACCTCTTGTGCTCCTTCCAACTTCCTTCCTCAATATCTTCACTATCAAGAAAAATAGTTTCATCTTCATGATACTCATACAAATTTCAAGTATTGAATATAGGTAAAATATCCATATCTTAAGATAACTCAACTTCAGAAGAATTCTCGGAATCGAATCTCTTCAAAATCTTACAAGGTCTAAACTTCCTCATCTTTAACTTGATATAAGTTCCTACAAGAAATATCTCTTTCTTCAAATGAACCATAACCTCATCTCCTTCTGATAAATCTTTATGTCTCCTATTTCTTTTAGCCTTCTCCTTATACTTCTAATTTATTCCTTCCATATTATGTTTAACTTCCTCATGCAATTTTTGCATGTAACTAAATGATTCATCTTCTTCAATGTTCATTTTATCTTCCTACTTAATATCTCTCAACTCTATAACTCCTTTAGGACTTAAACCAATAACTACTTCAAAAGGTATTTTCCTTATACTCCTATTTAGTGAATTATTATATGAAAACTCTTCTTGTGAAAAAACTAAGTCCCAATTACCAATTTTATCTCCATTCAAACTCCTCAATAAATTATCCAAGCTCTTGTTCACTACCTTTATTTTTCTATTGGCTAGTGGATGAAAAGTAGAACTAAAATTTAAATGTATATTCAATTTTCTCCAACATATCCTCTATAAATAAACAACAAACTGGTTATCTATATCCAAAACTATACTTCTTGATAACCCATGCAATCTCACAACCTCCTTAAAGAGTAAGTTTTCTACATGTACTACATCAGAGGTCTTCTTACACAGAATGAAATGTGACATTTTAGAGAATATATCCACCACCATTAATATAGGATCATTACATGTTTTTGTCTTTGGTAATCCAAAACAAAATCCATGCTAATGTCCTCCCAATGTCTACTAGGTATTGGCAATGTTGTATACAATTCCACATTTAGACTAATACCTTTAGCAACTTGAAAAACCTTACAACTCTTAACAAATTTCTTAGCATCCCTATGAATTTGTAGCCAAAAGTATCTTCACTTGATATATTTCCATAGCTTTTGGAGTGTGGAATTTTTCTCTTGAAAGGTTTTTCCCCATGTAAATTATTGTGTTCTTATGTGCATATTATTGATGTTTACCTCTTTTTAATTTCCATAACTATTGTATATGTATGAGGAAAAAATTCATTACCCTCCTCTCAAGGTTAGTGTAAGACATTTTTTGATACCTTTGATTACTTTCATCTAAGGCTTTCAAGATCAAATTTAAAACTTTTAAAAATAAAAACTTTAATATATTTAAATCTAGACATGATCTTGTAATGAAAATTTATCAACATTTTTATTTAGCCAATTTATATCTTTAAAGAGAATTTTGGACAAGTCCATTCTCAAATCTAAACATACTATATATATTAATTTCATGTAACTTAAATGTTGAGACACCATTCTCCGAATAGATTCCAACTCTAATATGGTCACTAAAAGGTGTTTGAATGACTCTAGTTTTCAACAAAATGGTCAACAAGGGTCCTAAATGCCCATATGCTTGATATAAGACCCCATAGGAAAGAATTAAAAAAGAATAAACTAGGAAAAGTGGCCAATATTAGGATAAACAATAGTCATTGAAAAAATATTATGAAATATATGGTGTCAAATTAATAGTGACAAATGTAAATGTCATCTCAAATTTAAACTAGGAGCAATGGAAGATGTGATGAAACCTTTAAATACTCTAGGTGTGGATTTTAATTACAAAACTTAATGTTTGGAATCTCAAGAATTCCTTTCACTAGGGTTTATAAGAATTAATTTTAATCTTGTGAAGAATTTTTATTAGGAGATCCATCTTGACAACATCAAACGTCTATTAGTTTGGTCAAGAGAGATGAAAATGAGAACTTAATTTATGTCATGATAAGACAATCATGGTAGTTTTATAAAATAAATCTCAAGGAGTGTGAATAAACTTCTTGTGAAAATTCAAGGATTTAACCCATGATATCATTTTTAGAGGAATTCCTTTAAATGAAATTAGGGGGGACTAATGAAGGTTGTGTTGGTTGAAGAAATGCCTCACCTAGATACTATAACCAACCCAAAAGAACCAAGATAATAACTTCCTAATAATGTCAAATATATTTGGACATAAATATTTTTTTAATATGCACAACAATTTCATTATAAGGATCTAAGAATGAATCCCCTTCTAAATTGACCAATTGACCAAAAATTTGGAGAAAATCTAATTTTAGAGAAGAATCTCCCATGCCTCATTTTAATAATTGATTTGAACTGCCCATTCAACAAATAGAGTCATACCTTGACATTAGTTAGAAAGAAGACGAAGTAAACTAGAACCCTGTAGGAGGTAGATAAAATCCTAGGCCATACAATGGAAACCCTTGTATTTAATGGAATAATCCTACATAAAATCATGGAGAAGTTTCACAACTTTCAAATAAATGACCTTAAAAGACATAAAACATGAAGAAAAGTAAATATGGATAGTGACAAGAAATATAGAGGAAACTTGGAATTTTTATGAGAGAAATGGATTTAGTTATCTACTATGATATATTCTTGATAGTTCTAGTAAGAACCACATTCCAAAAGTTTATTAGAGATATTTGGGGAAAAAAATGGAATGCCAAGAAATCTTTAAAAGTACCCATTTATAATGTAGTTCTTGTTATAATTGAGAAGCATGTTGGTTGTTGTTATACCAAGAATGCTTACAAATGAATAATACAACTAATAGACTTATAGAATACACAAGAGGAAATTAATCCATGTCACAACCATTGTTGTTTTATATGAAACAAGGAAACCAAGGGCCCACACCTTGCAAAAATCTCCCCCAGTGCAAGTGTGGGATTCAAACTTGTAATCTTGACTTCTATATCAATTTTTGGTTATTGTTGCACTGAGTTTTTTATGAATTATATAACCATTGGACTTGTAGAATAAATCAAAGGAAGTTAAGCTATCTCATGAACCACCATTGTGTTGCACAATAAGGACACCAAGGGTGCAAACTTTGTAAAAAAATGCCATGTGGCATAGGAAGATTGGACTAGTTATAAAAATGGGTCTTATGTAATTGAATGTTTGAGAAAGAGATTGGTCAAAAGGTGTCAAGGAACTTGAGGACCTCCTTGATTTTTTTGTCCTCTTATATGACAATGGAAGATCTATCATATATAAATATACTACTAGCGAATTAATCCAATATCTTACAAAAGGAAATTCCTCTAATTCACCTATATGAGATATAGTATTCCAACAAATAGACAAATCCTTTATTATAAAGAATAAATTAAGAGGGTATAAGAGAGAAACCATGCTAGATGGAATGAAAAATGTCAAAGGCATAATAGTAGCACCCATTAATGGTAACATATGGAAAGTCACCATCATAAACTATATTGAAAATTTGAATAAATTCAAGTTCATGTCCCAAAGAACAAAGAATGGTAAGGATGTAGGGACACTCAATATGATTGAAACCTTTAGTGAAGACAAATTTGAATAAATTTTATTTTTATTTTTTTTAATGAATTTCCCATTCTATGCCCTCTGAGAAATGATAATATTATTAAAGATGAGTTTGAATTTTATAAAAGATATTTTCTTGGGATGAAGTATTTGAGGAATCATATGCTGAATATTAAGAGCCAAGACCCTAGTAATTATTTTTTTGAAAATTTGACTCGTGTGATCAATCAAAAGTTATAGATGTCTATAAGATCCTATACTTAGGTATATATTTAATGTTTCTTATATTCATAAACTTTCCTAAAGATTTTTAATGGAAATATTCAACATAAACATTATGAAGAACCAATCCCACATAGGTCATTAAGGCTTTATAAAAATCACAAGGGAAATTGTCATAGGTCAATACTATATCATCAATAATAGAATTGACTATTTATTTTTTGAGGAAATAAATGATAGTAAAATATTTTTATGCTTCAAAGGTACTGCATAGGAAAAGATTGAGGTAATCCTTAAGAGAACACACTCTTTGTCAAGAGAAGGACCTCGAGTAGTGAAGACCTTCTTATAATGGTGAACATGAGCTTGTGTTTTATTTAAAATCTTAGAGAGAACCTCCTTAATATTTTTGATGGATTGGAAAGAGTGACAATCTATAAGAGCATGAGAGAACTCTTTAGATACATAGTCACCTAGTTTATGTTACATGATCTTTCTTTAATTTGAGTGCTTTTTACAAATATGATTATCAACAATTAGGTTTTGATGATGAAGTTATACTATAGAAAATTGTAATATGAGAGAAAAATGATATTAGAAAGATATTTTGTCATACTATAGAGATTTGAGGTGGTGGCCTCATATGACTGCTAGTAAAAAATAGCCAAATAACAATCACAAATGAAAATTAAGCATGAGGTGTAGTATGTTGAATGATTCCAACAAGTGATCAATTTGTACTATTAAGTAGTATGAAATTCAAAATTCCAAACATGTTGCCCATATGGGATAACATTAAATAGTGAGTCATCAATGAGATATTAAAAATGGACTGGGACTTGGAAAGATAATGTTAACCTCACCTATTAATAAATAATAAACTTGATGAGGAAGTACTATAATAAGGTCATATTTCTTAGAAATCAATAATTGTTAAGGAATGATAAGAGGTAAATGAAAAAAATATTACACTGAGATCTTGGCACAATTAGGCCAACTATGAACCTTGTCATTTCCTTCCTAAAAAATACTCTAGATATCAATTAACTTGAGAATGATAATGATTTATATTAGAATCATGAAGGTGAAATTTATTAAGCATATAAAACCATATTTATTTATTCCTAGTTATCCAGTGAAAAGGAAAATTCACATATTTATTATATTTCATCTTTGATCATATTAAAATGTCATATAAAGACCAATCAGCTAATCACTACTAGAGAGAAGATCACACAATAACATCACTAGAAGAATATATAATATTGATCCCACAAGAATTACTGTCCATATTTGTGAGAATTCATAAAAGGCACTAACTTGTATTAGACCCATGATCAACCACGCAAGATTTCCATCATCATGCAAGAAAGATGAAAACTCTTCTATGATTGGCCTCATGATTGAAGGTGAAAATAAGGCCATGTGGTGAAATAATATGGCATAATGTAGAGATCATAAAGATTACAAAATTTACATCCTAAAGAGACAAAATGTAAATAATAGAACTATTCTAATTATTATCCAAAAAAATAGTTCCTATTGAGGTTAGCTAGACTACTAATATTCTCATCCTCTAGAGAAGTAGAATTTCTAAAATAACTAATAACTTGGTAAAAATGATTAAATTCCATTTTCCCTCTTTTCCTAAAGAAAATCACCATCCCCAAGCACCATTAAATTCCTATTGATTAATTAATAATATTTTAATTAATTGATTTTTTAATTAATTGCATGACTGTTCAGTTTTGGAAGTTGAAGTGGATTTTTCTCCACCAGCTTCTATTTAGATCGTTTGTAATTGCTTTTATTGTAAAAAGATTCAAGTCCACTGATGAGGCAGTGAAATTCCTCCGAAACTAGTCTAGACGTTTTTCAATAAAAACCTTTCACTCTCATGCTTTTCTCCTGGTTCGAATCTGATGCTGCAAGTGATTATTTACTTAAATTAATCCTAAAATCCTTTTTTCTTCACGTTGCCATCAAATTCTTGCCAGTTCCATTCAAATGACTATCATTTTTTCACTTCGCCTGTACTTTTTTGGTTTGGGTGCTTGCTGTTGATGGTTGTTCGTGAGCGAATATTCTGATGGAGTTTGGTTCTTTTTTTCCATCCCTTTATCTCCATTGTTTCTGCGATCATTGCTGCTGCTGTGTTTTTTGTGGGTTGAACCTTCCTCCGTTCGTGGCTCTGGTTTTTGGTGCTGCCTTCGGAGGCCCGGGCGTCGCCGTTTTTGCCCATTTTGAGCTCCTTTTCGGCCACCCTCTTGCTCGTCTTATCGCTAGCTCCTGCTAGTCTTCGTGCTAGCCCTTGCCACGCTGTGCCTTTGGCACAGAGTACCCCTGGTTCCCCGCCCTCGACGTCATCATTTTTTCTATTCGAGGTGTTTGCATTCGGGTCGTGGTCGCGTGCGCCTCTCCACGCTCGGGCTCGGGCCTTTGGCCCCCTCTGGTCGCCGCCTCTCTGCTTATTGCAGGTCGCCGCCGCCTTGGATCCCCTTTGGGATCCCTCTCCTATGCGTGGCTACTTGTTCATTTCGGCCCCCTCCTCTTCGCTGCACTTGGCTGTTCGTTGCCCCAGCCCCCACGAGTGTTTTTGGCAATTTTTCGGCCTTCGTGGTGGTTTCGATTTTCCTTGGTGGTTTTCAGCTTCTCTTCGGCGGTTTTCGGTTTCCTGTGCTCGTGGGTTCCAGCTTTGTTCGCCATCACTATGTTTGAATTTTTGTGCCTCCTGCTTAGGAGTCGGGTCCCCTCGTGCCAAGTCACTATGTGACGATCATGAGGGTTTCCCTAAACCCTAACTCTTTTTCTTTCGGCTTTTGCGAAAAAGTACCCGCACAATGCCTATCTTATTGGGTTTTTTATTTTCTTCATAGTGATGTTTTATTTAATTATTAAATTGATTAGTTAATAATCTTTTAATTAATTGAATTTTTAATTAATTGCATGACTATTCGGTTTTGGAAGTTGAAGTGGATTTGTCTCCACCAGCTTCTATTCAAATTATTTGTAATTGCTTTTATTGTAAAAAGATTCAAGTCCACTGATGAGGGGGTGAAATTCCTCCGAAACTAGTCTGGACGTTTTTCAATAAAAACATTTCACTCTCATGCTTTTCTCCTGGTTCGAATCTGATGCTGCAAGTGATATTTTACTTAAATTAATCCTAAAATCCTTTTTTCTTCACGCTGCCATCAAATTCTTGCCAGTTCCGTTCAAATGACTATCATTTTTCACTTCGCCTATACTTTTTTGGTACGGGTGCTTGCTGTTGATGGTTGTTCGTGAGCGGATTTTTTGATGGAGTTTGGTTCTTTTGTTCCATCCCTTTATCTCCATCGTTTCTGCGATCATTGCTGCTACTGGATTTTTTGTGGGTTGAACCTCCCTCCGTTCGTGGCTCTGGTTTTTGGTGCTGCCTTCGAAGGCCCGAGCGTCACTGTTTTTGCCCATTTTGAGCTCCTTTTCGGCTGCCCTCTTGCTGGTCTTTGCACCAGCTCCTGCTGGTCTTCGTGCTAGCCCTGGGTTCCCCACCCTTGACGTCGCCATTTTTGCTGTTCGCAGTGTCTGCGTTCGGGTTGCGGTCGTGAGCGCCTCTCCACGCTCGGGCTCAGGCCTTTGGCCCCCTCTGGTCGCTGCCTCTCTGCTTATTGCAAGTCACCGCTGCCTTGGATCTCCTTTGGGATCCCTCTCTTGTGCGTGGCTACTTGTTCGTTCCGGCCCCCTCCTCTTTGCTACCCTCAGCTGTTCGTCGCCCCAGCCCCCACGAGCATTTTTGGCAGTTTTCCAACCTTTGCGGTGGTTCTAATTTTCCTTGGTGGTTTTCAGCTTCTCTTCGATGGTTTCTGGTTTCCTGTGCTCGTGGGTTCCAGCTTTGTTTGCTATCACTATGTTTGAATTTTTATGCCTCCTGCTTAGGAGTCGGGTCCCCTCGTGCCAAGTCACTATGTGACGATCATGAGGGTTTCCCTAAACCCTAACTCTTTTTCTTTCGACTTTTGCAAAAAAGTACTCGGACAATGCCTATCTTATTGGGTTTTTTTATTTTCTTCATAGTGATGTTTTATTTAATTATTAAATTGATTAATTAATAATCTTTTAATTAATTGATTTTTTAATTAATTGCATGACTATTCGATTTTGGAAGTTGAATTGGATTTGTCTCCACCAGCTTCTATTTAAATCGTTTGTAATTGCTTTTATTGTAAAAAGATTCAAGTCCATTGATGAGGGGGTGAAATTCCTCTGAATCTAGTCTGGACGTTTTTCAATAAAAACCTTTCACTCTCATGCTTTTCTCCTGGTTCGAATCTGATGCTGCAAGTGATATTTTACTTAAATTAATCCTAAAATCCTTTTTTCTTCACGCTGCCATCAAATTCTTGCTAGTTCCGTTCAAATGACTATCATTTTTTCACTTCACCTGTACATTTTTGGTTTGGGTGCTTGCTGTTGATGGTTGTTCGTGAGCGGAGTTTTTGATGGAGTTTGGTTCTTTTGTTCCATCCCTTTATCTCCATCGTTTCTGCGATCATTGCTGCTGCTGGGTTTTTCGTGGGTTGAACCTCCCTCCGTTCGTGGCTCTGGTTTTCGGTGCTGCCTTCGAAGGCCCGGGCGTCGCCATTTTTGCCCATTTTGAGCTCCTTTTCGGCCGCCCTCTTGTTGGTCTTTGCACCAGCTCTTGTTGGTCTTCGTGTTAGCCCTTTCCATGCTGTGCCTTTGGCACAGCTTGCCCCTGGTTCCCTGCCCTCAACGTCACCATTTTTGCTGTTCGCAGTGTCTGCGTTCGGGTCGCGGTCGTGGGCGCCTCTCCACACTTGGGCTCGGGCCTTTGGCCCCCTCTAGTCGCTGCCTCTCTACTTATTGCAGGTCATCACCGCCTTGGATCCCCTTTAGGATCCCTCTCCTATGCGTGGCTACTTGTTCGTTCTGGCCCCCTCCTCTTCGCTACCCTCGGCTGTTCGTTGCCCCAGCCCCCACGAGCGTTTTTGGCAATTTTCGACCTTGGCGGTGGTTTCGATTTTCCTTGGTGGTTTTCGGCTTCTCTATGGCAGTTTCTGGTTTCCTATGGTCGTGGGTTCCAGCTTTGTTCGCCATCACTATGTTTGATTTTTTGTGCCTCTTGCTTAGGAGTCGGGTCCCCTCGTGCCAAGTCACTATGTGACGATCATGAGGGTTTCCCTAAACCCTAACTCTTTTTCTTTCGGCTTTTGCCAAAAAGTACCCGCACAATGCCTATCTTATTGGGTTTTTTTATTTTCTTCATAGTGATGTTTTATTTAATTATTAAATTGATTAATTAATAATCTTTTAATTAATTGATTTTTTAATTAATTGCATGATTGTTCGATTTTGGAAGTTGAAGTGGATTTGTCTCCACCAGCTTCTATTTAAATCGTTTGTAATTGCTTTTATTGTAAAAAGATTCAAGTCCACTGATGAGGGGGTGAAATTCCTCCGAAACTAGTCTGGACGTTTTTCAATAAAAACCTTTCACTCTCATGCTTTTCTCCTGGTTCGAATCTGATGCTGCAAGTGATATTTTACTTAAATTAATCCTAAAATCCTTTTTTCTTCACGCTGCCATCAAATTCTTGCCAGTTCCGTTCAAATGACTATCATTTTTTCATTTCGCCTGTACTTTTTTGGTTCGGGTGCTTACTGTTGATGGTTGTTCGTGAGGGAATTTTTTGATGGAGTTTGGTTCTTTTGTTCCATCCCTTTATCTCCATCGTTTCTGCGATCATTGCTGCTGCTGGGCTTTTCATGGGTTGAACCTCCCTCCGTTTGTGGCTCTGGTTTTCGGTGCTGCCTTCGGAGGCCCGGGCGTTGCCGTTTTTGCCCATTTTGAGCTCCTTTTTGGCCGCCCTCTTGCTGGTCTTTGCGCCAGCTCCTGCTGGTCTTCATGCTAGCCCTTGCCACGTTGTGCCTTTGGTACAACGTGCCCCTGGTTCCCCGCCCTCGACGTCGTCATTTTTGCTGTTCACGGTGTCTACGTTCGGGTCGTGGTCGCAGGCGCCTCTCCACGCTTGGGCTTGGGCCTTGTGCCCCCTCTAGTTGCCACCTCTCTGCTTATTGCAGGTCACCGCTGCCTTGGATCCCCTTTGGGATCCCTCTCCTGTGCGTGGCTACTTGTTCGTTCTGGCCCCCTCCTCTTCACTACCCTCGGTTGTTCGTCGCCCCAGCCCCCACGAGCATTTTTGGCAGTTTTTCGGCCTTCGCGGTGGTTCCAATTTTCCTTGGTGGTTTTCGACTTCTCTCCGGCGATTTCCGATTTCCTGTGCTCGTGGGTTCCATCTTTGTTCGCCATCACTATGTTTGAATTTTTGTGCCTCCTACTTAGGAGTCGGGTCCCCTCGTGCCAAGTCACTATGTGACGATCATGAGGGTTTCCCTGAACCCTAACTCTTTTTCTTTCGGCTTTTTCCAAAAAGTACCCGCACAATGCCTATCTTATTGGGTTTTTTATTTTCTTCATAGTGATGTTTTATTAAATTATTAAATTGATTAATTAATAATCTTTTAATTAATTGATTTTTTAATTAATTGCATGACTGTTCGGTTTTGCAAGTTGAAGTGGATTTGTCTCCACCAGCTTCTATTTAAATCGTTTGTAATTGCTTTTATTGTAAAATGATTCAAGTCCACTGATGAGGGGGTGAAATTCCTCCGAAACTAGTCTGGATATTTTTCAATAAAAACCTTTCACTCTCATGCTTTTCTCCTGGTTCAAATCTGATGCTGCAAGTGATTTTACTTAAATTAATCCTAAAATCCTTTTCTCTTCACACTGCCATCAAATTCTTGCCAATTCTGTTCAAATGACTATCATTTTTTCACTTCGCCTGTACTTTTTTGGTTCGGGTGCTTGTTGTTGATGGTTGTTCGTGAGTGGATTTTTTGATGGAGTTTGGTTCTTTTGTTCCATCCCTTTATCTCCATCATTTCTGCGATCATTGCTGCTGCTGGGCTTTTCGTGGGTTGAACCTCCCTCCGTTCGTGGCTCTGGTTTTCGGTGCTGCCTTCGGAGGCCCAGGCGTTGCCGTTTTTGCCCATTTTGAGCTCCTTTTTGGTCGCCCTCTTGCTGGTCTTTGCGCCAGCTCCTGCTGGTCTTCATGCTAGCCCTTGCCACGTTGTGCCTTTGGCACAGTGTGCCCCTAGTTCCCCACCCTCGACGTCGCCATTTTTGCTGTTCACGGTGTCTGCGTTCGGGTCGCGGTCGCGGGCGCCTCTCCACGCTCGGGCTCGGGCCTTTGGCCCCCTCTGGTCACCGCTTCTCTATTTATTACAGGTCGCCGCCGCCTTGGATCCCGTTTGGGATCCCTCTCCTGTACGTGGCTACTTGTTCATTCCGGCCCCCTCCTCTTCGCTACCCTCGGCTATTCGTCGCCCCAACCGCCACGAGCGTTTTTGGCAGTTTTTCGGCCTTCGTGGTGGTTCCGATTTTCCTTGGTGGTTTTCGGCTTCTCTCCGGCAGTTTTTGATTTCCTGTGCTCATGGGTTCCAGCTTTGTTCGCCATCACTATGTTTGAATTTTTGTGCCTCCTGCTTAGGAGTCGGGTCCCCTCATGCCAAGTCACTATGTGACGATCATGAGGGTTTCCCTAAACCCTAACCCTTTTTCTTTCGACTTTTGCCAAAAAGTACCCGCACAATGCCTATCTTATTGGGTTTTTTATTTTCTTCATAGTGATGTTTTATTTAATTATTAAATTGATTAATTAATAATCTTTTAATTAATTGATTTTTTAATTAATTGCATGACTGTTCGGTTTTGGAAGTTGAAGTGGATTTGTCTCCACTAGCTTCTATTTAAATCGTTTGTAATTGCTTTTATTGTAAAAAGATTCAAGTTCACTGATGAGGGGGTGAAATTCCTCCGAAACTAGTTTGGACGTTTTTCAATAAAAACCTTTCACTCTCATGCTTTTCTCCTAGTTCGAATTCGATGCTGCAAGTGATATTTTACTTAAATTAATCCTAAAATCCTTTTTTCTTCACGCTGCCATCAAATTCTTGCCAGTTCCATTCAAATGACTATCATTTTTTCACTTCGCCTGTACTTTTTTGGTTCGGGTGCTTGCTGTTGATGGTTGTTCGTGAGCGGATTTTTTGATGGAGTTTGGTTCTTTTGTTCCATCCCTTTATCTCCATCGTTTCTGCGATCATTACTGCTGCTGGGTTTTTCGTGGGTTGAACCTCCCTCCGTTCGTGGCTCTGGTTTTCGGTGCTGCCTTTGGAGGCTCGGGCGTCGCCGTTTTTGCCCATTTTGAGCTCCTTTTCGGCCACCCTCTTGCTGTCTTCGTGCTAGCGCTTTCCACGCTGTGCCTTTGGCACAGCGTGCCCCTGGTTCCCCACCCTCGACGTCGCCATTTTTGCTGTTCGCGATGTCTGCGTTCGGGTCGCGGTCGCAGGCGCCTCTCCACGCTTGGGCTCGGGCCTTTGGCTCCCTCTGGTCGCCGCCTCTCTGCTTATTGCAGGTCGCCGCAGCCTTGGATCTCGTTTGGGATCCCTCTCCTATACGTGGCTACTTGTTCATTCCAGCCCCCTCCTCTTCGCTACCCTCGACTATTCGTCGCCCCAGCCCCCACGAGCGTTTTTGGCAGTTTTTCGGCCTTCGTGGTGGTTTCGATTTTCCTTGGTGGTTTTCAGCTTCTCTCCGGCGGTTTTCGATTTCCTGTGCTCGTGGGTTCCAGCTTTGTTCGCCATCACTATGTTTGAATTTTTGTGCCTCCTGCTTAGGAGTCGGGTCCCCTCGTGCCAAGTCACTATGTGATGATCATGAGGGTTTCCCTAAACCCTAACTCTTTTTCTTTCGGCTTTTGCCAAAAAGTACCCGCACAATGCCTATCTTATTGGGTTTTTTATTTTCTTCATAGTGATGTTTTATTTAATTATTAAATTGATTAATTAATAATCTTTTAATTAATTGATTTTTTAATTAATTGCATGACTATTCGGTTTTGGAAGTTGAAGTGGATTTGTCTCCACCAGCTTCTATTTAAATCGTTTGTAATTGCTTTTATTATAAAAAGATTCAAGTCCACTGATGAGGGGGTGAAATTCCTCCGAAACTAGTCTGGACGTTTTTCAATAAAAACCTTTCACTCTCATGCTTTTCTCCTAGTTCGAATCTGATTCTGCAAGTGATATTTTACTTAAATTAATATTTAAATTATTCTAATTATTGTCCAAAAAAATAGTTCCTATTGAAGTTAGCTAGACTACTAATATTCTCATCCTTTAGAGAAGTAGAATTTCTAAAATAACTAATAACTTGTTAAAAATGATTAAATTCCATTTTCCCTCTTTTCCTAAAGAAAATCACCATCCCCCAAGCACCATGATAGGTACAAGAGTAGAAAAATATAGATTAATTAGGAGAAATAAAGGACATCAATTTTTCAAACAACAAGCTCAAGCATAATGAAATAAGCAATGTTTTTTTCCCTTTACAAGAAAAGTCTGGTATAGTTAGCTATGGTTGTTCTATAATGATTTCCTAAATCTCACCTTGGACATTATTGATAAAAGTGATTTTACCCTCACTAGTTAGCTTATTAGTTTTCTCCTCTATTTTGGGACCTTTAGACGCAAATGGCTAGAATATGTGAAAAGTTCTTAAACCCAGTAGGTGTCAACATGACTTAATGCTAAAATTTATGCTTTGATGATTGGCATCCAAAATAAGCATTAGTCAAATTTAGATAAATAACTTGCTATGTATGGAAAGAATTTTCAATGTGAATATTATCCAACTCTCCAAGATCTTAAGACAAGCCAACCTTGGCATATACCTATTTTTGGGGTGCACTTTTATAAACATGGTATGTATCAACACATAACATATTTTAGGAGAGTACAAAATAGATAGATTAAAAGATTAGCAAGATAAAGAGAGGCTATTAAACTCAATTGAAATTAACACACAAAGTTACTTATTATCTAAGACCAACAAAAAAAGTATTTGATTCCATGGATTAAAAAACTAAATAAATGGCCAAACATGCTAATGGTTGTGTTGGAAAATGACTTCAACATGGCTAACTTCATTAAAAAAAAATCTTACTGATGGTTGTGTAGGGTCCAACCCCCTTGTTTTGGTTGTTGGTTAATATAAAAAAAAGTTTAAGAAAGACACTTCTAATAATTTAACCTTCATATTATTTTGGAATTTAGTCAACACTTGATGCATCCTATAAATATTCTTACACAAACTATGAAATTGTCCAAGTTGATAATTGAACTAGATTTCTATTTTATTTTGCATCTATTCTATTTTAGAATATAGAAACTTTACTTCTACATTAATGGATTATAATATTATGCATCTCAAGTATTGAGCCACATCAAGAAACACCTACCTATTAGTTGAACATCTCTAAATTCTTTTTCCTTTTCATTCATATTTCTTCTTAATTTTTTCTTTAAAAAATATCTTCATGTAGGATTCGGCTCTACAATTAAACAAAAGAATCAATATCCTTTACGAACTCTCAAATATGCAATATCAATATTCTCAAATCAAGATCAATAATCACCTTCTCCGTGTTTACTATGAAATCCCCTACCATGCCTTCCCCTTCAACTATTTCCTTTTGCCTCCTTGTGATTCATGCCTTACCCTGTCCATCTATGATTTATTTTTCCTTTACTTACATTTGAACATAAATACATAACACTTATAGAAATGAAAATGAACAACACATGTTTAACACTCCCACAAGAGTAAAGTTATTTCCATATATCTTGTAAAGATCATGATACTTCACTTAGACATATAATTAAATATTATTGATTTATTTTAAAAATTAAATTATTTGTAAGTCTCCCATGTGGAAGGTTTTGACTTCTAACTCAAGACTTCCCAAATGAAACCTTTCCTAATCGATTTATAAATAATTCACCAACATATATTTAATTATCATGTGATAAATAAAATTGATTTTAATTATAGACAAATTTAACTAATTAATATTCAAGAATGCCAAATTAATCAAGTGTGTAGTCAATACTAAATAAAATGAAAAAAATCAATAAAAAAATAGCTTCTTGAAATTAATTAAATAAGGTAATGAAACCTCTTTTTTTCCCTATCTATATAGATCTATTGGTTTATTAATTCTCTTCTTTATATATACTTATTTTAACTACAAATAAAAAGTAATGTGAACTATTAAATCTATAATATAAAAATATAATAGATTCAACAATTTATTCATTTCAATTTCAAGTGAAGAAATATTTTTTGGGGCTTTGATGATATAACAAATCATACTTAAAAGAACCTAAGTTACACGCACATTCAAACTCATTTTTATAATGAAAAAGAAAGATTCAACAAATTTTAAAATAATGTTTGAGTTTGACTAACATTGAACAAAACTTTGGTGAATATTGAATAGTGATCTCTTTGTAAAATTGCCGCCATCACCTTTTTAATCGTGTAAGGCAAAGGTATAAAGTGGAGACATGAGTGGACGGACAATGCCAAACTTTATCCGAGCAATATCCCCAAAGTATGAAAGACAAATCTTTAAAGTGATGTTTGAATGTAAAATCCCACTAGTGCGTTCTCTTCAACGTTGAATTTGAGTCATTGTCTCTTTTTATCAATACTTTTATGCTTTATATATCATTGTGAAAAAGTATGGATAGTTTTAAAAAAAGATGATGTCAAGATCTTTATTTAATAGGATATATGTAGATAAAATATCAAATATAACTTTGATGTTCCCTAAAATTATAGGGAAATGTCTATGTAAGAAATTCAAAAGACATTTTTTCATTTATTAATTAAATTCAAATTTACAGAATATTGTATTGTAATTTTTTATTTAATTAATAAATTTAAGAAATTAATTTAAAAAATTATATATATATATATTTTATTAATAAATAATATACTTAGTTACAATTCACAAAAAAAAGGTCAGGAGATACAAGATCATCTCGCAAAAGTTCACACAGCCATAGTCAGAATCAACAACTATTCATAAAAAAAATTTATAAGAAACAACCCTTAGGTAGCCAATGCAGTGCTCGCTGAGGGTGGTGTTTCATCTCGATCATGAAATCAAATTTATAGAATATTGTATTGTAATTTTTTATTTAATTAATAAATTAAAGAAATTAATTTAAAAAGTTATTGATTATATAGTCATTTAAAAAAAAAAAAATTTAAAAAAAAAATAAAATAAAATAAAATATATATATAGTCTTTTTTTATTAATAAATAATATACTTAGTTACAATTCACAAAAAAAAGGTCAAGAGATACAAGATCATCTCGCAAAAGTTCACACAGCCATAGTCAGAATCAACAACTATTCATAAAAAAAACTTATAAGAAACAACCCTTAGGTAGCCAATGCAGTGCCAGCTGAGGGTGGTGTTTCATCCCGATCATGAAATCCCTAGTCATCCCTAGGATTGGCAAGCAGGCTGGGAATAGTCCAACTGTCAGTAGCATTGTTGGGGGTCTAGTCTTCATCTTTGGTATCACTCCATAGAGATGAAATAACCAACTCCAGGTGAAAGGGCCATTTACCAAAAATAACTTGCTGGGCACTAGGAGGGGGAGCCACTGAGCCGAGCGACCAGCCTATGCCACCACAGGGTGGGGAAGCCAAGCAGCGATGCCAACCACCATTGCCACCAATAGGAGAGCAATGGCATGAAGCCTATGAGCGTGGCATGTGCGAATGACAACCATAAGAACTATGCCCCTGGCGGTGGCCCCTGGGCAGATTAATATCAACTGAAGCATTAGGAGGCACTCTGGCAACTGTACAAGGAGCATTACCCCAATGGTTGAGAAGTTCCTGAAGGTGGGCCACCTCCATAGCCACCTTATTGACTTGTACCTGAAGTTGCATCATTACATTGTTACAAATGCATGCTTTAGTGTACATAGCAACATTTATGTCAAGAAAACTATGACTGAAAAGAACAACATTTCTATCTTTCCACAGAGTAAACAAAATCTCCATCCTAAAAGTATGCCATATTTGGGTAAATTATCTTGGGAACCTGGGAGAGTCACCCAAAATAATCATATGCCAGGAAAAAGGTTTAGGTCAAAATGACTTAAATAAATCATGAATCTAGTGCCAATAATTTTGAGCACGTCTATAGAACAAAAAATTATTCAAAAAAGTATTTGGCTTCCTGCAAAAAGGACACCAGGATCTAGAACCCCAATATACTTGAGCCAAGGCCTAAGGGGAAGACCTTGAAAAACTAGGCACCAAGCAAAGTGAGCAATCTTGGGCTCCGTAATGGCACTCCAAATAGTGTCAAAACACTTTCTCCACTAAGAAAGGGAAGACTATAAATGCCAGCGCTATTTGAGGGTATCCACCATCAGCAAATGGGGAGAAAGCCATCGATACCCCAACCTTGTCTTGTAGCTAGTGAAGGGAGTGGTAGGATACCACTAATAGTATGTCCACCAAGGTCGAACAGATTGAATACCCACCTTGTGAATTAAGTGATTTGGAATTACAAAAAGAAACAAATCAAAAGTCTGCTGATTTGAATGGGCAAGACAGAACTAGACTTTCATATATTCCTAGGATCTAAGTGTTGGCATTAAGTTAGTATTTCCATTAGTGACAACACTTATCCATATTAGTATAGCTACTGAGCTCAGCACTTAATTTTCTACACTCACCGAGCATTCCAGTGTTAACCAAGCTTTAAAGAGTTCAACAATTTACACCAAGCAGACAGTGGCTATCGAGCAAATACAGGCAATGTGAAGAACAACAGTGTCTACCGAGCTTCACAGTGTCTACTGAGCAGTAAGTTTGTGTCATGGAGATTTAGTGTAAACTAAGCGTTGGAAGCAGTAGTGTTTACTGAGTGAAGCAAGGTAAACTCGACGTGTAGTATCTACTAAGTGACACTACATCTACTGAGTCACCAGTGGTCATCAAGTTCAGAACTACTTCGAGTGATTAGTATGGACCGAGCCTTCACTTCTACTGAGTGCATGATGATGCCGAGTAATACAGTGGACACCATGTATCAGAATGTCACAGAGTCAGTTTAGTGAACCCGAGTTATTCACTATTGGGTCGACTTTGTAATGTATTTGTTCACTTGTGTTTTGGTTGAGCTTGCAATTTTGTAAATTTGAAAGGTATATATGTAAGGTGTATTGTAAGATATCACATATATGAAGTAATAGCGAAGAAATGTGAAGTAATTTTGAGAAGTACTTGCGAAAGATTATCAACAGTAGTTCAAGTAATACAACAAGGTCATTACAGAGGCAAAAAGGTTATATCCATTACATAAGGTGATCAGTGCATAAAGGATCTTATCAGAAATCGGTTGTAAGTAGATCCATTGCTTCATCTTAATAGGTGAATCAATTTCTAAATCCTCTAACAAGGTAGAATTAATAGTCTTTGTACAAATCTCTTAACGTAGTGCATACTTCATTATATGTTTGTAAATCCTCTAACAAGGTGGACCTAGCAGTCCTTTATGCTCCTAATAGGGCAGATCACCAGAAGTGGTCAATGTAAGCCTTAACAGGCCAACTTTATGCTGCAGTATTGAAGTTTTGTGGGTACCATCCCCACCCCAGTTTTACTTTCTATTTGGAAGGTTTTTGGGTCACCAAAATATTGTGTTCTTTTGTGTGATGAATGTTTTAACTTTCTATATTAATGCATGCAGTAGCATAGATTGATTTGTGGTAAATTTTAAAGGAAGAATTTTAAAGTTACTGATTCACCCCTCCCCTCTTAGTAACTTGTCATATCTTTAATATTTCCAACAATTAGTATCAGAGCTCTGTGGTTCTCAGGATAAAAGTTTGATAGGTTGAGCAAAGATCTAAGGACAAATGGAGATATTTAGACTTGACAAGGCAATTGAAAATGAAAAGCTAGATCTGGAGATGGCCATAGCTCAACTCAAAGAAGCAAAGGAGCATCTTTCCCAATCCTTGTAAAGAAGGAAGGAACTTGCAAGACAAATGGATGACCATCAATATATTGAAGAAAATATTGAAGACTTTTTCCCATCAAGCATCTCAGATGAAGCTACTGAGGCAATCAAGGAACTCCTAGCAAATAATGGCTCTCTTTAAGAAGAAGTAAGGGAACTTAAAAGAGAACAAGAAATTCAATCAATCAGGCTATGTGAAATTTTGGAACAAAGGAATAAGGCAAACGAAGACTTGAAGGAAAGAAACAATGAAGAAAAAAATCAATCTAATTAGCATGAAGACCTCATTGATCAAATCACTGAAGCAAATGAAGAAATCAGGATTCTCAAAGCACAGAATGAAAAAATAAGAAGTGATCTAAATTATGAAAGGGACATTAATAAAATACTAATGAGAGAACTGAGATGTGAAAAGAAAATCGTTGAAAAATTGAAGAATGACCTAAATACTAAAAAATAAATTAATGAGAGAATGTTGAAATCACAAGAAGACATGAATCAATCGAATCAGAAAAATGAGCAGAATCTTCATATGCAAAAAGGTAAAGTAGGACTTGGATACAACGAAGAACAAGGTGAATCTTCCAAGCAAGGTGCAAAAAGGAATAAAAAGCCCTCATGCAATCATTGTGGAAAAATTGGTCATACATCAAACAAATGCTAGAGCAATGGGAAAGCAAAATTCAATGGAAAGTGTTACAACTGCAATCAACATGGTCACAAAGCCAATGAATGCAAGGAGAAACCAAAATTTGAAGGTAAATGTCACAAATGCAAAAAGCATGGTCACAAGGCATCTCAATGCAAATCCAAATCATTCAATCCAGCTGAACAATTTGTAAAGGCAATATTTGGATGGGACTACAATATCTGGTGCAGATTTTATTATTGTGGATAATATGGACACATTGGCATAAATTGTGCAAGGCATCACCTAAGAAAGAAAGATACTACTATAAGGTGTTACACATGCACTGAACTTGGTCATATAGCTAGAAACTACATGAATATAGGTAAAGTTGAAGATGAAAAGAAAGCAAGGGCTGACAACATAAGGAAACAAATGAGGCAGCAATGGATTCCTAAATCTACTGAGGATACAAGATCAAATCATGGAAGTGAAGTCACTCAAGTAGTGGGTGACTCTATCCCCTCAATCTAAATTCCTAAGAATGAATTGGAGTTGTACTCAGCAAGAAAATCATAACCAGTTCCAAGAAATATGAGGAATGCAAATGATCCAATTAGTATTTTAGATACATAGGAATCATAGAAAGGTTATCCTTCACCGAGTTGCATCAAACTCCATTGAGGAAAGTTGGTTGAAGACCTTACCGAGCGAGGTCAGGAGTAAGGGAAATTTGGTTTGTTCGCTGAGTTGATACTCTTGTTGAGTTAGGTCAGTGGATGATAGTCTATCACACACTATGTCATAATGGTGCTGAGCATTTATGAATTTTTTCTCAACAAAAGAGGCAATTTTGACTTCATTTTTCATTGCATTCATAGCATTCAAAGAGCAAAGTGATTTGAAAGAGCATTGTAGTGTTTTCGAGTGATTTAGCAGTGAGATCTTCATGAATTTTATCATCTACCAAGCAGCGATGGCATCTACCAATGGAAGCATCACTAAACCAAAGAAGGGTTCTGAAATGTTGGTTAAGGGTGTTGAATGGAAAGCACCAAATTTCAAGATTGTTTCGGCCGTTGCTGAATCACTTGATCCTTATGGAGCTCAATCAAAAATCCCACCAAAATGTACTTCTAATTAATGACATAAGGACTCATTTAAATGTTCTGTTCAAGAATTAGGGACATTAGAAATGGATTCTGCCCTAGCTGAAATGTGTGTTGACAAAGTTTTAAAACTCGAGCATAAACATTTGGAAGCTAAAGGATTAACTCATATCCCTCACATGCCTCAAAATTTTCAAGTGAAATGGATAAGATACATATTGAGTCAGTTTCACAATGGTCAATTATGGTTGGAGCAACCCATTGTGATTACAAAGAAGATGATACACAAGGTTACAGGTCTGCCAATACTAAGCAAAGCCAAGTCAACCAGAACCCTAGCCAAGTGGGATGATAGAGGTTTGAAACTAAACAATGTCAATGACATAGAGCTTAGGTTTGACATCCATATCATTGCACATAAGATCTATAGCTTGAGTTGGTCGAACAATGTCCCTTGTGAGGCAGTTGACCTGGCATAAAAAGTTATAAAGAAGAACCTTGAATTTGATTTGTCAGATGTATTACTAAAGCAATTAAACAAAAACATTGAAAGTGTGAAGACTTCCAAGAACAATTCCTTCAAGTTCAGTTCATTTCTTACTTGTTTATTCTTTTATGTTCAAAAATTCTTTCCATCTAAGGGCACAGTCGTATGGAGGAAAAACACCCCTGTCCTTTATCAGATAAATGAATTTATTGAAGAAATGGGTGAAAATTTTGAAAGGGTGTTGGATAATTATTTTGAGGCATTAAAGGAGAAAATGAACAATAGATTCTGAATCCCACCTAAGCTTGTGGAAGACTACAAGGATGACATATGCTTCATGGTGGACTATGACAGAGTGTACATTCAAGCAGTCATACCAATAGTGGCATGGGTAAAACCATTGCCTAATGAAATTAACATTGATGAAGCTAGAGACATCATTGAGGCTTTAGTAAATAAGCCAGCCAATCCAAATCTTCCTACATTTGGCACATATGAGGAAGACAAGAAGATGATAGAGCTCAATATCAAGATTCCTCAAGCTCTCAACAGAGGCAAGAAGAGAATTGCAAAATTGAAGACAACTGAAGGTCCTCTAATGCTTACTGAGGGCAAGGGTGAGGATGAAGAAGAGGAATATGATGATGAAGAAGAAGAATTAGAGAAAGAGGAACCAACAAGGAAGAAAGGTAGAGTGATTATCACTAAACCTTAGAAGAAACCAATTGCAGTATTCTCTAGGAGAGGTAGGAAAGGTAAAATTGAACCTGTATTCATTCACTCTCCACCTACATTTGAGGAAATGATGAAATAGCTAAGAGATAGAGAAGGAATATGTAACTTCAAAGTTCTCAAATATGAGACTCAAACTCCAGTTGAGAAAAAGGAGATTGAGGACTTAGTCATGGAAAAGATGGGTATTTGGAAATACTCCTTTATTCTAATTCAAGCTCAAATCCATGTAGATCTTTTTGCCAAAACTCAAGTCAGATGGGAGAACACGGTTCAAACTATAAAATACATCTTTGAACAACAATTGAGATAGTTAGTACCTAATCTGACTAATGTAAAAGTAAAGAAGTCAATAAAAGAACATGAAGACAGAATGATTCTAAAGCTTAACTCATGTTTTTTATATTAATGAATAACATAGAATCAGTGGTTAAGCATGCCTCAGATGTTTGGAGAGATGTATATCATCTCAAAAAGCCATCAAATGAAACTATTATAATTAAAGATGATGATAGTGATGATGATGATGATGATGATGATGATGATGACAACACTCCTTCCATCTAACTTACTGTAGGAGAGTTGCACGCTCTAATGAAGGAGAAGGAAGAAGAAGAAAAGGAAGAAGAGGAGGAGGAAGTAGAAGATATAAACGAAGAAGGAAAGGAGGAAGAAGCAGAAGAGGAAGAAAAGGATGAAGATGATCTGGTCAGAATTGCAGTAGAAGCAATTGCATCTCTTCCTCACACTCCACCACATACTATCACATATGTGGAGATAGCTTCTACTAGTAAGATTGTGAGCACAACAACAACATCAATTGCTCAATCTTCACCAACAACATCCCAGCTCCAAGTGTCTACAATGAAAGTGTCAAGAACTTCATCTACTGAGCTAACTATTACGTCTTCAACTACCAAGTTAGCTCCTTCTTCTCTTGATTCATCAGTAAGTCCATCAGTAAGTTCTACAATTTTGTTTTCATCAATTCTAGTAAGCTCTACAGTTTTGTTTTCATCAACATTGTTTGCATCTACTTCAATTCCAGTAAGTTTAGACACTTCTATGGGTATTCTACCGAGTGTGGCACCATTTTTGGGAAGTGTTTTAGTTTTTGATCTAGTTAGTACTCCTATTAGATTTCAATCCTTAAGACCTATTCCATTTTTCACTGCTAGCCCTTCTATCTCTACTACTGTGTCTCTTCCAAAGGTCAAACTAGTAACCACTGAAGTAAAACAAAGGCAACCATTAGAACTTCTGATCACTGGAAAAGAAATTGAAGAAGACATTGACTTAGACACAAAGATAATAATACCTAAGATTAACTATGAGACTACTACTATTGAAGAAATTAGGTTAGCCAATCAACTCATAGAGAAGAAAGCTACGTAGAAGCAGCTAAGGTTTGAAAGGGATAAGGAGTACAGAATAATTAAAAATGCCAAGAATATAATCTTAGAAGCTTTAGGTGTTGAAGTGGATTCCACTCAACACATTTTGATTCAGTTAGAAGAAGTTGCATAGAAATATAATGAGGACTCCTCTAGACAAGAGAAGCTAATTGAAAAGGCTAAAAGGAAGTTTGATAACAAGGTGCTAGAGTATATTGCTTAGCAAATTGTAATCAAACAAGTAGAGTTGTCCACATTTGTGGGTAATTTTGAAAATTCTTTTAATAATGCAGCATCACTTTTTGACAAAATTTGTGATATGTCCAGTTTTACCAATGAAATAAAGGAGAAGATAAATAAAATTGATGTTGACATGAAATCTAGTGCATCAAAGTTGCAAGCTAACCCCTCCTCCAGCTCCTCTCATCAAACCAAGGTGAAATATTTGGCAGAAGTACAGGTAGAACTTCTAAGAGAAGAAGCAAGAATAAGAGAAAACTTGAGTGATATCTAGAACATGATCTTGCCAATAATGGATAAAATGTAGAAACATATTGCTCATTGCAAAACATTGGTCTAGGATCAGAACTTCTGAGTGGCTGACCACATGATCAAGTTATCAGCAGAAGTTCAGATTTCTCTCTCCACCTGCCAAATTTTGCAAGAGAATTGGGATACCTCATTAGCCCTCATTGTCAAGGTACATCAAGAATTTCTCTCTCATTTTGGTGTAACTATATAGATAGTATATGTAGCCATTTGGCATTACTGTCAAAAAGGGGTAGAGATATCAGTAAAAGAAAAAGGGGAAATTCTATATATAAAGAGAGATATCAGTATAAGTGAAAGAAGGAGATAGCACTCAATAGATTCTACATGTATATGTGTATAGCTATGTACATAAGTATCTTTGTATATACATTATGTGTCATCAAAGAGATATATGTAGAAATGTATATGTAGTAGCTTTACAAAGATCAATTTTGAAAAACCAAAATTCAGAGAGTCAGATTGTGTACATATGTTTTCGCTTATAAGTGTTTTGTCACTAATGCCAAAGGGGGAGATTTTTTGCATTAAGTTAGTATTGCCATTAGTGACAACACTTATCCATATTAGTATAGCTATTGAGCTCAACACTTAATTTTCTACACTCACTAAGCATTCAAGTGTTAACCAAGCTTTAAAGAGTTTAGTAGTTTACACCAAGTAGATAGTGGCTATCGAGTGAATAAAAGAAATGTGAAGATCAATAGTGTCTATTGAGCTTCATAGTGTCTATCGAGCAGTAAGTTTGTGTCATGGAGATTCAGTGTAAACTAAGCATTGGAAGCAGCAGTGTTTACCGAGTGAAAAGAAGGTAAACTGAAAGTGTAGTACCTACCAAGTGACACTAAATCTACTGAGTCACCAGTGGTCACCGAGTTCAAAACTACTTCGAGTGATTAGTATAGATGAGCCTTCAATTCTATCGAGTACATGACGATGTCGAGTAATGCAGTGGATGTCGTGTATCAGAAGGTCACTGAGTCAGTTCAGTGAACTTGAGTTATTCACTATTAGGCCAACTTTGTAATGTATTTGTTCACTTGTGTTTTGGAAAACCTTACAATTTTTTAAATTTGAAAGGTATATATGTAAGGTGTATTGTAAGATATCACATATATGAAGTAATAGCGAAGAAATGTGAAGTAATTTTGAGAAGTACCTGCAAAAGATTATCAACAGCAGTTCAAGTAATACAACAGGGTCATTACAGAGGCAAAGAGGTTATATCCATCACATAAGGTGATCAGTGCATAAAGGATCTTATCAGCAATCAGTTGTAAGTACATCCACTGCTTCATCTTAATAGGTTAATTAGTTTCTAAATCCTCTAACAAGGTAGACTTAACAGTCTTTATACAAATCTCTTAACCAAGTGCATACTTCATTGTATGTTTGTAAATCCTCTAACAAGGTGGACCTAGCTATCCTTTATGCTCCTAATAGGGTAGATCACTAGAAGTGGTCAATGTAAGCCTTAACAAGCCAACTTTATGCTACGGCATTGAAGTTTTGTGGGTACCATCCCCACCCCAGTTTTACTTTCTATTTGGAAGGTCTCTAGGTCACCAAAATATTGTGTTCTTTTGTGTGATGAATGTTTTAACTTTTTGCATTAATGCATGTAGTAGCATAGATTGATTTGTGGTAAATTTTAAAGGAAGAATTTTAATGTTACTGATTCACCCCTCCCCTCTCAGTAGATTTTCATATCTTGAATATTTCCAATACTAAGACTCATAGAGACCTTGGAAAAGAGGTCCTTAGGATTCTTGATGCCACATTTGGAAAAATGCAAAGCACTAGCACCTTGAGTCTTGGCCAGAGGAATACCCTGGATGGAAAATAGTGGAGACCACCAAATGTTTTGCTGGTTCAAAGAGCACCCATCACGGAACCCATCACCAGACCATCGAAGCCAAGGCTTGATAGCTTCCTAAGATTTCCATATGCTCTTAATAACAAAAGAGCCTCATATGAGCATGGGTTTCCACATGATGAGAAGGGTTTGAAAGCCAATCCCCTTCCATGCAGGCCTATTAACAAGGAACCTAGAAGAAGTGCAATGCTGAACTAGAACTTTCCAAGCTTCATCTCCAATAATAGCCGTATAATCCATTTGGCATAAAGAGTGAGACTTTGCTTCTTCATGGAGAGAAGGCCAATGCGTCCAGACTCTATAGGGAGACAACAAAAATCCCAAGCAACTCTTTGAAAACTATGATGGTCAAAACCAAAAGCCCAAAGAATATCACGAAGCAATCACTCTAATTTTAGATAAGAGGCTTTGGAAGGAACCCAATAGGAAGAATAGTAAACATGTGTAGCTGCTAGGACCTTTGAGAAAATCTAAAATTTTTCCACAAGAGAAAGGGGTTTAGTAAGCTAATAGTCAAGCTTCTTTGTAATCTTGACAAGCACAGTGTTCCACAAATCAACTGGTGAAGCTTGAAAGGCAAAAGGAATGCCCAGAAAGTGGAAAACATCCCCATGTGTGACCTATTTCCATTCAAACTAGTCAAGCCAAGGTGGAGCTGGCAAAAAAGATTTCCTATAAAAGAGCATTTTGTGCCATTGAATAGCTGACCTAGAGGCTTGACAGAAGGTGTCTAGGCATTGCAAGGCATTAGTGATGTTTTCCTCATCCTCCAAAAGAGTGAGAAAGGAATCATTAGCAAAGTGTCCATTGACCAACTAGGAAGAGGAATATGGAAAGGAAATGCCACAAACCAAACCAAAAGAAATAGTGTGGGCTAGCAACTAACCAAACCCTTCAACAGCAAGATCATATAAAGCCAGAGCCAGAGGGCAACCCTATTGGATGGAGCGTAAGAGCCCAAAGGCTTCAAATTGAGAGCTATTGATAGTAATACAAACATTAGCATCTCTAAAAAGCATCTCGACAAATCGAAGAAAGTTGGGATAGAAACCAAGAGCTTGGAGCATGGCTAATATGAAAGGACATTCAATCCGGTCATAGGCTTTGGCAAAATCAATTTTCAAAAACACAAGTTGATTGGATTTGCAAGCCCACTCCATGCCTTCCTAGACAACAATGATGTTGTTAAGAATATACCTGGACTTAATAAATCCATTTTTCTTTGGCCACACAATTAAAGGAAGGAGATGGAAAATTTCAATAGAAATTTCCTTAGCAATAATCTTATAAGACACATTAAGCCGGGTTATGGGTTGCCAGTTACAAATATCCTTAGGATCACTATCTTTAGGTATGAATTTGATGTTTCCTTTGTTGATAATATCTCCTAGACTGTTAGAATGATAGGCTTCAAGATAAACTTTTTGCAAGTCGGGACCAATAGACTCACAGAGTTGTTTGTAAAATTGACAAGGAAACCCATCACACTTGGGGGACTTGTCATCAACCATGGAAAAAACTACCTCCTTGAGGTCTTGGATGGTGAGAAGTTACTCACAGAAAGCACATTGCTTCATTGCTAGGTGATTTGGAGTAACATAGATGCACTTTCTGAGGGCTTTCTTTTGAACAATCAAATTTTCCTGCAATCAAACACATTTTTGTAATGGTGAATAAAAGCTTGTAGGATTCTAGGGAGACTAGAGAGAACATAAGTGCCTTTTTTGATCTTTTTAATCCCAATATTGTTATGATAGGCTCTAAGAGCCTAGAAGAATTCCTTCAAAGCCTTATCACCAACCTCCAACCAGTGGAGGCGAGCTTTGATTAGGGCTCCTCAAGAAGCATAATTATTTGCAATCTACTTGTCATGATCAATCTTGGCAAGCTAAATTTGCAAATCAAAATCAAAAGTGTTAAGAGTAAGAGCCTCAAAAGCTTTCTTGAGAGCTCTGGTAGTAGATTCATAAGACCGTCATTTGAAAACTACCAACTATTGCCCATAGATACACATAAATCTAGCAGTTCTAGTAACAACATCATTTGACCACTGAGTCCACCCTATTTGAGAATGCAAACATGGCTCCAAATTCTAGACATGTAGGATATGAGCAATAGTGGAAGCATGCATCAACACTAATGTATTGAGGAAAAACTGGGTCTTGACAATCCATTGGATAGCTATCTGGCACAAAATGAAAAAATAAATGGGATAGTGGTATGATAATGTCACATTTGGTAGAGGAATGACAAGTAAATATTGATCCTCAGAAAAGGAGAAAAAGGATTGTGTAGTAATCATGGTATGATTGAGATGTTTTAAAATGCAGTCGGAGCTAGCTCAAAAGTTGGACCAAGTGTGCCAGACCCCACTATTTTGGCAGTGATTAGTATTGGGATAAAAAAAGGCCCAATTTATTACGCATGTAGTACCAGGTTTCCCTTTCCCCGGTTGTCCAGTAAAAAGGAAAAATTTTGTCTTTGTTAGGGGCTAGCTCAACCATATTGAAGTCACCACACATAACCCAAGTAGCTTGAGGCAAGTTGTCAACCATCTAGCCCCACAATTGAGATCTTTCCACAGCATCATTAAAAACATAAACATTAACTACTCCAAAATAATGATTGTTGATAGAAAGAAAAAGCCAAATTATTTTGTGGATGGGGTCAAAACTATGCAAAAAAATAGAAGAATGAAAATGAGATGACAAAAGAGTAACTACACTGCCTCTACTAGATTCGTGTTGAGAAAAAACATAATGCCATCTAGACAAATGATGTGACATGTAGTAGAAAGCATGAAACTAGAGATCTTAACCTCTTGCATGAAAAGAAAATCTAAATTACCAAGTCTATGATGGGTATCCTTGACATAGTACTTTCTGGAGAGGTCTATAAGACCTTGCACATTCCATGATAAAAAAATTCATGAAAATTCTTCCATGTCTTCCTTGTCCTTGAGAGAGGAGTAACTATTCTACAAGAAAGTTGAAACTTGGTTTGGACTAATAGCCTATCGTTTCTCCTTTGGTTTCTCAAAACATCTAAGAGGACTGCGAGAATGCTGCACATTTGGAGTTGCAATGGAAGAAGTAGCAAAAGGGGTGTAAATCACAACAGAAGTGTTAGCCCTTTCAGCCACCTTGATCCCTTGGGAACTTCCAGGGTTTGAATCCTATGAAAAACCAGGGTTTAGTTCCAGCAAAATTGTCGTCAACCCTACAATGGCTAGGGTTTGTGCTCCTGTTAAAATAGGAGGAATCAAATGATAGTTGCATATGACTATTTAGGAGTTGAGGGAGTCTTTCCATTGTGCCCAATAGTAGTCCATTCTTATTTTTATTTCCCTTTTGCTAGTTTGATAGGGGCCTCCTTAGGCAAGGGTTTAACCCTAGGCATAGCCAAAGGGCAATCCCTAATCTTGTATTCTACTGACTAGCACCTATAACAAGTGTTGGGCAGGTTCAAATAGAGCACCTTCTAAGAGAAGGTTTGAGAACCAATCAATATCTCCATAGAATCCTTGAAATCCTTGGAGAGATCAACCTCAATGCAAACACATTTCTTAGGATGAGCATTGAAAAACTTTCATGTTCCTTGATAATAACTTTGCCAAGAGTATTGTCAATGGACTCAATAAAAGGCCAACATGACAAGGGTAAACCTGGGAACTCAACCCACACAGGAATCCTAAGCTTTTTTTCGTAAGAGACAGTAAAATCTCGTGACTATCTTTGAAAAACTAGCAGGGAGGAACACATTGACCAAGGACCATTGCTAAAAACTATATCTTCTTGAGACAGGTTGGAAAAATAAAATTAAAAAAAAACCTTTCGTAAGGTTTTGCATAGCATCAAGGTGAACTCCATGAGGAGTCCAGCTCTTGTTAACCCATTCTTAGAGCATAGCTTTAGGAGGAGTCCTACCCACAAAATACCATATCAAGTAATATTGTTTTAACCAATCACAAGCAACATCAAATTCTTGCAAAGGAAGGATAATATCAGGATTACCTCGTGAAAGACCTTCGGGATGAATTTGCGAGGATGTTTGTTCAATGGAGGTTCCATGACTTTCCAAAGTAGCAGTGTGAACTTGAGATAAAGATCAAAGATGTATAAGAGAGAGGTACCAAAACTAAACAAACATAATTTTTCATCATTGAAAGATAGAATGAAGTTGCATTAGAATCACAATATCCTAATGATTGAGATTGTTTTTGCACTCATGATGTCAAGTTTGATGATATCAAGGATTGTACTATTGCCAAATAGATGTGGAATAAATTAAAACTTGTACATGAAGGAGATGATAATGTAAGGAGAGCTAAAGATAAAAGTCTTAAAGGAAAGAATGATGACATGAGAATGAAAGAAGGTGAGAATGTTGCCTAGTATGTAAACCAAATCAAAGAAGTTGTGAGTGCAATCAAAGCTATTGGAGATTCTATTAATGACTCTGAAATTGTATGTAAAGTTCTCATGACTCTTTTGCATGTTTATGCTATAATGTTTCTACAATTTAGGAAGTGAGAGATATTCTTGGTAGTGTATTGATACTTGTTAGTCTAGTTGGTTAGTTGACTTCATTTAAATTGAGAAATTATAACAATAGTATGGTTACAATTGGAAATGCTTTTAAATCATCACTAACCATTGGAAGTTCCAAGAATGAAAATAAAAGTAAGGAAGAAAGTGAATTTGAATCTGATGATGATCTAGATGAACTTGAAGCATTTCTTGCGAGAAGGTTTTCAAGAGGCAAAGATAAATTGCCTCTTATTTGTTTCAAATGTAATGACATTGGTCACTTTGCTACTAAATTTCCTAACACAAGTAAGAGTTACAGACATGGTGAGAAATATTTCAAATACAAAAAGAACATAGATTACAAAGATAGAGAAAAAATCATGCTATATTGACGTTGAAGAGCACATCGAGTCAAGTATTGATGAAGAAAATGAAGCAGTGTAGATGGTATATGTTGAAATCAAGTAAGGTCCCAATGGAGAAAGGTATGAAAATGAAATTTCTCTATCTCACATGTTAGACAGAATGATTCATGGATTCTAGATAGTGAATGATCACATCACATAACTAGTGATCTAAGTAAGTTTGATAAACTTGAATAAATTGATGATGATGGTGTTGATAAAAATTATTCAATTGTATATTGTCATTGATGTTACACAAATTTTATACTCTAACCAAACACTGACAGTTGGAACCAAGCTTAGAAGAATCTTGTATCAACCGAGAAGAAGACAAGTTTAGTGATATAGTTGAAGCCAAGCTTTGTTGGTCACCAAAGGAGTTAAGTTGTAATCAAGTTAGAAGTTTAGTGTAAACTGAGTCAGGTCGGTTACCAAGGAACTCAATGGTAATTGAGTGACTTAGTTTCAGCTCAAGTTGACCTACATAAAAAAAAAGTATTTATTTATTTTATTTATGCAAACTGATTTAATGGATGTTAATTATTTATTTGTAAGAATATTCAAGTTGAATTGACAATGTATTTTATATGTATGAAAGGTCAAGTTGTGGATTGAATAGTGTGTGAGTGTTAAAGAAGATAAGATGCAAATTAAGAAGGATATTTGATTAAGGGAAGAATATCCAAGGAGTTAAAAAGAATAGATTGACCAGGAAGGATCTAAAGAATAAACCAAAATAATAATCTAAATCTGTAATCTAGTTTCTTGTTTAATCATTGTTACTTTCTAACAATTGTAGCAATGAAGAAATCTCTTAACAAAGTTGACATAACAATCATTTTGTAAATCCTGTAACTAGGTGGCATTTCTAGATTGAAGTGTCTTAAGAACTCTAACAAGGCTACTCCTAAGTGTCTTAATAGCCTAATAATGTGTTTTCTAAAATTTAATAGGGTTGGCTCCCAATAGAGCTCACTTCAGAAGAGAGAAAAGTTGTAACTAGTTGCATTGGTGGTTTTCTCAAGTTTGGTTTCCACATTAAATCTTGGTGTCTCATGTGTTCATATTATTTTCTTATTTTTTTCTCTTTCTGCAACTAAGTTACTAAGGTTAATGCACATAAATATTTCAATATTGCTTTGTTAACCAACTTATAGTGAATATCTAGTTCTAACCAAGCTGTGAGTTATAAGAGTGTTTGTATTGACATCTAACGGATTTGGAATTGTTTTAGTGGTATTTGATTCAACCCTTCCTTCTAAATTACTCCTCTTATATTTCCAACAATTGGTATCAAATTTGTTGGTGCTTGCAAAAAAGGTTTCAAGGACCTAAGCTAAAGATCAAGATGTCTTACAGAAGAGAGATTCCTAAGTTGAACAAAGATAACTTCAAAGCATGGAAGGATCTCATAAAGCTATATTTGGGAACCTTTGGAGACACAGGTGTACAATTCCTAAACACCAAGTATGTATTACCTCCTCATGCTTTGACTGTGAATCAAATGGTAGAAAAGAAGAATCAAAACATAATGATGATTGGCATTGCTTCTATTCTTAATTATGTTGAATTTGATAAAGTCAAAGATTTTCCTACTACTCATGAAATGTGGAACAAGTTGTAAATGATCTATGGAGGAGATAACAATGTGAGGAGAGCCAAAGAAGAAAGTTTAAGAGGTTAGGTCAATTTGATCATATGAAGATGAGAGAAGACAAAAACATTACAAAATACAATAAAAGAATCAAACCAAGTGTGAGTGCAAATAGAGCCTAAGGAGGAAAAATTGAAGATCAAACAATAGTCAAAAAGGTATTAAGAACTCTTCTTTCTATTTATGCAATCAGAGTTTTGGCTATTCAAGAGATGATGGGTGATCCCAAAAATGATATAACTTTGGATGCACTAGTGGGAAGGTTAACAACACTTGAGTTGGATAACTTTGATAACTATCATCCTGGATCTTGCAACATAGAATCATCTTTCAAATCCAAACTAACCCTTGGAAGATAGGGAGGAAACTCAAAAGGAAAATAGTTTGACAGTGAAGAAGAAGATAAAGAATCTGATGATGATCTTGTAGCCATTAAAGCCCTACTTGCAAGGATGTTACCAAAAGGAAAAGGTAAATAAAGGTAAAATTCCAATGATTTTTTGTTCTTGTGAAGAAGTTGGTCACATTAGTGCAAGGTCTCCAAACAAGGAAAATAAAGATGATAGAAAATCTAGCAAGTTCAAAGGCAAGAAAGATTTCAAAAGCTACAAAGAGTACAAAGACAAAGGTAAGAAATCTTGTTATATTGCTAAAGATTTTGATAGTGGCAATGAAGATGAAATGGTATATATTGCTATTAAGGATGAATAAAATGATGAGGATAATGAAAATATGGCACTTATATCTCATGTACAAAAGAATGACACATGAATAATAGATAGTGGTTGTTCTCATCATATGACTAGTGATGAAACAAAGTTTGAACACTTGGACCACTATGATGGTGAAAGTGTTAAATTTGGAAACAATGAACCATGTTTAGTAAAGGGAAAAAGTTACATTTCATTGAATGATGGAATAAAATGTGACAATGTGTATTGGGTTGAAGGACTAAGAAACAATCTTCTCAGTGTGGCACTGCTGAACAACATTGGATTCAAGGTAGAATTCATAAATGGGAGGCCAGGCTTTTGGATGGTAAAGGAAACCTAGTTGGAATTTGTAGTCAAACAAAAGGTAATCTATTCTATCTTGATCTCTCTGATAGTTCATGCTTTTTGGCACATGGAGAGGAAAGTTGGTTATCACATAAAAGGATGTGTCATGTAAACTTTCATAATCTGGTTACTATAAGAAAAAATAGAAGAGTAATAGATATTCCAAATTTGAAGAAACTTGAAATGGCCATATGGAAACAATGTTAGATTGGAAACATGGGTAAAACTAGCTTCAAAAGTAAGAATTACAGTACTGAAGAATTCTTGGAACTAGTCCATATAGATCTTTGTGGACCAATAGGTATAGAGAACTACACTGGAGATAAATTCTTCATTTTCTTTGTTGATGGTTGTTCTAGAATGATGAAAGTAATATACTTAAAGGATAAATTTGAATCTTTTAAAAAATTCAAGTGGTTTTTACATAGACTTGAGAAAGAAAAGAGTAAGAAGTTAAAATGCTTAAGATAAGATAGAGGAGGATAATTCTTCTCTAATGAATTCAATGAATTCTGCAATGAAAGAGGAACCAAAAAATAGGTATTTGGACCTAGTACACCTCAGCAGAATGACATTGTAGAAAGAAGAAATGGATCCATCATGGATTATGCAAGGACACTAATGATAGAGAAAAATGTTGCAACCAAATACTGGAAGGAAGCAATCAACACAATAGTTCATACCTTGAACCAAGTTCAACTGAAGAAAGGTACAGATGAAACACCTTATGAATTATGGTATGACTATAAACCTAATATCTATTATTTCAAAGTATTTGGAAGCAAATGTTATATCTTGAAAGAGCCAAGGAAAGGAAATTTTGATGTGAAAAGTGATGAAGGCATTTTCCTAGGATACTCCAACAAGAGAAAAGCATACAAATGTTTGAATCTTGCTACTCACACGATTATAGAAAGTGCACATGTAAAAATTGATGAGTTTGCAAAAAAGAATGAAGAAAAAAGCAGCAAATAACTTGAATATTACAAAAACTTTGTTTATTTTGAACCTGATACATTACCCAACATTCAATAGATTACCCCACCCAAGTCATCCAAGTCTAGAGTGTTAATCGAGTTGCAGCCAGTGCAACCTAAGATGGAAATAGTTCGAAACAAGTCTTAAAAAGAGGAACCTAAGTCACCATTTATGGGAACCATGTCTTAGATAGAAAAAAAAACATAATTTAGAAATTCAGAGAACATTTGAGCATGGTAAACCAAGTGAATCCAATCCAAAATCTAGAAGTAAGATACTTGTACTTGCTAGATATGTCAAAAGGCATCATGCACCTAAGAAAATAATTGGAGATTAGAAAGGTACATGTTTTGTTACTAAATTTGAACCTCGAATTGTTAAAGATACACTAAAAAATGAAAGTTTGATAGAGGAAACGAATGAAGAGATTGAGAAAATTGAAAGAAAAAATACTTGGAATCTTGTTCCTAGACACAAAGATAAAAATGTAATTGGTACAAAGTGGGTATTCAAAATAAATTTAATGAAAATGGTGAAGTATCAAGGAATAAGGCAAGGCTAGTGTACAAAGGATACGCTCAAGAAGAAGGCATAGACTCTGGAGAAATATTTTCTCATGTTGCTAGAGTTAAAGGTGTAAGGACACTACTTGCATATGATGCATTCAAAGGATTCAAGGTGTATCAAATGGATGTAAAATCATCTTTCTTGAGTTGAATTCTAGAAGAAGAAGTCTACATTGATCAACCTGAAGTTTTCATTGATCCAAACAAAAGAGACATGGTTTGTAAGTTATAGAGAGATTTATATGGTTTGAAGCAAGATCCTAAAGTATGGTATGAGAAACTTCATGGATATCTGGTAGAGACTGGTTTTCAAAGAACCAATGATAATAATAGTCTTTATATTAAAGAGAGACCACATAACATAATTTTTCTAGTAGAAATATTTGTGGTTGATATCCTATTTATAGGTCATGATGACTTAAGAAATTCATTCTCTGAAGAAATGAGGAAAGAGTTTGAAATGTTAATTTTTGGAGAAATTAAATTCTTTGTTGGTTTACAAGTTCGTCAAATGAAGGATGACATTTATATTACTCAATCAAAATATATTAAGGAGATATTGAAGACCTTTGGAATGGAACGCCTATTTCTACTGGACACAAGTTATCTAAGGATGATGATTCAAAAGAGGTAAATCATACTACCTATAGATCTATGATTAGAAAACTTCAATTTATTGTTCACATAGGACCTGATATTGCATTAGCAGGTGGTATAGTTGCACGGTTCTTTGCAATTCCTAGATAAAATTATATGATGACAATCAAAAGAATTATGAGATATCTAAAATGTACTCAAGACTATGGTCTATGGTACAAGAAAAGAGAGAAATTTGAGTTGAAATCCTTTATTGATGTTGATTAGGCTAGAAGCATTGATGATAGGAAGAACACCAATGGAGGATCATTCTTTCTTGGAAAGAGGTTAGTATCTTGGACAAGTAAGAAGGAGAATTGCATTTCTTAATCTATGATAGAGGTAGAATATGTTGCAACAGTAGTTAATTGTTCCAACATATTTTGGTTCAAGCAATTGTTATCAAGAATGAAGGAAAAAATCAAGCATCTAATGGTTATCTATTGTGATAACACAAGTGCAATTAATATATCTAAAAATCTAGTGATGCACACTAAGACAAAACACATTGCAATCAAGTATCATTTTCTAAGAGAATCAGTTCAAGATAAAAAGGTTAGATTGGAATATGTTAACACAAAGGAGAAGATTGCTGATATATTTACCAAACCATTACCTAAGAATGCATTTTTGTATCTAAGAGGAAATCTAGGGGTCATTCCCCTTTCTAATGCTCACTAGAGTACACATTAGTGATGCATCAACTGAGCTTCATTGAAAAACTATCAATTTGATGCAAATAAGTTAGAGCTTATTGCATATGAATCAGTACATCAGGTACATTGTAAAAGCACTGTGTCAAGTCTTTGGCATTTTATGTCAAAGAGGGAGAGATTGAATCATGTCATATACTTATTTAAGGGAAAGATTGATGTATTCAAAGAGAACAATTAGAGGAAGTGATCTACATATCATAAAGAGGCAGAACTTGATCTGATGGAGTTTGAAGACAAGATGGTAGAGGGAGAATCTCTGAGGGGGTTCTCATGGATATATAGAGAATTAGAATGAAACTAAGGATATTATAAATCATTTGATTTCTCTAAGTTTTCTTTGCATAATAACATGTTGTGTTGCCGTCAATACCAAAGAGGCAGATTGTTGATAATAATTATTCAATTGTATATTGTCATTGATGTTACACAAATATTATACTCTAACTAAATAGTACCAATTAGAATTGAGCTTAGAATAATCTTGTATCTGCCAAGTAGAAAACAAGTTCAGTGATCCAGTTGAAGTCAACCTTGGATGGTCACCAAAGGAGTTCAATTGTAATTGAGTTAGAAGTTCAGTGTAAACCAAGTCAGGTCAGTTACCAAGGAACTCAGTGGTAACGAGTGACTTGGTTTTAGTTCAAGCTGACCTACATCAGAATAATTTTCTTTATTTTTTTATTTTTTTATGCAAGCCAACTTAATCGATGTTAATTTTTTATTTGTATGGATATTCAAGCTGATTTGACATTATATTTTATATATATGAAAGCTCACATTTTGGATTGAATAGTAAGTGTTGAAGAAGATCAGATGTGAATTAAGGATATCTGATTAAGGGCAGAATATCCAAGGAGATGCAAAGAATATTTTGATTGAGAAGGATCTAGAGGATAAACCAAAATAGTGATACGAACCTGCAAACTAGTTGCTTCCTCAATTGGGTCAATCATTGTTACTCTCTAACAATTGTAGTAGTGAAGAAATCTCTTAATAGAGTTGACTTAACAGTCATTTTGTAAATCCTCTAACTAGGTGGCATTTCTAGATTGAAGTGGCTTAAGAGCTCTATCAAGGCCACTCCTAATAGGGAAATTTAAATCCTTAACTAGGGTCACACCTAATAGTGTGTTTTGTAACCTTTAATAGGGTTGGCTCCTAACAAGTCTCACTTCAGAAGAGTAAAAAGTTGTAACTAGTTGCATTGGTGGTTTTACCAAATTGGGTATCTACACTATATCATGGTGTCTCATGTATTCATGTTGTTTTCTTATTGCTTTATCTTCTTTCAACTAAGTTATTAAGGTTAATGCACATTAATATTTCAATATTTCTTTGTATATTGAGTTACGCTGAATATCTAGTTCTAACTAAGTTGTGAGTTATAAGAGATTTTGTATTGACATCTAAGGGATTTGGAATTGTTTTAGTGGTAACTGATTCACCCTTCCCCTCTTAGTTACTGCTCTTATATTTCCAATAGATGGAACTATTAAGCTAGGTAATGTTTTTCCATGTCTGGTGAAAGGTAAGGATCACTAATGTTGAATGATAAGATCATATGTGATGATGCTTAATGGGTACAAGGACTAAAGTATAATCTTTTGAGTATTTCTTAGTTGAATAATTCATGACAGAAGTTGGAATTGAAGAATAGAAAAGTCAAGATCTTTGATGATGAAAACAATCTTATTGGAACTGGGATCTAAACAAGAGGTAACTTATTTTATCTTGATCCTACTATTGAGACATGCTTATTTTCTAAATTTTAGGATGTATGGTTATGGCATAAAAGGTTGTGTTGTGTAAATTTGAGAGCATTATGAAAGTCAATAGAAAGAAATAAGTAAGAGGCTTATCAAATCTTCAAAAACCAAAGAATGTAATGTGTAAAGAATTTTATCTTTGTAGGATGACAAGGTCTAGTTTTTCAAGAAAAATACACACTTCAAATGATATCATGGAATTGGAACATACTGGTATATGCATCCCAATTGGTGTTGATAGTTACTATGATGAAAAATATTTAATATTTTTTGTTGATGACTATTCCAGAATGATGGTTGTTATGTTCATGAAGGTGAAATCACATTCTTTTGATATATTTAAAAAGTATAAAGCTATATTTGAGAGAGGAACTAGTGAGTCTTCGAAATGTTTAAGATTTGATAGAGGTGGTAAGTTTATATTTATTAAATTCACTGACTTTTGTTCTAAGAATGGTATTAGAAGAAAATTATCTATACCGGGGACACCACAACAAAATGAGATTGTTGAAAGGAGAAATAAATTGATTGTGGATTGTGCAAGAACATTGATGATTTAAAAAGAGGTTTATCAAATTGCCTAGAGAGAAACAATTAGTACTTTTGTTTATACTTTGAACTGAGTTCAATTGAAGAAAGGAACAAACAAGAGACCTTATGAAATTTGGTATGGCCATATACCATATCTAAGTTATTTCAAAAAAAATGGAAGTAGGTGTTATATTCAAAAAGATGCAAGGAATGGTAAATTTTGATTTTAAAGGAGATAAAAGTATATTGCTTGGTTATTCATTTAAGAGAAAATATTATAAATATTTGAACAAAGCTACTAACAAGATGATTGAAAGTGAAAATGTATGGTTTGATGAGTTTATAGAAAAGAAAAATGTGGAAAGCAAGAAGGGACCTAAAAATTACAACAAATTTGTATATGTATATGAAGAGACACCTAATACACTACTCAAGTTACAACAAAGATCCACCAAGAATCAAACAATATCACTTAAGTAATAGAATGTTTTACCCAAGTATTAGATAGTACAAGCCAAACAAGAAGTTGAACCCCTACCAAGTGGAAAAATATTGACAATAAAAGAATTGAACCTGTATTGGCAAAATATGTGACAAAGAATTATTCCCCTAAATAAATTATTGGTGACAAAAGTGTTGGAGTACAAACAAGAAGTAAGTTAAGAGACTATACCTATTTGATTGCTGATTTTGAACGAAGAAAATTTAAGGTTGCATTGGACAATGGGGATTGGATAAATGCAATGAACGATGAGATTGATAATATTGAGAATAACAATACTTGGACACTAGTATTGAGACCTGTAGACAAGAGAGTGATAGGAACCAAATGAATTTTTAGAAACAAGCTAAATGAAAATGGAGAAGTGGTGAGAAACAAGGCAAGACTAGTTTGCAAATGTTATATACAAGAAGAAGGAATATATTTGGAGAGAATTTTCCACCTTTGGAAAGAGTGGAAGGTGTATGAACATTTTTGGCCTATGATACATAAAATAAGTTCAAAGTATATCAAATGGGTGTTAAATCTACATTTCTAAATGGAATACTTAAGGAGGAAGTATATATTGAACAACCTAAAGGATTTATTGAGCCAAACCAAAGGAACATTTTTTATAAATTGAACAAGGCATTGTATGGATTTAAGAAAGCATTGAAAGCATGGTATGAAAGCTTTCATTCTTATTTGATTAAGATTAGATTTGCTAGAACAAGTGAGAACAATAAGCTATATTTAAAATGTGAAATTGAAAGTATGGTGTTGATTGCTGAAATATTTGTTGATGATATTGGTTTTGGAGGAAATGACATTTTATGTAAGACATTTGTTGATGAATTGAGTACAAAATTTGACATGTCAATGTTTGGTGAAATCAAAATTTTCATTGGATTACAAGTCCATCAAACAAGGAAAGGTATATATGTGACTTAGTCTAAGTCTATAAAATAAATGTTGAAGATAGGATAGATGAGTCTAAACCAGTCGGTACACCTATGGTGATTGGATGGAATTATTAAAGGAAGACACTAGTAGAGAGATAAATGAAACACAATAAAGATTTATGATTGGTAAATTATAGTATTTTGTATATAGTAGATTAGATGTTGCACATTTTGCTTTTATAGTTGCATGGTTTTCATCTAATCCAAAGGAGACACACATGACTATTGTGAAGAGGATATTCAAATATCTTATAGGAACTGAAGATTATGGCCTACGATACAAACAAGATAATGAATTTGATTTTAAAGTCTCCAAAAATGTTGATTGGGCTAGTAATATTGATGATAGAAATTGAACAAGTGGTAGAGCTTTCATTTTAGGAGAAAGATTGATAAAATGGATAAGCAAAAAAGAGAGTTATATTTCACAATCTACTATTGAAGCTGAATATATTATTGCTATAATTAATTGTTCAAATATTATATGCACTAAGAACCTATTGGAAGGTATGCAAGAAGAGACAACCAAACCTATTACTATTTATTGTGATAACACTAGTGCAATAAATATTTCAAAAAAATTGGTGATGCATGGAAAAAAAGGGTACATATCAATCAAGTGTCGTTATTTGAGGGAGAAAGTACAATAGAAATAAGTATGAATTGAATATGTGAAATCTAAAGAACAAATTACAAACATATTTACTAATTAATTTCTTAAGGATGCTTTTGAGTATCTAAGAGGTAAATAGGGGGTCCTCTCCCTATCCAACATTCACTAGGTAAAGATGTGTGGTACATCAATTCATGAATGAATTATAATATCTTTGCGGAGTTGATGCAAGAGTTCACACTTTAGGAACATTTCTAAATTTGTGAAGAAGACTGTAATAAAATTGATGTATATTGCACATGCAAGGTACAAGGATAACTACAAGGTTTTATAAGTTTCATATTGAGATTTATAGTGACCTTTGGTATTGATGTCAAAGGGGGAGAGAATATGTAATGTAGAAATAGTAAAGAGGATAAGTATACCTAAAGGGGGAGAGAATTAGTTAAAGAGATGTATGTCTAAAGGGAGAGAGATATAGCAAGGAGAAGAAAAAATATACATCAAAGGGAGAGAATGAAGTGATTATTAGAAGAATGTTGTTGAACAAAATGAGATCATATCCTAAGGGAGAGAAAGGTTCAAGAAGATTGTGGTTGCCAAAGATACCAATCAAGTTACATGAACCTACTGATGAAGATAAAGAAGTACAAAGTTGTATTGTTGACAATGCATACATTTGATTATCTTATGTAATGTTTTGTAATGTACAATCATATGTTATGTGTTGCCATCAATTCCAAAGGAGGAGATTGTTTTCCCCAATTGATAATGTAATTGGTAATATTATGAATGTCCGTAAAAGAGTCATATCATTTTTTATGTTATCATTGATGCCAAGTATTAGTTGGATGGATATTATGCCAATTCAGTAAAGTGTCATATCATTTGATTGATGAAGAGGATTGGAGGAAACTATGTTGAAGATAGAGTTGATAAGTATGGTATTCAAAGGGAACTTGAATTAGTTGGACGGTGATAATGTAATGTTGTTGTTTATTACAATCATGTAATATTGTGATGTATTGAATTACACAAGATTAACTGAATGATAAGGTTAAAGAAGGAAGACAATATTTTTTGAGTGACTAAAGTGCTCATCGAGCAATTAGAAAAGTTAAGTTGGATGTTCAATATTTCCTGCAACATTCTAGTATTGATCGAGTGATATTTTATGTTAGGATTAACCATAGACAAAAATAAAAGTTCTATGAAAATATAACCAATATCAAAGAATAATAAATCACATAGAAGAGAACACAAGACACAAGGATTTAATGTGGTTCACCTAATTCTTGTGCTAAGTCCACCCACAAGAAGTCCAATATTATTATTATCTAGTGATTACAATCTGCAATCCCTTATAGTTCAATACCATTACAAGAAGCTACAATCTCATCATATAATATGAAATCCCTAAACCTAAGCCATTTTATACAAGCTTTTGTTAATTACAAAATAAGGGCTAGAATAAGTCATCCAATAGAAAAAATAGTTGCTGATGCCTTTTACAATATAAGGTTATTTTTGGCTTCGGGGGATTGTCCTAGGACCTTGGAAGGGGTGCTTCCCCTTGACCCTATCTTGGGGAAACTACTGCCAAGCCCCCGTAGAAATAATCTAGGGGGAAACTGCACTGAATAAACCTCTGAGTCTGATTAGGCTCCACATCACAACAATCTCCCACTTGGAGACTGATAATAGCACCACTAAACGTATAGCTCCCACTGGAATACTAGACCACCCTGGACTCTATTGTTCTTTTATTTTGTTAAGTCTAGAAAACCAATTGAAGCTAAAGAGGAGTATAGCTTCTCCCTTGTTACTACCTTGGTAAACATATCTAATGGATTATCATTTATATGTATCTTCTTCAGCTTTAATTGTCCATCATCCAAAATTGACTGAATGAAATGATACTGCAACTATATGTATTTTGTCTTTGAATGTAGAGCATAATTCTTGGAAAGATGAATGGAAATTTGGTTATCTATAAAAAAATAATTATCCATTTGTGGGTGTCCCAATTCTTCCATGAAAAACTAAAGCCATATCATCTCCTTGCTTGTCTCTGTAGTAGCAACATACTCTACCTCTGTAGTGGATAAAGCATTCACCTTTTGCAACCAAAAAAACCAACTCACTATTTTCCCACCAATAGTAAGTACATAACTTGTAGTACTTTTCCTGGTATCAATATCCACTACCAAATCCGAGTCAACATATCCCTGTAAATTAGTAGTAGAGCCCCCAAAATGTAAACAATTAGTGGTGTTGGATAAAATTGATTAATTGTGTGTTGTCTTTGATGTTACAAAAATGTCATAATCATTATCAGTTAGTATATGCCAAGCTTACTTAGGTAGTGGAGATAGTTCTCAATGTCTACTGAGAGTTCCTATGTTTGCCTAGTTTAGAAGGCAGTGTCTACTAAGTTCACTCGAGTGTCGAAAGAAAAGATGTAAAAAGAGAGAGTTAATCTAGCTCACTCGGTTGCAAAAAGGATTTTCATAAGTTTGTAGTGTTAATTGAGCTTCTATTGGTTAATGAAGGAAATCACTTCAGAGTTAGTTTCTAGCAAGTAGGGTCGGTCAGCAAAGGATTTTCCTATTTTGTTATCTATTGATTCTAGCCAACTGAGGTGATGAATGTTGATTATTGTAAGTTTTATTTGAGCTAACTTGACAAAGTAAAAGGTATAATTATAAGGTCAAGTTGTGATTTCAAAGTGTGGTAGAGTGTGTCTAAGTGATTGCAAGAAAATGTGTGAATTATGGTGATGTGATTGAAGATCTATTGGTAAGCCGAAGAAGCAAATTTGAAGGATAAGAAAAATATCCTTGAGGTGTAGCAAAGTCATAATTGATCAGGAAGGATTAAGTACAAGCTTGAATAGAGATATGAAATCAAAAATCAAGTTGCATTCATTTTAGGTCAACTCATTGTTACTCTCTAACCATTATAGCAATGATCTAAATCTCTTAACAGAGTTAGCATAATAACTATTTGCAAATCCTCTAACAAGGTGGCAATTCCATTGAATTATTTTCAAGACCTCTAACTAGATCACTCCTAATAAGGTGATTAAATCCTTTAACAGGGTCACACCTAACTGTGTGTCTTGTAACTTTTAATAGGGTTTGCTCCTAATAGGGCTCACTTCAGAAGAGTGAAAATTAGTAACTAGTTGCTATTGGTGGTTTTTCCCAAATTGGGTTTCCATGTTAAATCCTAGTGTCAAATGTGTTGATGCTATTTTCTTTATGTGCTTGCAACTAAGTTAAAGTAATGATAATCACAAATGACATATAATGGTTTATAAGTTAATCTTTTGCCAAACTAAACCAATTACTACCAAGTTACAACATTTTGTGTGTTTACTGAGCTTCAACAGTATTCTGTTATTTGTTTGCAATTTTTACTAACATCAAAAGGGATCTAGGATTTATTTTTGTAGTAACTAATTCACCCCTCCCCTCTCAATTAGTCCTCTTATATTTCAAAAAATTGGTATCAGAGTGTTTGTTGCTTGTAGAGAAGGTTTCAATGACCTAAGATAAAGATCAAAATGTCTTACAAAAGAGAGATTCCCAAGCTGAATAGAGACAACTTTGCAGCATGGGAAGGACTGATGAGATCGCATCTAGCTACCATCAATGATTTAGGTTGCAAGTATCTTGATTCTAAATATAAGACTCCCACTGGAACATTATCAATTGAAGATATTGCTGAAAAGAAGAATCATAATATCATGATGATTGATATTGCATATGCTCTTAGTTATGTTGAATTTGAAAAGGTAAAAGATTGCAAAACTACTTTTGAAATGTGGAACAAACTGAAAGATATCTATGGAGGAGATGAGAATGTGAGAAGAGCCAAAGTAGAAAGCCTTAGAGGAAAATTTGATCAAATGAGAATGAGAGAAGATGAAAACATTGAAAAATATGTTGAAAGAATCAAGGCCGAGTTAGTGCAATCAAAGCCTCTAGAGGAGACATCAAGGAGGAAACTATTGTAATTAAAGTGCTCAAAACTCTTCTTCCTATTTATGCAATTAGAGTATCTTCTATTCAAGAAATGAGATGTGATCCAACTAATAAGATAGGGTTGGATGCTCTAGTTGGAAGATTAACAGCTTTTGAGTTAGATAACTATGATAACTATGTTCCTGCTTCAAAGAATATTGAATCTATATTCAAAGTTAAACTCTCACTCAAAGGAAAGAGTAAAAAGTCAAAATCTAGTCAATTAGGAACTGAAGAAGATAGCAATTATCATCCTACCTTTGTGTTCCTACTTGTCTTTCTTAAAGGAAGCTGGCCCTAGCATTCTTGGGTTGGTTTGTTTTGTTGATGTTTGGATGGGATTCCTACTATCCTTTTATCATTCATTGATAAAAAGGGACATAAGCTTTTTGTACATTATATGCCTACCTTTTTTGAAACATTTCTAGTCATTCTAGTAGATGAAGAAGGAATTGTGAAAGCTAATGTCCCTTTTAGGAGAGCAAAATCCAAATATATTGTTGAAAAGGTAGGTGTAACTGTTGAATTCTATGGTGGTGAACTTGATGGAGTTAGTTTTGGTGATCCTACTATAGTCAAAAAATATACTAGATATTCTTGACTTGGTTGTCCCTAAAATTATAGGGCAACTTTTTATCATAGAGTGTACACTGGTATAGAGTCCTTATAAGTCATCAAACCCTAGCGTACTCTAACGATAGATATGCCCTATAATTTTAGGGGGAGTATATAGTTTTAAAATGGTCTCTAGTGGGGCACCTACATCTATAGTTGGGGAAAATAATGATCAAACAATTATTATTGAAGTAAAAACAATAATAGTCGCTCTTCATTGCCCTACTGCCTAACCTAAGTAGAAACATAAAGGTGGGCCCTACCATTCTCTAGTCCCACCACCAGGTAGTTGATTGGCATCATAAGAAAGTTCAGATAGTGATCTTGAAGTTGTTGAAGCCTTGCTTGCAAGAAAGTATTCCAAAGGAAGAGGGAAGTATAAAGGTAAAGTTCCTCTAATATGCTTTTCTTGTGAAGAAATTGGTCACATTGTTGCTAGGTGTCCAAACAAGGAAGTGAAGGATGAAAATAAAACCAACAAGCATAAAGGCAAGAAGGACTCCAAGAACTACAAGAACTTCAAGGACAAAGGTAAGAAATCTTGCTTCATAGCTAAAGATTCTGATAAAAGTGAAGATGAAATGGTTTATATTGTTGTGAAAGATGAATCTAATGATGAAGGAGATAAGATGGCACTTATCTCCCATGTTAACAAAAAATATATATGGATTATTGAAAGTTGCTGCTCACATCATATGATTTGCAACACATAAATTTGAACATATGGAATATTATGATGGAGGTGGTGTAAGATTTGGAAACAATGAACCTTGTAATATAAAAGGAAAAGGATGTATCTTGTTAATTAAAGAACTTGTGTGTGACAACGCTTATTGGGTTGAAGGACTAAAGCATAATCTACTATGTGTGGCATAGTTGAATAACATTTGATTCAAGGTAGAATTCATGAATGGGCAACCCAAACTACTAGATGGAAAAGGAAATTTGGTTGGTTCTAGAAAGAAAAAAAAAGGTAATCTATTTTATCTTGATCTCCGTGATTGTTCATGTTTTATTGCTCAAGTAGAAAAAAGTTTGTTATGGCACAAAAGACTATGTCATGTGAACTTTGATAATCTAGTTAAGATAAGAAAATGTAAAAGAGTAAGAGGTATTCCTCGTTTGAAGAAGCCTGATATGGGTCTATGCAAGAATTGCCAAATTAGTAAGATGGGAAAGACAAGCTTCAAAAGAAGAGAGTATCAGTCAAAAGAAGTCTTGGAAATTGTTCATACAAACTTATGTGAACCTATTGGAATAGAGAGTTATAGTGGAGAAAAGTTTTTCATTCTCTTTGTTGATGACTACTCTAGGATGATGACAGTAATGTACCTAAAAGAAAAATCAAAAGCTTTTCAAAAATTCAAATGGTATCTGGCAAGAGTAGAAAAAGAAACTGAAAAAAAGTTGAAATGGCTAAGATCAGATAGAGGAGGTGAATTCATTTTCCATGAATTCAATAATTTTTGTATTGAAAGAGGAATCAAAAGATAGGTATCTACTCCTGGTACACCAAAACAAAATGGTATAGCAGCAAGAAGAAATAGATCTATCATGGATTGTGCAAGAACCCTGATGATTGAAAAGAACATTGCTCTCAAATACTAGAAGGAAATTATTAGCATTGCAGTTCATACCTTGAATAGAGTTTAGTTGAAGAAATATTCAAACAAGACACCTTATCAGCTATGGTATGCCTACAAACCTAATGTAAGTTACTTGAAAGTATTTGGCAGTAAATGTTACATATTGAAGGAATCTAGAAAAGAAAAATTTGATGTAAAGGTGATGAAGGCATATTTCTAGGATACTCGTGCAAAAGTAAAGCATACAGATGTTTGAATTTATCCATTTACAAAATCATAGAGAGTGCACATGTCAGAATTGATGAATATGCAGAAAAGAGTGAAGAAGAAGGCAACAAGGAAATTGAAGACTACAGAGGATTTGTTTACTATGAACCTGATGCTCTTCCTAATCTATCTAAAAGAAAAGACGCTTCAACTCTCGAGTCCCCAAAAACTCCAATAGCTACTGAGTTGCAAACAGTGCAACTTGAGTTGCAAGGACTCGAGTCACAATCAAAGGCTATTGGGCTAGTTCAAACTAAGCCTAATGGACCTGAGTCATAGATAGAAAGACCCGAGATTGAAACTAAAATTCAAGAAGAAGATGATGGAACTCATTCAAAGATCAAGGAGCCTATATTAGTAAGATAGGTTAGAAGACATCATGCACTTGATTAGATCATTGGAGATAAGTCAAATGGAACAATGACATGAAGCAAATTAAAAGGTACATGTTTACTTGCTGAATTTGAACCTAGAAGTGCTAAAGATGCTCTAGAAAATGAAAGTTGGATTGAAGCAATGAATGAAGAGATAGAACAAATAGAGAAGAACAAAACTTGGACTTTTATTCCTAGACCCAAGGATAAACATGTAATTGGTACAAAATGGGTATTTAGAAATAAGCTGAATGAAGATAGAAAAGTATCAAGAAACAAAGAAAGACTAGTATGCAAAGGCTACTCTCAAGAAGAAGGTATTGACTACGATGAAACTTTTTCTTCTATAGCAAGACTTGAAGGTGTTAAAACCTTACTAGCATATGCAACACATAGAGGATTTAAGGTATATAAAATGTATGTTAAATCTACATTTTTGAATGGAATCCTTGATGAGGAAGTTTATATTGAACAACTAGAAGGTTTTGTAGATCCTAGAAAAGGAGACATGGTTTGCAAACTACACAAAGCTTTATATGGTCACAAGCAAGCGCCCAGAGCTTGGTATGAAAGAGTACATAATTACTTGGTATAGATTGGTTTTGAAAGGAAAATGATAATAGTAGTCTGTATATCAAGGAAGGACCAGATAAGAAGATTGTGTTAGTAGAAATATTTGTTGATGATACTGTATTCATAGGAAATGATGATCTATGCAAAGCATTCTTAGAAGAAATGAGAAAAGAATTTGATATGTCTATTTTTGGTGAAATAAAATTCTTTGTTGGATTGCAAATACAATAGAACAAGAATGGTATCTACATCACGCAATCAAGTATATCAAGGAGATACTAAAGACATTTGGAATGGAAGATTCAAAACCTGTTGGAACACCTATGTCTACTCGACATAAGCTTTCCAAAAATGATGATTCCAAAGAAGTGGATAAGACTATATACAAATAAATGATTGGAAAATTGCAGTATGTAGTTCACACAAGATATGATATTGCTCTAGCAATAGGGATAGTGGAAAGATTCTTAGAAAATCCCAAAGAAAATCACATGATGGAAATCAAGAGAATCATGAGGTATCTAAAAGGTACTGAAGACTATGGTTTATGGTACAAACTTGGAGGAAATTTGGACTTAAAAGTATTTATTGATGTTGATTGGGTAGGAAGTATTGATGATAGAAAAAGCACTAGTGGTGGAGCATTCTTTCTTAGTAAAAGACTAGTATCTTGGACAAGTAACAAGAAAAATTGTACTTCTTAATTGACAACAAAGGTAAAATATGTAGCAGAAGTAGTCAATTGTTCTAACATTGTTTGGTTCAAACAATTGTTGGAAGTTATGAAGGTAGATATCAAAGATCCAATTGTCATATATTGTGATAACACTAGTGCAATCAACATATCAAAGAATCCAATGATGCATTCCAAAACAAAACAAAACATATTGCTATTAAATATCACTTCTTAAGAGAATTGGTGCAAGATAAAGAAGTCAGATTGGAATATGTGAATACAAAGGAATAGATTATAGAAATATTCACCAAGCCATTACCTAAGGATGCATTTTTGTATCTAAGAGGTAAGTTAGGGATCATTCCCCTATCTGAAATGCACTAAATCAAGTTTAGTGAATGCATCAACCAACCTATTTTTTGTGGTTCCACAATGCACACCCCATTTTTTTGTTATAAAATGGGGACTCCCTACTTTATTTTTTAGCTTTTATAGAGCCCTAGTCCAGGATTTGAGTCATCTTAAAGGTCTAACCTACCCCTACTTCATGTTCTAGGCCCCGACAGAGAGATCCTATTGACAAAAATCAAACAATCAGAGGAGATTAGTTAAAACTTACAAGATTTAAAGGGTGCACCAGTGCACCTAATCTGGTGCACTAGTGCACTGAATAATTTTTTTTTTGATAATGGACATCACACTTGGTGATGTGCAGATGCATAGCTATGCACCTTTGCAACACCAAGGTTACTCCCAATGCTATAAACCCCCCCTCTCCCCTTCATTCCTTACATCACACAATACTTGTCTTCATCTTCTCATAATTTCCATAGCTCATTGCCTCTTTGAAGATCTACAGCTCACCACACCTCAGTTCTCCACAGCTATCACACCTCCCAACTTTGCACATAAAGAGATGTGAGCTTTCTCCTCTTTGCAAAATGCATTTAAGACAAAACCAAACTAGGTGTACACTTGCGCACCTATTCAGGTGTTCTAGTGCATGCCTCACACCTCCCCTGTGCAATACTTACACACAAAAAAATTAAAAAATGAATGCAACAATAGTTAGGAGTAATCCCTCATCCTACCAACCAAATAGTGACATAGTTGGACAAAACATAGGTGAAAGTCATTGGCATACTAAAGGATGTGCAGATGCAGTTAACAATAGAGCCATGAATTCAAGACGTCATTGATATACATGTGGTTGATATCCTAGAGACATATGGATTACTCCTCTATAGAGAATGGATGAAGTGTCTAAGGGGATGGCTTTCCATGGACTTCACCCAACTTTGGTTACCATGGAAAGGTCTGAACAATGAAATCAAAATAGACACGAAACCAAAGTTAAAAAAGATGATCATCGAATAAAATGTTCATAATGAGGTAGCCTTATTACAAAAAAATTTAGGGTCCTACAAGGTGATGGTTTTTTATACAACTTTGAACAGAAATCCAGATGATCAAGATATGGACCCCATAATTTCAATCCCAAAGGATGAGGTTGTAACACAATTCATAGACCATATGATGGCTAATATTCAATGTCTAGGGGAAGAAGCTGACCCTAATATTCTCCTCCTTTTAGGATTTTGTTGATTACATAAAGTTAGCCGTTCAGAGTTCAAATGCTCATTATGTCAAGAAGCAGTTGCTAAGGTGTTAACACAAAAGGTGGGAGTAAAGAAAGTTGATGACCCAAAAAATGAACCTACAAAAAACCAAAGTCTTACAAACACATCCAATGTTGTTGAAGAGATTGAAGAGGGAACTGAAGATCTAAATGCATCATATAGTGATACCTCTTTAGACGATGGAGGTTTTTCTTCTCCTCCACCTGGAATGATCAAAGTACAAAGAAGAAGACAATACATAAAAGGCTAGGGATGGACTTTGATAGTCATCCATCCTAAACCCAAAGTGGGTGAAATCAAAGAATTGATAGATGAAATTCAAGACAAACAAGAAAAACATATGCTCCCACTTTTGAAGAATGACAATGGAAAATCAATAAGCCCACCCAACGAAAGATTACAGTGGGTACCCAAGAGATAATCCTTCCAAGCTCAGGTAAACAAAAAATTGAGGAAAAATAAGAATAACATTATAAAATCCAAGGAAATAACAATTTGGATGCTTCACTTCGATGGTTCCAAATGCAAATCAGGAGTCTATGTAGGTATTAAGTTAATCAACCCAAAAGGTAAGTCTTTCTATGCAACATATCAATTGCAATTTAGATGTACTAACAAAGCTGTATAATATGAGGCATTGAATCGAGGACTTCTTTTTGCTCTTGAGAAAGGAGTCACAGCTCTCATAGTTGAAGGAGATTCTCAGTTGGTTATTTGACAAGTGAAATCACTATATTCCTATAATGATAAGAGGTTGCTTGCTTATTGAAAAAGGGTATGGGATTTACTACATGATTTTAAAGCTTTAAACATAAAGTCTATTCGAAGAAGGAAAAATATGGTAATAAATGCCCTTGCTATTTTAGCAAGTGCATTACAACCAATTGAAGGAACAAAGTTAAAATGATTCTTATTTGAATTTTTTGTTGCTCTGTCTATCCCCAATAATATCACAAACTTCCAAGTTTTTCAAGATGATCAACACAATCTTGAATTTATTATGGGTAGCGACTACTTTAAGGGACAAAAAATAGATGACACCCCGAATGACACACTTGAGGATATTGCAACTCAAGATGAAGATGGAATCTTGAATTTGAAAACCAATACTATTCCTAAGGGGATGGTCAAGTTGGAGCACATTTTTTATCATGATGAATCCGCATTTAATAAAATAGCCACCCAAGAAAAGGGTACCGAGGAATGCGATTAATACAATTTAGGAACTGAGGATGATCCCAAGATGGTAAGGATTGGGAAAGCATGTAGTTTACAAGAAAGGGAAGACATGCTCAAATTGCTCACGGAATATAAGGATGTTATTGCCTAGAACTATGAAGAACTAAAGACATATGATCCTTAGATCATTACACATGATATCCCACTCAAACCTGACACCAACCCTTTCTGACAAAGGAAAAGACCAATTAATCCCACCCTCAAGCCTCTAATAATGAAGGAAGTCAAAAAGTTGTTGGATGTTAAAATCATTTTCCCTGTGCGTCACTCTACATGGGTGGCTAATTTAGTTCCTGTATGAAAGAAGACTGGAGAGATTCGACTTTGCATAGATATTCACAATTTGAACTTGGCATCTCAGAAGGACAATTACCCATTGCCCTCACTGGATGAAGTCTTACAAATTGTGAATGGTTCAAAAATGATGTCTTTCTTGGATGGATATTTAGGCTATAATCAGGTAATGGTAGAAGAAGAAGATAGACTAAAGAATTCCTTTACAATGAAATGGGGAACCTTCGCCTATAGGAGAATGCCATTTGGATTGATTAATGCAGGGGCTACATTTTAGCGGGCCATGGATGAAGATTTTAAGGGATCGATTAATAGATGTATAGTTATCTATATGGATGACTTGACTATCTTTTCAAAGGATGAAACTACTCACATTGCCAATTTAAGACATGTGTTGAATAGGTGTCATAAATATGGCATATCTCTAAATCCCAAGAAGTGTTCATTTGGGGTCACTAAAGGGAAACTCCTAGGTCATGTCATTTCTAAAGTTGGTATCTCCATTGATCCTGATAGAGTTGAAGCCATTCTAAAGTTATCACCCCCCAACATTCAAAAGGAACTCAAGTCTTTCTTTGGAAAGATAAATTTTGTGCAAAAATTAATAAGCAGATTTGTAGAGATAGTACATGCCCTGAATGATTTACTAAAAAAGGGGGCTAAAACGGAATGGGTTCTTAAGGTAAAGAAATAATTTGAGGACATTAAGGTAGCCATTTCCATGGCTCCAGTACTGGTAAGTCCTAATTACAACCTTCCCTTCAAGATATATTCCTTCACTGCAGAGCATTTGTGCATAGGGATCTTAACCCAAAAAAAGGAGAAGGAAGATTAAAGACCCATTTCTTTTATGAACTACCCACTGAGAAATGTTGAGTTGAATTATTCTAACCTTGATAAATAGTCTTTTTCCTTGGTTAAAGTGGTAAATAAGTTCCACCATTACATACTAAGGAGTAAGGTGTATGCTATTATACCTGACCTAGTAGTAAAGACATTGTTGATGCAAAATGAACTTGGTGAAAGGTGAGGAAAATGGATGGTGATACTTCAAGAGTTTGACCTAGAGATCCAACCTATGAAATTAGTCAGAGGTCAAGGATTATCAAGAATGATAGCTGATAACTAGATTGGTGATGAAAAGAGATTTAAGTTCGAAAAAGAAATAGATACTGAAGATATGAAGAAAATGATAGTATCTCAAGTTGACATTGGTCAAGGTGTAGTAATAGACATCTGGTACCAGAATATTGTTTACTATCTCCTATAGAATTGGTGCCCTAGTTGGATGAATAGTTCACAACATAGAGGACTTAAAATAAAGTGAGTCCTATATGTTGCAAGATAACAAGTTGTACAAAATGAACTACAAAGGGATCTACCTAAAATGCTTAGGACATGAAGAAGCAAAAGAAGTCCTAGAATAATTTCACGACAAGTTTGGTATAGGGCACGGTTCCGCAAAAGCAACTGCTCATATAATTTTAAGATTAGGTTATTTTTGGCCCATGATATTTGAGGACACTTTCAAGCATGTATATTCTTGACATGTTTGCCAAACTAGTTCTAACAGAGAAAGACACTCGACAATGCCACTACAACCTATATACAAGGTACATCCTTTCGCAAAGTGGAGGTTGGATTTCATTTGTCTAGTCAATCCATCATCATCAACCAGACACACCTACATTCTTACAACCACTAATTATTGTACAAGATGGATAGAAGTAGAAACTTTCAAAAATTGTACTACTAAGGTAGTAACGGACTTCTTGGAGGAACACATTGTTACTAGATTTGGGATTCCATTTGCCCTTGTGTGATAATGGATCTACTTTCGCATTAGCAATCTTGACTCAATGGGCATTTGAAAATTAGGTTATCATCAAGTTTTCTTCAAATTACTACCCACAAGGGAATGGGGTAGCTGAATCTACAACTTAAAACTTGATCATAGTAATAAGATGATTATTGAAGTAGAATCTTAGAGATTGGCATACACAACTCAAATATGCTTTATGGACAGATCGAGTGAGGGTCAAGAATGCTTTGGAAACTTCTCCATATTTTCTTTTCTATGGACAAGAACTAGTATTCCTGCTAAACCTCAAGATTCCTACTTTGAAATTCATGAGTGGATATGCTGGAGATGTTGACAAAGTACAAATCAAATTGATAAATATTTTAGAGATGGATGAGAAACAGATAGTTTTATTGGAGCACATGGCTAAACATCAAGTTGTTGCAAAGAGATGGTTCAACAAGAGGGCCACGATAAAATCATTTAGAATTTATGAGCTTGTTCTACTTTGGGATAAGGCGAAAGAAAAATTAGGTAGCCATACCAAGTTTCAATGCTTGTGGACTGGTCCTTATCAGATTGCAAAAATTCTTAGAGAAAATACTTTTAGGCTCAGTTCCTTACAAGGGGAAATTTTTCCCCTACCAGTTAATGGGAAATTTCTAAAACATTATTTTGAAGCCTAAAATAAATAAATAAATAAATAAATTTTAAGAAAATAAATTAAAAAATTAGTTAGGTTTTATTTATGCAAGTGTGTTTACTTCTGCAAGTGTGTTGTTTTTAGTTGTGTGTTTGCTTCCAGTCACGTGTTTGCTTTCAAAATTGTTTTAGTCCTAGGGGGTAACATGTGCTTGAGATTTTACCTTGAGATATCTTACTGACTACTCTTTTGGTTCTGATTTCAGGGAGGGGTATTACTTTGTCAAAACATTTGGATGATGGTGTGTCTTATACCAATGGGTTCAAATAGAAGGATCTTCTCAAAGGATTGCTAAGATAATTTTTTGGCATGAGAGTTTCTAAAAGTTCTAAAAGAGGAATGCAGGAAATGTTCACCAAATATCAAATCCAAGAAATGACACCGATGTCTTGGCTACATAGTCTAAGCGTAGTCAGGATACAGAAGAAAATAAAAAAGAAAGAAAGAAAGAAAGGATGGTGTTAAGACCAAAGGATTCAAAGAGATCTAAAAGGGAAAATAGATACACATTCAAAATGAAGCATCTGGTACCAAAACATTGCTTCATTAAATAACGACATTATGAACTACATGGAGCAATTACTTAAAGATTTGCCAAAAAATTCAAAAGAAAAGTGACAACCTGCTAAGAGCCTTGAAACTAATTCTCTTATCTGGTCAAGCAAATGATCGATCAATAGCCTTCATGGAGATTCCTAATGAATGAGCCAGGAGGGGTGGAAGATTGTTTCTAAGTTGTCAGAAAAATTTGATAGATTCCATCCTAAGATATTGAGCTTGAAGGCTTTGGATCCTAAAGTTTTGAATATGAAGTCATTCAAAATTTTCTTAGAATGTTCGAGATTCAGTTGGTGTTCGAACCATGTTGAAAGAATGCTTTCTGATGAAGAAATGCCTTTGTCATTTCTTCCTTTTGTCAAGGCTATTTATTGTGGTTCCACAATGCATGCCTCATTTTTTTGTTAAAAAATGGGGACCCCCTACTTTATTTTTTAGTTTTTGCAAAGCCCTAGTCTAGGGTTCAAGTCATCTTTGAGGTCTAACCTACTCCTACTTCACATTCTAGGCCGCGACAGAGAGATATTGTTGACAAAAATCAAACAATCAGAGGAGATTAGTTAAAACTTACAACATTTAAAGGGCACACCAACGCACCTAATTTGATGCACTACTACACCAAATAAAGTGTTTTTTGACAATGGACATCACACTTGGTGATGCACAGTTGTGCACCTGCGCAACACTAAGGTTACTCCCAATGCTATAAACCTCCCCCTCTCTCCCCTTTATCCCTTACTTTATGTAATACTTGTCTTCATCTCCTCACAATTTATGTAGCTCATTATTTTTCCAAAGATCCACAACTCACCGCACCTTAGTTCTCCATAGCTATCACACCTCCCAACTCTACACATAAAGACATGTGAACTTCCTCCTCTTTGCAAAATGCATTTAAGACAAAACCTAAATGTGCACCTATTTGGGTGCACTAGTGCACACCCTGTACCTCCCCTATGCAATACTTAAACACAAAAACACTTAGGGGTGCACGGTATCACACCTATCTTGGTGCGCTACTCTATATGCTAGACATAATTTATGTGAAATAAAACCAAATTTGGGTGTGCACTTGCGCACTTGACTTGGTGCACATGTGCACACCCAGTATTGCAAAAAAGAAGTTATAAAGCCATAAACAAAACAAGGTGTGCCTGAGTGCACCTCATTGGATGTGTTGGTGCACACCTTGAATTGAAAACCCCAAAATAAGGTGCACCCTAGTGCACCTAACTAGGTGCGCTAGTGTGCACCTGTTATTTTTGAAAGGATGTTGGAAATTTTTCCTTAAGAGGTTAAAAAGATAGGTTGTTTTTGTTTATGTTTTCAAAATTTTTTTGCTAAATTTTGGCTCACTAGGGTCTAATGGACATTTTTCTCTTCATATGCAAATATAATGGCATCTTCATCAAGTGAGAAAATGGCACCAAAACCCATTGTGTTCAAGTTCCAATGTGTGCCATCAAAATCAAGATTCGAAGATGATTATTCTAAGATTAAGGATATAAATTTGGGACACACTGATTTGGTAGAGTTCTTAAGGATTTGTAAGAAACTGACTGAGAGGTCAGCTTTGATTTTGACATTAATTTGATCAGGACTAGTAAGCGCAGCTTGACATCCGATGTTAGTACAATCCTCAGAGCTCATAATGACACCTATAGAACACTTTGTTCCTAAGGAAAGGGTGGTGGAGAGTGTGACTGGAGAAGTTGTCCTAGACCTCTAACCTGATAACATTGAAAGGGTATTTCATCTTCCAAGGGAAGATCAATTCCTTAGATTAACCTATGAGGTAGTAGAGAGGTGGTATAGAGAACATCAAAAAGAGGCTTCTGAAATCATCCAGTCCTCTTATTTAATAGAGAAGACTCCTCTAGGGAAGGTAATTGGAAAGGTGGATATGATGAGAGGATATATGAAGGATGATATCGTGTACTCAATCATACTTTTGAGTAGGGTGATGGGTCTACTAGTAGCTAGGCACCTAAATGTCTTAATGGTGCATTTCATTGAGACTATCAAAATGGAAAGGATACCACTTGATTGGGCCATGAATTTGAGCAAAAATCTATGTGAACAGTTGGGAGTAGTAAAAGATAAAAGGAAGTTTTATATGACTTCATATGTGGTGTATCTGTTAGCTACAAGGGCAACAGACTACCTAAGGCTATATAAAAGAGGCAACATGTAGGATCCCAATGCTTGGCCATACATTGTTTATCCATAATTAGTGAAGAAGAAACTCTTGGAATAGAGTAAGGAATACAAAATTGTCAATGATGCCTTCATTTTCATTGTTATCTGATTCATAGAGGGTGATTATGCCAAAAGATCATCTGATGATGTAGTAGCGTAGATAACATCTCTTCGAGCCTATTACATTTAGTTTAAAACATTTACATATCTAAGAGTAGTTGGTGCCACTGTCAATCCAAAGAAGCTCCCAAGGTATCCTAGTGATAAGCTTGTTCTTTTGGAGGTTGTGCAACAGATTGAGTCTATCTATGACAAAGTTAGGAAACAACACAGACCATGTTAGACATGGCCCCTGGTCATAGGACCATACCAAGTTAAGAGGAAGCAAGATATTCCCTCTTTCAAATGGGAATGGGATCAATACCCCTTAGAGGAGTACAATTCTCCCAAGTTGTGCTTTGACAATATAAAAAAAGTCTAGAATCTAGCAGGAAAGAAATTCTAGCATGAAGAGGCCATTGAGGATCATTGGATGAACATGATAAATGACTATGATATTTGTATCAGTGTAATGACCCCTTTTTAATTCTTGACCTTATAATCAAAATTTAGTATAGGTTTAGGAAGTCATTCAAGTTAAACATGCCTTGGATCCTTATTATTATTCAAAGTTGAGGAATTGAGCATTATAATTTACTTAGGAAGTTTCACCTTATAGCGCCAAGCAATCTTCTCGCTTCTGGTTATGACTATCTAGAGACGGTAGATTGACGGTGCAAAGGACACGTGAAACAAGCTACAAGCAGCTCCCTAGAGGATACCGTCAAGTGCTTGAATTTACTCCTCCTCTCCCTCCACCCACTCCCTATCTAAAGATGTCGTAGCTTAGATGAGAGCAAAGCTTCCCAGTCTATAGTTGAAAATAAATTTTAATGGTAATTCTTATGATTGTTGTAATTGTAACAATATCTCAATATTGTTGTATACATTATTATAATTTGAAATATTTAACATTGTGTGCATATATATATTTGTATTGAACTAATTTCATCTTATGCATTATTTTTATCACACTAAAGTTGATAGATGAAAAAGCTATTATAATAAGTATGTTTTCCACTATTAGTACGTATGGCCCATTAGAGCTTTACAAATAATGAAATCCATCAATGATGGTATTAATGCTTTGTAAAACTTGTAAATACATTATTGTGAGTGGTTCAGATATCATACCTTATGGAATGCAAATGCAGTTTGATTAGTTTAAGTACAGAGATCAATTATCTCTCATGTGTTATGCGATCTATCATCAGAAAGGAGGTTTTCAGACTGAGCGCAATTTTTAATATTAATAATCTTCCTTCTTCACTAAAAATGCGATGCTAAGTTCAATGCCTTTTCCCCTAACTTTATTGCTTGAATTATATATATACTGTATCTGTCACATCCTGTCCTTCTATTCCCTGACCTGACCCTAATAATGGGTATTTATATATCTTTTGGTAGTCACGTATGTAAAGTCGTGACTTATATATATGATTTATAGTTGAACTTTCTTATTTGTATAATTCAATGCTTGAATTATGTTTATTCAAATAGCATTATTATATTTATGTAGTAAGCATTTTGTAATCATACATAAGTATCAAAATAATAATAATTAATTGATTAGAGTCTTCTTTCAAGGAATGTTTATAATAATCAAATTATATTTATTGAACATAGATTATATTTGTAATAACAAGATTAATATATTAAAAGTCAATATATAATAATATATTTATAATGTGAATGTTTGTATGGGACTTGGAGATTATGGATTTAATATATATTTTTTACAACTTGTATGCTATTTGATGGAAACAATTCAAAGTAATGCCATTATAGAAATAAATGGATTATCTCAATTTTTGAACTTAATACATAATATTCTTGATATAGAAAAACATATTAATCCAGGTTCATTACAATCAAGGATTATTGTAGGATGACTTTGTATTTAGCAGAAAAGGCTTTGAATATAAAGATTCCATAGGAGATATTGTAGGAAGATGCTATGGAGCTGCCTGACCCTCTATTCAACACAGATAAAATTGGAGAAAGGCCCATAATGAACACTGAGGTTGACAGGGAAGAAAATGATGACATTAATCATTGAGCATTGCATGTCATTGAGATGATGCAAGATTAGATCAAGCAACCATTTATACTTGATCCAATACCTGAGACTGTGATTTTCCATGCACAAGCCCATCTAGTTAAAGGAAGAGTAAAGAAGGTCACCATCCCTACCTTTGCATCCTTGTCACCAATAAGGCTAGAAATGATATACCAACTAGATAGACCAGTTGGATACTATCAGCCTCCAAAGAAAAAAGGAAAGGGAAAAATAAAGAGGAGTTCTCCTCAAAGAGCCGAAATGGAGGAGGGTGAAATTTTGGCACCTCCACAGCAACAAGAAAATGTGCAAGGACCAGAAGGATACTAGGGCACAATAGGAAGATCCACTATTGCCACTAGCTACTCCCAACCAGATAGAAGGTGAAACTCAAGAAGTCTCTCCTCCTTTACAAGTCGAACAAGCATCCCCTTCCACCTCTCGGAAATAGAAAAACATCAAGAGCCCCATGAAGAAGAGGCAAAGGGTGATTAGAAGGATGGTTCCTTTCCTATCTGTCCAAGAACCTATTCTTAAGGGAGAAGAAGAAGAAGAGGAAGGTGAGGAGGAAGATGTGCCCTTAGCAAGAATAAAATAGCTAGCAAGAGCCACAGAACAATAAAGGAGGAGAAGCTCCACTATGATACATCCATCAACTCCAGAAGAACCTCTAGAAATAACTATTTCAGAAGATGAAGTACAACAATAGGTTGATGAGCAGGGTGAAGAAGGTGATAAGATTGATTGGGGATAAGATCAGAGATACCCCAACAAGTGAGCCTCAATAGGAAGACTAGATGTAAATGCTACCAGAATCATAGGATCCTGATCTTACTCCCCACCCCTTCTCCTAGTTATACTTATAGATAAAGGCTCTACTTCTCCTCCACCTCTAAATGCTAAGGAAGAACAAGTAGAAAAGGACTCATCACAGGAGGAAGAGCCACACTAAATTGTGACCAATGAAGTGTCTAAAGAGGGGAAAATGGTGGAATATCCTCAGCAAGCCTCCCAAGAAACTAAGGTTCAAACTACAAGCTCTACAGAGATAGAGACCATGAAAGGAGAGCCCTCACGGAGGAAAAGAATTCCAGAAAGGGGTGACAAGGGGAAAACAGTAGCTAAACACACTCCATCCTCAAGAGGCAAGCCTTCTGTAGAAAGAGTTCCAAGGTGGTTGAGGAAGAAAATGATGAGAAATAAGAAGCCACAATTTCATGCCAATTAAGAGGATATGATCGAGTTGGTTGAGGTTATAAATAAACCTTAGTCCCCATCATAGGAAGCAAAAGCCTTGGCATTTATCAACAGTACTTAGGATCAAGATTTATTTGCACAAGTGATTGTCCCTCCTCAGGATACATATGTAGAAGACTTAGGCCCAGAAGATTATCAGATCTGAGAGACCATGCTCGGGAGGCCTACATTGGATACTACCAGGTTGATGGTTACCATAGGAATAAAGGAGGTTTTCAAAACCTTAGAGGAAGAAGGGGCCAAACTCAGAACACTTTGTAGGCAAAATGAAATCCTATGAGGATATTTAGCCAAAGTTGTTGGTCCCTTGGATCCCGATCACCTCAACAAGACTCTAAACATTGTACTCAGAGAAGGGGGAGGTGGACATCTAGATCCATTTTTTAAAGCATGTCAATAATGGCAGGAAATTTTTGAGGAAAAAGGTGTCTTAATCATCCGAGGGAATCTAAAGTTACTGCATGCTATGTAGGAAAATGTAAACAAGATGGTAGTAATTTTGAAGCAGGATTTCAATATAATGGATGAAGTGCGGGCATGGAGTAAAGATTTATAGCTTTTGCAAGCCATAAAAGGGAAAAGGTACAAGATTTTGATAGGTTTATATAAAATAGAAGAATTAGATTTAATTGATGATTGGATTGAGAAAATAGCGAATAATAATAAAGTAATGGAAACATTACACGTAGAGATCCATCGGCTCAAGGACCAAGCTCAAGAGCAAATTTTGGAGGCAAAGAGGCATTATAGTGATGCATGTCTAGAAATTTTTGAGGATGAAGAGTGGGAGAAATTAATACCCATAGAGGTAGTGGTAGAGAACTTTTGAAAGATTTTTGAAGAAGCTTCTACTGATGATGACATTTGATAGGCATTTAGAATAGAAGAAGCCTTGCTAGAGTTGGATACAAAACTTGAGGATTTTGCTAATATCCAAATTGATGTAGACAACTATAGAAAAAAGGTCAAAGATAATTATGATTCTTTAAATCTTCTAGATGAGGCTAAGATTACAGAGATTATTGAGAAATTCAAGGGTAAACATCTAGACATAGCTCTGATATGAAGGGCAATAAAACCTAGAAGCCATAATTTTAGTTTTGACACTCAGTAAAATTTTGAGATTTTGGACCTTTTGAGGTGTGTAGGTGCATAGGTACATAGGTGAGCTGGTGTGCTTTTTTGGAGGTACAACGATAATTAACTACCAATTTCAAAAATGGAGCTTTCCATGCATTGAAAACACATTTTGATGGCAGTTTAACTTTGACAGATGCCTAGTGAAGGATCATCTTCTATTTTTGACACTTCCAGACGCTTCTACTTCAATTGAAGGATTTATTTTTCTTTTTCTCTCATAAACTCTTTGCCCTATGACATGTAGAGGCTCATGCATCCAATTAATGAATATAAAATGGATGGAGTCCTATTAAGCACTAGTTAAATTTTTAGTTTGTATATAATTAGTTTGTTTTATTAATTTAAAAGCATATTATTGCATGACAATATCTCTCACTCTCAATACAAATTGGGGAGATGATTTCTTATAAATACTCCATTATAATATGTAATTGGGGTCATCATTATTTTGCAATAAAATTATGCTTTTGGTGCTTGCATTTGGGGTGTAGTGATTCTTGCCTAAATGTGTCATTGTTTTGTGAATTTATGTTCATGGAATTGTGATTGAGCCAAGAGTTTATTGCTTTTTTTTTGGTTGTGTGATCTCTTTAGTTCTAGTGTTTTCTATGGTTTTAATGAATTCTACTGATGTATCTAGCTTGAGAAGAAATCATCAAATTGTGCCTGCATAACTCTTTGTCTCGCATGAGTGCACTTTTTGTGGCCTTGTGATTTGATGAAGAGTGAAATATCATACGATTGTTAAAGTTTCCCATTGAAGATTGCATCAGTGGAATTGAGGAGGTGCTGCTCCTATTTTCATTGGTTATCCATCGATTTCTTTTAAAGCTTAACTCGTAGGCATGTTGTTTTTATAGCTTATGCCCATTAGAATTTCACTTTCACATTATTTTCTTTAAAGTATTGTTATTTTATTTACTAACCCCTTGTTAGTTTAGGAAATCATATTAGTTGCATTGTTAGATTGCATTCATTGAAAAATAAAAATACAAAAACATAGTTCTTTTGTGTGTTTATTTTGAAGCAACGAACAAATTCTTCATCTCATCTGAAATCAAATGAACTAGCAAAGGCCTCCTCATGAACAATCATATTTATCTCCAACTAAATGGATTTTAGTAGGTCACACAATCACCTAGAACCTTGTATTTGATTCACAAGATCAACTTTTCAAGAGAGGAGTTCGAAAGAATTCTTGTCGTTTAGCATTGTGCATAATGACAACTCAACACTTTTGAAGATCAATCAGTTGGTGAAAAATTGGCAAGGGCATATTGCAAATGAATCAATACTTAAGGTACATTGGAATTTATAGAGTTATTTTCTTTGGCATGTGTTTTCAAAGAGGGAGAAGTTTACTATCATATCTCTAAGAAATCTTTGGAACCAGAATAAAGTTAGAAACCAGAGAGAGAAAAGTTCTCTAAAAGATGAAGTATGCTAAAAGAGGGAGAATATTCTGAATGAACTTGGTAACATCTATTGTAGATAGAATTTTGTAAAAAGGGAAACACTCATACTAATAGAGGGAGTTCTCAAATCTAAAATTTTGTTGTGCTATGACATGTTGTGTTGCCATCAATGCCAAAGAGGGTGATTGTTGGATACAATTGATTAATTGTGTGTTGTCTTTGATGTTACACAAATGTCATAATTATTATTAGTAAATATATGCCAAGATCACTCAGGTAGTAGAGATAGTTCTTAGTGTCTACCAAGCATTCTTGTGTTTGCGTAGTTCAGAAGGCAAGTGTCTACCAAGTTCACTCAAGCGTCGAAAGAAAAGTTGCAGAAAGAGAGAGTTAGTCGAGCTCACTCAGGTAACAAAGGAAAGTTAGATGGAACTAGTGTTAACCAAGCTCACTTGGTGCCAAAAGTATTTTCATAAGCTTATAGTGTTAACTAAGCTTCTATCGGTTAATGAAGGAAATCACTTCAAAGATAGTTTTTACTGAGCAGGGTCGACCATCAAAGGATTTTCCTATTTTGTTATCCATTGATTCTAGCTGATTGAGGTGATGAATGTTGATTATTGTAAGTTCTATTTGATCTGACCTAACAAAGTAAAAGGTATAAGTATAAGGTCAAGTTGTGATTTCACAATGTGGTAGAGTGTGTGCAAGTGAGTGCAAGAAAATGTGCAAATTATGGTGATGTGATTGAAGATTTGTTTGTAAGCAGAAGAAGCAAATTTGAAGGATAAGCAGAATATCCTTGAGGTGCAGAAAAGTCATATTTGATCAGGAAGGATTAAGTACAAGCCTGAATAGAGATCTAAAATTAACAATCAAGTTGCATTCAAATTAGGTCAACTTAATGTTACTCTCTAACTATTATAGCAGTGATCTAAATCTCTTAACAGAGTTAGCTTAATAGCTATTTGCAAATTCTCTAACAAGGTGGCAATTCCATTGAATTATTCTCAAGACCTCTTAGAAGGCCACTCCTAATAGGTTGATTAAATCCTTTAATAGGGTAACACCTAGCAGTGTGTTTTGTAAATTTTAACTGGGTTGGCTCCTAACAGGGCTCACTTTAGAAGAGTAAAAATCAGTAACTAGTTGCTATTGGTGGGTTTTTCCAAAATTGGGTTTCCATGTTAAATCCTAGTGTCAAATGTGTTCATGCTATTTTCTTTATGTGCTTTCAACTAATTAAAAGTAATGATAATCATAGATAACATCTAATTGTTTATAAGTTAATCTTTCACCAAACTAAACCAGTTACTACCAAGTTACAACATTTTGTGTGTTTACTAAGCTTCAACTATATTTAGTTATTTGTTTTAATTTTGGATTGACATCAAAAGGGACCTAGGATTTATTTTTGTAGTAACTAATTCATCCCTCCCCTCTTAGCTACTCCTCTTATATTTCCAACAACTGGATTGCTTTCTCAAACATCTGAGAATCCATTTAACTGCATTCCAATACTCAAGCCCTGGATGACTCATATACCTACTAAAAACTCCCACTACATGTGAAATATTTGGCCTAATCCATACCATAGCATACATCAAGATTCTTATAGCTAAAGCATAGGGTAACTTAGACATTTTATCCTCCTCTTCTTGTGTCGTTGGACACATCTCCTTAGTTAACTTCAAATGACTAGATAAAGGTGTGCTAACAACTTTAGCATTCTCCATAGAGAAACATTGCAACATCTTCTTAATATAATCAAATTGAGATAATATCAATTTTTTTTTCTTCCTATATCTGCAAATTTTTATACCAAGGGTTTGTTTTTATACCTCCAAATCCTTCATAGAAAATGAATATGCTAATTGTTGTTTTAGCCCCTTTATGTGATACATGTTAGATCCAGCTACAAGAATATCATCAACATATAAACATAAAATAATGTAGTTGTCATCATCAAACCTCTTAAAATAAATACAATGATCTAAATCACACCTATTATATCCATCCTCATGTGTAAAACTATCAAATTTCAGATACCATTGCTGAGGTGCTTGCTTCAAGCCATATAAAATTTTGTACAATCTGCACACTAATTTCTCCTTACCTTTGACCTTAGATCCATATGGCTATGCCATATATATCTCTTCATCCAAATCACCATTTAGAAAGGTTGTTTTAATATCAAGCTGCTCCAAATGCAAATCTTTAGTAGCCACAATACTTAAAATAGTACGAATAGAAGTCACATCAACAACATGAGAAAAAATCTCATCAAAATCAATGACCTTTTTATGTGCAAATCCTTTTACAACTAACCTAGCTTAAAATATTTTGTTACCTACATCCTCTTCTTTCAACCTGTAAACCCATTTATTTTGTAAATCTCTTTTTATCTATAGGCAACTTGCATAAGTCCCATGTCTGATATTTTAGCAAGGAGTCTATTTCTTCTTTCATTGTAGGATCCCACTGAATCTTTGTATCCACCTACACATATTCATCATAACATTTAGGTTCACTAGTATATGTCAATAAAATAGAATATAAAAAGGGAGAAAATCTTTCTGGAGATCTACTTAGCCTTGTTAACTGCCTAAAATTCATTGGGGTGTGTGGTATCTATTGTTGTTGTTGTTGCAAAGCATGAGGAATTGCTAGAACATCATCTTTTGGAGTATCATCCAGCACTACATAATCATTTTTTTTCTTCTCATGTTGTTGCAATAGATCTTTTTATAACAATTTCTCATTGAATATGACATCCATACTTCTTACAATTTTACAATTTTTTAAATCCCAAAGCTTATAACCAAATTTATCAATGCCATATCCAACAAATACTCATTTTTTTGACTTAGCTTGTAGCTTGGTTCTATTTTCAAAATCTATATGTGCAAATGCTTCACAATCGAGGGTTTTGAGAAAATACTAACTCACCTTCTTAATAGTCCATAATTCCTCTAGAATACCACAACCCAAAGGAGTAGAGGTACTTCTATTAATCAAATATATAGTAGTATTCATAACCTCCTCCCACATGTTTAAGGGAAGCTCAACATGCAACCTCATGCCTCTTGCATGCTCCATTATTGTCTTGTTCATGTGTTCAACCACTCCATTTTCCCGTGGAGTCCTTGGAATAGTTTTATGTCTATGAATACCATTAGTGGAGAAATTATCTTCGAATTCATAATTGTAACACTACCACCATTATCAAATTTGAGACATTTTAGCTTTTTACTAGTCTCATTCTCAACCAAGTATTTCCATTTCTTAAAAGTTACAAATACATTAGATTTTTGTCTAAAGAAATAAACCTAGAACTTTCTAGTTGCATCATAAATAAATGTAACATAATAATGAGAGCCACCAAGGGAATATGCCTAATTTGGTCCCCATACATCTGTATGCACAAGCTCTAATTTATCATTTTTCTTTTCCTTTCCACTATTTACAAAACTCACTCTCTTTTGTTTTACATACACACAACTTTCACATAAATCGATATTGACACATTTCAAATGTAGTAAAACTCTCTTTGAATAAAGTAATTTCATACCTTTCTCACTCATCTTCTCAAGTCTATTGTGTCATAGCATTGTATCAAAATCTACAACAATTGTTTGTTCTCCCTGCTCAACTACAACAACTATTCCTAAACATTCATTTTTCTCTAAAACAATTAAAGTAGAATGAACAATATGACCTGTACAAAGATATAAGGTGCCTACTTTCACTCCTTTTTCTACTACATGGGAACCTTTTGAAACCTTCCAATCTTTATCATAAAAAGTAACTATACAACCCTCATCACTAAGTTTCCCTACAAAAATTATATTCCTACTGAGTCTTGGAACATGTCTTACCTCATGTAGTAGCCAATGATTCCCATTCTACAAATTAATCTTAACTTTTCCCTTTCCAACAATATGACAAGTTTTATTATCTCCCAAATAAATAATCCCAAAATCCCCTTAGACATAAATAAGTAAAATAACCTTTATGGGGTGTACCATGAAATGAAGCCCTAGAATCTAAAACCCAAGAATCATCAACACTTTCTAAAGAAAGAAGCAAAGCATCATGCTTAGATTTTCTACTTACCACATTTGCCTCTGTGTTCCCTTCTAGTTTATCTCCTTCATTATTCTTTTGAGTCCAATAATCTTTCTTCGTATATCCTAGATTACCATAATACTAGCAATTTCTCAATCATCTGGATTGAGACCTCTTCCCCTTTGATTTTCCTCTTGATTTCGCATGATTTCTAGAATTATTTTCTCTTTCAGTAGTTATGCCTCTTCTTTGTTGTTCAAAGAACTTATCCTTATGTATATCACCTGAGGTTTTCCTCAAAGTTTCCTCACTTAAAATAACACGAATCACATCATCAAATTTTAGGGTATTAGATCCAAAAATAGAATCACTCACAACCATTACCAAGCCATTCTAGCTTTCTGAAAAAGAACACAAAATCAAGAGAGCCCAAATTTCTTCATCAAAATTGACATTCACAGAATATAACTAACTAATAACTATATTAAATTCATTTAAATGATCTGCAATAGATTCACATTCTAACATATTCATATTAAATAAAAACTTCATGAGAAATACCTTATTTGAAGCAAAGGGTTTTTCATATAGCTTTGCTAGGGTTTGCATCAACTCTTCTATCATATTCAATTTTGTAATGTTAAATGTCACTAATGGTGTCAAACATAATCAAATACTTCGAAGTCCTCATCTATCATAGTTCCATGTTTCTTGGGTTTTCCTTCCAATGGCTTCCATAAATCCTTTTGATAAAGATAGTCCCCCATTTGCATTTTCTATAACTAAATTTTTCGCCCATTAAATTTCTCAACCTTCATCTTACCCTCATCTTCCATCACTCCCACTAAATTGTAACACCTTCCTACAGAGGATAGCTAAAAGAAAACTACGACAATCTAGGCTTTAACAAAAATGACAGTCTGGGCTAAAAAAAAGAAGAAGAAAAAAGTGATAGTTTGGGCTAAAAAAATGATGACAATCTGGCTCTGATACCACTTATTAGGATTAACCATAGATAAAAATAATAGCTACATGCAACTATAACCAATATCCTAGAATAATATATCACACATAAGTTAACACAAGACACAAGTATTTAGCGTGGTTCACCCAATTCCTGGGCTATGTCCACCAACAACAAATCCAATATTATTATTATCCAATGATTATAATCCACAATCTCTTATAGCTCCATACAGCTGCAAGAAGCTATAATTTCATCATACATTATGAAATCCCTAACCCTAAGATATATTATACAAGATTTTTTCACTTACACAATTAGGGCTAGAATAAGTCATTGGATAGAAAAATATAGCAGCTGACACCTTTTACAATATAACGTCATTTTTGGCTTTTGGAGTGCTTCCTCAGGACCCTGCAAGGGGAACTTCCCCAAAACCCTCATAGAAATAATTTGGGGGGAAACCATGCCAAATAAACCTTCGAGTTTGATTAGGCTTCACATCAAAATATTTTACCCAAGTGAAATGTTATATTTACTGAGTAATAATTGGAAGAAAAAAAGTGTAAAGATGGAATCTAAGGCCAACTTTTGATGAAATTATAGAAATTTTGATATGGTCAAAGGCATGAGTCAAAGTTTTTAACAATAACAAAAATTGAGAAAAATTGATGAAGATCTAATGATGGAAATTGAAGAAGGATAAAGATGAGCACAAAGTTCTATGAAAGATCTATTTTCTATGTGGTTAAATGCAATGTATTTAAGATTGATGATTATGATTAAGAGATAATAAATGGAAGAATCTAGAAGCAAAGAGACTACTATTTAAGGAGACATTCAAGATAGTTTTATGTTGTTGGTTGGAAGTTTATTAGGTTGTTGATTATTATTGTTAAGGTAGTGATAGTAAAAAAAATTTGAAGCCAAAAGAATATTGAAGAGCTAGGTGAATCAAGAAGACCAAAGGAAAGTTCAAAGTAGAATTGAAGGAGCGAATTAGCGAGCAATAGAGAAGAAAGGAGATCTGAACAAGAAAGGAAGTGTTATACCTAAATAGATCATTTTTACATTGTTACTTTCTAATCATTGTAGTAGAAAATATCATAAATTGATAGGGCCTAACAATTCTGTGAAATCATATATGGTAAATTTGATTAGTGATGTTTGTAAGTCCTTTAGAGTAGGCCACTCTTTAGATAGGATCAAGGAGTGATAAGGTATAGATTATCTTTTGGTTAAAATTCTTTAACAAGGCCACATTAACATTGTGTATGTAACCTATAACAAGGTTGGATCTTAGTTGAGCTCATTTTAGAAGAATGAAAATTTTGGGTTGTCGATCTTGGGTGGTTTTTCCCTTTACGAGGTTTCCACATTAAAAATGTAAATGTCAAATTATGTGAATAATGTTATGTTGCATTTTTATTTTCATGTTATTTTCATTTTACTACAACTCGATAACAACTAAGTTAATGGTCAGTAATAATTAATTTTTATTATTGTTAGTCAATTCAAATAAAATAGTGAATGAACAATTTGGAGTAAAGTGGTTGAAAGAGTTAAGTGTGAGGTTGGATGAGTACATCAAGTGATTGCTTATGAATTTTATGAATGTTGTTTGGTACTAAAACTATTTGAAGGGACTATAGGATAATTGAACATACCCCACTCCATCTCTCAGTTATCAAATAGATCACATGTACTTCAAGTCCTTAAACTAAGCATACATAATTTAAAAAAAAAAGAAATGTGCCATTATTTTATCTCATGACATTGTTTTTTATTAGGTAAAATAGGTTTTATAGGGATCCTGAAACCCAAAGTTTTACAGCAAAAAGAGCAAGATGAAATAGACTAAACAAACAAAAAATTGCCACAAAAGGTTAGAGACAAAAGAAGGCCCGAAGCTAAAGTACAAAGGCCAGAGATAGAAAAGAAAAGCCAGGTGAACAAGCTAGCGTCCATCTATGTCCATGGCCTATAGGGTTTCTACAGCGTCATTGTCCTTCTGACTAGCCACGCCCTCTTGAATTCTAGTAGGAGTGTTCATCTGGTTACCCTGATTCACCTGGTCACTGGCCTCTTTCTGAAATTCAACACGATTGAATCCTTGCTCTGTGTTCTACTCTGCATCCCTTTCAAGGCCAGTTGTAGTCAGATAGTCCCCTAGATTGACAATATTCTCATTCAAGGTGTGAAGGGTGTCCACTATCTATTTAGTGATAATCTGGCGGACAGAATCCAGCCTTTGGACCTTCTGCTCAAGCTAGGTGAATCTATCATCCTGATGGTCACTAGAGACCCGGCGTCTATCTTTCTCTTGGCTCCCCACTTGGTCTTTGCTTCCTCTGGCATCCTGGTCCTTGTCGGAGTCCTGGTTGTTGGGCTGGTTGCTCTTGTCCTTCAGAGCCTCAATTTCTTGAAAAAGCCACTTGATGGAACAAAAGTTGTCAATCAGGCTATTCTTTGCATTATTCAAGAAGTTGAAGCCAGTTTCACACACATTTTCAGAGATGACCAAAAGAGTCAGGTCAATGAGCTCGTCATAGTGGGTACTTTTGTCAAGGTCCTCCAGCACTTGGATTTTAGTAGGTTCTCTAACAATACCCAAACTAACCTTGTCCCCATAGAAGTTCCTCCAGGCCCTCCTCTTGTTCTTTCTGATTACCTCCCCCCCTTTTTCAACCATGATTTCAATCATCTCCTCTGGGGGCAAAATGGAAACCTCCTGAGGTGAATTAGGTAGGGTGGGCCTCGGGGCACATCAACAGGGTTGTTGGGATGATCCTGGGGTAGGGCCTAGTTCACTTTTCTTTTTTTGGGGTTAACCTTGGGGTCCATAGGGGTCACCACCTCCTTGTCATTTTCTCTCCCCTTATCTTCTTCCATCTCACTTTTCTTCCCCATCTCCAAGTCCTCCTCCTCATACTCCATATCAGACTCCACATCATCATCACTGGCCTCTTTCACCTCCTTAGGATGAGGAGAGGGGGGGATAGGAGGAAGACACCAGGGGCTTTTCTTGTTAGGGGTGCGGGGATCATGGATAACAGGGATAGCTTTGCTCGGGGTGTCAATTTTCTCTGATTTCACTACAAGCTCATCCCCAGAATTAGAACTGGTAGTGTCCTCCGAGGCACTACCCAAATCCCCAATGGTTTTACCTCTAGTTTTGGTTTTCAAGAACTCATAAATCAGAAGTAGGAGACCCTCATGGAGGGCAGGATTTTTGACAGGGCATTTCTTGAATCCCTATATATTCTTGGCCATGGAGGTGAAAATGTAAAAAGGAAAAGAAATTTTCAATTTGTGTCTAAAATTATTTAACAGAACAAAATGATGGGTCCTGATTCTATCAAACCTGGGGTTAAGAGTGACATATTCAATGATAATCCTGAGAACATACCTCCAAATTTTTTTGATCGAGTCAATGTCAAAGTAGGTGTCAATCTTGACCAATTTTCTTTTCTCCTTATCATCCTTGAAAAAGTCGTTAACAATGTTGGTGGACATCTTCTTGTCCCTGTAGAAGTTCAAGCCATCCTGAGAAAAGCCAGTCACCTCCGCAATAAGACCCTTAGTGATTTGGTGGGAAACACCATCAATTTTGATCCTGCCATTTTGCCAAGAATCAACCATGGTTTTAGTAACCTTTGCATCAAATCCATGAAGCTTCTCTATAAATTTGGTTATACCTCCCTTCTAGAGCTTTCTCCAGACTTTCTTCTTCTCTTTCCATCTCTCCACTTCGCCCCATGGCTCTCTTCTGATCCTTTCACCCACCATTGCAATTTTTGACTCAACTAACCCTAAACCACTAGCAGTATTGCCGAGTTCAGAGTAGAAAAAGGAGCTGAGAGTGAAAATAATTTTGTGCGTGTTTATGGGTATATTTTTGGCTTCCTTCAGCTTGTGTCTTCCGTACACGTGATTATGGAGCGGAGGGGGTTCCTCGTAACTCCAAATAAATTCCTTTTTGAATTACAATTTTGCAAATCCTAACATCATTAAAAGGATGTTACGTTGGTGCTGTGGATTTTCTCCTTTCTGATTAGCTCAGTCACCAACACCAAAAAGTCATTGTTGCTTCCCCACATCATCACCGAGTTGCTAGCAACCGCTTCATTGGCGAACCAGTTAGCGACCGTGTTTTCTTCATGATAAACATGGCTGATGTGGTAGTTTTTAAATTTCCTTAGTCTGATTTTAGGTCCTCAATAATGCTTTCAATGGTCCAGGAGGGTTTTGTGACTCCTAAAATGCAGTTTATTATATTTAAGGAGTCACCTTCAAGCCATAGCTGCTCAATCCCTGAGGCCAAGGCCAACTTAACAGTGAACCTAGTAGCACTGGCTTCAGCTAGATAATTGGTTTGGTGGCCAATAGGGGAAGAAATAGCAGAAATCTCACCTCCCAAACTGTTTCTTATGATACCTCCGCATCCAGCTGGACCTGGATTCCCCTTGGTCACCCCATCGAAGTTGGCTTTACGCTAGTTCTTAGGAGGAAAAGACCAAGTAGCCTCCTATCTTCTTTTCTATCTTTACTATTCCCTCCAACCTTTATGTCTCCTTCTCTGGTTATGGCATAGTTCTCTATCATAAGGTTTTTAGTTTTCTTAGCTATTATAACCTCAGGGGCCTCTTTGTCTCTGAAAATCCTATTGTTGCGCTCCTTCTAGATTCCTCAACAGAAGTGTGGGAGGATCCAAGAGCTCAATAACTAAGAATTCAAACCTTGGTGGTGGATTCTCCACTAACTAAAGAAATCCTGGATGCAAGCTAGAGGGCATTAGTTGAAGTCCAGGTTAGTAGTTAGATGGCTCCACACCCTGGAGGAGAAGGGGCAGTGGATGAATAGATGATTAACTGTTTCCAAATCTTGCTTGCAGAGGTAGCATCTATTAGGTAAGATTTGGCCTCTCTTGGCTAAATTATCGTGGGTAAGGATTTTATCTTGAAGGAGGAGCCAGAAGAAAATGTTTATCTTAGGCGTAAGCCGAAGGATCTAGGCTTTGGCTCAGATAGGTTTCTCCTCTTTACTCACAAGGGATAGATAGCCAGTGGCCCCAGAGTAAAGGCCCCCTAAAGAATCTCCCCAAACTAAAGAGTCACCGTTTTGGTTGATGAAGATGGCATTTAGAGAGGACATTAAAGGCTTGAGGTCCTACAAAAGTTCAACCAGATTGTGCCGTTCATTACCATTTTTGTAGTTCCTTACCATCAAACTGTATCTTCCAATACACTGCTCAACACACCTATCAAATATGGGATGATTAATGAGGGGTTCCTGACACAGCCAGCTATCCTGCCAAAAAAGGATTTTGTCTCCCATTCCAACTTTCCATTTAGCTCTGGATTTAGCAAGGGGGAGGGCCTTCAAGATCCCATTCCAGATATGGGACCCCGTCGGTGGCTCAGCCCCTTGAAATATGGATTTAAGAGACAGTCTACCCAGATATTTCTCAGCCAGAATATCCCTCAAAATACCTGTGCTTTGGAAGATTTACCAAGGATGTTTAGCTAAAAGGGATTGATTGAGGTGAGAAATTTTTCTAATACCAAGACCACCCTGGCTTTTGGGCTGGCAGACTAGGTCCCATGCAACTAGGTGGTATCTCTTGTGGTCATCAATCCCAGTCCAGAGAAAATCCCTCTGAATCCTCTCCATTCTTTTTGCAAACTTAACTGGAATTCTAAAAAGACTAAGGGCATATGTAGGGAGGTTGTGGAGGATAGAGTTAACTAGAGAGCATTTTCCAGCTTGACTGAGGGTGGCCCCTTTCCAACCTGCAAGTTTCCTGTTGAAATTGTCTATAATGCTGATCCAAAAGGAATCCAAAGGTTTCGTTCCAAGAAGTAGCCCAAGATAAGTCACTAACAGGGACCCGATGCCACATCCCAGGATGCAAGCAATTTTCCTCTGCCTCTCCAAAGAGGTGTTGAGGAAGAAAACCGAACTCTTATCCAAATTGATAGCCTATCTTGAGCCCTTGGTGTAGGAGTTCAGAATGCTTTTGAAAGTCTTTGCCTCCTAGATAGAGGCTTCAACCCCCAAGATAGTGTCATCCACAAATTGCTGATGGGTGAAAGTAGAGGGTCTTGAAGAAGGCCTTAGACCTTTCAAACTCCTGTCCTAGATCTTCATCTAGATGATTCCACCCAAGAATTCTGCCAAGATGACAGAAAGGATAGGAGATATGGGGTCACCCTGCCTTAAACCCCTTGAGGGGGAGAAGAAAGGAGTAGGGAGACCATTAACCAGAATAGACAAAGAGGGAGAAGACACAAGCTGAGAGATGAGCTTGCATACCTGAGCATCAAGACCGAAGGCCCGAAGGACAGCAAAGAGGAACTTCTAGTCGACCCTATTGTAAGCTTTAGACATGTCTAGTTTGAGAAGGAAACCTTCCTTATTGCCTGCCTCAAGAGAGTGGATGACTTCATGAACCGATACGATGGAATCAAGGATCTGCCTGCTTGGGACAAAGCTAGTTTACTGGGGTGAGATGATCAGGGGAAGAATGCTGAGGAGTCTGGAAGTGAGAACCTTGGAAATGATCTTGTAGAATGAGTTGTAGAGGCTAATGGGCTTGAATTTTCCCAAAGAGTCAGCTCCCAGAATCTTGGGGATGAGGACTAGAAAAGTACCATTAAGTTCTTTGAGCAGATTCCTAGCCCCAAAGAATTCTTGAACCGCCTTTACCAAATCCTTCTTAACCACATTCCAATAACTCTAAAAGAAGAAGGTAGGGAAACCATCCAGGCCAGGAGCTTTATCCCTCGGGAGGGAAAAGAGGGCCTGGTGAATTTCCTCCAAGGTGGGGATAGCTTTCAGCAAGGAATTGTGATGATCTTGCATCAGGGGGGGGATGGCTGCCAAGATATCCTCTTGATCAGATGCAGAGAAGGGTGGATCAGCTGTGAGGAGAGAGGAGAAGTAGCAAACAACTTTCTTTGCTATCTTTTCTTCCTTAGAAACTAGAACCTAGCCCTTTTTTATATTAGATATCCTATTGTTAGCCTGATGCTTAAGGGTGGTCAGGTGAAAAAATCTAGTGTTACGATCTCCTTCTTTCAACCAGCTGACTCTAGATCTTTGTTTCTAATAAAGCTCTTCCTTAGATATGATGTTATGCAAGTTCGAGAGGATTTCCTTTTCCTCCTGCTTGTTGTGAGCATTATATCTAGAGAGCTAGATTTCTTCCTGGATAGAATTGAGCTGATCAGTTTTCTCATCTTTCTCCTAGAAAATGTGGCCAAAGTCAATTTTTTTCCAAGATTTAATGTTCCTTTTCACATTTTTCAGCTTCTAGGAAACTCTGTACATAGCAATACCATCAACCTCAAAGTTCCACCAAGAGAAGATTTTTCCTCCTAGTGCTAGATGGGAAAGTCGCATTTACTCAAAGCGAAAAGGGAAGGCCCTTTTCCTAGATAGGGGGGAAACAAAGAGAGAAATTGGGGAGGTATTGGACCCCACCCTAGGGAGGAGGGATAATCTGCAAGAATGGTAAAGAAGCCACTCAAGAGATATGAGGGCTCTATCGAGGCTATCTCTTGACATTGTTACTATAATTGATTTCCAATGGTATTACTGTGAGTTGGGCCTCATTTAGATCAAAGATAACCTTAATTCTCTTGGCTCTTAATGTCAATACACAAGTTTCATATGTGTAATTAGGATGTCTTTATGTGTTTAATAAAGACTTGTAATAAAAGCATCAAATTAGACCACTAGAAAAAATTTATAAAAAGTGATGCAATAAAAAAATTGAAATCGCCATCTTCAAATTATTTCAACAAAATAACTTCAACTTATTCCAAGAATCTATTGCATCAAACAAAATAAAAAGGACCAAGATTCACATTATAAATCCACATCACATAACCATGTTCATAAACTGACAAATTGTTGGATAAAATGGGAGGAGGGGGGTCAATTATCTTAGGTCTCTTTAAAACAAATTTCACCTCTTAAACTTATCAAAAACCAACTTAGTTAACCATGCAATAACTAACATCAATTTACAAATTTAATCATATAAAAATATGAAATAACATGCAACACATTCAATCACACATTAACACCAATATTTAATGTGGAAACCTCATTTGGGTAAAAATCGCCATAGAAACTATCAGCCAAAAATAAATTAACTCTTTTAAAGAGAGATCAGTTAAGAGCTAAGCCTATTAAAGATTACAAACACATTTATTAAATGTAACCTTGCTAGGGAACTTTCACCAAAGATCAACTAGATTTGTCACTCCTTAATGAGTGTCCTTATTGAAAGACTTAGTACATTCATTAGAATGCCACCTTACAAAGGATTTACTATGAGATAAATGAGAGGGGGGAATGAATTATTTATAATCAATTATCCTACAAGTCTTAAAAAACTTTTTTTCCAACTTAAACTTTAATCTCTCACATCATTGACTCGGTAGCTAGATCTAACATCAAACTAAAAAGTTTTCATTAAATTATCAACTTAATAAACTAAGTATTAGAGTAAACTTCTAGTTTATACTAAGTTGAAAAAATAAAAAATAAACATGAAATAAACTTTGTAACACAATAAGCATTCACATAATTTTGACACAAGTATTTAATGTGGAAACCTTGTTAAGGAAAAAACCACCTGGGAACTAACAACCCAAAAATTTCATGATTCTAAAGTGGTATCTATTAGGAACAAACCTTGTTATAAGTTACATACACATTGTTAAAGTGACCTTGTTAGAGGATTTTTACTAAAGATCATTTAGGCCTTATTCAATCCTTGAAGCATCTAAAGAGTAGCTTACTCTAAAGGCCTTACAAAACATTCAATACAATGTCACCATATAGGATTTTAATAAAAAATTTAGGTCCACTCAGTTAAGATATTTTATGTTATAATGGTTAGAGAGTTACAGAGAAATGATTTTTTACCTATTTTATCAGTACCTTAGTTTTTTAGATCTTTGTATCACTCAATCCCTTTCCTCTTTCAACTTCTAGTTGATTCACTTACTTCACACATCAACTTAGCACTTCACTTGCTCAAATCTCCTCCAATTGATCTTACCAACCAATTTTATCCATTTATTTCTCTAACAAATTTCTTTTCTTCCTTAGAATCTTCTAGAACAATCCAAGTTCTCACTTGATGTTGTCCCACAATTGATTTTATCAAAAAAATTAACCTTTATCGACTTGTGTTCTTCCTTTGTTGAACACCTTCACTTTCTCAGCTAACAATGTTTACTTGGTTGATATTATCTTGATTGGTAATACTTACTTTATTTTTAGCACATGTTTGGTACATTTCCACCAAACAATGTCTTTTTTTACCGACCACCATTTCTAGCTTGGTAGCACATACTTATTCCTTGTCTTTTCACTTCACAACTTCAATCCTTTCTTAATAACAAATATGGTTCATATGTACATCATTCTAACTCTTGATCAAATCATGTAAAATAATCAAACCAATATTATCTTGTCAAATACTAATTCATCAATTTCCCATTTAATTTTGTATATTTAACATTATTTCTTCATTCCATCTTTTGTCTTTATTAATTATTTATTTTCTCAACACCACATCCTTTAGATGATTTGGAAACTTACATAAATTAGTAAGCCAATATTCTTGATATCAATGATAAAATAATAACTGATCCAATTCTCCCACATTCCTTTCAATGCTCAATTTGTTAACTTTGTTCATCACTAGAATCACTTTGGATGTCAATATTAGTTGTAAGAAACACAAACAACCAGCAATTATGTCTACAAAGAGTGCAATAAAGAAAATGAAACAAAAACCACAATGTGCCATGCATGAATAACCCACACATATTTTCTCTTATCTAAAACTAAATGTATCATGTCCTTTTATGAAAATAGTTAAAAGTTAACAATTTCAAAAAGATTCAAGAATCTTTTATGCAAAAGATGCTAATAATAAAAAACCATTATATTCTCATGTGACACTTATGAAAGGTAAAGTTACTAATAAAAAAACCATCAAGTCCATCGCATAAAGCCATAGGAGTTGAAGAGTACAACTCGTGTATTAAAAACTACAATCTATAGAGTCTTCATTGACTTGGTTTAGGAGAGAATATCAACACGAAATAATCAGGACAAAAAACTTTGATATTAGCTTCTAATAAAAACCTAAGACCTAAAACACATTTTCAATAATACAACAAAATATCACACCTAAGTATAATTCCAAATATCTCATCCAACCCAAGATATAAGAAAGATGCCCAAAATTACACTGCAATACATGTTATCAATTTCCAATTGTTCCAAGTAGCAGAAGAAGAGAAAACAATATCCCAACTTTTAGTTAAAGAGTTAGTATCCTAAGGAGAAAAAATATGGTCTTCTAAAAGATGTGGCTATAAGTCATCAACTACTGAAATAATATCCTTAGATGAAACAAAAACCCTCAATGTTTGGATAGGTATAATGTCATCACCCACATTTTGGTCACAACGAATAAAAATAATACAAATCACAACAAAATAATCTAGAGCCAAAGAAGTCATTGAAGAGTCCACTTGTGAGTTTTCCAAAATTTGTAACTACATCATTAAAGCTACCATCCTCCAAAAATATTCTTAACAAGAACAAAGAGGTATGAGAAATAATTGTTACCTATGTAAGAATGAATGTTTGTAATTCATACTAAAGGAGAGAAACCATGGACTAATCTCTGAGGCTATAAGAGAAACCTTAAAATTTCTTCATCATAACTACAAAGGTTTAGAAAAGATAGATTCATCACAAAATCCACATCTAGAACAAGATCCTTCAACATAGTAGGAAACTTGGAAGCTACTTCAATAGGCAATGCATAAGGAAGGCTAGAAAGCTAGTCTAAATTGACTAAGGTATGTATAGCTACCAATAAGTGAGCACTAGATAAATCAAGAATATAAGAAATTTTTTTAGTATTATATTCTTCACCTTTTCTAACTCTCCATTCTAATTGTGGCAGTTGAATTCTATACTCCATAATGTTGCAAATATTTTGAAAACAAATAAATAGAGGGTAGGTGAAAAAAACATTAAAAAAACAAATAAAATAACATCTAGATGGAAATACGATGGTGAAAATTTCCATGAAATCAAAGGTCAAGAGACATGTCAAATGATATTGAAGAGTTACAATTAGATGAGAAGGTGTACTTCAAATCCTTAAACTAAGCATAATGTTTTATATTTTGAATAAACGTGCCACCATCCAAGGTTAAGTGAGAATAAACAAAACAAAATTCACATTTTTTTATAGCCAATGATATTAATTTGTTATAATATAGGTCAAAGATAACCTTAATCCTTCTAGTTCTTGATTTTAATACACAGTCTAAATCACATGTAAAAAATATACATTTATGTGCTTAATAAAGACTTGTAATAAGATCATCAAATCAAACCATTAGAGAATCTTTATAAAAAGTAACAAAATAAAAAAATCACGACCTCCAAATAATTTCAACCAAATGACTTCAAATCATGCCAAGAATGAGTCACGTCAAGCAAAAAGGACCAAGTATCAAATTCTAAAACACATCACATAAAGTCTTGTTCATAAAGTGAAAAATAACTATCATTTATGTGTACAAAGAGTGCAATAAAAGCAATGAAACAACAACCATAATGTATCATGCATGGACAACCCTATTGACAATTTTTTTAAGAGAAGAATATGAAAATGTATTTAGGTTGTCATTTATGGAAATATATTATCTATATTGAGACAAGATATTATGGACATATAGTTCTGGGTTGATAACTTAAAAAATTGTCTAAGTATCAAAAAGCTTAACTATCAGCACAAACATAGTTTTTGGCTGCAAAGTTGACAGACTATGAATTGGCATGTGCAGAGTTGAGGAAAGAAGGATAAGGTCAGAATGATGCCAATTATGAGAGAGAAAGTCATTATGAGTAGTATGGACATAGATATTAAGGATCTATTGTTTGCATGTGTGCATGTACATAACATGACAAAGCTAAGGAAACATATATCTTATGCTAATGAATTATTTTTTTGGAAAAATAATTACTTAACCAATTAGGGACAACATTCTAGATGTTAAACCTAAGTGAGAACAGTATGATTTTGCATTTTGGGACACGTGTGAGAACATAAAGGTTGATAGAACAAAATTACTTGATATATAGGAAAGAATTGTGGATTCGATATAGTGTGATGTTTCTATAATTGTTATGATATTATTTCATAATGTGAATTTGATGTTGCGATCATATAGAGGTAGAATACATGAGGATTACATAATGAGCAACAAAGGTCAAATCAAATATTGAAAATATCAACATTGGCAAGAGGTTTTTTAATCTATACCTTTTATGTACATAATATTATTGTACATTTCATGTTTGGGAAGTGAACTCATCTTGCATACAATTTTTAATTGTAATAACAAGTCCTAAAACGGTTTAGACTTATAACAAGGACCGAGACAATATACACATGTAATAGACTCCTAACAAGGTTATTATCTTCCACTGGATACTTTTGACTAGTGGATCATTTTTTGGGTACCATGCCCACCAAGGTTTTCCCTTGGCTAGGGTTTCCCTAGATAACAAATAATAGTGTTATGAGTTGCATTATGTTATTTATATGTTTAATTTTTTTAGTATATTCACATGTGCATGTTAAAAGGTTGTTAATGATATCTATAGTTTGGCAAAATGTTGTGAAATATTGATACACCTCCCAGCCCCCCTTAGTATTTCCTATTTCTAACAATCAGTATCAGAGAACAATTACTCATAAGAGGCCTAATATCATGAGTAAGATCTCCATGGATATGGATCAGTTAAAAAAGAACCTGGAAGAATATCTTGAGAAACTTGATGTAACCATGGAGGAAAGAGATCTTCTATAGGAAAAATATGAAAATGAAAAGACTACATCAAGAGGATGAAAGATAAGATTGAATCTATTAGATTTAAGAAAGAGACAAAAGATCAAATTAAGGATAGTGATGAAGTTTCAAGACTTAAGAAAGAGAATGAGATCCTAAAGCATGAGCTAGAGATTGAAAACCTAAAGTTGAGTATGAAGGATGATGACAAGAAGATTGAATCAGTTTTGAGATTTGAGAATGTAAATTTGAAATTCCAAACTTACCAAGGTGACATTTGATCTTGAATCTTCAAAGTTACAATATGAAGAACATGAGAAGTGCAATATTATTGTGAAAGGAGAGTTTGCAAAAATAAAGAAGCATCTTGAGAATTTGTATTCAAGTAGTGAAAAGCTTGATGAGTAGATCATGACACAAAGACCTTCTTATGATAAGAGTGGTCTTGGATACTATGAAGGTGAATAATCAAAGAGATTTGAGGTTATAGAGGAACCCGATCTTATGATATTTTTAGCATGAATTTTGATGGTATTTCTTTGGGGGAGTATCCTAAGCATGGCTAGAGAAATTGAGGAGATTGACATGTTGCATTCATGATCATGTTTTTCATTGATGTCAACATGGTATTATTTTTGTAAAGGTTAGCAATGTAGTAGATAGAGAATGAGGTCATATAGACTATGTATTGATTATATGGTCAAGTGTAGTTGATGATATGTTCTTCATTGTGTCTTGATGAAGTGGACAAGTGCACATCTAGAGAATTGAATACATGCAAAAGTTATTTTAAAATTGTAGAGGATAGTGTGTAGATAAAGTACCTGAGAATTGGTTTTTGATGTTTGAGTTGTATCTCTTGACAAGGATAGAACTGTAATGAGCATAGTTAGATAGTGATAGTACACAACCTGATGATGACATCAGTAAGTGTGAGAGGTCAAGGGTCACACATGCAAGAATTTGTATTTATTGTGAGCTAACAGTGTTTTGTAATTGCAAAAAGATGTAATGGTTTTTAATATCTTAATGAGGTCCTATTATAATTAATTGGGAAAGCCTCAAGGCTGACTCAGTATATTATTTTGAGGATATGGTATAAATGAAGGCTATTTTCCTTGTTGTGAAGTGTGTATTGGATATGTGAAGTTTTTCAATGTGTGTAAGTGATCAAAGGGATCATATTGATGCGAGTTTGAAGATCTGGTATTAAGATCTAAAGAATTTTGGTCTGGTCAAGAGGAAAAAGAAGGATTTCAAAATTTTTTATTTCTATTATTCTACAAGGAATAACAATGAGCAAGTTTGATGGTCTTTCCCCTGAAGCTATTTGGAAAGTGGGTCCATTTTCCTTCTACAACTCCTAACAAGGATTCAAAGTCTCCTAACATGGATTGATATGTACTAAATGTATTTCACTAGCTCCTAACATAGTCCATCCTCTTACAAGGAACTTTTATATTAGTACATCATTTTGTGGGTACCATCCCCATTGGGGTTTTCCCTCTGATCAAGGATTTCCCTAGTTAACATATCTAGTGTATTGTGTATGTGTGTCTTTTATGGTTGTTCATTATATTGTTTACATGCTTAAGGTTTAACAATGTTAATAAAAGTTAAATAGATCTAATAATTGATTCACTCCCCTCCTCATCAATCATCTTGGTAGACTTTACTTTCTAACAATTGGTATTAGAGCATCAGGTCTTTGAAGGAAAAGATTAATAGCTTAAGGAGATCAATGTCAGGTCATTTTAGAAAAGGAATTCCTAAGCTTGATGGGGTTAATTTTGATACTCAATAGATGGGGTTCCTTAGTGAGATATAAGAATTATGTATAGAACATAACATTGAGTTTCTAGATCTAGAAGCTTTTTGTTGCAAATAAAATAATAGACCTACTTTATCAAGGAGTGCAAGCACAAGTGAAGATAGATCCAAATCTAAAGAAGACATGAAGATTGAAGAAGGAGTTTCCTTGATTATAAAAAGAGAGCCACATGGTATGAAATTTTTTTTTTGCTGGACATGTAAATAATTTGGTCATTTTTCATTCAAATGTCCAAAGAGAGTAAGGAAGACTAAAAATGATTTCCTCTTTTATGATGAAAATTTTAAAGAAGGTATGGAAAGATTCTTGAGTGATAGTAATGATGAAGATGATGAACTCGAATTGGCTAAGAAAGAGGAAGGAACAAAAGAGATAGCTTTAGTAACTATTGTTGATAATTACATTGATGATAAGCCTATCCTAGAAAATTATAAAAACTTTCCTTAAGACCTATAATGATTTTCCAAATGATGTTCAAGCTTTTGAACAAAGAGAAGAACCAAGAGAAGAAGTAAGTGTTGAGTCAATTTTTCCTACACCTAATATGAATTTGACAAAGAATCACCCTGCTAATCAGATTATTAGAAGCAAAGAAAAAGGAGTTATGATGAGAAACATAGTGCATGAAGAACTATGCTTGATTTCTCAAGTTGAACCAAAGAATGGAGATGAGGCATGTAAGGATGATCATTGGATTTGTGCAATGAAGGAAGAAATAGATTAGATCGTGAAGAATGAGACATGGGAATTGGTTCCTAGACCTAAAGATAACAATGTTGTAGGAATTAAATAGGTTTTCAAAAATAAGATGAATGAACAAGGTAAGGTTGTGAGAAATAAAGAAATATTGTTATGTAAAGGATATTCACGGCAAGAAGGTATGGACTGTGAAGAAACATTTTCCTCTATTTCTAGAATTGAAGCAATAAGGATGTTCTTGGCTTAAGCGGCAAGTAAGAAGTTCAAAATGTATCAAATGGATGTGAAGTCAACATTTCTAAATGGAGAACTTGAAGAAGAAGTTTACATTGAGTAGCATGAAATATTTCCTTTGACAATAGAAGGAGACATGGTATGCAAATTGAAAAAAGCATTGTATGGACTAAAGCAAGCAACTAGAACCTAGTATGTGAGGTTGGACAAGTATTTGACAAAGCTCGGATTTTCTAAAGGTACTAAAAATAGTAACTTGTATTTGAAATAATTTTAGAATGGATTGTTGATTATTGTGATATTTGTGGATGATATAATGTTTGGAGGTAATGATGAAGCAAGAGACAAATTTTTTGATGAAATGAAAAATGAATTTGAGATGAATATGATTGGTGAGATGAAATATTTATTAGGCCTACATATTATGGAGAATAATGATGGTATTTTCTTATCACATACTAAGTATTTGAAAGATATGTTGAAAAAAATGGCTTGGAAAATTGTAAGCACGTTAGTACACCTATGATAACTAGTCACAAGTTATCTAGCAAAGATGAGACACCTACAGTTGAGAAGAAGAAGTACAAATCCATGATTGGAGATTTACAATATGTGGCTCACACTAGGCTAGATATAGAAAATGAAGTTCATATAGTAGCAATATTAAAAGTAGACCCTAAGGAATCACATTATGCAGTAGTAAAAATAATATTCATATATTTGAAGGGTACACTTGATTTTGGCTTGTGGTATGATAGATCAAGTGGCTTTACTTTGTGTAAATATACTAATGTGGATTGGGTAGGAAATATGGATGAAAAAAAGAGTACAAGTCTTGGAGCATTTCTCCTTAGAGGAAAATTGGTTTCTTGGCTAAGTAAGAAACAAGACTGTATCTCACAAAGTACAACAGAAGAAGAGTATGTAGCAGCAAGAAACACTTGCAATCAGATCATGTGGATAAAACTTATTTTGAAGAATATTGGGATAGAGTTTTTAGGAAATGTTATCATATATTGTGATAACACAAGTACAATGAGTATGTCTAAGAATCCTATGTTATATTCTAAGACTAAGCATATATCTATTAAGTATCATGTTCTAAGAGAGAAAGTTGTAGAGAAAGCAATCATATTAGATTATGTGAATACAAAAGAGAAGATTACATATATTTTTATGAAGCCTTTACCTAAAGATACATCTGAGTATTTGTGAGGTATGATTGGGGTTATGCCCTTACCTATTTCTGAATAGATGATATAGAGAGTGCATCAGTCTGGTGGTATAGAGCATTATTGATTATTTGGATTGAAGGTTGATGCTTCATGTATGGGGGAGTATCTTTGATGGACAAAGTCATCAAGGGATACTGGTACTTAGTATGAAAAAAAATCTTCGGACAATTGAGCTGGTTGAAGACTTTGAGTAGTTGATTGACATAATGATATTGTTGGATAAAATTGATTAATTATATGTTGTCTTTGATGTTACACAAATGTCATATCATTACTAGCCAGTATATGTTGAGCTCACTTGAGCAGTGAAGATAGTTCTCAGTGTCTACTGAGCATTCCTGTATTTACCTAGTTTAGAAGGTAGTGTCTACTGAGTTCACTTGGGTGTCAAAAGAAAAGTTGCAAAAAGTGAGTGTTAACAGAGCTCACTCGGGTAACAAAGGAAAGTTGGATAGAACCAGTGCTAATCGAGCTCACTTGGTTGCCAAAGGATTTTTACGAGTTTGCAGTGTTAACTAAGATTTTGTTGGTTAACATAGGAAATTATTTTTGAGTTAGTCTCTACTGAGCTGGGTCAACTAATGAAGGATTTTCTCAATTTTTTGTACTAAGCTTAATTGATTTATCTATTGATTCCAGCTAACTATGGTGATGAATATTGATTATTCTAAATTGTATTTGAGCTAATTTGATAAAGTGGAAGATATAAGTATATGGTCAAGTTGTGATTTCAAAGTGTGAAAAGTGCAAGAGATGATGATGTGATTGAAGATCTAATAATGAGAAAAGGAAGTGAACTTGAAGGATAAGAAGAATATCCTTGTAGAGCAACAAAGATATATTCGATCAGGAAGGATCAAGTACAAGCTAGAATAGAGATCTATAAATACAAATTTAGTTGCATTCAAATCAGGTCATCTCATTGTTACTCTCTAATCATTGGAGCAGTGATCTAAATCTCCTAATAGAGTTGGCTTAATAGCTATTTGCAAATCCTCTAACAAGGTGGCAATTCCATTGAATTGTTCTCAAGACCTCTAGCAAGGCCTCTCCTAATAGGGTGAATAAATCCTTTAATAGGGTCACACCTATCAGTGTGTTTTGTAACCTTTAATAGGGTTGGCTCCTAATAGGGCTCACTTCAAAAGAGTGAAAAATAGTAACTAGTTGCAATTGGTGGTTTTTCCCAAATTGGGTTTCCATGTTAAATCTTGGTGTCAAATGTGTTCATGTTATTTTTTGTTATGTGTTTGCAACTAAGTTAAATCAAAGATAACATCTAAAGGTTTATTTGTTAATTATATACCAAGCTAATCCAATTATTACCAAGTTACAACATTCTGTGTGTTTACCAAGCTTCAGCAATATTTAGTTATCTATTTGCATTTTATACTAACATCTAAGGGATCTAGGATTTGTTTTTGTAGTAACTTATTCACCCCTCCCCTCTCAGCTACTCCTCTTATATTTCCAACAATTGGTATCGAAGATTTTGGTGCTTGCAGAGAAGGTTTCAAGGACCTAAGATAAAGATTAGGATGTCTTACAAAAGAGAGCTTCCCAAGCTGAACAAAGAAAATTTTGCAGCATGGCAAGGACTTATGAGGTTATGTTTGGCTACCATTAGCGATTCATGTTGTAAGTATCTTGATGCTGAATACAAGACTCCCACTAGAACTTTATCAATTGAAAATATTGCTGAAAAGAAGAATCATAATATCATGATGATTGACATTGCATCTGCTCTTCGTTATGCTAAATTTGATGAGATAAAGGATTGCAAAATTGCTTTTGAAATGTGGAACAAATTGAAAGATATCTATGGAGAAGATGAAAATGTAAGAAGAGCTAAAGAAAAAATCCTTAGAGGAAAATTTGATGAAATGAATATGAGAGAAGATGAAAACATTGCAAAATATGTAGAAAGAATCAAGGCTAGAATAAGTGCAATCAAAGCATCTGGAGGAGACATTAAGGAGGAAATTGTTGTAAATAAAGTGTTAAGAGCTCTTCTTCCTATTTATGCAATCAGATTGTCTACTATTCAAGAAAAGAGATGTGATCCAAATAACAAAATAGGCTTGGATGCTCTAGTTGGAAGATTGACAACTTTTGAATTAGATAACTATGATAACTATGTTCCTGCTTCAAAGAATATTGAATTTGCTTTTAAAGCCAAATTCACACTGAAAGAAAAGGGCAAAAAGTCAAATTCCAGTCAATTAGGAAGTGAAGAAGATGTAATATCATAAGAAAGTTTAGAAAGTGATCTTGAAGTTGTTGAAGCCCTTCTTGCAAGAAAGTATTCCAAAGGTAGAGGAAAGTAAAAAGGTAAAGTTCCTCTGATCTACTTTTCTTGTGAAGAAGTTGATCACATTGTTGCTAGGTGTCCAAACAAGGAAATCAAGGATGAGAAGAAAAGTAACAAGCATAAAGGAAAGAAGGACTCCAAGAACTACAATAACTCCAAAGAAAAAGGTAAGAAATCTCATTTTTATAGCTAATGATTTTGATAACAGTGAAGATGAAATGGTATATGTTGTTGTGAAAGATGAATCTGATGATGAAGGAGATAAGATGGCACTTATCCCTTATGTTAGAAAAAATGATATGTGGATTATTGATAGTGGCTTCTCACATCATATGATTGGTGACAAAACAAAATTTGATTATATGGAATATTATGATGGAGGTAGTGTAATATTTGGAAACAATGAACCTTGTAACATAAAAGGAAAAGGATGTATCTTGTTGACTAAAGAACTTCTATGTGACAATGCTTATTGGGTTGAAGGACTAAAACATAATCTACTAAGTGTGGCACAACTGAATAACATTGTATTCAAGGTGAAATTCATGAATGGATAGGCCAAACTACTGGATGAGAAAGGAAATTTGGTTTGATCTAGCAAGCAAACAAAAGGTAATCTATTTTATCTTGATCTCAGTGATTTTTCATATTTTATTGCTCAAGTAGAGGAAAGTTGGTTATGGAACAAAAGGCTATGTCATGTGAACTTTGATAATCTAGTCAAGATAAGAAAACATAGAAGAGTAAGATGTATTCCTAGTTTGAAGAAACCTGACATGGATCTATGAAAGCATTGCCAAATTGGTAAGATGGGAAAGACTAGCTTCAAAAGAAAAGATTATCAGTCAAACAAAGTCTTGGAAATTGTTCATATAGATTTATGTGGACCTATTCAAATAGAGAGTCATAGTGGAGAAAAAAATTTCTTTTCGTTTTGTTGATGACTATTCTAGAATGATGATAGTAATGTACCTAAAAGAAAAATTAGAAGCCTTTCAAAAATTCAAGTGGTATTTGGCAAGAGTAGAAAAGGAAACTAGAAAAAAGTTAAAATGTTTAAGATCAAATAGAGGTGGTGAATTCATCTCCCATGAACTCAATAATTTCTATATTGAAAGTGGAATCAAAAGACAAGTATTAGCCCCTAGTACACCACAGCAAAATGGTATAGCTAAAAGAAGAAATCGATCTATCATGGATTGTGCAAGAACCTTGATGATTGAAAAGAATGTTTCTCTCAAATACCAGAAGGAAGCTATCAACACTATAGTTCATACTTTGAATAGAGTTCAATTGAAGAAAGATTCAAACAAAATACCTTATCAGCTAAGGTATGGCTACAAACCTAATGTGAGTTACTTGAAAGTATTTGACAACAAATGTTATATATTAAAAGAATCTAGAAAATGAAATTTTGATGTAAAATGTGATGAAGGCATATTTCTAGAATACTCCTACAGAAGTAAAGCATATAGATGTTTGAATTTATCCACTCACAAAAGTATACAAAGTGCACATGTTAGAATTGATGAATTTGCAAAAAAGAGTGAAGAAGAAAGCAACAAAAAACCTAAAGATTACAGAAGATTTGTTTACTATGAACCTAATACCATGTCAAATCTACCTGAGAGAAAAGAAGCTTCATCTTCTGAGTCCCTAGAAACTCCTATAGTTACCAAGTTGCAGACAGTGCAACCTAAGTTGCAAGGACCCGAGTCACAATTAGATGCTACCAAGCTACTTCAAATTGAGCCTGATGGACCTGAGTCATAGATAGAAGGACTCGAGCTTGAAATTGAAATTCAAGAAGAAGATGGTGGAACTCATTCAAAGACCAAAGAGCATGTGTTAGCAAGATATGTCAAAAGACATCATGCACTTGATTAGATAATTGGAGACAAATCAAATGGAACAGTGGAAAAAAGAAAATTAAAAGGTACATGTTTACTTACTGAATTTGAACCTAGAAGTGTTAAAGATGCTCTAGAAAATGAAAGTTGGATTGAAGCAATGAATGAAGAAATAGAACAAATAGAAAAGAACAAAACTTGGACTCTTGTTCCTAGACCCAAGGATAAAAATGTAATTGGTACAAAGTGGGTATTTAGAAATAAGTTGAATGAAGATGGAAAAGTATCAAGAAATAAAGAAAGATTATTATGCAGAGGTTATTCTCAAGAAGAAGGTATTGACTATGGTGAGACTTTTGCTCCTATGGCAAGACTAGAAGGTGTTAGAACTTTACTAACATATGTAACACATAGAGAATTTAAAGTATATCAAATGGATGTCAAATCTATATTCTTGAATGGAATTCTTGATTAGGAAGTCTACATTAAGCAACTAGAAGGCTTTGTAGATCCTAACAGAAGAGACATGGTTTGCAAGTTACACAAAGCATTATATGGTCTCAAATAAGTCCCTAGAGCTTGGTATGAAAGAATTCATAATTACTTGGTACAGATTGGCTTTAAAAGGACAAATGACAATAGTAGTCTGTAAATCAAAGAAGGACCAGATAAGATGATTGTGTTGGTAGAAATATTTGTTGATGATACTCTATTTACAGGAAATGATGACTTATGAAAAGAATTCTCAAAAGAAATGAGTGAATAATTTGAGATGTCCATGTTTGGTGAAATAAAATTCTTTGTAGGGTTGCAGATACAGTAGAACAAAGATGGTATCTACGTCACTCAATCCAAGTATATCAAGGAGATACTGAAAAAATTTGGAATGGAGATTCAAAACCTATTGGAACCCCTATGTCTACTGGACATAAGATTTTTCAAAAATGATGATTCCAAGATAGTAGATTAGACCACATATAAATAAATGATTGGAAAATTGCAGTATGTAGTACATACAAGGCCTAATATTGCATTAGTAGTTGGTATGGTGGCAATATTCTTAGAAAATCCTAGAGAAAATCACATGATGCCAATGAAAAAAATCACGAGATATCTGAAAGGTACTAAAGAATATGGCTTATGGTACAAACTTGGAGGCAGTTTGGACTTGAAGGTGTTTATTGATGTTGATTGGGCAGGAAGTATTGATGACAGAAAAAGCACTAGTAGTGGAGCATTCTTTCTTGGTAAGAAACTTATATCTTGGACAAGCAAGAAGCAAAATTGTACATCTCAATCCACTGCAGACGTAGAATATGTAGTAGCAATAGTTAACTATTCTAACATTTTTTGGTTCAAACAACTGTTGGAAGGAATGAAGGTAGAGATCAAAGATCTAGTTGTCATATATTGTGATAAGACCAATGTAATCAACATATTAAAAAATCGATTAATGCATTCCAAAACAAAGCATATTGCTATAAAATATCATTTCTTAAGAGAATTATTGAAGAATAAAGAAGTTAGATTGGAATATGTGAATACAAAAGAACATATTGTAGACATATTCACCAAGCCATTACCTAAGGATGCATTTCTATATCTGAGAGGTAAGCTAGGGGTCATTCCCCTATTTGAAATTCACTAAATGAAGTTTAGTGAATGTATCAACCAGAACCTATTGAAGATCAATCAGTTGATGTAGAATTAGCGAGGGCATATTGCAGATGAATTAGTACTTAAGGTACATTGGTATTTACAAAATTATTTTCCTTGGCATGTGTTGTCAAAGAGGGAGAAGTTTATCGTCATATATCTGAGAAATTTTTGAACTAGAATAAAGTAAAGAACCAAAGAGGGAGAATGTTCTGAATGAACTTCGTAATAGTAGTTATAGAAAGAATCTATTAAAAGGAAGAGCTCATACTGATAGAGGGAGTTCTCAAGTCTAAAATCCAAAATTTGATTGTGCTATGACATGTTATGTTACCGTCAATGCCAAAGAGGGATATTGTTAGATACAATTGATTAATTGTGCGTTGTCTTTGATATTACACAAATGTCATATCATTAACAGTTAGTATATTCCTAGCTCACTTGGGCAGTGAAGACAGTTCTCAATGTCTATCGAGCATTCCTATGTTTACCTAGTTCAAAAGGTAGTGTCTACCAAGTTCACTTGGGCATTGAAAGAAAATTTGTAGAAAGTGAGTGTTAACCAAGCTCACTTGGATAACAAAGGAAAGTTGGGTGGAACTAGTGCTAACCAAGCTCACTTGGTTGCAAAGGATTTTCACAAGTTTGTAGTGTTAACCAAGCTTTTGTTGGTTAACACAATAAAGTGTTTCTAAGTTAGTTTCTACTGAGTTGGGTCAGCTAATGAAGGATTTTCTTATTTTGTTGTACTAAGCTTAATTGATTTATCTATTTATTCTAGCTGACTGTGGTGACAAATATTAATTATTCTAAGTTGTATTCAAGTCGACTTGACAAAGTGGAAGATATAAGTATAAGGTCAATTTGTGATTTCAAAGTGTGAAAAGTGCAAGAGACGATGATGTGATTGAAGATCTAATGATGAGAAAAGGAAGTGAATTTGAAGGATAAGTAAAATATCCTTGTAGAGGAGAACAAAGATCTATAAATAGAAATTTAGTTGCATTCAAATAAGGTCATCTCATTGTTACTCTCTAACCATTGTAGTAGTGATCTAAATCTCCTAATAGAGTTGGCTTAATAGCTATTTGCAAATCCTCTAACAAGGTGGAAATTCCATTGAATTGTTCTTGAAACCTCTAAAAAGGCCTCTCCTAATAGGGTGATTAAATCCTTTAATAGGGTCACACCTAATAGTGTGTTTTGTAACCTTTAATAGGGTTGGCTCCTAATAGGGCTCACTTTAGAAGAGAGAAGAATAGTAATTAGTTGAAATTGATCATTTTTCCCAAATTGGGTTTACACGTTAAATCCTAGTGTCAAATGTGTTCATTCTATTTTCTTTTATGTGTTTGCAAATAAGTTAAATCACAAATAACATCTAAAGGTTTATTTGTTAATCATTTGCCAAGCTAATCTAGTTATTATCGAGTTATAGCATTCTACATGTTTACTGAGCTTCAACAGTATTCAATTATCTATTTGCATTTTGTACTAACATCTAAGGGATTTGGGATTTATTTTTGTAGTAATTGATTCACCCCTCCCCTCTCAGTTACTCCTCTTATATTTCCAATAGATACCTTTTCCATTGATGTCAATGGGGGTGAGATTTTATGAAAAACATCTTCTAACATTATGTGGGAGATTTATATGCAAGAGAGAATTTATGTGGGAGAATTATTCATGCATAAATTGATGGGGATAAACATTATGTTATATCAAAGGAGGAGAAGTGTGAAAAATTGATGCCATTCATGTGAGAATGAGGAAGCATGGATGGAGAGTTGTTCCTATAAATTTTAGATTTGGTTTATTAAGAGGATTTGAAAAGAAGACAACATCAATAGTAGAGCTTGATTTGGTATTATTGGAACTTAGATTTTTTTCATCTATGTTGCCATCAATGCCAAAGGGGAAGATTGTTAGCATGAATTTTGATGCTATTTCTTTGGAGGATTATCCTAAGTATGGTTAGAGAAGTTGAGGAGATTGATATTGTGTATTTATGATAGTGTTTGTCATTGTTATCAACATAGAACTATTTCTATATAGGTTGGCAAAGCAGCATATAGGAAATGAGGTCATATAGACTATGTATTGATGATATGGTCAAGCACAGTCGAGGATATGTTTTGCATTGTGTCCTAATGAAGTGTAAAATTACATGTCCAAAGAATCAAAGACACGTGAATTTTATTCGAGAACTATAGAGGACAGTATATAGATAGAGTACCTGAGAAGTGGTTTCTGATGTTTGGGTTGTATCTCTTAATAGGGATAGAACTCTGATGAGCACAGTTAGACAATGATAGTAGATAACTTAATGATTATGTCAGAAATTGCATGAGATAAAATATCACATCTATGAGAAGTTTTATTTACTATGAGCCAACATTGTTTTGTAATTGTGAAAAAATGTAATGTTCTGTGATATTTTAATGAGGTCCTATTATAGTTAATTGGGAAAGCCTCAAGGATGAATTAGTAAATTATTTTGAGGATACAGTGTAAAGGGAAGTTAATTTTCCTTGTGATGAATTTTGTAATGAGTGTAAGAGCAAGTGAACTTGTATTGGATAATGAAGTTATTAAATGCATGTAAGCGATCAAAGGGATCATAGTGATACGAATTTGATGATCTAGTGTTAAGATCTAAAGAAGTTTGGTCTAGTCAAGAGGATAGAGGAGTTCACGTTATTTCATTTTTAGGAATAATACAAAGACCACTTGGACAATGAGTTTGGTGGTCTTTCCCCTAAATTTGTTTAGATAGTGGGTCCATCTGCCTTCTATAACCTCTAACATAGTTGGAATCTCCTAACAGTGATTCAAAGTCTCCTAATAGGGACTGATATGTACTAAATATATTTCATTGACTCCTAATAGAGTCCATCCTCTTACAAGGAAATTTTATCTTAGTACATCATTTTGTGGGTACCATCCCCACCGAGGTTTTCCCTTTGATCAAGGGTTTCCCTAGTTAACATATATGGTGTTATTGTGTATGTGCATCTTTTTATGGTTTCTTATTATATTTTTCACATGCTTAAGGATTAATAAGGTTGATAAAAGTTATATAGATTTGATAATTGATTCAACCCCCCACCCCCCCTCTCATTTATCTTGTTGGACTTTACTTTCTAATAGGAACAACCTGAATAACAATAAGAATATCTAAACAAGGTTGATTCTAATCAATCTAAAGAAGCAAGAAGGTAATTTATTGTAAAAATTTCTTCATGCAATGAATTTGGTCATATGAAGAAGGATTATACAAGTAAGTATACTAGAACCCTATCTCTAGTTATTATTATGGAATCAAGATGGTGAGTGTAGAAGACCTAGATTTAATTATAATATGTATCAAAGTATTAAACCTATAGTTAGTAAACCTATTGGAGTGAATAATTTTATAAGGAATGGAATCATGTGTTATAAGTGCAACATATTTGGACATATTGCTGGAAATTATAGATTACAAATCAAACAATCAGGACCTGGATAGTAAAACAATGTGATAGCATGTTAGATTTGTAATAGTATGTGACATACAACAAGATTTTATAGAATCAACAATATGAGAATGCCAAAAAACATGAGAAAACCAAACTTTAGAAGGAATATGAATAATGTCAAAAGAAATGAGAATAACAATGACAATTAGAAAGAGAATGTGAAAGCATAGATAGAAAACTTCAATGAAATATTTTTTAAAGTTAAGACTCTAGAAAGTTCCCAAATTTGGGTAGAGAAGAAAATGTGTGACACAACTAAAAAAAGTTTAAGTTAGTAATAGTCCCTAACCAACCTCTATCTATTTGAGAAACCTATTTCATAGAAAATAAAGGAGAATTAGCATCAGAAAATTATTTAACAATTGTATGATTGAATCAAATTTTGCAAAATTAATATGAGCTAGATATGGATATAAGAAAGCTACACCTAAAAGTACATAAAATTTTGAGTTCATATGTGAGTGTGCAAAAGAAAAGAACTTTATTGGTTAATAAGAATAACTTTTTGAACCCTACATGTGTGCATAATTAATGCATAATTGAATTGGAAAGGATTTAAAGGTTGAAATCAGATTTTTGTATACCATTTGATTTTGCAAGAAGTTAAGGAGTATAAGGAAGAAAATTTTAAAAGAAAATTGGAAAGAAAATTTAGGGAGCCCTAGTTTTATGAATTAGAAGGTATTTATCACTTGCATAGACATAATTTGAAGGTTTCAATTTGAAAAATGGAAAGCCCTACTGTATGTGATGTGATTGAAATACCTAGGTACAAGTTTAAGAAGAACCCATACATTTCACTTGAAGATGATCCATTGTGCACATTTTCAAAAATACCCAATAGAGTGTTACACGTAGAGGATATCCATGCATAAATACACTAAAAATTTGAGACAGTTAGAGACAACAATATTCAACAAGACATGAACATAGTGTACAACAATGACCCATCATTAAAACAAGGGTTTGAACATTTGGAAAACTTGAACATTACTAGGAATATGTTCTTTGAGGAGTTTGACAAATTTGACTAGACAAAGATAATTCTAACTTGAATTCATGAAGATATGTTTTGGGTAGGAGAAATTCTAGTAATGATTGATAATGATATGATTCACAAGTTAACTATATTAATTAATGAAGATAGTATTCTTGTTAATGAAAAGAATGTCAAGAAATTAGTTGAAACCAACACCAGATCATTATTTGATCGTAGAAACATGAAAGTAGATAACATCAAAAAAGTTGATGTAAGGTTGATTAGTAAGATAATTGGCTACAAAATGAACTACAATAAAAAAAATGAATTGTGTATATGTTGGATTCATCCATGTGAATTTCATGATGATTGTAGGAAGAGAAATATTTAACATGCATGAGATTCTTAGGCAATAGATAACTAACAACATAGACAATCAAGAAAACCAAAAATGTAGCATTGAAGTTTGAGTTCTTGTTAACACACTTTTTCTTTTAAGTGATCCAAAGATCTGATGGTATGCTTGATTATGAATGGAACTCCAAAAAGTGCACAATGTAATTGGTTACCCACTATTATAGAAAATAACTAGTAGGAAGAATCACATAAGACATTTTGGTGTATGTGCTCCAGTGTGTGCTTGCACAAGTCCTAGGAAAGCCTTTTACTTTCCCCAATGACCCTAATCTCCTCCAGGATCTAATTATGCTTATATCATTAACTAAGACCTACCCATACTCTTCAATAAGAGTGCTACTTCTTGTGCTTCACCTTGAAGGACAAACACCTTAGATTTTCCTCAATTCTTCCTTCTACACTTAGAAGATTCCAAGTACCAAACTCAAACAACTTATGAAATTCATTACAGGGATTCTTACCACTCCATCAACATTGATATTTATTGCATTCAATTCTATTTTGAGGAATCTCAAAACTCCTTTCAGCTAGGTTCAGGTTCTTGCCTTAAAAAGGCCAAAAAATGACCTAGTAGCAATTAGGACTAATGGAGGACCTTTTTGCTCTTTTTCATCAAAACTCTCCAAAGAAGCTAGAAAAATAACACCACATCCTAATATCCTTTTGGATTTATGAGGTATTTTTCTATTTTTGGACTTCCAAGGCCTCCATACATAGGTATCCTACTTTCTAGGTTAAACAAGGCACTCAAGCCTATTTTATATGGCTTATTGGTTTCTTGCTCACAACTCACCCACATGAATTGGTGATCTCCTATAGCTTCTCATACAACTCCTCATGATCACAACACACATGATCATGTGGTTCTTTTATATATTACACTCAAACCCTACAATTTTTGTTCATTATTTCTTTTCCAAAGCTCTAACCGGGCACTACTAGCTTGCTTAGGGCTTGTGTTAAAAATCCTTCCCCTGCATTCCATGACTCCTACTCCTAAATATTCACTTCTAACTAAAACCCCTATAATTTCCATCCAAAATTAGGGTTTAACCTTGGTCAAATTTCATTGGGGAGCCAAAATAACACTAACTGGTCTGGACTATACCAGTGAATAGGATAAATGCAAAACAATTTACAGAGGCAACTAAACTATCTCTACACTCAAAGTAGAAACAATGAAAAACACTTGAATCTAATCCTATTACATGAAACCAATGAATTTTTTTCTCCTTCAATCCATATATCATGATACAAGATGAAAATGCTCGATCTACACACTAATCATAGTCATAGTCACTATTGTATTCACAAAAACTTCTTAAAATCCAACCTCCAAACTTAAGATTAAGAATTAAATAAGTAGAAGATTCGTTTTCCCTATATTTTAGGTCATCTTAGTGTATTTTACACTCCTCATACTTAGGGGATCCAAGGCAACTGAGTTACATGTAACATTCACAATAAATTGCAAATATTGCCATGACAACTTTTTGACAACATTTCGCATCCTGGCACTTATGCCATGATCCTTGTTTCTAGGACCTCTAACCCCTCTACGTTGATGTATAAACAATATAAATGGTCTTAAATCATATTTTCCACCTATTATATGTGTTTAGGATACATTTACAACTTAAAACCCTTTTCCTAGCTAATAAGCCCAAACTTTCCAAAATAGCTAACACTGACTAATTAATGACCTTGGCTCTAACACCAATTCACCTAGTCCACATAGTAAGAGCTCCTAAGTCCTAAAGAAAACATAGAATAACTCTACTAACTTGGCTAATGTTAGATACAAGCCAAAAATCTTTCAAATAATGGAGGTAGCCTAGGTGTGCTTTTATACCATCCTCCCCAAAAAGAAAAGATCGATCCACCCTTGGATTGAGGATATTTGGATCAATCCCCAAATTCTTGAAGTCTAATTTCTTTATCCATACTACATCAGCATCTAATTTTCCATTCTTTCTTAGCTAGTCTTCCTTGTACTCTTTGGTTCTTATCTTTTTATAAACTCGTGTGTCCAATATGTTGTCTAGTCCTGTAACAATAACAATAGGTAATTGGATATCCTCCACATCTCTGACCACTTCATGAAATTTTTGATCTACTTCTTGTTGTGGTCTTCTATAATAGACTAAGTCTACAATGTTAAAAATTGGTGACATTCCACTATCCTTTGGCAGTTCAACCTTGAATGCATTTTCACAATACTTAGCCAATATAGGACAGGGTCCTATTTTCCTCATCTACAGTTTGAGAGGGACTTCCTTCTTTAGTCTTGACTTTTTAAGATGCACCATGACTCAGTCACCAATATTGAACTCAACTGCCCTTCTACTTTCATCCACCTTTGCTTTATGTTTCATGGTGTTCTCTGTCAATGTTTTCCTCATTGTTTCATGGCATATGAAATATCATCAGCATACCCACTTACTTTCACTCCATATTTCAAATCTCTCAACTCATAGACACCCATAGGATGTAGTCCATAAACTATTTCAAATGGACTCTTCCCTAAATATCTATTTATGGTGTCAATGTAGGCATATATAGCTTGTCCAATCAATTAATCCCAGTATTGTTTGTACTCCTTAGTTAAACATCTTAGAAGATTTCTAGGGATCCTATTAACAACCTTGGTTTGACCATTATTTTGGGGATGGTAAGCTGATCATAAACTTAGTGTCCTTGTTTGACACAGTGTTGATAGGTAACCCATGAATTCTCAAAATTGCTTTGAAGAATAGAGAGGCTATTTGAGTGGCATCATTAGTGGTCTTGCATGGCATAATGTGAGCCATTTTGATAAACCTATCTACAACCACATATACACTATGCATGCCTCCTTTTGTCTTTGGTAACCCAACTACAAAATTTGTACTTAAATATTCCAATGGCCTAGTAGGAATTGGTAGTGGTTGGTAAAGACCAACATTTGTAGAAGTGCCCTTGGAGTTTTGACATATAACACAACTTTCCACATACCTCCTAACATCAGTATTCATTCTATGCCAATATTAAAACCTTGAAACAAGGTCTTGTGTTGTAGTGATCCCAAAATGATCACTCAAAGCTCCATTATGATTTTTTTGATCAAATTCTCTCTAATAGAGCCTCTAGGGACACACAATTGATTCCCTTTAAACAAAATATCACTTTGAAAAGTATATTCAGCATACCTACTATGAAAATGATTCTTTTATTTAGCACATACCTTGTATATTTCAGCAAAGTCCTCATCATCTACATATAGATCCTTCAAATGATCTATCCTCATGCTCTTCAACCAAATTTCTTGGAGTGTGAGTGCCCCTTCTAGACAATGCATCTATCACTTTTTTGAGAACACCCTTCTTGTGCTTGATATTGAAGGTATATGCTTGTAGGTACTCAACCCACTTCATGTGCTTGTGACTTAACTTTTCTTGTGAATTCAAGAATCTCAGTGCTTGATTGTCTGAATACAAAATGAATTCCTTGGGGAGAAAATAATGCCTCCACTTTCTTAGAACTTGGACCAATGCATACATTTCTAGATCATAGGAGGAGTATTTTCTCTTAGCCTCACTCAACTTTTTAGAATGAAAAGCTACTACTTTTCCCTTTTGGCTTAGAATAGCCCCAATCACTACATTGCTAGCATCACACTTAATAGTGAAAAGCTTTTCAAAGCTCAAATACACTAAAATAGTTTGAGTAGCTATATTCTCCTTCAGTAACTCAAAGCTCTTGTTAGCATGCTTATTTCATAAAAACTTAGTTTTCATTCCTCCCTTGACAGTATCTAACATAGGAACACAAATTGCACTAAATTGTCTTATGACTTTCCTATAGTATTGTGCAAGACCATGAAAATTGCTTACTTATGTTGCTGACCTTGGATTAGGCCACTTCATGATAGCCTCCACTTTTCTTTTGTCCATTTTCAGCTTACCAAGTGATAGAAAAAACCCAAGGTACACTAGCTTTGTTTTGATGAACTCGCATTTCTCCAAGTTGATCATCAACTCCTCATCATGTAGCTTCTTGAAAACAATTTCAAGTTGTTCTAGGTGCTCACTCCTTGTCTTGCTATAGATTAGTATATCATCTAGATACACAACTACAAACTTAGGTATGTAGTCTTTGAGTACTTCATTCTTGAGTTTCATGAATGTAGAGGGGGCATTAGACAATCCAAATGGCATGACAAGTCATTCATACAACCCTTCATTAGTCTTTGAAGGCTGTTTTCCACTCATCTCCTTCATGTATCCTTATTTAGTGATAACTGTTAGGATAAACCACAGACATAAATAAAAACTACATGCAAATATAACCAATAACAAAAAATAATAGAACACACAAAAATGAACACAAGGCACCAGGATTTAACGTGGTTCACCCAATCCCTGGGCTACGTCCACCAAACAACAAGTCTGATCTTATTACAATCTAGTGATTACAACCTGATTACAATCTGTAATCCCTTACAACTCAATACCGCCGCAAGAACCAATTTTGCATCACAACATTATGAAAAATACCAAACCCTAAGCCCTTTTATACAAGTATTAAACCTCTTTAGGGTTATAACATGTTGGCCATATGTCGGCCATAATATGTCGGCTACCATGTCGGCTACCATGTTGGCTACTACCCAAAAAAAAAATTTGAACCCCACTATTTATGAAGTATGTACAGTAATTTCCTGATCAGTCACCACAATCTAACAATCTCCCACTTGGGGACTGATCAGGATCCACACTAAACAACAATCTCCCACTTGTAGACTAATCCTATAGCAATACCACTACCACATGGGGCTCCCACTGGATCAAACCATCCTAGACTCTACTGTTCTTTTATTCATGTTCAGTCTAAAAGACCAACCAAAGCTGAAGAGGAGTTCAGCTTCTCCCTTGTTACAACCTTTGTCAACATATCTGCTAGATTGTCATTGGTATGTATCTTCTCTAGCTTTAACTGTCCATCCTCCAAAACTGACCGAATGAAATGGTACCACAACTGTATGTGTTTGGTCTTAGAATGCAGAGCTGAATTCTTAGCAAGATGAATGGCACTCTGACTATCTGTGAACAAATAATTATCCTTCTGAGGATGTCCCAATTCTTCCAAGAAGAACTGAAGCCATATCATCTCCTTCGCTGCCTCTATAGCAGCAACATACTCTACCTCTGTAGTGGATAAAGCATTAATCTTCTGTAACCTAGAAACCCAGCTCACAGCTGCCCCACCAATAGTAAAGACATAACCTATAGTACTCCGCCTGGTATCAATATCCCCATCCAAATCTAAGTCAACATAGCCCTGTAAATCAGTAGTAGAGCCCCCAAAGTGTAAACACTTATTGGATGTTCCTCTCAAATATCTGAGAATCCACTTGACAACATTCCAATGCTCAAAACCTGGATGACTTATATACCTGCTAATGACTCCCACTGCATGTGCAATATCTGGCCTAGTACATACCATAGCATACATCAAACTTCCTACAGCTGAAGCATAGGGTACCTTGGACATCTTATCCTCCTCTTCCTGTGTCTTGGGACACATCTCCTTAGTCAATTTCAAATGACCAGGTAAAGGTGTGCTGACAACTTTAGCATTCTCCATAGAGAAAGGTTGCAACACCTTCTCAATATAATCAGCTTGAGATAGCGTCAATGTTCTGTTCTTCCTATCTCTGCAAATCTTCATACCAAGGATTTGTTTTTCTGCCCCAAAATTCTTCATAGCAAATGCATGTGCTAATTGGCATTTCAGCCCCTTAATATGATCCATGTTAGACCCAGCTACAAGCATATCATCAACATATAAACATAAAATAATGTAGCTATCATCATCCAACCTCTTAAAATAAACACAGTAATCTGAATGACACCTATTATATCCATGCTCATGCATAAAACTGTCAAATTTCTGATACCATTACCGAGGTGCTTGCTTCAAGTCATACAAACTTTTCTTCAATTTGCACACTAATTTCTCCTTACCTTTGACCTCAAAACCCTGTGGCTGAGCCATATATATTTCTTCATCCAAATCACCATGAAGAAAGGCTATTTTAACATCCATCTGCTCTAAATGCAAATCTTCAGTAGCCACAAGACTTAAAACAGTATGAATTGAAGTCATTTTAACAACAGGAGAAAATATCTCATCAAAATCAATTCCCTTTTTTTGTGCAAATCCTTTTACAACTAACCTGGCCTTAAATATTTTCTTACCTTCTTCCTCTTCTTTCAACCTGTAAACCCACTTATTCTGTAAAGCCTTTTTACCTGCAAGCAACTTGCACAAATCCCATGTCTTATTTTTTAGCAAAGAGTCCATTTCATCTTTCATTGCAAACTCCCACTGAATCTTAGTATCCACTTGCACAACTTCATCATAACTTTTAGGTTCACCAGCATCAGTAAGTAAAATAGAATACAAAGAGGGAGAAAACCTTTGTGGAGGTCTAATTTGCCTTGTTGACCGTCTAACATTCACTGGTGTGTGTGGTATTTGTTGTTCCAGTTGTTGCACATCATGAGGAATGGTTGGAACATCAGCTTTTGGAGTATCATCCAGCACTACATAATCATCTTCTTTCTTCTCATGTTGCTGCAACAGATCTTTGTACAACACTTTCTCATTGAATATGACATCCCGACTTCTAATAATTTTAAGATTTTCAAAATCCCAAAGCCTATAACCAAATTCATTAATGCCATATCCAACAAAGACACATTTCTTTGATTTAGCTTCTAGCTTGGTTCTATTTTCAGAGTCTATATGAGCAAAAGCTTCACAACTGAAGGTCATGAGAAAAGAATAACTCACCTTCTTACCAGTCCATGCTTCCTCTAGAATACCACAGCCCAAAGGAGTAGAGGGACCTCTATTAATCAAATATACTGCAATATTGAAAGCCTCCGCCCACATGTGTAAGGGCAACCCAGCATGCAACCTCATGCTCCTTGCGCGCTCCATTATAGTCCTGTTCATGCGTTCAGCCACTCCATTTTTGTGTGGAGTCCTTGGAACAGTTTTTTGTCTACCAATACCATTAGTGGAGCAATAATCTTCAAATTCATGACTGCAATACTCACCACCACTATCAGATCTAAGACATTTTAATTTCTTACCAGTCTCATTTTCAACCAAGCATTTCCATTTCTTAAAAGTTTGAAATACATCAGATTTTTGTCTAAGGAAATAAACCCATACTTTTCTAGTTGTGTCATCAATAAATGTAACATAATAATGAGAGACACCAAGGGAAGATACCTGGGCTGGTCCCCATACATCTGTATGCACAAGCTCTAATTTCTCCTTTTTGTTTTCCTTCCCTGTCTTTACAAAACTCACTCTCTTTTGTTTTCCATACACACAACTTTCACAGAAATCCATATTCACACATTTCAAACCTGGTAAAACTTTCTTTGAATGAAGTACTTTCATACCTTTCTCACTCATGTGCCCAAGTCTATTGTGCCACAGCGTTGTATCAGAATCTACAGCAGCTATTTGTTCTCCTTGCTCAACTGCAGCAATTGTTCTTGAACATTCATTTTCCTTTGAAACAATCAAAGTAGAAGGAACAATATGACATGTACAAAGATATAAGGTTCCTACTTTCACACCTTTTGCTACTACAAGGGAACCTTTTAAAACCTTCCAATTTTTATCATTAAAAGTAACTACACAACCCTCATCACCGAGTTGCCCTGCTGAAATTAAATTTCTACTTAGTTTTGGAACATGTCTTACCTCATGTAGTAGCCAATGATTCCCATTCTACAACTTAATCTCAATTTTTCCCTTTCCAACAATCTGACAGGGTTCATTATCCCCCAAATAAATAAGCCCAAAATCCCCTTGGACATAATCAATGAAATAACCTCTATGAGGTGTAGCATGAAATGAAGCACCAGAATCTAAAACCCATGAATCATCAACACTCTCTAAAGATAGAAGCAAAGCATCCTCTTCAGATTTTTTACTTACCACATTTTCCTCCTTGTCTCCATCTGATTTATCTCCTTCATTTTTCTTTCGATTCCAGCAATCTTTCTTTTTGTGCCCTAGTTTCCCATAGTACCAACAATCATTTGGTCCTCTCGATTGAGACCTCTTCCCCTTTGACTTTCCTCTTGATTTCCCACGATTTCCAGAGTTACTTCCTCTTTCAGTCGTTCTACCCCTGCTTTGTGCATTTAAAGCACTTCCTGATGTAGATCCACCTGAGGATTTTCTATGAGTTTCCTCACTTAAAATAACACTGATCACATCATCATATTTTAGGGTACTAGATCCAGGAACAGAATTACTCACCGCCATTACCAAGCCATTCCAGCTTTCAGGCAAAGAACACAAAATCAAGAGAGCCCTAATTTCTTCATCAAAATTGATACCCACAGAAGATAATTGACTAGTAATAGTATTAAACTCATTTAAATGATCTGCAATAGATCCACCTTCTACCATTTTCATATTAAATAAACGCTTCATGAGAAATACCTTGTTTGAAGCGGAGGGCTTTTCGTACAGTGTCGTCTTTGCTTTTGTAATATTAAATGCCACCAATGGTGCCAAGCATAACCGAATGCTTCTGAGTGCCTTTCTATCCAAAAGATCCCATTCAACCTCTGACATAGTTCCCTGATTCTTGGCTTTGCCTTCCAACGGCTTCCATAAATCCTTCTGATATAGATAGTCTTCCATTTGCATCTTCCATAATTGGAAGTTTTGCCCATTAAACCTGTCAACCCTTAGCTTACCCTCATCTGCCATTGCTCCCACTCAACTGTGAGACTCCCACTTAACCGTGAGACTTTCCTGCAGAGGATAACTGAAAGACAACCTTGCTCTGATACCACTTGTTAGGATAAACCACGGACAGAAATAAAAACTACATGCAAATATAACCAAAACAAAAAATAATAGAACACACAAAAATGAACACAAGGCACCAGGATTTAATGTGGTTCACCCAATCCTTGGGCTACGTCCACCAAACAGCAAGTCTGATCTTATTACAATCCAGTGATTACAACCTGATTACAATTCGTAATCCCTTACAGCTCAATACCGCCGCAAGAACCAATTTCACATCACAACATTATGAAAAATACCCAACCCTAAGCCCTTTTATACAAGTATTAAACCGCTTTACGGTTATAACATGTCGGCCATATGTCGGCCATAATATGTCGGCTACCATGTCGGCTACTGCCCAAAAAAAAAAATTCGGGAACCCCACTATTTAATAAATATGTACAATACTTTCCTAATCAGTCACCACAATCTAACAATAACCACTCTTCAGGTCTATCTTTCTATAGTACATGGCTTTACTTAGACAATCCATCAGGTCTTCAATCCTAGGGATAGGGAACCTATACCCAATGGTTATCCTATTTATGGCTCTTGAATCTGTACAAAGCCTCCAAGTTCCTCCTTTCTTTGGAACAAGTATAGTATGTATGACACATGGACTAATACTCTTCCTAATTAAGCCTTGGTTTAGGATTTCTTGTATTTGTCTTTCTATTTCCTCATTTTGTTGAGGGGTCATCTTGTAGGATGCTTTGTTAGGTAGGGTAGCTCTTAAGGTAAGGTCTATCCTATGGCTTATGGCTCTTTTAAGGGGTAAGGTTGATGGTTTTCCATCACTTATAATACCTTGGTAAGCTTGCAGCATACCTTGAATCTCCTCAGGTAATTCTACCCTCTTAGTCTTCCTTCCTTCATCTTCCTTCCTTGATCTCAGTACCAATGCAAAATCTACACCTTTACTTTCTTCATAGTTTATAGGAACTCCTTTTCACTCACCATGAGTACATTTGGACCAATTGTCTTTGCTTTAGCATCTTCCAACAATGATTGTATTTTGAAGGTCACCTTGCCTTTCTTAAAAGTATATGAGTTATTTCCTCCATCATGGATAGCTTGGCGATCAAATTTCCATGGTCTACCTAGGAGAAAATGGCATGCATCCATAGGTAACACATCACACAAAACTTTATCCTTGTACCTTCCAATTGAGAACTCCACCCATGCTTGTTCATTTACTAACACATGTTGGCCTTTGTTTAGCTAGGTAACCTTATAAGGATTAGTGTGGGTATTCTTGTCAGTTTTATCTTTCTAACTGCCTCCTTTGACACAATGTTGTCAGTAGATCTTGAGTCAATGATGACTCTACAAACTTCACCCATCATTTTTTACTTTATCCTAAATAAAGTCCTTCTTTGACTTGGCTCCTCCTTCACTGGATCTTTAATCAAAGTTATCCTCATCATGAGGTTCTCTCCTTCTTCTGAATTTAGTGGTACTTTAGTATCCTTTTTTGCTACATTGGACTCATCTTGTACTAATTTTGTCCTCTTGTCACCTCCTTGTGATGAACCACCTTTCTCTGGACATCTATAAGCAAGGTGACCCATTTGATTACAATGGCAGCACTTCATATTGGAAAAGTAGTTGCCTCTTCCTCCTTGTCCACCACTCCTTCCTCTAGAATTAGAGTTTCTTCCTCTACAACCTCTACTTGAGCTTCCTTACTGTTGTTCACTAAATTTTACCTCACCTTGAGTCCTCAAATCTAAACTTTTTTCACCATAGCCACCTTTTTGACCTCTACTATCCTTGTTCTTAGCTTTACCTTTAGAGGTTTCTTGCTTTCTCTTTCTTTTCTCTTCTATCTTCAAGGCCATTTGGTAACACTATCTAATGGTTTTGAAATTTATTAGGCTCATCTCTTCTTGAATAGACCATTTTAGGTCATTCAAGTATCTTTCCAGTTTAATGCTTTCATCTTCAACTACCTTGGACCTCAAACACATTTTTTGAAATTCCTCAGTATATGCTTTGACATCCAAATCTTTTTGTCTAAAATTTTGTCTCCTCCTATGAAGCTGAACTTCATAGTCATCAGAAAGATAGGTTTGCTTCACTTTGTTTACCATACCCTTCCATGTAACTATAGGACCTTTTTTATCCTTTTCTCTCTTAGTTTGCACAAACTTCCACCAAGTAAGAGATGAAGCTCTTAATCTAGACTTGGCCACCATAACTTCTTGTGCCTCAGAGATACCATCACATTCAAAATCATTCTCAATGTTTTCAGTCCAATCCAAAACTCAATCTGGATCAATTTTTCTGCTAATAGTGGCACTCCTTTTGAAGCTTTGCCACTTAGTGCTTTGAATGCCTTTAAGAATGGCTCTTCAAGAAGAACAGGGTTAAGTGTTGATTCTTCTTCTTCCAACTCTAATTCCTTCTCCCTTGCTTATTTTTCTTCCTTTAACTCAATTTTCTCTTTGACCCTATCAATTTTGTCGTGGACTTCACCCAAGAGTTGCTCCATTTGAGCTAGTCTTTCTCTTAGTGACTTGTTATCATATTCTTATTCTTTAACCTTCCTGGCTAACTCAATGTTAGTCTCCATGGTTATGTCTTCTATTTAACCACTTTGTGTATTTTTCTTTCACTAATTTAGTATACTACAATATCCACCACAAGCCTGATCAAAACTCTTGCTCTGATACCAATATGGTGTATGTGCTCCAGGGTGTGCTTGCACAAGTCCTAGGAAAGCCTTCTACTTTCCCGATGACCCTAATCTCCTCTAGGATCTAATTAGGCTTAGATCATTAACTAATTCCTATGCTTACTCTTCAATAAGAGTGCTACTTCTTGTGCTTCACCTTGAAGGACAAACACCTTAGATTTTCCTCAATTCTTCCTTCTACACTTAGAATATTCCAAGTGCAAACTCAAACAACTTATGAACTTCATTGCAAGGATTCTTACCACTCCATCAATACTGATATTTCTTAAATTTAATTCCATTTTGAGGAATCTCCAAACTCCTTTCAACTATGTTTAGGTTCTTGCCTTGAAAAGGCTAAAAAATGACTTAGTAGCAATTAGGCCTAATGGAGAACCTTTTTTCTCTTTTCGCCAAAAATCTCCAAAGAAGTTGGAAAAATAAGACCACATCCTGATACCCTTTTGGATTTTATGAGATATTTTTCTAGTTTTGGACTTCCAAGGCCTCTGTACATAGGTATCCTACTTTCTAGGGCAAATAAGGCATTCAAGCCTAGTTTATAGGGCTTACTAGTTTTTTGTTCACAACACACCCACATGGATTGGAAAACTCTTGGAAATTATAGTACAACTCACAATGATCACACCACACATGCTTATGTGGTTCCTCTATACAATACACTCAAACCCTACAATGTTTGTTCATTATTGCTCTTCCAAACCTCTAAGTGGGCACTACCATCTTGCCTAGGGCTTGGTGTTAAAAATCCTTCCCCTGCATTCCATGACTCCTACTTCTAAATATTTATAGCTAATTGACTCTCCTAGAATTTACATCCAAAATTAGGGTTTACCCATGGTCATATTTCATGGGTGGGTCAAAACAAAACTAACTAGTTTGGATTGGACTAGTGAATAAGCTAAATGCAAACAATTTTCGAGGGAAACTAAACTATCTCTACACTCAAAGTAAAAAAAATGAAAAATACCTAAATCTAATCCTATTACATGAAACCAGTGCAATTTTTAATCCTTCAACCCATACATCACCACACAATATGAAAATTCTTGATTTGCACACTAATCATAGTCACAGTCACTATTATATTCACAAAAACATCATACAATCCAACCTCCCAACTCAATATTGAGCATTCAATAAGTAGAAGATGCCTTTTCCCTATATTTTAGGCCATCTTAGTGGATTTTCCACTTCTCATAATTAGGGGATCCAAGGTAACTAAGTTGCATGCAACATTCGCAATAAATTGCAAATGTTGTCATGAAAACTTTTTGACAAAATTTGGCATCTTTGCACTTATGCCATGATCCTTGTTTCTAGGACCTCTAACACCTCTAGGTTGATTCATAAACAATATAAATGACCTAAAAGCATCTTTTTCACCTATTCTATGTATTTAGGACACATTTACAACTCAAATCCCTTTTCCTAGCTAATAAGCCCAAACTTTCCAAAACAACTAACACTAACTAATTAGTGACCTTGGCTCTAACACCAATTCACCTAGTCGGCATAGAAAGACCTCATAAGGTCTAAAGAAAACACACACTAAATAAACTGAATTGGCTAATGTCAAATACAATCCAAAAATCTTCCAAGCAATGGAGGTAGCCTAGGTGTGCTCCTGTGCCACATTTCAAGGATGATGAAAAGTTTCCAAGTAGAGATGAAAAAGAGATTTAGAATTCCACCTACCATAGTAGAGAAATATAAAAGTGAGATTTGTTTTATTTTTGAGACAAATGTAATCTATATGGAGGTAGGTAAACCAAGAGTCAAATTCATTGACCCTATGAGACATGAGATGATAGAAGAGTTGATTGAAGTGTATACGAAGATAATTTTTGAACCTAAGAAGGATGAGGAGTGTCCTGGATGGGGCATATATGAAGATAAAGTCATAGAAGTGGAATCAACTATATAGTAAGGACATTAAGAAGAAAGTGGACAAGAAAATAAGTGAGATGTTGAAAGAAACTAGTATAAACAAGGAAGAATTCAAAGAAGCTATGGGCATAGCTAGAGAAATGAAAGCAAGTGAGAAGTCTGAAATATCAATTGCAAAACCATTAGCAATTTAAAGTGGAACTATTGAGGGGGTTACAATTGCAGTTCCATTTGCATAGTCACCTATTACACCATATGCATTAGTTACACTACTGCAAGCATAGTTTGTTCCATCTCCACCAATTTAGTCTATTGAAGAAGAAGATCTTAGCATAGTAAAAGTTCACCCATCTACACCTCCAAGAACAAGAAGATCAATGAGGTTAGGTGATGTTAAAAAAGTGATAGTAGAACCTTCAAAATACAAAACAATAAAATAAATTGCCACAATTCTGGGAAAGAGACATAAAACATTAGTTACATATGTGGGCAAGAAGAAGAAGAAAGAGACTGAAATTGAAAAAGATAAATTACAGGAAAATGAATCTTGAGCAGAGGTAAGGATCACAATAAAAGAGAAATCTAAGATCATAGCTAAAAGAAGAAAGAAATGGAAGTCAAAGATAGAAAACATGAATTATATGATCATTAATGATGACAATCTGAAAATTTTGAATATAATTTATCATTTATATGATGGTTTTGATAAATTTCAGTTAGAGAATGCTATTATTAGATAAATGATTTTGTTCAAGAAATTTTTTGTAAATATTTAGGGATAAATTCCAAATTATTTGTATGAAAGATTGAAAAATAGAAAGAAGAGGGTTAAGGAGGTTGACAAAGAAATCACAAAAAGAGTGATTAGAAACTTTTGAGAAGTTGAGAATGAGAAACACTTTCAAAAGATTATGAAAAGCCTAAAGCCATTTTTGAGGTACAAGACACAAGAAATCTTGATCATTCAAGTGACTAAAGAAACTGAGGAGGTACTTGTAAAACTTATGATTGAGTTTAAATATTCTTTGACACAGGCACAAAAGGCTTTAGAAGACAAAATAATGTCTGATGTGCCTAAGCCTAGCCAAGAGAAAGAGAGAATAAAGTCAAGAGGAGAAGCTCTGACTACTCCTATTATCACCATAGTTGAGGAAAAATAAGGCATTAAGATGAAAGATGCAGAGGTGACCACTTAAGAGATACTACATATTACCTTTTCTATAGAGACTATGAATATTTATAGCACTAATATTACATTGCATGTGACAGAAGATTCTTTTAAGGATTATGGCTATAGTGTTGACAATTTGGTTGGCTACATGAGCCCTAAGGATGAAGAGAATGAAGAAAAGGGTAAGAAAGAAGAAAAAAAATGAAAGTAGAAGAAGAAGATAAGAAAAAGGATGAATAACTAGCTACTTTATCGGATGAACTTAAGAAGATTGATAAGAAGTTGAAAATTGATTGAAAATTATAACACAAGAAACTTCTCATTTAACACCACAATTGAGGCATACAGAGATAGAGAAAGAGGAAATAGTTGTCCAGGTAATTGAGACATTGTCTTAAGTTAGTGAAAGAAGAGAAGAGGAATCATATAAGATAGTAATTGAAGAGGAGAGGTAGAGCATAGAATAAGAGGACAACCAAAATATGCAAATTTGGTCAGTCACTCCCACAAAGGCACAAAGTACATAAATTCCTAGCGCAAGCATGCCAAAGACACCAATGGAGTTATTCATAGCTAACATGATGGGTACTACATCTTTGACACCTACTAGTGATCCTAAGATTGATATATTCTGTGAGATAACAATGCTTGCCACTAGTAAAATTGTGAAAAAGACCAAAGGCATTAAAGGGATACAAGTAGTTCTTGAAAGACTGATAAACAAATTGCAAGATATTATTCAAATAAAGGCCACTGAATTAGACCTAGAGAAGAAAATTGAAGAGGTGATTAAAGTATTTGATAATCATTTTAGCAATCTTGAGGAAATTGCATCTAATAAGGCATAGGTAAATCATGATGCATAATTTTTTTTTATTGCAGACTTAGCAAATCTTTACTCTTGTATTAAATAGTTAAGAAGATGCTTAAATAAGGGAAAGACCTTGTATAGATAGTTTTCCATGTCCTACAATCTCATCAATGATATCACTAAAGAGTTGAAAGGAAAATAAGTAGAGTTACAAACTATTGTAACTAAATTACAGTCACCCAATATGCAGATTGAAGATCTAGAGAGAAGAATTGGAAAGGTTAGCAATGATATAAGTCTGATAGAGATGACAATAGAAAGGACAATCAAGAGATTTTTACTACTGAGAGAACATCTCACTCTTAAAATTAGTCATATTTAGAAGTAGCCAAATGAATTCCTTAAAGCTAAAGCATCTTATGAGAAATTTGTCTATTCAGAGTTTAATGCAATTGAAGTGACATCTTATAGACTGTACGCCCTGATTGGTATATCAAAAAAATTCCAAGATACATGGGACAAAGAATTCAAGAACATGATGACAAACTTTGCTAATTATATTATGCGCATATCAAATCAGTTAGCATAAAGGCAAGAAGGTAGATCCAAATTTTGACTTGTATATAGTTTTTGAGTCACCTTTTTCATTGATGTTGAAGGGGGAGTAATTATAAGGAAAATTGTATATTGTATATGCATAAGGAGATATAAGGTAGAGCATAACCAAAGGGGGAGTAATATTGTAATTAGGAGATATAAGGATGTAAAATGGTATATAAATAGAAAATGTTCCACATTTTGATATTTTGTACGGCCATGTGAACAACTTCACAATTTTTTATTTTTTTATTTTTTCGGACTTAGCCAATTTTGCCACATGTTGCCATCAATGCCAAAGGAGGAGATTGTTGAAAATATGGTTAAGAGGAGAATATGAAAATGTATTTAGTTTTTCATTTATGGAAACATATTATCTATACTAAGTCCAAAAATTATGGAGATAAAATTTTGCATTAATAACCTAAAAAATTGTTTATGTATCACAAAGCTTAATTGTTAGCACAGATACAATTTTGGCTTGTGAAGTTGATAGACTACAAATTAGCAGGTACAAAGTTGAGGAAAGAAAGATAAGGTCATAATGATACTACATGCAAGAGAATGAGTCATTTTGAGTAGTACAAATAAAGATATTAAGGATCTAGTGCTTGCAAGTATGCATAGGCAAAACATGAAAGAGATAAGGAATGGGATATTTTAAGTTAAGAAATTTTTTTATTTATCAAAATTAATGTAGTGCAAGGTAGGAGAATCCCCAAAGGAGATTTCCTTACCCCAAAAAAATAACCACACAAGGGAAGAATAACAATATATCAAAGATCTAAATCCAAACAACAATGCCAATTCTCATAATAGAATCATAAAATTTTCATTCAATATGTCTGACTGTAAGGCCTTCTAGGTTATGATCAAATACATAAGTAAATACAACAACTACTATGCAAGATCTCACAAGATCCAAACCCTAGCTAGCCTAGATCAACACTCTGGTAGAAAACCTAAGAAGAATCTAAAGTTGTGCTCACAAGCCACCAAGCAACCTTCTTGTTTCCCAAGCCCACACTTAGCTACTAGCTCTATTACACTTTGCTCCTCTTAGCTACTCCTTCTTATCCATGTTGGATGACAATGACTCAAGACTCCCCAAGACCCTCTACTTATACCGAACTAAGCCACAAGTCATCCTAGCTAGTTATACATTAAATAAACCCTTACATTAAATGCATATTTAAGCCACAAGTTAGCCTACAATAGATATTAAATAAAAACTCTCATTAAATGCACCTTCAAGCCACAAGTTAGCTTGGTAGCAAACATTAAATACATGAAATAAGGAATTTTCCACTTACTTCTAAAATGTCACCTATGAAACTTTATTATATGAAATGTCTTTTTCCCTCTTTTCTCCATTTTAATTTATTTTTGTTCTCATTTTTGTCACTTTCTCTCTCCTCCACAATTATTTTTTATAATATAAAATTATGCCCCATTTTATTTTTTGATGCAAGATGCTCCTACATCAACTCCCCAAGTAGATAGAGATTGTAATCGTCTTCATCTTCACTAGAGGTTTCCAATCCATCCCAGACAAACAAAATCATGTGTACACCAACCATCTCTACTTCATCCATACAAACATCTAAATCAAATGAATCTCAATATCTCAATCAACACAGTCACTCCTAGGAAAAAACTAAACATAATGCTTCACCAATTGTCTTTGTAACTAATCACAACCACCAGCAACAATATCCTCAAACATGAAATCCATGTTAGGAACATAAGGCAACTCTTGAACCAAATCAACAACATGTAAGCTTAAATACACAATAAGAGAAACATGTAAATCGTCATCTATGTCAACCATAGGAAGATTAGGAAAATATAGACCCATAGTATCATGTAGATACTCAACCACATTAGCAACTAGTGAATCCACACTAGCAACATAAAACTCCACATCATTAGCAACATCCATATCCTCAATCATCTTGGAAGCAACATATGAATTCAGATCCATATCAACAGCCATTTGAAAATTCTCATCCATACGTAAATTCTCATAATCAACAATCTCATCATCCACAATTCTCTACAATTTTCATGTCAGATCCATCTAACTGATTATAAAAACAAATATCATTTTCAGCTTTAGAAAAGTCATCATTTACCTTTTCCTCAATAGAAAAGTGTCTTTTCCTTTGTACAATCTTCTTAATCAGCCAAACCACTCTGTTTTAGAATGGTAAACTCCAGTGCCAAAAATCTCAATGAAACTCAACTATCCCTTCCTTAACTTGATCAGTTAAACTAGCTTCCAACAGAGTAGACATCTCTAAAATCTTCTTCTTTGCCACATTAAAGAGATCTATGATCATTCTAGGGTCCAATCTTCTAAAAGGAATCTTCCAAGATCTTTGCAAACCCTCTATAACAAATCGACACTCTAAAAAATTACCAACTAGATCAAACTTTTAGTCAACAAGATCAAAATTCCATCTTTGCAACCATCAATCCATCTACAAGTCCTCTATAATTGTAAGTTAGAACCATTATTTTCCACCTCACAACAAAGATATCTAGGAATTTAGAAGGAACAATCCAACACAAGATTGATCAGATCCAATCATGACCAGATAATCTTTACCCCAGGTCCTGGTGCAAACTGCCTCAACTTTGGCAATCTATATACACAGTCAAGAAAACTCACTTTGATACCACTTGATGTATTACAAGGTAGGAAAATCCCCAAACGAGATATCCTGACCCCTAGAAAATAACCACACAATAGAATAATAACAATAACTCAAAGATCTAGATCCTAACAACAATGCCAATTCTCATAATAGAATCATAAGATTTTCATTCAACATGCTTGACTTTAAGGCCTTCTAGGTTACAACCAAATACATAAGAAAATATAGCAAGATCTCTGCAACATCTCACAAGATCCAAACCCTAGCTACCCTAGATCCACACTCTAGTAGAAACACAAAGAAGAATCTAAACTTGTGCTTGCAAGCCACCAAGAAACCTTCTTATTTCCCTAGCCCACACTTAGTACTAGCTTTGCTACACTTCACTTCTCTTCACTACTCCTTCTCCATGTTGGATGAAAATGACCCAAGACTCCCCAAGACCCTCTACTTATACCTAGTTAAGACACAAGTCAGCCTAGTAAGTTACAAATTAAATAAACCCTTACATTAAATGCATATGTAAGCCACAAGTTAGCCTACAATAGATATTAAATAAATACTCTCGTAAATGCACCTTCAAGCCACAAGTCGGCTTGGTAGCAAACATTAAATACATGAAATAAGGAATTTTCCACTAACTTCTAAAATGTCACCTATGCACATTTATTAAATGAAATGCCTTTTTCCCTCTTTTCTCTGTTTTAATTTATTTTTCTTCTAATTTTTGTCACTTGCTCTCTCCTCCACTTTTTTTCTAATAATATAAAATTATGCCCCATTTTATTTTTTGATGTAAGATGCTCCTACATCAGACTCCCCAAGTAGATAAAAAAGTGTATCCCACACTTTGATGCAAAAAGAAATATTTGCAACTATCTTCATCTTCACCAAAGGTTTCCAATCCATACCAAACTAAAGAAAAAATTTGCACACCAACCATCTCTACTTCATTTGTACAATCATCTAAATCAAATGAATCTCAATAGCTCAATCAACATGCTCACTTCCAAGAACAAACTAAACATAATGGACTAGTAGAACTGCCTCAAGTTGAGATGTTGCCTAAATCAAATGGAAAAGTGAGAGATGTTGCCACATGTCACCATTTTGATATTTCCTCATACCACAATACTTTCTAAAGGCTTTGTAATCCAAAATTGTGCCACATGGTAGAGGGTCCCATGTTCGGTGCTTAAGTCAACCCAATGTGCACAGGCATAGAATGATTAAAAAGATTCAATAGAAGATTAAAATATCATTGTCTATTCTGTCAAATGAAAAAACATATGATGCTACCATATGTCATCATTTTGGCATTTCTCACACTGCATTGTTTCTTCAATGCTTTGAAGCTTGGAATTGTATCATGTTTCCATGCATCATCATTCTAACATTTCTTCATATACTAGTGTCTTTGTGAGACTCCGAAGCCTAGAATTGTACAAGATATTGCCACCCATCTTTATTTTGATGCCTCCTCATACTATGATGCTTTCTAAAGGTTCTGAGACCCATAATTGTGCCATGTGTTGGGGGTCCCCATCTTTCATGCTATCTACTTCCTTCATTGGGAGGAGTCTCCTCATGACATCTTAGTCATCCACTAAAAATAAATCTCATCTACATAGACAGTTGCATCTTAACCTTTCATTGGAGATATTCTTGTGACATTTGGGTCATCTATTTCAAGGGGAAGATCTATCTCAATGACCAACATTTGTTTTCAGGGAAAAGAAATTCCCTTTTGATCAATCCTACATTTTGCAGGTAGATAACATGTCATGACATCCTTCCATAATTTTTTTTTTGGCCATGGCATGCTATCAAGGTCAGTTCTTTATGGTTGAGTGACTTCTTGGGCCTTGTTTCCATGTCACCAATGTACTTCATGCCTCTTTAATGCATGTAATGATCAGATCTTTGTGGATTTGATCTCTCATGATTGGATGCATTATTTTTTACCTACCTATCACTTCCAGTAGGGACTCCATCCACATCACAACCCTTGTTGCTTGTGGAATGAGGCAACCATTTATGTTTAGTATGTTGATTAGATTGACCTCTTTTTAAGATGTAGCAAGTGTTACTTATGAAATGTGGCAATCATTTACCTTTACTGTGTTTATTAGATTGTTCTCTTTATCAAGACAATTGTGGATGAATTTTCTTTCTTTAAAGAGATCCTTTCTACTTACTCAACTCTATCAAGTCATTTAACCAATAAGGACACATCTTAAATTGTTTTAAAACCTATCCTGCACTCCATGCTATAATTGGTGGAATGGAAGGCCTATTCTTTTAAAACACAAATAATTTTTTTGGATGATAATATGTTTATCAATCCTTGCATAAGTAACTTAATGTATTTGTGAACCTACAATGATTTAAATTTCTGTATCATAAATGAGAGCTCTACAATAACATTCAAGCTTTTTTTTTTCTTTGGCATTTAGTATCATTGAAAAAAATATCAACACACCAAAAATTGGATCATTCTCTGAGATAAGCTTGATAATTAATATTTAATCAAGATTTAGATACAAGTTAAGACCAATCCATACAACACAAAAATGATGATAGGAACTAATTTCTTGACTTATAAACATTAAATAGCTATAATGACCCAAATCACAAGCATCATTCTAATAAAATTGTAGAACCATTGAAAGCTTTAAAGAGGAGTAGAAATTGAAGCAAAGAGAAACTCCCATTTTAAAAAAAAACATAAAAATTGTAATAATGGAATACCAAGGAATAAATAGAATGAAACAAGAGCCAGGTGACCCCCACAAAAGATAAAGGAATAACATAAGAACTCACAAAGGGAAATTGGATACTACAACATTAAAGATGTGTTGAATGATGTTTTTCAATCAATTCATGATATTTTCACTCTCAAAGGAAGTCCCTTTAGCAAACTCAAGGGACTTGTGTTTTATCAACAAAGGGAGTATGGTGTAGGAGCACCCTGACCATCTCCAATGAATTTTGGGTCATGTTAGTATGTTCTTAATCATGATAGGATTAGTGAAATAGATGTTATTTCAATTATGTGGAATTGTGTGTTCAATTAAGGTCATGTAGAACACAAACGTTAGATATTGCAAAAATCACATTTTCAGAAGGTTGGGTTTTTTGAAGAAGGTTAAATTTTCACATTGCCATGCTTTTCAAACTTTCACCTTTGGCTTTCCTACCTCCAAGCTCATTACCAACTCTTGTGCTGCATTTTCCCAACACAATCAAAAGATTAATGTGAAAACCTCAACTCATCTAAGAAATTACAAAATGAAATGATTTTTTTTAATGAACTTCATAGAGAGTTCTTACAAATTGCATTCGAATAAACATTTTGGATTAGCATCTGTCTTTTAAAATATTTAATCATAGTTGTATTATGTAACAAAATGGGTGTCTTTTTCTGGAAAGAAGAATTAAGATAGAAATATGATTTTCAAATTTTCAAATTGTTGATAAAACTAGAGATGATGGTTATCTATTTGGATTAGATGAAATCAAAAGTTTCTTTGGTTATAGAAATACAAACCATTCAACAATGCTATTACCCAATATTATTTGAATGTCCCAGTTCAAGTAAGTCATGTTGCACACACCAATGAGTACAATCGAGTTAATGGTATGAGAGATCATTTTTAATCTCTAATAGTTGTATGTCTAAATTGTTAATGTAAATAATTATTATTTACACTTTACTTAAGTTTACTTAAGATAAATGCATTATTTTATTATTTATTAGGTTAGACACCTTGGAGTTTGCGTACTCATATGAGTTGTCATGTTGACAACACAAGAGTAAGCAACTCTATTTTAGCACATGGTGTCTACAACACTGGAGTTTGCATAATTAACTAAGTTGTCATGTAGACAACATAGTTGTTCACACTCTTAATTAAGCACATGGTTTCCACAACATAATTTAATGTGAAACGCCTTTTTAGGCTTATCCTCTCATCATTGCACTAACTCTTGTGCATAATGGAGGATAATCTACTCTTGGTGGACATCTGCTTAGTTGTGAGGCTTATCATATTGCTAACTCCTAGACATTCTAGAAGCATTCTAAAGGCCTTTATATTTAAGAACTCCTATTGTAATTGTACATCAATTGAATTTCATATTGTTATTTTGATCATACTCTATTGGTCTATTTTGTGCTAGTTGTTGAGCTTCTTGGTCTTGGGTGATTTTTCCCTAAGGAAAATTCTTACATGGTATCAAAGCCATAGGGGTGTCATTTCATAGCCATTGGAGACCATTCTTGTTTCACCTCTCTAAGGACACCTTGATTCAGCTCTGGAGTATCTGCAGCTACTGGGAGCATCTAGGACCAAAGCAAACCTCACCATTGTGTCTAGAGCATCAATTCAGTGAAATTTGAGTATAAATTTGCCCATGTTGGGCCATAGTCAAATTTGAGGCAATTTTTTTGCAAACCGGCACCTGAAGGCTTGATTTGCAAATTTGGTATGGTCATTTCAGATCTCTATATTTATTTTTTGGATCTATCAATTTTGTTTTCTCTATATTTTTTGGATCATATTCTCATAAATCTTTTAGGCCAGAAGGCCTGTAGAGATTTTTTTTATAAGAATCGGGTGGTCAAATCTTGGCCCCAGCAAGTGGAATATTCCTTAATATTTTTGGCATATTCCATATTTCATCATATTAAGTAGCATTACAAATCAAGGCTAACCACATTGAGAGCACTGATCAGCAACAACATTCTCGATGAGTAGCATTTACAAAACTCAGTGGCCTTGGTTTAGTTTACCACGGTAGGCTCTCACTTTTTAGTGCATCGAAGTTTAATCCCACAGTGGATGTGGGACTAAACTAACATCCACTGGCATTATCCCCACCACCAGTGACAATTCAAACCCTTCTAGTCTTCCTTTTTAGTAGCCTCCAAGAATTTATTCTAGCCCCCATTCGATGTTTCCATTGGTAGCCTTCTTTCTAGCTTTCATCTACGATAGCTAATAGTATCGTTGGCCATGCAGAGCCCAGCCACATGACATGAGGACGGGACAGTCATTGGTACCAGCTCATGTAGTCAAAGGCCATCTGTATTGCTAACTTAGTTGTCTACTCATCACCAAGTTCATAGTCCCTGTCAATAGTACGATAGTCTAGCTCAGCATCCATACAGTGACACATCATTGATGATGTCACTGCCACATCATCTGAGGAGGATTTTTTGCTGACGTTGGTTGATCACTACATTAAATTTGATAGCTATTTGACCATCATTAGCAGGCCCAATTGCACTACCTCGATAGTTTTTTGGACATCAAATTTAACCTCACAGTTTGTTGATCAGACCCCTCTCTAGATTCAATTTTGATTTGACAGTCTAGATTTTTAAAAACTATATCTCAGTCATCCAAGCTCCAAATTAGGTGTAATTTATTTTGATTTTGGCTAAAATTTCCTAAACTTTTTAGTGGTGCTATTATTTTCTAGTTTTCATGCACGGATTTGTTAGAAATTGTAGTTTTTGATGAATGTACCTATCTAATCCTACATTATGCAACTTCAATTGCTCCATATGGACTCATTTGGACTCCAAATTTGGTTCTATTTTTTTTAAAAAGTGAATTATATTTTTTCTACTTTCTAGATCTGCAATCAGATTATAGGTTTGTGTGGATATGTGGATAAAAATACCACTTTTAGATTTAGGTCCTTTTTCACATTGTAATGCTTTGATAAAACTTTAGAATTGTTGTATGTTTGAGCTACAACGCTTTGTACCAGTTTTGAAATTCAAGAGGAGGTTGTAAATAGAAAATTAGAAAACCACTAAGGCCAAAATTGGCAAGTGACTATTGTAACTGCACTAAGTATAAAGTCCCAAAATCTTTCATTTGGGGGGGTTTCTTGATTGAGTGAATAGGGCGGTGTCTCTTGGTGTTGTGTTCCTCTTTTCCTACTATTATATTTCATTTCTTACATCATGGGAAATCTTAAGATTCCAAAATTAACACCACATAACTATGCCACATGGGCTATTAAAAAATGGCATGACTTGATGCATGAAGAAGTTTCTCAATATGTAGATGGTTCCTTTCCTAAACCAACATGTGATCAAGTATCCAAAATTTATATTAATGCTTGGATACATGTAGATAGGAAAGCCCTAAGTGATATTAGGTTAGGTGTTGAATACAAGATCCTCTATTAGATCATGAAGTATGATACATCCAAGGAAACTCGAGATGCCCTCAACAACCTATATGGTAAAGTGACTGGGGAGGGATTTTACAAGATTGAAGATGAGCTTTTTTCCCTAGATCCTAAGGCCTTTGATTCTATTTAGGATTTTATCATTAAGGTGAATGAATTAAGAACAAAACTAGATGATTGTGGCAGTCCTATTAAAGATGACAGGTTGATCTATCTCATACATAATAAGCTCTCATCTAAATACTCCATATTTGTCTCTTCTTTCAGCACCACAAAGACTACCTTAGGAGCTTCCTATAATAAAATCACTTTTGATGATTATGCTTAGTTGTTAGAGGATGAACAAACTAATTTGCAAACAATGGGGATTCTCAAGTCTTCAAAGTCTAAGGCATTGGTGGCTAATAATGAGGGTTCTCAAAATTTAGCAAGTCAAAGTTCAAACAAAGGAAAGGGAAAAAAGAAGAAGTGGAAGAATAACAAACAAGAGGATACAAAAAAGTCAACACCAACATGAAATCAACAACAAGGCAGGTCTTCTCCTAATACAAACAAAAAGGGGGACACTAATCAAGAGAAGAAAAAGTGTGCCTATTATAAGAAGATGGGTCATGATGAATATCAATGTTATCACAAACAAATTGATGAGTTGAAGAACATCATGAAGAAACACAATGTTCCACTACCTAATTCTTTAAGGAGAAAGGATCTTCATATTTATATTCTAAGGGCAAAGGGCATGCCTTACTCACAAACATTGTTAGTCAGGGAGCATGGATCATTGATTTAGGTTCCATACATCATATGGGTGCATCAAAGAGAAAAAAAAATTTCCATGACACATTCAGAGGTACCACACATCTTTGTAGGTGATGATACTAAAGTGGAAGTTGAAGGTAAAGGTGAAGTATAGATGGACAATCGAGCATTCAAGGATGTTCTATATGATCCTAATCTTACCTCCAACCTTCTTTCAATCTACCAAATGACTCACTATGGAGGTGGAAATAAGTTTGAACTTCTTCCAGACTCAGTGATTGTTGAAAACATTAAAGATGACTCTATGATTGCAATAGAAGAAGCCAATAATGATTCAAGGATTCACACTTTCTCTTCCTTTGTGCCTAAATCAAATGCACAAGCCTTGTTATTACATTCAAATGTAGAAAGAAAATTGTGGCATGAGAGATTTGGACATCTCAACTACAGATATCTTTATTATCTTAGTAGCAAGAAAATGGTTAATGGTCTACCTCAAGTCCAATTTTTAGAAGGTGTTTTTTCAGGTTGCTCACTTGGAAAACATCTTGAAAAAATGTTTGACAAAGGGAATTCTTATAGAGAACAATGTGTTCTTGAATTAGTTCATAGTGATGTGGTGGGACCATTTCCAGAGCTATGATTTAGCAAGTCTTGCTATGCACTCACCTTCATAGATGACTACTCTTGCTTTACTTGGGTTTTCTTCATGGTTCACAAGAGTGAAGTGTTTGAAAATTTCTTAGCTTCAAGGCTCAAGTAGAAAAGCAATCAGAAAAAGCCATCAAAATTCTTCGAATAGATAATGGGGGGGAGTATGTGAACTCAAGACTACTAGACTTTTGTACTAAAGAGGGTATTGACCTTCAACATTAAGTACCATATACGCCACAATGGAATGATGTTGCTGAAAGGAAAAATAGAACTCTCAAGGAGATGAACACTTTCATGCTACAAAACAAGTCTCTTCATTAAGTCTTTTCCGTTGAAGCAATGAATTGTGCTAACTATATCTAGAATAGGAGTCCTCATAAAATTTTGGATGGTATAACTCCTTTTGAAGCATGGATTGGTGGGAAACCTATGGTTAAGCATTTTAGAGTCTTTGGTTGTCCAGAATGGGCACAAATACCTCCATAGAAATGCAAGACATTAGAACCTCAAAGAAAACCTTACATCTTTGTTAGATATGCAGACTCACATAAAGCCTACAAGTTAATGGATCCAGAGACACACGACATATTCTATGAGAGGAGTGTACATTTTGAAGAAAGTTGTCCAAGCTTTACTTCTTCAACTCCTTCTTCCTCCTTCATTGAAGAGAGTGATAGGGATAACAATGAATTGGAAGATGTTTTTCCCTAACCAAAATAGTGGCATCAAATAGTAGAGGTTGAGGATACTCCTACTACATCTTCTTACAATATACCTAGATGGGCTAAGAAGAAATTAGATGTGGCAGGACCATTAGTAGGGAATCCTTCAGATAATAGGAGGACAAGATCACAGGATAAATCACTCTCACATGCTTATATTGCAATTTCTTGAGATCCACAATCATTTAAAGAAGCATAAGGTATTCCAAAATGGGATAGAGCAATGTAGGAAGAATATAATTATCTTCTAAGAAATGATATGTTGGACTTAGTCTCTCTTCCCAAGGGAAGAAAATTGGTTCGGTGAAAGTTGATCTATTGGACCAAATTTGTTGTGGATGGAAGTGTTGATAAACATAAGGCTCAACTTTTTGCAATAGGTTTCTCTCAGGTACCTAGCATTGATTACACTAAGACCTTTGCACCAGTGGCAAAAATGAATTCCATTTGTTTGACACTAGCTATAGTAACAACTCATAAATGGGTTGTTCATCAAATAGATGTGAAAAGTGCATTCTTGAGTGGGGATCTTCTTGAGTAGATTTATATGGAGCAGCCACAAGGATTCATACAGAATGCTACCTTGGTTTGCAAATTGAAGAAATCTATCTATGGACTTAAACAAGCTCCAAGAGCTTGGTATGCCAAGATAGATTATTTTCTTCTCTCAGTAGGGTTCACCAAATGTCATTTTGATCTGAATGTCTACATTCTTTAGAGGGATGATTCACATTTGCTTCTTGTGCCTTATGTTGATGACTTGATCATTACAGGAAGCCCAACATCCATTACTGATAGTGTCAAGGCTACTTTGCAAGATAGGTTTTAAATGACAGACTTGGGTCTACTTCACTATTTCCTTGGTATCAAGATACATCAGTCTTCATCAAGGATCAAATTATCACAACCCAAGTATGCTCTTGATCTACTTGCTTGATTTTGCATGAATGACTGCAAGGTTGCACCCACTCCATTCCTTTCAGGTGTTAAGTTAGAAACAAAATGTTCCACTCCACCTTTTGATGTGAATTTCTATAGATAGTTGGTTGGAAGCCTCATCTACTTGACACATACACACCCTGACATCTCATTTTCAGTTGGCATGGTTTCTCACTTCATGAAAGAGCCACATGAACTTCATTGGAAGGCAACCAAATGAATCTTGCACTATATCTAGGGTACACATACACATGGGATACACTATGTAGCTAATACAGGACTTTAGTTAGTGGGTTATACAAACTCTGACTATGTAGGTGACCTTGATTTTTGTAGGTCTACTTCAGGATATATGTTTCATCTTGGATCTAGCACCATTTTTTGGCAGAGTAAAAAGAAAAACACTATTGCTCTTTCATTTACTAAGGCTGACTATCAAGGAGCTATGACTACGATGACAAAAGCTATTTGGTTGTAGTAGATTCTAAAGGAGTTTGCTTTCGATCTACCTAGATGCACAATCATCCATTGTGATAACCAGAGTGCCATTGAAATCTCAAAACATCCACTGCAACATTAATGCACCAAACATATTGAGGTTCATATGCACTACATTAGAGAGTTGATTCATGAGCAGGTCATCACATTGCAATATTGTCCTACAGAGCAGCAGGTAGTCGACATCTTCACCAAGCCCTTCATAGAGGTCAAGTATCTTCATTTGTGAGATCTCTTGGGGGTGAGGGATTTTTCACTAGGGGAGTCACATGATCCTTCTCTTCTCTATTATACATATCTCTCCTTTTGGAGGAGGGTTTTTCCCTTGAGGTTTTTTCTCTTTCTCTATTTGTAGAGAGATTTCATTGCATTTGTACTTGGGTACCTAATATGACCTAGTAGCTAGGACCCATTATGCATTTCATCATAGTTTTTGTGAGCTTAAGTGCATTCCACTAAGTTTCACTTAAGGGGGGGTGTTAGTGTAAATAATTATTATTGACACTTTACTTAAGTTTACTTGGGATAAATGCATTATTTTATTATTTATTAGGTTAGACACCTAGGAGTTTGCATACTCATATGAGTTGTCATGTTGACAACATAGGAGTAAGCAACTCTATTTTAGCACATGGTGTCTACAACATTGGAGTTTGCATAATTAATTGAGTTGTCATGTAGACAACATAGTTGTTTGCACTCTTAATTAAGCACATGGTGTCCACAACATAATTTTACATGACACACCTTTGTAGGCTTATCCTCTCATCATTGCACTAACTCCTATGCATAATGGAGGATAATCCACTCTTGGTGGACATGTGTTTAGTTGTGAGGCTTATCATATAGCTAATTCCTAGACATTCTAGAAGCATTCTAGAAGCCTTTATATTCAGGCACTTGTAGTGTACTTGTACATCAATTGAGTTTCATATTATTATTCTGATCATACTCTATTGGTCTATTTTGTGCTAGTTTTTGAGCTTCTCGGTCTTGGTTGATTTTTTCCTAAGGCAAATTCTTACATAAATATAAACAAGAGGAGAATCGCATTATACTATTTTCTAAATGCATCAATCTTCTACTTGGTACAGGAGAACCTAGGGGTAAAGGTGAAACCCTAACTCAATTTTGGTTTTTAAATGGTATAAGCAACCATTGAGGAAATAAGGACTATAAATAAATTCCCAGGGTAATTTTTTAGGAGGTTTTAATAGGTAGGATTTGGAGTGTGAGTCAAATTTTGTCAATTAGGTCCTAATAGGCAAAAATTTCATGAAAATTGCTCAATAAGGAAAGATATGGAAAAATTACTAAAAGGGGGTAATATGTGTTCAAAAGTGGTCCATAGGTATTTTAGATTCATTTCTAAGGTTTGGAAACAAACTAGTCAAGTTTGAAGGCTCAACTTGCAAAATTGTAAAAGTTGTCAAAAAGTTGCTCATTAACAACTTGGCAATTTTTGCATAGTTTTGAAGAACAAACTACATGGGTAGCTATGGCTCAAAAAAAAATATAATATGGAAAAGGGAGACTATTTTAACATTCTCCAACTCATTTCTAGGGGTTGGACATACCATTGTAGGGACAGTACATGTGTGAGGAGGAGTTTGATTGACATAAAACGTAGATTTTTGGTTTGAGTGAAGAATTTTGATTAAATAATTTACTATTATAAATGGAATAGATTATTGAATTTAGTTGGATATTATATCCACACTTTTTATGATTCTTAGTTACCATTTAACTAGGTTTGAAAAATTAGTTAGACTATTCATTCCTGTTGTCCAGTTTTGACAAGGTTCAATGAAAATGACCAAAGCTTAAATTCCCATGGTTGGAACTCTATGACCTTTGGGAATCAAGTGATGGTCTATGTATACTATGTAAATAATGTTTTTTGGGTTTTTGGGATTTAGGTAACTAGTTTTACAAGCGAGCCCTAGGCAAGCAAGAAAGGCTTGACAATGTGCAATGAAGGCTTGAAATGGAGTTTGGTGAAGATAGATGATCGACACATGCCAATCTTGTATAGGAAATAAAGGAGTAAAGTACTAGGGGTCCATAACTTAGAGGATGAGGTTAGATCTAGAGTGTGGAGCAATTTGTGAAAGTTTCATTGTCATTACCTTTGAAACACTTAAAATAACGGTCTTTTGGAGTCATATTGTACAGTCACCATAGAGACCTAAGACCTAGAAAATATTCAAGCTTAGTCCATTAGGAACCAAGTTCCTAAAGACAAAAAGTGTCCTTACTAAGAGTTTTTAGAAATTCCTTGTTTTTAGGATGGCTAACAGGGGCTCTTAGGGCTATAAGGGCAAATAGGGAAATTTGGAGTTGTGGGTATGGTAGACTTACCAAAATGATGCATAATGCCATGAAATGTGGTAAGAATCATGGAAACATGGTCTAAACTTAGTTTTGGCCCATTTGGTTCATTTGGTGGAGTTTTGGCACACCATGTCAAAAGATGCATTGCTGGTGAATTGAAGGTAGAGGATGGAAACTTGAATTCTTGGGATAGTCTCTTGGTGAAAGGGGATTGGGAAGGAGTCCTTTAGGATTGGGTTTGGAATAGTAACCCTGTGTAGGCTAGGAGTAGCCTTGGTAGAGAAAGAAAGCTCTAAAGTGAAGAATCTCCCCATCAAAGTGGTATCAGAGCCATGAGGTTGTTGCTTGTGGTGGTATGTTGTATTCCACTGAGTCAAGTGAATCTTCAAGGATGGTTACCAATGAAGAGTTGGAAAAGGAGGTAGATGAGAAAAAGAAGCTCATGGAAGAGAAGACATGGCTTTTTGATGAGGTCATAGAGGAGATGAATGATAAGTTAAAGGAGATGGAAGATGCATCCTAAGCTAAGGAAGATGAAGACTTTAGCAAGGGTAAAGAGAAGGTGAGTTTGGAGGATGAAATACTTAAACCAAATCCTCCACTTGGTGAACAAGAACCATTCCTCAAAGCCCTCAAGGCCTTTGGAGGAAAGAATATAGGAAATGTCTCACTATTTTATGGCAAGATGGATGAAGAGGTGGTCCTAGAATGGATTGAAAGTATTGAAAATTACTTTGAGTGTGAGGGGACAACAGAGGCTTGAAAGGTGAGATTTCCAAAATCTAGATTTAAAGGTCAAGCATTGACATGGTGGAAGTTTGTGCAAGAGGAAAAAGAGAGTGAAGAGAAGAAACCAATAGTCAATTGGAAGGATATGGTAAAAAAGATAAGGGAGACCTATTTGCCAGAATACTATGAGATTTATATTCACAAGGATCTTGATGTGGCTGCCTATATTGAGGAGTTTCAAAAGTTGGCTCTAAGGTCAAGTGTATAGGAGGCAAAGAGCATCAAGGTTGAAAAGTACCTAAATGTCCTTAAGTGGATTATTCAGGATGAGTTGAGTTTGTTTATGTAAGAATTTTCCTTAGGCCAGAATCACACCAAGATCAAGAAGCTCAAGCACTAGCATAATATGGACCAATAAAGTATGATCATAATAACAATAATGAAAATATCATTGTGTACATACACACTAGAAGTGCCTATATATAAAGGCCTCTAGAATGACTAGGAGTTAGCAAAGTGATAAGCCTCACAACTAAGAACATATTGAGCACAAAAGTTAGTTTGATGATGAGAGGATAAGCTTAACATAGGTGTATCTCATAAAGAGATGTTGTAGACATCATGTGCTCAATTAGAGTACAAACAATTGTGTTGTCTACATGAAAATTTAGATAAATATGAAAAATCTTGCATCGTCAACAAGATAACTCATCTAACTATGCATACTTCTAGGTTCTATATGATAAATAATAAAATAATTCATTTAACCTAAGTAAACTTAAGTAAAGTGTAATAATAATAAATTATTTACACTAACAAACCCCCCCCCAAGTGCAACTTTGGGGAATGCACTTCAGCTCACAAAAGTTATAAAGAAAATGCATGATGGGTCCTTACTACTAGGCCATGTTAGGTACCCATGTACAAATGCAATGCAATCTCTCTAAAAAAAAAGAAAGAGGGAAAACCCCCCCCTGCATTACAACATACATCATGTATATAAATAGAGAAGTATAAGAAGGACAAAACCCTTGAAGAGGAAAAGGTCCCCCCCATAAGAGAGAAGAAGAAGAAGAAAGGAGACAAGGTAGTCCTCCCCTCAAATGTAGAATGTTGATTAGTGATAGCTTCTCCAAGATTAATGTAGAAGCTGATCCATGACTGTTGAATAATTTTCCTCCCTTTAGAAAGAAACAATGTCATAGGTACATATGAGATGCTTCCACAATGTGTAGAAATAATCCTAAATATGAATGGTGTCTCTCAAATCTACTCAACTGTCCCTATGTTGATACTGATGGTCACCCCTTCCAACACTGTTGAAAAGAACAATTTTAGAATCTAGCAAGGATTTATGTAGAATATATCCCAAAGAACCAATTGTTTTACGTAAGGATCCACAATCATATCAACCTTGTAAGATTGATCATGTAGAGAATGGAGAAGAGGGTCAAAGTTTTCCCTCGCAATAATTGAAGAAGGATCTTCTTCATTAAAGAGAAGATGTATATCATTAATAATATCTCCCAAATCTACTATGTAGGACTCCACAAACAAACCTAAAATATCTATCAAGTAGTCATCCCCTTATGCTAGGATTGGAAGACAAGGTGTGCCCAACTATATTGAATTACATGAACCTATGACTATAGAAATGTATGCATGTGGAATTTGTTGATGTTGTGACCTTGTTCTTTATCTATCAGAAGGATCCCCACATCTAAACTTGTTGAATCACTATCACTGTTGTCATTATCACTTTCCACAATGTATGAAGTATGGAGAGGATTAGAGGATAAGCTAGGTGAACTTTCCTCAAAGTGAACATTCATCTCTATGAATATCTCATGAGTCTTAGGATCCATAATTCTATATGCCTTAACACTTTCTTCATATCCAATAAAAGTATAAGGCCTTGGTGGTGGTTCCTTGCATTCCCTTGAAGATATGTGTGCCCATGCTAGACAACCAAAAATTTTGAAGTGTTTTACAACTAGTTTTCTTCAACACCATGCCTCAAAAGGAGTCATTCCATCTAAGACATTATGAGGAGACTTATTAAGGATGTGATTGGCACTACTTATAGCTTCTACCTCAAGTGATGGATTAAGAGACTTAGCTTGAATCATACAACCTACCATTGACTTAAGAGTTCTAATCCTCATTGCTACAACACTTATCTATTGTGCACTAAATGTTATAGGATTTTGAAGATCAATACCGTCAAGTTCACAAAACTCTCTAAGTCTTGAGTTCACATATCTACTTTCATTGCCCATATGAAGAACCTTGATGGCTTTACTTGATTTCTTCTCAACATGGCTCTTGAAGGTTAGAAACGTATCAAAAACTTCATTCTTGTGAATAAGGAATTAGACCCATGTGTAGCATGAAAAGTCATCAATGAAAGTAAGGACATAGCGACCCTTGCTAATTGATGTCACTGAAAAAGGGCCTGCTAGAACCGTGTGAACCAACTCAAGAACAATTGATGCACTCCAAAACTTCCCTTTGTCAAACTTCTCTTCTAGATGCATATCCATTGAACAAGTTGAACATTCACCTTTAGAAAAGTTGATTGTAGGGAGACCTTTGACCATATTTTTTGAACTAAGTTGATGAAGATAGCAGAAGGCAAGATGTCCATACCGCTCATGCCATAATTTACTTTGTGATTGTGAATGTATCAACAAGGTATGTTAAGGAGACTTAGACACAAAGTGAGAGAAATAATAAAGCCTTGTATCATGATTAACTTTACCCACTACAACTGATGAATCATCCTTAAGATTTCTCACCATTACCGAATCAGGAAGGAACTCAACTTTATTGCCACCTCCATAGTGAGTCATTTGGTAAATTGAAAGGATATTAGTGCTAAGGTTAGGAACATAGAAAACATCTTTGAACTCTACATTTTCCATCTCAACTTGTCCTTTCCCTTCAACTTCCACTTGTGTATCATTCCCTACAAAGATGTGAGGTACCTTAGATTGCTTTAATGAAGAAAAGTGTCCTTTTGAAGAACCCATATGATGTGAGGCACCCAAGTCAAGAATCCATTCCCCTGAAGAACTTGAACTTTCCATAAGTGCTTTCCCTTTTTCCTTTGAAGTGGATGGATTTGAATCCTTGGAAGCATTTGGCATATTGATTTTGTTCTTCCTAAGTAAGTTTTCCAACTCATCTATATCTTAGTCTTGAAATGATGCTTATCATGGTTTGGTTTCTTGAAATATACATAAAATAGTTTATCCTTCTTGTTGTTGTTTCCCTTCTTGTTGGAAGAAGAATTACCTTGTTCTGAGGAGGAAGATTGTTGTGTCTTTGATTGTGATTTTTTCTTCCACAACTTTTTCTTTTTGTTGGTAAAACTTTTTCCACCTTGATTTTGATTCTCATTACTAGCCATCAATGTCATAGACTTGGATGAGTTGAGAATTCCCATATCTATCAACTTGGATTGTTCCAACATCAACATTTATGTAAATACATCAAATGAAGGCTTAGTGAAGGCACTTCCCATGATCAACCCATGAGTGTTGTAACTCAAAACAAAAGATGCATACTCTGAAGGTAGCCTCTTCATGATGTGATGAATCAATCTATTAGCCTTCATGAGATTACCATAATCCTTAAGTAGTGCTCTCAATTCATTGGCTTTTTTGACATAGTCTTGAATTGTGTCAAAATTCTTAGGATCCAATAGAAGTAGATCATCCTCAATTTGGAATCCCTTTTCCTCATCCACCTTACCATACAACCCTTCAAGTTTTTTCCAAGCACCCTTGGCATCCTTAAAGCTAGAAATGTAGAAGAAGATATCTCTATGAACACAACTCCTAATAATTCCTAAAGCTTGGTTGTCTTTAACTTACCAATCAACTTGTGCATTAGCATCAATGGGTTTTAAAATTGTAGTGGTCATCAACATATAGATTTAAACCTTTTTCCATTAGTCTACTCCATACAATATCTTTCCATGAAGTATAATTGTGTGAAGTTAAAAGTGGAGTTTTAGGTGAACCGATGATGCAAAAAAATTAAAACAGCACAAGAGAGAAAGAGAAACACAAAAACACAAGACACAACCCCCCTTTTCACTCAATCAAAGAACCCCCCCAAAAGTGATGCTTTTGACACTTTATATGTAGTGTGTTTACAATAGTCCACTTGTCAAAATGGACAAAAGTGGACTTCTATTTTGTTTTTTACGACCTCCTCTTGGAGTTCAAATTTTGTACTTAGCAATGTAGCTCAAATGTACAATAATTTTGAAGTTTTATCAAAGTAATACAATGCAAAAAAAGGACTTATTTTTTAAAGTGGTATTTCTGTCCATGCAAGCCTATAATCTAAGTGTAGATCTAGAAAGTAGACAAAAAATTAAGCACTTTAAAAAAAATGGAACCTGAAATCTATTTAGATGAGCCTATACGGAGCATTTAAAGTTGCAAGATGCAAGATTGGATAGGTACAATGGCCAAAAATTGAATTTTTTAACAAATCCATGCATCAAAACTAGAAAATAATATCACCATTAAAAAAATTAGGAGATTCTAGCCTAAATCAAAAGAAACTACACTTGATTTGGAGTTTGGATGACTAAGATATGGCCTCCCAAAGTTGGACTGTCAAATCAAAACTGCATATGGTGAGGAGTCTACTCAAAAAAATACTATGTTAAATTTGATGTCCAAATAGTCATTGTAGTAGTGTAATTTGGCCTTCTCGTGATGGTCAAATTTAGGCTCATGAAATGCTGACATGGATTGTACAAAATAGTTGATGACATGAATAGGTTTGTGTGGTGGTTGACTATATTTGCTAATGTGTCACCTACATCAGTGTTGACGTGGGGCATAGCTAATGCTAATTTGGTGGTCATTGTGGATTTGATGTGGCATCATTGAGCTAGCAGTAGGTAGACAACGTAGCATCACGTGGAGGTACCATGTGGAGGGAGTTGAGATCGTCATGTGGTGGTGTCAGCATGGTGCCATATGTTCTATGCCAAAAAATTGTATTCTAATGAAGTGTAGAGGTCGCTAATGATCATTTGGCACTGGGGATGTAAAAGCCATTGGAGGTGGTGTACATAAGAGATGTAAAAGCCAGTAGGAGATTGGGTTGCAAACGAGAGGTAAGCCAATAGGGGGTGTGGGGGACTTTAGTCCCACATGCACCCTGCTCTAATGCAAAGGGGCTTTTAAAAGCCAAAGTTCACAAAGACTTCAAATGGCTAAGAAGCTATCACTGTTGTGGTCTACCAAGTTGACTGTGTTAGATTTGTATGGAACCACTAGTTTGGTTGTGTGGTCGGCAATATCGATTGCTAGTGATGTAGTTAAGACCACCGATGTGGAATATGTGCTAGATTTAATGTGCAGGAATATGAAATATTCTACAAGCATTGGGATTTGACCATTCCTTCTTGCAATAAAAAATCTCCTCTACTCAAAAAATTTTGAACAAAATGTAGAGACATAAAGACAGAAAAAATATAAATCTGAAAATAAATTACACAAATCTAAAAATGATCATACCAATTTTGCAAATCAAGCCTTCAAGTTCTGGTTTGCAAAAAAATTGCCTCAAATTTGACTATGGCCTAGGGTAGGCAAATTTATAGTCAAATTTCACCAAATTGACACTCTAGATGCAATGGTGAGGTCCGCTTTGGCTCTAGATGCTCCTAATGACTACAAATACTTTGGATTTGAATCGAGGTCCTCTAAGAGATGAGGTAAAAATAGTCTCCAATGGCTATGAAATAATGCTCCTATGGCTCTAATACCATGTAATAATTTTCCTTAGGGCAGAATCACACCAAGATCAACAAGCTCAAGCACTAGCACAATATGGACCAATAAAGTATGATCAAAATAAAAATAATGAAAATATCATTGTGTACATAATCACTAGAAGTGCCTATATATAAAGGCCTCTATAATGACTAGGAGTTAGCAAAGTGATAAGTCTCACAACTAAGTAAGCACAAAAGTTAGTGTGATGATGAGAGGATAAGATTAACATAGGTGTATCTCATAAAGAGATTTTGTAGACACCATGTGCTCATTTAGAGTACAAACAATCGTGTTGTCTACATGACAACTTAGATAAATATGAAAACTCCTATGTTGTTAACAAGACAACTCATCTAACTATGCATACTTCTAGGTTTCGATATGATAAATAATAAAATAATGTATTTAACCTAAGTAAACTTAATTAAAGTTTAATAATAATTAATTATTTACACTAATAGTTTAGTTTGACCACATTCCAAAGTTGTTTTCAAATGGCTAGGACAGTGGAAGATAAACTGAGGAATAAAGGGGACTCAAGTTCTAAAAACATAAGCAAAGGTAAAGGCTTCAGAGGTAGCTCAAGAGGATTTTCTAGTAGGAGGACCAATGAAAAAAGGGGCTATGGAGAATCCAAGTGGAATGAGTAGGCCAGTGAGATGAACCAAAGGGGAAACTCTACCAGAGGTAGAGGGTCCAACAATGGTGGCAAAGGTAGTTATGGGAACAACAACAGAGGCTCACACTTCAACAATATGAAGTGTTACAATTGTGGCAAGTTGGGGCACCCTATCTATAAATGTTCAAAGAAGGCATCATCATCCCATGGAGAGAATAAGATCACCTATATCCAAGAAGAAGATAATCACAAGGAAAGAGAAGTGAACCTTGACATAGAAAAGGGTGAAAATCTCATGCTAAGGAGGTTATTATTTAAGGAGCTAGTAAAGGAGGAACCCAAGCAGAGAAGAGCATTTTTTAGAAATACTTGCAAGATACTAGGTATGCAAAGTGATCATAGACTTAGGATCTACTTAGATTGTTTTGTTAGAGGAAGTAGTAAAAAAGCTTGGCTTGACAAAGGTTCCCCATGTGTGTCCTTATAGGGTGACTTGGTTGAACAAGGGGTAAAATATTCTAGTGACTGAACAAGTCTAGGAAGACATCACTATTGGTAAGTACCAAGACAAGATCCTATGTGATGTGCTTCCTATAGATGCCTATAATCTATTATTAGGAAGGCCTTGGTATTATGATAGGGAGGTAGTGCATCATGGGAAGGAAAACAAGTATTCTTTCAAGAAGGATGGGGTCACCTATAGGATACAATCCATAGTGGAAGAAGATAAGGTGGAGAAGGATACTACCAAGACATTTTTTATGAGTGGGAAATATTTCTTCAAGGACTTGAAGGAAGGTAAAGGAGTGGGGTATGTCATTATGGTGAAACCAAGGAGGAGAAGCCATCTTCACAAACACCTATACCTACAGAGCTACAAAAGCTATTGGATCAGTTCAAGGATATAATTTTTGATGGAGCACCACCAACATTACCTTTAAAGAGAGCCATAAGTCACCAAATTGAATTCATACTAGAAGCATCACTACCAAAAAAAGCTACATATAGGATGACTCTAGAGAAAAACAAGGAAATTGCAAGACAAGTCCAAGAGTTGCTTGATAAGGGGTTGATTAGGAAGAGCATCAGTCCATGTGTAGTACTAGTTATCCTAGCACCTAAAAAGGGAGGTAAGTGGAGAATGTGCACTGATTCTAGGGAAATCAATAGAATTGCAATTAGATATATATTTTTGATTCCTAGGATAGAGGATCTAGTGGACTATCTAGGTGGGGCAAGGTACTTTTCCAAAATTTATCATAAGAGTACCTGTTATCACATTAGGATGAAAGAGGGTGATGAATGGAATTTTTCATTTAAGACTATTGAGGGTCTCTATGAGTGGTTGGTAATGTCATTTGGTCTTACCAAAACACCGAATACCATCATGAGAGTCATGAATGAGGTTTAGAAAGACTACACAGGAGTATTTGTGGTTGTGTATCTAGATGATGTCCTCATCTTCAACAAGACAAAGGAGGAGAATATGAAAAACCTAGAAATGGTGTTGAAGAAACTTCAAGAGGAAAATTTGATAGTGAACCTTGAGAAGAGTGATTTCATGAAGGAGGGAGCTAGTGTATTTTGGTTTTGTAGTATCCCAGGGGAACCTAAAAATGGATGAGGACAAGGTAGAGACAATCTTGAGTTTCCCTACTCCTAAATATGCTACTGAGGTTAGAAGCTTCCATGGCCTAGCATAGTTCTATAGGAATCTTGTGAGAAGGTTGAGTGAAATTTGTGCACCCATGAATGACACCACCAAAGGAGGCATGAAGACCAAGTTCACATGGACCAAGGTAGTAGATGTGAGTTTTGAGAAGTTGAAGAAAGAAGTGGTAACTCAACCAATATTGGTTTTGCCTAGTTTTAAGAAGCCCTTTGTGGTGGAGTGTGATGCCAGTAAAATATTAGTTGGGGCAAATCTAAGCCAAGAGGGTAAACCAATAGCATTTTTTATTGAGAGGTGTAGTAAAGCTAAGACAACGTATTCAGCATATGACTTGGAGCTCTATGCATTTGTCCAAGTCCTCAAGAAGTGGAGGCATTACCTATTTCCTAAGGATTTTGTTGTCTTCGCAAACAACCAAGCCTTAAGCTTTATCAACTCATAGGAGAAGCTAAGTTTGAGGCACATCAAATGGATGGAGTTCTTGCAGTCCTACACTTTCACCATTAAGCACAAAAAGAGCACAAACAACAAGGTGGTAGATGCTTTGAGTAGGAGGTTGTTAATAGTACAAGAGGTCAAGTTGCAAAGTATAGGATTGGATGGATTCAAGGACTTATATGAAGAATACACTATTTTTTTAGAGGCCTACAAGGTTTGTACAAACTTTTAAAATCATTTCCATAGTGACTTTTTTGGATATACCTTGCAAAATGGGCTATTGTTTAAGGGTCAATATTTGTGCATCCCAAGGGAAAATATCATACAAGAGAAGCACAATGGGAGTATAAGTGGGCACTTTGGTCTTAAAAATACCTTAGACCTTGTGAAGAGGTTTTATTACTGGCCCAAGATGCAAAGGGATGTAAGGAGGTATGTGTTGTAGTGTGGAATATGTCAGAAGGCAAAGGGCACTTCATCCAATGCAAGGCTTTATCAACCACTACCCATTCTTAGTAAGCCTTGGGAATGCATTAGCATGGATTTCATAGTGGGATTATCGAGGACTAGGATGCACTTAGATAGTGTGTTTGTGGTGGTGGATAGGTTCAAAAAGATGAGCTATTTCATCCCATGCAAAGCAACACATGATGCAAGCAACATAGCCAGTCCATTCTTTAAGAAGGTGGTTAGAATACATGGGTTACCAAGGAGCATCCTTGCTTATAGAGATGTCAAATTTATGGGGAACTTTTGGAAGACCCTATGGAAGAGGCTTGGAAAAAATCTAGCTCATAGTTATTCCTACCATCCCCATACAAATGGTCAAGTAGAGGTCATCAACAGGGTCCTAGGAAACCTCTTAAGGTGTCTTACCAAGGACTTAGGGAAAAGTTCGGAGCATGTCATCCCTCAAGAAGAATTTCCCTAAAATGATAGTAAGAATATAACAACAGGGTTAACCCCTTTTCAATTAGTGTATGTGACTCATCCAAATGACACAATGGAGTTAAGGGACCTAACAACACATGACAACATCATTGGATGATAGTCTACTTGAACAAAGCTAGGTTACAAAAGGGCATCCCTAATAAGTTATAGATGAAAAGGATTGGGCCATGTAAGGTGCTTGAGAAGTATGGACCCAAAGCCTTCAAAGTAGACCTACCCAAGAACATGTCTATCTCTCCCATCTTTAATGTCAAATACCTAATACTTTATAAGGGTCCTAAGGTGGATGAAGTAAAATATCAAGAAGAGCTAAGAAAGGATATCTCAAACCTATAGGCACCTAAAAACAAGCAACCACAGGTAGAGAGAATATTGGATTCTAGTGTAATGAAGAGTACAAGAAATAAGGTCTATCAAGAATATCTAGTGAATTGGTTGGATACACCTAAAGCTGAGGCCACTTGGATTTTTGAGTGTGATTTCAAGAAGCATGGCATAGGAAATGAATTCCTCTCTCTAGCAGTACATTAGACTTCTTCTTGCAGGGGGAGAATGATGCAGGAGCACTTAGGAGTAAAGGTGAGACACTATCTCATTTTTTGTTTGTAAATGGTCTAACCAACCATTGAGGAAATAAGTACTAGAAATAAAGTCCCAAGTTAATTTTTATGAGGTTTGGATAGGTAGGATTTGGAGTGTGAGTTAGATTTTGTCAATAGGCAAAAATTGCTTGGAAATTGCTCAATAAGGCAAGATATGGAAAAATTCTTGAAGGGGAAAGATGTGTTTAAAAGTGATCCTTAGGTGTTTTAGGTTTATTTTCTAAGGTTTGGAAACAAATTGGTCAAGTTTGAAGGCTCAACTTGCAAAATTGCAAAAGTTGTCAAAAAGTTGCTCATTGACAACTTTGTAATTTTTGCAAAATTGCATAGCAACTTTTTGCATAGTTTTGAAGAATGGACCACAAAGTCTAAGATAGAAGAGGGGGTCTATTCAAACATTCTCCAACTCATTTCCATGGGTTGGACATACTATTGTATGAACAACACATGTGTGAGGAGGAGTTTGATTGATAGAAAATAGAGTTTTTAAGAATGAGTGAAGGATTTTGATTGAATATCTTATTGTTCTTAATGGAATAACTTCTTGGATTGATGTAGAGATTCTGTAAACACATGTTTTGATTTTTAGTTGCCATTTGACTAGGTTTTCAAAAATAGTTAGACTCTTCATTCCTGTTGTCTAGTTTTCACAGGGTTCCATGAAAATGACCAAAGCTTGAATTCCCATGGTTGAAACTCTATGGCCTTTGGGAATCAAGTGATGGTCTATGTATATGTTAGTACCCAATATGGACATGGTTTTAAAACTTGTAATCTATGTTTTTGAGCCACTTTGAACCTTAGTTAAAAGTAGTTCAAAATGGTTCAGTGGTTTAGAAGATCCATCTTGCAGGTTCAATACAAGCAAAATTCAGACTCATGGTTCAAAGTGTAGAATGGTTGACTTAGAAAAGTTCACAATTCATGATCAGTTTTCATCAGTTTAGTAGTTGAAAAGGTTTAGTGAGTTTGATGTTTCAAAGGTTCAACAGTTCAAACTTCAAGTGCAGAGTCTTAAACCACTTCAAATTGAAGTTCAAAGTAGTTCAGACTAGTCCAAAGCAATTCAATTTGTTCATGCAAGTTTAATCATTTGTTCTGAGAGGTTCATACGTATGTTTCAATGGCTTGGTTTCAATAATTCATTTCCAATGTTAGAATTGTAGGTTTTTATCCCACAAAATTGGAGGCTCCATGATACAAAGTTCATATTAAGGTCAAGTTCAGAGGTTCAACATTCAATTCACTGGTTCAGTATGTTCAAAGCACATGTTCAACCAAAGAGCACTAGAGACAACTATTGGAATTATACATTTAAAGAATTGGTTACTCAAATTGAAAAGAAACCAACAACAGGAAAGATAAAGATGCCAGCAGTAGATATAGCAAAGATTTCCAACTTTTCTCTCCGATACTAGAGACTTGACGCTATAGCAGGGAGGAGAGGTTTTCTCAATTTTTATTCCATTTTCTTGTGAGGTTGTGGGAGGTAGAGAAATTTTCATTTTCCTATTCTGAACTATGTGTTAGCAATAGGAAAATTTTGATTTGTTATAGCTTTCTTTCATGGTGATTGTAATTGCAAATGCATAATAAAGTTTTTGCATCTTTTATGCTTTAGGGAAGGGAGACTTGAAAGTTGATTGTATGTCAAAACTTTGAGTTTGAGCAATCCTCTTTCCACTAATTGTGAACTTTGTGTCACTTTAGTTTTCTCTAAACTTTCTTTACCATCATTGTTTCTTGTATACATTCTCTATTTTTGCACTTTCTCAAGAAGATGGAAAACGTATTTCTTGATTTCATCTTTTGTAGCATGTCAGGTGAATGAACTTTGTGTCATTTACCATTTATTTTCTTGTAGTCATTTAGTTCTCCCGCATCTACTTTGTGTTTATAAGTAGATGTTTGAAATCCTTTTGTGCTTTCTGGTTAAAAGCATCTACAATCAATTCATTGTATATCTTGCACAGGGAGTTGTACTTGATAAAAATTTAGAGGAAGGTTATCAATCCAATGATAACCTGTCCAACTGTTGGTATTGATTAAACCTTCCACTTGGGCATTAAAGGTTGTGTTTGCACGCACTTTCTAGGAGGAAAATCTGTTCACTAATAGATTTTTGGCGACTATGTTGGGTAAAGGTAATGAAGATCATAGCCTAACATTTATTTCCTCAATTTTATGGTTATCTCTGTATGAAAGAGATTGGCGACTCTACGTTACAGACTTGTTGAATCTTTGATTTTAGATTTCTAGTGTGTTTTATGGTTATGGTTGTAACTCAACCATGGGGGGCTCAGATTGGACCATTTTCCTTGGCCCGATATTTAGCCTTACTAAAAAGATCATGGGAATACCTTCCCAAGTTTCATGGAGACAAAACACAATATCCAACTAATCACATCAAAGCAGTTACTATTGCATGTGGGATTCTTGGTGTGCAAGAAGAAGATGTGTTCATTAGATTATTTGTTCAAATCCTTGTGGGAAAAGCTATCGAATAATTTTAGAATTTACAAGATGGATGTATCACAACTTGGGATGATCTTAAGGGGACATTCCTTGAGAGATTTCAACCCAGAGTTGATTCCTATCAATTGTTGGTAAATCTTATTCAAATGCAGATGAAAGAAGATGAATCTATAAGGGAGTTTATTGACAGATTTAACTAGAGTGTTGGTAAGATTCCTCTAGCCCACCAACCTACTAAAAGTAATAAGGTATGCTTCTTTATTGCTGCTATGGATGTTGAAGTCAAGTTTTGGTTACAATGCCTTGGAGTGCAAAATTTGGTGGACACACAAAAGGAAGCAATCAGGTTGGATGGTGCCTTGATTCTTAGTGGTATGGAATCCATAAATACTCCACCAATGGAAAAATACCTTTGTGGACAGCAATACTACATTGAGGAGGAAGCTACTAAGAAGAAGCGTGTTCTAGAAGAGACTAAATCCACTCCCAATGTTCCCCTTTTTCAGAATCTAACTTTTTTTAATGATGAAGAATTTCAAGAATCATTGTTGGCTGAAGATAATGTTGTAAAGATAATAGGATTTTGTTGCTCGCATATTGAAAATAATGAGGAGTGTGTTGCTCAATTAGACAAACTAGTTACCAGCTTGAATGTACCAATTCCAAGTAAAGAACTTGTTGCATATGAGTCAAATGAAGGGTTATCAATGGCTACTCTTTTTCCAAAATGTCAAGGTTGTTCTTCTAAAATTGCTAATGCCCTCTCTATTATTGATTCAAATCAGCATGATATGGTGCATCAGTAAGAGAAAAAACTAATGGATAGCAAAGAATGGTATGACACTCCTCTCTGAATCTTTCTCATATGTACCATAGCAAGAGGGATGTTTGCAATCTAAAGTAGTGATGAAGCAAGGAGATCTTCTAAAGAATATGGTGGGTCAAACTATGCAACCTTTGGTTTTGTCAACAAGCACTAATGATAAAAGGCCTTCACAAGTTAAAACATCCATGAATTTTGATAAAGCGGAATTGCATACTATGTTACAATATTTCATTCCTACCATATTGCAGCAAACACAAGTGGAATCTAACCCTATGAATGTGAAAGATCAATTAGAAGAGTGCTATGATGAGTTATGGCTATTTGGAAAAGAGAGTTGGATTAGCATATGCATGTGTCTTTCTAGTTTGAAGTTTGGCATTGAAAGAGTCATCATTAAGTGGTGCTTTGAAGCTGCTTCATTGAGGTACAATTCATTGATTCAGAAGGGCTCCTATTTCTCCCAACCGGTAAATGGTTTCATATCAATTCTTCTTTCTTATAGTTGTCATAGTAGGTTCTCTCCCTACCTTTGTATATACTTTGTAAATATCTTTTTGGTGTGCATAGTATAGTTTGAATAATGTGCAAGCTTCTTGCTTGCTAGTAGTTTAGGTGTTTTGGCTTGTTGATTTTTCTCTACTCCCCTCTGCCCTCTTTGCAAGTAGCTCCCATTTTTCTTGATCACTCTATCTGCCCAATGGATAAGGCACTTGTCTTTTACCAGAGATTGCTGGAGTTCTCTATTTTTGCATCAAAAATAGTCCCATAGTTAGAGCCCTTGTTAGTACCCATTATGAACATGGTTTTAAAACTTGTAATTTATGTTTTCAAACCACTTCAAACCTTAGTTCAAAGTAGTTCAAAATGGTTTAGTGGTTTAGAAGATCCATCCTGTAGGTTCAATACAAGAAAAATTTAGACTCATGGTTCAAAGTGCAGAATGGTTGACTCAAAAAAGTTCACAATTCATGATCAGTTTTTGTTAGTTCAGTAGTTGTAAAGGTTCAGTGATTTTGATGTTTCAAAGGTTCAACAGTTTGAACTTCAAGTGCAGATTCTTGAACCACTTCGAACTGAAGTTTGAAGTAGTTCAGACTAGTCCAAAATAATTCAATTTGTTCATGCATGTTTAATGATTTGTTTTGAGAGGTTCATACGTACGTTTCAGTGGCTTGGTTTCAATAATTCATTTCCCAGGTTAGAATTGCAATTTTTTATCCTACAAAATTGGGGGCTCTATGATACAAAGTTCATATTAAGGTCAAGCTTAGATGTTCAACATTCAGTTCACTAGTTCGATATGTTCAAAGCACAGGTTCAACCAAAGAGCACTAGAGACAACTATTGGCATTATAAATTTAAAATGTATATTGATATTCCATCTAATGTACTTGATGAAGGTTTTCAATGCTTTTCTATTGCATGTTAAACAATGAGAATACAACATTAATGAGGCAACAATCAACCATATGCCAATGGGAAAGCATGCATGCAAATGAATAGATTATACCACTCAAAGCTCATGGTTGTAGAAGATGAATGCATCTATTTGGAGCCAAGGAAATATATATTTAACATAAATTGGTCTAAATTTTCTATATGTTATCAGATGGGCTGTGTACTGAATAAAACAAAATAGAACAAGATTTGTTGAAATTGGATGTTTGTTGTTCCAGAAAAAAGTTTCTGTTCGAGGGCCATAACTCTCAACTCCAACATTGGATCTTTCTAAAATTGAAATATGTTCGACATAATAAAGATATCTAAATTCTCACCAAAGTGATCTCAAAAATTCCTTCTGGTTTGTGAGATATAGGTGACTGTGTGCAGGTCTATCAAAATTATCCAGAACAACCAAAAATGCAGATGCTAGAAAAATAGTCATATTTTGAGGGCTATATCTTCTAATCCAGCTATTGGATCAAGGTAAATTTTGGATATGTTTTAAAAAAACCTAATTCTGTAAAACTTCTCCAAGTAGTTTTTCTTGCGTATGTACAGATCAAAAGTTATAGGTTTTTTAATACAACACTATTGGATCAACACTCTGTCACTAGAAAATGCCACTTGTCCATGCATATATCATACAGGTGCTCAAAAAGTGTTTAATTAAATGCAGCCGAAGGGAAATCTTGAAATGTTTTAAAAGCCTTGAAAGCTATTTAACATAGTAGGATATTATAAAGATGAAAGGCCATTGAAAATAATCAAACTTGTGATAAATTTTATCTTATAAAGAAAAACTTTTTAAAAAGTTAAAGGAGAGGTCATGTTATAAAAGATTGGAGTTGATCTAATACCCCAAGAAGATGAAAAGATGGGTTTTCTTTCAAAGAATGAGTTACTCAAATTGAAAGAAACTAACAATAGGAAAGATAAAGATGCTAGCAACAGAGATAGCAAAGGGTTCCAACTTTTCTCTTTGATACTGGAGACTGGATGCTATAGCAGGGAGGAGAGGTTTTCTCAATTTTTATTCCATTTTCTTGTGAGGCTATGGGAGGTAGAGCAAGTTTTCATTTTCCTATTCTTGTGTGCTAGAAAATGTGACATGTTAGGAGCATGGGTTAACAAACAAATATTAGTCAAAAACTTTGAAAGTGTATCAAAGTTTCATCAAAATGAAAGGAAAAAACACTAATTAATGCTTGTTTGGGTTTTGCAACCCTAAGCAGCTAACAAACTCAATCTTCCAACCACCTCTATAGCTCAACAAAGGCACCCATAAGAGGCCTTGTTGGTGTGTTAAGATGGTGGGGTATGTTTGGTGTGCTCTCCCAAACACAACAATGGAGTGAATCTCTTGAGTGTATGTGCAAGTGTGAGTGAAAATGAAATATGAACCTAGGCTAGATGAAATGAAGAACACCTCAAGAAATGGCTATGGAGAAATCCATACTTGAAGGTATTCAAGGATGAAACTATGGAATGCAACTAAGAAACTAATGAGATGTGCAAGCTAAACTAAGATTTAAATGAAATGGGGATGCTAATACATGAAGAAACTAGACTAACAATGCATAAGGCAAACTAAATCAGCTACCAAATGGTTAGTATGATCCTAAAAATCTTTATGAAAATCAAACTACAATGCAAACTCTTAGCATGAGAACTCAAAACTCAAAATGGCATGGTAACAATGCAATAAATGGGAGATGCAAATGCTTGAGACAAGTCCTCTATTTATAGGCTTGAGGGAAGGCTTGGTGAGGTGACATCCATGTAGATGCCACATAAGGTGACATGCAAGCTATGCAAATCATCAAGAATTCAAAGTTTTCTCACACGTGTGAGCAAACTTGAGAAGAAGAGTGGGAGACAAGAGTGTGTAAGCATGCCATCTCACACATGTGTGAGCACACTCTTAGGCTAACGAGGGGGATTAGGGAGATGATTAGGAATGATTAAGTGGGATTAGATAAGAAGTAGGCTTAAGAGGATGACAATGATGGTTATAGGCTAGGCTCTAGGTTAGGCTTAAGATTAAATTAAATTTAATTTAATTTAATCATGGATTTAGAGGAATTAATAGGATGTGAAGATTTAAAAAAATAAAATTTATTTAAAAATGGGAAAACATGGAGGATCATGTGTTAAATTAATTTAACACATTAAGGCTAGAAGTATTTAAATTATATTTAAATACTTAGATAATGAACTCATTTAATTAAAATAATTCAATTAAATAAGTAGAGGAATGTGACCAATATAATTAATTACAATGTCACAGACAATATTAAAATTAATTAATATAGTGTTTAGGGATGAATTTAAGCATCTACATTTTGCCCCTCTTTGATGTGATTTCGAGACGACATCATATCAAAGAAGAAAAAAATAGGTTACAACAAAGAAGGAGGGAGTCCTATGGCGATGACAGAGGAGGAGGGTGCCCCCTCGCAAAAATTGCGCAAAAAATAAATTTTGGGCAATTTTTGCGAAAAAGGTCTTAAGAAATAAGAAAATGGAGAGAAAATTGAAATTACTGACAACATTTGCATGGCTTGTAGGTAAACAGCGGACGGACATTGCTCAGGGAAGTCAAGGGCTCAAACGGGGTCTGTGGGGGGGCTTATATAAGCCTTCGAGGGGCCCAAAGAAGGTCATTATCACATTGCGAGTAGAGCATCTAGAGAAAACATGGACCCCATTGATCGATTGTGGCTTGGTGAGTGCATTTGGGAGTACCAGCGAGTAGCCAGAATGGGCCTACCAGTAAGTCATCTAATCCTCTTCGTGTTTTGGTAGGCTAGACTAGACTAGGTGCATTTATTATGTCATAAATGCACTAAAAAAGAGGTTCGAGCAGAGACGACAGTCTCTACCCTGTCGTTTGTGAACACAAAAAAGTGGCGACCTCAACATTCGTTGAGATGACAAGATTCATCCTGTCATCTACACAGACGCCAAAAGGGGGAAAGATGACAGGGTGAACCCTATCATCTTCGCGGACAACAAGGGCAGTAGAGATGATGAAGAACATTTTGTCGTCTTCGAAGATGACAAAAGGTTGTTATTTATGGGTATTGGTGTCTGCGTGGATCAGTGTTTTTGCTTATCAACGTCTGCACATATCGACATTTGCACCAATTAGTGGCCTCATCAATTGAGTTATACTAGGAGCCAAGGGGAAGATGCCCTACTCTAGGGACATCATAGGCTAGAAAAACGGGCGCTCTGGATGTCTATGCTACAGGAGGACATGATGGTGTTTAGGTTGAGGGAGCACTATCCTTCGACCATGGCGATACAGGAGAGACTCACAGATGTAGATTGGGGACACGTGTGACTGTGTGGCTTAGAGCATGTACACGAGTGGCTAGATCTTAGGGCACATTCAGCGTAGCTATCAGCTCTCATAGAGGAATGGCACATGCCTATAGGGAGCTTCCATCTGTCGATAGGGGAGGCTATAGTCACACTGCTGGATGTGTGGCAGATCCTACGAGTACCGATCAGAGGCGCATACCCAAAGTATGTACTAGAGGGTTCTGATCCATTCCTTAGGGAGTGCTTCGACAGATGGCGACAGCGACTACCTATCCAAAGGTTGTGGTTGTCATGGAGGGGCACACTAGAGCAGAGGCTACCAAGGCTAATAGTATACCTAACCTCACTGATATGGAAGATGCTACTAGATCATGCAAGACATGGGTGGCCGATCGATTGGGCATGAGTGCTAAGCACCCTACTACAGGAGCAGGGAGTGGTTTACTACTAGGGACAAATGATCCTGGCCAAGCTATATCATGATTTACACACGTGTGCATATCAAACCCAGCACACTGTAGGACTAGGACTAACGCTACTGATGGTCTGGTCATGGGAGCACATTAGAGTCATATGGCCTATCACTCAACGAGAGACTAGGCAGCTTGGGGAACCATTCACCTATAGATATCGGCCTCCCATCCAATATACATCAACAAAGTCTATGGGATTCTGGCACCGATGCATAGATAAGATCATCATGTTCGAGTGGACTCCCTATGATGGGGTAGAGCGGTGGGGGTAGACTCTAGTAGCAGGGGGCAAGGATGACACAGAGGATCAGATGTACCTCCCATACACATAGACTAACTACTAGATCATTGGTCGATCCATTCATGTGATCATGTGCTACATGCCCTCTTGAGTGTGACTGCAGTTCGATAGGATACAGGATGCAATACCATACAGATTTTTATATCCTGTTGTGTCATGAGAGTATGGCCGGTTATGGAGACACGGGACTACCTTATGATTGGCCTAAGCTTCTTGGTTGGGGATGGTAGTAGTGCCATGGGTGTATGGTCAAGATAGGGGAGACCCAGGTATGACACTGGCATATGAAAAATGGTGGGCAGCCCATCAGTGAGTCAAACTTACAGTGCTAGGGGCACCTCCACCAATAGAGAAGGCACATGGGGAAGGGGATGGAGCAGGGGACAGTGGGTAGGAAACTATGATGCTACCACCAGCATAGGGGGCACAAGAGGGACTGCACAGGCATAGAGTCTAAGCGAGGAGAGGACCAGGGCCAACACCAGTATAGGGGCCACCACAAATAGCACCCCAGGCATAGGTACAGGTACAACCACAGGCACCACCACAGGCACCATTGTAGGCACCACCATAGGCACCTCCACAGGTTCAAGTAGAGGACTCAGACATGGTCAGGGTCGAGAGGGACAACTTGTGGGTAGAGGTAGCCCAATTACAGGGGATAGCACAGGTGCGGCAGGCACAAGAAAATAGCTTAGAGCAGGCCATGAGGGCCATACAGGTAGAGCTACAGGTACAGAGGGCCAAGGGGGATAGTGCACAAGAGGCCTTAGTGGCCCTACAGGCATGGGTGGATGCAAGGGAGTTTGTAGGGATGGGCATCCCTACAGGGGCAGAGGAGTAGGTAGAGATGGAGAGGCTTCGAGTAGGGGTAGCCGCATTATAGGCCAAGAGGGCCACCCATTAGGTGTAGCTGGACAGATACCTCAGGTAGAGGGACATAGCCATGTCGATGTTACAGCCTAGGGTAGCCATCTTAGTGATGCATGAGGCCCTCATAGCTAGCCAAGTAGAGACACAGGCCATATGAGAGGCAACCTATTATAGGTCACTTTATATTGAGGTCATGCCTGCTAAGCAGTGACAGCTAAATTTTGAGAGGGGAGCCAGCTCATGGATTTCAGGCGACAGAGCGAGATCATAGCAATTCGTAAAACAATAGAGACCTCCTCAGGGGGGGGCAGGGCCCTCATAGCTAGTGAGTTGATGCTATATACTGATCAATTTTTTAACAAATATGTGCAGATGAAATGAGTTTTTGATGATGCATTTGTACTATATGATTCTTCATGATTTGTATATGGACTGTACAGACACTATTTTTTTGATATATACATGACATGATTCAATGACTCTATATGTGTATGAATTTATGTGATGCATATGATGTGTATGATGTGGATACTAACACTTGTGATGCAGGATGTAATGCTATGTGATGTGTTTTATGATGTATGCATATGTACATGATGCCTAACATGTGTGATGCAGATTTGTGGGTGATTATGAAATGTATGCATTGTTTTATTTTACATGGATGCATTATATATATGTGAGATGTGATTATGATGTATATGCCTCTATATGTGATGAATGTATGCAACTAATAGAATGATCTAATGCAATTTAATAAAATGAACTAAAAATGCCTATTAAACACTAAATGAGATGAATCAAATGAACACTAATGCAATGGAAAATGAATAAATGCAATAATGAGAAGTGAATGCAATCTAATGGAAATGAACTAATGAATGAATATTTTTCATAACTGTCACTCATAAAAACCCATTAGCGTAGCATAGGAGGGGGGAAATAAATAGAACCTTGTCTTAAGCATGAATCAAATGAAACCCTACACTACATGCATCCTAACTACATGATATCAAGAGATTTCATTGTGTTTATATGAAGAGCACACCTTAAGTTAATTTTGCAAATGAGTTTATGCATTATATGCTAAGAAGCATAAATGACATGACTCTTTTGTGTGTACTAGACATACAAAACCCTAGAGACTTTAGGACGATAGGTGTAGTTTGCATAGTCATGGTGGATCAAATGTCATATACAAAATAGAGAGGTCTGGGCACACCCAAAGTCTTTTAGGGATCTTTGGTGGGACATGTGTTAACCCGTTGCCCCCATTATGTAATGCATTAGCATAACCTAAAACTAACACATATGAAATAAGGCCTCAAAAATAGATCATACCAAAAAAACATGTGTAGTCAATGAAAGCCATTCAGGTACTACCAAAATATGGAAGATCAAGGTGCACCATAAAAGGCTTTCACTAACACACACAAAAATAAAATCAATCAAAAAGAGACTTCATGACCAAGTAGTCATTCAGTCCACAGTTCCTGCTAAGAACATTAGGTCTAAAAGTGAATGTCACAAAATCACCTATAGGAAGGATTCATCCTATAAAAGTGTGTCAAATGATCATAAAATCATGTATTTCTAGCAAGGGCTATGAAGTGAACAAGTTCTTGAATCATTAAGTCTTAAATGGTGATTTTGTGTAATTCCAAGTGTGGTCACTGTTGTGAAAAAGCTTAGTGTAATGGGATTGACAATCACTCGATGGAAAAAATGCCATGCAGACTAGAGGTCTTTCAAAGATGAAAGTGAAACAAAGCCTTGCAGACAAGAGGTCTTTTATTGGATGCATGAAACACAAAAGGCTAGATAAGACTTTGCACAAGGGAAGTGGAATGGTGGAATGGAGTCAAGCAGAATGAGCCTTATAGAAAATGGATCAAACCATACTTTTTTCAGGAACATTTTATGATTTTTTTTTTGGATTTTTGGATTTTCTAATTTTTTGAATTTTTGTGGGACTATAAACACTGTACAGGAACTACAAAGGCTCAAGAATAGAACTGCTTGAGATGCTAGATATTTACAGGCTTAGGGAGCGGATCTCCCTCTAGAGTAGCAATCTGATATGCCCCAAAACCATATTTGGCTATAATGATAAATGGACCTAGCCAATTTGCCTCAAACCTTCCTTTCTTTTCATGGTTCTAGAGGTTCTTCATATTATGCTGCAAAACTAAGTCACCCTCTTCAAACTCTCGTGGCTTGACTTTCTTGTGATACTAAAGCTTAAGGAAATTTTGATACACACAAAGGTGGTTTAGGGCATTGAGTCATCTCTCATCAAGGAGTGCCAACTCTTGCAAGCGAGCAACTTGGTAGTCTTCTTCTAATATCAGATTCTTGAGAGAGATTTTGAGGGAAGGGAGCTCAATTTCGTTGGGAAAGACAGCTTCGGAACCATAAACTAGGGAAAATGGGGTGGCTCCTATGGGGGTGCGAATGGAGGTATGGTAGGCCCAAAGGGTGGGAGAAATTTGGATGTGCCAATCATGACCAACTACATCAACAATTTTCTTTAGGATTTTCAAAATGGTTTTATTGGTAGCTTCAGCTTGGCCATTGCCTTAGGGGTAGTATCTAGTGGAAAAATGCTAGGTGATTCTGAATTTCCTACACAATGTGGCAACCTCCTAGTTTTTGAAAGGGGTTCCATTATCAGTCATGATATCTTGAGGTATACCAAAATGAAAAATAATGTAGTTCAAGATGAACTTCAAAATCTATTTTTCAGTAATGTAGGTTAATGGAATAGCCTTGACCCACTTTGTGAAGTACTCAGTGGTGGAAATAATGTACTTATGGCCATTTGAGGAATTTTGGTATACTTGACCAACAAGATCGAATCCCTAGTGGGAAAAGGGCCATGGGGTGATGGTTGGCTGAAGGTCTTGGGCGAGAGCGTGTATCAAATCACCATGCTACTGACATGGAACACATCTTTTCACAAACTGATATGCATCTACTTCCATAGTGGGCTAATAGTAACCTATCCTAAGAAGCTTTTTTGCTAACATAAGGTTGCTAGAGTGGGCACCACAAATCCCTTGGTGAACCTTGTCTAATTTTTTTTTGGCTTCATCTGAATTGAGACATCAAAGGAGGGTTCTATCAAAGTGTTTTTGAAAAAGTGTGTCACCTAGGATGGTAAATCGGGTGGTTCGGCGAACAAAGGTTTTCCTTTGATTTGGGGTGAGGGCTATGGGAATAGTTTTGTGACATAAATAGGCAAAGATGTTAGCATATGATGGAGACTCAAGACCAACAATCTCACACACCAACTCTAAATTAGTTTGCTCATAAGAAGGAGTAAAAAGATTCTCAACGAGAAACTCACATTTAGGACTATATTCTAGGATGGAAATCATAGAGGCAATAGTAGCCATGGCATCTGCTGCTTTATTATTAGTCCTTGGAATCTATTGAAAAACAATCTCTATAAAATTTTTCTTAAGCTCCTCAACTATTCTGCGGTAGGGCAATAATTTCTCATCCTTGATGTGGTATTCATATGTGACTTGTTTAATGACCAATTGTGAATCTCCAAAGACAAGAAGGTTTTTGATATTCCATCTGATAGCTTGACATAGTCCTATGACTAAACCTTCACACTCAACTATATTGTTTGTGCAAGGGAATGAGATTTTATAAGACTTAGGAATGAGATCCCCTTGTGGTTTCACAAACAAAATTCTTGCCCTCGATCCCTTTTGTGTAAAGGATCCATCACAAAATAATTTCCATGGTGTAGTAGGGGCTAGGGTCATAATTGTGTCATCTAGAAAATTGGCTACAATGGAATAATGGTCACCTTGAAGAGGAGCTTCAGCAAGTTGATCTGTAATTACTTGTCCTTTAATGGCCTTAAGATCCTTATAAACAATGTCAAATTCACTTAAAATTAAGACCCATTTTGTTGCTCGACCAGTGAGGGCGGCTTTTGATAACAAATACTTGAGTGGATATATCTTGGCAATGAGATATGTAGTATGATTAAGCATATAATGATGTAGTTTTTGTGCACAAAAGACTATAGCCAAACATGCTCTTTCAATAGCAGTGTAGTTTAACTCATAGCCAACTAGTGTTTGACTGAGGTAATAGATGGCTTGCTCATTCCATTGTCATCTAATTGAGCCAAAAGTGCTCCTAGGGTAACTAAAGTAGCTGAAATGTATAGAATCAATGGTCGTCCTGCAATTGGTGGTACTAAAATTGGAGGATTAGCCAAATATGTCTTAATTTGTTCAAATGCTTTTTGGCATAGACAATCCCATTGAAACTTGTTTCCCTTGTGAAGCAAATGTTGAAGTGGATGGACTTTATCTGCTAGTTGTGACACAAATCTCCTAATAGATTGTGACTTTCCTTGAAAACTGTGGAGTTGTTTCAATGTGGTAGGTGGAGGCATATCCATGATGGCCTTCACTTTTGCTGGATCTACCTCAATACCTCTTCTTGACACAATGTAGCCTAATAATTTACTTGATTTGACCCCAAATATGCACTTCTTAGGATTAAGGCACACTTTGTATTTCTCCAACCTATCCAAAATAGTGGTAAGGACATCAATGTGGGATTCTCTTGTCTTGGATTTTCCTATAATATCATCAACATAGTCCTCCATTATGACATGTAGAAGATCATGGAATATGGTAGTCATTTCGTGTTGATAGGTGGTGCTGTCATTTTTCAAGCCAAAAGGCATGACTTGATAACAAAAGGTTCCCCATGGGGTGGTAAATGTCATTTTATGTTGATCCTCTTCTGCAATTCTGATTTGGTTATAACTAGAAAATCCATCCATCAAAGACAACATCTCATGTCCAGTAGTCAAATGCATTATGATATCTATGTTAGGAAGTGGAAAATCATCCTTAGGACATGTGAGATTTAAATATCAAAAATTTGAACAAACACGGATGCCCCCGGATGCTTTCCCTATAGGAACAATGTTGGAGACCCACTCAGGATAGTCAATAGGATGGATGAACTTTGCCTCTAACATTTTTTGTAACTTTTCTTTGACTAGGAGTGCTACCTTAGGGTGCATTTTGCACAACTTTTGCTTTACTGGTTTAATCTTGGCATCAACTGTCAAATGATGCACAACCAAATCTGTGTCTAAGCTAGGCATGTCTTTGTATGTCCATGCAAAATTGATTTTTTCCTTTTTCAAGAATTCAGTCATGGTTTTTTGCTCCTCAAGAGTTAAGGTAATAGCAATGTAGGTGATTCGTGGATTATCCTCTGTTCCCAAATTAACTGGAATTATGTCTTCATTCAAAATAGGTGACTTTTCTAGTGGCAAAGATCTAAATGGCAAGTCAAGCTCTCTCTCTCTTTTGGCACCTCTAAGAGGTTTTCACCAGAAGATGCGTCCTTTATTTTATCTTTTTCTTCATCCAAAAGTGCCCCAAAGGAGTTTTCACTAGAGGATGTTTCTTTTATTTTTCCATTTTTATTTTCTTATTCACTTTTGCAACTAAGAGAGTTGACTTGGCTACCAAAGTAGGCTTCCTTATTGTACTGGATCTCATGTTCATAATCTCAAAGATTCTTAAGGCCAAAAAGTGACATCACTGCTTCATCAGTCTTAAAAATGTCAAGAGTTGGTGGTGTATCTTAAAGGTCCCAGTCTATCATGTCAAGATTGGTGAGGGGTAGGTTAATGGATGAAAGGTCATGTATGGTAATTGCATGGACATAGTTATCTAGGTCATCTTCAATATATTGGAAGGTACTTCGAAGAATTCCTCCTCTTTAGCCTCAGAATTAGGTTCAACCGTACAATAGTTGTCATCAAAGGATACCTTAGGTTTAATGGAGCCCAATCCACATCCTTTAGGATAGCTATTAGCTTCTAAGGGTTGTCTAATTCCATCTTCATTCGATCCAAGGCCAGTACCATGATATCCCATGTTTTCAATAATGGGAGGTGCCTTAACATATTTATCCTTAGGAAAATCCACAAGTTCATCTTTTCCATCATAACATAGCCAATTTAGGATATTATCTTCCATGTGCTCATCACTAAGTGAACCCCAATGCTCAAATGTTGTCAAGCTAACTTGCATGGTTTCCTTATTAGTAGAAGGTGATAATTGAGAAGGTTTTCCAAAGGAACGGGGGGAGAGTGGTAGTTGCCCAACACACAAGGCATTTTTAAACTTATACTCTCCCATTCCTAAATCAGAAAAAGTAACCTTCTTCCCTATGGTGTTAATTTTAGTATCTTCAACCTTCTCTTTTCCCTTGTGGGAATTTGAATCCTCATTAGCTGATTCGGGTACTATTGTGGAAGGTGGTTTTGTTATGGTGAGAGACTTAGTTATAACTTTGGAAAACTCACTTATTGGATAAAAAATTACTAGTACACCTTCCAATCTTTTACTAAATGCAAAAGGAGTGGGGTCCCCTAGGATTGTGATCTCTCTTCCTTGGTGGGGGAATTTCAATCATTGATGATAGGTAGATGGGACTACCTTTAGTGTATGTATCCACGGTCTACCAAGTGAGATGTTATATGGAAAATCCAAGTCTAGGACATGGCATTCAGTATTTATGATGGCTGGTCCAACTTTTAGAGGCAACATGATGACTCTTTTTTATTCTCTTTCCCTTTCATCAAATGCTTTTATTGTGATCCTTTTATTGACATCGAGGAGGTCTTCTGGAAGTCCCAAGAAATGAATCATTTTCAATGTACAAAGGTTCAAACCAGATCCATTGTCTATAAGCACTCTTTTAATCTTATGTTGTTGTATAAGGACTTCGATGTGGAGTGAGAAATTATGGTGGGGATCAAGACCTTGGAAGTCTTTATCTGTGAAGACAAGGTGTTGTTGGGCAGCAAGGTTTCCAATCATAGTTGTGAATTGGGAAGCATTAATATTTTTAGGAACACGAGACTCTAAAAGAGCCTTCTCCAAGATCTCTTTATGGATGGGTTATGTGGTCAGAAGCTCAATAATAGATATTTGTGCAGGAGTCTTACGTAGCTGGAGAACACATCATAATGAGAGGTAGGCCTTTGTGACATGGATGGCATAGTAGGTGCATGTGGAATTGATGGATTAGTGTTATTGGGAGTGGCAACTTGCAAAGTGAGTCTTCCTCATCGAGTGGTGGCATCACAATCGACTGCTTGTAAGACAAGGGTTTTCACATGAGTGTCTACCTCTTCAATGTGACCACACATGGAGTCAACTCCACATATATTTCTGGTTTCTATCTTACCACACAAGGATTCAAATCCTAATATGTGGTTAGTAGAATAATCATAAGGTAATGCATTTGATGTGGAAGCTTGATTTCAATTGTTGGTATTGTTATTGTCATTTTTATGATTGGGAAATGGTTTTTGAGATATCTTCAATTTAGCATTTTTAGAGGTTGGACCTCCCTCTACTTCAATTTCCCCATCATCAACAAGATTTTGGATAAAAACTTTGAGCTTGATACATTTGTTGGTGTCATGTCCTTTGATACGATGGTATTTACAATATTCATTTTCTCTATACCACTTTGGCTTTGGTTTATTTTCATCAAAAGTATGTGTGTTAGGAAATACCATCAAGTTGTGATCCACTAATTTTTGAAAGATGGCCTCCAAAGGTTCACGAAAGTTAGTGAACTTTCTATTGCGATCACAGTCATGGTTGTAATTGTTGTTGCGTGGAAAGAATTGTGTTTGATTTCTAGATTATTGATTGCCTTGATTGTCATGATTTGAATTATTGTTTTTTCGATTATGGTAATTGTTGTTGTTGCCTTCTTGAAGATTTTTGACATCAGTAACACCATCATGTGTAACACCCTTATTCTTCGACCAAAATTTGGGTTTTCTATAGTTGTTTGACTCATTGTTGGAGGATGATGAACTATAATGTTTAATGGTACCTTTTTCTAAAAGTCTATTTTCAATATTCTTGCCCTTTTTGACCAAAGTGGCAAAGTCTTCAGGGCTAGCCATTTTCATGTGGAAAGACATTTCAGGTATCAAGTTCTTGATAAATATATCCACAAGATGGGAATCTTCAATTTTATATGGCATACGATTAGCAAGATGTCTCCACCTTTGTAGGAAGTTGGCAAAAGTTTCTCCATTTCATTGTTTTGTGTTGCACAAGTCACTCAATTAGGCATGATGTTCAATGTTGTACGAGTATTGTGCTATAAACTTGCTTGTCAAATCATTGAAAGAAGTAAAGAAGCCCTTAGGTAAATTCATTAACCACTCAAGTGCGGGGCCTCCAAGACTTCGTGCAAAGAGCCTCTTAAGATAGTCATCACTGTAGGCTACTTCTTTGCACAAAATGGAAAATTCCTTGAGATGGGTGATGAGGCATGTCTCTCCCATATACTTGTCAAATTTAGGAATTTCAAAACTAGGTGGAAATGGCACCATATTAATGGATTTATCAAATGGAAAAGCACAAATTTCTTCAAAAGAGACATCCTTCACCCCTTTGTTGTTCATGTTAAGGACCAAACTTTGCAATTCTTGGACTTGTTGAGCCAAATCTTAATTAGGTTGCATTTGTGATTGTTGGGAGTTCACAAATCCACCTCCTAAATTATAGGGAGTCCCAAATGAAGTGTGAGGTGGTGGAGGTACTCCACTTTGGCCAATGTATTGATATGCAGTCATTGGAATTAGCACGGATGTCTTTACCATAGTGGTTGGCACTTGTAAATAAGAGGAGTGCATTGGTTGTGTCGAAATTGCCATTGGTTGAGTAGGCACTTGTCCAATGCCTAAGCATCCCACAATTGAGGTTGTCAAGGTAGATTGTGGAATACTAGCATGTGTGGTGACATTGGGCATGGCACTAATGATTTGTTGAATATGTTCTGCACTTAATTGAAATGTGGTTTGTGTTGAAGTGCTAGATGTAGTCATAGCACTAGTTGTTACCATGGTTTCTTTCCCTTTGCTAGAAGTTAGAGCTGCATTTGAAGTGGGCAACACAGGTGCACCACCTTTTGTAATTTGTCTAAACAAAGTGTTCTCATCAAAGCTTGGGGGAACATTAACACCATTCTTTACCAAATTTAGGAATATGTCAATTTTATTTGCCCTAATGGATTTTTCCATCATTTCCACATTGTAGGGGTCCACAAGGAATGTCCTAACATCACTAGGTACATTGTTAGGGTCAATAGGATCTTCATCTTGGTATACTTCTTCGTCATTATCCCCCAAAGTTGTGTTATGGAAGGGATCTTTTGGTTCTCGTGTGGATGTTGAGTTAGGCATACCAAGGTTTGAACTAGAGAAAATTGTGTTCCCTAATGAAGTTGTGAGTGGAGGAAATGGATTCTCCATCTTTGATTGCCTCAATGATTTCCACAACCGTGACATGGGATTAAACGTGAACCTTCCTGATCGTTTGTGCACCATACAAGAGTGACCAAGCCAATGGGTGGAAGATTATAAAAGAAAAAGAGAATGAGGATGAGGGCTATTAACCTTATGTGATTATAGGGTCAACTACCCAAGTGTGAACAAAAGACCTTGGTTTAGCAACAAAGTTTGATTAGAGGATAGTAGTATCTTTCTCCTACCAAAGATAGCCAAGTGATCTTGTAGGCAAGATAGGACACCAAATTGATTACTTAGTATTTGGAGATGGACTTGTGATCCCAAATAAGTAAGTGTGATTAGGATAAATGTTTGCTTATGGATGAAAGGTCTAGTGTTACAATGACAAAAGATGTTTTAAGGTTTAAGCTCTCTAGAAGAAAATTTGAAAATGGAAGACTAGGAGTTTGGAAAAATGGAGGTAGATATAGAAGATGAAAGGTATTGTGGTCAATAATGCAGTTAACTCAATCCTCATTCACTAGAAATAAAAACCTTGGGTTCACTCTTGGAAAAGTGGACTAGTTTCAAAGTTTTCCATTGCATTCAATTCTATCATAGCGATCTTGTCTAGCTTCTTCCTTTTAAATGTCTTCGATTGTATATCGGAATTGTTTGTCACCATGTGCTAGGTTCTTCCTTTCCTTGTAGACGGGTGGTTTGGACAACTTCACTTTCTTATGTTTGACTTGGTTGACTTTATCGATCATGGTAGGAATAAAATAAGACCCAAATTTCAATACCCAAAAAAAAATGTTGCAACAATATGTGACTAGACTCAACCAATTTCAAAATGAAAACTACCAATAGTAAGCGTGAGTCAAGAAGACCTCACTTAACCTATCTCACTCAATGAAAGGTTACCTCACAATTTCACTCATTTTAGAATTTGTTTGATGTTTTGGCTTTGATTTTTGAATGTTTGAACAAGCACGTTGAACACACCAACAATCCTAATAAGGTTATCTCTAGGATGAACAAGGCTTATCTAAAGGGCATCCTCGATATACACAAGGTACGTGAGGCCCAAATCTATAGATGAAAGAAAATACTGCCATACACCCGAGGGAAGATGGTAACCCAAATCTCCTCCTTCACTTCCCAAAGGTATAAAGTTCTTTGGGGCTTAGCCAAGAGTGATAATATTCCACTTCCAAAAGAGGTGTCTTTCGATTCACCTCTCGATTTTTATACTTCACCAGAACACAGGAGTTGAGGTCATCCCAAGGGGTGATGAAATCCCCAAGTAGGCCTCCTAAAAAAAAGCAAAACCACTTGTTTCTTGTGCACCCAAGATTTCCCAAAGGTGCAAGGGGAGAGAATACGTAAGTGGTCTTGGGGTTTAAAAGACACTTGTTCTTTCTCAATGAAGCTTTAAGTTTTCTATCTACTTGAAGACACTTGTGATTAAAACATGCAAGGTTCTTTCCAACTTGAAATAGCGCCAACGTAAATAAAAATGTGGATTTGTCAACAAGAAAGTAAAGCGAGTGCATGAAAGTAAAATGCTGAAAATAAAAATGCAAAAAATAAAGTCAATTTACTTTAGGGCATTCAAGAGTGTATGACTTCATTTTAAGCACCAAATCCAAATGTGATCTAGCCTAGGCATACATGCCCATTTTAAGCACCAATTTCAAATGTTGTCTAGCCTAGGCATACATGTCCATTATCTTTTAAAACATTCAAAGATGGTGTGAATTTTTTTAAGTACCAAGTCCAAACGTGTCTTCTACCCTAAACATTCATGTCTATTTTAAGCACCAAAGTCCAAATGTTTGCTACTTTACACATTTATGTCAATTTTAAGCACCAAGTCCAAATGTGAGCTAACTTAAACATTCACGTCAATTCTAAGCACCAAGTCCAAATGTGGGCTAACCTAAACATTCATGCATTCAAATGAAAGTGTTTAATTTCATACAAGTTCATTAGCCTTTAAGGTTTAAGTGATAAAAATCACTACAAATATCCTTTAGTGATAAAAATTACTATTGGTTTTTCTTTTTAAGTTTTTAAGGTTAATTCTCTGCATCAAAACCGTCAGTAAAAACCTGCAAGTCAATATGTTAGCAAAAATAATTGTTCACAATAGCACAATTCTGCTAAAAATTGGAGACACCAAAATGCAGGCACAGATGCTAGTATGCGAAGATGCTGAAACACATAAACGCCAAACAACATAGATGCTAAAACTTGTAGATGACAAAACACACTTTGCGCATTGCTAAGCAGACTAAATGATTGTCAGACGCAGACGACAATGTAAAATGCAGAGACATCGAAATTCAGAGACGACAAACAAAAGCTCACACAAAATTCAGACGACAAACTTTACTTCACAGACAACAAAATACTCCTAGAGGATGACAGAACTAACTTTACAGATGACAGAATAAGCTTCGTATATGACAAACTAAAAACCTAAATGAAACAATGGTTGCCTACACAAACGCTAAAGTAGAAATGCAAGCTAGTATGGTTTTGAACTATTGCAGAGATGCCAAACTGCGGAGACGCCAATCGACGGAGATGCTAGTCTACGGAGATGACAACCTCGGACGACAATGCAACATGCAGAGATGATAATGCGATGTTTTACAACTAAACCAGGGTTGTTTGCAGATTTTTGAAATGAAACTAGGGACGTGCGTCCTACCGGGTATGCCAAAATGTGTGCCAAAAAATGTGACCTGTTAGGACCATGAGTTAAACAAAAATTAGTTAAAAACCTTGAAAGTGTATCAAAGATTCATCAAAATGAAAGGAACAAACACTAATTAATGCTTGCTTGGGTTTTGCAACTCTAAGCAGCTAACAAACTCAATCTTTTAGCCACCTCTATAGCTCAACAAGGGCACCCATAAGAGATCTTGTTGGTGTGTTAAGATGGGGGGGTATGTTTGGTGTGCTCTCCCAAACACAAAAATGGAGTGAATCTCTTGAGTGGATGTGCAAGTGTGAGTGAAAATGAAATATGAACCTAGTCTAGATGAAATGAAGAACACCTCAAGAAATGGCTATGGAGAAAGCCATACTTGAAGGTATTCAAGGATGAAACTATGGAATGCAATTAAGAAACTAATGAGATGTGCAAGCTAAACTAAGATGTAAATGGAATGGAGATGCTAATACATGAGAACTCAAAACTCAAAATGGCATGGTAATAATGCAATAAATGGGAGATGCAAATGCTTGAGACAAGCCCTCTATTTATAGGCTTGAGGGAGGGCTTGGTGAGGTGGCATCCATGTAGATGCCACATAAGGTGGAATGCAAGCCATGCAAATGGTCAAGAATTCAGAGTTTGCTCATGCATGTGTGAGCAAATTTGAGAAGAAGAGTGTGAGACAAGAGTGTGTAAGAATGTCATCTCACACATGTGTGAGCACACTCTTAGGCTAATGAGGGGGATTAGGGAGATGATTAGGAATGATTAAGTTAGATAAGATAAAAAGTAGGCTTAAGAGGATGACAATGATGGTTATAGGCTAGGCTTAAGATTAAATTAAATTAAATTAAATTAAATTATGGATTTAGAGGAATTAATAGGATGTGACCAATATAATTAATTAATTAATAATTAATTAAAATGTCATGGGAAATATTAAAATTAATTAATATAGTGTTTAGGGATGATTTTAAGCGACTACAGTTCTGAACTGTGTGTTAGAAATAGAAAAATTTTAAGCGTCTATAGTTCTGAACTGTGTATTAGAAATAGGAAAATTTTGATTTGTTACAGCTTTCTTTAATGGTGATTGTAATTGCAAATGCATAATAAGGTTTTTGCATCTTTTATGCTTTAGGGAAGGGAGACTTGAAAGTTGATTATATGTCAAAGCTTTGAGTTTGAGCGATACTCTTTCCGCTAATTGTGAACTTTGTGTCACTTTAGTTTTCTCTAAACTTTCTTTACCATCATTGTTTCTTGTATACATTCTCTGTTTCTACACTTTCTCAAGAAGATGGAAGATGTATTTCTTGATTGCATCTTTTGTAGCATGTCAAGTGAATGAACTTTTTGTCATTTACCATTTATTTTCTTGTATTCATTTAGTTCTCTTACATTTACTTTGTGTTTAGAGGTAGATATTTGAAATCCTTTTGTGCTTTCTGGTTAAAAGCATCCACAATCAATTCACTGTATATCTTGCATAGGGAGTTGTGCCTGATAAAAATTTAGAGGAAGGTTATTGATCCAATGATAACCTGTCCAACTATTGGTGCCAATTAAACATCCCACTTGGGCATTCAAGGTTGTGTTTACATGCACTTTCTAGGAGTACAATCTTTTCACTAATAGTATACTATGTAAATAATGGTTTTGGGGTTTGTGGGAGTTAAGTAACTAGTTTTACAAGCGATCCCTAGGCAAAGGCTTGGCAAGGTGTAATGAAGGCTTGTAATGGAGTTTGGTGAAGATAGAGGATTGGCACATGCCAATATTGTTTAGGAAATTAAGGAGTAAATTTATATGGGTCCATAACTCAAAGGATGAGGCTGGATGTGGAGTGTGGAGAAATTTGTGAAAGTTTCATTGTCATTTCCTTTGAAACCCTTGAAATAAGGGTTTTTTGGAGTTGTATTGTATGGTCACCATGAAGACCTAAAATCTAGAAAATATTAAAGCTTAGGTCATTAGGAACCAAATTCCTAAAGACACCAAGTATGCTTGTTAAGATTTTTTGGGAGTTATTAGCAATTCCTTTTTTTAGGAGGGCTAATAGGGGCTCTTAGGGCTACAAGGGAAAACAAAGCAATTTGGAGTTGTGGGTATGGTAGACTTACCAAAATGATATAGAATGCCATGAGATGTAGTAAGAATCATGAAAATATGGTATAAACTTAGTTATGGCCCTTTTGGTGCTTTTGGTGGAGTTTTGGCACACCAGGTCAAAGATGCATTGTTGGTGAACTAAAGGTAGAGGATGTAAACTTGAATTATTGGGAGAGTCTCTTAGTGAAAAGGGATTGGGAAGGAGTCCTCTAGGCTAGGGTTTGGAATAGTAACCTTGGGTAAGCTAGGAGTAGCCTTGGTAGAGAAAGAAAGCTATAAAGTGAAGAAGCTCCCCATCACTATTCTAACACATAAATATATGAAGAATAATCTTGTACTCTTGGTTTTTTTATTAATGTAAAATCTCAAGACTTGTGACTTGGTGCAATAACACGTTTTAAAAATACAAGAATATAAGATAGCTTAGAATAGGACAATTGAGTAGTTTCTTTAGATTTAGGACTATGGATATATAACATTCAAATTAAAAGAGAACCCAATGCAACCTCTAGATTAGGCAATAGCCCTGAGATGAGAACTAAGCTTTGATTCTATCATATTTCTAAATTGTTGCCAAATAGAGACACAAGTAGTGAGTAAATTAACTACCTAGATAAATACTTAAATGTTGTCCTTTGAAAACAAATTATCTGCAACTAAATTGAGATAATAAAAATGAATAAACATGGTGTAGAATGATATACCATAGCATTGAAATTGAATCCATGGTAATTTGAAGAAATCCCAACTCTAATGTAGCATGATAACTCTATTGAGTTAGAGACCCCTAAGGTATTAAATGCTATGCAAGGTCACAATGTTGGCATTATGATACATTTTTGTCATTAGTTACAACACTTATTGGATTCTGAATGCTTACCGAGCTCTCACCAGACATTCCTTTGTAATCCAAGCTTTACCTAGTTCTCAATGTTTACCGAGTGATCGAGGTGAACAAAGAAGTCAGTGTTTACCGAGTGATCGAGGTGAACAAAGCAGCCAGTGTTTACCGAGTGTTCGAGGTAAAGAAAGGAATCAGTTTTGACCGAGTGAAGATGTACTTAGTATTGACTAAGAACTTCGTGATAACCGAGCTCCTGAGGTTATCAAGGAAATTAATTTTACCGAGCTCAGACGGTTATCAAGGAAACTAACTATCACCGAGTCACAAGGTTCTATCAAGTGTTTCCTTTGATCACCGAGCTACAGTTCAGATAGAAGTGTTCACCGAGTGACATCTCTTCTACTGAGTCTCCAGTGGTTACCGAGTTTAGAACTACTCGAAGTGTTTAGTATGGACCGTGCCTTCACTTCTACCGAGTGCATGACGATGCCGAGTAACGCAGTGGACGCCGAGTATCAGAAGGACACCGAGTCAGTTCAGTGAACCTGAGTTTTTACCTTGGGCCGACTTTGTATAGAGATTTGCACTTGTTGTTTTGGCCGACCTTGCATGTATTGTTTATTTGGATGGTATATATATGCAATGTATTGTATCATTCAAATGTAATGGTAATGAATGAAAATGTGAAAGTGTGAAAGAAATACATGCGTGCGAAAGTATGTGTGCTGAGTTGTGAAGGTATTCAGCAAGGTCAAGTTTTGGAGCAAAAAAGTTTTATCTATCACATCAAGGTGAATCAGAGCATAGCGGATCTTATCAGCAATCAGTTGTAATCAGATCCACTGTTTCATTCTAACAGGTGAATCAGTTTTTGTAAATCCTTTAACAAGGTAGACTTAACAGTCTTTTGTAAATCTCCTAACAGAGTGCATACTTTATTGTATGTTTGTAAATCCTCTAACAAGGTGGATCTAGCAATCCTTTGTGCTCCTAACAGGGCAGATCACCAGAAGTGGTCATTGTAAGCCTTAACCGGCCAACTTCATACTACAGTAACGAAGCTTTGTGGGTTTCATCCCCACCCCAGTTTTACTTTCTATTTGGAAGGTTTCTGGGTCACCAAATCTGTGTGTTCAAGTGTTGCAAATGATTTTGTTTCATGCTTATAGTAGGTTACTTGGATGAATGGTGAATATATCAGTATGCAGTTTTATTGTTTGAAATTTTAAAAGTTACTGATTCACCCCTCCCCTCTCAGTAACTTGTCATATCTTGAATATTTCCAACACAAAAATGCATCAAATATGTATTGGATATGTTCATTGTAAGCCATTGGACATATTTGAGGTGCCAAGTAGCCATGTGGTAGCATAAACTTTCAAAAATACAAAAATTTGTAAAATGTTGTAGTGTTGTCCAAAATGTTGTTGAAAGCATTTTCTTGCAAAATGATAGTTTTGGAATGTGAAGGGTCATCAAGCTTGTATGCTTGGATAGGAGTCTTTAGGAAGTTTAAAAGACATTCACATTGCATATATTATGGAATTTATTGTAATGAAGAGTAGTGATGTAGGTAGGATGGTGATTTGAAGGTTCATGTAATGTGACAATTTTGGTTTTTGGTGCAACTCAGATTGTACCTTATGTCTTGATTGCAAAACTATACTTCTTCCTCTAGATCTCATGGACATGATTCGCTAATAGCCTTTAGATATCTGAATGCATATTCCTATATTGATTGTGTATACATTTGTCCAATGTTGTTAATCTTTATCTATTGGGTAATCTATAGGTCTATCAATGCATAAATTGGTCTTGTTTCCATCTTGATTACACAAAATCATTGGCTAACTACATGAACTCCACTTTGGCATAGATTTCATATTGTTCATGGAGAATTAGAGCTCAAATGAGACTCTAGAGAATCTTTCAAGAGCTTGTAGCAACAATATTTCAATCAATTCTCCTTCTTTTTACTTAGTGTTTATCACATGTTGCAAGTGTACTTTGTGACCAATGTGTCAATCATTATGTCATTGAGAATTTTTAAACACCATAATCCTTTATGATCCTTTATTTTCATGTGTGTTCAAAAGTCAAAAAGTATCATTGAATTTCACATTGTATGCTAGTTGATTTTGTGTAACTTATGTGACAAGGGCAAGCAAACGTTCAATTAGGTAAGGTTCTAAGTAGCAAGCAGAGCAACTGGGTAAAGGTGGTAATCTCAAATTTTGTCTAAAAATGAAAACCAAATAGATAAAATAGCTAGGTGAACTTGAAAAACTATACTTTTTATTTTATTTTCTAATGTTCATTTTCTTGGAATTTGATTTAGAATGAGAATTTTCCAATTCCACATGTTTAATGAAGATTGAATTCTAGTATTTGGAGTAAATGGGAATGCAAAATTCAAATTAATGTAAATTGCAGTTCCAATTTAATGCATTCAAACTATAGTTTACAAATTTTTCAAAGTTAGAAATGTCAATTCTTGTTCAATTCTAGAAACCCACTAAGATCTTAGAGAATGTGTAGAGCATGGTTTTATAAAGAAGCTCTACAGAACATCAAAACATTGATTCATATATTTCACAACTATCTTATATAAATGACTAGTATACTAATCTATTCAAAACTAAAATTCTAATTAATCTTTTGTATCATTTATGAGAAAACTTGAAAATTTAATACTTAGGAAATCAAATTTATGAGTTTTCAAATTAAGATCATGTCATAATTTTAAAGAGGAATACAGTCTCATGAAGTGTAGTGATTGTTGGGTATATAAAAAAGGATTTCTTGAAAAAGGTTTGAAAAATATCAAGAAAATTATGTGACGTGTATAAAGCTAGATTTATCGACTTTTGATAATGCCCTCCCTACATGTAATAAAATGAAAAGCTTTAGAAAGAGGTATGAACATCCATAAAGCATGATGAAGGTGGAAAATTTTGTCAAGTATCACCTTTGCATATGTTTTTGTAGATGTGTATCCAAAATGTAGAAGTACTAATAAGGTGCATGGTGTTGGTGCAATGCCTCAAAGAGATATTGTCCGTATATGGAACTGAATGACCATAAGATCTATACGAAATACATGTAAAAGAATGAAAATTTTAAACAAAAGCAATTGAAATTTTTCAAGCCAAACATTCTACCTATGTCCTACCTACTCGTGTAAAAATGAGAGCTTTGGAATAGGGTGTGTAAAGTCATCCAAGAGAAATGGAGGGATATTTCTATGACAAAATATTATTGAAAATCTTGTGGTAGAAATCATGCAAAATGTGGAATCATAGACAAAGAACCTAAATTTTTTGATAGAATTTTGCAATCAGATGTTTTGTCAATGAATGATATGATTGTAAAATGAGTACAAGATGAATTTCACAAAGAATAATTGATGTCCACATTTTTTCTAAACACACCATCAAAATAGTTACTAAATTAATCTACCCAAATCTAAAACTCCATCAAATTATGATGGTGTTTGCATCATGCATATGATTTGCTAATAAAATTAGTTCGGTATAGCATAAGTTTGAATAGAGTTTTTTTAATTTATTTTTAAAGAGGGGTAAACACTTTGACCTGGAGCTATGAACCAATGAGACCACAAACATGGGACCTCATCCCCATTAGATTTGAACCTTGATGGCAAGGATAAAAACTCAACAACTTAACCATCACAACATGCCACTATTGGCTAGTTTGAATAGAGTATTTAAATGACCCTTAAAATATAATTTTATATTTGTACTTAAATGTTTTTATAGTCATATTTAGATGAAATAACTCAAGCATCATCACTAAGCACAAATTAATTATTCAAGATTAAACATAGAATATCCCTGAATGCAAGCGTCGTCAATGTGTCCATATACTAATTTATTTTTATATGAAATAGAATATGATTTTAATGTTAATTTTTATAGAAGAAAAGAGAGTTTTGAAAAAAGAAATAGACTAATAAGATCTCAAATAGTTCATAAACTATGTAGATTTGACGCATTCAAGAAGATAATACTTACACAAAATGAAGTTGAATCATGCTGGACAAGTTGAGTATTAGCCCTTCCACTTTGTTATTTGATAGTTTCTTGATAGTCACACATTCAAAATGAACTTATGAGAAAAGACCTAGAATGAATGAAATTGATTAAATAATGAAGGTATGTTAGTTTCAGCTTCACTTGGTTTCAAGAATATTTTAATATTCTCTACTTAGCAAGGCCAACCACGTGAAGGTGGAAGCTCATCTGACCTCACCCCCCCTCTCCTTAACATCAATCTAAATTCCCAATTAACATCAAATTACATACTTCATTCATTCATTCATCTATTTATGGACTATAACATTCAATCAATACAATTACATAACATTCATTAATATGATATAAAATTCATTAATACTAAACACTAATCAAGAATTCATTAACACATAAAAATATTCATTAACATGACATAAAATTCAATGTTAATATCCAAAATTCATAGATAGTTACTTTAAAAAATGTTCTCTCATTATTCAGTAAAGTTTATCAAAGAGCATTTTAAAAAGATTATTTCTTCTTTTTTTTGTTTTGCTTAGATTTCTTAAGGAAAACAATGATAGGAGCATTAATATCTTCCTCATTGACAGGGTAGAAATATATCCTAGTAACACAAGGATTGGGCATCCTTAAACAATGATTCATTGTTGAAATGTAGTGCCTCTCCCATTTGACTTATTTAAGTCATCCTCATGGATGCAACCTTGTTGATCTTTAGTTGTGATGGATCATAATTGTGACCATGAGTGTTCTACATCGTAGAGGTGATTTCATGTATATTTCTATATCAATTGCTTTGATTATGCTTTGGCTGATTTCTGAGATTATCATGTGATTTTTGGTTCACTAAGGTTTGTGCCAGTGGTTACCGAGATCGATGTGGTATCATGAGGTTGTTACGTGATTACCCTAAGATGTGTACAGAGATTGCACTGTGTACTATTACCTGATATATTGGACTAGGTTCTTGTAGTAATGGTAAGTCATGTTTATGACTATGTTCGCTTATGTATTTTAGGTTCCTTTTTAATGTTGTTTAAACAACTATTATTAAATTCTTAAATAGTTAGAAATGGATTGTCCATGTTGGATTCATTGGTTTTGTGTTGTAGATATTTACCTTGTTATATTGTGATCCAAGAGATATTTTGTTTTCATGTTTTGTTTTACATTTGAGATGACCTAAGGGTTAGATGTTATACTTTGATTTTAGTATCATATCGCATGATGTTGCCATTTTGAGATGACAGTGTATTTTATGATGATATATGTTTATCCAGTATTTGGACATATCTCTGTTTAGGTTATGTGATGGATTTAATGCTATGGTTATTTACTTCATTCCTGCATTGTTATGCTTTATGTGAACGTGAGTGATGTAAATAGATTATTTTAGTATAATTAAATAAATGGTCAAATTTGGTGATTTAATGCATTTATTGCTTTGGCTATGTTATTATATGCAATTGCACTTGATCATGTTGTTTAATGTGCAGGATTTATATCCCTAGTAGTGGCACATGGAGTCAGTGATTCAACTATTCGTATTTTACCAATGTCATCATTGTATAGTTGATGTATCCTTATTTTAATTGTTTAATTAATCCATTTGGTGATTATTAAATCTAAACTCATTTGCATTATGTGATTAGACTAGTGAGCATGTCAGTCCATTTAGAGGTTCACATTATTGCAAAAGTTGTTAAGGAAATTTATATGTGTTTTTGGGTTTTCGAGTTTTTTAATTGATTTATTTTAATTTCTGGCAGCTTTGCCATGGATGAATTCCTATTTTTAGAAATAGCCTATTTTTGTTTGAGTTGATTTAGGGTTTAACTAGGTTGGCTGGTTATTTGCCCTAATCGATTATTCACTCAAAAAGTGAATAACTATCCAAAAAGGAATTTAATTCTGGACTTCTCACTTTTGAATTAGAAAGTTGTAGAGTAAAACCCAAAATCCTCTTCATGAGGATTTACTATTTTGTTCATTGTGAGAGCTACAGGCATGGGATCATCGCGAGGTTGAGCTTGTTGGATCCAACTAAAGGAGACCTTCGATTGCCACAATTTTTGACCACTTCTGCAAGCTTTTTATTTTATGGCTCAGATTTCCATTTTGCCCTTTTGGCTGCGAGGTAGGGCTCTCCTCTTTTATTATTTTTACTCTATTTTTGGTAGCCATTTGGCTGGAGGTTGAGAACTAGTGTTCTCCTCCATTTCTGTTTGCTAGTTCTGCCCGGTTCATCGAGTATGACCATTTCCCCATTTTTTGGGATGAGGATATCGAGTTTTGCACTATTATGCTAGTCATTTTTGCATACAGTGTTTGAACTTAATTATTTTTAGATTTTTGGAGTTTTGTACCCAAAGGACAAATAGGTTTTAATTTTGAATTTTTCCAAAATTTGGGATTTTTTACCTCATTTTGTGTGCTACCCTATTTTCTCAGGTTTTCATGGCACGAGTTAGGTCGTGGACCTAGATTATCCATTTGGATATCAGTCAGACCTTTGTTGCACTTCTGTGTTTGCATTGGGATGCATGTCGCATCCATACTCAACTTTGTGTTCAGTTGAGTGATTTTATACCTATTGTTATGGTTTCTTTTAGACCTTTCCTTTTGTTTCATGGACACTAGATTCATGTAGAATCCATGCTCCTAGATTGAGGCTAGTTGAGTGAGTTCATGATGTTTGGTCTTGTGGCATCATTGGGATTCATGTAGAATCCATACTCCTGGATTGAGGCTAGTTGAGTCAGTTCATGATGTTTGGTCTTGTTGTATCATTGAGATTCGTGTAGATTGAGGCTAGTTGAGTGATTTTATGATGTATGGTTTTATTATTCTTTTGGATTTGCATAGAATCCATCCTCTCGAGTTGTTTCAGTTGAGTGATCTTTTGCATTGTGTTTTCATCCAGTCCTTGTGTTATGATCTTCATGATGGTGGTGCATCACACACGAGTACATACACATACATTTGTCAGAGGTCTTGCAGGTCTCAATCTTCTATGGTACTTCTAGAAGTTATGATCATTGGGGGTTGGGATGGGAGTATGCATGCCCATAGGCACTTGTCATAGGATGAGCATGGGTAGGGTAGGGTAGCATATGGAGGGGCTTCTATCTTGCAGCATCATGAATATTTCCTGGTTGGCAGAGGAAGTTTTATATAAGTGATAACTAAATATAATGTGTGTTTGGTAATAAAACTTAAGAGAATTAAAAAGAGGAATTGTGCGCCTTCTTTTGGAAAGTTGATGCTACCTACAATTGTGTGCCTTCTATTGAGAAGTTGATGCTACCTATACTAGCTTGGACTTGTCAATGCCAAGCGACTCTCCATGATGTCAGCCCCTACTTAGTAGCCTATTGAGTGTCTGACCAGGACCTATACTTCTTGTATTGTCTTAGGTTCTTGTTTACAACCATCATACTATTTGGCATGAGTGTTAGCCATGACTGTTGTTTTTGTGTGTTTGTGGTTGGATCATTATCTCCATCAGCATGGTGGGTGTAGACCTATGGGTGCCATGCAGTTGGGAGGCATAGCTACCTTCACCACTGCTAGTGAATGGTGTATAGAGATAGTCTTTTTTCCTAGTGTGACCATTGTTGAAATGTGCACTTTTTGATATTTACTATTGGAATTGACAATTCCCCATTTGAGCTTTTTTTTTGGTTCATGATTACTATTCTGAATGTGTTTTAACCGATGCCCAGTTGTGTGTTGTGACTCTACCATGTTCATCTTGAACTTCAGGTAGTACGTATAAGGGATAATTTCATGGAGAACATGCTAGTCTATCTTTGATAATTTTAAAGTGTTTAATGTAATTGGATGGTTTAAAAGATGAGTAAATAGAATATTATTCTTGAAGAAATTGAAAGATATGTACTTTTTTTATGGTGACTCTTGAACCCTTGCTTTGAAAACCTTTCAGTTTCATTGTGCATTAGTGCTCCTGTTATGTTTAACTAATGAAATTATGAAAGATAAGTAATGATGGTTTTTTTTGTGTGAACTACCTTTCATTCCATGTCTTATGTTTTTTTAGGCATGTGTGTTCTTGAGTGGTTTTGGATGTTTTGTCTATCGCTTGTCTTGGTGACCGAGACTGTTGATTTTGCCTATGTGGTTTTGTCTTGAGTGTTGACTCAAACTCTTAGGTCTTAGGACTCTCTTAGCTTCATCATGTTGTAGTCCTCGTTGATATATTTTCAATGCTTTTTGAAAGGAGTCAATCAGAGTCTGGATGTGAATGTTATGGCCTCCAAAGTGAAGGCAGTTTTTGTGCTTATTTGAAATTTCATGCGAGAAACTAGTGGTCATGCACTTTCTCACTTGGTTCATTGCACTTTCTCACCTAGTTTACTGAGAAACTTCGTGTGAGACTATGCTAATGCAAAGTTTCACCTGGGGAACAAGAAGTAACTCTTTCGCACTTCTGGAGTTACCGATCAATGTTCTGAGTATCTTTTTTGAGTAGAGGCCAATTCAATTATGACATATCATATTTATGGCATTGGGGAAGTTTAACTCTTCATGTTATTCATAATGGAAGAGTTATCTAGTCTTCATAATCTACTAGGTACTTGTTGGAGTTTGTGCTTGGGTTTGTGTGTTTCCTATTGCACCGACCCACCCTTGTGAGGTGAAGTGTGGTTTGTGAGAATTCCTTGTTTTAGGATGATGTTGCCTTATTGTTTGGGAGTGACTTAGTTATTTGATGAGTCTAGATTCTCCTTTTTGGATGTTGTCTTTGGCGCATCTCCATATTCTTTTCTCTCTTGAGAGAGTAGGCTAGCATGGTTATGCCACTAGCTCAGTTAGTGTTTTCAAATGAGTATGTTGATGGTTGGTGGAATTGTGAGTTCCCTAATGTATCTTGGGCTGATTTAGTGCAGAGGTTGAGAGAGATTCCCTCTTAGTCCTAATACTTTGTAGTTCTTTCTCCCTAAGCTTATTTCTTCAAGAGGATTGTCTCAGTAAAGTTTTCTCATTGACCATTGACTTGAGGTTGTAGATTGAGTTTAGTAGTAGGTTGGGTGTGGTACTCCCAGCATGGTGTTGGAGGGACACGGTATTGTTGGACACATGTTACCATCTTATGAGTTGGTATGCAGACATTACATGATTGTGTCCACTGATGAAAGTATTTGGACATTGTGGAAAGGTGACATCTTGTCCGGTTGGGTTATGTAACCCTAGTTCCTAGTGATAGTTGAGCTTTTGTACCCTAGAGGCTATGTGCTCCTATGCTTGGTGGTTAGTAGTGGTGAGTACCCTTTTTGGGGTGTGTAATTTTGTTAGTAAACTATCACTCACTTTGTTCTAAGGGTGAGTTTATGTCGATTCAAGGATGCTAATGTGTGACATGATAGTATTCTTGGGAATTTTGGGATGGTTCTTCCCCATGATTCCAACTCTTGTTGGGAGTGTGTTGTGTTTTGACTTTGATTTGTGGTCACATGGTAGGTGCATGTTTAGTTGGGGCACCTGTTGATGAGGTAGAGTGGCTTATTTCTTACCTTGTATTGCTGACTTTATGGCTAGATGGGTTTTTACTAGCACATAAAAGGTTCCTAGTTGGAGGACCTTGTGTCATTGTGACACCTTTTCTTTTGTGGTTGACCTATTTAGGAGTTGACGTGATGGTTTGAGAATGTTGGAGTGATCTAGTTTGACTTGTGGAGAGTTTTTTGAGTCATTCCTATTGCTTGGTTTTGATTTTGGTTCTTGATGTGCTTTGGTTTCTATTCTTGGATTGCAAGCTTCCAAGAGTAAGCCTAGTCTTCCGAGGGGATGATGTAGTACCTCTCCCATTTGACTTCTGTAAGTCATCCTCAAGGATGCAACCTTGTTTATCTTTAGTTGTGATGGATCATGATTGTGACCATGAGTGGTCTACACCATAGAGGTGATTTGATTTATGTTTCTATATCAGTTGCTTTGATTATGCTTTGGCTGATTTCTGAGATTATGATGTTATTTTTGGTTCACTGAGGTTTGTGCCAGTGGTTACCAAGATCAATGTGGTATCATGAAGTTGTTTTGTGATTACACTGAGATGTGTGCAGGTATTGCACTGTGTACTATTACCTACTACATTGGACTAGGTTCTTGTAGCAATGATAAGTCATGATTATGACTATGTTCGCTTATGTGTTTTAAGTTCCTTTTTAATGTTTTTTAAACAACTATTATTAAATGCTTAAATATTTAGAAATGGATTGTCCATGTTGGATTCATTGGTTTTGTTTTGCGGATATTTACCTTGTTATATTGTGATCTGAGAGATATTTTGTTCTCATGTTATGTTTTACATTTGAGATGACCTGAGGGTTAGATGTTATACTTTGATTTCAGTATCATAGATGTTATACTAATATGTTGTTCAGTGGATCATATTGCATGATGATGCCATTTTGAGATGACAGTGTGTTTTATGATGATATTTGTTTATCCAGTATTTGGACATATCTCTGTTTAGGTTATGTGATGGATTTAATGCTATGGTTATTTACGTCATTCCTGCATTGTTATGCTTTATGTGAATGTGAGTGATGTAAATAGATTATTTAAGTATAATTAAATAAATAGTTAAATTAGGTGATTTAATGCATTTATTGCTTTGGCTATGTTATTATATGCAATTGCACTTGATCGTGTTGTTTAGTGTGCAGGATTTATATCCCTGGCAGTGGCACATGGAGTTAGTGATTTAGCTATTCATATTTTACCAATGTCATCCTTGTATGGTCAATGTATCCTTATTTTAATTTTTTAATTAATCCTTTCAGTGATTATTAAATCGGAACTCATTTGCATTATGTGATTAGACCAATGAGCATGTCCGTGCATTTAGAGGTTTGCATTGTCATGAAATTTGTTAAGGAAATTTATGTGTTTTTGGGTTTTCTGGCTTTTTAATTGATGTATTTTAATTATGGTAGCTTTTCCATGGATGAATTTCTATTTCTAGAAATAGCTTATATTTGTTTGGGTCAATTCGAGGTTTAACTAGGTTGGCTAGTTATTTGCCCTAATCAATTATTCTTTCAAAAAGTGAATAAATATCCAAAAAGGAATTTAATTTCAGACATCTTACTTTTGAATTAGAAAGTTGGACAGTAAAACCCAAAATCCTCTTCATGAGGATTTACTATTTTGTTCGTTGTGGGAGCTATGGGTGTGGGATTGTTGCGAGGTTGAGCTTGTTGGATCCAGCTCAGGGAGACGTTGGATTGCCACAATTTTTGGCCACTTCTACGGGCTTTTTATTTTATGGCTTAGATTTATGTTTTGCCCTTTTGGCTATGAGGTAGGGCTCTCCCGTTTTATTATTTTTGCTTCATTTCTACTTATGTTTTTGGTAGCCATTTGGCTAGAGGTTGAGAACTAGTGTTCCCCTCCATTTCTGTTTGTTGGTTCTGCCCAGTTGGTCAGGTATGAGAATTTTCCTATTTTTTGGGATGATGTTTGGGGTTTTGCACCATTATGCTGGCCATTGTTGCATACAGTGTTTAAACTTAATTATTTTTAGATTTTTGGGGCTTTTTTACCTAAAGGCCAAATGGGTTTTAATTTTGAAGTTTTCAAAAATTTGGGGGTTTTAACCTCATTTTGCATGCCACCCTTTTTTTTTGGGTTTTCTTGGCATGAGTTGGGTTGTGGACCTAGATTATCTATTTGGATATTATTCATACCTTTGTTGCACTTTTGTGTTTGCATTGGGATGCATGTCACATCTGTACTCCCAACTTTGTGTTTGGTTGAGTGATTTTATACCTGGTGTTATGGTTTCTTTTGGACCTTTGCTTTTGTTTCATGGATTCTAGGATTCGTGTAGAATCCATGCTCCTGGATTGAGGCCGGTTGAGTAAATTCATGATGTTTGGTCTTGTTTCATCATTGGGATTCATGTAGAATCTATACTCCTGAATTGAGGTCAGTTGAGTGATTTCATGATGTATGGTTTTATTGTTCTTTAGGATTCGTGTAGAATCCATCCTCCCAAGTTGTTTCAATTGAGTGATCTTTTTCATTGTGTTCTCATCAAGTCCTGTGCTATGATCTTCATGATGATGGTGCACCACACACGAGTACGTGTGCGCACATTTGTTAGAGGAGTTGCAGGTCTCTATCTTTTGTGGTACTTTCAGAAGTTATGATCATTGGGGGTTGGGATGGGAGTATGCATGCCCATGGGCACTTGATGTATGATGAGCATGAGTAGGGTAGGGTAGCATATGGAGGGGCTTCTATCTTGTAGCCTAGTGACTATTTCTCGGTTGGCAGAGGAAGTTTTATATAAATATAAGTGATAACTAAATATAATCCATGTTTGGTAATAAGACTTAAGATAATTAAAAAGTGGAATTGTGGGCCTTATGTTGGGAAGTTGATGTTGCCTAGAATTGTGCACCTTCCATTGAGAAGTTGATGCTACCAATACTAGCTTAGGCTTGTCAATGCCAAGTGACTCTTCATGATGTCAGCCACTACTTAGTAGCCTATTAAGTGTCTGACTAGGACCAATACTTCTTGCATTGTCTTAGGTTCTTGGTTACAACCATCATATTATCTAGCGTGAGTGTTAGCCATGGATGTTGTTTTTGTGTGTTTGTGGTCGGATCATAATTTCTAGCAGCATGGTTTGTGTGGACCTATGAGGGCCATATCTCCCTAATGAACCATTGGATCAAGACAAATTTGAAATATGTTGGAGAGGGCCAAGTTGCGCCTAATCTGACTGGAGTGATCAGATAAATTTGGTCTAGATAATAAGTTATGTATGTCTGAGTTCGGGTCTATGCAAGGGGCAGCAACAGGGCAGTTTGTGATGAATTTCCTTCATAAATAAAACTAGGGTTTCCTAATGTTTTCTTTGCAACCAAATAAAAATTAACATACATATCTAGATTCTAATTTCAAGATTGAAGATTCATCACAGAGAATATTTAGACACATATAACAGACACGATGAAGACAAGAAGAGAAAGAGTGCAAATAGAATATGTGATTATCACGAGTGCACCTAGACACTGATGCTAATTTGACATCCCTCAGAAGTCCATAGAAGATCCCTTCCTTCTCCAACATTTACAATTCCTCCAAGATCCAAGCCAACTAAAATTCCCACGTGACTAGAAGTGCTTGAAGAAGCATAGGAGCATGTAGAAGCATATGAGCTTCTCAAATGCATGTAAGCTTTGAAGCTTGATCAAACACACTAGGAGAGCCTCTATTTAAAGGCCTCTAAGATGCATCTAGAATGTGTCTAGAAAGAACTAAAAGATAAGCATGACAACTACGCATGAGTCTTCTCCAACCTTCTAGAGGAGTCATAAGGTTGTAGACACCATGTGCTCAAATAATATGCTAACTTCTAAGTGTAGACAACTTATGCATTCTTAGCGTGCAAACTCCTATGTTGTCTACATGACAACTCCCGAGAATTTGCCAACTCCTATGTGAGAAAATAATGCACATTAATTAATATAATATTTACTTTACTCTTTTCAATTTAATTTATTTATTATTTTTAAATCTCATGCACTAACTTTGATATCTCCACTTGTTTAATCTTAATATATTTATATTTTAATCACATGAAATCTAGAATCTTTTAATAATTTTAATATATTTTCCACTTTTACATTTATTTTCAAAACTTAATTGCTAAAATATTTATTTATTTAAATAAATATTACCACATTCCAACTTTTTAAAATTATAACTTTTATCTTCAAATTTAATTATTTTATTTAAATAATTTTCTAATTAATTAAATAAAATAAATATTAAAATACTATATTAATTTCCCATTAAATTAAACCATTAATTAAATCTTTTAATTAGGCTTAATTAATAGAAAATACTCCAAAGACTCACAAGGTAAAATACGAAAACCCATCATAGCAAAACACATACAAAATCAAACCAAGGTTTAATATCATGAATTATGTCATCCAATGCATTCGGAGGGTACTCAACTCAGATACTTGTCCTAATTTCTAATTAGGACAAATGGCTTAAAGGGTTGGGATTTGGACTTGAGAATTTATCTCCCCTCTCTTACCATTGAGATAATGTGATAGGGTATGCTCATCCTGGCAATTCAAGGAAGTCGATACCCGGTACTTGCAACCTGCATAAAAACCATGCATGTACATACAATATATACTAAACTAAACAAATAATGGTAGGAAGTGGTGCATCGTGTAGATCTCGACTAGCAGGTGACTACGACTCTCTTCCTTAACCACATCAGACACAACATACATAAGAACAAACACGCACACCATACACATGCAAGTATGGGGTAAGTATCCATAAGAAAACACATATAATCATCATGCAAACACTGAAAATAATCATCATGCATACATGAAATGTAAAGTCTAAGTAATCTCATCATATATAATAAACTGAATTTGAAACAGTATATGATAATCTCAAAACAATACTGCTAACCAACAACATAAAACTAGCCCTAAAAGAGTTCGAAAATAATAACAAAAATGCAACCTAGGGGTAGGCACTACATACTTAGATAGTTGTTTTGTTCATTGCAATGTTATTTCTATACATTGTGATTTTACTTCTATTCACTATGATGTTGCTTCTAGTATGTTATTTTACTACTATAGTTTTAGATGGGTAGATGTTTCTCATTCTTGTTCATGGCATTTTTTTGTTTATGCACTCGAATGTTTGTTCCTCGATCTATGTGGATTCGATACTACTTGGTGTGGAGGTTTTGATTCATTTTTCCTCTTGTGTTTTTCCTTTAAGAGTTTTCCTTATTTTCTTGGGCGACCATGTGTCAGCATGGGGTGATACAATAATGTGTCACATGTCCATTAAAGTTCTATCGTGCAATACTGGGAAGTATCGCAACCCTTGGGAAGAAATTTCGTGCGGTACTAGAAAGTATTACACCCTCATTAAAGAATTTTTGTATGATACTTGAGAAGTATTGCATGCCCTTGAGAGGAGTGTCATGAAATCCCTGAAAGTGTCACTTTGTTTCTTTAGAAATGTCGCGCGATACTAGAAAGTATTGCCCATTGCTGATTTAAAGTATCACCTGGTTTTGTGAAATTTATTCAAGTGGACAGCGGGCATTTTTAAGTAAGACTCAAACTTTTTGGGTAGTGTTTTGGGTACCCTCTTAGGTGTTCTTCAATCCTTTTTTGTCACATTTTGAATTCAGTTATGCTTCTCTCATTGTCAATCATTTGTTTGGTAGTGGCATTTGGAGATTCATTGGTTGCTCAGATTATTGGTGAAGTCTTCCATTTTGATCTTTGTGATCCCTGTATGATGCTTTCATGTGCATTCATACTTTTTTTAAAATAAAAAATCTTGGCTTGAATTGAATCCTTGTTCCAAGGATCTCCGAGCAGGGCATTACATGAAATTCATCATGTTTTTGCTTAGAACATCATACTAGATTCATTTAATGTATCAACCCAGGACCGTGAACTTGAGATAGTGACTGCAAAGTTTATGCTTTAGTTCTTCTCAATAGTCATTACTACTAAGGTAAAAGTAGTTGCTACAGGAAACTTATACTAGAAACTAAACTTACAGATTAATTCTCCTCTTGAAAGAAATACATAACAATAAATAAATAATGCTCTAGAAATAAACCTATGCTACAGGATACAATCAATGATTCTGTTACCAGTTATTGTAGGAACAACAATACTTAACAACTCAAAGGAAACTTAACTAAATCCTACTTAAGCATGAACAAAAAATTCACCTTCCATGTGGCCCCCCACAAAAGTGTGGATGAATTATAACTCAGAGATTGAGGTGAAAAATTGTCATGTATTCATTCAATAAAACATGGACACAATATAGAATATCAAGATGTTTTACTCCACTACTTGATTACAACATGAATTTCTCAAAAACATCTAACTCCCTGGAAACATAAGTTCTAGCTTATTTAAAGGAAACTAGGAAAAATAGAATGCCTATAAACTAGGTCTTCCATTACATAGCATAACAAATTTTAGTTTCAGGAGCGACAACATCATTTATGGAAGAAGATAAGCCACATTCAATGCTTTAGAAATATAGGAACACTTAGCAACTAAATTGTCTTGAACTAAATCAGCAACCACAAAGTGATGAAAGGACTGGAGCTATAAATGAACTCTAAAAGAGTCACCTACCTTGAAAGACCTACTCATCCTTTAGTCTGCATTCCTTGCTTGACTTATTCTTCCTGAAAAAGGTTAACACAACAAAATCCAATCACAAATCCAAGGCATAGATCATAACAAGTTTTTTCTATTTTAATGTAGCATTGTCACACAACTATAGGAGGTCTACCCATTAAAGCTAGAGAAGAAATATACCAGATTTACCATGACATTCATTAATCTAGATATATATATTTAGTGTTGTCTTTAATTTCCATAATCATCAAATATACATATAGTTAACATTTATAAACATAAAGGACTATATCATGCTTATGAAAACTATAAGATATTCAAGTCTATACTTCGAAAATCATTAACAAAACATCCCAAAAACTTGACTCATCATTCCCCCTAGCTTATTCATTTGTTGGTCCCACAAAAAATAAATTCCTTCACCTAGCTATCATCCTATAGTCAAAAATTACGCTCTATCCAAATCCTCCCTCTACAAAACTCTAGTAGAACCCTTTTGTTTTCCTATCTTTCTTCCACCTACCCTCTTCCTCTTGCATGGTAAAACCATCTAGCCTTTCTGAATTTGCAAGTAATGGAGACGATAACAATGGAGGCTAAAAGGTTAATGGAATCCAAAAACTTTCTCTCTCTTTTCCCAAAGAGATGTACCAAGGAGCACACTGGATTTCCATAGCAAAATTGAGAGGTGAATGTGGTTCTCTCTTTCTCATCTCTTTAGATAAATTTTTCTAGTGCCAATGTATGGCATTTCTAGTCTCAGGTAGTTTAGTATTTGCCATTTGTTCATATGCTTTAGATGCTTCCTTCCTCATTAGATAGATTATCTCGCTACCTGATTGAGAGGGGGCTATTTTTAACTAGTTATAATAGAGAGTTTGAGGATCCTTGCCTTTAGGCTTTAGAAATAGGGGAATGTATAGCTCCAAATTTCTATACACTTCACCTTGAGTGTTCCAACTAATTTCATTATGTATCCAATACATGAAAGCTCTAAGTTGAATATCCCCAACATAAAGTAATGGATTGCAAACTCAGTCATCTGGAATTGCAAAAATCTGAAGATAAAGTTCACATAACAAATTTTTGATGACTACAGGAGAGTTATGGAAAGCTTGGAAAAATTGAGTAGGATCTTGTAATGAGGGAGTCCTATCCTAAATAATGCAATTCATTTGATAGTTCAATAGCTATTCCTTAAGAAAGAGAACATAGATAAGTGATGGGGATCTACAACCCATTAAGTCAAGGATTAAGGATTTAATTTTGTCAAGCTTTACACTTAATGGTTCTACCTTTTCCTCCTGAACAAGTGTTCCCTAATAATGACTATCTATGATTTTATGCAGTTCTTTCCTTTGGTGTTTCCACTTTTCCCTCTCAGAATTTAATTTCTTAGTCAATAGGAAAATAACATCTAACAAAGATGTTGGACTAGATTGAGTTGATATTGAAGTATGATGAGAATTATCTACTGCTTGAGGAATAGATGATTTATCCTTGTCAACACTTGTCCTTTTTAAAGAATCCTCCAAATAATCATAGCTTTCTCAAGATTAGGGAATTGTTGAGCCACTGAAGCTAATATTTCTAATCCTTCGTTTGAAATTTTCTCAACCACCTTTTTGATAAGGTCCATATCAATAGCTGGATTTCTTTCATAGGGATCCTTATCTACCATAGGAGATTCTTCTAGAGGAGAAAATGTTGGTTCATCTATTTCCCTAATATAACTATTAGAATCATCACTCCTTGAATCATCTCCCTAAAAATTTCTAGAGGCTAGTTCTTGAAATGCATAAGCCCGCTCCTTCGAGCTAGAGTCATCTCTGATTGTAATGAGTTTTGCATTCTTGGGCTTATTAGGAACTTTCTCCATTTTGTCATCATGAAATTCCTCAAATGTGCCCTATTCCACAACTTCAGTCTATTTCTCATCTTGCTGAAAAATTTTAGGCCGTAAATAAGAATCTTGTTGGATATTTTCATTTTCTTCTTCCCTCAGCTCAGAATCTTGGGTTACCTAAGGTTCATTATTTGGAATCTCCTCAGTTGGTTTTTCTCTTCGCCTAGCATTTCTCCTTAATGGAGTTTCCTCCTTTTCTAGGGCTTTCCTTTTTTTGGAAGTGCTCTTAGCTATAGGAGTTGCCTTAGCCTATCGACTAGCACCAAGGTTAATTTTTTGCTTCTTACACTCTAGGGAAACTGTTTCTACTACAGGGGAAACTTTAGCCTTCTCTATAGGAGTTTTCAATTCCTCTTCATGAACTATTCTTAATGTAGAGGAATTAGTAGAATTAGGGAAGTCAAAGGAATTAGGACTTCTAACCTCATCTTCCTTTTTCTTTTTGGATGAAGAACATTGTCCAATTTTGATAAAGATTTTTCTAATTCCTTTAGCAATTTTAACCCTCTAACCTACTCTACACCCAACTGGTTTTGGGATAGGCTCCTTAAACCCATGCGGCAAAAATTCCTCTCAGGGAAATATCTGACTGCTCCTTTAAAGTTTTATCCACTATCAGCTTAATTAAGAAATGGTGAGAGACAGAGTTCTATCTACCCTCTTCTAATAGTATGGCTTGTTTTGACAAAATGCAAAATACAAAACTAGGGACATTGATAGATCTAATATCATGCCTTAAATAACTCAAGAATTTGAAATGAATAGCATGCAGAAATGAGTATTTCCCTTCATAGGTGAAATACTTAATGATAAAAACCACACATTGTGGAAATGGATCAGGAAGAGATAGTCTAACAGTACCTTGTTTCTTATTAATATCAAGCTTTGGATCTCCATGTAGAGTGAACTAATCTCTAGTGGAAGTTGGGTCAAGATCTTTTGTAAATTCCTCACCTTCCAATAGTAGTCCCATAACTTCTGCCAAAACTATCTGATAAAATGACACCTTCAATCCTTTAATTATTGCCGCTTCATTCTTTAAGGAGTTGAGAAATTGAAATGCAACCTTGTCATCCCAGCTAGTTAGCCTTTGAACATAATCTATCCATCCCCTTGCTTGAAAATATGACCTACAATTCTAGTATTTGAGCAACATATTATGCATAGTAGGCTCTCTTTGAGTCAGGTCTCCTCCCATCATCTAATTTCCAGGGTACCCAAAACAAAGTTGTAGGAGAGAATAATAGATAACCACAAATTTGGATAAGAAAACTTGAAACAACAGGTTACAAGATGAAATTTCTAGAGTAATGAAGCTCAAGAAATAAGAACTTATGAGTAAAATGAATGAAAATCTTTGTGTTATCATTTCATAATTACTCATAAATACATCGCTCAAAACTCATACATAACATTTCTTTCCACCTTAGTTTTATACATGTGAAAAATAACATGCAGCAAAAGGATTTGTAAAAATGTCAAATCATTGGCAGAAAATGTAATTATGACAAGGGAAAAGAATAAATAAAAAGATTGCATAAACAAAATGACAAAACGAATATAACTTCCTCCCAGCTAAAATAGTGCAAGTGGTCCCCCACTTGTAGCAGTGATAAGGCATACAAAAAAAAACATTGGAAAAATAAATTAATATCACATACCTTGGAATGTGTGCTAACCAGAAGTTCTGGTGAGGTGGCAGTTACTATCCACAAATGAAAGAAATGATGAGATGAATGGATGGAAGACTAGAAATGAAGTAGAATTTTTTTATGGAAATTCAACTTTCGTAATGAAAGTATTTATTATGATAGTGACAAGAACATCTAGAGTGAGGAAGGCAAATCAGCAAAAAGCTCATTAGGAGATGCTACAAGAACTATAGCACCAGCAGTAGAAGAGAATTATTGTAGGAACTCCTCCTTACTCTTTGGCTTGTGATATAATTTTAACCTTTGACCATTGACCAAAAAATTGAACTGAACCTGATCCACAGTGGAGAGTTGGACCACTCCATTTGGAAAGATTGCAATAATTTCATATAGCCCTAACCATTTGTTTTGGGATTTGCCAGGATTATGCTAATACTTGGAGTCATAAAGGAGTGCCCAGTCACCAATAGAAAAAACATTTTCCTAAATATACTTTTCATGCCATTTCTTGTGTTGATTTTGTATCAATTTAGTGTTAAGCTCCCTATAGTCGACACAAACTCTCCACTTCCCTTCTTTCTTAGGCACTAAAACAAGAGGGGAGACCCATTGACTATATGAAATTGGAGAGATGAAGCCAATATTTAACATCTTCTGCAACTCATTCTTGACTCTATCCCTAAGAGTTGGATTTACCTAGTGCTAAGATTGGCAAATAGGTCTAAATTTAGAGCTGATATAAATTTTGTGAGTGCAGAGCTTAGGGCGTAGGTCTTTTATGTCAGTATAATCCCAAGCAAAGGTTGATTGATGTTTTTTAAGAAGTTGCAAGACTTCTGACCACTGAGAGGAGGTCAAAGCATTTCCTATATTTAATTCCTTTCCTAAGTTGGCCTCTATCTTGGTAACCTTTTCTAACATGGTCAGTTGAGAAATTGGGAAAGACTCCATTTCATGAGGCAGCAAATCCAATACTGCTTGATTTTCCATTGGCTTAATGTGCTCCTCCAACCTGTGAGGAAATGGAATTTTTTGTGCTACAGGAGTAGTAGGTTGGATTGGTATCTTAGTTGACTCTACTAAAGTATCCTCAACTTTGGTAATAATAGGTTGTTGTGGAGGAGGAAGAGTTGTTTTAGATCTTAAATGGATGTTATTTAGGGAAATTGCATAGCTTTGTTGGCTTAGCATGGTAAGGATTTGGAGTAGGTTGAGCAAGAAATTGAGTCTATTTAGGGGAAGTAATATTGGCTATAGGAGGAGGCATCAGAGCTTGTTGCTGAGGTCGTGGCATCAAAGCTTGCTGGCTTGATTGGTTAGACCAAGTGTTTGATTGTTGCCACCCTTGCTAGGGCTATTGCCAACTATTATATCTACTGGATCCACTATCCTATTGGTTTTTCCATTCTTTGTTACTATTAAAATTTTGAAGAGGATCTTGAGGATTACCTGGTCTTGGAGTCCATGGCCTTCACTAGGTAACATAGAGGACCTCTCCATTCTCAACAATGGCTTTGAACTCGATAGGCATAGGTTGAGATTCTAGGCTTGCAAAAGACTTGCACTGGTAATGATTTTTCTCCTCCCTACAATGTGGACAATATTCTACCAACATTACATCAAATTCATCTTTATTTCTCCTTGCTAGCATTGTATCCAACTAAATAGGAACTTCATTAATGATGTCTTCTTTGAAGTCTGACAACATATTGGATAACTCCATTTTGGACACACCTCTGCCATTAGACTTGTGAGGTAGGACTCTCAAGCCTCTACCTTTCTTGATAGTAGCTCTAGAATAGTTAAGACATATATTCGTTAGATGATGGTGGTGAAGGCAATTGGTCATTGGCATCAACAAACACATTCTCAAATGGTTCTTCTTCTTATGGAATTTCTAACTGGGTTTCCTCAAATGTTAGATTTGAGAACCTCAAATGGTTCTTCATGATTAAGATTAGGTAGGAATTGCCCAAGATGGTCCCTATGCCTATGCATGCAAAATTTAAGAAAAATTCAAACTAACTTAATGACTTCTAGGTTGAACTAAATTGACATCATCCCTGGTAACGGCGCCAAAAATGACTAGTTAGAATAATATCCTAGTAACACAAGGATTGAACATCCTTAAAAAATGATTCATTTCTAAAATGCATCATGTTTCTAGTTAGAACATCATACTAGACTCATTTAATGTATCAATCTAGGAACATGAACTTGAGATAGTGACTGCAAAATTTATGCTTTAGTTCTTCTCAATAGTCATCACTACTAAGGTAAAAGTGGTTGCTATAGGAAAATTATACTAGAAACTAAACATACAAATTAATTATCATCTTGAATGAAAAATATAATAGTAAATAAATAATGCTCTGGAAATAAACCTATGTTGTAGGATACAGTCAATTGTTTTGTTACCAACTTGACTATAAGAACAACAGTACTTAACAACTCAAAGGAAACTTAATTGAATCCTACTTAAGCATGAGCAAAGAATTCACCTTCTGTGTTGGCCCCCACAAAAGTGTGAATGAATTATAACTCAAAGATTGAAGTGAAAAACTATCATGTATTCATTCAATAAAACATGGACACAATATAGAATATCAAGATGCTTTACTCTACTACTTGATTACAACATTAATTCCTCAAAAAAATCTAACTCCCTAGAAACATAAGTTCTAGCTTATTTAAAGGAAACTAGGAAAAACAGAATGCCTACAAACTAGGCCTTCCATTACATAGCATAACCACTTTTAGTTTCAAGAGTGATAACATCATTTATGAAAGAAGATAAGCCACATTCAATGCTTTAGAAATATAGGAACATTCAGCAACTAAATTTTCTTGAACTAAATCAGTAACCACAAAGTGATGGAAGGACTGGAGCTATAAATGAACTCTGAAATAGTCACCCACCTTGAAAGACCGACTCATCCTTTAGTCCGCACTCCTTGCTTGACTTATTCTTCTTGCAAAAGGTTAACACAACAAAATCTAAACACAAATCCAAGGCATAGATCATAATAAGTTTTTCCTATTTTAATGTAGCCACAACAGTAGGAGGTCTACCAATTAAAGCTACAGATGAAATATACTAGATTCACCATGACATTCATTAATATATATATATATATATATATATATATATATATATATATATATATATATATATATATATATATATATATATATATATATATATATTCATTAAATATTGTCTTTAAGTTCCATAAGCATCAAATATATATATAGTTAACACTTATAAACATAAAAGATTGTATCATGCTTATGAAAAACTATAAAATATTCAAGTCTATACTTCAAAAATCATAAATGAAAAATCCCAAAAACTTGACTCATCACTCATTCTCCTCCTCATGTGGCTATAATGTCAAATTATGATGCATTCACCAAAATAATTGTATATTTTTAATTCCTTTCCTCTACTTTATGTGTGGTACCTATGAAAAATCATTGTATATACTCCAAGACATTAGAGTTCAACACATAATAACTTAATTATAAAAACATACAAGTCATACAAATTTATATGAATAAATCAATACCTCATACGTGACATTGATCATTCCTTGACATACATTTCATTGATCATCCTCTTCATCCATGTCATCCTTGTGACTATCATCATCATCATCACCATCATCGTACATGTCCCCTTCATTATCATCGTCGTCATCATCATCATCACGACTAACACCACCACCATCTTCATCGCATCATGACCATCATCATTATGACCATAATCGCCTTGATCATCACCATCTTCATAACCATTATCGTGATCATCATCATCATCACCATCATCATTAGCATCACTAGAATCTTCTTCTTCTTCTTCTTCATCATTGTGTAACATTCATTCGTGATCATCATTTACTTTGTCTTATGATTCTTTAGTATCTTCTTCTTCCATCACATTATACTTCACTAACCTTCCTCTTGGATTATGTCTAATGACAAATGACCAACCTGGTTTATGTGGAATGCCAAAGTAAAACACTTGCTCACACTAGTTTGGAAGAACATAGGGCTCATCTCCAACTGGCTCAAATGACCTTTTATTAATTATTGTAAATCAATTATCATGTTCAATAATAGTCCTATTAGAATCATTTTGATTCAGTGGTAGCCTATACCATTTGACAAAAAATAGAACTAATTTGAATGAGTTAAAGTCACACTCAAGTATATCATCCAAAATTCCATAGTAACAATTTTCAGATTGTTGAGGATGTATGTCATTTCTAAATGAAATATTAGTGACCTTGAAGACTGCACTTTTCCTAGAATCACAAGTTTTCTTCATTTCATCTAACTTTCTTATGTAAAATTTATAGCCATGGTAGTACATAGCTTTGTGATGTTTGATCTACAATGATCAAACATGTCAAAATTATTTGCATCGATCTATGAGTTGATATTAAACTTATGGTTTATTATTAGTAATCTTATATGTATCTTTCTACCTATTAAACCATATGCTAGATCAAGTACCATTAGTGTAACATTGACACCTCCATTATGATGAGCTTGTTTAACTAATGATGCAACACCATTCCATGTTAATGAGTAATGATTTTCTTAAGACTACTGAATCCATACCATCATCCAATCAATATTGTTTGCAATATACAAATGTAGTACATCTCACTTACGACCAACTATAAAGAAAACAAATAGACCACTTAGAAATAACTTATATTGAAGATTTATAAGAATTAATAAACTAAAATAACATCTTATAATTACCTCTCACTTTCCTCTATCTACCTTTCCCCATCAAATACTCCCTTTCAAATTTGTTAATAGAGTTGAGATCCCAAATGTGATCTACATGGATATTTACTGTAAACTTGGAAAGATATTCACTAATGTACACCATGGTCTAGTATACCATATATCCCTCCACTATAGAACTCTTAGGATGTGCTCCTTTTCAAACCAAGCCCTTCATAAATTTTAAGTGTGTCTCAACCATCCACATTGACCTAGTTTGTACATGCACACACAATTCAATCTCCTCAACTTGATGTATGAGGTAGTGTTCTTGAGCACTGAAAAAATTTAAAGGTAGACACTTTTTCATTTCACATATAAGCTAGGGAATTTTTATCTTCCAATATTTTATATCATTTTTTATCAATTTCTTTAGAAGATAGCCACCTAAAAGAGATTCAACACACAAGAACATATAAATGAGATTTTAGAAAAAAAAAACAATAAATTACATAAAAAGTAAAGCAAGGTGTAAATATAATATCTATACAAAAAATCTAAGAAATAACACTTCTAACGTCATGTATTTTCCAAGATCATATATAACTTGCTTAACACTATTGTCAAACTAGTGTGGAGGGCTAGAGGTAGGACATACTGCAATAATTAAAATTTGATCTTTTCAATATATTATAAAATGATACAAGAAAAAATACATACAATTTTACAAATATATTATAAATAGACAACATGACTTACCTTGATGAAGGTATTCCAATCATGTGTTTTCAACCCTGACCCAAAATCACCTTTCTTTGATACAAGACTACTTATATTTGCAGCAAATCCTATGAAACTTTTTATTTTTTTTATGACTTCTTTTAATTCATCACTTTGCTACTCCATTAATAACTAAGGAATGACACTCGTATTTATGCAATCTCCATTACTATTTAATTCAATGACATTTTTTAGTGCATGATTGGATTCATGAATGTTGTTATAAATTTTGGCAATTTTTTCTTTTTCACGCCTTCCATCCAATATTTTTCATAGTGTCTCTGTTGCATTCTTTCCAACATGCATAGCATCAAACAAATGCATAATTGGGAGATCTGTGCAGTATGAAAACCTACTAAATTGACTAGGATTACTTTTTATTCCTCTAGGAAGTTGGTCATTGATGCCTTTACAACCTTCATAGGCATTAATTACATCATTTTTAAATAAAATACAATATCAAATTATAAATTTCAAACAAAAATTATTAGATGGAATGACATTACCTTGGCAATTTAGTCTATTGTATTCCAACTTCCATAGACAAGGTGTCATTCTTCATGGCCTTGATGTTGTCTATTATTTTCCATTAAAAAGATATTTTTCAGTAATTTGATACTTATGATTAGTGTGGATAAAGCCTAAACTCATCGAACACCTAGTTTCCTAAACTTCTTAAATAATGAAATTTCATCTTTGGACCACAAACTGAACATGCAAATTTTCCCCTTGTCTGAAGACCTAAAAGATCATGTATAATTATTGTGCACAACTTAAACATACAAAAATAATGTTTAAGCACTATAACATACCAAAAATATGTGACATTAAAACAATATAATATACCGCAAAAATGAGTTAGCCCAGGGGCATCGTGTATTTTCTATACAAGTATTGCATGGAATTGAAATTGTATTTCTCTAATTGGTCTAGAGATGTCATACAGAGTGACCCCATTCCATAATTTCAACAACTCGTCAATAAGGGGTTCAATATACACGTTCATATCTTTAACTTGGTACTTACCTAGTTGAATGAACCGAAATATTATATAATTATTATGACCTTTTTGATGTGGTGTTTATAAATTAATTTAGATAACTATTAAATTAAAAAATACCTGGTACAATCATTGAAAACATTATATGCTCCCTCTTTATGGAAATCCAAGGAGGAATGTTATTGTTAATATCAAAATAGGCCACATTGAGTAAATAGATCTCATATCTCCAAATGGATTGACTCCATCTGCTACCAATGAAAGCTTCAGATTATGAGGTTTTTCTTTAAGTACTAGCCACCTATCTTCTATGTCCTTAAATACAGAACCATCTGCAAGAATTCACTCGATGTCATCTTGACTTCTATTTGTATGCATAGTAATCCATAAATTGTGCCAAGCTTGTGCACTTGAATAATCGTTTAAGATATGGAATAATGAGAATGTACCAAAGAACCTTGTGAGACAACTTTTTTTTTATTTGATCTGACTGATATCTACTAATATGAAAATCAGGAAATTGTGTTGCAAATTCATGTTGTTTATGATAGAGAATATGATCATTGGGACATGCATGTATTGTCTGATACTTCATTCCAATTTGATTCATAAGAATAGATAATTCTTGGTACGAATGAGTCATAATGTTTGCTGGTGGTAACAAAAACTCACCTATCAACCTACAACAACAAATATGATTTGTTAATATAATGAATAGTAATGGTATGCTAACATTGAAGATGACAAAAATGGCATACCTTAACATATGTGATATTGCTACATTGGATAAACCATTCATAACCTTCAAGTTCATGAACAACACTATAATGGAGAGAAGAGTTATTTAGGAGCCTTGGTATAGGGGCTCGTATACCTTCTCAAGTATAGGTATATCAAGACCATCTTCATCATCATTATTAGATGCACTAGTACCATCATCATGATCATCTTGATCAATTGTGCCAATACCATCTTCTTCAATCATGTCCTCTGGCACATTATTAGCTACACCAATACCATCATCTTCAATTGTGTTATCTGATGTAGGATCATCTTCTTCCATGGGAGTGTTATCCTTGGCTTGGATATTCACACCTCCATGTTCCTCTAGTTGGAAATCCATATTCACCAATTGGAAAGAATTATGCCCCCCTTCAGTGTGACCATGTTTCCTACAATGACTCTAGGTTGTTGTGATTTGAATTCTTTAATTTTTATAGCCCTTACACTTTTTGCAAGGACAATTGCATTTATCAAATTTTCTTCAGAGCTAAGACCACAATCTAGCAATTGTTTCGTTATTTTGTTTTGGTTCATATTGGTGGGCATGGTCTTTCTTTATAGGAAAATATTTGGGCTATAGATATACAAAATATAAACATAAAACCATTAGTAGTATCTTGTATATAATAAAAAATAATAAAATATTACAAGATTATACAAGATTTACAAATACACACACAAATCATGCTCACAAGATTAGGCCAACCAATTTGCACATTCCTTCCCAAATCATATTCATTTCCCCTTTATTTTTGAAAATGCTTTTTCCACAATTTCCAAAGCTTACACATTTGTTCATCTAGTTTTTTGAAACTCCTTATAGTGATAAGTTCTACTGTTTATGTAGTCTCTTGAGCTCTCTTCTTTTAGGCCTCATTGATCAACCATGTGACTGTAGGTACCCCTTAGAATGACTACTCTAGATATTTCTACTAGCAAAATTATTATTTTTGAAATTACAATGTTATAGATGTAATCCAGTGGATAGTTTTTATATTCTGAGCACATGGAATCCCCCTAACTCATTTACTCCCACACATTAACTTGGGGCTTTCTCTAGCAATGACTTCTTCGAACAATTTTCTAACATTGTCCTTTACTCTTAACACCTACCATCTCATCCCACACCTAGTTGCTCTGCTTTCACTCTATTGGCCTATTCATGCATGATTACCAGTTACTACTAGCTACACCTAAAATAGTGTACCTACCTTCAACTAAGCTTGGTCTTATTCACATCAACACTACCTACACACTAAAATAATTTCATCAAGGCATGGTGATAGCACTTCTATCTATTATTTTTTGTTCAAGGGTGTCTTTATTAAATGATTACAAAAATGAATAGAGGGCAAAGAAAGAGGAATGAAACAGTAATGATGATACAACTAGCACAAGGTTATTATGGGAATGTCTTTAGATATATTCACAAGGTGTAGGAGCCATGTGGTGCAGGAGCACCCTAACCATCTCAATTGAATTTTGAGTCATTTTAGTATGTTTTAAGTCATGATAGGATTAGTGAAATAGTTACTTCAATTTCATGTAATAGTGTGTTCAATTAAGGTCATGTAGACCAAGGTTATGTTTCAATCAATGTTGGTCAAAGTGAGTCAAAGACCCTAAAGGTGTAAAATATCATGCAAGGCCATGGATGGATTAAAATTTAATGTTAAAATGATCATTGTAAGCCTTTGGACCTATTTAAGGTGCGAAGTAGGCATGTGGTAGCATAAAATATCAAAAATGTAAAAAGTTGTAAAATATTGCAAAGCTATAAAAAATGTTATTGATAACATTTTCTTGCAAAATGACAGTTTTGGAATGTGAAGGGTCATAAAGCTTGTATGCTTGGATAGGAGTCTTTAGGAAGTTAAAAATTCATTTTCTATGGCATATATTATGCAATCCATTGTAATGAAGAGGGGTAGAAGGGTATGGTGTGATTTTTGAATAAGTTAATCAATTTTTGGTTATGGTGAAATTAGACTAGGTACTTGTATTTGACTACAATTTTGGTACTTTCTCCCTCACCTCATGGATATGATCATTCTTAAGCTTTCTATATAGTTGAACGAAGTCTAGAACTAATGTTAATTTTAAAGGTGTACCTAGCATCATTGGTTTATTGTCAAGATCTCATTGCTTACTAGTTAGACAAAAAACTATGTATATTTTCAAAGTGAAGTACCCCAATGACTATATGATCTTGTTGTGTTGAGTTAGGGAAGGTTTAAAGGTATTCCTTGTTGTTTGAGATTGGCCTCTCATGGATTCACAACATAACTGGTGCAGGAGCAATATTGGCTTGAAAGACTTGAATTTGGGCCTTCATTATGGAATAAAGGTTCTTAATAACCTAAGCGTGTTGTTTTACCTAATTCTTGGTTTAAATTTCATTTTGCATTCATTTCATTCAATTTCTTTTTTAAAACATCAAAAAGGTTCCTAGGCGGTCAACGGTGGTCAAACAAACACAACATGGTCATAGGGAATGAAATAAGGTGGCGTGAGGTGTAATGAGGTTTGAAACATCATAAGATTTCATTATTTCCTCCATTGGTGGCAAGGAAGCCCAAATTTGTAATGAAATTGTAAAAATTTGCAAAATTGCTAAAATTGACAAAGTTGCCATGCCTTGGAGAAATAGGTAATATATTTGTAATGTGGGGTAGTTTTACCTTTCCTAAGGTGGTAATGATATTAAAATCCTTATTTAAGCCTTTTCAAAGGCAATTGTACGAGTTGGAAACAAGTTTTTGCAAAACTAAATTTTAAAAACTAAGTTTTACCAACAAATTTGTTGCATTCTTGTTGTTGTTCACATTTTTATTGATTGATGGAGCAAGGTTAATGAAAATAGGAGTTAGATATATTAGTTGTATTTGTTTCTATATACGTTGTAGTTTTTTTTCATCAATTTGTATACATATTTATTCCAATCTGTAAAGTGTTGCCAGTTTTGCTGTGTAACTAGATAGTTTTGTCAAAATGCAACATAACTCTTGTTTCCATGGTTAAGAATTCATGACACCTTGTATAACAAGAGTAGACTAACCATTATTTTAGATGAAAAATGTTGGAGTTAGTGAAACTAAGTTTTTGAATTTTTCCAGCAAGTCCTGGGTGGGTTTAGCATGAATACGGCTAAAAAGTTGAAAAAAAAATTGTTTGGAAAATGTGTAAGGAGCAAGGCATTGACAAGGTTGCTTGTGCAGGTCAAAGAGAAATGAATCCCTCATGGGAGAAATGGTTTGAAGGATCATCTATCTCCATAGTGTCTAGGAGCCCAAAAGTTGGAAGTTTTAAGGCATTTGATAAGGTAAATGTGTTACCAAGTTCATTTGTTCAAGTTCTTTGAAGTTTTTGTGAGTTTGAAATTTGTTGTGCCAATTGGGCCTATTAGCCCTCAACTAGGGCTTTGTATTTTTGAGTGCCTTAATGATGAGTTGGGAAGTTATTATTTTGAATTTTAACAGGGTTCAATAATAGGTATCTTAATCCTCTATCAGTTCAAGCTTTTGCTTTAAAGGATTTTTGAGTTTTGGTCTAAAACCCCAAAATAGGGCTACAAGGAAGAACCCCTTATTAGGTTAGTTTTTTAGGTTGGTGTATGGAGCCCACTAAAGTACATGAAACCTTTTAAATTTTTGAAATCACATTATTTGTGATCATTTAAGCCCCTTGGAAGCATTTGGGGTGTGGAGTTTCTGAAAGATCCTAGAGGGTGTAAGGGAGTGGGGGTGTTGTGTGGCAAGAGGGGTAGTTGTTTGGTTTTTGTGAAGAAATAAGTATATATATTATGAAGAGGTGAGTGTGGCATGAGGAAAAGGCCAACCACCTAGTCTCTAGCCTTGTGGGAGTCTTGAGGTATTGATTGTGATATGTTTGGTAAGGCTTAGAAGAAGCCAAGTTTAAGAGTTTGTGAGAAGAACTTGTTTAATACCCCCCTACTTGAATCACCATGGAGGCCACTTGGTAGGGCTTTGGTATTTTTGGAGAAACCTCCAGTGGAGAAAGGCTTGAGTACCAATCAAATTAGTTGAACAATGAGTGAGAAAAATCCTAGGTGGAAAGGGTATCCCTACTTGGTGAATTGGAAAAGTGGTGGTTTCCAACTGGTGTAGAAGAAGGCATGGAAACCCAAAAACCTTGTCACCCTTAGTTGAGAACAGAAAGATAAATTTTAAATAGTAGATAATAGTGTGTAAGACTCTAAATCCTAGAGGACAACAATGAAGAGATGTATAGAGAATGGACATTTTTATGAAATGGGGAGGGGATTGGTTAGTGTTTGCATAGATTTAAAAGTGGCTTCATGATCTTTGGAGAAGTCATTATATGTTGAATTCTTTGTCAAGTGGCTTTTATTTGGCTATAAAAGGTTGTTTGTAAGAATAATGAAGAAAGAAAGGAACATATAAACAAGAATGTTGCCCAAAAAAGAGATATCCACTTAATCTCTTTATATGCTGGCATGAGACTTTGTTCACTTGAACATTTTAAAATAAATTACCTATTTGGACATATGAAAATATGATTATTGTAATCTAACTATGTTTATCATAATCTAACGATGCATCATCATATTATTAATTTAATTTTTTAAGAGATTTAGTTTTGACAACAACCAATTTAAGTCACATCTTGGTTTCTTAGAATTAGCATAGATAAAAGAGGGAATGGTTAACTTTTATTGTACATAGTATTTCATTTTCTTAAATTTCTTACATAGAATAGATAGATCATTATCCTTTGTTGTCAAGTATCTCATTTTCTAAGAATGAGCATAGATATAAGGGAGGTGATTATCTTTTAGAATGCAATATCTTGTTCATTAAAATACTTTGATCTATAAAAGGGGAAATAGTATCATTTATTGTGTGGTGCAATGTTTTCTTATAATGATCATTGTTAAAATGGGGGTGGTTATATGTTATTGTATATTATCCATGTGGTCATGTAGCTTCATGATACTGTCAGTGTAGATCTTCATATGAATTTGAGTAACCATTTCATTGGACAACATTTACAAGTTTGGAATACCCTTGTTGATATATAAGAATAGATTGAGGTGTTGTATTAAGAAATTATTATCTACCCTTTGATATAATGATATACTTCTTGAAGCTTACAATCAAATAGAAGCAATATTTCAATACAAATTTAGAAAACATGAATTCCAGCTACTGAGTAGAGTGAGTGTTTAACACCATGTCCACTTAATTAGAAAACAAGCATAATATAACTTGAAAACCTTTAAAAATGGAGTTAGTTTCAATTACATTATCAAAGGTAAGAAACTATAATCAAAACTTATGATCATTCAATCAGACCACAAAGCATCTGGAAAACTCACATAAACTTGCCAAGAAATGACACATGCAATTGCCAAAACCCCAATAACTAGTTTTTCAAACTTAACTAGCAAATACAAATGCCTAATTTTTAACTCAACCTGAAATACCAACTAGGGTAGATTTGAAAAATTGTTGCAAGAAATCTCTCAAAATGAATCACCCAAGATAAGAGTATTGCCTATAGGGTTATTTTGAAATAGAAATACAAGGAAAGGAACATTATTACCACTGCATGTTACTTAATTAACAAAATTCCTACATCAAATACCGAATCAAGTGCAAACCTATTTAGGGCCGAAAAAATGCAATGGTTGAATCTCATTCCTCAAAATGTCATCAAAGAACCTACAGGAAAACATGAAGATAAAAGGTAAATATGCAACAAATGTGGCCCATTAACGTCTTAAAAAGCACAGTCACCTCAATCGGCTAGCTCCCACATGCACAGACCTCTAAACCTCCCAAATAGTGAAAATATCTCATGCCTTTTTCTTTTCTTTTGTTTATGAAATTCTGAGCCTGATGTAGTCAAAATTTTGAACAAATTGAGCTCTTTTTTGTTTATGAGCCTGATTTGGTCAAAACTTTGACCAAATCAGGCTCATAAACAAAAAAAATTGAATTTTATAAACCAAAAAAGGCCTTCGTTGAAAATAAAGGTCCAAAATTAACCTCAAATGTATTAGTGATGCTTCACCAATAGTATCTACAACTAAGCACAACCACCAACAATAATATCCTCAAACATGAAATCCATGTCAGCAACATAAGGTAACTCCTAAACCAAATCAACATGTAAGCTCAAATCCACAATAAGATAAACATGTAAATCCATAGCCATGTCAACCATAGGAAGATCAGGAATATATAGACCCGTAGTATCATGTACATCCTCAACCACATCAACAACTAGTGAATCGACACTAGCAACATCGATATCCTCAATCATCTCAATAATAACATATGAATTCAAATTCACATCAACAACCATTTTCAAATCCTCATCCATATGTAAATTCTCATAATCATCAATCTCATCATCCACAATAAGATGCTCTACAATTTTCATGTTAGATCCATCTAACTGATCATGAAAACAAATATCCTCTTCACCTTTAGAGAATTCATCATTTACCTCTTCCTCAACATAAAAGTGTCTTCTCCTCTACACAATCTTCTTAATTAGCTAGACCACTCTCTTTCAGATCGGTAGACTCCAGCTCCAGAAATCTCTGTGAAACTCAACTATCCCTTCCTCAACTAGATCAATCAAACTAGCTTCCAATTGAGTAGACATCTCTAAAATATTCTTCTCCACCACATCATAGATATTTGTGATCATTCTAGGGTCCAATATTCTCAGAGGCATCTTCTAAGATATTTTCAAACCCTCTACAACAAATCCACACTATTAACAATCACCAACTAGATCAAACTTTTAGTCAACAAGATTAAATTTTCATCTTCGCAACTATCGGTCCATTTACAAGTCCTTTTGTAATTTTAAGTCAGAACCATGATCTGTCACCTCCCAAGAAAGATATCTAGGACTTTAAAATGAAAAATTCAATACAAGATCAATCTGATCCAATCATGATTAGATAATCTTCACTCCAAGTCCTGGAGAAAACTGCCTCAACTTCAATAATCTATCTACACAATTAGGACAACTTGCTTTGATACCACTTGATGTAGTACAAGGTAGGAGAATCCCCAAAGAATATGTCCTCACTCCTAGCAAATGACCACATAGTGGAAGAATAAAATAACTTAGAGATCTAGATCTGAACAACAATGCCAATTCGCATAATAGAATCATAAGATTTTCATTCAACATGCCCAACTTTAAGGCCTTCCAAGTTATGCCCAAATACATAAGTAAATACATCAATATCTCTATGAGATCTCGCAAGATCCAAACCCTAGCTAGCTCAAATCTACACTTTGGTAGAAACCCCAAGAAGAATCTAAACTTGTGCTTGCAAGTAACTGAGAAACCTTCTTATTTCCCAAGCCCACACATAACTACTAGCTCTACTACACTTCACTCCTCTCAACTAATCCTTCTTCTCCATGTTGGATGACAAGGACTCAAGACTCCCTAAGACCCTCTACTTATACCCAACTAAGCCACAAGTTGGCCTAACAAGTTACAAATTAAATAAACCCTTACATTAAATGCATATTTAAGTGACAAGTAAGCCTACAATAGATATTAAATAAACACTCTCATTAAATGCACCTTCAAACCACAAGTCATCTTGGTAGAAAACATTAAATACATTAAATAAGGAACTTTCCACTAACTTCTAAAATTCCACTTATGCACCTTTATTAAATGAAATGCCTTTTTCCCTCTTTTCTCCATTTTAATTTATTTTTGTTCTAATTTTCGTCACTTTCTTTCTCCTAAAATTCTTTTGTTATAATATAAAATTATGCCCCATTTTATTTTGGGTCTGATGTAGGAGCATCTTGCATCAAAAACAATTACTTAACTAATTAGGGACGATATCCTAGATGTTAACCCTAAGTGAGAAAAGTATGATTTTGCATTTTGGGACATGTGTGAAGACATAAAGGATGACATACCATAATTACTTGATATAAAGGAAAGAACTTTTGATGTGATCTAGTGTGATGCTTTTTTATTATTATGTTATTATTTTGTGATGTGAATTTGATGTTGAGAGCATAAAGAAGCAGTACATGTGAATCTTGTACAACGAGCTGCAAATGTCAAATTAGATATTGAAGATATTAGCATTGGCAAGAGATTGTTGTATCTGTACCTTTTATGTATAGAATATTTTTGTATAGTGCATGTTTGGGAAGTGGGCGCATGTTGCATATAGATTGTAATTGTAATAATAACTCCTAACATGGTTGAGGCTTCTAACAAGTCCTAATCCTCTAACAAGGACCAAGAAACTATACAGATGCAATAGACTCCTAACAAGGTCAATATGTTTCACAAGATACTTTTGATTAGTGGATCATTTTGTGGGTACCATCCCCACTAGGATTTTTCATTTTCTAGTGTTTCCCTAGTTAACAAATAATGGTGTTATGAGTTGCATTGTGTTATTGTTATGTTTACTTTTCTGTATATTCGCATGTGCATGTTATAAGATTATTAATGATATCCATAGTTGGGCAAAAAGTTGTGAAATAATAATTCACCCCCTCCCCTATGAGTATTTCCTATTTCTAACAAACCCATGTGGATTTTTGCTTACCGAAAAATCTAGTATGCAAAGACGCATGAGATAATAAAACTTTATATTCTCATGTGAGACTTCTGAAAGACACAATTATTGGTAAAAAAATACCAAGTCCACTAAAAAAGCCATGGGATTCGAAGAGTATAGCTAAATTTATTACAAAATACAATCTAGAGAGTTGGGAATAAGTATTAAATAACATTTATTTCCTCTAGTGTATCTCATCAATCAACTACAATCGAAAAAATCATAAATACAAAAGAATAGAATGATAGAAAGGAATCTAGGTAAAACAAAATATATACAAGAAAAAGTAAATTCATGAAACATTAACTTGAATTACTCAATTTGACCATCTTTAAAGATAAACCGTGACAAACATCTTGAATTGAACTCTCAAAAGTGTCTCACTTCTCTCTAACCAAGAATACTAAGGATACTCTTAGTTTTACAAAGCATTTATAAGTGACAATTCCTAGAATAAAATGAAGATTAAGCTACATGATATGCAAATTATGCTAAATTGATCTGAAACCAATGGTAAATTCTCTCTAAAACATGAATTCAAATGCCTATAATATGGATACAATATGAAAGTGGATGAATTTCTCTTAGAATGCTTTCCACTTATAGATTTTCATAGGGGTTAGAGGAAGATTAAAGATAAACATAGTTAGAAGAGGGTCAGTCAGTAGTTCCAAATGTTAAGACAAGAAGAAAAAATGGGTGGTGGGGGAAAATATGATTTATTAAATTCAAAAATTGATTAAATTAGATACATGTAGGATTTGACAAATATGGATTATAAATCATGGTATCACAAAGATGATGATTTCACACTTCATGTATACACAGAAGCAACTTGGGGAGAAAATGTTGATCATAAGAAAAACACTAGTAGAGGAGCATTTTTCTTATGAAGAAAAATAGTTTCATGGTGGAGTAAAAAGAAATATTGTATTTCACAATCTATTGCTGAAGTTGAATATGTTTCTACTATCATTAACTATACACAAGTTAATTGGATGAAGTAAATGTTGAAGTATTTTGTAGTTGTCTATGATGAATTGATTAATATTCATCGTGATAATTTAAGTGATATTTATATTTCAAAGAACCATGCATTAAATTTAAGACAAAAATATTTCAATCAAATATCAAGGTGAATGAGAGAGAAGTGAAGTTGGAGTATATGGTTACTAAGGAACAAATTGTTGACATATTTATTAAGCTTTTACCATAGGATGCCTTTGAGTATCTAAAAGGTATGCTTGGGGTGATGGCTCCTCTATTTTTGCACTAATCAATTTAGGATGGAATAAATCCAATGGTCTTAATTGACTTATCCTCATAAGGGGAGTAGTTGTGTAGATCTTGTACTTGACATGTTGATATATGAAAGGGGTGAGCTATCCCTTTTTCATTGATTTCATAATGGGAAGGGAGTAAGTAATGTGAAAAATAGAGTTGTTAGATCAATGATAGGAGAGAGAGAGTCATGTAGAGATGCTACTTTGTGCATTGAAGGTTTTTCACAACATATGTTGCCATCAATGCCAATGGGGAATATGTGGCTACTAAGGAGTAGATTTCTAACATATGTATTAAGCTTTTAGCATAGAACACCTCTAAGTATCCAAAATGTATCATTAAGGTGATGGATCCTCCTTTTTTGCACTAACAAATGTAGGATGGCATCACTCCAATGGTCTTAATTGAATTGTCCTACTTTTGGACTTGTTGTTTTGGGGAGTTTCTCGTAAGGGAATCAATTGTGTAGTTTTGTTATTGATGTGTTAAGATATAAAAAGGGTGAGCTATCCCTTTTCCATTGATGTCAAAAGGGTATAGAGTGAGTCATGTGAAAAATAAAGTTATTATATTAGCACTGAGAAAGAGAGAGAGAGAGAGAGAGAGAGAGAGAGAGAGAGAGAGAGAGAGAGAGAGAGAGAGAGAGAGAGAGAGAGAGAGAGAGAGAGATAACCATGTAGAGATATTACTTTGTGGTAATATCTTCTGGCGGTTTCATTATTTTGTAAATATTTATGCACTTTCCCCTAGACCTAGAGGTCACTTTTCTCAAAATTACCCTTAGGTATAGGTAAACATATTTGACCTATAGTAATTTAGGTCAACAAAATTGACCTATACCTAGTGGAATTTAGGTCCTAGGGCCTCATGAATCTTGAGTGTTTCAATTGGTTAATTCTATCTTATGGGTCGACTTTCTTTGTTTTCAATCCCAAAAACTAGTCTATAAGGAGGTTTGAGCATTTCATTTCCATCTATCATCATCATGAAATAATTGAATATAAAGGATAAAAACATACCTGATAGATCAATAAAGCATCTTCAAATATCCAAATCAAGCATTCATACAAGATCTAGCATTTCCTTCTTGTGTCAAAATTCTTTATTCAAGGTGGTAGTGGAGCTAGACTTCTAAGGAGGAAATATTACATTCATCCATTCAAGTTCTTTTATTTTTCATCAAGACATGTCACAAATATTTCCATTCATGAGATTTTGGATTCCATGGTTTCCTTTTGGTTTCTTTGAGTCAAGGCTATTATATTTTGCATAGTTGATCACATATCAAATTCAATTACATCTACAATGGTAATTGTATTTCTCAGTGACATATCTAGTCCTACTACATGTTATCATTTCCTTTATCATTATCCACATTTCAATTCAAGGATGATTCTTCAATCTAGGGATTGATGAAGGCAAGACCTCCCCAAATAAAAAAAGTCATTCTTTTCTTCTATGCAAGAAAAGGGTATTAGAATTGCAAGTTTAGATCTAAAAATTAGTTGTCGAGAGATTTTAAAAGAATCCCAGTTGAATTTTTACAGTGCCCTGGGAACATGCCACACTTATTTCAAACCTACTGGTAAGTTTTCCTTAGGTTAAATTGCATATACAAGTCTGGGCTTTTCAGAGTTCTCTGGATTTTTTTTTTGTACTCGCAAAATCACAAGTGAAATCACAATCACATTAGCATATATGTAGTCTTAAGAGTGACAAAGAATCTTCTCTTACATATTTCAAGGTAAGATTTTGACTATTTCTTTTATCTCTTAGCATAGTTCTATTTCCACATCTTAATTGGGTTAATTGCATATACATAGAACCTAGATCTATTTTATTGTTTTCATTCAATGAATTGGTTCAATTTATACTCACATTGCCCATCTTAAAATTAATTAACACTCATTAAAGAAGACTTGCTTGCAAACTTCATTGATATAATTTTGGTTTTGCATTAGAATCCCTTCATCCTACTTGGGGTTTGCTAATCTAACTTGGGTTATATTGAGAGTTATGTTTGGAAGCCTCTCTTTCTCTTGTATTGAATTGCATAGTGTGGAAGTGTGTTATTAATGAATTTAGCTGATTTGGTTTAGATTATTAAAATCATTACTTCATTTTTTCTCCTAAACATTTTGGAGAACCTGACTTGCTCCCCCTTTTCTTCTTTGAGTTAGTTTGTTCCTTTGCATTAGCTATTCATCTTCTTTTGGTAAACTTGGTGCATTCGCTCCTTTGTTTCATTTTGAAGTTAGATTTTGGCTACCTATCTAGATATATTATTCTTGATTTGGCACATACATCTGATTGCATTTTGTCATTTCATATATTTGTATTGTGAAAATACAAAAAAAGCCATCCTACATTCTTAGATTGCATTGCTTTTAATTAAAACATTATAAAAACACAAAAAATATTTTAGAGTCATTGCATTTCATTACAATGGGTTTTTTATCTTTACTTTCAAGCATACTTCATGATCTTAAGGACATTCCATTTCATGCATATGATGGGAATTTAGATTCTCTTTTCATTGATTCTCATGAAGATATTTCTGTTAGAAATAGATAATACTGAGGGGGAAGGTGAACCAATATTCTACAATCTTTTTCCCACAACTGGATATTATTAATTACTTTGCAACATGCATATGAAAGTAAACCAATAATGTTGAATAATAAATAGAATTATACAAAAAGAGAACTCATAAAACCATTATTTGTTAACTAGGGAAACCATGACCAAGGGAAAACCCTGGTGGGGATGGTACCCCCAAAATGATCCACTAAAAAAAAGAATCTGGTTAAGGATATTGACCTTGTTAGGAGTTTATCAAATACACATAGTTTCTCGAGTACTTGTTAGAGGACTAGGCCCTATTAAAAGCCTTAACCCTATTAGGAGTTTCTTCAACCCTGTTAGGAGTTGGTAGAACAATTACAATGTATGCAAGAAGAGCCCACTACCATAACATGCAATATACAAATAAGTTTATTCACAAGTATAGATATACACACATTACTGTCTCATTGTTGCACTATGTGAATCCTATGATCATACACCACATATTGCATCATAAAAAGCTCACATATCACATAAACTTCCTTCATAATAGTTCACATCACATAATCACTTCTTCCGCTGTGCAAGATATGATCTTTACTTATACCTTGCAAATTATCAAAATGCTTGATCAATCAGCCTTGAAGCTTCCACATGCTTGGCTAATTATAAAAATAACTTGGTGTAAACATCTAGGATGTCGCCCCACAATATTTAAGTAATTATTTTGTTACCAAACTAATTCCTTAAGTCGTACAATTCATTTTATTGGTGTGCTATGTTCTACTCTGTCAATTACTTGTACCGGTAATTCCTTTGTAACTATCGTCATACTGTTTGTACATATCTACCCATTGACATACATCATCATGATACTATCAACTAGCAGTTCTCAACTGCACATGTGCTAACTTGTACTCTGTCATCCATACATATCGAATCTATCTCTATGCTACTACAAACTGTCTAATACTTAGACAATTTTCTGTCTCTTATTTCATATTGAAATACCAGAATATATATGTTTCCATAAATGACAACACTCACTCATCTTCCTAGCCATATTGCCAACAATCTTCCCCTTTGGCATTGATGGCAACATTTGAGAAAATTGGCTAAGTCCCAAAATGATGTCATACAAAAACAACAATAAATATAAAAAGATACTACTCAAAATTGGCCTTCAAAATTTGAATTTTTTATTAATGTCTTGATGAATCATTAGATTCCTTATCTTTCCTCTTACAATTATTTCCTATATACATAGCTAAGCTGCCCCTTACACGTATATACATTCTTATACAATTTTCCTTTACATTCTTCTCCCCCTTTGACATCAATGACAAAGGTGTCCAAAATTATACAGTCAAAACAAAATTTGAGTTACCTTACTTAGTTCAACTTGAGATTCTTGATATACAATCTACAAAACCAAGTTTCATCTTCTCAAGATATTTCTTCCAGTTTTCTTTTACTGTATCAGATATATTGATAAGTGTGCACAATGAATATGATGCAACTTCTATTGTGCTCAAATCTATGTAGGAAAATTTGTCATAGGATGCCTTTGCTGGAAGACACTCCTCTAATTACCTATGCAAAATGCTAAGTTTAGGGGATAAATATTCTCTAAGGATAGATAATCTCTTTATTACCTTCTCCTTTTCAAATTCAATGCCTCTGATGGCATTGTGAATTGTCTCCATCTCAACTTCATTATCTTTCATTTTGGGACTTAGCCAATTTTTCCAAATATTGCCATCAATGCCAAAGGGGGAGATTATTGACAATATGGCTAGGAAGATGAGTGAGTATTGTCATTTATGACATGGTATATATTCTGGTATTTTAGTATGAAATAAGAGATAGAAAATTGTCTAAGTATTGGACAGTTTGCATCAACACAGAGATAGATTCATTATGTAAGGATGACAGAGTATAAGTTAGCACATGCATAGTTGAGGACTAATATTTGACAGTGTCATGATGATGTATGTCAATGCACAGATCTCTATAGATAGTATAATGATAGTTACAAAGGAATTACCAGTATAGGTAATTGACAAAGAAGAATAGAGCTCGATAGTAAAATGAATTGTACGGCTTAAGGAATTAGTTTGGTAACAAAATAATTACTTAACTATGATGGGCCAATACCCTAGATGTTTACCCCAAGTTATTTTTATAATTAGCCAAGTGTGTGGAAGCTTCAAGGCTAATTGATCAAGAGTTTTGATAATTTTCAAGGTATAAGTAAAGATCATATCTTGTGCAACTAGGAAGAAGTGAATATGTGATGTGAACTATTGTGAAGGAATTTTATGTGATATGCAAGCTTTGTATGATGTGAGATCTGGTGTATGATCAGAGGATTCACAAAGTGGAGTAGTGAGACAATATTATATGTATATCTATACTTGTGAAGAAACTTGTTTGTATATTGCATGTTAGGGCAATGGGCCCTTCTTCAATTTTCTTCTTTTCAAAATTTCTTCTCTCATCTTCCTCATCATCCTCTTCATTTGAGCTAGAATAGGCTATAATATTGCTAACAATTTCTTCAAAGCATCCCTTCCAAAGGGTAATCTTTTCAAAGATGATGTTGATCAAGATCTAGTGCGTCATGATGTTCCTAACCTTGATAGTGCTGCTATTTTTAACGAGCCCTTGGATATGGATATCGACTACTCTCTCCCTTATGAAAATTCTTTTTGCAATGATTATTCTTCCCCTAATGTGTACTTTCCTCCATCCTTGGATGATTCTACTATTTTGGATGAACCTTTAGATAAGGATACAAATTTCTCCTTTCCTCATTAGAAAAATAAAAAGTAGAATGATATGATTGTTATTTCTCCTAATGATCAAATACTTCTTGTGAATTTCATTAATATTCCTTCTATAGACAAGGTCTTGATGAGTTCTATTTTCCCTTCTCCTAAGAGTATCTTAGAAGTGGAGGATCACATCCTTGATACTTTTTATTATTATTTTTTTATTAAGTAAAATAGGTTTTACAGGGATCCTACAACCTAAAAGTTTTTACATAATATCTAAAATAGAAATAATAAGTAAAGTCTAGCTACTATGCATCTACTTATAAAAAGCCAAAACCAAAAGACAAGCCCGCGATCAGGAAACAAAAGCCAGCAACCCCAGATAAGGACAAAAAAAAATGAAAACTGAGACTATTTATTATTTTTTCTTAATACTTTTTATTATTTGTTTCATGATACAGCTCAAATAAAATTAGGTATTGTTGATCACTATGATGTCATTTTCATAAACTCAACCTTAGACAATAAGGATCCTAATCACATTCACTCTATAAGTGACCCATCAAATCTTCAAAACTACGCAACCTTAGATTTTACACCAACATTCTATAGAAAAACTAACATCTTTGACTTTGAAAGACCTTTATTTGATGTGCATATGCATATTGAATTCTTCTCTTTACATTTCACTATAACATTTTCTATGTTCATCAACTTAATAAGACTAGTCAATATCATTATTTTTAATATAAAGAATTAATTACTTATGGTATGTTTCAAATGAATTGCGATCATGAATGGTATCTTTTTCATGATAATTCTAATTAATACATCTACATCCCTATTATTCTTCTCCTCACCATGTGATATTGCTAGCCTCTCTTTTGATGGGCCCATTGTCCTACTTTGTGTGAAATATAATAGTCATTTCCCCTTGTCTCATCACTTGAGGGACAAGGGCCCTATTTCCTTTTCGATCTATACATGGAAAAATTCTCTCCTTTTGATGACTTCTTTTCCTTTTATATGATGACATCCTTTCTTGCATACATTTATTATGTTACATAAGGATTAACATCTTGAGTACAATCTTGTATTTTCTTGAAATCACATGTCTAGTATAATTTGAAACCACTTAGGGAGGCATAACATGTCCTCTTCTTTTCTTGTTCAATGCATCTCGTATCCCTTACCAACTTTTATTATTTTATAGATTGATGTTCTCTCTTGCATGCATTTATTATATTACATAAGGATTACCATCCTAGGTAAAATCTTATGCTTGTAAGTGCATCTTTTTTTTAATGGATCTCTCATTTAGGGAATATATTGGATATTTGTAATGTTCCCGTTATAAAATAAATAATAAATTAAAAATTTGTAACAAGCTGATTGATTTAATGTATCTTGAACCCATTTTTATTTTTGTTTCCATAGTTTGTGTCTTCGTCGGCTATCTTTGTACACCCTCAAAAAGTTTCCTGATGGGTATTTAAGCATAGTTTGTAGGTTGTAATTGGTATGCTTTGGATTATATTTCTCTATACTATGAACTCTTATTTAGGGTTCTCTCTTGTTTGCCATTTTGAAAGTGAAAGATCTTCCCTATTTGGCTCATGCAGTTTCAATGAGATTCAACCCTCAACCTATTCCATTGTTGCATGTATTTCATCACTTAGATCTGGCAAATTAGAGTAATATCTTTCAGAAATTATTATTATTTGCATTCAAGTGTGTGTTTTATCAAGAGCTATTGTGTTTGCATATAAATCAAATTGCCTTCGATGTTGGACATGTAAACCCATTCATGTGGCCTCCCATCTTCTTCCGTACAACTAACTCCTAATCATACGGTCTCTTATTCCTTCGTACTCTTCATTATTTCCATTGAACAACTAGTATCCTTGCCCATATGACCTCTATTATCAATCTCACACTCTCCTTACTCACTATACGACACATAAGTAGTTCCTAGAGGCATCATTTCTTGAGGCATCATTCCTGGAGGCACCATTCTTTCTAGAGGCAGTGTACGACACATAAATAGTTCCTGGAGGCATCATTCCTAGAGGCACCATTCTTTCTAGAGACAGTATACGACACATAAGTAGTTCCTAGAGGCATCATTCCTAGAGGCACCATTCCTTCTGGAGGTAGTGTATGCCACATAAGTAGTTCCTTGAGGTACCATTCTTTCTAGAGGTAGTGTGCGACACATAAGTAGTTCTTGGAGGCATCATTCCTGGAGGCACCATTCTTTCTAGAGGCAATTTGTGGCATAGAAGTAGTTCTTGGAGGCATCATTCTTGGAGGCACCATTCTTTTTGGAGGCAGTGTGTGGCACATAAGTAGTTCCTGGAGGCACCATTTGCAGCTCAGGGTTATTTTGGAACATTACAGTGGTATCAAAGCGCTTTGATCCTGCCAACCTATGGACAGTGAATGTGAGTTTATAGCTAGAAGAGAAGAAGGACACATTTCGTTGATCGAATGGCTGACAAATGGGAACTGATCACTGCCAAACTGGTGGCACTATTGAGGGAACTTGCTAGGAATCAGGCACATATCATTGATATGCAGTGACTTAAGGAAGAAACTCTCAAAAAGTTGTCGGAGAACAAAATGGTCACAGCGCAGACTCGGTGTTGGGTAAATCAAATCCTCATCTAGCATGCTCTCGACCTTCCATGCTGACTTTTCCACCACGGACGAAGGCATAACATGGAGGGAGACAACCAACTTTCGAAGAGATGAGAGAAGACTAGAAGAATGCAAACCTTGAAGAAGATATATCCTACAAAGATTATGTAGATTTGAGAATGAGATATTTGGGAGGTAGAAACAGAGGATACTTTAACGATGATCTTAGGAGAAAGTTGAGTAAGGTAAATCTATCACCATTTGATGGATTTGGAGTCATTACTGTACAGTCGTGGGTCCTAAAGGTAGATACCTATTTCCAACTCAATCCAATTCCTGAAGAGGAAGCAGTCAAGTTCGTAGCACTTCATCTGGAAGGAGTGGCACATGAGTGGTGGCATCATGAACTGGTCACTCTCGGTCATGACCAAGTGACCTCTTATGTTGAGTTTACTAAGAGACTCATTGATCATTTCGATGAGAAGGATCTTGAGCTAAACTTCAAAGATCTAGCTTACCTAAAGAAAATGGGCATGGTAGACAACTATGTCACTGAGTTTCAAAGGTTGTCAGTATTAGTAACAAACATCTCTGAAAGACATCAAATCGTGTTATTCATGGATGGACTGAGAGAGCCTTTGAGAGGTTGGATCAAAGGGTTCAACCTAGGTACACTCAACAAAGCTATTAAGAAGGTGTGTGACATGGCCGCATCTTCCTCCAAAACTCACGTAGTTACACCAACACCATCCCCATAAAAAGACAAAGACAAGGAGCCAATTCAAAAAAAAAACCTTAGTTTGATGAAGATTCTTGGAAAGAACTCTGGAGGAAAAAGCTTTTGTTTCACATGCAAAGAACCATGGGGTCCTGGTCATCACTGCCTCGAGAAGGGAAAGATTCATTGCATTGAGGTGATGCCTGATGACAACGAAGAATAAATACCTGCAATGACTAACGAAGAAATTACCCAACAGGAGAGAATAAATGCCCTGATACAAAAAGGGGGTTCCATTGCTACCCTCACTACATTGACTGGAGGTGGTATCTTCAGAGTTCACATCACACTTCACAGAAAATGAGTCCCAATCATGATTAATAGTGGCACCACACTCAATTTCATCAATTCATTTTTGGTCACTAGTAAAGGCCTACATACAGTTGAGCACAGAGGATTTGAGGTTAAGGTTGCAGGAGGAACTTTGTTACATTGCACTCATGTGATCCCATGGCTACAAATTTTCATGGGAAACTATACCTTGGTAGATGATATCTTTGTCATAGATTTGGTTGATATTGATATCATTTTGGGCATCCAATGGTTGGAAACTCTTGACCAATACACTCAAAGTTTCAAAAGGATGGACTTTTCATTTGAGACGGATGACAAGAAGGTGTTGCTAAGAGGAATGTCAAATAAAGGATTGAGGGAAGTCACAATCAAGAAGATGGAGGCAATTTTTAAACAAGATTCGGCCCTAGACGCAGCAAGTAAAAACAAGATAGTCAATACCTCACCGCATTCCTTGGATAAGTGGCGAGCTCGTCTATTGGCCGAGTATTCCAGGAACACTTTTGCATGTGAGTTGATGGATGGTTATGTATGCGATGAAAGATACAAGGTTATTGATGACATCATTTACTTCAACAAGAAGATCTACTTAGTGCCTGACTTAGAATTGAAGGAGTTGATTACAGAAAGTTTCCTAAAACTAGGTTTGTATTTGCTTGAGGACAAGAAAATTTTGGGATGGGAGGACTGTAATGTTCCCATTATAAAATAAATAATAAATTAAAATATTTGTAATAGGCCTATTGATTTAATGTATCTCAGACCCATTTTTATTTTTGTTTCCATAGTTTGTGTCATCGTCGGCTATCTTTGTACACCCTTAGAAAGTTTCCCAACGGGTATTTAAGCACGGCTTTTAGGTTTTAGTTGGTATGCTTTGGATTATATTTCTCTGTACTACAAACTCTTGTTTAGGGTTCTCTATTGTTCGCCATTTCAGAAGTGAAAGATCTTCCCTATTTGGCTCGTGCGATTTCAGTGGGATTCAACCCTCACCCTATTTTGTTGTTGCATGTATTTCGTCACTTGGATCTAGAAAATCAGAGTAATATCTTTCGACAATTATTATTATTCACATTCAAGCGTGTGTTTTATCAAGAGCTATTGTGTTTGTGTATAAATCAGATCGCCTTCTATGTTGGTTGTGTAAACCCATTCGTGTGGCCTCCCATCTTCTTCCGTACAGCTAACTCCTAACTATACGGTCTCTTATTCCTTCATACTCTTCATTATTTCCATTGAAAAACTAGTATCCTTACCCATACAACCTCTATTATCAACCTTACACTCTCCTTGCTCACCATACGACACATAAGTAGTTATTAGAGGCACCATTTTTTCTGCAAGAAGTGTACGACACATAAGTAGTTCCTGGAGGCATCATTCCTAGAGGCACCTTTTTTTTTGGAGGCAATATATGTCACATAAGTAGTTCTTGGAGGCATCATTCTTGGAGGCACCATTCTTTCTGGAGGTAGTGTATGACACAGAAGTAGTTCCTGGAGGCACCATTCTTTCTAGAGGCAGTGTGCAGCACATAAGTAGTTCCTGGAGGCACCATTCTTTATGGAGGGAGTGTGTGGCACATAAATAGTTCCTGGAGGCATCATTCCTGGAGGCACCATTCTTTCTGGAGGCAGTGTACGACACATAAGTAGTTCTTGGAGGCACCATTTGCAGCTCGGGGTTATTTTGGAACATTACAATATTCTTTTTCATTTTTCTCAAGGATCTATTATCTATTTTTTGTTCTTATGATTACTAAGTGTAACATGATATCCTTTCATCTCCTTTTATTTATCCATGGATTTGCATTATTTTATGATACATCCTTATTTTACAATGTTTTGTTTCATGTGAGATGTAATTGTCATTGCTTAGCAATTCTTTATATATCTTGGAGTTGAGTGTTTTTCATTTAATAATCATCTATAACTTATGTAATTTACTTTATAGGTGATGTTTTCTATCACACCATGTTGTTTGGAATTGCATATCCTATGGTGTATCTTAATTTCTTTCTATGGTGTTGCATTATTCTATGATGCATCTTGTTTAATACAAGGTATCTTGTTTTTCTTTGTTTTGTTGTGTTGTGTACAAGGCTAGATTACAATTACTACTTGCAATTCATATTTTAATATTACAAGTTCTTTTTAATAATCCACCATAGTCTTCTCATTCAATATTTTGTCTTGATCATGACTCTATCTTATATGCAAGAGGTACATGTCTTTGATCATCACCTATTTCTTATTTCCAAAATTATGTACTTTATAAATATTTTCCCTTATTATGTGGTTTTAAATTTTGTTAGCCTTCATCTAAGGATCCTATTTTTTCCTATACAATGGGGGCTAAATAAGTGCATTCTTGTTCTCCCCCCTCTTTTGTCTTGAAGACGTTATCATTGTTTAAACACTCCTTTTGAAGGTAGATGTCTTTCTAACAAGATCTTTCCCTTTCAAGGGTCTTGTCTCATAAGTGATAGATCCTTTCATAATTATCTATTTTCTTAGCTTACAAGAGCCAACACTCTTCACTAAGTTTGTGGCATGTACGTTATTATTTAAAGACATCTCCTTGTTGCTAGAAGTAGTTATCCTTTATTCTCTTCCTTACGATGATTATGGCTACAGATTCATATTAATAAGGAATGAATACACACGCCCTCTTTGTACTACAATTTACCTTTCTATGCACTTTTAATTTACATTATAACATGCTACTTCCTCACAGGTATCAATGATACTTCTCCATTCTAGCAAGATGTATTAAAAAAACAAATACATTTATCTCTATGTTAACAAACCCTTGTTTGTCCATAGAGAGCACATACATATTTACACTTTGTGCTGATAACAAGGAATTGATCCATGAGTGTGCACACACATATACACATGCATGCAAAAGCCATAGAGGGGAACACATGATTGACTATCAGGAACACAAACCTGCTAGACCATTTGATCTTGCCTTTTTATTTTTTGTGATTCACAATAAGGTACAAAACCTTACTCAATTACTCTCTCTCTCTCTCTCTCTCTCTCTCTCTCTCTCTCTCTCTCTCTCACTTTAATACTAGTAGGATAGACTTATTTATAGTGCTCACATATTTCCTATGTGATATCTTATGATTTAAAAGAGCCTTCCAAACATGATATTATTGGATGAGGCATTTCTTCAGCTGAGGTCTCTTTCACTAGTTGATTTAGGTTTTAGTACTAACCCTTTTTGTGTCTTTTTAATTTGTTTTTCTTTCTTTTTTCCTTTATTTTATTTGGCTTTATTTTCATGATCTTATGCATGGGAATGGAGTTAGGATCCAAGATTTGGGGGATTATGTCCTTAATATTGGCGATGTTCTATCTTGTTGCAACATTGCCTATTCTTCTTCCTTTCTTAAGAGTATGACTTGCTTCATACTCTTGCTAAAGTGAGGGATAAATGTATCGTCTTAAAATAAAAGCACTTCATTTTAAGACCTTTTAGCCCTCCTTAGTATGGTTTTGGTTTCTCTTTCTTATTCCTAATCTTTCTCACATTTCTAGGTCATCTCTTGTCTTTTGACATGGTCCTTAAGGTGCTATTTTATCATCTTTTTCTTTATCATATCTCCTGACAGATTTAGTTTTTCTTGATTCTTTTTGCACCTTACCTGAACCTTGGGGACCTCCATTTTTGGTTTCCTCATGAATAGGTCAACCTATTTTGGAAGACGTCGACCTAGGTCAACCTCTTTCCCAAGGATTTTTAATTATGAGGCTCAAAGTGTCTCGTGTTTCTAGATTGTTTACTCTTGCTCCCTGATTAGCTTGCTTTGTTTTCGATCTCAAAAATTAGTATATAAGGAGGCTTGGGCTCTTTATTTTGATCCATCAAGCTACAACATCATTCTACAAGAAACCAAGAGCAAGCATTCACACGTTCATAAGGCATTCTTCAAGTACTTCAAGGCATCATCAAGTTCAAACATTTCCTTCTTGCATCAAGCTTCTTCTTTTAAGATGGTAGTGGAGTTTGGCTTCTAAGGAGGAGATCTATCATTCCAAATCATTCAATTTCTTCCATCCTTCATTATGAAATGTCACATACATTCCATTCATGAGCTTTTGACTTCCATAGTTTCCTTTTGGCTTCTTTAAGTCAAGGCTATTACATTGGCATACTTGATCACATATCAATTTAATTATATCTTTTATTTGATAATTTCAAAACTTCTACATGATAGCATTTCCTTTATTAATATATTTATATCTCAACTTCAAGGTTGATTCCTCAGTCTAGTACTTGACTAAGGCAAGCCCTCATCAAACCGAAAAAAAAATCAAGTTTTACTATGTACAAGAGAGAGATAGCTGATTTGTGACCACCAATCTAGAAACTACTTGTCGAAACACTTCCAAACAAGTTGGGTCGACTTTGCCACTATGCCCTGAGAACATTTTCGTCTTCCTGTAAAGTGTCCTAACACTTTACCACTAGGTCAATGTCTTTCTGGAGGCTTGAGAAAAATAACATTTTCTATTTTTTTTTGTTAGATCATGATTTTTGAAGTGAAAAGGTATATTCCCTTACACATTTTGAGGTGAGTACTTTATCATTTACATAGTTTTTTAGTCTAGATCTATTTCGATATCTTAATTGGACTGATTGCATTTATTTAGTGCCTAGATCTATCTTATAATTGTCACTATGTCAATTAGTTCAATTTCACATTTATATTTACACATCTTTAATCAAACCTTACATTGCATGAATGATGACTTGCTTACATACTTCCTTGATCTAATTTGGGTTTAGAACTGACATCCCTTTATCTCTTTAGGTTTTGCTAATTGAAATTGAGCCATATTGAGAATTATGTTTGGAGCTCCTCTTTCTGTTGTATTGAATGTTAGTTTGAAATGAAGGGCTTATCCTATTGAACACTTCCATTTTTCACCTAAACATGATCAAATACCATCATCACATAAATCAATGTAAGTTGAAACCAATCAAACATAATGACTAGCATGTCTAAACATCATCATAACTACTCGAGTCAAAAGTACTTGACCAAGCTAACAAAAATCATATAAAGTCGCTAACATGTCCTAAATAACATGGTCTACTAGATCAGGTTAGGATAACAAAGAATACATGCATTTACATATTATTTATATTTTTACAATAATTTATATATTTTAATTTTTGTGTAAAACTGTGTTACAATTTATGTTTATTTTTTCTATTTGGAATCTTATATTTATGAATTCTTGGTTTGCAATTTTATTTTCTTGATAAAATCATATAATGTAATTTCAAATATTTTATGGGAAAAAATTACAGTTAAAAAAATATGCCTCAATATCTATTTTCCAATTTATAATAATAAATTTATAGTCAAATTCATAATCTTATAGACTAATGGTAATCTTCTAATATAGTTTTTACTTTAGATGTTCAAATAAAAATTAAAATTGAGCTTTCTTATTTGTAGTTTTTGTAATCTAGGATGTAGGGCTAGTTAGATGAGATTACTCTTTCGTAGTGACAAAGATAGATGAACTAGGAGATAAACAAACATAACCAATCAAATTTGAACCTACACGCAAGAATCCAAAACCTAAACATATACCCCATCAAAATAGAAAACGAAATTAAAAGAAAAAATATCAATAAAAATGCCCCATCTCTTTCACTCATCTATGTTGAACATAATAATAATAATTTGTTCTATACTAGGAGACATCCTCATATTGTCTACTTAATCTACCTAACTAGTTCTTTTAATAAACTACTTTTAAAGTTAAACGAGCTCTTTTAGTAAACTACTTTTTAAGTTTAAAAACACATGAACAAAAATTATAGCCACTAGCAAGGGAGGAGGCACATTAGAGTTTTGAAGTGAGTCCTATAAAAGGGATGGGAGAAACTTATGAAGGAGGACACTTCAAGTTTTTTCCAATGGTTCTTTATATATTTTAGGTGAGGTTTTATAGTTCTTTAGGGGAAACGAGCCAGTTGCCGCCCATGTATGCAATGCTGCCACGTTAATCGTTACCTTTCTCCCTCAACTACTGCCCAAAAAAAACCTTGGTACTTGCACACAAACATGCCAAAACAAATCACCATGAACACAATAACCGTTTGTTTTTTTTCCATTTTTTATTTTTCTTAATTGTTGATTGGTCCATTTGTGCAAAAAGTACTATAACAACTATTGGGGGGTCTTAGTAGCGGATATTAGGCAAATGTTTTAAAATGTCACTTTTAGACCACCTTGTACTCTACAAATTCTACAAAGAGCTCTTAAATGGGGAAAGCCGAAAGGTTAGTTTTAAGCTCTTCACACATTTAAGGAGGTTCACCGAAAAAATCTACGAATTTCAAAATACATATTAGAAACTATAAATACACGAAGTTAGCTTGAACGACTACTAGATCGTTTCCCTATATACTTTAGTGAAACTTGGTCCGTAATGAACTCTTGACAAACCTTTCACCTTCATAGATAGTCGAAGGGCCAATTGACTTAGCCTAAGTTTTTTTTCCAATCCCCCTTCATATATTTTACATTTTAGCAGGCCCTTTCGACTACCCGGATGGTATGATGGGGTCCGCCATCTGCTAAGAATCTGGCTGGCAACTTTATAATTTAAAGCGTGTATGCGATTACGGGTGGATAAGAAGATTGGATCTCACGTGGGTTCAAGGAAATTAACGACCGGTAATCTCCATTTGTTTTTTTTCTTGGGGAATAAATATCTAAATTTGTATCAACAATGTAGAAACATGCGAGAAGCAGTTGCTGAAGCATGAAAGAAGCAGTTGCAGAATAATCTGTTATAAAAATTCAGGAATAAACCCTAATCTAGCATTAAATAAGTTCTGTTTGTGTGAAATTCTCACAAAAAAAAATGATGCAGTTGAAAAATCATCAATCAATAGCTGTGTTTTGGGTATTTGATGGGAATTGTTCTGATTTAAAAACAATAGTGAAGGAGGCCCACTTCACTACCTAAACTATTCTCCTCAAGGAAAGCAGGACAAGCTGTGTTTTGGGGGGGATTTTGATGGTTGTCTGATAAGGATTAAGTAGGTTGTCTTCTTCTGTACTTTTAAATGGACCCACTTCATCACATCTTCTGGGTTGGTTGTAGACAGCCCTCACCCACCACTGCAGTCCTGGCCATCCATTTTCTCTATCAAAAAACTTATTCTTCTTCCCTAGCAGTACAAAGTGTCATTCATCCTTATCTTCTGTAGAAGAGTAGGTAAAAGTAGAACATAAAGTTAAATGGAAGCATTTGTGCCCTTCCTGTTGACTATAATCCAAATAAAATCCAATAAAAAATAAGAAGCAATCCCAACATCTGTGGCCAGTCAGAGATAAAATCCTCGCAGCGAATCTCCTGGTTGGCATTGGCCAATGAACCCGTGCAATCACCATTCTTGTTGGGTTCAGTGGGCCTGGATTAGTCATGGATGCCTTGCATTCATTTCTCAGATCAAATTCACTTCCTAATCAGAATGATTCATTATTTTTGTCATCCAGCCCTAATTCATATGATAGTTTGCAGAGCTATATGCTATATTATGTATCATGATTCATTATCTTTTGTCATCCAGCCCTAACTCATATTATAGTTTGCTATATTATGTATTATGTCTTGACTCTGGCTGTCCTATGAGATCTCTTTTAGGATAAATGATTCTGTAATGCTGAGACCCAGTATAATGTACAGATTTGGAAACAGAAAAGGAATATATTGGACTCTTTAGAGTATAGCAGGAGGAGCTGGTACTTGGTGAAGAGGTTTTGTTGCCTGTAGAGAGTCAGTGCAGATATTAGATCTTTAAGTTCTTATCTGTACTGGGCTTGAATTTTTGTTTCATGTATGATTAGATCCGGTCTGAAATGAGATCATTGATGTTGTCTTTATATTGAGATATATAAAAAGTTACACTGAAAGCTGTAAGCTTTACTCCCCTGACTCGTTCTATGTTTGGTAAAGCCCGGTGTACTATGAGTTTTGCATAACCCCATATAAAGCAGTCTGCCTCAATTCATTCTTAGGCTTCACTTATCCAACTCAATACTTCTAATGTTTTTCTTCTTGATATCTTGCCTCTCTTTTCTCTTGGTGTTCCAATCATTAATCCTGCATCCCTTAGTACTTTGGGTTCAGGGCTGGGCCAAGAATGAGATGAATGTTTTCTCTGTTTGGTTTGGGGCTGGACTGTCACAGGCACTTGGGGATTTTATCCGAATGAGAAGCTTGGCAAAACTCTGTGCTGAAATGTGTTTGAAGAGGAAATGTATTCAAAGAGTGGAAAATGTTGTTGAAGATGAAGAGAAAAATTATATTTTAGATCTACCAGAGTTGGTGCTTGAAGGAATATTGGGGAGGCTTTCCCCTTCCAGCCTATGCAATATGGCGGGGGTATGTAAAGATCTGAGGCATAGGTGTAGCAATAATTATCTGTGGGAACCTCATTTGAACTCCAAATGGGGCAAGGTAGTTGGTCTTGTAGCCCACAGGGAATGGCAATGTATTGTAGCAAATAAGGAGATGGGAATGTCTGATAGTGACAAGCCTAAGGGCTGGTTAGGTTCCTTGACTTGTGTTTGGCCACTTTCATTGCTGAAATTCAATCCCCAAATCAAAAGTACAAGTAATAGAGGCCCCCCTTCTGATTCACTCATGACATGGTACATGGCGCTTGAAAGTGGAAAGTTGTGGTTTCCAGCCCAGGTGTATAATCGCGAGGTAAGTACTGGTGGTTTCTTGGCCTAAGGCGGCGATGTTTTGTAGTTTGGAGTGTATTGATAAGGATAGCAGTTTATTTCACAAATAGGTAGAATATGAGGCAAATACCCTGTTCTTTCTCAAATATGCATTTCATATTTAGTTGTAGGGGAATAGTTCGGCAGTACCTTTTGCATACGTTTTATCTCTTGAGCCTCTATTTTTGATTCTAGCACTTACTGTATTGTTCACAATTTTTCTTCTAATAGTAGTATAGTTGAAAGGTTAGTTCATATAGATCATAGTATTATAAGGAAACCTTCTTTCTTTTGATATGATATCTTATGAGGTGTCTCTTGAGCTTTTACCTTCTTTTTTTGTACCAGTTTTGTTGTTTTCTTACACCTTGTTTTCCAGTCTTTGGAATGCCCATCTAGTGAGGTCATAGTGGACTGTATTTTATGCGCAAGCCTTATTCTGATTTGGATTATCTTTCTTACTAGTTATTTTAAGCCGGGCCAACTGGATAGTCATCCAAATCATGATTGTACTGTTTTGATATGTGTTTCAAAGCAGAGTTCCTTCTAGCATCATACTTTTAATCATCTGTAAAGTTAAATTGTATTATTCAGTGTTGCATTAATTTGATAGAACTGTGAAAAGCTTTCTGTCTTCATAAATGATATATCAGTTGGACTGTTAGTGACTGTGTTTTCTACTGAAACGTTTGCAGCATGGACATGTTGGATTTATGCTGTCATGCTATGATGCAGAGCTTAGATATGATTGCACAACGGACACCTTTCAAGCAAGGTATATTGTTCTGCTCTGTAGCAAAATATGTTCATTGTATTTCTAGGAAAGGCTTCATTCTCTACCTATTTGTTTGTAATTATTTCTAGAAGGCACAGTGGATATGATAGGCAAATTTCTTAATATAAAATTCTTCTAGCCTTGCCTCTTATTCTTTTTGACCTAGGAGGGTACCTTGTGTACCAGAGATCACTGTAAGTTGTGTCTGAATTGTTAGGGTTTTCTTTGGCAGATACCCACCTCATGGTCAACGAACAATTGTCATTGAGGAAGGGATACAATGGGAGAGGCTACGGGCGCCCCCTGTGGATACAGCTGCTCATGATCTTCATATATCTGACTGTTTGAATGATCTCCGTCCAGATGATCATGTTGAAATACAGTGGAGGAGGAACAAGGAATTTCCTTATGGTAGGTGCATCAAGTAGTGATTTTCTGGGTTTAAGATGCATTGCTAGAGCCTTACATTCAAACAACTGATTGAAAGTGGATTCTTTAACTTGGCAGGATGGTGGTATGGAGTTGTGGGGCACTCAGACTCTTGCAATAAAGACAATCGCCTCTGCCATTGCCATTTGGATGGTGAGAACCCTTAATTAAATATATACAATGACGCATTTTCATCTATATCTATATACAAAAGATTTATTGAGGAACATGATCAAGCACTGAAATCTTAGATCATGGATCATGCACCTTGCAATGATTTGTTTTTAACAGCATGATTTTTCTAGCTGATTCAAAGTGAAGCCTTTCAAGATGTGATAGCTATTCTGTTCAGGATGCAATCATTCCATCTATCCAGAATCAATTCAGGCATCCAGTATGTAGAAAACAAATAAATATTAAAACCATGTTGTGCATTTACAATGCATGGTCGGTAATATATGAAGGCTTGGACACCAAAGTGTTTTGATCTGACAGGAGAGCAGATTAAAGCAAAACCTGGTAGAAGCCAATTCTGATCCAACATTAAGTGCTTCAGTTGTTTTGAAATTCATTAATGTGATTGAACAGTTATAGACATTGACAATTCTGTTTATGAGTTCACCTTAAAGGCTTTCAAGTCTCTCAATTGACGGACCCAATCCCCTGCGTTGAGAGCCATTGCTGACTGAAATTAGTCAATACTTAGTTTCTTAGGATGCCTTTCAGATGGTCTTCACTAGAGGATATGTTGCAAGTAAACTTCCGTCCCAAGGCTTCATTGGTATTCTGATGTTGGAATTCTTTTACTATTGCTGAAATCAGCTGAGTATTGAGAACCTTAGGTTTCAAAAGTAGCTCCTTGATGACAAATATATGTCAACTTTTGGGTGATCGGAAACATCTCTCCAGTCATCTGGGTGCACCATAGCAAGAATAGCTGGATGCTACACCAAAGTTGCCTTATAATCAATTGCGACTGTATATCTATGTTGCTAGAAACAAGAAACGTAACTGCAACGGCAACGTGACGAGAATTTGACAACTTTCCTCATTCATGAGAAGTCAAAACTTCTGTTTTGTAGTATCCAACTGTTGATGCCATGGTGCATCATGATGGCTGGATATCCATTCCTCATTGATGAAATGCCAAAGCTTTAGAGTAGCATCCAGAAATTGATGACATAGTGCATCCTGATGGCTGGATAGCTGTTTCCCTGCTCTGTTGAGGGCACTTTATTCTCCAGATCTGAGAACAAAAGCTGCTATCTGTAATTTCAAAATGTGCAGGTATCACAGGACTTCTCATGGTTGAACTTAAGTTTAATTTTGTCCATTGGTTGACTGGAAACCCTATTGTTGAGCTTAAGCTTAATTTTTTCTGCCCATAGGCAGTAACCTAGGATTCTTTCTAATTGGGCATTTTCTATATTAATATGTTTGATTACAGTCACTTCCCTGATTACAGAATACTGTTTATTAGCAACTCTTGGATATGCATTTTCCTCTACCTATAAATTTGATGGAGGGCTGAACGTTTTGAAGACATACTGGGACAGACCTTGTATTTCCTGTTTTTGAAATTCAATTAATTGTTCACTGCTTTTCTTTAGAATCATTAATTTCTGTAAGGATAGTACTCGAGTCTCCTATTATCTGTATGATTGACAATCTTTTTATCAAAAGGCCAGTATCAGCAAAGAACATATATGGCTTTTCTCTTCTCTTGGTCGTATGCTTGCTCTCATGCCCCGATGATGGATTATGGAATTTGATGCGAATAGTTGGCAGTAATAAAATCTATATGGTCAAATCCAGTAGAATATGAACAAAACATGTGAGCCTGTTCCCCAAAGGCAATGGCAAAAGACTATATGTGAAATTGGTCTCAACCATAACAAGCAAAGCCAACTAAAAATCCACTCTTGATATCCAGAACTATTAACTTTTTTTTGTAAAGCAGTGAAATGCACACAATTCCATCTGATTCTTAAGTTACTTTTTTATACTTGCAGCTACTGTCATCCTTGAGTTCAATCAGTATACGCCTGGATCAAGATGGAGGCGAGCAGCAATTAATAGAAAGAATCATCGGGAAGAAGGTAATGAGGCTGAAGGTTTTTATGGAGGGATTAGAAAGTTACATTCAAAAGATGAAATTTTAACTTGGAAGCAGCTGTGGCCCAATGAAATATTAGAATGATTTAGTCAATATCCACCACCTTAATGTCATGCAAAAAAAATAATGACTGGGGTGTTGCCAAGTCTTTCATCATTCTTTAATTTATTTAGGAAGAGGTCTTAAATGTAAGATTTTCATTTACAAATGTAAATTTCAGAACTTTTCAAAAAGAGATTCTTCATCAGCAGAAGCGATTTCTAATCCCGCTTCTAACGATGCTTTGAAAGGTTCTCATTGCTTGAACTGTTCTTAAAGGACACAGTTCACTTGTACAGTGACATTTGATTGGAAGTGCAACAATTGAAAACAATGCACTTTCTTAAAAATCTGAGGCAAAAATGCAAAATTTTATATATCTCTGGAGTAAATTTAGGTCACAGTTCATGGCTTCCCTGTATAGAATATTTTTGTACAACAATGACTTGGCCTGAAATTCTTCTGCAGCCTAATTTGATCATGATAAATTAGTTAAGATTGTTCTTGGTGCAAAAAGGAAAACTTGGGGAGTGGACCCATCTGCCATGAGCTAATGCATGTTTCTTAACTTGAGCCATTTTCAGATGATAAAAATAAAGTTCTAATTAATGCAATTAGATTTCCACGATCCATATTACTTATTTTGCTTTTTCCCTGGATTCAATTGTGATAATTTTCTAGCATCAATGTTTCTGATCACACTATCTTTGAACCCCTTTGCTCACTTGCATCCTGACGATGGATCATGTAGAGTGGTTTCGAAATGTTGATGCTAAAAACTTATCACAAAGCTTTCCTTGTGTCTGCCAGTGTCTGAGCAGAGCAGTAAATTGCGGTGCATATCAAAGTTCATGTCATGAACAGCTTCATTGGGTTGTGGCAGGGGAGGAAATTTTTACTTCTGTTCTTTGCTTGTTTTGATGATAGATAATGGAATGCTATCACCCTACTCTTGCTCCCAAAACGCAAAACTCAGACAAAAACACGATTATCAATGCAGAGACTCTCTGCTGCAAAACAGCACTCTGATTTCCAGACAAACAAAAGCAGTCTTATTCAATAATTGGCCAAAGCTATGTAGCCTCACTATGTAGCTTAGCCTCCCCTAGACTCCTCTCTTTGTCCCTTCAATTTCTTCACATTATCTTTTTCCGCACTGTATCCTCTTTCTTCACATGGGATGCTGCCCACTCTCATTTCTTTTGGGCTGACTTCTCTCCACGCAGATCTCACTTAAATCCCCATCGACGCATATTCTGCAATTTTTTAATTGTTCTGCCTCACCGATCTTCCATCTTCTCCATTTATTCCTCTTTTTCATCAATTCCTCTCTCATTGCATTAAAGCTTAAAACTGTTTCAAGTTTGGTCTGTCAGTGGCATTGCATTTCTTCAAACTGGAAGTTGAATGTTCAGAAGACCCAAGTAGTAATTAGTCACGTGTTTCTTCAGTCCTTTAGAAGTTGCAGCGAATATCAATACCTTGTTTTGATGCTCCATTCTGGCATGAGTAGGAGTAGGCGTGATGCTCGTGCATTAGACACCCAAGGTAGAAAGAAAATGGTTCCCGAGTTGAATTCAAAAACCATTTATAGACCCTGTGTTTGTTTGTCTTGGATCCACTTTTCTGCTTTGTTTACTGCAACCTTACAATATCATTCCCTTCAATCCATACTCCTGCATCTACCCTTTACAAGGGTCAATGTCCGATTCCCGACATAGTCTATGAAATTAGAACAAACAATTGAATTCATAACTTTTGCTTTAACAAAATAAAATGTCTTCCTGCACCTCTTTCGTTCCACCTTGTCTCCTTTATGAATTTTCATTGTTTGAATGCCTTCTAAAAACATACTGCCGTTGCGACCTAGTTTCCTTTGTTCAAGTGACGAGTATTTCACATTTCCTTACGAGGGTCAAGAATTTTTACTCAAGGGGCCTTCATCTTTGCTGTTCTAAAAAAAATTCATCAGAAAACCCTTCACTTACCTCCACATAACGTTCCTCAAAATTGGTTTTATCAAAGTTATCTGCTGCTACAATAATTTTTACTCTCTCCTAGCTCAAAGAAACTAGTAAAATATGACTTTACCTCACCTTTTTTTTTCAACCTTTGTCCACCAGAAATAAAATCTTCCCGTTTTCTATCAATCGCTTTAATACACATTAGCAAATCATCCTTCTTCTTAGTTAGCTTTGCAAAACAAACGCGTTTTGTTTTTGCTTCTTCTGTGTTGTGTGAAAAATGTAAATAAAAGAGAACAAACAATAAGCAAGTAAAGTGCATTCTAACATAACATGCACACCTCAAAACGATTTAGGAACAAACATGCAAATGTGATAAAATAAAATAAGAGACAAACTTAACCTCAAACACAAAATGCAAACTTCAAAATGTCAAAGTGAGGATCACAAGCCTATTAGCATAACAATGAATAAGATGATGATATACAAAATGATGAGTAGACTTCGATTTATAGATTTTTGAGGAAAATGGATTATTGAGATACAAAATGAGGGTTGACATTCATTTGGATCAATGAGGTGGCATTTAGGTGGATGTCAAATAGGCTAGGCACTTGATCATTCAAAAGGTGAGATGTTGTTCACATGTGTGAGCAACTCATGAAAGAGATGACTCATAAAAATCGAGAGACAAATGTTTGAGAGACAAATGTGTAAGAGTTGAAAGGTTCAAGGTGTCTCACACATTTGTGAAAGAATTGTGAGGAGATATGGGAGGCAAATGTGTAAGAGTTGAAAGGCTCAACGAAAGTAAATATGACGAGGGTTAATTTAAATTTTAAAATTGTGGTCACATGTGTGGGACAATTTTGAATTAGAAGAGAGAGTTGATGGGAGTAGAAGTCAAGAAATTTGGCTAATTAATCAAGGATTAATTATTTGGTAGGATTTAGGAAAATGGTGGTGGGATTTAGGTTAAGTTAGCTATGAAAATGAGATAGCTTAAGTAAATAACTGCCAATTTATTTAATTAAAGGTATGATAAATGTTAATTTAATTTAAAACATATAAATTCATTTAATTAGGGAGAAGATAGAGATAAAATATTATTAAACAAATAATTAGTATTTATTTAATTGACTAGAATAGGATAAGGGTAATTATGAGACAAATTTTGGTGTCCAATTAACATGTACATAATCTACAAATAATCCTAGCACACCTTTTCCATTACTCCTAGTGGCTTCAACTTGTGTCTTCCTCTATCCTTCATTAAGGAATATGTATTAGCATAAATATTGTGCATTGCTCTCTTGTCAAATTTCCAAGGCCTCCCTCACAAAACATGACAAATATTTATGGGCATAATATAAGACATAATTTTATCATAATAATCTCTAGTATTAAATTTTATCAAGCTTTGTTTGTTGACAAAATCTTTGTTGTCATCTTGTAACCAAGCTATCCTATATAGATACATGTGCTTCCTCCTCCCTAGTTGTAATTTACTCATCTATTTAGAAATGAGATTATTTGTGCTTCCACCATCAATGATAACACTATATACCTTATCTTGACACTTTCATCTTGTTCTAAACAAATTCTTTCTTTGAATTGGCTTAGGTGACTAGCACTTGTCCATTTCAACATTCCTTGATTGTGAAGATTCAACTTTCTTATTAACATTGACAACTCTTGCTTTGCCTTCAATTATTTTCTTGCGTTTCCATTATATAAACATTCATACAAATTGTGTCCTTTGCATTCAAAACAAGTTATGTTGTAATTTCCTCATCCAAAAACTCTACTCAATCTTCCTCTACTTCTTGAACTTTGATCTCTATGACTCTACTAAATGCCTTTTCATTTTCTCCAACATCCCATCCCATTTAGGTATGTTGTATTTACCTTTTGTTCCTCTTTCAGGCTACAACACCCCACACCCATTTTCCTATATAAACTCTCACCCCTCTCTAGAAAACCCTCTCTGCCTTATTTAGACAATATATTGCCCTCTTTTCTCTTTCACCTCATATGAATGCACATAGTATTGTACTACCCCTTCACTGAAGACCCCATGGCTACACCTCAATCCACCATTTAGAGGCATGCCCCTTTAACCTATGTTTTCCCAATCTCACCTTTAGTTTTCAAACTCCTTCAAATTTAAAACACTCTTCCATGTCATTTATCCAATCAATTAACTCTCCAAGATTCAAGTTTCATTAAATACAAGGACTTCAATCTTTTCTCTCATTCCTATTCTTGAAAATACCCTCGCTGTAGGACCATTCAAAACTGTTTCTATTGGTGCACCTTCTTCACCGCTATTGTCAATTTTCGTAACTTTGTCTTCTTCACTCTCAAGTTCTCTTCTTCGAGCAAAACCTTGAATTATTTCATATAAAGATTTAACTTGCCTCCTGAAGACTTTGAAATCATCACCATAGACATTTGAAGGATTTCTTTCTCCAAATTCTAATTCCACCTTTACTCCAACCACATGAGGCTCTTCTTGCATATATGTTCCTCAATACCCACAAGCTCAATTCTACTGCAAATTGTCTCCCTTTGCTTGCACACTTAGAATCAACCCACTTTGATACCATTGATATAATACAACTCCACTCTTGCTCCCAAAATTAAAATCTCAAACAAAAACATAGTTATCCATAAAAAAAACTTTGCTCCAAAACAACACTCTGATCTCCACACAATCAAACAACAATTTTATTTAATCATTGGCCACAACTATGTAGCTTAGCTTCTCTGAGATCCCTCTCTTTGGTTACCTCACACATAATACCTCAACTACCACCACAACCAAGCTCCCTCCCTATTACACAACCATGACTATATCATTTTGTTGCATATGGCGTCTCTTTGTCCCTCTATTCTTTTGTATATTTTCTTGTTCCACATTTTATCCTCTTTCTTTTTATGGAATGTTCCCCACACTCATATGTTTTGAGTTGATTCCCACATTTTATCCTCTTTCTTTTTATGGAATGTTCCCCACACTCATTTGTTTTGAGTTGATTCCTTCTCTCTATGTAGATCCCAATACAATCTCCATGGATGCATATTCTACCATCTCTTAATTGTTTCACCTCTATTTTCTTCCATCTTAGTTGACTCTCTCTCTCTCTCTCTCTCTCTCTCTCTCTGTCTGTGCATTAAAGTTGTGTGGTGTTTTATTTATTTAAAATGGAAGTTGAGTGGTTAGGAGACCCATATGACACTATTAACACATTTCTTTTGTCCTAGAATCCATTTGATGAAGGGATATGTCAACTTGAACTTGTGATTAGATCTTTTCTAAAATAAGTCCTTTCATTTTGAAGTATTGAAGATATGAAGGTTGCAAACTTTTGTTTGAGACTACACATGATGTACATCTTAAATTTTTTTCTCTTTTCAAAGGTCATTAAGGTTTGTGAATAGAAAATCATTAAAAAATCAGGCCTTAATTAGTCTTGATGGAATTAAGAAACAAGGTGTTCACTTGGCATGTGAATTTATTCTTTACAAGTTGTTGATTTTGTTGAATTATTTTTTCTACTTTTTAGGATGATTATAAGAGGTATTAAGTTTCATTTTGGTATCGTAACATTAGTTTGTCTTTAAAATGTGTCATTTATTTAGTTATTTTACAAAAAAATAGTTTTAATTTTTATATATTTTTAATTAATGCCAATTACAATATAATCTAAAGTAGCTAGAAGGAACTACATTTCAAGTAACAAAATATGAATAAATCTATAAGATATTGAACAACATGTTCAAACAAAAATGAATAAAATTGCAAAATATTGAACGCCACAAGATGTTAGAGAGAGGCCAAGATTATAATCAAAATGAAGAAGTATATAATTATGAATATGATTAAACATAGGTAGTGGGCTTAGGAGGGATTTATCACCATTGTGACACTTTATATGTGGAGCTTAGGAGTGGGCTCCTAGATAGTTCAACTTATCTCTCATCTTTTTGGAGGTATGATAACTTAAGTGTAGTAGAAGAACTTGTGATGCAATTGCAAAGTAGAGTAATAAGAGTATGTCTTGTTCAAACTATCTTTGAGGTTGATTGTAGAAAACTTGTCTAAGGGGTTACTTTTTATGTACCTCCCAAATGGTACCATGTTAATGGTACACAAGGCATTTTCCCAAATATTTAATAGTTAGCCTATACCTTGCATGTTCAATTTTGAATATTTTGAAGTTAAGTAAAGAATAATGCTCATTTAGCATCATCTTAAGAGAACTATGGAAAAACAATATTGATAATTTACTATGCAATTCTAATTTTTTCAAGTTAAAACTTAACTTTGATATATGCCATATCATTTCAATGTTTTTAGAACATACTTAATGTCTCCAAATTAAACTTGAACATAGGACACCATCATTTGATGAAAAGGAGTCAAGGCAAATTTAATTATAGATAGGTCATCCTTAGTTTTAGGATAGAACCAAATAGTGTGTTTAAAGGCCGACAACCCTTAACCTTTGAAGGTAAAAGTGGCCATTGCAATTGACAGATAAATTGGGGAAAAAATGTACATCAATGATCTTGGTTCACTATAACTATTATCATATCTATCTTTTTTATCAACATCAATAGGTCTTGCCTTTCTTTGTTGAATAATCACGTAATATTTTTTTTAGGTAACCAATCCTTTATTTATGTTTTCTATATATGATAGTTTTGGCTTATTAGGAGCATCTTTTTCTTAGATGCAATCAATAGAAGACATGTAGAAATATAAAGCTTAAAAAATACATTATTTAAAATACATTTACTAAAAATATATTTAGCACATATGTGTAAGTCATGAATTAAAGATCTAAAAGGAAAGTGGAATAGAAAAAGCTTCAATGTTTTGTCACATATGAATATGAAGAGAAACAACTTATTAAAAAAGGTCTAGTCTCAAAATTAGCAATGTTTGATACTTGAATTGGTGATGTTTAGTTACACTTGAATTTATGATGCTTAATTAGGCACCAAGGTGATCTTTAATGAGATGCAGTCATGAAAAATAACTTCTTTCTACCAAAAAAGAAACTTTGCATGTAGTCCCATATTTGAAAGGAATAGAAGCAATGATATGCAAATGGGTGTTGTACACAGTTGATTCACATATTCATGAGACCTTAGAGCAGAGTGCGAATAGAATGACAACAAAATAATCTAAACCCAAAAAATCATTTCCAAACAGAGACTCTATGAACATCCCATGTTTCCTTAACTACAACTGCTAAGATTTCTCTCAGACCAACATCTTAGTGACAGTTCTAGAATGGGATTATGCCATGAATGCAGATCTACAAAGATGTATGCAAGATCTATGTGATAATGTTGATTATATGAGTGTGATAACCCTAGAATGATATGATATGAGCACGAAATAGCCTAAACATATGCTAAATGATACTGAATAACATGAAAAGAATGGTAAAATGCTATCAAAAGGACATGAAATTGCTAAGATGACAATGCTAGAATTATGAATTGCTTTTCCTCTTTTTAAAATGATTTAAGTCCTTTTGATTTGATATTTGATTTGAATAATTAATGACCTGATGTAATGATTGATTTGAAAGTCTATTGTGTTCCTCTGATTTAATCCTTAATTCGCATTGATTGATTGAAATTGCATTGTTTAGGTCTTTGCCAATTTTTGGGTGCCCACAAATGGCCCTCTTTGAGCTAATATGTAGAGCATAATAGTTCAAAGATTGTCTTGATTCTCTGATTTAGGTCAAATTCTGATGATTGAATGTTTGATCAATGATGTTTTGATGTTTCGAGGTTGATATGACATCTGATTGTCAATAACTTGATGTTTGAGTGTCATTGATTTTGTTGATTCAATGTTTTGATATTGCGATGTTTTGCTTGGATGCCCTGATTTTGTTTGATTCAATGCTTAAAATTTTGGATGGGGTGGCACATTTTTTATATTTGAAAATTTTGATGCCTCGGGGTAGAACGTTTTTGATATTTGAAATTTTTTGATGCCTCAGTACTGCCCCCTCAAAAATGAAATTGGAAAAATGAATATGCAAAATAGGAATATTCCAATTTTATTCTTGAAAATGTTGATGAGAATAGTTGATAGGGAATGCGTAGTCACAAAGTGATGTGCAGAATCAATCAAATGATATTGGGTAGATAGAAAAAGTGCCCCTCTCAGGATGCAGAGTAGGGGAAAACAATCATGTCCATCTCAGGATACATAGGAGGACAAATAATAAGTTCAACAATGTGTTTCAACAAAGTGATGTGTAAAATCAATCTGGTGATGTTGGATAGAAAATAGTGCCCCCTCAAGATAGTGAGTAGGGAAAACTAACATGTCCATCTCAGGATATAGAGTAGGACAAATAATAGGTTCAAGATAGAACCATTAGCTGAATAGTTGGATATTGAGACTTGATTGATGTAGGATGATCACTTGTGATGAAAAATTGAAGTCATTGTTCGGTGTTCGATTGTTCAAGATGGGATGAGTACCCCCAGTGAGCAGGAACCTTTGGATTAGACACAAATAGATGATGTAAGTGGTGTGACACAAGGTTGATTTGTGGAGCTTTTGTGTTCATTTTATTGACTTATCATGTATGTCATTTATGATGAGGACCTTATTATGTTGATGTTGATGACCTTTTGATGTTCATGATTCAATCCTTTTGATATATGAGATATTCAAGCTTTTTGATGTTCGAACTTGTGCACTTGTTATATCATGGACTTTATATATCTAATGTGAGAAGTGAAACATGTTTAAGGGTAATGAAAATGATGGAATGAAATGAAATATGATGAGATGAAAGGATAATGATAAATGGAAAGAAAATGATAAATGAAGTGAATGAAAAGTGAAATGCAATGGTAAATGAGATGACAGATGGAAGGAAACATAGGGAAGCAAATGATTATGCTAGAGATGAAAAGACGTGAAGGGATGGGGCTCAACATTTGAGATTCGAAAGTCACAAATGAAACTTGAGATCCAAGTAAGAATGGGTGAAATAATGAATGCATGAAATATGATTAATGGTGTTATGGATAGTGACCCAAAATTGTTTGAGATTCAAAAGTCACACAATGTAATATGAGGTGAAAATAGGAGAAATTAGAGACCATAATTATTTGAGATTCAAAAGCCACATAATGCAATAGGTGGAATATATGATATGTGAGAATGAAGTGTGATGGAAGGTGATAGTGTTGTGATGAAACAAAGTCCACAATAGCTGAGTGTTGAAGTGTGCGCGAGTATGTTGTTGTGTGTTCAGCTGTTTGATAGTCCCCCCTGAATTGTGTAGCTGTGTTGTTGAATGACGTTTGTTAATCTTGTCTAAATTATGTCCCAACCATTTATTTTCAAGGAACCCAAGATGAAAATGCAAACTAAATGGATGCAATTGACTATCATCATAGAGCGTTTAATAAAAAATGACCAAGTACAATCACCACTAGCTCAGCTATGGTGATATGAATACTACATCACGTTGAGAAGTACCACCAAACATGGACAATGTACATGAAAGATACGAAAACTTATTAAGAACAAAAGATATAGCCACAGTAAATGAAACAGGCAAGCAAATAGTCCCATGTCAAATAAAAAACCTCACCTACGATATCAGACAAAACTTGGTCAAGGTACACATGGCCTTCCAAATGAGAGGAGTCACTTACAAGTGGACACCAATAATGTAGAAAATCAAAGGATCATTGGAGCAAAACAATGAAAAACCTAAGACAAATAAAATATCATGACTTCATGCTGGTACCTCTAGTCAAGTACATCATCGAGGTACTAGAAGCTCATAATAGTAGGAAAACCATAATTTGTGGACCAACAATGCAGATAGTTGTGTGCAATAGTGTCAAGTTTGTCCAATTCTTTTTGGATGCAACTGTTGTAGGAGGCTGGTATCAAAACGTGGGATGTATCAGCAATGATTTAACAACAGATTTGGGCTAGCAATATGCATCGGCATGAATTAGGGTGTCTGAGTGTCAGAGCCAAGTGTCAAGTGTACTTGGTTACTAGTGTGGTGGGATGCAGAGAGTGGACACATGGCAAGGCCAACAAAGCATGAGTCAAGATGAGTAATAGTCATAAATAGGCAGATAATATGTAGACAAAGTGAAGCATTATGAAGGTAGAACGTTGTTGTTGAGTTTATTGAGAAGTCCAAGGAAGGGTGTAAGTGAAAGCATGTTAGGCTCACCAAATCAGTTGCAACAAGAGGGTGATGTTAGCTAGGGAAGGTGGGTTAGGCAAGGATGAAGGGGAAAGCACAGTTGATAGACCTCTGGGGAATTGGTGTATCAATCTAAACTTCAAGCATTAGTTCATGAACAGGGTGAATCAAGTCATGTGGGACAAGCATAAGCATAACCTAAGGATGTGGGGGCTAGAGATGGAGAAATGTCCTTGTCAGCATTAATGATGTTGTCAGGGAGTGCAACGCAACAAGCATTGTAGGTGGTATTGGATGATGAACGATGATGCAGGTGAAGAATAGTCCACCTAGGGTGATGAAGAGTGTGTCAACAGTGGTGACGGAGGTGGGGGAGATGAACTCTCCCAAAAATTCTTTGAGAAAAGCTCCAAGAGAGGTGGAAGACGTTAGTGTGGGTGAGGTGATGAGTGGAACATGTCAGTTAATTAGTCTCAGGATTCTAGGACAAGGGTCAATGAAAGGAGAAATTGATAGTGTGAGTGCAGAGGAGCCACAATTAGAGGCGGGGGGTGAAGATCAATCATCAAGTGACGTGCAAAATTATGAAGAATGTTGGCCACAAAGAGAGTCAGGGCAGAGAATGTAGAACAAGAAATCACATTTTTACTAGGGTTAATGGAGAAGGTGCGAGAAGATGTTGTGCAAATGGAGGTGAGACGACTCCAAGTGGTGGTGAATATGGAGCAAGCGTGGGTACACTTGTTAGAAGTGGAACTGTAGGTGGAGCAATTGTGAGCAGAGGGAAATGATGCGAGGATGTGGGCAGAGAGATCATGAAATTAGAGGTTGTAGTAATCCCTAAAGATGGCACAAGTGGGTTTAGAGAGCCTGCAAAATGAGTTGGTGTAACTGCAGTCATAGTCTGAGTCATTTAGGGAGGCAATTGCAAAACCAACACCCCATTGTTGCAGTTGCAGAGCAATTAGCATTGAGTGAGTCAAAGGTGAGACAGTTTCAACAGGGTTCAAAGAAGCAAAAGTGGATGTGGAGCATTGGAGAATGACGACTGATCAAATGTAACAAGAGCGGGATGTGGCCCAACAAGTGATCACTGTACTAGGAATAAACAAGCTGGTGCCGAATATGTTTGTGGATATGCAACAAATTGTGAACTGAGAAGTTGCTTATTATATGGGACTTTATTATTAGACATTCCCTAATGAGAATCGATAGGAGACACAGTTTGTGGATAGGGAATATACATAACTGTTGAATGCACAATTATGCAGTGGTAGATTTCCAATTCCTATGAATGTGGTGTGGGTACAAGGAGGATTGACACAAGGGCCTCATCCTTTGGGATTGGGTCTACAAAAAAGCCCCTAATCGGATACCCTGTCCTGCCACCTCCGCTAGGGAGGCCAGAATAAATGATCCCCCAGATTTGATTGGAATGTAATATTGTTGTTGCCATCATAAAAGAATAAAAGTGTGTTTTTTTATTATGGTAAGCAAAAGGACGATTGGTGTTGATGTTAAAATTGAAAATGTCGGATAAATATTGTCACATCTATTTTTGATATTTTTGGAATGTATTTGGATGTTTTTGAAAATTTTAGGAGTATATATGGATGTTTTTGGGATTTTAAGGAATATGTGGATGTTTTTAGATTTTTTGTAAATATTTGAATGGTTTTAGAATTTTTGCAAATATTTGAATGTTTGTTGGATTTTTGCAAATATTTGGAAAGATGTCAATCTCTGTAAAAGTGGGAGCAATATGATTTGTAGAGGAAGACAAACCTTCACTTATGTGTGGGGGAACTAAATGTTAGTGTGGGATCTCAATGAAAGATGAGTACAAACTTCTATAACATTTGGAGAGCCATGGTGTTTAAGGTGGAAAAACCAAGAAGTGCTAAACCATGAATTGTAAGGCACAATTCTATATATATTGATAGCCTTTACAGACAAGCTTAAGACCAAAGTTGGGATTTTTCTCTAGGTGTGCGCTGAGACGGATGCTCACGAGGCTTGTGAAAAGGTGTTTGGGCCTACAAGAGGAATTGGTGGCCAAAAGAGGCCTAGGAGGGGCCTTGAAAAAGATGCTTGGGGTTTGAGAAGGACGTTTGGTCTTTGAAAAAGGCATTTGAGACCTAAAAAGGTGCTTGAGGGCCTAAGAAGTCACTTTGGGGGCCTGAAAAGCCAAAACAGGGCCCTAAAAAAGATGTTTGGGCCTAAAAAGGCACTTGAGGGCCCAAAAAGGGCGCTTGGGGGGCCTAAAAAGGCAAACAGGGCTTTGAAAAAGACACTTCGAGGGTCTAAAAGGTGCTTTTCCAAAAAGGCAAAATAGAGCCTTGAAAAAGGTGTTTCAAGCCTAAAAAGGCATTTGGGGGCCTAAAAAGATGCTTGAGGGGCCTAAAAGAGGCGATACATGACCTTGGAAAAGGCGCATGGGGTCTAAAAGGGTGCTTTGGGGGTTGAAAAAGGCAAGCAGATTGCTACGATCTCTCAAACTTATGCTTACTGATTTTGTGCCCCCTGTTAGGGGATGATGAAAGAATCCAACATATATCTGGGCCTTTTGGGATAGCATTGAAAGATTTTTTGAAAATTTGTTGGGTTAATCGTGGGCTCTACAATATAAATAAGACTAATAATTTGGTAGGAATTGTGGTTCTTGGCTAGAGGAAAGAAAATGGACTCTATTGGAGCCTCTTTCGTTATTCGTGTTGTGCTAGATTTTTGAAAGTTCTGCGAGATGTTTCAAGACATAACTACACTGCTTCTTAATGCCTTTGAGGCACTCTTTATTGTTCTACCAGAGGTAATAGAGCCATAAAAAACACCATAAATATTTAAAATATTTTTGATATAGTAAGCCTCACCATTGATTTCATATAAAATTGATCGAGGTATGTAAACCTGTCCCGAAAGAGCAACAATTATAAACAGACACCAATTTGACATGAAATCAATAGATCATCGGTTTGAAAAATACAACAATAATTTATGATAATTAAATAGCCTATTTGAGTTGAGGTGGGCCATGTTTGACTGGAAGTTTGGGTTGTTGTTAATTTTTTATGATTTTCGGCTATTTTTGGCAATTATTACCCATTTTTGAATACTTTTGGTGATTTTGGACAATTTTTGAATGTTTTTGACAAATTTTGACAATTTTTGGATGTTTTTGACAATTTTTAATGATTTTTGAATGTTTTTGAGAATTTTTGAGATTTTTTTACTATTTTTGACAATTTTTAACAATTTTTGAATGTTTTTGATAATTTTTGACAAATTTTGAATGTTTTTGACAATTTTTTGATAATTTTGAAACTAGTGGGAGTAAAACAAGGATGTGAGTGAGATTTGTTGGAATATGGAGGTAACCAAGACTGTGTGGAGGCACCTTGAGAGTCAAGGAGACCAAAAGTGGGCCAAAAGGGCTAAAAGTGGGCTCAAAAAGCTATATTGGAGATGATGGAGGCAAAAGGAACTTTGAGACTTAAAATGGATTGAATGGAGGCTAAAATGGATATTGGGAGTTATTGGTCATGGCGGATAGCTGAGATGTGCACTGATTTTCCTACAATTCATGTCTATGGTATCTTAATACATAATCTGACTTTATGTTTCTTTTGATTTGTTGGTCTTCCCTTTGTTACTAGTATGCTAACTTTTGTTGCTATTGTGAATTGTGTCTAGTGCCAAGAAAACACTAAACTATAACCCACAAGTGTTTCTCAATTGGCTATGTGTAAAATTAACTCAACTATGAGAAGGTGACAAACAAAAAAAAATTGTCTTGGAGAGAGTTGCTTGTGTCATACCTTGTTGTCTTTTGGCATTGAAGGACCTGTGTTGTTTAGGGAAGTCTAAAGGTGTTATCTCTCACTCCTTTTTAAACAAAAGGTGGTATTTCTCATCTCTTTTCTACTTTTTTTTTTTTTTTTAATGTTTTTTGGTGTTTTTGATTTTTTTGGTATTTTCGGTGATGAGGTGTTTCCTCAAAGCTTTAGACATAAAACCTTTTGAGATGGATGCTATTGATGGGCTCTACTAGGTCTTCTCCATCACAATCTGAAAGTTTGTAAGTACTGGTCCTGAAAGATTCTATGATAATGTAAGGACCAATCCAATTGGCCTCCCACTTTCCTTTCTTTTCCCTAGCAGCTTGATTCTTAGGGTTTTCTCGGAGGACTAGGTCACTAATTGAAAAAACATGGGTTTTGACCTTTTTGTTGTAATTTCTTGATAGTCTATTCTGATGTACTTTAAGGTGTTCATGTGTTTTATGTTGATGTTCTTCTAATAGTTATAGCTACTCTAGATGGGCCACTCTATAGTCCTCATTTGATAGGATATCACAAAGAGTAACTCTCAAGGATGGGATCTTAAATGCTAAAGGAAGAAAGGCTTCACAACCATAAATCAAGGAGAATGGTGTAGTGCCTATAGGAATCAAGTAACACTTGTCCCATAGGCTCAAAGGGCAGGAATTAGTTGTAAATGCCAATCTCTACCAATATTGTTGATGGTTCTTTTCAGAATGTTGATAATGGTCTTGTTTGTGGCCTCTGCTTGGTCATTGCCTTGGGCATAATACATTGACGAGGAATGGTGTATAATGTGAAATTTCTCACATAATTCATCCATTATTTTATTTTTAAAGTACAAGGAATTATTTGTGAGAATGGCATGAGGTATGCCAAACCAACAAATGATATGGTTTAGAATGAAGAAAGAGATTTATTTTCCTATAGAGTTAGCAAGTGGCACTGCTTCAACCCACTTGGTGAAATATTCTGTTGTGGTGATAATCCATTTATGTCCACCGGAGGAAGGTGGTGGATGGATCCAATCAAATCAAAGCCCCATTGATAAAAAGGCCATGGTGTGGCCAAAGGGTTGAGCTCTTGGGCTGGTGCATGAATAAGGTTAACATGGATTTGAAACTTTTTGCAAGTTTTAACATTGTCGATAGAATCCTTTTCCATGGTTGGCCAAAAATAGCCCATCCTAAGAATTTTCTTTACTAGCATAAACCTGCTAGAGTGTGACTCACATATGTCTGCATGGACTTCTGATAGAGTGACCCCAGACTCATTCTTTTTAAGACATCTAAAAAAAGTACCGTCAAGACATTTCCTATACAACATATCAACCACCAAAGTGTAACCTAATTTTGTTGAATAAAGTTGTGCCTTTGGTTTCGTGGGAGGTTAAATGGAATGGTGTTATTGCAGAGGTAGGTGGGGATGGAGTTATACCAAAGGGAATCAGGGTTGTCTAAATAGAAAATAATGAGGGAATCAGGTTGAGTGAATTCAGGTTGTACCACCTCTTCTACTAAGAACTCATACCACTCATGCTGATTTGGTAATTGAAGCAAGGAGGCCAAGGTGGCCATGGCATTTCAACAGAATGTGCCCCATGCACAAGTAAATTTTATTTTCTCTTGATTCTCTGGGGCTATCTAATCTGGTTGTACCCTGAAAATCTATCCATGAATGAAAACATGGAATGAATCACTGTCAGATCTACAATTGTGTCGATGTTGGGAAGGGGGAAATCATCCTTGGGACATGCTTTGTTTACATCCCAAAAATCAATACTGATGCATATGCTACCATCTTTCTTTGATATAGGTACAATGTTTGATATCCATGATGCATACACTAAGGGCCAGATGAAGTTGGTGTTGAACAATTTCTCTAATTCTATTTTGACTAGTAGGACTATGTGGGGATGCATTTTCCTTAGCTTTTTCTTAACTGACTTAGCTTCTAGAGAAATGTTGAGGTAATGAAGGACTAGAGTTGGGTCTAACCTTGGTATGTCTGCATAAGACCATGCAAAATTTATTTGTCTCTCTTTGAAGAAACAAATGAATGCAATTCTTTCTTCTGTGTTTAAAGACTATGCCAAATAGATGATCCTTGGTTCTTGTTCTATTCCAATGTTGACTTTTTTTGTAGGTTCGATTAGGATAGATGATCTTTTTCTCTAAATGCTCAGGTAGGGTATTAATCATCTCATCCATGGGTGCTACAGTTGGGTTTTCACCTTTGGATATGTCATTTCTATTTTTATATTTTTTTTCTCAAGATCAGCTACAACTTGATGTTGGTTGTTAAGGCTTTGATGTGCTCGACCTATTCTGGTATGATTGAGATGATTGATATCAAACTATTGGTGTGTATTTCTCCTGTTCTTTATGGATGAGATGGTTCAACTGCGTTAAGGTAGATGAAGACATCGTGGTCAGTGTCAAAATTGGGAATGTGGTGAGGGTCGATTGTATCCTAGCCAATGAGCTCAAGATGGACTAAGGAGAGAAATTTGTAATATGGATAGGATTTGGTAGGGTTTAAAGACATGACCTTGTTTGATGGTTCATATGTTGTATTAGTTAGGTCTATAACACATGCTTCCTCTAAAGTATCAGGAAAAGTAGAGCTGGCGAGGGGCTCATAGTAGTCATCTTCGACTTCTGCTAGAAAGAAGTCGAGAAATAGGGTTTGAAACTAAAACCCTTCAAGAGATTCATTATCCTCATATGATGTGATGTGACGTGTCTATTCTATATCAGCCTCTAATTTGTTTTGATGTGTGCTAGCTCTTGGTGAAGTGAAGTCTGGATGAGAAATTGATCCTTGTGCAATGAAACTACTAGATGTAGGAATGTGGACATAATCACATTCTTTATTGTGAATGGACTCTTTAGATAATGACTTGAATTCCCATTTAGTGGAATTGTCATCATCTTTTTTATTAGAAATGTTTATAAATGGTCCCCTTGTAGGATGTAGATCTGGGATGGATAGGTTTACATTCTTTTTGTTAGCTACTATTTAGTTGTTGACATCTTTTTCTTTGGGTACCCATACCAAGGTGAAAGGGGAAGAATCACTGTATATGGAATGAGACCTAGAAGTAATTTGAGCATTGTCTTGTTCATTATACCCCACCCCTATTTTCGATCTATTAGACATAAATTGTGTTGCTAGGGGTTCGACGATGCATTTCCCTTTCCCTAAAGGGCCATTTCTCGTATATCCCATATTTTTCATTAAGTCAAAACCTTTTCCATATAGGTAAGGGGAAATGTCAATATTTTGTTCACTAATTTCTTCAATGGTGCTTGAAGGTACACCACTTGCTTTGACAAAATGTGCATGGTAAGGCCTAATGGAGGATAATGGTTTTCCATGAGATCTTGGAGAAAGTGGGGGATCAAATAATGAGACTGAGTACTCACCTACCCCTTTTCATTGCATTTTTTAACTTCCTATCAAACTCTTTCATTAGTCTATCCTTTTCTTCATAATGTGACTATTTGGGGTCTTATGATGATGATAGTGAAGGAAGGGAAGAACTTGAACAACCAACTTTCTCTTTACCCTTAGTTGATGTAGATAAATGGTCATTATCTCGGCTAGTAGAACATGAAGTATTTGTTGATGTGGACCAGCTAATGTCATCTATAGGGGTGTCAGTTTCTTCCCTATTTTGAGCAACAAGGGAGTTACAATATTGGGTAGGTTTTGATCCCTTGGTATGGTCACCTCTTGACCCATGTATGGAAATTTGAGACATTGGTAGTAAGTGGAAGGAATAGCTTGCATGTCGTTGGATCCATGACCTCCCTAACAAGATATTGCAAGTTAATTTTAAGTCCAAGACTTGACAAATAGTTTCTTTAACAACCAAACCTACCTTGATTGGTAGAATAACCATGCCCTTAGAGGATCTTTCCTCGTCATCATAAGCCTTAATGGTGATTTTCTTTTTGGGGTCAACAAAATCCTCTGTATACCCCAGGGGTTTTACCAAATTTAGTGTACAAATGTTTAGTCCCACTCTGCGGTCAACCAAGGCTCTTTTAACTTTGTTTCTATGAATAAACAATTCAATGTGCAATGGGGAGTTTTGGGGATGAATGACTGACATGTCATCTTGAGCAAAAAAGGATACACAATGAGGGGCAACAAGGTTACTGACCATATTTTGAAGTCTACTAACATTAAGGTCATTTGTCACTAAAGCTTTGGTGAGTATCTCTTTATGCTTAGGGAAAGTTTGCAACATTGCAAAAATAGAGATATGGGCAGGAGTCTTGAGTAACTAGTTGACCACATTGTATTTGGGTAAGGTGGAACTCATAATTGCATGATCGAAACCCATCATAGGGCTTGGTAGGATGATTTTAAAGGCTTGACCTTGGGTAACAACATTTAATGATTGTTTTTTATTTTTATCTTTAATTATTATGACATTCACAATGTCATCAAATTCAGAGATCATGTTGATGGTATTATCGTAACGATGAGTATGATTAACCTTATCATGGGAAGGTGCATTTTGTTTTTCTCTAGAGGATTCACCTTTTTCGTGGCTCATGAAAGGGTTCTTAAAATTTGTGTGGTCTTCATTGTTGCGAAGGTTATTTCCTTCAATAGTTCCATCATTGATTAATTTTTGTATAGCCCTTTTAAGGGCATGATAGTTGTTGGTTAAATGCCCCCTATTTTGGTGGTAGGCACAAATATGCTTGTCATTCCACCACTTTGGTTTAACTTGTGGTTCATAAGGCTTGGCCTCAAGGAGCACAAGGAGTTCATCAGTTAAGAGTGTTTGCAATGCACTCTCGTAAAATACCCCAATAAATGTATATTCTTTAGAGACATTTGAAGATTGGTATCCTCTTGAGCGAGGAGCTTGATTATAGGCTACTTGTTGAGTGGAAATTGAAGGAGTAGCTAGATTGCATTAGTAAAATGGACAAACATCATCCTATTTGGGTGGGTTTTGTCTAGTGTTCACATTGGTGTTATTGACAATAGGATACTACTAGTTTGGATGAGGTTGTGTGTGTGGTTTAACATGGTTAGCTTTGACCACTCCATCATTGACTATGCTTTTGTTGTTATTTCTCCACCATTATCGATGGATTGATTCAATGAAATGCGAGTTTGTGAAGAGTTGTTTGAGAAACCCTTACCATCTTTTGATAACTTAATAATGTCTTTATTTATCAAGGTCTCTTCTACCTTAGCGAATTCTCTAAGGTAGTCTTAAAGTCTTTGGGTCCTTGGAGCTGGAGCTAGTAGTTCATGGGTTTTGAGGGACTATTGATGAAAATTTCAATCTTCTCTTTGTCTGAGATGTCTCTAATGTGCTTGGAAAATGTGTGTCTCCACCTCTGTAGGAAGACCTTGAATGATTCTTTGAGAAGTTATTTTGTGTTACATAGATCAATCATCATAACTTCCCTTTCAATATTATAGAGGAGCACTGGGTGATGAAAACAAAAGCCAACTAATCAAATGACTTAATGTTAGAGGGTAGCTTGGAGAACCACTCTATGGCTTGCCCTCCGAGTCTTTTAGGAAACAAGCACATTAGATAAGTTGTATCATGAACAAACTCCATACTTAGAGTGTAGAATTATCTAAGATGATCTGATGTGCCAAAATATTTGTCATATTTTGGTATCTGGACATTCTAAGGGAAATGTGTGAAGATGATGCTTTTATCGAATGGAAGAGGACACACCTTTTCAAGGCTAAATTCTATAGGTTGTATTTTTCCTTGCTTCATCCTTTCCATTTCTAATTATAGCTCTTGTAGTTTTTGGGTAATAACATCCAAAGGTGAGTCTTCTTCATCTTTTTAAAGGTTGGTTACATCAAAGTTGGATGGCAGTTTTGCACCTTGTTGTGCTAAGCTAGTATGTAATGTTCTTTGTATTTTTCAAGTATCCTTTCCATAATATCAACAAGCTCAGGATTTTGCTGAAAATCTTCAATTTTTCTTTTGATGCTCTTTTCATCCCACTAATTAGATGAACCCATTTTGGCAAAAGGTTTTGAATTTTGGTTGAACATGGGTGATTTGTGAGTGATTGTATTTGATGAACAATCCACTAGTGTGACAAGTTAAATAATATCTAGAGATTTTGTGCATTTGATGGTTTTGTTGGCTATTTTGGCACTCACCCATATAGGTGATCATTTTGGTTTCGTGGCTACATTGGTTTTACGTAGTAGCATGAGATGTGGATAGGATTCCTCTAATTCTTATGCATTTTCATAATACATGGGTTTCTGTTGACCGTGGTTCATTTGGAGTAACAAGCTAAGTTTGAAAAGGTGTTTGGTAGTTTTGATAAGGGTAAGTTCACTTTTGCAAAGTCAAATAGGGAACAAATGCATGTCTCTAGATGTTTCTAGCTTGATAGGTGAGGTGAAGTAACAATAACTATTTGAGTGAGAATTTTTGGATGAAACTTGTGACTTTTCTTGTTTCAAAAATGGTTATGGTCAATTTCAAGATCTCTTAGTCTTGGAAAATATCAATGAGGAAAAAGAGTATTCGAATCTGTTGTTTGTTTACATGGGTCATGTACATAGATATCCTCTATTTTAGGTTTTTTCTTAGATGCTCTACATGATTGCTCAAATGCACTATTTCAATTGGTGTATGCACTATTTAATTGTTCACCAGACGCTATTCTACAGAGTGAATATACTGTTTTAATGTTCAAATGCACTATTTTATGAATCAAATGTGCTATAATGAAGAGCAAATGCAGTATTTAAATGTTCAAATGCACTATTTTGTAGTTAAGTGCGATATAACAGAGTTCAAATGCAGCACAAAATGGGTCAAATGTATTTTTCTAAGTAGTAAATGTGCTATTTTAGTGTCTTCAACAACATTCTTGTTTTGAGCTTGGTTTTCGTATCAGTTTGTAGTGGCATCTTTTGGGACGAGTGTGATCCGAACTGAAGTTTATTATTAAGTTTTAAAAACACATCCAAGAATAGTCATAGTAGAAATGAAAATGAAATATGAAACTGTATGCACCTAGAAAAATGGAAGAAAAGGGCTTCCTAACAAGGTTATCTAGAGCTGGTGACTAGTGGGTTTTAGTTTTTAACCAACAATGTTCAGATTTACCTCTCTTGTGACAAAGAGCTTCCCACCAACACTACGGAGGTTTGGCACAATCCCTTGTGTGACTACTAGAGGAAGGCTATATTCTAAACACAGTTGGCTTGCATTCGATTGGAAATGCAAGATTGGAAGGCATTCTCTCTCATCGACCTTGCTAAGGCAACTCGGGAGGTAGCCTTTCTATGGCTGAGTAAACCTACCCAGTAGAAAGCAAGAAAACGGAAATAAAAAATAGGTTTGTAAATTTGATCACTGTAGAAGAGTGAGAGCATATCCCTACTATCCTAACCTCCCAAACACAGTAAACATAGTTGTTTGATTACAAACCCTTTAACTAAAGAAGACAAGGGGCTCCCAATTAAGCTATGTGTGGGTTCTTTCCTCATTTGATTGTAACTAATCTTTACAGAAGGCTGGGAATTTTGATCAATTCAAAAGAGTTGAGAGCATAGGCCTACTCCCTTTTAGGTCAGTGAGATCAAACATTTCTATTAAACTAGGTTTTTGAACTTAGAAATGCCACACTTTGAATTAAAAAGGATCTAGGTCCACTTACTTGGTTCGATGCTAGAAAAGGCTAGGCACATTTCTAAGGGTCTTCATTCCTATCACACACTATCAGTAATTTAGGAGTTCTCATTGGCTTGGAAGAGACCTATAAGCAACCATTAATCAGACTTGCAAGTCAAATTCAACAATTTATGACTTTGATCAAATGTGCTACAAGAATTAGCATTTTCATTATAAAATACATCATATGCACTATTTAAACTTGTAAATGCGCTACAAGAAGTTGCAACTACACTATAGGAAATTTTAAATGTGTCGTAGAAATGTTTAAATGTGCTACAAAAAGCTTTAAGTGTGCTACAAAAATATTTAAATGCGCTAAAAGATTGCTTGGAAGTGTTAAAACACAGTTCAGAAGCATTGTAGCATTAGAAAATTGCAGATCTGGCCTTTGTGCATTTGAGAAAGTCTTTGAGAGTTTGTTGTTGCTGTTATGAAGCTTCCAAAAGTAGTAGAACTTGCAACCAATTAGATCTGCACAAGAAACCAACAAAAAACATAGATCTACAATAAAAATAGAATATTAGAAAGAAAGATTGAAGAACAGAGAGGCTTTAAGTTCATGCCCAACTATGGGTGCCAATTTGTACACGGTTGATTTGCATATTCATGAGACCTTAGAATAGAGTACGAATAGAATGACAACAAACTAATCTAAACCTAAGAAATCATTACCAAATAGAGACTCTATGAACATCCCATGTTTCCCTAACTATAGCTGCTGAGATTGCTCTCAAACCAACATCTCAATGATAGTTCTAGAATGGGAGTATGCTATGAATGCAAATCTACAAAGATGTATGCAAGATGTATGTGATAATGTCGATTATATGAGTGTGATAACCCTAGAATGATATGATATGAGCATGAAATAGCTTGAACATATGCTAAATGATACTAAATAACATGAAGAGAATGCTAAAATGCTATCAAAAGGACATGAAATTGCTAAGATGACAATGCTAGAATAATAACTCTAAATGTGTCTATAGTGTAGATGCCTAAAACTTGGGTCCCTTAGGTCTTGAATTTCCCTCCTATTTATAGGATTTCAGGAGGGGTTGGGGTAAGAATTAGGATCTTACCTTTGACTGGAGGATGGAGGTGAAACTGAAAATATCTCATAAGACACCAAGAGGAAAAGTCCAACAGACATAGTTTGTGAGGATAAAAGAGGATTTTTCAATTCTTTTAAATGTAAAAAAGGGGATTTTCACTTTTGAGAGGATAAATAGATTTTGTTGATTTATTTATTGTTCCATTTATTTTCAACTTTTTATCTTTTCCTTTTTCCCTTTTTAATTTCATTTTATGATTTATGAATTGCTTTTCCTCTTTTTAAAGTGATTTAGGTCCTTTTGATTTGATACTTGATTTGATTGATAAATGAGCTGATGTAATGATTGATTTGAAAGTCTATTGTGTTCCTCTGATTTAATCCTTAATTTGCGTCAATTGATAAAAATTGTGTTGTTTAAGTCTTTGCCAATTTTTGGGTGTCTATAGGTATATCACAAAATGTATGTAGCTGGATCTATTTACAAGGTACATGCTTTGAACTTTTTTGTCTATTTTGTTTTAAAATTTAAGGAGAATTTATCCAGATATGAATATGACCCTTTTTTTACTTGTACTTTGCTTAGCTTCCAAAAAATGTAGGTCCACTACACGAGTATCCAAAATTTAGCTTTTGCATAATTACTTAGGAAGATATGTACATGGTTTAACCCCAAGGATTTGTTAACAATGCCACTCGATGTTTGATAGATTAATTGAACAAGTCTCTCTATGTTTTTGATTCTCTTAGGCTTGGCATGAAAAATATGGATGAGTTTCTTATTGGTTTGAATTGGTCATGGTGTTATTTAGTCTTCATTAATACCTCTTGGTTTGTTATGAGTACGACTCTAGTTTGGTATGCCTATTGAATTAGTCCATCTATGGTTTTTAATTTTGTTCTTCAAATTAACATGGAAAGATTGACAAGTCTCTTATCAATTTATAGATTTTTATTATCATTTTATCCCTTAATCTTAGCTATCTATGTTGATTACAATATTCTTACAGGTGAGTGCTATGAGATCTTAAGTGCATTTATGTGGTTGATATGAGATGGTTGCATGGATTCCTTTCCCTTTATATCTCACAATTTATTTTGACAAAAACAATTTATTTGCATCAATATATACTTGATTCACTTTACCATTTCAACTTGTACTCTTTATATACACAAACTTAAACTTGCATTGAGAGTACACTTTTTAATATGATACTTTACAATACATATGTAATTATTTTCTACTCAAAATACAATCACTATAATATTCTAATGACAATCCACCTTGATCCTTGGTTTTGTAGGTTCCCAAACTTGCATCTCATTGATTTTTTAAAGATTATTCCAAAATTATGTTAAAGATATTGACAAAATTTTCAATGAATATGAAACACATTTCAAAATTTTCTTTTATCACTTAGCTCTGCAAAATCTTGGTGGATACCCTTTTATGACATCAAATGATAAATGTACAACTCAATTACAATGCCTACCTATCCCTAGCTTAATTTATATAATATTTTAGTAGTAAATGCATGATTGAGAGTATTAGATGCATGTTGTGATGGTAGATGATCACATTTTGATGATATCATTTGATGGAAGTCATTATGAGAATATACTTAGTGAATTATGAGTTTTACAAGATTTCCTATACTATTAGTATTATGCTTCAATTCATGGTCAAGTGCATAAATATTGATGTTCTAATCAATAACTATCATAATAATATCATTTAACGTATTAGCTAATTATTTGATGCCTTGAATCTTAATAATCATATTGAGAAGATACTCTATACATGTGTTATTTAATTACAGGTACATGGTATGACTTATTGAACAACACAAATAACTGAGAGGGGGGAGGGTGAACCAATGATTCTCAAATAAGTTCCTTAACCTTTTTTAATTTGGTAAACACTCAAAGAAATAAAAAACTTGTAACAAATATGCACAAATAACTGAGAGGGGGGAGGGTGAACCAATGATTCTCAAATAAGTTCCTTAACCTTTTTTAATTTGGTAAACACTCAAAGAAATAAAAAACTTGTAACAAATATGCACACATTAGTAAGATCTTGATCTATGATTGTTGGATTGAAATACCTAACTCATACAAGACCTAACATATAGTATCATTAGAATTGTTGCTAGATCTCAAGTTGAACCAAAGAATCACACATTGGTGCTATTAAAAGAGTATTTAGATGCTTCAAAGACACATTTGATTAAGGATTATGGTATGATAGATTTGACAAATTTACACTTCATGTATATACTAATGTAGATTGCGAAGGAAATATTGATGACATAAAGAAAACTAGTGGAGAAAAATTCTTCTTTGGAAGAAGGTTAGTTTCATGGTTACTAAAAACCATGATTGTATTTCACAATCTATTGTCGAAGCTAAATATGTTGTTGTTTCCATTAATTGTACACATGTTATTTAGATAAGACAATTTTTGAAGGATATCAGAGTTATTTTTACTAAACTAGTTACTATTCATTATAGTAATTCAAGTGATAAATAATTAAAAAGTAATTGTGTTACATTGAAGGAAAAAATGTATTCCAATCAAGTATTATTTCTTAAGAGATAAGGTAAATAAAAAACAAGTAACACTGGAGTATGTGACTACTAAGGAACAAATCATTGACAACTTTACAAATCCCTTACCAAAGGATGCCTTTGAATATTTCATAGGTATGCTTGGGGTGATGGCCCCTTATTTTAGGGTTGGCTAATTCAAGATGACATTAGTCCAGTGGTCTTAATTGAAATCCTACATCTACACTTGATTTTTTGGGGGTCACTCCTAAAGTAGAGTAGTTGAGTATTTGAGATATGCAAAGTAAGTGCTATATACATCTTCCATTTATGTCAAAAGGGGGAGAGAGACTTATACGAAAAAAATAGAGAAAAATGAGAGAGAGTGAGATCAGAAGAAATATTTATTGGAGACAAAGATAATACTTTATACATCATATCTCATTATATTACCATCAATGCCAAAGGTGGATATTGTTGGCATAACTATCTAGTTGATAAGGAAGTCAAGTTTTTGATGATGGAATAAGACTAGAACATGATTGATAACATGATATTCATTTATACTATTTGTCATTAATGTCAAACTAGTTGGCATATTTTTTTGACTTGTTAGCATATCTTTCAAGAAGAATAATGTTGTTAATGCTAGAGATGCTCAAAGAAGTAAATTTCATGTTGATAGGAATTTGATCGAGTAATTATTGGAACAACCAATGGTGGACAGTTGAAAGATTTGATTTCTTATTAGTATATGCTAAGGAGTTTGTGATTAGGTACTATTAGAAATAGGGATTAATGAGAGGGGGCGAGGGTGAATTAGTGTTCCACAATATTTTCCTAACTACAGATATAATTTATAAAATTTGAACTTGCATAGATGATCAAACTGAAAAGTAAACATAAGTATAACACAATGTAACTCATAACACCATTATTTGTTAACTAGGGAAACCTTGGCCAAGGAAAAACCCTAATGGGGATGGTACCCACAAAATGATCCACTAATCACAAGTATCTTATGAAAGATATTGACCTTGTTAGCATTCTATTACATTTGTATAGTGTATCTATCCTTTTTAGAAGCCTCAACCCTATTAGGAGTTATTATTACAATACAAAGTGCAAGATGAGCTCAATGATCATACCAATGTATTGCTCTATACTAGCATCAATTTCACATATGTTCTTATCATATAAAGTGCACATACAAACTTTACATCAATATAAAATAATGTCACACTTTGCTTAACAAAATATTCTACATTTATACCATAACTTTTCTGTTGGAATTTGCAAGTGGGAATTATACTTCTAAGGGGGTGGGTGGGTGTGAATCTGAAGTACTAAACTCTAACCAATAAAAATTTTAACTTTAAAACATTGTTTGCATAAACATATAGAAATAACATGCAAAGAAAATGCATCCACATAAACACTTGACACCAAATATGATTTTCCAGAAACCCTCCAATGAGAAGGTGAAATTGGGGTGGGGATGACACCCACAACTCTTCACTACTGCACTAATAAAGCTCACCTATTAAGGTTACATGTTTTGACCATTCTCATGATCTACCCTCTAAAAAGCCTACCCTGTTAAACGCATACAAGGATTGTTAGATCCTACCTTGTCAAAGGATTTTAACACCCTGTCAAAAGTCTACCTAACTAAAGGATTTTAGAACACTCACTTGGAATGTCACCCTATTAAAGGTTTTATACAATGGCTATTAAACCAACCTAAGTCCATAGGGTTTCATTTTGCTGTAACAATTGTTAGAGAGTACAATAGATGTTTGATCTAATACACTTACAATTTGATATTGTTGATTTCAAATCCTAATTCAATTCATCTTGATCCTCTCTGATTTGATATGAAAATGTTGTAACCTTGATACTTGTTTCTACTAATTGATTCTGTAATTCTGTCCTTCTTCTAAGTCTCCTTCAACTTGATCAATTCACCACTTTCACTTCCTTGAAATATTTTTCTAGCATTATCTTCTTGCATGCATTCTCTCTCACACACTGTAAAGTATGGGGCTTCATCTCCTTTAAAAAGATTTCATGACTTAGGGTTAGGTGTGAATCTACGATTGAGATTCATCCAATTTTCCTACTCAAATCCTTCCAATTTTCTCATTGGTTGCATGTTGATTGCATAGGGAATACAAATAGATTCGATCTTATCTCTAAGCTTCAAGATCTATCCATATGTTGGCTCTAAAAAATGGTTTACATCTTAGTTTGTGAAGGAACAAACTCTTATGCTAATTCTTTGTTGCTCGACACTTGCTGATTATTGATGCTCGACACATACTAAAATTCTATTTGGCTTGGCACTTGAACTTGCTCGACATCTATTGTTCACTCGGCACTTGAAACTTGCTCGGCTCTGTCTATCTTCTTGGCATCTGAATGACTCGACACTTATTGAATTTTTGGCTCGGCACATATTGCAACTTAGCATCTATATTATACTAGGCATGAACTTAGAAAATTTCTTAAGTGTGTTGACACTCAATTGTCAAAACCAATCTAGGATCAACAATCTCCCCCTTTGACATGAGTGGCAAAAATACTTAACTATACATGATGAATCTAATCTCCTTGAGTATAATATACATTTTGTTCGACATATATACAAAACTTCAAAACTATTCAAAATTTGTGAAGGACTATATACCTCAAAATTTTGTGTCTCCCCCTAAGTTGATGTGCCATTTTCATATCCAAAATCTCTTAGAGTGATTTTCTTTTGCTAATATACAACTATACACTTGGATCCTTATACAATTTTTGTTTCACTTGGCTTACATTAGTTTTCCCATCACTGGTCATCCACTAGAGTTACCCTTACTCAACTTCAATAGGAATTCCCTTTTACTCAGCAACAACTACACACTCAACTTCAACCAACTTTGGCTTGCAACTTGACATACACTAGGATTTGACTCGACATCTAAAGGCAACTTTTCTTACTTAGCAACAATGTGAAAACTTTGAAGATTTAACCTTGCATCTTTATTCATGTTGATCTATCCTTTTCAGTACTAACTCATTCTAGGACTGATGTATGATAAAGCATTTAAAAATCAATTCCACATGCCTTCTCTTGCTTAGTTTGATGAGGTGTGACCACTTGACCCTTTAGGTGAAGTGATCCCTCCATTTGATGAGCTACTTCCATCTTTTCTTTTCCATGTCTTATTCATCTCTCCTCTAATGTGCTCAAAATCTACCTTGCCTTTTCCTTTGTTTGACTCCGATTTAGGTGCCTTTGTCCTTGTTGGGTAGTGCTTGCTGATATGACCAATCTTCAAACAACTAAAGCATGTAGTTTGGCTCAACCATCTACTATAGCTTCCACTAAAATATGCTCTTATGCAATTCTTAGTGATGCATCCATACTCTTGACAGTAGTGACAACTATGTCTTCTATTGTAGTCTCAATTATAGGAATTTTCATGGCTTCTTCCCTTGTTTGATGACCATGTGGTCCTAGATTTGCATTTAGAGGCTTTGTGTCCAAACTTCTGACAATTATAGTAGCATCCTTCAAATCTTGGTGCATGCATAGTCTTGGTTTTGCATTCATGTGCCTAATGACCTTGGTTGTTGCACTTATGACAATGACCCATGTTTTTGTGTTTTTCATGCTAATTTGTAGTCTTTCTCCTACACACATTAGCAGTATGTCCTTTCTTTCCACAATGATGACAAGAAAGTTTAGAGTTCTTTCCTTTGTCATTCCTTTGTTCAACAATCTTGGATGATTCTCCTTCTTCAATACTTGTGTAGCCCAAACTTGATGTGTCTTTACTAGATCTAGGGGAATTTAGTAGTTGCTCAAAGCACTTGATGGCTTTAGTTGGCTTGTTGAAGCTTTTGTCAAACTCCTTCTCTCTTTTTAGGTCATTCTACAGTTGCTCATTCTACAACTTCAATGTAGTTATCTCAATGTCCTTAACTATCAACTCATGATGGGCATTCATCATTTGACTTAGGGTGTCTAGTTGCATGTTTGAGATCCTAGATAGCTTTACTAATTTTTCTTCCAATCTATTTGACAAGATTCTTTTGTCCTCTTCAATCATGGCCTTGTCTTCTATAGCTTTCTTCTTTTGTTCAGTCACCTCACATAACAATATTGCTTGTGATTCTTGCTCCAACTTGAGATTTTTGATCTCCTTAGCTTGTGCTCTATTCTTATCCATGAGATTTTCAATTACTGCATCAAACTCACAAGAGTTACCATTTGTAAATAACTTTTTGGTGTCAATCTCCTTGTATTGAGTGTCATTTTTTGCTAGGGAAATCTCTTTCCTTCTCTTTACTGAACTCCTCAAGGCATCTCTGGCTTCATCTAGCTGTTGCAATTAGAGGTGTATCTCAATCTCTTGATTCTCAATAATCTTTCCCAACTTGTAAACCTCCATCTCAATATCTTTTCTCCAAGCTACAAGGCTTGTCTTGATGAGAACTCAACTCTGATACCAATTTTTGGAATTTTTAAGTGGGAAGTATACTTTTGAGGGGGGGGGGGGGGGGGGGGGGTTGGGGGTGAATTAGAAGTACTAAACTATAACCAATAAAAATTTTGACTTTAAAACATTGCACGCATAAAAATATATAAATAACATGTAAAGAAAATGCATCCACATAAACACCTAACACTAGATATGATTACCTATAAACCCTCCAATGAGAAGGTAAAACTGGGGTGGGGATGACACCCACAACTCTTCACTATTGCACCAATAAAGTTCACCTGTTAAGGTTACATATTTTGACCATTCTCATGATTTTCCCTATTAAAGGCCTACCCTATTAAAGGCTTACAAGGATTGTTAGATCCTACCTTGTTAAAGGATTTTAACACCTAGTCAAAAGTGTACCTGACTAAAGGATTTTAGAAGAATCACTTGGAATGTCACCCTGTCAAAGGTTTTATACAATGGCTATTAAACCAAACTATGTCCATAGGATTTCATTTTGTTGTAAAAATTTTTAGAGAGTCCAATAGAATGTTTGATCTGATACACTTACAATATGATATTGCTAATTTTAGATCCTAATTCAGTTCATCTCGATCCTCTTTGATTTGATATCAAAATGCTATAACCTTGATACTTTGTTCTGCTAACTGATTCTACAATTCTGTCCTTCTTCTAAGTCTCCTTCAACTTGATCAATTCACCCCTTTTACTTCCTTCAAATATTTTGCTAGCATTATCTCCTCACATGCATTCTCTCTCACACACTATAAAGTATGGGGCTTTGTATCCTTTAAAAAGATTTTGCGACTTAGGGTTAGGTATGAATCTATGATTGAGATTCATCCAATTTTCCCACTCAAATCCTTCCATTTTTCTCATTGGTTGCATGTTGATTGCATAGGAAATACAAATAGATTTGATCTTATCTCTAAGCTTCGAGATCTATCCATATGTCGGCTCAAAAAAATAGTTTACATCTTAGTTTGTGAAGGCACAAACTCTTATGCTGATTCTGTGTTGCTTGGCACCTACTGATTACTGATGCTTGGCACATACTAAAATTTTGTCTAGCTTGACACTTGAACTTGCTCGATATCTATTGTTCACTCAACACTTGAAACTTGCTCAACTCTATCTATCTGCTAGACATCTGAATGACTTGGCACTTATTGAATTTCTAGCTCAACACATATTGCAACTTGGCATCTATATTATACTAGGCATGAACTTAGAAAATTTCTTAAGTGTGTTGACACTCAATTGTCAAAACAAATCTGGGATCAATCATCTTGTTGGCCTTGATGCTTGATACTTTGCTAAACATTTTAAGTATTCTTTTTCCATGTTAGGGTAAAAATCTAGGATATCATCCCTACCTTGATAAGTAGTTTTTTTGGCAACCAAAATGCCATTATACTACCTGTTACTTTTTTCTATCATGTTAGATTGTACTTAGTAAATGCACCATAACTTGTTTCGTATATAACATAATCTTAAGTGCTTTTACCCACATGTCATATAGAGTCTTTATTATTTTCCTATAAGAGTGCACATTTTCAAGTTCTTGTAGTCAATTGCGCTAAACAAAATAAGTTGATAACACATAGTCTCCCTTTTCCAAACTTAGATAATTTTCTAAGTTTCTATACTTCAAACTTATCCTTATATTTTGTCATCTCTAAATAGACTATTATTTTCCATAAATGAAAACCCTAATACATTACCTTAGCCAAATTATCAACAATCTACCCCTTTGGCATTGATGGTAACATATGGGAAAAATTGGCTAATTGTCAAAATTCAAAATTCCAAAATTTGTGAAGTATTTCACATGGCCATCAAAGTTTCAAATCTTGTGGATCATCTCTATTTATTTTGCCATCTTTTACATATATATAATGTAATCCCCTAATACTATGCTCTAAATTATATCTCCTTTTACTATATATATATATATATATATATATATATATATATATATATATATATATATATATATATATATATATATATATATATATATATATATATATATATATATATATATATATATATATATATATATATATATATATATATATATATATATAGTCTTTATAATTTCTCACACATCACTCTCCCCCTTTGACATCAATGAAAAAGGTGAATTGAAAATGTATGTATAGGTCAAAATCATGGTTTCTACCTTGAACTCATTACATTGTAGGAGTATTAGGAAGTGCCATACAATCACCAAAGTGCTTGTTTAAGCTATCAATCTCTTTATCCCAAGAGTCTTTTACTGCATCTACTATGTTGGTTAAAGTGCATAATCCATATGCTACCACTTCTATTGCATTGATATCTGGATAGGAAAGTTTTTCATATGATGTCTTTGCTTCTAAGCATGTGTCTAACTACCTCTAAACAATATCAAGATTTAGAGTTAGGTTCTCTCTTAGTAATGAGAATCTTTTCAAAATTATTTCTTTATCCAATTCAAGTATCCTTAACTCATTATAGATTTGATTGATGCACTATTCCATTTCTATGATCTTTGCTTGTGGAATTTTCAACTCATTTATCATCTTCTCCAATTCATCTTGCTTATTCTTTTTTTTTGTGGAGATGTCTTGAGTACATTTATGTGCTAAGGCACATTTTTCATACAATTTTTTTCCCTCAGTGATGCAACTTCTCAACTCTGTAATGAAAATATCTAATGTTGTAAGATCATTCCTGATATTCTCGCATAATTTGCTTAATATATTTGCATCATGTTCTGCTTGAGCTTTTAGAGTGACTACATCCTCAAGTGCAGAAAAATATTTGTCAAAAGATTCCATTTTTCTCTCTACTCTTTTCTCCAATTTTTTCTTAGTGATTTGTATGGGTATAGTGCTTTGGAGTTTATCAGTTACACTTTTTAAGGTACTTTGTGCACTCTTTCTTAGTTTATTGGTTTTCTCTACAATTTTACTCATTGAAAATACTACAACTTGACATAATTTCTCAACTTCCATATCCCCTACCATCTTCATACTAGCTAGTAAACTCTTAAATGGTTATTGAGAGGTGGTAGGAGAAGCCTAACTAACCTCTTGGCCGGTGTTACCAACTGTATTTGAGTGTCTTCACTAGTTTTCTGTACTCTCTTCTCATCTTGTAGTTTTACTCACAATTGATCTTTGTCCATTAAAATTTCTTCTTTCCTCTCTTTAATCTATTTCTCTTCCTTTTCTTCTACTTGTGCCTTAGTTTTCACTGATGTATATTTTTCTAAGGTAATATGTTGTACTATGATTCTCCATTAACTTTATAGATTGAAGTATGTGCTCTCAGTATTAGGTACTATATTCTATGTATTATCATGTGGCCAAGTTAAAAGTGTATGCTATGATGAGTCTTCATTGCAAAAAAACAATTTTATCAAGACTCCATTGTTCTTGCTGATCTGGCTCATCATAAGTTTCTACATTACTTGTCATTAAATTGACAACATTGGGTTGATCATTAAAATGATCCTCTATAATGTCAAATGCATTTATGTATCTTAGGGGCATCAAGCTAATTTATACCTTCAATAGTCATGCTACCATTATGTTTCTCAGGTGCATCAACCTTATTTGCAGAGGTGTCCAATGTATCCATTATGATGTTATCTTGTGATTGTTCCTCTATTGTTTCTACTATGATTGTAGGGGTGATATCTAATATACTAGGTTCACTTAGCACTTGATAAACTACTATTTTTGTTTTAGTTTTCATTTCATCATACAAGCTTCCTGTCATCCTTATAACTCTCACCTTCTCTCTCAAAAGTGAATATAACTTTTTCTTTATCCTTTCCAACTACTCTTTACTCTCAATGACACAACATTTGTGGATTGTTTATCCCCACATGTTCAATTCTTCTTGTTTAGCTCCAAGCCTTGATTGATTTAGTTTTTCATAAATCTCTTTAGGAAATATTCCATGTAGACTGATAAATGGCCTTCTAAACTCAACCATATATATAATAATAGGAATTCACAAATTTATTTTCTAATTTGGATCAAAATTGCCATAAATTTCTTCAATTCCTCCAGGTTTCCATCTATCATGTTTGTTTCATTCATTTTTCTAATACCAAGCTTCCAATTCTTCTTCTTCTTGCTACTTCTTGGCTCTGGCTGATCTGCCTTACCCTAGTCTAGAGGAAAAGACAAATTTCCTCTCAGTTTTGTCTTGAGTGGTTCAACCTTAGGCTCATTTGACTACTTCATTCTCAAGTATACTATTTCTATCTTTGGCTTCTTTTTGGATCTAGGGCCAACTACCATTTCTATTACTCTTTTTTTTTCTATGGAGTTTCCTCCTTGTTTTCTTCTTTAACCTATGTGAAAGTTGATTGTGCAACAACTAGAGGGGTTCTTGCTGATCTTCTTGTAGCCATTGCTAGTGTAGTTTGCACTTGTGTAGTTGGAACATCATCTATTATTATAGGATAAACTAATGTTGCTAAATGGGAAATAGGTGTAGGTGTTGGGGCTACTGGTGGTGGAGTCTTTGATATAATTTATGCAGAGGTGCTAGAAGATACTTCTACAGATAACAATTTAACCAACAAAACATTACTCTACCCAATGGTCTTCATCTTCATGGCTATCTACAATGGCTCAATGAACTCCTCTTTTAATATTTGTGTATCCTTAAGTATATTTTTCAACACAATATCATACTTCTTCGTAGCTTCTTTAGTCCTTTATAACTGCTATACATTAGTTAATTTCTCCTCTAATGTAGCCCATTTATCACAATTTTCACCTATATCAGATTCTAAAAATCTCCTTGGCATAGCCATCTATCATCTCTTAGCCACCTCATATCCTAATGGATCAACAAGCATAATCCTAGGCTTTACAACCTCCATGCATGTTTTATAAGTTTCTACCATAAAATAGATATCATCGTTATGCTTGCCCACAATAGATTTGGGAATTCTTATCTCTTCTGCATCCAAACTTGAGATGACCTCATCATATTTGATATGCTATTGAATATATAATCTTTTGAAGACTTCCTAAAAATATGACTTATCAACTCCATGGTGCATTTACTAGAATTCCATTTAGATGATGCCATGTTAGGAAAAATTTTCAAGACTTGAAAGAAAAGATAAATAAGCAATGATTCAAATCTAAAAATTGCATATTTATTCTTCTTGATCCTTTCAAAGTTATTAAACAATTGTTGTTTCTAGATTTCACAAAGATTTACTTCCACTCTATCTACACATATTCTATAAGTAGCATGAATAAATCCTGTTGATACTTCACTCTCTCTTGAATTAGAATTCATTTGGTAAGATAAAATTTTACTTATGAATCTTACACCATTTTTCCCAATCTAACTCAAAATCATTCATCCTCCATTCCAACTAGTTTTAGTGTTCTTCTACAACATCTTCTTAACATTTTTCTCATTGATAGGAATTATGCCCTTATTGCTCAATCTTGTTACCTCATGAATTTGGTCATTGGTAATTCTAACTAGTTCATCTCTAATTCAAAACATGTTATCATGTACATGGCTCAAGATGATTCTTGTCCATACTTCATTCTCAAATTCATGATATGATATGTAGTGTGCAACCTTAAGTTTTCCAGTGCTCAAAACTATCTTTAAATGACTTATTTTCCTTATAAACATTATCGAATTCACTCATGATTTTTGATTCTCCTATAGTCTCAAATTTGTAGTCTATATATTCCCTAACATCCTCTATGAACATAACTCCTTTTGGAATTTGTGAAAATGCCCCAGCGGGACCATCTTCCAAGGGTAATATAGGATTCCTCTTTAATTTGTGTCTAGGTTTCTCCAAAATGTCATGAACTAATGAAGGATCTCTTTCCACAAGATTTAGTTTTATATTTACTTTAGAAATGAACATTGCAAATGAAATATACCTCTAAAATTGCAAATTAGGGTTCAACAAAAATTCAATCAAATTATTCATCAAATAATAAGATTGACAAATGAGTGTCAACACACTTAACCTTTTTCACTATACATGCCGAGTACATAATGGAAGCTAAGCTAGAATTTCTTTATGTGTCGAGTCACAGATAGTGCCGAACAAACTATAGTTGTTGCCGAGCACAACACATTATAGTATATGTCAAGCAAAGTATGAATTCAATACTTTCCAAGTGACACAGTAATCCTATACAAGTTGAGTAATTCAGGAATCATCAAAAGCTGAGCAATGCAAAAAACTAACAGGAGCCGAGTAATGTAAAAACTACAGTAGATGCCGAGCAATCTAGAATAGATGGTGCCGAGCATCAGTATTACTTCATGTGCCGAGTAATGCAGGATCAACATAAAAGTTTGTGCAATTGCAAGCCAAGATGTAAAATGGTTATGCATGACTCATTGATAGGATAAAAGGATAAGATCAAATCCTCACAATCACCTATGCAATTTTCATGCAACTGATAAAAAAATTGGAAATCGCATGCAACCAATAGGTGAATTTCAAGGGTTTGAGTGGGAACATTTTATCCAAGGATGCATAACGAACCACTAATATTTATAGGGGAGTTTTTATGCCATTGAACGAAGAAGTGAGAAGTTCAAAAAGAAGGAGGAAAAGTAGAGCCTGTTATTGCAAAACATTGGTGTCAAAGATTAAGAGGAAAGGACAACATTTACACATCTAGTTGATCAGAATAGAACAAGGAACACAATTAGTAGATCAGATCTAGCAAAGATCAAAGATAGAAGATCAGATCAAGAGCTTGAGATCAACATTAGAGAGTGCATTAGATCAGGTGTATTATTCTAATACTCTCTCACAATTGTATTAAGAATTTGGAAATCCTATTGAGTTAGGTAGATTTAACAGCCTTATGTAAATCCTTTAATAGGGTGGCATTCTAAGTTGAATGTTCTTAAGTCCTCTAACAAGGTACACTCCTAACAAGGTGTAGAAATCCTTTAACAGGGTCACATTTAATAGTATGTTGTAGCCTTTAACAGGGTAGACCATCAGAAGTGGTTGAATTCAATTGCTACAGTAATTTTGTGGGTATCATCCCCACCCCAGTTTTACCTTCTTATTCTTGGAGGGTTTCTGGGTCACTAAAATCTCAAGTGTTATGTGGTGATGCATGTTTGTTTCTCATGATTGTTTAATTTTTATATGCATGCATATTAATTTTAGTTATATGTTATTAAGGGTATAAAAGTGGTTAAAAGAGTAGTACTTCTGATTCACCCCGCCCCCCTCTCAGAAGCATTCTTCCCATTAAGACATTCCAACAATTGGTATTATAGTAGAGTTCTCTCAAGAAGAAGCCTAATAGCTTGGAGGAAAAGATCTGAAGATGGAAGTCTTCAAACTTGGAAAGATAATTGAGAACCAAGTGATAGATGTGCATCTCACTCTACACAAGGTAGAGGAAGCTAGAGAGGAATTAAGAAAATCCTTTAAAAGAAGGAAGGAAATAGCTATAGCCAAAAATGATATTCGCTACAAGGAGATTGACACCACACAAGTATTTTCCAAAGGAGATTCCAAAGAATTTGATGCAACAATAGTAGAACTAATGGAGAAAAATAGAATTCAAATAGAAGACATAAGAACTCTTAAGATGGAGCATGAATCACAGGCCATGATGCTATGTGAAATCACTGAACAAAAGAAAAGAGCAGTTGAGGATAGAATCATGATGGAAGATGACAAAAGAAATCTTGCAAACAGACTTGAAGAAAAATGTACTAAATTAACAAGGATCTCAAACATGCAAATGGATACACTTGCCCAAATGATGAACCTTCATCATGAACTCAATATGAAAAATATTGAGATCTCTACTTTAAAGATGTAGAATGAACAATTGTAGAATGAATTAAATAGAGAAAAAGAAACATCAAAGAATCTCAAAAAGTCAAGTGAAGCTATCAAGTACTTTGAACAATTGTTGAAATCCCCAAGGTCAACCCATGATACATCAGGACTTGGATACTCCAGCACTGAAGTTGGGGAATCATCAAAGAGTGTTGAGCAAAGAAGTGACAAAGGTAAGGATTCTAAACCCACCTATCATTACTGTAATAAAAAGGGGCATACTACTAATGTTTGGAGGAATAGAAAGATCAATAAGCCAAACACACCCAAAAGCAAGGGTTACTGTCACAAGTGCAACATGCAAGGACATATGACACAAGACTGCAAGTCTAAAGTCACAAGGACACAAAGATTTGATGAACATTGCCATAATTGCAAGAAGTATGGACATAGAGCCTTTGAGTGTAGACCAAAGCCTATGTGGAAACCAAATTAGCATGTAAGAAGGGATAACTATGTACATCATTACAATTGGGACTACAATACAAGGAAAAGCTGTCACTATTGTCAAGAGTATGGAAATATATCCCAAAACTACATAAGAACACACTTCAAGGGGAACTATAAAAGATGGTTGAACCAAACTACTTGCTTCATTTGCTTGAAAACTGGACATGTTAGCAGGAATTGTCCAACAAAAGCCAAGGCACCCATAACTGAAGTAAATAAGGGAAAAGAAAATGTTGATGTGGAACACATTAGAATAGACATGAAGAAGACATGGCAGAAAAAGGATGGACCAAGTACATCCAATGGAAGGGTCACTTCACCCATGAGGTCAAGTGATCATTTCTCATCCAACTAATCACAAGATGAGCCTATGGGGCTGATACATATAAGGAAGTATCATACATCAGCCCTAAACCATGATGAAGCACTACAAAGTATAAATTTGCATGAGACAAGATGCTAAGACAAAACTTGAATGATGATGCTGAACTGCTTTGGATGCCATGTCAAGAAGTTTAGTGGAAGTCAAGTAAAACTGTAGTGGTGGCTGAGTTATTAACAAAGTTAGTAGATCCCGAGTGAAAATAGCTGCTAAGTGGATGTCGAGTTGAAAAATCTTTGGAAGCCAAGTGACAGGTGAAGGTACAAAAAATGCATTAAAAGCAAGGTTTTTGACCCACTTAAAAGTAAAAATTGATTCATTTTTGAGCCATTCAAATGAAGAGCGATTACCAGGAGCACGAATGAGCAATTTTTGAGTAGTCAACCAGCGATTTGTAGTGATTCAACATCTACCCAAGCAATTTAAGCATTTAACTAGGTATTTCCTTCAGGTGCCAAGTTGTATAGTTTGTGAAGTTTGCTTTAAATGTCAAACCCTAGTTCAGTAAATAATCATGTCTAGTTCAAAGATGACCCAAAGGAAGGAAAACCATGAAATTCAACTTGTTAGCAATGAGGTTAAGCAACCTGAAATCAGGCCAATCCTAGAAGTTGCATATAAAAATGATCCCGCTGGTGTCCTATTTGCCATCCCTGAAAAAGTTGTTATGGTTCAGGATGTGCGAAAGTGTTACAACTGTAAAATAGGAGCCATAGGAGACTTGGAAATCTTTAATGCCTTTGACAAACTCTATGATAATGGAATATTGAAGGATGAATTTTCAATCATAGAGAAGAAGGGTTTAACCAAAGCCCTAATTTTTCCAATCCTATTCAAAATTGAGTGGATATGTATAATACTTAGCAGAATTCATGATGGATCATTCTAGTTAGAGCAAAGACCAGTAAAAATAACCAAGAAAATGGTTCATAGGATTACAAGATTTCCAACCCTAGATAGGCCCAAGACACTGAGAAGTGACAAAAAGGAAACAATTGAGAAAAATATAGGAGCAAAGTGGAACAATAGAGGCATGACCATAGACACCATAATTGATCCCCTTCTAGATTTTGCTGTAAGGATCATATCACATAAGTTTTACCAATCCAGCAGGTTGAATAGTGTACCCTGCATAGCAGTGGATGTGGCATATAAGCTTGTAAAGAAAGATCACACCTATGACCTTACAGAGCACATGTTGTAGCAGATTAATGAAAATCTTGGAGCTATTAGAAAGTCCAAGGGAGCACAATGCAAATTTGGGTCAGTGCTAGTTTGTATGTTCTTGTATGTGATGAAGGAATTCCCTTCATTTGAAAAAGTCAACTAGAGTCAGAACAAAACAATTTTTGATCAAATAAATGATTTTATTGCACAAATGAGAGATAGCTTTGATGATCAAATTTCTATCTATTTTGATGATTTCAAGAATGCAATGAAGAAAAGAATGAGGATACCAATTTCACTGGTGGAAAATCACGTAAATGATATATGCTTTCTTGTTGATATTGACTATACTTATATCCACGTAGTCCTTCCAAGAGAAAGATGGCTTAGACCATTGGGGTATGAGCTTGATGTTGATCAAGCTTCTGTAGCCATCACAACATTACTTATAGAGGAAATTGACAAATATACCAAGGCATTTGGAATGTATGACACTATCAAATCAAGAGTTGTTACAAAACTCAAGACAACCTTAGTAGTAAAGAAGAAGGACAAGCTAGTGAAGAAGATAAAGAAGAAATTTGGTGTTGAAGAAACAAGTGCAGTAGGAGAAGCAAAGGAGATTAGTGAAGAGGAGCTAGAACAAGGGCCACTTGAATTGTCACAAGGCCAAGGTGAAGACAAAGATGAGAGTGCCAAGGAAGGAGTCAAGAAAGCATGCATCACTGGAAAAGCTATCAAAAGGAAGGCAATGACACCTCTTGCTTCTCAGCCTACACCAAAGAAAGCTGCTATGCCAACACCTAAGAAGCCAACAACTAGAGCTACAACAAGGGCCTCCACACAAAAAGACAAAGAGGAAGTTACAAAGAAGAAGGAAACAATCAAGAAGGCACATGAAGAGCCAAGGAAAAGGAAAAGATATGTGGCTCAACCTGATATTGATGAAGAAGATCAGTATCAAAATATAAGTCATCCTCCTAAGTCTTCAGTTGATATATTATGTGAAAAGATTAGGAATGGAGACTTAAGTGATATGAAAAAGATTGATTTCAATAAGTTCAGTAAAGAGGAAAAAAGTTGCATAGAAGAATCAGTATATGCATTAATGGCACAGTTCAAGTATACACCTCTTGAACTTGATGGGCAATCACCAAAGGAATTGTCTAAAGTTGTAGAGGACAAATGGCATTTTTGTCTAATGATGGAAAAGGAGATGAGGGAATCAACCCTAGCAAGTATACTGCCTAATTTGACAAGGGAACAGATAACTAAAGTAGTCAAAAGGCATAACACTAGGTTTAATCCTAAGTATAGGGCTTTCTCCATTCTCCAAAACAAAATTGAAGAAGTTGTACAGAAAACCACAAGATCGTGGAAGAATTTATATAAGAAAATTGAAGATGTCCTTGAAGAGGAATACAAAGAAGAAGCTACTGCTAAACCAAAGGAAAGAAGGAAGAGAAGAGAAGAAAAGAAAAAAGTAGAGAAAAAGGTTGAAGAGGAGGAAAGAAAAGGTACTAATGAGCAGCAAAGTGTGCAAGACACACAACTACCACCTCCTAGTCCTCCTCACTCTACTATCACACCTACAAAAATCATAAAGATTAAGGATGTTGTTGACACCTCAAGTCAAATCATCAATCCACTAACTACAGAGGATCTCACTAAGATCCTTGACCAAATAACTCTTCAAGCACAACTATGTACAAGTCCCATATTGGTCAGTGTAGATGAACTTCAAAAGGTAGTAGATAAACTCAAAGAAGGCAAGGTGTCACCAAAAGAACCACCTTAGATCACTCAAACTACTAGATTCCCATTTCTACTACCTCCATCACTACCAAGAATAGCCATGCAAGCTGATTAGGAGCTGAGTGCAACAATAGGGGAAGTCATAGGTACACCAGTACATACAACTAGTACACCCCTAGTAGCAGTGACACAAGAAGAAGACAAGAAAGAAACATAGGATAAGGAGGAGTCTACAATATAAACTTTGGTTGAATTACCAAGAACAAGAACTCCTACCAAATTTTTTCAGTGGCTGAGTATTGACAAGTTAACCTTACAAGTTAGTACGCCAAGCTCAAGTTCTACTAGGGTAGCCAGGACCATTCACTATGGTATTCCTGAGCTTGATGAAGAAATTAAAATACCCTATTATGATTCAAGCACTCTAACTGAAGAAAAGATGAATGAAATACAGAGTGCATTGTACAAAAGAAGGAGGCAAGAGGCAATGAGGAAAGACTTCAAATACAAGTAGGCAATGAATGAGATCAAATATATATTCATGGATGCCTTCAGCCTACAACCTCCAGATTTAACTAGACCAATCCTTGAGCAACTATCTGATATAGTTGACCAAGTGAATAATGAAGACCATGATACAAATGTAAAACTCATGGAATGGTCAGAGAAGAAGTTTCTAGGAAAAGTCAACCAAACACTAGCCAATAACATTATTTTGGGACATGTTGATCTAGCCAAGAAATTGGATAAGGTAAAGATTGTACTAGGGAACATCTTTTCCCTTTATAGAAAATTGTGTGATTTTTCCATGTTCACACAAGAAATAAATCAAAAAAAATTGAACCTTGAGAGAAACCTTAAGCTCTCCAGTATGCAACTACCCTCAAATCCTACATAGAGTGAGAAGCATTTTTCTTAAATGCTTCACATTTAGAGGGAATTAGTTGCATTATCAGTAGAAGAGTCTACTATTAAAGAAAAGCTGATGTAAATACAAGCCACTATCACTCCTCACTTGAAAATATTACACCAGGAGCAAATGTATGCATAAACAGTCCTGAAGAAGGATCCAAATATTTCTACACATGAAGGACTTGTTGGTCTATCAGTAGAGCTTGCAATCCAACACAAGTCATTGGATATTGCATTGAATAACTGTAATGTAGCTCTCAAAATTCTCCTTGAGGTAAATAAAACATTTTTGGCCAAGCATGGCATTCCCATTTAGCACCCTTTGACATTAGTGTCAAAAAGGGGGAGATAATACTCTAAGGGTGAGATATATTAAAGGAGGAGAAATGCATATAGCAAGAAAGATAAGGAGATAATAGGATAAAAAGGCAAGAATAGGTTAGAAACAAAGAACATCAAGCACAATGGCACAAGATATCAAAATTCATGACATGTTAAGGCATTATCAACTGAGGGGGAGTCATAAGGTATATTTTTGATTACAATATTTTTTTGAAATTTTGTAAGTAAAGAATGTACATAAAATGGTTGGATCATGAATAATCAGTTAAGTGTTTTTGACACTCATGTCAAAGGCGGAGATTGTTGATCAAATAAATAAGATTGACAAATGAGTGTCAACACACTTAATCTTTTTCACTATACATGCTAAGTACACAGTGGAAGATGAGCTAGAATTTCTTTATGTGCCAAGTCACAGATAGTGCCGAGCAAACTACAGTTGCTACCGAGCATAACACATTACAGTATATGCCAAGAAAAGCATAAATTCAATACATGCCTAGTGACACAATAATCCTATATGTGCTGAGTAATTTAGGAATCAGTAGAAGCCAAGCAATGTAGAAAACTAATAGGAACCAAGTAATGTAGAAACTACAGTAGACATCGAGCAATCCAGAATAGATGGTGCCAAGCATCAGTATTACTTCATGTGCCAAGCAATGCAAGATCAACATAAAAGTTTGTGCAATCGCAAGCCAAGATGTAAAATGGTTATGCATGACTCATTGATAGGATAAAAGGATAAGATCAAATCCTCCAATCACCTATACAATCTTCATGCAACCAATCAAAAAATTGGAAACTGCATGTAGCCAATAGGTGAATTTCAAGGGTTTGAATGGGAACATTTTATCCAAGGATGCATAAAGAACCACTAATCCTTATGAGGGAGTTTTGATGCCATTGAATGAAGAAGTGAGAAGTGCAAAAAGAAGGAGGAAAAGCAGATCTTGTTATTGTAGAACATTGGTGTCAAAGATTAAGAGGAAAGGACAACATTTACACATCTAGTTGATCAGAACAAAACCAGGAACACAATCAGAAGATTAGATCTAGTAGAGATCAAAGATAGAAGAGCATATCAAGAGCTTGAGATCAGCATTAGAGAGTGCATTAGATCAAGTGTATTATTCTAATACTCTCTCACAATTGTATTGGGAATTTGGAAATCCTATTGAGTTAGGTAGGTTTAACAGCCTTATGTAAATCCTTTAACAAGGTGGCATTCTAAGTTGAATGTTCTTAAGTCCTCTAACAAGGCACACTCCTAATAGGGTGTAGAAATCCTTTAATAGGGTCACATTTAACAGTGTGTTGTAGCCTTTAACAGGGCAGACCATTAGAAGTGGTTGAAATCAATTGCTGCAGTAATTTTGTGGGTATCATCCCCACCCCAATTTTACCTTGTTATTCCCTTAGGGTTTTTGGGTCACCAAAATCTCAAGTGTTATGTGGTGATGCATGTTTGTTTCTCATGATTGTTTAATGTTTATGTGCATGCATGTTAATTTTAGTTATATGTTATTAAGGGTATAAAAGTGGTTAAAAGACCAATACTTCTGATTCGTCCCCCCTCTCAGAACAATTCTTCCCATTAAGAAATTCCAACACAAATATCTTCTAAAATGCTTTAAATCACCTTTTTGTTGTTTTTTATAAGTTACTCCAAGCTTCAATCGATCAAACAGTGTCTAAAAAATTATCAACTCTTAAATTCACCAAAAATTGAATCTTCATTAATTGTTCAAGTATGCACAATCAAAAGCTGTTACTAAATCTAGTAGACCTTCAATTCTTCTATGACATCACATATCTTCATAAATTTTTATGTGCTTTTAAACATATATAGTATACTCATACTAATTGAATGCTATTACCAACTGCACAAAACTTAAATCTTCCAATAAGGGTTCTAATGTTTATTTGATGTATTATCCTCTGTTTCAGTCTTGCAAAGTGATCACATAAGTTGAAAAGGATTTTTCAGCTACAATTATTGATTTCATCTTATTCTCTGAAGTGTCTTTTATGTTTTCAACCCATACCTTAGTGCTTGCAGGTGTTCCTTCTCTAACAAATATTTTATTAAGACTTTCAACATACTTTCCTTTCACATTTTCATTCCTTCTTGCATTGTTGTTCACATTTCTTGTAGGATTCATATTTCATGATCTCATATTAGGTGTTCTTATATTTTTTTATTCTCCAAAATATTGTTGTATGTACCAATTTTTTACAATTATGACATGCTATAACTCTATTTCCATATTGAGGTCCAAATTCATTAGACTATAGTCTATAATCTCTAACAATATTGACACAAGGATGGATGGATAATTAGGGCTAGAGGCACACCTAACTATCCAAGTATCTCATTGAGTAAAAACAATGGAAATAAAAACATAGAAAAACACCATAGAGAGAGAGAGAAACAACATCAAAGAGAGATAAATAATAAATGTCTTTATTGATTCATCATAATATTAGAAAACATGCCTGGCTATGAGGCCTTTCGAGCTATTTCCAATACAATGATCATATATACATCAAAATGCATCCAACATGATACAACTATGATGTGATATCCAAACTCTAGCTCACTATCTCTACAATTCTTCTACTTGATCCTCACTACTCCTAAACCTTAACTAGACTCACTACTTATACTTGTTGATGGGCCTCCAAAAAGTAATCTTTTTGAGTTCTTTTTTATCTTACTTTCAAATAGTTATTTTGCAAACAATCATGACTTTATGGTTTCAAGCATATGAACTTATGGTTTACACACACACACACACACACACACACACACACACACACACACACACACACACACACACACACACACACACACACACACACACACACACACACACACATCTATGTGCAGACATGAAGTAGAAATACAGATAGTTTAAAGATGCTATATTTTATTGAATTCATGGACATAAATGGTATAATGAAGAAGTTATACATGCTGATAAATTTTTCGCCATCTATGCTATGTTTTGGGTAGTTTTCCTCCTATAGCCATAGGATTTGCAGAAGTGTTAACTGGAACTTTACACCTTTTCTCTAATATTGATGATGAGAATATATATATATGTATGTATGTATGTATGTATGTATGTATGTATGTATGTATATATATATATGTATATGTATATGTATATGGAAGGTTGTGTACACATTGATTATTTTATAGGTGGTTGCCGCAAGTATTCAAGGATCAACATTTCAACACTGGAGTAGTCAAAGCCAACTGTGAATTGCTACACCTTTGCAAGCAGGGAAAATCATTTATTTCTTTCTATTTTTGCAATGCATGGATGTAGCTTCCACAACTTGCTATATTCTTGGAGGATTTATTTGTGGTTAATGTTGTTTTTATTTTGAACTTTATGAGTTTGTAATTGATCCTCATTAATGGAGTGATCTTATATTTATGAAGTAGTTGTAGTTTCCTTTACAATAACGACTTTTGTAACTTTGAGGTAAGTTAAAGGTGTAGAAGAAGTTGATTTTCACAACAACACTATTGTGATACCATTTTTCAATCAAGTGTAATCTTTCTCCATGAATGAATAGAATTCACAATTCAAGTTTATATCTTTTATCTTGATTGTATTTCCTATTTAGTCTTCCAAGGGGGCCTACTTGGTGAGTGAACTATTCTATTAAGAGTAGATTTTATTTCTTTGTTTATTTCTAAGTAAGGTAGAACTTTGTTGCTCCTGTAGCCATTGATACTAGAATTGGTGAACTATTCTTGCAGCATAGGTAGTTAGAGTAGCCTCTATTCATGATTACATGCTTTGTAAGAGTAATTTCATTTACTAGTTCTAGCTTATTTTTCTAGAAGCTCAAGAATTTGAATTCCATAGGTTAGTCTTAAGATTGAGAAAGTTTAAAACATATACTTTGCAAATGCCATTCCAAGTTTACATCCTTGGTCAATAATTAAATGAGACCAAATAATTTATTTAGAAATGAATCAGGGTGTCCAGTCTTGAACAAGTAGTCCATTTCCATAGGTTTCTAGTATCATTATTTGGACAAACATTTTTGGTACCATTGCTAGGGATGGTGTTTATTTAAACTTATCTTAATAGTTACATTTCCATTTCTAATAATCTAGAGCTTAGTCTTAAGTAAGCATTTTATGCATAGAAGGAGAGACCTCCTTGGGATATTTCCTCCTCATAATAATCAAGAAGAACCATCAAATATTTTTAATCCTTAGCTTGAAGAACCTCATAGAAAGAAAAAAGAAGAAGAACCCTTTGAAAATCAATTTGCCGATGGTCAAGAACAAATACCCTCATCCGCTGAAGAATTATTGCATTTGAATGACCTATTTTTTGAATCTAAATACCAAGAACACCCACTTGCCCTTGTTATCTATCAACCACCACCACCAGGTCCTCCTTTAAGAATGGCTTAACTTCAATGCACATTTCCTTTTCCTATTCCTACTCAACAAGGTAACCAAAATTTGAAGAACATACCTATTGCTGCATTACTTAAATTCAATGGCCTTATCATAAAAGACCCTGAGGCATTCCTCTTTGAGTTTGACATCCTTTGTAGGAGTTATGACTATACAACCAATGCTCACAAGATGCAGTTGTTTCCATCTACTCTAAAGGAAGATGCCCTCAAATGGTTCATGGGGTTGGGTGCCAATGCTATAACATATTGGCCTATAATGAGCAATATGTTCCTTTCAAACTATAAGGAATACTATAGGGGATGAGATTTTCAAAATGTCCCAAAAGGAGGATGAAACCTTGGATGATTATGTCTCAAGGTTCATGATCAAGCTGCAATATAATACACAATACTAGTTCAATGAGAAATCACAAAAGAATCTTTTTTCTGAAGGGTGTGACCGACGAAAGTATTGAGGCCTTAGATCTTATGGTGGGAGGAGACATTACTCAAAAAAATTGAACTAACATAAAGAAGATATGTTTGAATTATTCAAGGGCTACTATTGTCACTTAGGTTTTCACCCTTGTCTAAAGCCTATGCATGAGGACAACCTAGTGAAACATAGAAACAACCTCCAAGATGTGGGACTTGAACTATGAGGTTGAGTCTCTGGAGAAGGCCAACTTCCTCCTACTATCAAGGCACAACTAACTACTCTTGGAGAGGAAAAGGGAGAAGGAGAGCATGAAAGAAAATCTACCTAATCTAATCTAAAGAGGTGATGCCCCAAAATAGAGTGTTCAGACTAAACTCTGCCCATATATGCACTATTGAACCAAAATAAAACTAAGGATATATACATCCAGACTTGCTTTAATCTAATAATCACATGTAGATCAGAAGAACAAGGTGAATGACATGAGGAAAGAGATATTCACTTATATTATCATTCATAGGCCAAGGAGATACAATCATGTAGATCATAGATCTCTGCAAAACACCAGTAAGAGGCAAAGAGTTCTTGCACTTTCATACCAATGGCTGAAAGAGATAAGACAAAAAATCATGTAGTCTAGAGACACAGGGGAATTTATACTAAGAATCTGCAAAGCAGTAATAGAGAAAATAAAGAAAGGTTGACCTTAAAAAATTCACAAAAATTGCTTTTATAGCTCAGGCATAACTGGGATGTCCTCCAGCTATGATTACTTCACAACAACCTGCCACTAAGTCCTACAGAGAATAATCATGGAGAAAATCTGATCTGGATACGAATCTAGATGTAATGATATCTGATCTTCTGTATCAAATAATGCCTTGAGAGGATGGAAATGGTGCCATTAAGCCACTTTGACTAGGTAGATGGATCAACTAGGGAGGCAGTGGAGTGCTCTTCCTTGTCTCGCATTCATTTTGGGTTGGTTGGGATTGATTACAGAGATTAAATTGCATAAAAAATCTTGACTTCCTTCATTCCTAAGCACCTGAATCAGTAGGGTCAGCAAGTCAACATAACCCTGGCACCAAAATGAGCCACGTGGACCAACGACCTCTTTCCTTTCTACCACCTCACAAGGTCTTCCCAAGTTGACCACCCCTTTCATTACTAACCATGCCATCTTCTCAAACTCTGATCATGATGGTCGTATTAACTGCCAGTCGCTAACCATTACTACCTCTACCAGACCCACTGGGACACGTGTCACCAAGGTGCTATGTTGCTATGCATATCTTTCGAGCAATTTCCCATAGTGAGATAACACCCACCGTGGATTTAGATTGATTTGACGATCATGAAGACTCACCATATTATTGTGCTATTTCCTTAAAAGAAACTTGAAAACATGGGCCCACAAACCACTTGGCAACCACCTGACATAACCTGGCATCTGACTCGGCCCAATCTAGTACCATCCTTGCAGTTTCACAACACTCGGCCTCACCCTACTACATGTCACTGAGGTGCTATGTCGCTATGGGTAACATCCTTATAGCTTTCCATAGTGAGATAGCACCTATTGTCAATTTCCTTAGATCTATGGTGACCAACAAATTTGCATGACTGCACATTGAGTTGTTTGAGTGGACCAATGAAAAATTTCCACTGTATTATGACCCACCTAAAAATTGCCATCAAGGATGAGCCGTAATATTACTTTGGAGAAGGGCAGGCCCATGACATCATCTGTGCCATGCATCGTCAAGGCGCTATGTCACTATGGATAATATCCTCGCAACTTTCCATAGTGAGATAGCACCCACCGTTGATTTTTTGAGATCTAGTGGTGAGCAAGATAGATATGACCTATCAGTATATCAACCAATAGAAACTGGCTACGTGCCAACCTATCTGAAAAATCCTCGTTACTAATATCCGATGGGGCATAGTTGGGATCCACCTTCATTCTGATGTTGCCATAGTAACACTTTTCGTCTGGACGCTATGTCACTAATGGTGAGGAATACAAATTTTCTGATAGCGCCATAGCACCCACCATGGATCTAGCAAAACTTGGCACTAGAGAAACAACAAAGAAAAGGAGGACCCACCTTCCATGTGGTGAAAAGGCACTATGTCACTATGCGTATCCTCTATGCAACTTCCCATAGCGAGATAACACTAGCCATAGATTCAGATTGATCCAAGGGTGAGGAAAATTTTGAGCCTATAGGAATAAACCTAGGAAATAAGGAATATCCTAAGGTTTCATCATTTAATTTTTTTGATATTCCTGGGATGATTTAAAATAACATTAAACTAGGAAGTGACTGTTGTGCAGGCAAGTATTTAAAATTCAAATATTTGGTGGGGGGCACAATATGCAACATTTCTGGTGACTCATAGGGTATGCTAGCATGCTATGCATAGACTAGTGACCTCATGCATCCATTGGGCTATAGAGTCAAAAAGATGTGGACCCTGTGCATACTGTGAAACCCTAACCCTACCTCTAAGAGGAAAACCCTGAGACCTCTGTCTCTACAACTGGAACTAGAGACCAAAACCTCCTTTTGCAACCTTCAAAATTTTGAGAAAATTGGCTATCTCATGGAGACAATCTTGTGCTCATGCACTTCTTGGAAAAATAGGAGAGCTGAAAAAGAACTACTCTACTTATATACATGAAACCTTCAACCTTCATCAGAAGCATGGCTTGAGATATATCCCATTGACTGGGATAGGTAGAATTTCATCATTAGGCTTGCTTAACTAGAAAGCATTGGCCTATTTGTAATTGATAATTACATAGGGGCCACTCCATAATGCATCAAACTTTGAGTGTCTTCCTAGTTTTTCCCTATCTACATCCCATTTCAGAACCAAATCTCCCTCCCTAAAGATTTTGACCCTAGCCTTCCTGTCAAAACTCTTTTTTACTTGTTGCTGGTGTGTCTCTAGGGTCTACATAGCTTTATTTCTCTTCTCTTCCAGCTCCATTAGCTCTGCCATTCTTACTATCATGGCATCATCTTCAATCAACTCCAGCTAATGAGCTAGCTCTAGGGATGGGAACTCCAATGAAATTGGAAGCCTTGCTTCTTTGCCATAGACTAACACAAATGGTGAATTCCCTATTAACCTTTTAGGTGTTATTCTGTCAGCCCATAGTGTAGTCTTCAATTTTTTATGCCAACACCTCTGGTTATCTTCTATTGTCCTTTTCATGATTCTGATCAAGTTCTTGTTGGAGGACTCAGCCAAACCATTACCCTGAGGATAGTAATTTTAAGATGTGCTCAAATAGATATTATGATCCACTGCCCATGCACAAATTCAAGCTCCAACAAAAGACTTTGCATTATTTGAAATAATGGTTGAAGGGGCACCAAACCTGGTCACAATTCCATCAAGGAACTCAACAACTGAAGATTTAGTGGCATCCTTCAATGCAACTACCTCTGTCCATCTGGTGAAGTAATCTATAAAAACTAAAATCCATTTGTGACCTAAATTAGAAGGAGGATTGATAGGGCCTATGAAATCCAATCTCCATTGAGCAAAAGACTGGTCCACTTGAATAGGATGAAGGGGAAGAGCTGCAAGGCTTTGTTTGCCAAAGAAGAAGGCACATTTTTCACACTTAATCACATACTTATGACAATCATGAAATAGAGATGGCCAATAATAACCAACCCTCATGATCCTAATTGCAGTTGTCCTTGCTAAGAAGTTGCCACCATCAGGACCATCATGAAATTCTTTGACTATTCTTTCAGCTTGGTCTATATCAAGGCATCTTAATAGGGCTCCATTAAAATCTTTTCTAAAGAGGACACCATTAACTATGACATAAGGAATTAACTATAATCTATACTATCTCCTTTTAGTTCTATCTAACCCTTGAGGGTATCCTTTGCCTAATAATAAATTCATCATATCATCCATCCAACTCCTTGGGTCACTATTTCTTACCTCTTGTTGCTCTGTCAGTATTATAGCAGCTTCCTCATCAGGTTCTTGAGATGATAACATCTGTTTACACAACCCCCTCCCTCTTACTAGCTTGATAATCTAAATGTCAATATCATATTCCATCACTTTAGTAATCCAGCCAGCTCTTTTCTCACTATTATCTTTTCTCAAAAGGAAATCCTTCACACTGGCATGGGGTACTAACAAATGAATCTTATTATGAGACAGGAGGTGTCTAAATTTCTTTAAAGCTTTGATGACTACAAGGGCTTGCTTCTCTACATAGCTATATTTATCTTCATATTCTTTAAGCCCTTCACTAAAGAAAGCTATGGGCTGCTCGTCACCTTTATCATTTCTTTGAGTTAGGATAGCAAAAATGCTTGACTCACCACCTAGGGTATAAAGGATGAAATCTTTCTCAAAATTTAGATTTATGAGAGTAGGGGCTGAGGCTATGGCTATCTTGATCTCTTCAAAACTTTCCTTCCCTTCCTTGGTCCATGCAAAGACCATACCTTTCTTCAGCATAGTTGTAAGAGGTTTCACCATGCTACCAAGATTAGGGATAAATCTTCTCACAAAATTTATCCTACCTAAGAAACTTTGCAGCCCTTTCTTGTGTTTAGGAAGAGGGAGGGAAAGTATTGCTTTTGTCCTCTCTAGGTCAATGGTTAAGCCATCATCAGATACAATATGTCCTAATAATTTTCTTTGGTTAGTAGCAAAGACACACTTTCTTGGGTTAAGGGAAACCCCAAACTCTCTGCATCTTAGGAATACCTATCTTAGATGATCAAAATGATCTTCTTCATCTTTTGAATACACAGTGATAGCATCAAGGTAAACTAAGACAAACTTGTCAATCAATATTTTGAAGGCCATCTCCATTGCCTTCTGAAATGTAGCACCTGCATTGGTTAGTCCAAATGGCATTTTACAATAAGCATAGGTACCCCATTTAGTGGTAAATGCAGTCTTGTACCTATTAGACTCTCTAACTAGCACTTGATTGTAGCCAAAAAATCCGTCAAGAAATGAAAATCTCTTTGAACCACTGACCTTGGACAAAGTCTGCTCCACATAAGGGAGAGGGTGGTGATCTTTAAGGAAAGCTTGGTTAAGGTCCCTAAAGTCCACACACAATCTAATTTCTTTGTTCTTCTTCCTAACAGGGACACGGTTTGCTACCCATGATGAGTGCTTGATAGGGAAAATTATGTGGGCCTCAATCAATTTGGGTAGCTCTTTTCTCATTAGGGGTTCAATCTTGGGGTTCACTGGCCTCGGCTTTTGTCTTATTGGTTTGCCATTATCAACTAAATCTATAGTATGCTGAAATAACCTTTGGTTAAAACTCTTGAAATCATCATATGTCCAGGCAAATATATCATTAAATTCTTGACATAGATGAATAAAACTCTCCTGCTCAATTTCAGAACATACATTCCCCAGGTTTAAGGATTTTCCATTAGCAACCATGATTAGAGTGTGATCATCTTCATCAACAACTAGGTTCATGTCTCTACCTCTTGCTTGATTGTCAGGATTAAAAACACTCTCTAAGGTAATGAGACCCTTAGGCAACTTGTTAGAATTGAGATGAATGATCTGATCACCATACTGATCCTATAGTCTTGACTGATTTCTCTCTGAAAATTCTGCTTCATTCTACAAGAAGCTAACAATTTGCTCATTAGATTCAAACACTTTCCAATGGATGATGTTATCAAGGATGACAGGCCTTACTACCACTCTAATTTGTTGCTTCTTCTCCTCCTCAAGATTCCTTGGCACATCATAAGATGCACCTATTGCTGCAAGTCTATTAGCATATCTATTTTCCTTTCTAGGGATGCTTTGAATATTAAATGCATTAAGACCCTCAAGAAAATCCCATACCCTATTTTTATAAGACTTGAGCAGACCATTCTTGGTGGTATTCTAATTTCTCACTTGATCAACCACCAACTCACCATCTCCATACACCCTTAAGGCTTGAATTCCTCTCTTTTGAGCAAGTAGGAGACCTTGAATCAAGGATTCATACTTGGCCACATTATTAGTGCAACTGAATTGGAGACTAAAGGAGAAGTAGTACCTTACTTGTGTAGGAGAAATCAACATCACACCAGCCCCTAATCCATTCTTATTCCTTGAGCCATCAAAGTACATACTCCATATCCCACTCATATCTTCTTTAGTACCCACAAGATTGGGAACTAGAGCATCTTTCTCCAGTATACAATATGTACTAAGACCTATTTCAAGGGTTTCTAGCATAGGGTCAAATTGATATGCGTTAGCCCATTCATCCAAGAAAAAATTAGGTATCTCTGCTAGGGAAGTGGTGGGCTCATTCACTATGTCGTTCTCATCCATCTCTAGAATAGGACAATTCATGTTGATGGGGTTGGGGGTGTAAGATTTAGTATGATGGAGGGCTTGAGGCTCTGCTCTAATTGAAGCATTGGCTCCATATCTCATTTTAAAAGACATTTATGACCAATCAGAAGATATGAAACCACCTATTTGGGCAGTAAAGTCTCTTGACAGATAGATGGAAAAATATGGCTTGACCTTAGTAACAGAGATATCTTGGGTTATAGTACAACCAGGGCATGCATGTAAGGCCATCTCCATATTCCTAAGGATCCCTATAGTCTTGATAGTACTAACATCCATCTATAATACATCCCTAAGAATGGGCTCATATTTCATCTCCAAAGCATCAACAACACACCTAGGCATCATTGAGCTGCTAGTCCTTGAATCAATCATGCAATTATGGACTAGTTTGCCCCCTATAATTAGAGAAACATAAAATGGAGGAGGTCTAACCTTTCTACTTGTTTCTACCTCCCTTGATGGTTGTACTAGGCTTGTGGCACTTTCCATGCTAGGTGTCTGATCCTTTGGTTCAATTCTTTCCAATTCTTGCTGTAGCAACCTCTTCTGCATGGGTATAGTAGCAATAGCATCCCACATGGAGATATTCACATTTTTCTTCTTCATTTTCTCTACCACACTGAATGGTAAAGCAGGTGCTTTAGTAGAACCTTTGGGAGCTGTGATTGTATGAGGTTGAGATGGAATATCATGAGGATCACTTATATCTTTTCTGCCATGGTTTTGCCTTTGCTGTTGAAAGGCACTTGATTGATTATTTGCTGCTTGCTCATGAGATATTGCCTTTGAAGTTGAGGCCTGCTTGGGAGGAGGAGGGACAACATCTTCCATAGCTCTTATTTTTCTTCTAGTGTTATGAGAAATGGAATCTTGGTTTACATTACAATGCTCCTCTATCTGATGATTCATAAAAGAGCAATCACCTTGTCTTTGCATAGCTGAGGCATCTTTAAATTGGTCCTCCTTGTATGATTGTTTTGCTGTAGGTTCTTGGACTATCAAAGCCATACAAGATTCAACCTTTTGACACATACAATAGACATAGGAGTAACTGTAGGAAGGACAAAAATCTTGATCTTCAGCCATATTATTTTGAGGGACTATGGCCCTACTTTGGTTTACATTTGAGGTTGAAGCATGGCCACCCTGCTTACTTTGATCAAAAGAATTGTTCCAATGATTAGGATTTGGAGGCCTACCATTGCTTGGAGTTTGATATTGCAATTGATGAGGCTTACTACCTTGAGCTTGCTATCTTTCTAAAGTCACCACCTCGTTGCTTACTTTCTGCATCATAGAGGAGTTATCCTCTAGCTTCTTCCCATAATCTTGCAATCTTTTCTCTAGGTTATTTTCTCTTTTATCCATGTTCTGCATCAAAGATTGAATCATCTCTTTGATTTCATCTATCCCATTTGAAGATGTGGAAGCTTGAGGAACTGGAGTAAGGGATTGTGATGTAGAAGTTGTGGGGAGAGGAGCCATTGCTGGTTGATGATTTGGAACATCAGGGAAGAAAGGCATAGGATGCCTTGGAGCTAGATTACCTCCTTGTATTAGGATGTTCTCTGATTTTATGTCTATGTCATAAGCATTAGGTAAGGTATCTCCTCCCATAGTTTGGATTGTAGTGGCAATATCATTGTTAAAAGCTCTAAGGTAATGCAAGAAGGTATTACCAAGGGCAAGCTTCAATGAAGTAGGTATTCTATCCTATTTCTTTTGAAATCTATAATTAAAATAAGTCATACATTCATGGGGGGCTCTTTTTATAGTAGTTAACTGCTCTAAAACTGACAAATACTCACTTTTATCCTCAAAATGTTTGCACAATCCTGCTCCTAATCCATCCCAATCTGTTATAGAACCATGAGCTAAACCTCTATACCATTGTAGTGCTTTTCCTTTCAAGGATGAGGCTAGGAGCCAAACTGCAACATCATCCTCTATAATACCATGGATATTGCAGACATTTGCAAACTCTTGAATGAATTCTAAGGGAGAGATAGAAGTTTCACTAGTAAACTCTAGTATACTTTTGAGGGCAGCTACTGGTATGTCATGTCTTTGGGCTAATAAGAGAGGGCTCCCACCATTAAAGGTGGCAAAACTATGAGCTCTAGGCAACGCCATAAAGACAAGTGATCTATTGATATGTATTGATGGTAGTCTAGGCTGAGATCTAATAGCAGGAGGAGTAGAGATAGATCTTGTAGGTTTATTTGTTTCTATTGCACTCCTAACTGGTGATAAAGATATTCTAGTCTTCCTTCTTCTAGGGTTTTAAAATGAAAGCTCTTGATATTGAAACTTACCTCTAGAAGATGCCCTTGCTTTAGCTCTGGGCATGAATCACTACAACTTTGGTCTAGAACCAGATATGTATTTGAAGCTCAGAGTCACCAAGTACTTTGAAGAATGAGCCTCTTGAAGGCTTAAACACTGAAGCTAGTAATATCTCCTCGGTATTGATCTTGAAATCTTCCGTTTTGACACCAATAGGCTTGAAATTTTCAAAAAAGTTGTCCCACCGAGCATGCCAAAAATTGTTGTCACTTAGGTTTGCACCCTTGTCCAAAGCCTATGCATGAGGACAACCTAGTGAAACATGGAAACAAACTCCAAGTTGTGGGACTTGAATTGTGAGGTTGAGTCTCTGGAGAAGGCTGGCTTCCTCTTACTATCAGGGAGAACCTAATTACTCTCAGAGAGGAAAAGGGAGAAGGAGAGCATGAAAGAAAATCTACCTAATCTAATCTAAAAAGGTGATGCACCAAAATAGAGTGTTCAGACCAAACTCTGCCCATATATGCACTATTGAACCAAAATGAAACTAAGGATATACACATTTAGACTTGCTTTAATCTAATAATCACATGAATATTGAAAGGCCAAGATGAATGACATGAGGAAAGAGAGATTCACTTATATTATCATTCATAGGCCAAGGAGATACAATCATGCAGATCATAGATCTCTGCAAAACACCAATAAGAGGCAAAGAGTTCTTGCACTTTCATACCAATGGCTGAAAGAGATAAGATAGAAAATCATTTATTTTAGAGGCACAGGGGAATTTACACTGAGGATTTGTAGAGCAGTAATAGAGAAAATAGAGAAAGGTCGACCTTAAAAAATTCAAAAAAATTGCCTTTATAGCTCAGGGATAACTGGGATGTCCTCCAATTGTGATTACTTCGCAACAACCTGCCATTAAGTCCTACAAAGAACAATCATGGATAAAATTTGATTTGGATATAGATCTAGATGCAATGATATCTGATCTTCTGTATGAAATAATGCCTTGAGAGGATGGAAATGATGCCATTAAGCCATTTTGACTAGGTAGATGGATCAACTAGGGGGCTGGTGGAGTACTCTTCCTTGTCTCGCATTCATTTTGGATTGGTTAGGATTGATTATAGAGATTAAATTGCATAAAAAATCCTAACTTTCTTCATTCCTGAGAACCTAATCCAGCAGGGTCAGCAAGTCAACATAACCTTGGCACTAGAATGAGCCACATGGACCAATGACCTCTTTCCTTTCTGCCACCTCGCAAGGTCTTCCCAAGTTGACCAACCCTTTCATTACTAACCATGCCATCTTCTCAAACTCTGACCGTGATGATCGCATTAATTGCCGATCGCTAACCATTACTACCTCTATCGGACCCAGTGGGACACGTGTCACCAAGGTGCTATGTCGCTATACGTATCTTCCAAGCAATTTACCATAGTGAGATAGCACCCACCGTGGATTTAGACTGATCTAATGATCATGAAGACTCGCCATATTACCACACTATTTCCTTAAAAGAAACTTGAAAACTTAGGCCCACGAACCACTTGGCAACCACCTGGCATAACCTGACATCTGACTTGGCCCAATCTAGTACCATGCCTATAATTTCACAACTCTTGGTCCCACCCTGCTATGTGTCACTGAGGCATTATGTCGCTATGGGTAACATCCTTGCAGCTTTCCATAGCGAGATAGCACCTACCATTGATTTCCTTAGATCTATGGTGACCAACAAATTTGCATGACTGCACACTGAGTTGTCTGAGTGGACCAATAAAAAATCACCACTGTATTATGACCCACCTAAAAACTACCACCAAGGACGAGTCATAATATTACTTTGGAGAAGGGAAAGCCCATGACATCATCTGTGCCATGCGTCGCCAAGGCGCTATGTTGCTATGGATAATATCCTCGCAGCTTTCCATAGCGAGATAGTGCCCACTGTTGATTTTTTGAGTTCTGGCGATGAGCAAGATAGATCTAACCTATTAGTACACCAACCAATAGAAATTGGCCACGTGCCAACCTGTCTGACAAATCCTCATTGCTGATATCTGATGGGGCGTACTTGGGACCCACCTTCCTTCTGATATTGCCATAGTAACACTTTCTGTCTGGGCACTATGTCACTAACGGCGAGGAATAGATATTTTTTGATAGCACGATAGTGCCCACCATGGATCTAGCAAAACACAGCGCTGAAGAAACAACAAAGAAAAGTAGGACCCACCTGCCACATGGCAAAAAGGTGCTATGTCGCTATGTGTATCCTCCGTGCAACTTCCCATAGTGATATAGCGGCAGTCGTAGATTCAGATTGATCCAAGGGTGAGGAAATTTTTGAGCCCGCAGGAATAAACCTAGGAAATAAGGAATATCCTAAGGTTTCATCATTTAATTTTTTCAATATTGTTGGGATGATTTAAAATAACATTAAACCAAGAAGTGACCATTGGGCGGGCAAGTATTTAAAATTCAAATATTTGGCGAGGGGCACAATATGCAATAGCTACCTTGAAGAAAGGTAGGGGACTTATATAACTACTACATAAGTCTAATGGTGGTTCATGGGTATCTAAGATGGTGCTATCCAATCTTTTGTTTGATTTCAAAAAAGACATTATTAATGATGTAGCTATGCAACTAGATACCATGCAAGCAAGAAGGAAGAAGCTGATGCCATGTTAGCAGAATATTGTCTGCATTGTAGAGAGAAGAAAAGGAATAGTAGATGCAAGTCTGTTGCAAGCCTGGAGTCACAACCAATGACTAATGATTTTAAAGCCATTGATAAAAATGGAAAGGTGCTCTATGTTACTCAATGAAGGCCATGGGCTCAAAGACAAGGTATGCCACAAGATCCTCTCCAAAATTATAATAGTAACAATTAATGGAAAAATTCACATAATATTGGTTTTAGTGGGAATAATAATTGACAACAATCCTAGTAAGGTTGGCAACAACCTCAGTAGGGTTAGCAACAACCCTAGCAAGGTTGGTAGCAACCTCAACAAGATTGGCAACAATTCCAATGAGGTTGGAAACAACCTCAACAAGGGTGGAAAAACCTCAAAATTGGAATAACAATCAATGGAAAAATTATCAGAATACTAGTTTTAGTTGGAATAATAATTGGAAACAACTCGAACAAGGTTTGTAGCAGCCTTAGTAGGATTGGAAACAACCCTAGCAAGGTTGGCAACAACCATAGTAGGGTTGGAAACAACCTTAGCAAGGTTGGAAGAAACTGTAGCAAGGTTGGCAGCAACCTCAACAAGGGTGGCAGCAACCTGAAAATTGGAATAACCAACCTAGTTAACAAACTTAATGCCACCACCTCAACAACATGCTCTACTGCCTCCTCCTACAACCACTAATACTCTTCCTCAGAATAGTTAGCTACCATTTCAACCTAATCCTAAGCCCAACAATACCAAACAGCTAGCACAACAACAAAGTTATGTTATTTCCTTGAATGATATCCACTAAAGGTCAAGCACCACTCTTCCTTCACCATAAAATCTTATATTAATTAAAGCTGAAGACTCCCTAGATGAACAAGTGGATGAATTAGTTCATCATACCTCTCCTATAGCCAAAGAGCCCCCATTTCCTCATAGGTTGATAGAATAGGGTCAGCCTACACAAAACCAAGCACTTATTTTCTTAATAAGCTAAAGCATATGATAGTAAAAATACCATTACTTGATGCTATTAAGGAAGTTCTTGTCTATGCTAAATATATCAAGGAAGCATGTATCAAATAGGTAGGAAGAAAGAAGAAGGATCCAAAAACTATTCATGTCTTAGGACAATTGTCTAATCTAATGTTGGAGAAATTGACTATACCCAAATATTGTGACCCTGGGAGTCCTATGGTTACTATGACCATTCATGGAATGCAAGTTAAAAATTATTTAGTTGACCTAGGAGCATCCATAAATGTCATGAAAAAAGAGGTATTATCTTAACCACATATCATTGGTCTCTTAGAAACACCAACCATACCTCATCTCACTGATAGTTCTACTATTAAGCCAAATGGGATGATAGAAGATGTCATAGTCACTTTAAATTCTTGGAAGTATCCAGTAGACTTTGTTGTCCTCTCCCCAAAGGCTAACATGGGTGGATATCCTTTAATTCTAGGGTTACCATGGTTAGCTACTATAGATTCCTATATAGATTGCCAGTTTGGGAAGATGACAATATCCAATGGTATCCATACTAAGAACTTGACTTTATACTCCCTTGCTTAGCCATTGTTACAAGATGACCAAATAGTCTAGCCATACTTGGGTGATGATGATCCAGAGGTCAATTCCACCCATCAACTAATGATTATAGGCCAAGATTCATTTGTAGCTTCTCAAGAAGAAGATGAGATAATTTCATCCATCCTTATGAATGAGTATGGAGTAGAGTCTCAAGTGTGTCCTCAAGCAGAATATATCCTAGAAACCATATTACCACCTTTGAACACACCTTAGCATTTAGAAGCCTCCCAATTCCTTCAGTGATTATTAACTCATGAGGTAGATTCTTCTCCAGTTGCTCAATTATTTTTGGCAGACAAGGTCATCAAGATGGAAGTTAACCTAGGGAGAGAGATGAATGTCAGCAACATTTTATCACCTTCTTACTAGAAGATTGTACTACAGTTACTGCAAGAGAATTAACATGCATTTTCTTAGGACTACATGGACACTAAGGTATTGGATCCTATGCTCTACACTCACAAGATCTACATCAGTCCTATATTCAAACTTGTTCAACAACCTTAGAGGAGAGTCAACCCTATCCCAAGGGATATAATTAAGAATGAGCTGCATAAGTTATTAAGTCCTGGTTTTATCTACCCTATCTCTGATAGCCAATGGTCTTACCCCTAGTTATAGTACCAAAAAATGGAGGAAAATGGAGAGTTTGTGCAAATTAGAAGTAGCTCAATCTAGCCACTAAGAAAGACCACTTCCCATTGCCATTTATAGATCAAGTTCTTGACAACCTAGCTGGCAAGAAATATTTTTCTTTCCTAGATGGTTTTAATGGTTATAATCAGATACAAATAACTCTTGAAGACCAAGAAAAAACAACCCTCACATGTCTATGGGGAATGTTTGCCTACTCATTTTTACATTTCGGCTTGTGCAATGCCCAGCCACATTCCAACAAGTTGTCATAAGTATCATTTTTGATATATCTACTGATTGTATGGAGATTTACATGGATGATTTTACTATTTATGGGACCACTTTTGAAGAAGCAAAATAAAACTTAGAAAAGGTACTCAAGAAATGCCAAGACTATAACCTTTCCATAAATAGTGAAAAATGTTTTATGATGATGGAAGGAGTTGTACTAGGTCATTTCATTTCATTACAAGGCCGCCAGGTACATCCAACAAAGATTGAGGTTATCAGTACCTTTCCCATGCTAGAGAAGTAGAAGGATATGCAAAGTTTTGTTGAACAATGCTGGGTGCTACAAAAGATTCATCAAGAATTTCAGTCAACTTGCAACACCCCTTTATAACTTGTTAAAAAAGGATTTTGAATTTTCCTGGGACTCTAAGTATACTACATCTTTCTTGTCGCTCAAAGAGGTTCTCACCACAACACAAGTTCTGAGAGGGCTTAATTGGGGATTTCCTTTTCACATTCATACAAATGCCTCAAACTATGCTATAGTGCCATGCTAGGTTAGAAGGTAGACATAGTTGAACATGCTATTTATTTCATCAATAAAATTTTGCAAGGTGCAGAGTTCAACTACATAGTCACTAAAAAAGAGCTAATTGCAATTATCTATGCACTGAATAAATTTAGGCACTATATTAATGGATATAAAATATTTTTTCATACTGAACACTCTACTATAAAGTACCTAATGAACAAGCTTTCAATATTAGGAAGATTGGCTAATTGGTTGCTACTTATGCAGGAATTTGATATCACAATCGTAGATAAGCCCAGTAAGGCCAATGTATTAGTTGATTTTCTCTCTCAGTTGCATGTCCTTGATGATCCTACAACCATTGATGAAATTTTTCTAGATGATCATCTCTTTCCATTATTAGCACAAAATCCATGGTATACAGATATTGCTAATTACCTAACCATAGGAAAGATGTTAGCTCACTTCTCTACTAAAGAAAGAAACTTATTAGCTGGAAAGATCTTTAACTATTCTTGGATATTTGGATTTATGTTTTATACTGGTCATGATCAAGTAATGCATCTTTACATAAGGGAAGATGAAACATACGATATATTAAGGGAATGCCATGATGAGTACTATGTAGGTCATTTTGTAGCCATGCAGACAACCTTTAAAATATTGACTACCAGGTACTATTGGCCAAGTTTACACTAGGATGCAACTCAGTACATAAAGAAATGTGATAATTGCCAATGCATGGGGAGACCACTACATCAAATGAAATTCCCCTATACCCTTTGATAAATGGGGGATTGAATTTTTAGGTCCTATTGAACCCTCTTCATAAGCTAAATCCTATATTTTAGTTTGCATTGATTATGTAACTAAGTTGGCTGAGGCTAAACCCATATAACATCTAAGGGATATTAATTTTTCCAAGTTCTTATATGAATCTATCTTTATATGGTTTGGTGTCCCTAGGGAGTTGACATCTAATCAGGGAACTCAGTTTACATCTCATCTAATAATTGCTTTAGTGGAGGAATATACCATTTGGCATGGTAAATCATCACCATACCATGCACAATCTAATGGTCAAGTAGAGGTTACCAATAGGAAGTTGAAAGTCACTCTTACCAAAATAGTAGTACTCCATAGGAAGGATTGGGCTGCATGCCTTCCTAAAGCTCTTTGGGCTTATAGAACCACCTAGAAATCTAAAACAGGTTTCATTACTTTTGAGCTAGTCTATGGTAGGTTAGCTACAATGCCCATGGAGCTTGTATATAATACATTAATGACTTCTCTAGACCTTGGTATGGATCTTACTATTTCACAACAGGAGTGAATTCTAATTTTAAATGGCCTTGATGAATGACACAAATCTACATTGAATGAAACATAACTCATCCAACATCAGCAAAAATAGTGGCATGATAAGTTTATCAAGGATAAAATATTTGTTGTGGGAGATTGGGCACTTCTTTATGATTCTAGGTATCAACAAAATCCAAGAAAGTTTCAAACTCATTGGTTAGGACCATATGAAATTTTTAATGTGTTTCCAAATGGAGGGGTCTAGTTATTTACTATTGATCCTATATGGTTCAAGCTACTTTTCAATGGGCATCAAATCAAATTCTACAACAAACTAGTCAATCATGAGTGTTAGGAATAAGGTGTCTCAACCTTGTATAATTCCTATTCTTATTATTTGTTTTGTAAAATGTATTTCTTGCAAATAATGTTGATGTGTCGACATCTTGAATTGTGTATAAGGAGATCATGACTAAAACGGTTATGACGGATTCCTATGACACATAAGAGCTATGTTAGGAAGATTCAATGACAGGTGAAGACATGTCACAACTAAGATATTTGAGTACTGTACACTCTACCCCAATAGTGGGGTTCGAAGCATCGCCCTTAAATTTTTTTTGGGGTTCCTATTTTCTCAGAGAATGGTAAAACCCTAATATAGTTTACCTTTGGGAGTATCCCTAAAGTGAAGCGCATGTTATAAGCATTTTTAGGGTTGCGAAGAGATGCGATGTGAAAAAGGTGTATTGTTGGTATTGCGAGTAGCTACTGGAGTCTTCTGTTGTTGATGTTGAACTTGCATTGCAAGTGTATTGTAACCTTGTGTTGAAGATAATACATTGTGCAGGTTCTAAAGGGGTGGGGTTGTTTTACTGAAAGGTTTTTCCCCACCGAAAAATCCTTGTGTTATGTGTTCCTCTCTCTGTCTAATTTTCTGTATGCATGCTTGGCTGCAATATTATTGTTTACATGATATTGAATTTGTAAGTTTAGAAGATTTTAATAGGATTTGCATCATACTTTCCTTATGAGATTAGTGTAGGAAGCTATTTCTACACCTGAGTTTCCTTACAATGAGTTCCTACAATAATTCCAACATAGTGAATACATATTCATTCCTCCAGTCAAAGAGTCTAGGTCTTCTACCTCAACTTCCATTGATTCTTGATTCCATTCAAGATTCCCATAATAAACACTTTCTTCTTGAAAGTAATTTCTCCATCATACACCATTTTTATTCACCATCTTTCCACACATCTCATCACTCCATCAATTTAGGTGATCCTTTTCAGAGCACTTTTCCTGTAGCACTCACCAGGTTCATACTACATAACCTTGTACATATTCTATTTTATTCATTCTTTATTAGGAATTCATGTTGCTTTAATTTTCTACTCTTGCATGCCCTGGCCTGGTGAGTCCCACGCTCTTACTTAGTTGGGGGGGGGGGGGGGGGGGGGCATTCATTTTTCAAAATTTAAAATCACATGTAAACTTTGAGTTTTTGTCTTTATAAGATGTCTGTCATCACATGTTTGATGACCCGTCCTTCTGTAATTGCATCATTAAGGAAATTAAGGGCATTAAAAGTTGGAGTTTAATTTTAAAATATAGCAATGTGGTCAGGGTGGTAGGCCTTGACATGACAAAAATATTATGAGATTTGATGAAAGCAAAGATGTCATTAGATATCTTGCATTAAAAAAATTTAATTCTAAGAAGCACATAGTAATTGTATGTCATTTTTTTCTGTCTGTAACATTTGGTGCTATAACACTGAGAATTTTGTTGATTCACCATTTTTGTGTTCTGTGAACACCAAGATTTTACAAAAAATTATTGTTCATAAAAATTGAAGGTTTTTAGAGATATGCACCAGTGGATTATAGGGTTTTGCTGGGTGATGCGTCTAGTTGTGAAATGTTTAGAAGGAAAGGATGGTTAGACTACTACTTGAGTCTTAAGGGGTTCAATGAAGAGGTTGCTCCTCAATTTCTAGGAACCTTATGGGATGGATTTTCAATGGTCAAAGGACTAAAAATTAAATTTACAGAAGATATTGTGGCTAAAGTAAGTGGGTTTCCCTAGGAAGGTGAAAAGTGAGTGAAGAATTTTGATTTACATTCGGCTAGGGCATAGTTCAGTTTGCACGATGATCCTTTGTTGGACATTCATAACAAGCAAGGCACTTCTAGATTATCTTTGCCCTTGGAATTCATGCATTTAACAAAATTCATCATCCAATATTTCACTGTGAAGGTTGCTATAAGTATTTTCATGACCTACATTTCAAAATTTTGGCTCATCTTTGGCACGACAATAGACCTATAAATATTCCCAATTTCTTGTTTAATATTGTGAGAAAGAAAGATTCCTTAGTTCAATTAGGAAAAGACCAATCTGTTTCACATCATTTTTTGATAAAATTAATTGTGGAAAGAGAATTAAACAAACAATCAATTGGGTCATGGGAAGAGTTTCTGTAATTGAATGAGGTGGAACCTAGATTGGTCAGCCCTAGAGGCTAGGGTGTTGGATGTAGGGAATGAACATCCACTAGATTTTGCAAAGTTATCCCAAGGAAAAAAAATGTTCTTGAAGATTCTCCCTCTAGTTCTAGACCATCTAGGAGAATAATTTACAAAGTTCATGACTCTATTTCTAGCAAGAAGGGAAGTAAAAATAAAGAAACTACTAGTGCCCCTAAAACCCCATTGTTTATAAATACCAAGTCGAGCCTTATGGGAGGCAAGGGTAAAGTTATTAAACTAAAAGAGGAAAAATTAGAACAACAACCTAATAGTAATAATAATATTAATGAAACCTTACACTCGTATGAGGAAGAAACTTCTTTAAAACCTCTTGAAGCAACTATAGAAGAAATGTCCACTAGCAGGAGGAAACAAAAGAATCCTCCATGCTCATCTACAACCCCTATAAGAAGAAGTGCAAGGCTTTCTAAAGGTAATAGGATTGCTGAGGCTTCTATTCTAATTATTAACCTAGAGTCCTTTGAGTCTGTGGAGAAGTCCTCTTTGGAGGGAAAATTTCAACAAAATATAGCCAGTGATACTAAGTTTGACAACTAGATCCACAACCAGAAGTTGACCTTAGTGTTAATTGTTTACTTGTTTATAGTGATAAGGATTCTAAAGAGTCCAAAGAATATGAAGAGTTTGAAGAAAATACTTTTATGTAGGACACTTGTGAGAACTCCAAAGATCTTCCTTCTAAGGAATACCAAAAATTTAGACAAAAAATTATTGAAGAAGTGCTAGAAAAGCTCAACCAGGATGGATTAGAGACACTGGCTAAAGAAGAAATTGAGTCTAGTAAGAAGGAAAATGTAGTGAAAACACTTGTTCTATGGAAGGGAGAACCCTCCATGTCAGAAAGTACCATAAAAGTTCCTCACCTAGCTACCTGAATGGGTAGATATTCTCAGTCAAGAAACCTTGCCACCACCTAATTTGTCTATACCCATAATTGCAGGGATAAATTTATATCAACAATTGTTGTGGTAAAGAGCATAGTTGAAGTTAGAAAAATAAAAATTGAAACATGTCATTGATAAGAAAGGCCATTAGTTAAAGAAAAACTTAGACCAAAATGAAATTTTGAAGAGACAGATTGGACAAATCACAAGGTTGATTCCTGAGCTTATGGCATGCTGATCACCATATTTGGTGTATGCATTATTCCTCAAGGAACAACTTGTTAATTTCAAATTGATAAGAATTTTAGAAGGGCTTAGTACCTCTATTTTAACTCCTCATGAATTTTATGATGCATTCTAGTCTGTTCTAATGACTGAAGAGTTTTTTGTGCGAATTATATCTACATAACTTGGCAGTGCCAAATGATGCAGAATGGAACTCACTCCTTTATGTAGGAGATGCACAATTGAGGGTAGTTCTTTCTTGGATGTAGAATGAGATAAGAAGGGAACACCAAGCTATGTCATATAGGGACAATGAGATGACAACTCATTTGCTTATGAGACCTAAAGTTCAAATTCCTAATGGATATTTTTGGATTGGATTTCTATTATAGGAAACCAAAATGAAGCTAATAAAGTATACCTAGCAAGAGAGAAAGCATTTATAGATTGGGAGCAACATTCATATTATGATCTTGAAACACCAATCATTGCTTCAAGACAAAGATGGTCACGAATCTCACATGACTTAAAGATAAGGGAACCCCAATCTTTGTAGAATTTAACTCTTGCCACTATAAGAGTCCCATGATATACAATTTGGGAAGAAGTTTTCACCAATACTAGCTTCCATTAAGGTTTCAACCTCCCATACTCATACAACCATTACTAGCAATGAATGACAACACAAAGGATCATGATATGTCTACAAAAGTTTGACAATGGAGAAGGCTTAGAGAAAATTATAGATGCTTTGATTATGTTAAGAATAAGCTTAGGGAAATGACAACTAGCGATTGGAGAGATCATGCCAGAATCCTAAATTTCATGGTTGCTGGGGGACTAACAATAGTTTAGTTGGGGGAATAATGGGCCTCCAAAAGGCCATCTTTCTAAGTTCTTTTTATCTTACTTTCAAAAAGTCATGACTTTATGGTTTCAAACATATGAACTTATGGTTTTTATGTATATGTTATATATATGTGAAGACATGAAGTAGAAATATGGATAGTTTAAAGAGGCTATATTTACTTCAATTCATGGAGAGAATTGGTATAATGAAGTAGTTATACATGCTAATAAATGTTTCCCCATCTATGCTATGTTTTGGGTACTTTTCCTCTTATAGCCATAGGATTTTCAAGAGTGTTAATTGGAACTTTATGTTGGAAATACAAATGGGAAATGTATATACTTCTGGGGGGGGATGCATGAATTAGAAGTACTAGTCTTTAACCAATAAAACTTTTAACTTAAAAACAATGTATGCATTAAAATAACATGTAAAGTAAATGCATCCACATAAACACTTGACACCAAATATGATTACCTCGAAACCCTCCAATGAGAAGGTAAAACTATGGTGGGGATGACACCCAAAATTCTTCTCTACTGCAGCAATAAAGTATCACCTGTTAAGGTTAGATGGTTTGACCATTTTCATGATCTACCCTATGAAAGACCTACCCTATTAAAGGCTTACAAAGGATTGTTAGATCCTACCCTGATAAAGGATTTTAACACCCTATTAAAAGTGTGCCTGACTAAAGGACTTTAAAAAACTTACTTGGAATGTCACCCTATTAAAGGATTTTACAATGACTATTAAATCAATCTTAGTCCAAAGGATTTCACCTTGCTGATATAGATGTTAGAAAGTAATAGTAGAATGTTTGATCTAATAACTTACAACTTTGCCTTGCTGATTTCAAATCATAGTTTTATCCATCTTGATCATCATGATCTATTATAACGATGCTGTATAGCTTCTCCTTTATTCTGCAATTCTTTCACACTTCTAAGTTACCTTGTTCTTACAATTATAGTAGTGTCCTTCAAATTTTGGTGCATGCATGGTTCTGGTTCTGCATTCATGTGCCTGATGACCTTGTTTTTTGCACTTGTGACAATGAGTCATGTTCTTAGGATTAGCATTTTGACTAGTATTCTTGCTCCTACAAACATTGGCTGTATGTCCTTTATTACTACAATGATGACAAGTAGGTTTAGAATTTTGACCTTTATTGTTTCTTTCCTCAACAGCTTTGGATGATTCTCCTTCTTCAATGCTTATATAGCCCAATCCTAATGTGTCTTTACTGGATCTAATAGATTTTAGTAGTTTCTCAAAGTACTTGATGGCTTCATTTGGCTTGTTGAAAATTTTAGTAAACTCCTTTTCTCTTTTTAGGTCATTCTGTAGCTATTCATTCTGCAACTTCAATGTAGTTATTTCAATATCCTTGACATTCAACTCATGATGAGTATTTATCATTTGGCTTAGGGCGTCTAATTGAATGTTTGAGATCTTGGATAGCTTTGTTGATTTTTCTTCCAATCTATTTGCCAAAATTCTTTTGTCTACTTCAATCATGGCCTTGTCTTCTATAACTTTCTTCTTTTGTTTAGTCACATCAGATAGCAATATAGCTTGTGATTCTTGTTCCAACTTGAGATTTTTGATTTCCTCAGCTTTTGCTCTATTCTTTTCCATGAGATCTACAATTGCTGCATCAAATTCATAAGAGTTACCACTTGCAAATAACTTTTTGGTGTCAATCTCTTTGTATTGTGTGTCATTTTCTACCATAGCAATCTCTTTCCTTCTCTTCAGCAAACTTCTCAAAGCATCTTTGGCTTCATTCAGTTGTTGTAATATGAGATGTATCTCAAACTCCTAATTTTCAATGGTCTTTCCCAACTTGTAAACTTCCATTTCAAGAAATTTTCTCCAAGCTATAAGGCTTCTCCTGATGAGAACTTAGCTCTGATACCAGTTGTTGAAAATACAAATGGGAAATGTATATACTTCTGAGGGGGGGGGGGGGGGGGGGGGGTGAATCAGAAGTACTAGTCTTTAACCAATAAAAATTTTAACTTAAAAAAAATGCATGCATTAACATATTGAAATAACATGTAAAGCAAATGCATCCACATAAACACTTGACACTAGATATGATTACCTAGAAACCCTCCAATGAAAAGGTAAAATTGGAGTGGGGATGACACCCACAATTCTTCACTACTACAATAATAAAGTGTCACCTGTTAAGGTTACATAGTTTGACCATTTTCATGATATGCCCTGTGAAAGGTCTTCCTTGTTAAAGGCTTACAAAGGATTGTTAGATCCTACCTTATTAAAGGATTGCTTAGCATCAACTGTTCACTCGACATTTGAATTACTTGGTAATAATTGTTCACTCGACACATGAGTGACTCAACAGTCATTGAAACTTGGCATCTACACATATTATACTTAGCATTTGTTACTATCTCAGCATGAACTTAGTAAATATCTTAAGTGTGTTGACACTCAATTGTCAAAACCAAACTAAGATCAACACTTTACACCTTTTCTCTAATATTGATGATGAGAATATATATGTATATGGAAGGTTGTGTGTGCATTGATTATTTTGTAGGTTTTTTTCACAAGTATTCAAGGACCAACATTTCAATGTTGGAGTAGTCAAAGCCAACTGTGGATTTCTAGACCTTCACAAGTGGGGAAAATCATTTATTTCTTTTTGCTGTTGCAACACATGGATGTAGCTTCCACAACTTGCTATATTCCTAGAGGATTTATTCATGGTTAATCTTGTTTCTATTTTGAAATTTATGAGTATGTAATTGATCCTCATTAATAGAGTGATCTTAGATTTAGTTTCTTTTAAAATAATGACTATTGTAACTTTGAGGGAATTCGAAGGAGTAGAATAAGTTGATTTTCATAGAAGAACCATTGTGATACTATTTTTCAATCAATTGTAATCTTTCTCCATGAATGCATAGAATACACAGTTCAAGTTTATAGCTTTTATCTTGATTGTATTTCCTGTTCACTCATCCAATGGGGCCCACTTAGTGAGTGAAATATTCTGTTATGAGTAGATTTCATTTCCCTATTTATTTATAAGTAAGATAGAACTCTGTTGCTCCTACAACCATTGATAATAGAATAAGTGAACTATTCCTAAAGCATAGGATGTTAGAGTAGCCTCTGTCTATGATTACATGCTTTGTTAGAGTAATTTCATTTACTGGTTCTAGATTGGTTTTCCTAAAGCTCAAGCATTTGAATTCCATAGGTTAGTCTTAAGATTGAGAAAGTTTAAAGCATATAATTTGTGAATGCCATTGCAAGTTTATGTCCTTGGTCAATAATTAAATTGGACTTAATAATTCATTTAGATAGGGTGTCCAATCCCAAATTGGTAGTCCATTGTTGTAGGTTTCTAGTACCATTATTTGGCCAAACACTCATCAAAATGACTTACAAAATATTTGAGACCCTTACATAAGAGAAGACCAACCTCATAATGGTCTGTATGAATCCCAATAGATGATCCTTAAGTTAAATTCACAACTCAAATTAAATGAAAAAGTTGAATCTCACTAAGAACTAATCACAGAAAAACTTGGTCAAAGAAGGAACTGAGTATTAAAAGAAAGCACTAAGCCAAATTGACACATGAAGGAACTTGATGATCAGAAGAGCTTAGCCAACATAGGAAATTGGTCAATATTGGAGCTTGAAAATAATGGTGCTTGACAACAAGTGCAACTCAACAACCATTACAACTTAGGCATAACTGATAGGATGAACCAAGACAAGCAGGATAACAAGGAAACCAAGGATGCTTCTACATCAGAGAACTAGTGTTAAAAGAAATTATTCTTCCAAATCATGAAGGTATCACAACCTAAGCTAAATCCAACTCATATTGGAAAATCCATGTAGCATCTTCAATTGGTCTATTCTTCCACTTCATCAAATATTCATAGTAATCTTTTCTTCTTGTGCTCTTACAAAAACTTTGATCCAATACTTGTTCAATCTCTTCAATTTGCTTCTTAGGATAATCAATTGGTGCAAATAAATCATCTTCTGACTCATGATACTCATACAAATCAATAATGTTGAATATAGAACATATATCCATGTCATGGGTATCTCAACTTCATAACGATTACCATTATCAAAGGTCCTCAGGATTCTACAAGGACAAAACTTCATCATTTTTAGCTTTTTGTATGTTCCAATAGGAAATATGCTTCTTTTCAAATGAGCCAACACCTCATCAACAAATAATTCCCCTTCAACACTTCTCTTCTCTTCATCAACAATATACCTCAAATCTAATATACCTCTATGCTACATTCCAATAAAAATTTGAAATGGTGTTTTCCTAGTACTCCCATTCACATAATTATTATATGCAAACTTAGCTTATGCCAATACCATATCCCAATTACTCATTTTGTATCCAACTAACCATCTCAACAAATTACCTAAGCTTCTATTCAAAACCTCTATCTATCCATCTATCTATGGATGGAATGTAGAACTAAACTTCAACTCAATATATTTCTTCTTCCACAAAGTCTTCCAGAAATATCCAAAAAACTTACTATCCCGATCAGAGATAATGCTCCTTGAAAATCTATGCAATCTAACAATCTCTTTGTAGAAAAGCTCCACAACATGTACTACATCAGATATATTTGTACATGGTATGAAATGTGTCATTTTAGAAAAATCTATCCACAACAACAAATATGGAATCATACCCTCTTACTATCTTAGGTAAGTAAAGAGAAAAAAACATACTAATTTAACTCCAAGGTTTCTCACAAACATAAATAGGTGTGTACAATCCAATATTATGACTCACTTCTTTTGCAACTTGACAATTTCCACAACTCCTTACAAACTTCTAGACATCCTTATACACACGTGGCCAATAATACATGTCTTTAAGAAAACTCAATGTCTTATCAATACCAAAGTGTCCATCTAATCCACTGCAATGGTTTTCCTTAACCAAATTAACTCTCATAGAACTTCTTGGTATGAACAACTAAATCACTTTAAACAACATACCTTCTTGAATAAAATACATCATACTTAGTTGATATGATAGATTCAATTCTCTGCACTCTCTCCATGCCTCAAAAAAACAAGGCTAGTGTTATAAAAATCCTTCATCTCATCAATGCCAAGAACTTCAATCTTCATCTCAGTTAATAAAAACATCTTCTGCTCAGTGCATCTACTCCACATTTATGCTTTTTCACAAATGTGAAACTCTACAAGTACTCAACCCACTTCATATATATTTGATTCAACTTATGTTGACTTCCCAAGTACTATAAAGCTTTATGATCAATATACAACAAAAATTCTTTATGAATAATGTCCCCACTTCTTGAAGGCTTGAACAATGACATAGAACTCTTGATCATACATAGAATACTTCTTTTTAGCATCACTCAACTTCTCACTAAAGAAAGTAACATGTTTACCTTCCTAACTCAACATAGCTCCAATTGCACTTCCACTTGCATTACACTCAACTTGAAATACCTAATTAAAATTAGGTAAAGCTAAGATAGGTAAATCAACAACCTTTTGTTTCAAGGCCTCAAAACTCTTGTAAGCTACACATGTCCACTTGAAATCAATTTCATCTCCTCTCATAGTATTAGTCATAGCATTATAAAGAGAACTGAAATTCCTTATGGAATTTCTATAGAAACTAGTCAAACCATGAAATGATCTTACCTCACCCACACTCTCAGTTGTAGGCCACTCTAGAATTGCTTTAACCTTCTCAGGGTCCATTTTCAAACCATCATCTTAAATCAAAAATCACAAATACACAATCTCCTCTTAAATAAAGGAACACTTCTTCAAATTAATCAACAATTCTCTTCTTTTAGCCTCTGCAACAGTTGCCTAATATGCTCAAGATGTTCTTCCTTAGCTGTACTGAATATCAAAATATAATCCAAGTACATAATTACAACCTTACCCAAGAATCTCTTTAGAACTCCATTAATAAACCTCATGAAAGTACTTGGTGCATTGGTCAAACCAAAAGGAATAGCTAACCATTCATAGAAACCATCTTTATTTTTGAAAGTAGTCGTTCACTCATCACCTTCTCTAATTCAGATATGATGATAGCAACTCTTCAAATCAATCTTGGTAAAGTATTTTTCTCCACTCAAACAATCAATTATATCATCCATCCTTGGTATAGGAAACCTATATTTTAATCTTGTTAATAGCTATGGAATTAGTACACATTCTCCATTCTCCATTCTTCTTAGGTGCCAATACAATAGATACAACACATGGAATGATGCATTAGCATCTTGGGTGTAAGAGAAATCTTGCATCACCAAAAAAATTTACTTTTTGTTTCTTGAATAAGGGTTGTCTCAATGTAGAGTTGTTGTTTCTGGAGGCTTGCTACTTAGTAAGTTAGTCATAAGAGCTTGAAATGTCCTCATTTCAAAGGTGTATATTCCATCTTGTATATATCAAACTACTAGTTGAGGCCCAGTGCCATATAATGAGTATTCATGGATTCATGGCAGATTTTTGGTGTGCAAATTTTGTATAAAAACTTTAGGCTCACTGTTGGAAGCTTAAATGTGCCTGAATGAGGCCAGAAAACTTGACAGATTGACACTTGCACCAATTTGAGCATGTAGATTAGTAGCCAAGGATTTTGAAAAGTGGTTATAATAGCCAATCAGACCAACGGTTCAAAAGTTTGAGCTTCCAAATTTGGGCCAACCAAAACTACCAAAATAAATGTCAAAAATGTATTTGGTTGATTCTATATGTATTATTAGGGTCTATCGGCCCTAGGTATTAAGTTTGAGTGTCTAGAATCTTCCTAGGTGACATAAAATTGCCTATTTAAGAAATGCCCATACATTCCAAAGTTGGGCCAACAAAAACTTCCAAAATAAATGTCAAAAATGTATTTGGATGACTCTATATGTATTGTTAGGGTCTGCTAGCCCTAGGTATTAAGTTTGAGAGTCTAGAACCTTTCTGGGTGGCATAAAATTGCCTATTTAAGAAATGCTCTTACATTGTCTAGGACAACTTAGGGTGATAGTTCATAGCTTTGTCTTGAAAATTACTATAATGAAGGCACCAATGTGGGTTAGCATATTGTAATCTTAAATTCTATAATTCTACATTTGTAGTGATAATAATAAGCCCATATTTTGTTGTCACAAATTATTGTTATTTATCTATTTTTGTTATGTGTTTATGGTGTTAAGGGTCGCACCCTTCATCAAGTGGTATCAAAGATGGAGTTCTTGAGTGTGTGGATAGATTTTTGATTATTAGGTAGTTTATACTAGGACTATAGTTTGGGCTAAGCATGTAGACTAATCACTAATTGTGAGGTAGTTTGCACCAAGATTTTAATAAAAGCATGAAAATGCCTCCACAAAGAGAGCATGGTGGAAGAGCTATAAATATTATAGATGAGGGTTTTAGATCCCTTTAGAGATAGATGCAAGCATAAGAAGAAAAAATGCACAGAGGAATAAATTTTTCCATAAGAGATGAAAGTGAGGATGAAGGTGAAGAAGAAGAAAATGCTGAAGTAGAGGCAATTTTGAACCTAGAAGAAGACATACTTTTCAAGGCCATCTATAAGATTGGAAAAAGACCTAAGTTTGAGGTTTCCACACTTTTGGAAAATCTTAACCTTGAGGAGTTAATCAACAAGATTAATAAATTGAAGGAATAGTTTGAGTATAAATGTATTGAGCACCTTGATAGGGTCAAGTTTGCAAAGGAAAAATTGAAGGGACATGTAAAAATTTGGTGTTAAGAAATTCAATTGGAGCAAAATAGAAGAGGAAAGGAAAAAATCATGAGATAGGATTAGATGATAGATAAATTGAAGTGATAGTTCATTCTGGTGGATTATGAGCTTGATCTACTAAAGAAAATGCAAGGCTTGAAGTAGATAGGAAGATCTATTCAAGAGTGTACCGAGGATTTCTACTGAGTTCTCATAAGAACTGGCCATGTAGAAGTCAATAAGGAGAAAGTAGCCCATTATCGTAATGGGTTAAGGCCAAGAATTCAAGAGGATTTGAGCCTGGTTCAAATGACTAGTATTGAGGAGGCATACCAATTTTCCCTAAGAGTAGAGGAGAAGTTGACAAAGAAATATGATAACAAGAATAAAGGAAGAGGTTGTGGTGGAAGATCTAGTGGATGCTCTTATGGAGACCAAAAAGATGATCAAAAGAACAAGGATGAGGCCAATAGTAGTAGTCAAAACCAAAGGAGAAATAATTCCAATCATTTCCATGACCAGAATAATAGAGATGAAAGAGGTAGAGGGAAAGGATCTATAAGAGGAGATTTTCATGAAAAATGTTTTCAATATGGAGAAGAATGGCATAGAGCATTTGAATTATCCCAACAACAAGGAAGGAAAAATAGAAGAAATGAATGCTAGGATAGAGTTACACATGTTGACGAAGATGCCAAATCATCACATTCTGAAGATGCTAAAAGAGGAGAAGTCCTAGCTAATAGAAGAGTCTTGTTGAATGGCAAGATTGAACCTAATCAAAGAAGGATCTTGTTTTTCACAAGGTGCAAATGTGAAGAGATTTTTGTGATGTGATCATTGATGGTGGAAGTATTGAAAATATAGTGTTAGAAAATATGGTCACAAAGTTGAAGTAGAAGAGGTAGAAGCATTCATATCCATATCGTATTGTCTGGGTGCAAGATGACCACAAGGTCATGGCTAGTGAGCAATGCTTAGTGAAGTTCAAGATTGGAAACTACTAGTATGAGGTGTTGTATGATATCATACCTATGGACATATGTCATATGTTTCTTGGTAGGCCATGAAAATTTGATAGGCATCTAAACTCTAACAAAGGATGGAATGAAACATAAGTTGAAGCCATTGAATGATACCGATGAAAAGGTATGTAGTGTTGCTAAAGTCTATTTTTTTGATGGAAAGAAGTTCTTAAAGGGTAAGAGATGTGAGAATATGTGTTTAGTGATAAATCCAAAAGATGGAAAAGAGGACATAGAAGAAGAAACTACAAAGATTGCAGATTTTTTAGAATAATTTCCAAATATTATATCTGATAATGTGCTTGATGGATTACCACTAGTAAGGAAGATTAGGAAAAAGATGGATTTGAATCAAGGAACTAGTTTTCCAAATAAGGTAACAAATAGAGTGACACTAACAAAAAGTGAGGAGTTCAACAAATAATTGCATGAGTCGTTGCAAAAGGGGTTGATTCGAGAGAGTCTAAGTCCATGTGTCATACCATCAATATTTGCACCAAAGAGTAATGGAGAATGGAGGATATGTACAAATTTGTGTACTATCAACAAGATCACAATCAAGTACATATTTCCATTGCCAATGATGGATGATATTATGGATTGTTTGAGTGGAGTTGTGTATTTCGCAAAGATAGATCTAAAGAGTGGCAACCATTAGATTTGCATCAGAGACATAGATGATTGGAATACTGTCTTCAAGATAAGGGAAGGATTGTACGAGTGGTTACTCATGACTTTTAGGCTAACCAATGCATCGAGCAATTTTATGTGGCTCATGAATGAGGTATTAAAGGAGTTTCTAGGCAAGTTTTCCATTCTTTACCTAGATGATATTTTGATCTTTAGTAAGATGTTGGAGGAGCATTTAATGCATATTAAAAAGGTGTTTGATAAGTTGAGGGAAGGAAAATTGTTGATAAACCCAAAGAAGTACAATTTTATGAAGAAGGAGTAGGTGTATCTAGAATTTGTATTTTCAAAAGAAGGTTTGAAAATGGACCCAAAAAAAGTGAAAGCTATCCTTGAATGGCCTACTCCAAAGAGTGCCATAGAGGTAAGATATTTTCATTGATTGGATTATTTTTATAGAAAAATCATAAGAGGTTTTAGCAGTGTTTGTGGACCCTTGACTGAAAAAATTTAGAGGGGATAGGAAATAATTTAAATGGACTATAGGAGAAGATAAGAGTTTTAATCTATTGAAATAGAAAGTTATAGAGCAACCTCTTTTAGCACTTCCATATTTTAACAACATTTTTGAAGTAGATTGTGATACTAGTGGTACTACAATAGAAGCTATTTTGAGCTAAGAAGGTATACCTATTGCTTATTTTAGTGAGAATTTGAATGATGCCAAAAGAAAATATTATGTTTATGATCACGATTTTTAAGCTATAGTTAAGACATTAAAGAAGTGGAGACAATATCTTCTTCCTAAGGAGTTTTTTTTTGTATACCAATCATGAAGCTTTGTAATATTTGAATAGTCAAGGAAAATTAAACCAAAGAAATTTGAAGTAGGCCTAGTTTTTTAGAGTTATACATTTGTTTTAAAACATAGGAGTGGGAAGTCTAATTGAGTTCAAGATGCTCTTAGTAGAAGACAATTTTTGCTAATAAGAATGCAGATTGAGGTGGTTGGGTTTAAGGAACTTAGTATTTTATATTGAGAGGATCCCAATTTTGAAGAAGCTTGGAAGGATTGTACAAAACCTATTAGACTTGACATGAAAAAGTGGTTGAATTTCATAACCCAAGATGTTATGATGTTCAAAGGAAGTTAGTTGTGCATTCCTAGAAGTTCTATGAGAGATAATCTCATCAAGGAAAAACATAGTGGAGAATTGGCTAGAAATTTTGGGAGAGATAAGACCATTTCTTTGGTTGTTGAGAGTTATTACTGGCCACAATTACAAAAAGATGTGAAGAAGTTTGTATAGAGTTGTAGAGTATGTCAAATGATGAAAGGAGTGAAGCAAAATATGGGGATGTATCAACCATTTCCTATACTAGAGATGCTGTGGGACAATGTCATCATGGATTTCATTCTTGGATTACCAAGGAATTAGTGAGGGAATGATTTTATTTTTGTGGTGGTTGACAATTTCTCAAAGATGATACATTTCATTCCTTGCAAAAAGACTTGTGATGCTATTCATGTGGTAGAGTTGTTTTTCTGTGAAGTGGTTAGACTACATGGTCTGCCAAAGAGTATATTTTTAGATCGAGATACCCAATTTGCTGGGTATTTTTGGCATACATTGTGGAAGAAATTGAAGATAGATTTGAAGTTGAGTTCATCACATCATCTACAAACTAATGGAGAAATAGAGGTGGTGAATAGGATTTTGAGAAATTTGTTGAGATGCTTGGCTAATGATAAGCCAAAAGGATGGGATTTGATTTTACCTCAAGCAAAATTTTCATATAATAATTCTACAAGAGGAGCATTGGTCAATCACCATTCCAAATTGTATATGGGAGTAGTCCCATAAATCTTCTAAATTGAGAAAATTGGATAAAGGAGAAATAAGTAGTGTTGAAGTAGAAGAATTTGCTAAACATTTGAAGAATATCCATAAGGAGGTGAGGAAGCACATTATCAAGATGAATACATAGTACAAGCCTAAGATAGATGTGAAAATGAGGTATAAGGAATCTTAGATTGGAGATGAAGTCATGATTCATTTGAGAAAGAAGCATTTTCTAGTGAGTACATATAATAAGATGAAAATGAAGAATTTTGGGCAGTGCAAGATAGTGAAAAGGCACGATTCTTAAAATTCTTATGAAGTGGAGTTGCCTTCTGAATTAAATATTTCACTAGTATTTAACATTTTAAATTTGATAGAGTATTACGAAGGAGGTGATGGACATGAAGTTATAGAAGTGCAGTGGAGTATTCTAGCAGCTAGTTTGGCTACAAAGAAGATTGAGGAGATACTGGATAGTCATGTTGGAAAAAGTACAAGGAACAAAAATTTTAAAGACTACATGGTCAAATGGAAAGGGAGGCTAGTAGAAGATTCATCATTCCTAGCAAGGGATGATGTTAACTATATTGGTTTTCCTTTGAACACCTGAGATGTGACAGGGTCACTTCTCAAATTACCCTGAGTATCTGATGTAGTAGCATTATAGGTGTAAGAGAAATCTTGCATCACCCAAAAATATTTCCTTTTTATTTCTTAAATAAGGGTTGTCTTAGTGTAGATTTTTATTTATTTATGGAGGCTTGCTACTTTGTATGTTAGTCATACAAGCTCAGAATGTCCCAATTTTAGAGGTGGATATTCATCTTGGATATATCATCCTAATAGTTTGGGCCTAATGCTATATCATAAGTATTTATGGATTTATTGCAGATTTTTGATGCTAAATGTTTGTATAAAAAATTTAGGCTCACTTTTGGAGGCCTAAATATTCCTAGATGAGGCCCAAAAAGTACTTGATAGATGGGTCCTTGTGCCAATTCAAGGAAGTAGATCAAGAGTGGTTATAATAACCAATCATAGCAATGGTACAAAAGTTATGGCCTTTTGAAGTTGGGCCAACCAAAACTTCCAAAACAATATAAAAAATGTAGTTGGCCAAATCTATATGTATTGTTAGGGTCTTTCGGTCCATAGTATTAAGTTTGAGTGCCTAGAACCTTCCCACGTGGCATAAAATTGCATATTTAAGAAATGCCCACACATTGTCTAGGACAACTTGGGGTGATAGTTCACATTTTTGTCTTGTAGATTACTGTAATTAAGGCACCCATGTGGTTTAGCATGTTGTAATCCCAAATTTTGTAATTTCACATTTGTGATGATAATAAGAAGCCCATATTTTATTCTCACAAATTCTTGTTTATTTATTATATGTGTTTATGGCATTAAGGGGAGCACCCTTCATCATGGAATCAAGCTTTCTCTAATCAAACTTCTTGTCAAAAAAGTTTGCACCGCCTAATGTTTGACCTAAAGGTAACTTTTTGAAACATAGAAACAATTTTCAAGTTGTGGTACTTGAACAATGAGATTGAGTCTTCAGAGAAGGCTAACTTCCTTACTATTAGGGTGCACCAAAATACTTCCCAGAAAGAAAAGGGAGAAGGAAATGCATGAAAATAAAACTACCTAATCTAATCCAAAGGGGGTGATACCCCAAAATAGTATGTTCAGTCTTATCTCTACCTAAGAAAGAACATTTCATCAATATAATCTCAAAATATACAGATTCAATCCTTTCTTAACTCAATAATCATATGTAGATTAGAAACCAAAAGAATGCTATGAGGAAGGAACTTCACCCATATCATTCAAAGGGAAAATAGATGCAATAATATAGGATAAAGAATAGAGGCAATACATCAACATAAGGCAAGAAGATACTGCATAATATATTAATTTAAGGAAGAGATATCATAGAGAATTAAATTCACTCAAAGGAAAAAGGAAATTATAGTAGCAGAGCATGCAAATAAGGATGATACAATATCAGAGAAAAAACCAACCCTTGGAAGGGTTACAAAATATTCTTTTATAGCTAAAGCATAACTAAGACAACTTCTACTGAAAGCCAAAACTCAACTACCGCCTTCAAGTCACAGAGAACAATCACTGCAAATTTGGGGAAGATTTGATTAGGTGCATATCCATATATAGGAAATCTAATCTTTACATGCAACTTGGGGCTTGAAGAGACAAAAACAATGACCACAACTACTTTGATTGGGTAGATGGATAAACAAAGTGGCAGAAAGATGAAAATTGCATTCATTGGGCATGAAGAACACTCATAATAGTAGTTGCAAGTGATCAAGGACCTATTCAAAATTAAAGATCTTCTTTTGATAGTGTTCTCAATATGCCAAGTGTTAGAGTAAATAATTAATTTACTAATTATTTATTCTATTTACTTAAGCTTACTTAGGTAAATGCATTTTATTTATTAATGATAGTCTAGGAGTTTGTTATAAGTTGTTGAAAATACAAGAGTTTGTTCTCTCCTAAGTCATAATTTTTCTCTCACATTGTTCGAGGAATTTCCACCTAATGTGGATGTAGGATTAGTTGTCACACTTATCTCCTAGCATCTTCTAGCTCATTCTGGAAGATTCCTTGAGCTCTTTATATTCGGGCTCCCTCATTGTATTCTTACATCAACAACATCTCATTCTTATTGTAAATACATTTCGTCTTGTGTTTGCATATTTTCTCTCTCATGTCTGTTTAGGGTTTTTCCCTTACTCCTTGCTCTTCCTTCCTTAGCTTCTCTTTGACAATTTTTCATATGTAGGTGATCTTGGGTGTCTTCAGTGTTGGATTTCATCAATTCCAACATGGTATCAGAGCCTCCTTGCTACTGCTTGGTTGAAGAATTTTTGAAGCTATGATTTGAAGTCACAAACCCTAGTTTATTTGTGCTTTTTTCTTCAAATTAGGGGAATAGCAAATATTTAGAGCACTTTCAGCCTAAAAAGACACTGCCATTGGATTTCGAATGTGCTTTTCAGCTAGGATCCATATAAAATTTATCAATTTTGGAAACAGGGCTCCGGGAGGCAAATTTTTTTTGTTGCAGGGCTTTCCATATGGTTGTACGGACAACTTTTGGCAATTTTAAAAAAAAAAAAACATATTTAGGTGTGGCACCACCTAGTGGCCACCATGGGGCTACCCGTGCTTAGCCTATGCTCTGCTGCACTGAGCTGCACCACCCTTGAGACACTCGATCCCTACCTCCGCCCAGTTCTAGCAGTGCCGCTAGGTCCCTCCATCGCAGAGCCACCAGATCTTCACTCTGCCAGCATTTTCCATCGACGTTCCACCCTTGCTCCTCCAATATGATTTTATCAGCATACCTTTTATTTAGGCAGCACCTGTTCAGTGCCTGCATGGGATTTTCTACCATCTCACCATTCTGTGTGTGACACGTGGTAGTCGTGCCATGTGGACCCAGCCACATTAGCTTGCCATGTGGACCTTCCACATGGCATCTTTTTTTTGATGCAAAGGCTTTTGGGACATCAAATTTAAGCTAATGAAATACTGATGTTAGCATGACATCAGCACTACATCAGCACACCTTCTTGCACTCTCCTTCTAGGTCCTTTTTGACCTACTCTTGATTTTTTGGCCATAACTTGAGCATACAGAGGTATTTTTTCGATCTAAAAGAAGCGTCAAGAAGCTAGTTCCAAGATGAAGACATTGGTGTAGGTATTTTTAGGTTTTGATACATTTTCATTGTCCCTTTTTTAGGTTAAAGTCTAAAATTATTTTTTTTGACTCCGACAAGCTTATCTTTTGCGTCCCATGTCAGTTTTTAAAAAAAAATATATTTTTGGAAAGCTGGTTCTGTCATCTTTTCAAAAATGTGGTCCTTTTCCTTAGATTTTGGCCCATGATATTTCTATCATATTTTTGGCATTTTTTTTCTATATAGTGGATATCTTGAGTGTTTTAGGCTCGAGGATCATTTTTCTAGCATTGTTTCCTTTGTTTTAGGCTTTACTATGTTTTGTATCAGCTTGTTTTTAGTTTTGATTATTGTAGCTATCATTTTGAAGCACTTTTATGTTTCGTACTGAGATAAATTGCCACTCTTGCATTTCAGGGGTCATGAACTTTGTTTTGAATCAATTGTACATGCACTATTTTCATAAAGAACCATGGGGGGGATAGTTGTTTGCTATTTTAGGAATTCTTCCTTTGTCAAGTGAGTGTCTCTTCCATGACATTAGCCCCATGCAGTGTCATTGTGATCATGTCTTTATAGGTGTTTGTACCTCTTCCTCTCTCATTGTTCTTGGTTTTTCTATAGGAGATTTTGGCCCACCTTTTTAGTTGCTTGTCATCTCACCCCGTCTGCATTAAGGGGGGGTTATTCTGTTGTTCTAATGCATCTATGGTTTGATGGTTTGATAAAATGAGCTATGTATTCAATGGTTGATCCTATATACAAGGCAATTGCAGTGGCTGGCTATCTATGCATTTCGGTGAGATGGATCATCTACCATATAGACTGTTGGCATAAAGTTATTTGCCATTAGTGACAACATTCATCTCATAGTTCACACCGAGTAATACAGTTCACACCGAGTAACACAGTTCAAACTGAGCACTGGCAACACAAGTCAAACCGAGCACTGACAACACAGTTCAAACCGAGTACTGGCAACACAGTTCAAACTGAGCACTGGAGACACAGTTCAAACTGAGCATCAAAGACACAATGTCAACCGAGCAAAGTTGCACTTAGTGTCAACCAAGTAAAGTTGCACTTAGTGTCAACTGAGTAAAGTTGCACTTAGTATTGACCGAGTGAGGAAGCACTCAGTGATAATCGAGCTCAGGAGGTTATCGAAGAAGTTAGTTTCCACCGAGTGACACTATATCTACCGAGTCACCAATGGTTACCGAGTTCCAAAAAACATTGTATGACTAGTATGAACCGAGCCCCTACCTCTACTGAGTGCATGACAATGTCGAGTAACGTAGTGGATGTCGCGTATCAGAAGGTCACCAAGTCTATCTGAAGAACCCAAGTTTATTTTACCATTTGGCCGACTCAGTTATATTTTGTTCACTTGTGTTTGGCTGACCTTGCATGAATAATTATTGGAACGGTATATATACAATTGACACATTCAAAAAAAAGAGAGATAGAATATTGCACAAAGGAGGGACATAAGATATGATATGCGAATTCATTAGCAGAAAAGAATACTCAACAAGGTCTACAAGGAGCGGAAATGATTTCATCAATCACAGAAGGTGATCTACAATAAAGAACTCAGTCAAATTGTAAGTTGATCTGTTGGTTCATCCTAATAGGTGAATCATTTTTTGTAAATCCTTTAACAGGATAGACTTAACCGTCTTTATTCAAATCTCCTAACAGAGTGCATACTTATAAAGTATGTTTGTAAATCCTCTAACAAGGTGGATCTAGCAATCCTCTGTGCTCCTAACAGGGAAGATCACCAGAAGTGATCATTGTAAGCCTTAAACGACCAACTTCATACTACAGTAACGAAGCTTTATGGGTATCATCCCCACCCCATTTTTACTTTCTATTTTTGGAAGGTTTCTGGGTCACCAAATCTCTGTGCATATATGGTTTAAGTGTTTAATAGTTTTTTTTATGCAGCAGGATAGATGAGTAAATGTTGTGTATGGTTGACTTAAAAGTTTTATTGTTACTGATTCACCCCTGCCCTCTCAGTAACCTATTATATCTTGAATATTTCCAACAATTGGTATCAGAGCTTTTTGGTTCTCAGGACAAAGTTTGACAGCTTGAGCAAAAGATCTAAGTTATGGAGATATTCAGACTGGAGAAAGTTATTGAAAATGAAAAGTTAGATCTAGAAATGGCCATGGTTCAACTCAAAGAAGCAAAGGAGCATCTTTCTCAATCCCTAAAAAGAAGAAAGGAACTTGCAAGACAAATGAATGACCATCACTATGTTGAAGAAAAGATTGAAGATTTGTTACCATCAAGTAGTTCAGAAGAAGCTGACAAGGCAATCAAAGAACTTCTAGAAAAGAATGGATCTCTCCAAGAAGAGGTAAGAAAACTCAAAAGAGAACAAGAAGTCCAGTCCATCAGGTTATGTGAAGTTTTGGAACAGAGAAGCAAAGAAAATGAAGACTTAGAGGTAAGGAATAATCTATCCCTTCAGCATGAAGATCTTATAGGACAACTATCTAATGCAAATGAAGAAATTATGATTCTAAGATCAGAGAATGAAAGTTTGAGAAATGATTTAATCACTGAGAGACAAATAAATGTAAGTTTGCATAGTGATCTAAGAACTAAGAGACAAATCAATGAAACCTTGGAAAATGATCTAATCTCTAAAAGGCAAGTCAATGAAAGAATGATGAAATCCCAAGCAGATATGAATCAATTGAATTTGCAAAATGAACAGAATCTTCATAGAAAAAAAGGTAAAGCTGGTCTTGGATACAATGAAGAAGGTGAATCTTCAAAAAAAAGTACCCAAAAGAATCAAAAACCTACTTGCAATAACTGTGGAAAGTTAGGTCATACATCAAACAAATGCTAGAGCAATGGAAAAGAAAAATTCAATGGTAAATGTTTCAATTGCAATCAGCATGGTCATAAAGCAAATGAGTGCAAAGAAAAGACAAAATTTGAAGGCAACTGTCACAAATGCAATAAACATGGTCACAAGGCATTCCAATGTAGATCCAAATCATTCAATCCAGATGAACAACTTGTCAAAGTCATATTTGGATGGGACTACAACACTTGGTGTAGATGTCACTATTGTGGAGAATATGGACATACTGACATAAATTGTGCCAGACATCACCTAAGGAAGAAGGACACTACTGTAAGGTGCTATATATTTACAGAACTTGGTCATATAGCCAAAAATTGTATGAATATAGAAAGAATTGAAGATGAAAAGAAAATCAAAGCAGACAACATCCAAAAGAAAATGAAGCAAAAATGGATTCCTAAATCTACTGAACAAGATAAGTCAAGCAATGGCAATGTCACTCAAGAAATGAGTGACTCCATCATTTCCAATTAACATTCATAAAAGAAAGTATGGAACTGCATCCTCCAAGAATCATCCTAAGCAGTTCCAAAGGAAGAAAAATGATCAGATCAGTATGTAGATACACTTTGATCCCAAATCAGTTCAAGACACAATCGAGTTCGATCGGGTGCAACAAAGTTTCACTCACCGAGTTGTATCTATCGAGCGAGGTCAGTTCATGACCTTACCGAGTTAGGTTGGTACATCAATGTTTTCTCTTGGTTAACGAGTTGATAGTATCTACCGAGCAAGTGGATGACAACTTGTCATTTCATCTACCGTTGTACCAAGCATTTATGATGAATGTTTCATCAAAAAGGGAAAAAGTTGATCTCATTCTTCACTACGAACTTTGAGCTAAGTTATCTTCTGCGATTCAAGAGAAAGCTTAAAGCAATTTCGAGCAAATTTTTTTTAAGAGCGAAGAATCTGTTCAAAATTTCTCCTCACTTACCAAGTAGCAATGGCATCTGGAAGCAGCAGCTCCAAGGCAAAGAGAGGCTCAGAAATGCTAGTTAAAGGTGTGGAATGGAAGGCACCGAACTTCAAATTGGCACCAGCAATTGTAGAATCACTTGATCCTAACGGTGCCTAGTCTCAAATTCCTTCAAAGGTACTCCTTGTAAATGATATTCACTCTCATTTCAAATGTTCCAATCAAGAACTTGGAAATCTAGAAATTGATAATGCCCTAGGAGAAATGAGCGTAGATAGAAATTTGAAACCCGAGCATAAGCATCTTGAAACAAAAGGGTTAACCCACATTTCACATATGCCAAGAAATTTTCAAATTAAATGGGTTAGGTATGTACTCAGTCGGGTTCACAATGGGAAATTATGGTTAGAGCAACCAGTGCTTATCACAAAGAAAATGATTAACAAGATTACTGACCTTCCCATATTGAGCAAAGCTAAGACTACCAAAACCCTAGGTCGGGAAGAATTGCAAAGGCTAACCCAGGCAGAATGGGATGGTAGAGGACTTAAGCTTAGTACAGTAGCTCACGCTAAGTTAAGATTTGGTATTCACGTCATTGCTCATAAAATTTACAGTTCCAGCCATCCAAACAGTGTACCTTGCGAAGCAGTAGATTTAGCATATAAGGTAGTAAAGAAGAATGTTGAGTTTGATCTGTTTGAATTGCTTTTGTCTCAATTTAATAAAAATATGGAAAACATAAGGACTTCAAAGAACAATTCCTACAAATTCAGTTCACTTTTGATCTGTTTATTTTTCTATGTTCAAAAGTCTTTTCCATCAAAAGGATTAGTAGTATGGAGAAAAGATATTCCCATTCTCTATCAAATAAATGAGTTTATTGCAGAGTTCGGTGAAAATTTTGACAATGTTTTGGATAATTACTTTGAAGATTTTAAGGAAAGAATGAACAATAGGTTCTGGATTCCACCAAAATTGGTTGAGGAATATAAATAAGATGTATGCTTTATGGTAGATTGTGACAAAGTATACATACAGGCAGTCAGGCCCCGAGTTGCATGGGTGAAACCTCTTCCTTATGAGGTTAATATTGATGAAACTAGAGATATCATAGAAGCACTGGTGAATGAACTAGTAGACCCAAAGCAGCCAGTCTTTGGAACTTATGATGAAGCTAAAGCTAGAATTGAGCTTTCAATCAAAATCTCTCAGGTCATTAGAAAAGGAAAGAGGAAGATTGCAAAGCTAAAAATAGAACTTGGTCCTCTAATGATTACTGAAGGGAAAGGAGAAGATGATGAAGAAGAAGAGGAAAATGAGTCAGAAAAAGAAGAGGAGCCTCAACGAAAGAAAGGTAAGGTGATTATCACCAAACCTAAAATGCAAGCTACTGTAGTCTTCTCCAAAAGAACAAGACAGGGGAAGAAGGAACCTATATTTGTCAAGCCTCCACTCACATTTGAGGCAAGGTTGAAGCAATTAGAAGAAGGTACTAGCTTCACAAACTTCAAAGCATTGAAGTTTGAGACAAGAACATAACAGGAGAAAATGCAGATTGAGGAGTTGGTATTAAATAAAATGGGAAGATGGAAATACTCTCCAGACGAGATTGCCTCTCAGATCCCTAAAGAGCTACTGGAGAGGTTGCAACCAAGATGGGAAATTGCAACCAAAACTGTCAAAGATATCTTTGAACAAACCCTAAAAAATAACCTGTCGAGTCTCACTGATGTAGAAGTGAAGAAATCACTGAAAGATCATGAAGGTAATATGATGATTAGATTTCACACTTGTTTGATACTTATCAAAGACATTGAGCATGTTGTCAATGATGCAACAAACATGTGGAAACATATCTATCATCTACATAAATCCAGTGAGGATATTGTTGAAATCAAGGACAATGACAGTAGTGATGATGATATTGAAGATATTCTAGGGGATCTGCACTCAATGATGATAAATGTTGAGGAAGAATTTAAGGAAGATGAAATGGAGGAAGAAGACAAGGAAGATGAGGAAGAAGAAGTTGATCAAGCTAAGGAGGAAGATGATCCTATAAAAATTGCAGCCAAAGTCGTTGCATCTCTTCCTCACTCTCCACCTAAAGCAGCTACATCAACTATGGAGATAGCCTCTACTAGTGAGATTGTGTGCACAACAACTTCATCAATTGCTTAATCTTCACCTGTCTCCTCTCAGCTTCGAGTACCATCTATGCAAGTATCTACCACTTCATTAACTGAGCTATAGCCATCTTCATTAACTGAGGCATCATCAGCTACAATAGTAAGTTCATCAGGCATATCAACTTCTACTGTAGAGTGTACAATAAGTGTACCCATTAGTACTTCAATTTTGACAACTTCATCTACTCCAATTTTTGCATCTGTTAGTTCTCCCATACCAACCTGTACATCAATCTTGGGAAGAACATCAATTTTTGATACTGTTAGCACTTCTCTCAGTTTTCCTCTAGCTAGTCCTATTCCAGTTTTGTCAGCCAATCTAGCCTCATCAACTATTGTTTCAGATTCAAAAGGAAAAGGTGAAGTCACTGTAGGAAAAGCAAAAAGATACATGATTTCCAGCAAGGCAGTGGATGAGGAAATAGACTTGGATAAGGACATTATAGTTCCTAAGATAGATCTAGATAATGCATCAGTTGATGAAATGAGAATAGTTAGTCAACTATTAGATTAGAAGGCAAGGCACAAACAACTAAGGCATGAAAGAGACCAGGAATATAGTATTATTGAAAGTGCTAAGAATATTCTAATAGAGGCTATAGGTGTTGAAGTAGATTCTACTCAACACATTTTGATTCAGTTAGAAGAGGCTATATATAAATTCAATGAGGATACCTCCGGCCAAGAAAAATTGATTAAAAAAGTAGAGAAGAAATTTGACAATAAGGTGCTTGAGCACATTGCTCAGCATATTGCATTAAAATAGGTAGAACTGTCTACAATTTTGAGTAATTTTGAACATTCTTTTAATAATGTAACTTCACTTTTTGGTAAAATATGTGATGTTACCGAGTATACTAAGGAAATCAAAGAAAAGTTGAATAAAATTGATGAGGATATGAAGGTCAGTGCACAAATGTTGCAGCTTGACCACAGTTCAAGTTCATCCCATCATCTCAGAATAAGATTTTTGTCAGAGAAACAGGCAGAATTGTTAAGAGAGGAAGCAAGGATCGGGTGTACTCTGATTGACATCCAAAATATGATCCTGGACACAATGCAGAAGCATATTGCCGATTCCAAAACATTGATTCATGACAAAAACTTCTCAATTGCAGATCATATGATTGAACTCTTTGCAGAAGTTCAAATAGCACTCTCCACCAGCAAACTTTTGCAAGAAAATTAGGATAAGACATTGGCTCTTATTCTTAAGATACATTCTGAGTTTATCTCTCATTTTGGTCTCTCTGTGTAAATATATATTGTTTAATTTGGCATTATTGTCAAAAAGGGGGAGATAGCACACTCCAAGAGATAAAATTGTGAAAATATGTGTAATAACTTGTAAATACTGTGCATATTTTATGGGGGAGATACATGTAAGGAAAATATGTGTAAATAAGACTTGCAAAGAGCAATTTTGAAAATTTAGAACTGTATGTCTATTTTTTTTTTGCACATAAACTTTGAATCATAATTATTTTTGTCACTAATGCCAAAGGGGGAGATTGTTGGCATTATTTTCCATTAGTGACAACATTCATCTCACAGTTCACACCAAGTAATACAGTTCACACCGAGTAACACAGTTCAAACCGAGCACTGGAAACATAGTTCAAACTGAGCACTGGCAACGCAGTTCAAACTGAGCACTGGCAACACAGTTCAAACCGAGCATTGGCAACACAGTTCAAACTGAGCATTGGAGACATAGTTCAAACCGAGCATCAAATTCACAATGTCAATTGAGAAAAGTTGCACTTAGTGTCAACTGAGTAAAGTTGCACTTAGTGTCAACCGAGTAAAGTTTCACTTAGTATTAACCGAGTGAGGAAGCACTTAGTGATAACTGAGATCAGGAGGTTATCAAAGAAGTTAGTTTCCACTGAGTGACACTATATCTATCGAGTCACCAATGGTTACCAAGTTCCAGGCAACATTGTATGAATAGTATGAACCGAGCCCCTACCTCTACCGAGTGCATGACGATGCCGAGTAACGTAGTGGATGTCGCGTATCAGAAGGTCACAAAGTCTGTCTAAAGAACTCGAGTTTATTTTACCATTTGGCCGACTCAGTTATATTTTGTTCACTTGTGTTTGGCCGACCTTGCATGAATAATTATTGGAACGGTATATATACAATTGACACATTAAAAAAAAAAAGAGATAGAATATTGCACAAAGGAGGGACATAAGATATGATATGCAAATTCATCAGCAGAAAAGAATACTCAGCAAGGTCTACAAGGAGCGGAAATGATTTCATCAATCACAGAAGCTGATCTACAATAAAGAACTTAGTCAAATTGTAAGTTGATCTGTTGGTTCATCCTAATAGGTGAATCATTTTTTGTAAATCCTTTAACAGGGTAGACTTAACCGTCTTTATTCAAATCTCTTAACAGAGTGCATACTTATAAAGTATGTTTGTAAATCCTCTAACAAGGTGGATCTAGCAATCCTCTATGCTCCTAATAGGGCAAATCACCAGAAGTGATCATTCTAAGCCTTAATCGGCCAACTTCATACTGCAGTAACGAAGCTTTGTGGGTATCATCCCCACCCCAGTTTTACTTTCTATTTTTGGAAGGTTTCTGGGTCACCAAATCTCTGTGCATATATGGTTTAAATATTTAATAGTTTTTTTTATGCAACAGGATAGATGATTAAATGTTGTGTATGGTTGACTTAAAAGTTTTATTGTTACTAATTCACTCCTCCCCTCTCAGTAACCTATTATATCTTGAATGTTTCCAACAATAGACATGCTCGGTTCGTGCCTTCTTCTTTCATGGAGGTTCTTCAGATCTACAATTTTCTTTCAGATGACACATTTTGCGACTTCTTCATGCTTCAATGATGCTTTTCACGATCACTCCTTATTCCTATTTTAAGGGACATTTCCCTAGTTGGAGTCTTCCTCAGTTCTTCACTAGGTTCTTACCTCTTTTTGGGGGAGGGTTTTTCCCATGTGGTTTTCTCTCTTTCCCCATTTTACAGAGGTTGCATCTATTGCATTATTCATGGGTACCTAACATGGCCTTTTTGCCAAGATCCATTCTGCATTTCATCTTAGTTTTGTGAGCTTAAGGCATTCCTCTAAGTTGTACTTAAGGGGGGGTGTTAGAGTAAATAATTAATTTACTAATTATTTATTCTATTTACTTAAGCTTACTTAGGTAAATGCATTTTATCGATTAACTGTAGTCTAGGAGTTTGTTATAAGTTGTTGACAATATGGGAGTTTGTTCTCTCCTAAGTCACACTTATCCTCTCACATTGTTCGAGGACTTTCCACCTAATTTGGATGTATGCTTAATTGTCACACTTATCTCCTAGCATCTTCTAGCTCATTTTGGAAAATTCCTTGAGCTCTTTACATTCAGGTTCCCTAATTATATTCTTACATCAACAACATCTCATTCTTATTGTAAATACATTTTTTCTTGTGTTTGCATATTTTCTCTCTCATGTTTGTTTAGGGTTTTTCCCTTGCTCCTCGCTCTTCCTTCCTTGGCTTCTCTTTGATAGGTTTTCGCATGCAGGTGATCTTGGGTGTCTTCAGAGTTGGATTTCATCAACTCCAAGACCAAGTCAATAATTTCATCAAGTCAACTAAATTCAACTATCTAACTTTTCCATGGGGCCCTATGTCTTCCTTTTATGTTGACCTGTGTCTATACCTATTTAAGGCTTTGCAACTCATTCTCCTTAATTGCATGGCCTTGCAAAACCAAAATGTCTTTACATCATGCCTTATCATTGATTTGTAGCTCTTTATCATTCTATCCATCTAGCCATTGCAACCTTATGAAAATCATAAAATTGGCCTTCTCTCACCCTCGCTGTAGTTTGGACTTAATAAACCTTTAACCCTATGATGATCCGAAGCTTCATCATTGCCTTTTTCACTTGATCAGAACCACTAGACACAAACATGTTTTAACCATGTGACCTCATGAACACTACCTTGGATGACTACTATCTCTCTTCATATCTTTGCAATTAAAATTTAAACTATAGATGAGACCTCGCGATTTTACACTAGCCCTTAAACTCAACACTTCTTTGTTCACAACCTCCTGGTGTAGGAGCACCTAAGGAAAGGTAAAACCCTAAGTCAAATTTTATTTTTTAAATGGTCTAACCAACCATTGGGGCAATAAGGACTACTAATAAAGTTGCAAGATGTTTTTAGGTGGTTTAGTTTGATAGGTTTTTGACTAAGAGTTTGATTATGTCAATTAGGTCTTAATAAAGGGAAAATTGCAAAAGTTTCTCTAAGAGGAAAAATAAGGTAAAATTACTTAAAAGGAGGCAAGGATTATGTAAAGGTGGTCCTTAGAAGTTATAAGGTTATCCTAGGAGGATTGGTAACATCCTATGCAAATTTGAAGAGTCTAGGAGCAAAATTGCAAAAGTTGTCAAAAGTTGCATTGACAACTTTTAGATAGTTTTGCTAAATCAACAAATTGGGTAGTTATGGTTGGAACTATAGGCTAGGATGGAACATTATGTCTATTTAAGACTTTTTCCAATCATTTTCAAGGGTTGGAAAAATTGGATGTACATATACCACCTGTAGTAGGACAATTTGCATGTTTGAAGTGTAGTTTTGGAACTTGGTTGAAGTTTTTGGATTGAATAAAGAATTGTTTTGAGGGAATAACATTTTGAATTCATGTTTTGAATCTATGTATGTATATATATATATATATATATATATATATATATATATATATATATATATATATATATATATATATATATATATATATATATATCAAGTGCATTTTTGATAGGATTTAGAAAATTATTTGTTTCTTGTGAACCTACTATCCAGTTTTGTGTTTCACTTATGAAATGGGCGATGGCTTGAGTTTCCTTAGTCTAATAACCATGGCTCTTGGAAACCAAGTATTTTACTTTGTATATATTGTAAATATGTCTTATGGAGTTTTTGGAAGGCCTTTTTCTATTTTTACAAGAAAGCCCTAGGCAAGAAAATAAGCTTGGCAAGCTGCAAAAGAGAAGCTTGTAAAGAAATTTGTAAGGAACAATGGATTGATATGGATCAATATTGACTTGGAAATGTAGGAGTAGTGAATGAAGGTAGTATAATTCATAGGAGGAGCTTGTAAAAGGAGTTTGACACTTGGAGAGGAAGAAACACTAACATTTCCCTTGAAACCATTAAAAGTAGGGTTTTTTGAATCCATACAGTACAAGCATCACTGGAGGCGAAGATCTATAAAATATTCAAGGGTTGGTCATATGAAACAAAAGTATAGTATATGAAAATGTACCTTGTTAAGGTATTTTGTGAGTTATAGCACTTTTCTTGTTTCTAGGAGGACTAAAAGGGGCTCTTAGGGCTATAAGGCCTAACTAGGCAAATTTATGATTTGAGTGCAAGAATATTAAAAGAATAGTGTGAAATGATGAGGAATGCCTTGAAAACCTCATTAGGAGTGTTCTAACTTATTTATGAGGGTCTTGATATTCATGGAAAGTTTTGGTACTTCTAAGCCAAAGAAGGCATTTGGAAGAATTGGGAGAATCGCATTGGAGTTTTGAATTAGTGGAGAGTTTCTTGAGTAAAGGGGATTGTAGAGATATCCTCTTAGTTAGGGTTAAGAGAGAAGAATATATAGTGGGCTAATGGTAGCCTAAGAAGAGCTATAAATATTTTAGTAGAAGAAGCTCCCCATCAAAGTGGTATCAGAGCCATAAGATTTGGCTTGTGGTGGTATGCTATATTCCATTGAATCAAGTGGATCTTCCAAGATGGTGATCAATGTAGAGTTGGCCAAGGAAGTGGATGAGTAGAAGAAGATTTAGAAGAAAAGACCATGGTTCTAGATGAGGCCCTAGAGGAGGTTAAAGACAAGTTGAAAGAGATAGAGGATGTAGCCCAAGCTAAGGAAGATGAAGAATTCAACAAGGGTAAAGATAAAGTTTTTTTGGAGGATGAAATCCCTACACTAGATCCTCCACTTGGTGAGTAATAACCATTCCTAAAGGATCTCAAATAATTTTGGGAGAAGATTCTAGAGAATGTGTCTTTATTTCATGGAAAGATGGATCAAAGGTAGTCTTAGAAGGACTTGAAAGAGGTAAGAACTACTTTGAGTGTGAGGGGACTATAGAGGCCCAAAAGGTGAGGTTTAAAAAGTCTAGATTGAAAGGTCAAGTCTTAACATGGTGGAAGTTTGTGTATGAAGAAAGAGAAAGTGAGGGGAAGAAGCCTATAAATAATTGGAAGGCAATGGTGGAAAAGATCAAAGAAACATACCTACTAGAGGATTATGAGATTTAGATCCATAAGAAGAGGAAAAGTCTCAAGCAGAAGGAACTTGATGTGGCTACCTACATTAAAGAGTTTTAGAAGTTGGCACTAAGAGAAAGAGTGCAAGAAGTAGAGAGTATCAAAGTTGCAAGGTACATGAATGGCCTTAAATGGTACATATATGATGAGTTGAGTTTGTTTAGCCTCACCACACTTCAAATTTGTTTTCAAATGGCTAGGAAGGTGGAGGAAAAACTAAGGAAGAAAGGGGACTCCAGTTCTATGAACAGAGGTAGAGGAAAGGACTTTAGAGGTGGCTCAAGGGGAGGCTATAGTGGTAGGAATACTAAGAAAAGAAACTATGGAGACTCTAAGTGGATTGAGTAGTCTAGTGAGACTAGTTAGAGAGGAGGTTCTAGAAGAGGTAGAGGATCCAACAATGGTAGCAGAGGCATATGTCTAATCAATATAACACCCTTTTAGTTGTAGGATTGGACATCCCTTACTACCAAAGTACTATGCTAATTTTCATTAAATGTCAATCCGGGAGCATGGACTTGAGATGATGTCTGCAAAGTATATGCTCTAGTTTTCACTAAAAGTCACTACTACTTTGAATGCAATAAATGTTAAGGAAATATATTTTATCCAAAGGAAAGATGACTATCAAATACTTAGAAGGAAATTCTAATTATTTAGCCATATATCTATGCACCTACTGCTATAGGAACAATGACTGGTTCTGTTTCCAGTGGCTGCAGGAATAGCAGTTCTTAACTCTAACTTAGAAAACTGAGTCTAACTTCTACTCACTAAAGTAAAACTCCACCTTCCGCATGGGCCCCCACGAAAGAATGAAGGAAAGAAAAACTCAGATAAAAGTGTAGAAACTCAACAAAGGCATGTATTCATCAAATATGTAGTATTACAATAACTTAGGAAAAATAGTAAGATGTCTATCAACTTTGTCTGTCTATTCACTACCTAACCTCATAGATACATATGAGGTCTTATTTATAGAGAAGAACAAAAAACTCCTAAAACTACGACTTCCTCATGAAAGAAATTTAGTTACAACTTTAAGACTGCAAACATGCAATTGGAAAGACATTAATTCTCCCTTAAATTTCCCACAAATATAGAGATCATAGAAAATGCTAGATTTTCTCATTTCTCTATCTTCAAACAGCTTTCCAGGAATCTAGGTATCGTGCTTTGCATGTTTAACTAATTTCTTTTATGCTTACTTCCTTGCTTGACTGCTTTATCAGGTCCCACTTGGTTATTTATTAAAACAGGTCCCTTCTGACTTTTTCACCAAGTCTTCTAGTTGCAACGGTGTCATAACGCTTCTCCTTAATGTCATCAATGCTTTAGCACTAGTCCTTCATAGTTTGTTTAACTCCACTTTGCTTGTATCTTGTGATCAACATTTAATACACACAAGACTTCCCACAAACATTTATTAGTTTATAAATAAAAGGCATTAATTATTCAACTAACATTTTTTGCAATCTCTTCAGCTACAGGAAGATCTACCCACATCAAACATTCATGAAGAAAGATTTTTACCACAAAATGAACCCCTTTTTAAATATAATTCTGATTATCATTTTATGCCCTATATCCATACTTTATACATCAGAAGTTAAAAACATTTATACTAAAGGATGATAAAGTTCAGCATGTTATAGACAAATGTTCACAAAAATGGCTAATAAAACTTCTATTTCTTCATTTCATCATTTTCATCCCCAACCGTCCTGAGGTTGGTCCCTTCAGTATCTATAAATTTCTGATCCTCATCTGTAGTCTGAGGTCATTGGCAATTTTCTCTCCTGATTCATGAGCTCTGTAATTGAAATATCCATGATTTTGTTTCAATCTTTCCCATTTCTGTTCTTCAACAATCATGTTATATTCAACAAAAAAATCATATTTTCCAAGCATAGGATGCAAAAGTATTGGCGGTTGGAAATGAAGAAGTACCCAATAATTTTTTTGATTTCTTCCCAATGTCAGATACCTAGGCATCCTGCTGATGGCTAATTCCAAATTTTGGGGAGAGTGCAACTCCCTAGTTTTCAGGTTTTCTGACAATCGAATCCATCTTTGAAGAGAAGCTTGTATAGCATCAGGGGAATTTTCAGAACAATGTTGCTCCCAATCCAGAAATGCATGTTTATGAATGAGGTGGATTTTTGTAGTAGCACTTTGATTATTGCTAATGGAAAGCCAATCAAACAATACTCTATAAGTGTTCTGTATTTTTGGCCAAATATAGAATGGTTCAAACATTTCCTTTTCCCTATAAGGAGCAGCCGGGTTCTCTCGACTGATCTCATTCTACATCCATGACATAACGGCCCTAAACTGTACATCTCCCACATATAACAATGAATTCCAATCTTTATCATCTGGTATAACAAAATTACGAATATATAATTCATACAGGAGATTCTTTAGAGTCATTGGAACTGAATTGAATGTTGCATTAAATTCCTGAGGAGTATGTAAAGAAGGGTTCAATCCCTGAGTAATTCGAGACAACTAAAAATTAATCATTTGCTCCTTTAGGAACAGTGTATAAACTGGAGATGGGGACCTGATATTTATAAGCTCTGGAATGAGCTCGGTGATCTTTGTGACACGTTGCTGCAGGAACTTAATTTCATTATCCTTTTCTTCAATTTGTTGTGCTTGTTCCCTGATAGTTCTGAGCATTTGTTTTTTTTCTAAATTCCAACTTGCTTTCTCCCATTGAAATTGTTGGTACAGATTAAAGCTGGCTGTTAACGGAGTGGAAATGTTTGGTGGTGTATGATGACGGACAATAGGTCTATAATCTTCAAGGTAGTGCTCAAGATGATGGTGGTTAGTAGTGCTATCATCCTAAGAATGTTGTTGTTCAAAAAAATCATTATGTTGACAAGTAACAGTGTTATCAACTTTTTCTGAAGGGGCAATGGCTACAGGATAGGGTGCAATAGTCATTTGTTCTTGAAATGTTTCAAAAATTTCTTGAACCATTTCTTGTGCAACAGATGGATATTCCTTTGGTGTTAGATTATTAGTTTCCTTCGCTGGGTGTGCAACCTTAGGCACTATTTCTTCTAAGGACTCTTTGTCACTATGAACATTAATAGGACTATTCGGTTTGCAAAAATTTCCTTAGGATTATTTTTATGTTCAGGAGTAGGTGCTGTATGCTTTGGTGACTGTGCAGGTGTAGGTATTGGAGTTTCAATATCAATAGGTGGTATAGGAGGCTCAGTAGGTGGCACAGGAGGTTTAGTTCTTATATTCACCCTAGACATTCTGGTGACTCACCGTAGGGTAGAAATTGGTGTCTTTCCCTTATCAATAGATTTCCTTTTATTTGGGTTAAGTGCAAGTTCTTGTGATACTGGAGGCACTTCTTCTGAACCTTCCTCTGAGGCAACTGTGTGTGATTTTCTCTTCCTAGGAGTTGAGGCTTCTACAGTTGAAATTTTCCTCTTTGTAGTTTTAGGTGTAGAAGCAAAAGCCAAAGCTTCTTGAGCCATTCTATATGCTACCTTTTTGACTCCTATAGCAATTTTCTCTCTTGTCCCTACTCCTTGCCCTTTAGGTCCAACCATTTTAGGTCCCTCTGGCCTTAACTTTACAAAATCATCCGATGTTCCCAAATGCTGCCTAGTCAACTCTTTTTCAATTATAGCCCTAATCAAGCAATGGTGGGATACTAACTGGGTTTTGCCTTGCTGTACATAGGTAGCTTGCCTTTTGATGATATTATAAAGGAAACTTGGAAGATTTATAGGACAATCCCCATGCCGCAAACCACTCAAAATTTTGAAATGAACAACATGCAAATAGGAATATCTTCCTTCACAGGTAAAATATCTTATGATAAATTCAGCAGGGTGGATAAATTGCAGAGGGAGAGATAACCGTAATGTACCTTTCTTTTTATTTTCCTCTAGCCAAGGATCTCCCAGTACTAAGAATTTATCTTTTGCTTGTCATGCATCCATGTCCTCTGTCCAACGTTCTCCAATTGTGGGTAACCAAGAAACTTCTGCCACCACTTATTCGATGAATTCTACCCGAATACCCTTAATAGTTGCATCTCCATCCCTCAATGTATTATGAAATTGGAGTGCAATTTCTTGATCAAACTGCTTCAAACTAAGACAATAAGCCAGCCAACCTCATTGTTGAAACAAACTACATGTGGCCAGGTCTGCCAGTAAGACTCTTTGATCTGCTCGTTCATGCCCTGAGGTTCTCCACCCATATTTTTGAAAAAAAAATGCTAATACAAGCAATTTCATTGCAAGTGATTTTGAAAGTATGGGTAGTGATAGCTATAGGGGTTTCAACAAAGGGAAATTGAAATAATTCAATATTTTCCAAACATTACATCCTTCAGTACTTCATGATGGCATTTTAATCACCAAACCATAATGGAAATAAAGATTATGCTAAAAAACATACGCCATATTAATGAGGAGGTATGCGAAATCATGATTTAATATTATTTCACACCTTTCGAAAGTACAAAGGGTTGCCAGCTCATTACTAAAATGAGCCTTCCCCATACATCTTATATGCTAACTTAAGATTTCCTTGATTTTGCATTCATGGTTGATTTCCCCTCCCCCCAAACTAGCAGAGACTGGTTCCCACCAGACCGTAAAGATTGCAAATTCTGAAAATTGAAATAACATGCTTTCCTAAATAAATAATAAATGAAATAAATAAATGCAAAGGGGTCGAGTGTGACTGACCTGAGGTGTGATAGGAAGGATGAACCGAAAAGTCCCTTTTTAGAGAAAGAAAGTGAGATGGAATGATGATGGAAAGACAAGAAGATGGGATGGAATGAGCTGGAAAAGGAATGAATTTTCGCATGAGCGTGAATTTTTTTTTATTATGAAGGCCTTGAAAATAAATTCAAGGGGCTACAGGCATCTGAGTGGAAGCCTTAGATGAAGTGGCTATAGGAAGAGATGTTTCTTTTGTTGTGCACTATTGAAGAAATTCTTCTCTAGTTGCTGGTTTATGATATAACTTCAAGCTATGCCCATTAACCAGGAGTTTGAATCTAACCAGATCAATTGTTGATAGTTGAATTGCTCCATTGTAAAAAATTGTAATGATTTCATAGGGACCAAGCCATCGAGTTTGAAATTTTCCTTGGTGATGCTAATATCACGAAGCATACAGGAGTGCCCAATCACCAACAGATAATTCTCTGTCTTTAATGAATTTATCATGCCATTGCTTTCTTTGACTTTGAATTAATTCTATGTTATGAAGAGCTAATTTTTGCCATTCATCCAACTCATTGAGATGCAGAATGTGATCCTGTTGTGCTACAAGAAGGGTAATATCAAGTTCTAAAGCTGTCCACAGAGTTTTATGTTCAAATTCAATAGGCATAACAACTGTCTTTCCATATAAGAGTTGGAAAGGCGTAAACCCAGTAGTAGATTTCCATGTTGTTCTGTACGTCCATAAGGCTTTAGGAAGTTTTTCTGCCCAATCTTTATGATGCAAAGATAGTATTTTTGTGAGAATATGTTCCAGCTCTCTATTTGTTACTTCTACCTGTCCATTGGCTTGTGGATGATATGGAGATGATTTTCAATGCCAAATTTTATATTCCTCCATGAGTGCTACTATCAGGTTAGATGTGAACTAAGGCCCTTGATCTAATTGTAATTCTCTTGGAATGCCAAATCTGGTAAAGATACATTCATACATAAACTTTGCAACAATATTGTCACGGGGATGCTTCATGGGTTTTGCTTCAGCCCACTTAGTAACATAAACAGTACAAACCAATATGTAACTTTTCCCTTTTGATGGTGGTTCAATAGGGCCAAAAAAATCAATTCCCCATTTATCAAATGGTTCTACTACTATCTGTGGCTGCAGGGACATTTCACCTGTTTTGCTCAGTCTACCCATTCTTTGACATTTATCACATTTTTTTGTATACTGAGCTACATCTTTGTGAAGTGTAGGCCAATAATAACCTGTATTTAGAATCTTTAATGCAGTTCATTTGTTAGCAAAGTGTCCACCATAGGGCTCATCATGACAAGCACGAAAAACATCATATGTTTCATCTTCTCTAAGACAGTGTCGTGTTACCTGATCTAGTCTAGTATAAAACATGAATCCTGAGATCCATGAGAAATTAAAACTCTTTTCTAATAGAAATCATTTTTCTTTTGTAGAAAAATATAAAGGAGTTTTTCCAGTAGTTAAATAGTTGGCAATATCAGCATACCAAGGACTGTGTGTTGATAAAAGGAAGAGATATTCATCAGGAAAGCTATCTTCTATGGCTGCAAGATCATCAGGTGTTTGAAGACGAGACAAGAAATCAGCCACAACATTTTCTTTACCTGGCTTGTCAATAATGGTAATGTCAAATTCTTGCATTAGTAACAACCATCGAGCCAATCGTCCAGAGATTGCTGGCTTGTTCATCAAATATTTGATAGCAGAGTGATCTGTATGTACAAAGATTTGGTATCCTGTAATGTAATGTTTGAATTTGTTCAGAGCATAAATTTCAATAAGCAGTTCTTTTTCTGTCACCATGTAGTTATACTTGGCTCCTTGAAGATTTTTGCTGATATAGTAAATTGCATGTTCTACTAAATTTATCTTTTGGCCAAGTACCACTCCAATGGCATGATCTGAAGCGTCTGTGTGTATATGAAAAGGTAACTCCCAATTTGGTCCTCGAAGCACTGGTGCTATTGAGAGGACTTCCTTAAGCTGTAGGAAAGCTTTTGTACACTCTGAATCCCATACAAACTATGCATCTTTTTGAAGCAATTTGTATAAGGGTGCTGCAATTTGACTGAAATCTTTGATAAAACATCGATAATATCTCGCATGTCCTAAAAAACTCCTAACTTCTTTCAATTTAGCTGGTACAACTAGTGTATGTATGAGTTCTATTTTTGCTGGATCTACTTCAATTCCTTTAGGAGAAATAAAGTGTCCCAAGACCACTCTTTCTTGCTTCATAATAAAGCACTTTTCACTGTTTAAAGACAAATTGTAGTCTTTGCATCTTTGTAAAACCTTGTCCAAGTTTTCCTTGGCTTCTTCAAATGTTTGCCCATATGTGGTGAAGTCATCCATTTACACTTCTAAACAATTTGCAGATATGTCAAAAAAAATGCTAATAATAGCTCGTTGGAAGGTTGCAGGTGCATTGCATAGACCAAATGGTAGGACAGAATAAGCAAATGTTCCCCATGGACATGTGAATGTTGTCTTGTCCTGATCTTCTGGTGCTATCTGGATTTGATTGTAACCACTGAACCCATCTAAGAATGAAAAATATTTCTTTCCTGCAAGATTGTCAAGCACTTGATTGACAAAAGGTAATGGAAAATGATCCTTCTTGGTAGCCAAATTAAGTTCTCTATAATCTATGAAAACTTGCCATTTTCCCCCCTTTTTGGGAATAATAACTAATGGTGATACCCATTGGCTATCGAAAATAGGATATATGAAGCCAGCATTGAGTAACTTTTGCAATTCATTTTTGACAATATCCCTTAATGCTGGGTTTATCCTACGCCGAGGTTGTCTCACAGGTTTATAATACAGATTGATATAAATTCTATGGCTACAGAGTGCAGGATCCAAACCTTTCATATCTATATACTCCCAAGCAAAAGCATCCTGATTCTTTTGTAACAGCTACAGTGTATCATGATGTTGTGCCTGAGATAAGGACTTGCTTATATTTAATTCTCTTCCTGGAATGATTGTTGTTTTGGCTACTTTTTCAGCCATTGAAATTTGCACAATTGGTTGTGAATCTATCTCATGTGGCAGGAGTGAATGCAGCTCATTAGATAAAGGTAGAATGCTTTCTAAGACATACTCTTGTGTAGAAGATGCTTCAGGTTGTGTTCCATACTCATTTAGTATAATAGAAGAAATGACATCATCTTCCTCTTTGATGTTTACAAATGAGTCCCATGAGATCATCATCAATTGTTGAATAGAATCTATGTCCATATCAGAGTCATCCATATTTGGCCAGACAACTTGATCATCCTGCAACAAAGGCTGAGCAAGAGAATACAAGGTCAAATTTTTAGTGTTTGTTCCATCTAAAATAGTCATTTTCCCTAATTGACATGCAATATAAGCATCTGCTATTGCTATCCATGGTCATCCTAAAATGATAGGGTAGCCTCCAGTACTTGTTTTTGGAGAGAGTACAACAAAATCAACTAGATACTCCCATGAATGTAATATGACAGTGACATCTTCTAGCATACCATTAGGAATGATGGTAGAACTATGTGCTAATTGCAAGATTGTTGGCGTCTGCCTGAGACCAATGATACTTAATTTGGACACCACTTCCTTGGTTATTACATTGATGGATGCTCCTAGGTCTATTAAGACATTCTGTACTTGTACTCCTTGAATGGTGAGGGTTACTACTGGGCTACTAGGGTCTGCATACTTAGGCATTTTGCACTTATCAAGCATAAGATCAGAGAGTTGTCCAAGGACATGGATAGTCTTTGGGTCTTTCTTTTTCCTTCCTGGCTTTTTAACACAGGCTTCTTTGATGACTTTTGAATATATAGGTACTTCCTTGATTGCATCAAGTAAGGGAATTTTTACCATCATTTTCTTGAGTTGCTTGAGAAAATCTAGTGTAGCTTGATTTTCACTTGGCAGTATTTGCTTTGTTAACCTGCTAGGAAATGGTGGTGTTTTGGCTACAGGAGAAACAATGGTGGTAGGTTATTGAACTGACTCAGCACTCGTATCATCTATTTCTGTTATAATGGACTACTGAGGTGAGGCAAGCATTGTTCTAGATCTTAGATGAATATCATTTAGGGTAATGGAATAACTTTATTGTTGGGCTGAAGGTTTTGTACTATTAGGGTTAGGTGCAGGTTGTGCAGGTAACTGTGGCTATTTTGGAGGGGCTGTATTGGTTGCAGGAGGCATTAAGGCTTGCTGTTGAAGAGGTTGAGTCAAAGCCAGCTGCTACCAATTTTGGGTTTGCTGCCAACCCTGCTAAGGTTGGTGCCATCCTTGGTTAGGCTGCTGCCACCTTTCGTTGGTCTGTGGCCAACGTTGGTTAAGCTGCTGCCAACCTTGGTAAGGTTGCTGCCAACCTTGGTAAGGTTGCTGCCAATGATTATAATTACCATGTTGTTGTTTCCATTGACTATTACTACCATAATTATGGAGTGGGTCTTGAGGAATACTTGATCTTGGAGCCCATGGCCTCCGTTGAGCAACATAAAAGACATCCCCATCTTCATCAATTGTCTTGAACTCAGTAGGCACATGCTATGATTCCACGCTAGCAATAGGATTACATCGGCAGTTACATTTCTTTTCTTTGCAATGGGGGCAATATTCTGCCAACATACTATCAACATCTTTCTTCTTTCTACGTGCTTGCATGGTATCCAATTGTGTAGCAACATCATTAATGATGTATTTCTTGAAATTTGACAAGAGGTTTAACAATTCTGTCTTGGATACTCCTATCCCAGGAGTCTTTTGGAGTAAATCCCTCAAACCTCATCCTTTTTGTTGTTGTTGCTTTGGAATAGTTTAAACAAATATTCTAGATTTCAGCCCATGTCTTCTGTATAATGTCACCTCCAGCCATTAAGTCTAAAGCTTGCATACTCCTATCATGTACTCCTTTTAGAAAGAGATGCTTTTGAAACTCCTCATTCAGCTGATGTTGTGTGTTGCACTGTAGGTTAAACATGAACCGGGCAACATAGTCCTCCAAAGTCTCATCCTCGTTTTGTGTCATTTTAAAAATGTCATCTCCTTTCAAATCAAGGCCTTTGCAATATTTCTTATATTTATTAAGGAACATATTACTCATAGTTGGCCAATCTATCACAACATTGGCACCTAAACTCATAAACCATCTCAAAGCAGCTTTTTTGATTGTTGATGGAAATAATTTTAGCTTATGGGCATCAGTTGTGTAGTCATAACTTCGAAAAAGGATGTTGAATTCAAAGAGAAAAGTTTTTGGATCTTCAGTAATAAGGCCATAAAATTTAGGCAGGGCAGCTGAGGGTATATTTTTCAAATTTTGATTACCCTACTAAGGAGGAATTAGAAAGGGAAAGGTAGGTTGAGCTACTGCCATTTGTAGATGTCCTAGTGGTGGCTGATAAATGACTAGAGCTAATGGATTATCTTGATATTCTGGCTTAACACAAAGATTATTCAAATGAAAAGATTCTTTAGATGTGGTTGGTGATTGTACTTGTTCCGGTACTTCTGCAAATACGTTCTCAAATAGTTCTTCTTCTCTCTCTTCTCTTTCTTCTCTTTCTTTAGAGTCAGGATAAAGAGGATCTTCCTGATTGAAGTTGGGAAGAAATCTTCCAAGGTGATCTCTTCTTCTATGCATGCAAAAATGCTAGAAATGAAACTAAATGACTCAATAGTAAATAATAGACTGACACCATCCCCACAACGGTGCCAAAAATATGTCTAATCAATATAACACCCTTTTAGTTACAGGATTGGACATCCCTTACCACCAAAGTACTATGCTAATTTTCATTAAATGTCAATCTAGGAGCGTGAACTTGAGATGATGTCTACAAAGTATATGCTCTAGTTTTCACTAAAAGTCACTACTACTTTGAATGCAATAACTATTAAGGAAATCTAGTTTATCCAAAGGAAATATAACTATCAAATACTTAGAAGGAAATTCTAATTATTTAGCCATATATCTATGCACCTACTGTTGCAAGAACAGTGACTAGTTCTGTTTCCAGTGGCTACAGGAATAGTAGTTCTTAACTCTAAATTAGAAAATTGAGTCTAACTCCTACTTACTAAAGTAAAAATCCACCTTCCGCATGGGCCCCCATGGAAGAATGAAGGAAAGACAAACTCATATAAAACTGTAGAAACTTAGCAAAGACATGTATTCATCAAATATGCAGTGTTACAATAACTTAGGAAAAATAGTAAGATGTCTATCAACTCTGTCTATCTATTCACTACCTAACCTCATAGATACAGATGAGGTCTTATTTATAGAGAAGAACAAAAAACTCCTAAAACTACGACTTCCTCATGAAGGAAAGTCAATTACAACTTTAAGACTGCAAACATGCAATTGGAAAGACATTAATTCTCCCTTAAATTCCCCGCAAATATAGAGATCATAGAAAATGCTAGAATTTCTCATTTATCTATCTTCAAAAAGCTTTCCAAGAATCCAGGTATCGTGCTTTGCATGTTTAACTGAATGCTTTTATGCTTACTTCCTTGCTTAGCCGCTTTATCAGGTCATGCTTGGTTATTCATTAAAATAGGTCCCTTCTGACTTTTTCGCCAAGTCTTCTAGTTGCAACGGTGTCATAACGCTTCTCCTTAATGTCATCAATGCTTTAGCGCTATTCCTTTGTAGTTTGTTTAACTCCACTCTACTTGTATCCTGTGATCAACATTTAATACACACAAGACTTCCCACAAACATTTATTTTTATTTATTAGTTTATAAAGAAAAGGCATTAATTATTCAACTAACAGTTTTTGCATTCTCTTCAATTACAGGAAGATCTACCCACATCAAATATTCATGAAGAAAGATTTTTACCATAAAATGAACCCCTTTTTAAATATAATTCCGATTATCATTTTATGCCCTATATCCATACTTTATACATCAAAAGTTCAAAACATTTATACTAAAGGATGATAAAGTTTAGCATGTTATAGACAAATGTTCACAAAAAGGGCTAATAAAACTTCTATTTCTTCATGTCATCAGCATATATGGTAACAATAGTAGAGGATCCCACTTTAGCAACATGAAGTGCTATAACTATGGTAAGTTGGGACACCCTACTTATAGATGTCCAAAAAAGCCATCATCTTCTTATGGGGAAAAGAAGGTCACCTATGTTCAAGAAGAGGATAACTAGAAGGTAGGAGAAGTGGACCTTGATGCGGAGAAAGTGAAAACCTTATGTTGAGGAGGGTATTGGTTAAAGAGCTTGTCAAAGATGAGCCTAAGAAAAGGAGATCATTGTTTAGGACAACTTGCAAAATATTGGGCAAAGTGTGCAAGGTAATCATAGATTTAGGGTCTACTAACAATGTCGTGTCAGAGGAGGTAGTAGAAAAGCTTGGTTTGACCAAGATCCCACATGTGTGCCCTTATAAGGTGACATGGTTAAATAAGGGGAATAATATCCTAGTGAATAAATGAGTGTAGGAAAACATCACCATTGGTAAGTATTAGCTTAGGATCTTGTGTGATGCACTTCCCATGGATGCTTGTCACTACTATTGGGAAGACCTTGGTAGTATGATAGGGAGGTAGTGCATCATGGGAAGGAAAACAAGTATTCCTTGAAGAAAGATGGTGTCACTTATAGAATCTAGTCAATAGTGGAAGAAGATAAGGTGGAGAAATCTACTGCTAAAGCCTTTCTCATGAGTGGAAAGGAATTTATCAAGGCCTTGAATGAGAGTGAAGGAGTCAGTTATGTTGTTATGCTAAAAACTAAGGAGGAGGAGACAAAAACATCCACACCTATACCTACAAGGTGCAAGGGTTATTGGACCAGTTTAAAGACATCATTTGTGCTGGAGCACCACCTACTCTACCACCCGAGAGGGCCATAAGTCATCAAATTGACTTTATACCAGGGCATCACTACCTAACAAGGTTGCATACAAGATGACTCTAGAGAAAAACAAGGAGATTGTAAAGAAAATTTAGGAGCTACTTGATCAAGGGCTGATTAGGAAGAACATTAGTCCATGTGTCATACCAATGGTATTAGCACCTAAAAAGGGAGGCAAGAGGAGAATGTGTATTGATTCTAGGAAAATTAATAGAATCACAATTGGGTACATATTTCCCATTCCTAGCATAGAAGACTTGATGGATTGTCTAGGTGGAGCTAGGTATTTTTCCAAATTGATATTAAAAGTGGATACTATCCAATTAGGATAAAAGAGGGGGATGAATGGAAGTTTGTATTTAAAACTATTAAGGTTCTCTATGAGTGGTTAGTAATGCAATTTCACCTTACTAATTCACCAAGTACCTTGATGAGAGTCATGAATGAGGTTTTGAAGGATTGCATTGGGGTATTTGTTGTGGTATACCTAGATGACATTCTCATTTTTGTTAGGAATAAGGTGTCTCAACCTTGTATAATTCGTATTCTTATTATTTGTTTTGTAAAATGTATTCCTTGCAAATAATGTTGATGTGTCGACATCTTGAACTGTGTGTAAGGAGATCATGACTAAAATGGTTATGACGGATTCCTATGATACGTAAGAGCTATGTTAGGAAGATTCAATGACAGGTGAAGACATGTGGAAACTAAGATATTTGAGTACTGTACACTCTACCCCAATAGTGGTGTTTGGGGCATCGCCTCAAAATTTTTTTGGGGGTTCCTATTTTCTTGGAGAATCGTAAAACCCTAATATAGTTAACCTTTTGGGAGTAGCCCTAAAGTGAAGCACATGTTATAAGCATTTTTTAGGGTTGCAAAGAGATGCGATGCAAAAAAGGTGTATTGTTGTTACTACGAGGAGCTACTGGAGTCTTTGGTTGTTGATGTTGAACTTGCATTGCAAGTGTATTGTAACCTCATGTTGAAGATAATACATTGTGTAGGTTTTGAAGGGGCAGGGTTGTTTTACCGAAAGGTTTTTCCCCATCGAAAAATCCTTATGTTATGTATTCCTTTCTCTGTCTATTTTTTGTATGCATGGTTGGCTGCAATATTGTTGTTTACATGATATTGAATCTGTAAGTGTAGAAGATTTTAATAGGATTTGCATCATAATTTCCTTATGAGATTAGTGTAGTAAGCTATTTCCGCACCTGAGTTTCCTTACAAGTGGTATCAGAGCCTGATCAACTTTTGATCCTAGTTGTTGGGTAGGGTTTTTTGAGCTAATCTCAAGTTGAGTGGGAGTCTTGTGTAGAGCATTCTAAATCTTATTTGCAGATTGAGATGGCGAGTTCATCATATGGAAGAATGGAGGTGGAGAAATTTAATGGCACTAATTTCGAGTTATGGAAACTCAAGATGGAAGACATGTTGGAAGATTGTGACCTATGGGAAGTGACTAAAAGTGCTACAAGACTAGCAACTATAGCTCAAGTAGATTGCGATATTAAAGATCGTAAAGCTAAGGGTCTCATAAGACTCTGTTTAATTGATGTATTCCTTTTGAATGTTCTAGATGAGAAAACCACATATAGTTTGTGGGAGAGACTTGGGGCCATGTATTAGGCCAAATCTTTGGTGAACAAGTTGTTCCTAATGAATAAGTTGTATTCTCTATGAATGGAGGAAGGTGGATCCTTAACGAATCATTTAAATGCATTTAATCTGCTAGCTGCATAGTTGACATCAGCTGGTGTCAAGTTAGAGGAGGAGGATCATTGCTACACACTTTTGTGTTCTTTACCAGATTCATGGGACCATCTTGTGATGGCTCTCAAAAGCACATTAGTCACCTTCAAAATGGATGATGTGGTGTCTTCATTGCTATCAGAGGAGATGCGGAGAAAGGCTTCTGTTTTAGAAAAAGAAGCCCTTGCTGTTCGTGGGAGATCAACGAAAAGAGGAAAGAAAAATGACAATAAGTTTGACAATAAGGGTAGATCCAAATCCTATGGGAAGTCAAAGACTTTCAATAAGTCCAAGGCAAAATCTTGGAATTTTGATAAGACTGGGCACTTTCATAAAGACTGTAAAGAGCCTAAGAAGAAGAAGAAAGCCTCAGATTCTAGTTCTGAAAAATCTCAAGAAGATGGTACTGCATTCATTGTAGCTTTGGTAGCCCATGCATCTAATGATGTGTGGTTGGTTGACTCAGGTGCATCTTTTTACATGACCTCTCATGAAAACTAGTTCTCAAGATATGAAGAGTTCGATGGTGGAAAGGTGTACTTGGGTGATGATTCTCACCTAAAGATAGTTGGACGCAGAAGGGTCACTATCAAATTTCCTGATGGACGAGTAAAGGGAATCAATGGAGTTATGCACATTCTAGGTTTGGCACGAAACCTATTATCTATAAGTATGCTGAATGATGTAGGTGTGCAAGTTGTTTTTTCTAAAGATGGATGTAAGATTATGAGAGGAGCTATGGTGCTTGCTAAGGGTACTAGGAGAGGTACTTTGTTTTAGCTTGATGCACACATTTATCAGTGTAATAGTTCTTCTGTTTCAGAGAAGAGAGTAGCTATCACTTCATCCCCACCATCTAAATGAGCAGTGGTTAGTGGTTCTGATGGTAGTGCAACAAGTGTACCTAAGGGTGCAAACACTTTGGAAGGAAAGCTTCCTGCAAAAAAGATAATGTTGTGGCATTTGAGATTTGGTCACATTGGTGAGAAGGGTCTCAGAACAATGAAAAATAAAAATCTTATTGAGGGGTTAAATGATTGCAATCTCGAGTTCGACTTCTGTGAACATTGTGTATATGGTAAACAAAATCATGTCTAGTTTTACTCTAGTTCTCACAAATCTTCTAATGTTTTGGATCTTATTCATTCTAATGTATTTGGTCATGTAAAAGTTCCTTCAATCTCCAAGTCTGTGTTTTTTGTATCTTTTATAGATGATTACAATAGAAGGACATGGATTTATTTCCTTAAAAGTAAGACACAAGTCTTTAGTTGATTCAAGGAATTTAAAGCCCTTGTAGAGAATCAGACTAGTAAGAAGATTAAGTGTGTGAGAACTGACAATGGTGGTGAGTTTTTCTCAGTAGAGTTTGAATAGTTCTCTAAAGAACAAGGTATTGATAGGCATAAGACAACTCCGTATACCCCATAGAAAAATGGAGTTGCAGAGAGAATGAAAAAGAAACTAATGGAGAAGGCTAGGAGTATGCTTAGTGGAGCTAGTTTAGAACAAAGGTTTTGGGCTGAAGCTGTGGCCACTGCTTGTTATCTGGTTAACAGATCTCCTACATCAGCCCTTGTTGGTAAGACACCCATGGAGGTGTGGTCTAGTAAGAAGCCTTCAATTAGACATCTTCATTTTTTTGGTTGTGAAGCTTATGCACATGTTCCAATGGAGAAAAGATCTAAGTTGGAAAACAAAGTTGTTAAATGTATTTTCATTGGGTACAGTGCTGGTGTGAAAGGATACAAGCTTTGGGATCCTGTGATTGGTAAGGTGTTGTATAGTAGAAATGTTATTTTTAGAGAGCTAACATCTTCTCCTATTGTGCTACTACTAGATGAAAAAGAAAAGAAAAAAGATGTTGTTCAGTTGCCTCCTACCCCTGAGAAGACTTAACAGAGAGACCATGTTGGGTCTAATGATGAGGAGAGCTCTTGCAACTCTGATAGTTTAGAAGAAGAGGAAGAACAACCTCAACCTTAGCCCTTGAGGAGATCCACGAGAGAAAGAAAGCAACCAAAAAGGTTTGGTTATTCTATGTTAGATTCCAGTTGTGCTTTTGCTTTGATTACTAACACTGATGAGCCTAGATCTGTGAAAGAGGCTTTGGGCATGGAAGATGTAGGTTCTTGGATTGAGGCTATGGATGATGAGATGGCTTCGTTAGAGAAAAATAAAACATGGGACCTTGTACCTTTGCCTAAAGGGAGAAAATTTGTTGGCTGTAAATGGGTGTTCAAGAAGAAATTCTGTGCAAATGGCAGTGTTGAAAGGTACAAAGCTAGATTGGTTGCAAAGGGGTATTCACAGGTAGAGGGAATAGATTATCGTGAAATATTCTCTCCTATTGCAAAGTTGACATCCATTAGATTTTTGTTATCTCTTGCTGCATCATATGATTTAGAGGTAGAACAGATGGATGTGAAGACAACTTTCCTTCATGGTGATTTGGAGGAAGAGATTTATATGTCACAGCCTGAGCACTACATTGTTAAAGGTAAAGAATCCTTAGTTTATAGATTAAATAAATCTCTATATGGTTTAAAGCAATCTCCTAGGATGTGGTACCTTAAGTTTGATGCCTTTGTGTTGTCAATTGGATTTGTAAGATCGAAATCAAATCATTGTGTTTATTTTAGAATTGAAAATGATCGCCTTCTTATTGTTGCATTATATGTTGATGATATGTTGTTGTTTGGGAAGGGTAAGGGTATGATTTCTGATTTTAAATCTCAGTTGTCAACACAATTTGAGATGAAAGATCTTGGGGCAGCTAGGTACATCTTAGGTATGGAAATCAGTAGAGACGGGTCTAACAGAAAACTTTGGTTGAGTCAGAGTAAGTATGTGAAGTCTGTGTTGGATAGGTTCAACATGGCAGATTGTAGACCACTATGTGTTCCTATTCTTGTGGGAACAAATTTATCTATAGATGATTGTCCAAAATCTCCTAGTGAGGTGGAGGACATGAGTAGAGTACCTTATGCTAGTGCAGTTGGTAGTCTTATGTATGCTATGGTCTGTACTAGACCATACATTGCCCAAGTAGTGGGAGTCCTGATTCAATTTATGGCTAATCCTAGATGGATACATTGGGATGCAGTTAAGCGAGTATTCAGATATTTGAGGGGTACATCAGATTACTGCATATTTTATCATGGTAACTCTTTTGGATCTCAACATTCAGTTTGTATTCATGGGTTTGTGGATTCAGATTGGGCAGGTGATATTGACCGCAGGAGATCCACCAACGCTTATGTGTTCACTATGTTTGGTGGTTCCATTAGTTGGATGAGCAAGAGACAACCTGTGGTTTCTTTTTTCACTACAGAAGCTAAGTACATGGCTACGACTCATGCTTGTAAGGAAGCCATTTGGCTTAAGAGATTGTGTTATGATGTTGGTGTTGATGCAGAATAGATTACTATTTGGTGTGATAGTCAGAGTGCTATTTGCCTTGCAAAGAATCCAACTTTCCATGCCAAAACGAAGCACATTGATGTGAAATATCACTTTGTGAGAGATATGGTGGAAGATGGAAAGGTAAATTTGGAAAAGGTAGATACTGTGAAGAATGTTGCAGATGCATTAACAAAACTAGTGGGCACTAAGAAGTTTAGATGGTGTTCAAAGTCTATGGGCCTTTCGGCCTAGAGCAGTTAGTTCCTATTATGTTCCTATTGCTCTTACAAGGTGTTCGACAAGTGGGAGAATGTTAGGAATAAGGTGTCTCAACCTTATATAATTCCTATTCTTATTATTTGTTTTGTAAAATTTATTTCTTGCAAATAATGTTGATGTGTCAACATCTTGAACTGTGTGTAAGGAGATCATGACTAAAACGGTTATGACAGATTCCTATGACACATAAGAGCTATGTTAGGAAGATAATACAAGTGTATTGTAACCTTGTGTTGAAGATAATACATTGTGCAGGTTCTGAAGGGGTGGGGTTGTTTTACCGAAAGATTTTTCCCCATCAACAAATCCTTGTGTTATGTATTCCTTTCTCTGTCTATTTTTTGTATGTATGGTTGGTTGCAATATTGTTGTTTACATGATATTGAATCTGTAAGCGTAGAATATTTTAATAGGATTTGCATCATACTTTCCTTATGAGATTAGTGTAGGAAGCTATTTTCGCACTTGAGTTTCCTTACAATTTTTAGTAAGACCAAGGAGGAACATATGAAAAACCTAGAGTTGGTATTGAGAAATGTCCAAGAGGAAAAGTTGATAGTGAACTTGGAGAAAAGTGAGTTCATGAAGGAAGAATTGGTGTATTTGGGGTTTGTAGTATCCTAAGGAAGTCTTAAGATGCATAAAGACAAGGTAGAGGCTATTTTGAGTTGGCCTACACCTAGATCTACTACTAAGTTCAGGAGGTTTCATGGCTTAACACAATTGTATAGGAATTTTGTAAGAATGTTTAGTGAAATATGTGCACATATGATGGATGTTAGAAATAATAGTCCACCAAGATAACTAAGAGGGGCGGGGGGAGGTAGTGGGGGTGGATTAGTTATCTAATTAAAACATTTATCAACCTTAATTAATCTTAACTGTCCAATCAAAGTAAACATCAACTATAACAAGATGCACATACCCAATTACACCAAATTTATTAGCTAGGGAAACCCTTGACTAGAGGGAAAACCTTGATGGGAATGATGCCCACAAATATATACTAATATATATATTCCTTGTCAGAGGATGAACCTTGTTAGGAGTCTATAAACACATGTAGTACATAAGAGTACCTATTGGGAGACTTTGAATCCCTCTTAAGATATTCCAACACTGTCAACAGTTGTAGGAGGTAGAAGGAATCACTATCCAAATAGGTTCTAGGAAAGACCATTGAACTTCACTGTCCAATTGATCTCTCAACTATTCCTTATAGAATACTTGTTCATACTATGCTTAAACCTTTTTCCTCTATCCTATCAACTAGACCAATCACTATCATACCTTGTAGACTAGGTCACAAACCTTGGATCCAAATATCAAATCTCAGATCTTAAAATAAAACCTTGGTAATGAAGTTCTCTCCAACTTTGCTCTACTCCTCTTATGCTCGCATATCAACATGTTTCTCTTATGTTTCTCTCTTTGTGCTTCTTGCAATAGTTCATACATATATACATACATACATAGATAACAAAGGAAAATGTCCTTCCTTTATATTGAATCCACAAAAAAAATCCTTCAGTTGGCTATTACACCTTCTCAATTAAGTATTATAAGTCCTCATTAAGAACATGTTATACTTAGCAATAACATTAATTTGTCACCTTGTAACTTGAATAAATTTTTGTAAATATAATATTATGACAAGTGAGCTTAGCCACATCATCTCCAACATGTCTTCTATACACATTTAACCTTGCTTTTGATAATAACAAATCTGCTAAGAGATATTACAAGTTTACCAGAACATGCTTCTTTAAAATCTATCTCAGAATAGTCTTCACCAAAACTTGCATAACTTCTTCCAGACATAATGTCTTATGCTTTTGTGGTTAGCTACATATACTAGACACTTAATAGTATCTCTCTTTAGCCTCGCTTAGTGCAAATGCTCAACAATCTATCTGTACCAACTTGATCTTTATCATTGTTCTTCTGTCAGATACCACAAAAAATTACTATGTTGATATCAATGACAAACATAGTCATGAATATAACATATTATCATGATAATGATCTAATCATGTTTCTACAATACTACCCCATAGAAGTATTATCAACATTCATGCTTCCAACAATCTCCCCCTTTGGCATTGATGGAAACATAGATGAAAAACATCTTGTTCCAAGAATACCAACTGTTAAAAACTGTTATTTTTTCAAATCCTCTTCGTCAATCATTCTTCCCCATTGATATACCTCAATGTACTAAAAATCTTTTTCATGCTGTAATCTCTCCCCCATTGACATCAATGTCAAAGGTTACAACAACTATCTATTACTACAACAATTATCTCTGACTTGCTCAAGTGTCCAAAGACACTATTCAAAACAACATCCATCAAGAGTCCTAAATGACTCTATCCACCATAGATACTCCCCCATACATGAAGCATCAACATTCAACCTAGAAAAATAATAGTACTCTGTATTACTAGACTAATGCACTCTTGCATCATCTATTCTGATGTAGGTAGGGGCATAAACCCTAGCATACCTCACAAATACTCAAAAGTTTCTTTGGGAAGAAGCTTAGTGAAAATATCTACAATCTACTCTTTGGTGCTTACATACTCCAATCTAATTTCCTTTTCTGCAACTTTCTCTCTCAACATGTGATATTTGATAGAAATGTGCTTAGTCTTAGAATGCAACATTGGATTCTTAGACATATTCACTGTGCTTGTGTTATCGCAATGTATGACAACATGTTCACTGAATTCTATCCTTATATCCTTTAGCATCTACTTCATCTAAACAACTTGATTAATTTTTTTTTTTATTGTAACATATTCTACCTTTACTATACTCTATGAGGCATAGTCCTACTTCTCCTTTAACCAAGAAACCGCCCAAGAAAGAAAGCTCCACCACTAGTGCTCTTTTTGTCATCCATATTGCTTGCCCAATCAACATCAATATAAGTATATAAAATGAAATCATTAGATCCATCATACCATAATCCAAACCCTAGTGTTCCCTTCAGATATCTAAATATCCTTTTAACTGTTGCATAATATGCTTCTCTAGGATCAGCTTGGAATCTTATAACAATTCTAACTACATTTTCTCTATTTAGCCTTGTGTGAATCCAATATTGTAATCCTTATATCATAGATTTGTACTTCTTCTACTCAATAGTAGGTGTACCATACTTTGTAAATAACTTATGTCTAGTTATCATAGGCAATCCAACTAGTTTACATGTTTCCAAACCAAAATTTTTCAATAGATCTTCCAAATACTTATTCTAAGAAATAAAGATTCCTTCTTTATTCTACACAATCTGTAATTCTAGGAAGTATTTCATCTCTCCTATCATACTCATTTCGAATTCCTTCTTCATTTCTTTTGCAAACTTGTCACTTTCATTGTCATCTCTAGAAAATATGATATCATCAACAAATATTACCAAAATCATCAATCCATTATCTATTTCTTTCTAGTATAAATTACTGTTTGCCTTACCTTTGCTAAATCCAAGTTTTGTCAAATGCTTGTCGAACCTTGCATACCAAGTTCTAGGTGCTTATTTTAAGCCATACAATTATTTCTTTAATCTATGTACCATGTCCTTGTCAAGTGTTAAAGGAAAACCTTTAGGCTATTCTATGTATACCTCTTCTTCATGTTCTCCATTCAGAAATGTTAACTTGACATCCATCTGATACACTTTGAAATTGTTATGCGCTGCATAGGCTAAGAATAACCTTACTGCTTCAATTCCTACCATAGGAGTATAGGTCTTGTCATAGTCTATCTCTTCTTTCTATAAGTAACCTTTACATACCAATCTTGCTTTCTTTTTTACAACTTCACCTTGTTCATTCATCTTGTTGCTGAATACCCATTTTGTTATGTAGACGCTTAAAATTGTCCCAAATGCTATATTAATTTATTTAATATTTCCTATGACATTATAATTAATTATATTTGTCATTATCTTCTACTTATTTAATTAAATTTATTTAATTAAATAGGTTCATTTCCTAATGTATTTAAATTTAATTTAAATACTTCCCTTCTAATATATTAAATTCATTTAATGCATAGTGCTCCATAAATCCCCTTTTAAATAAATTCTAATTTATTTAATCCCCTCCATTTTATTAAATTCTTTAATCTCATGATTAAGTTAAATCCTATTTAATTTAATCCTAATCTCATCCTAAAACCTAGTCTACACTCATCACTCTCATCCTTCTAAGCCTACCCACTACTTAATCTGACTTATTTATCTTAAACACCTTTCTAAACACCTTTTTAGCTCCTAAGTTTTTTCTCACACATGTGTGAGAAGCTCATGATCCAATAAAGCTTCCACTTCATTTACACATCTTACACATCTTACACCTTTGTCCCCCACTTCTTTCTTGAGACTCTCAACCATAAAGGCTATTTTGACTTTTTCATGGCTTTTTCCTTTAACCCATGTGTCTCCCTTGTGGCACCTATGTGGATTCCACATAGATGCCACCTCCCCAAGGCCTCTTTCTAACCTATAAATAGAGCCCTTGTCTCAAGAATTTTTCATCTCCCTCATTTGCATTGTTATCATGCTAATTTAGAATTAGAGCTTTGTAGTGATCTTGATGATTTTAAGTATTATTACTAATGCCTTGGTAGTTTCTATATTTCATTTCATTTTCATTGTTAATTTAGTTTGATTTCTTTCATCCATATTCATATCCTTTTAGTGCTTTTTAGCATGGTCGCTTCCATAGCCATTGCTTGAAGTATTCTCCATTCATCTTAGTATAGTCTCATTATCATTGAATATCATTTATCAATCACTAGGATTCATATTTGTGTTTTGGAGAGTACATCCACATCCCCCACACTTAAACACACCAACAAGGCCTCTTATGGGTGCCCTTGTTGAGCTTCTTTGAGGTTGTGTGGGAAATCTTGCTTTTCAGTTGTTTAAGTTATCAAACTCAAGTCTAACATTAGTAGTTTTTGAGTTGTTTTAATATTTGATATGCACATGCTACTAATTTTTGCTTGTTTACACATACTCTTGATAGGTTAGGTTTTCACACATACATGTTCCTATCACATTCTTGTTTACTGGTCTAGGGACCATTTCCCATGTCTCATTCTTCACTATTTAATCCAACTCTTCTTTCATAGGTTGCTTCCAATAGTCACCTTTACATGTCTTATCTACATTCTTTGGTTCTACTTGAGATATTAGGCATAGTTATTCATTGATTCTGCTTCTTGTCATCACACCTTTATCTTTGCTGCTGATGATTTTCTCTATTGGATGATTCTTTGTCCTATTCTTACTAGAAGTAGGAGTTGTTATCTCAACTCTTAGCTCTCTTCTAGGATCTAAAATTTGTTCTTTCCTTAGATATCCATTCTACAAGTCATTCTTAGTCTCAAATAATACTTCATCATCCCTTGGTTTAATAACAACAACATTCTCATCATCATAATTGTAGTCAACTATTCTTTCTTGTATTCTAAATTTCTCATCAACTCTTACATTTGCACTTTCAACAATAGTCTTAGTTCTTAGTTTAGAAAATCTATAAGCTCTTGTTTTCAATGAATAACCAAGAAACATACCTTCATCACCTCTAGCATCAAATTTACCAACATTATCATCTCTTTTGATATGACATTTACTGCCAAAAATTCTGAAATACTTAACTATAGGTGAGTGACCAAATCATAGTTCATAAGGGGTCTTATTTGAGTCTTTCCTAACTTGCACTCTGCTCATAGTGTAGACTGTTTTATTCATAGTTTCTCTCCAAAATATCTTTGATACATCATTCTCAGCTAAAATAACTCTTACTACTTCTATTACTAAATTGTTTCTTATTTTTGCAATGCCATTTTGTTCAGGGGTTCTAGGAGCTGAAAATTTTCTTTTGATTCCATTAGCTTCACAAAAGATATTAAACTCATTTGAAGTAAACTCTCCTTGTCTATCTAATCTTCAACATTTGATCTTCATACCTAACTCATTCTTATCTCTATTCTTAAATACCTTGAAATTATCAAATGCCTCATATTTTTCTTTAAGAAATGCAACCCACACCATTCTAGAAAAGTCATCAACAATAATCATGAAGTACCTTTCACCATATAATCCTTTAGTCTTCGTAGGACCACTAAGATCTGTGCATACAATCTCCAACTTTTCTATAGTAGTAAACTTTTTGTTGGGAAAAGAAGTTCCAATATGATTTGCCAATACACACTCTGTGCAAATTGTGTTATAGGCTTTACAATCTTAGGCAAATATCTAACTACAAACATACTACTAGTTTTCACAATACTATCAAAGTTTATATGGCAAAACATCTTATGCCATAACTAACTATCATCTACCTTTGCAACCAAACATTTTATTTTAGTGGGGTTCAACTAAAATACATTACCTCTAGATTTGGTTCCTATTCCAATTACCTTCCCATATTTTCCTCTAATCATGCATGTCTTCTCTATGAACTATAACGATAACCTTTATCCACTAGTTGTCCAACATTCAAAAGATTGTGTTTCAAACCATAAAAAAAAATGCATCCTTGGTGTTAGTCTTACCATCAAGAGCTATAGATCCAATACCTTTAACATGGCAATCTACATTGTTTCCAACTTTGAAAATGCCTCCATCATAACTTTTAAAGTCAACAAACTTGTTCATATCACCAATCATATGATGTGAACGACCACTATCAATTATCCAATTAGATTTCTTTTCAACCTGTGATACCAAAACCATTTTCTTTAGACTTTCTTCTTTAATGGCAATGGATCCTATCTCATCATCACTAGCACTTACTGCTTGTTCATCAAAATAATCTTCATCATTGGCATACAAAAAATCTATATCTCTTCTAGGTTTGAACTTTCCTTTATATTTTTTTCTCTCTTTTAGGACATTTAGATGCATAATGACCAAACTTATTACAAGCTCAACATTTAAATATTTTCTTACCATCTTTTTCTTTCCTTCCAAAAAGGCTTCTCCTTATTCTATCCTTATATCCTCATCAGATCTACTATTGCTAGAAAAATATCCTCTAGCACTTGTTCTCCTTGATAGATTAGGTCAAATGTGTAGGGCGATAAAAGTTGTCTCTATTCTGGAAAATTCTCTGGACTATCTAAGCTCATTCTCAATTGCTTCAAGTCTCCAAAGTAATGTTTCCTTTATGAAATATTTGGTACAAGAGATCAACAACTGTATCATTTGAACTACTTTCTTAAATGATGGTGTTAAACTCTTCAATATCTTCTAGATCACCTCATCATCTTCCTTGGTTCCTCCTTGAGATCTGATATCTATAGTAATTTTTGATATTTTACCTACATATTTTCTTATAGATTCATCTACCATCATTTCAGCATTTTGAAATGCACAAATATAGCTTTATAGCCTCAATTTATTAGAACGTTCATCACCTTCAAAACTATTTTCCAAATCTTATGAGAAGTATCAAGTGTTTTTACCTAGTTGTACTCAATTTCAGGAAGTGCTGACAATAGTGCTTCTCTAGCTCTCATGTCGCACATGAAAAGTTATCTTCTCATCCTTAGTACAAGTTTCCAAATCACTTTCAACAATAATTTTCATTTATGCTTTTTTCAAGATCCAATATCCTTGACCCCATACACAACAGATGTGTCTTCATCTTTTCCTTGCAACTATCATAATTTGTTAGATCAAACTTCAGACTATCCTTTCTGAATATGTTTGCCATGGATCTCCCAAAGTTGTTAAATTTTATCTTCAAGGACTTGATGCTCTAATACCAATCATTAGAAATAATAGTCCACCAAGATAATTGAGTGAGGTTGGGGGGCTTTGAATTAGTTATCTAATTAAAACATTTTTCAACCTTAATTAATCTTAACAATTACTCTAGATTTGTTAACTAGGAAAACCCATGACCAAAGGGAAAACCCTAGTGGGAATGATGCCCACAAAGATATACTAATATATATTCCTTGTTAGAGGATGGACCCTATTAGGAGTCTATAAACATATTCAATACATAAGAGTCCCTATTAGGAGACTTTGAATCCCTGTTAGGAGTTGTAGAAGGTAGAAGGACCCACTGCCCAAATAGCTTATGGGGAAAGACCACTGAAATTCACTGTTAAATTGATCTCTCAATTATTCCTTGTAGAATACTTGTTCATACGATACTTTAACCTCTTTCCTATGTCTCGTAAACTAGCCCAATCACTGTTAGACTTTTTAGACTAGGTCACAAACCTTGGATCCAAATATCAAACCTTGGATCTCAGAATAAAACCTCGGCAATGAAGTTCTCTCCAACTTCACTCTGCTCTTCTTATCCTCGCATATCAACTTGTTTCTGTTCTATTCAACTCTTCATGCTTCTTGCAATAATTCATACATAAATAAAAAATGGAAATGTCCCTCCTTTATACTGAATCCACAAAACAATTTTTTGAGTCAACTATTACACCTTCTCAATTAATTATTATAGGCCCTCATTAAGAACACATTATACTTAGTGATAACATTAATCTGTGACTTTGTAACTTGAATAAATTTTTATGTGTAATATTATGATGAGTGAGCTTAGCCATGTCATCTCCAACATGTCTTCTACACACCTTTAACCTTGCTTCTCATAATAACAACTCTGCTAAGATATATAACAAGTTTACCAAAACATGCTTCTATAAACTCTATCTTAGAACAGTCTTCTCCAAAACTTGCATAACTTCTTCCAAACATAATGTCTTATGTTTCCAAGGTTAGTTGCATATACTAGACACCTAGTATCATCTCCTATTAACCTTATTTTGTGAAAATGCTCAATGATCTGTCCATACCAACTTGATTTTTATCATTGTTCTTTTGTTAGATACCAGAAAAAACTACTATGTTGACATCAATGACAAACACAACCATGAATATAACATATCATCATGATAATTATCTAATCATGTTTCTATAATACTCCCCCATTGAATTATAATCAGTATTCATGCTTCCAACATAGTATCCCAAGGAACTCTTAAGATGCACAAAGACAAGGTAGAGGCTATTTTGATTGGCCTAAATCTTGATCTACTACTAAGATCATGATTTTTCATGGCTTAAAAAAGTTCTATAGAAATTTTGTAAGAAGTTTTAATGAAATATGTTCACCTATGATGGATACAATCAAAGGGGGCATGAAGACTAATTTTCTCTAGACTAAACCTACAGATCAAAATTTTGAGAGATTGAAGAATGAGGTAGTGCCCCAACCTATCTTGGTTCTACCTAGTTTTGAGAAGCCGTTTGTGGTGGAATGTGATACTAGTAACATAGTAGTTGGGGTAGTATTGAGTAAGGAGGGAAGACCTATGGTATTTTTTAGTGAGAGGCTTAATGAAGCCAATATAAGATATTCAACATATGACCTAGAGCTTTATGCACTTTTCCAAGCCCTTAAGAAATGGAGGCATTACCTCTTACCTAAGGAGTTTTTTATCTTCATAGATAACTAGTCCTTAAGTTTTATTAACTCACAAGAGAAGCTAAGTCTAAGACATCAAATGGATGGAGTTCTTATAGTCCTATACCTTCACTATGAAGCATAAGAAGGAGATAAACAATAATGTGGTAGATGCTTTGATGGGAGATAGCTTACAGTACAAGAGGTCAAGTGGGAGAGAATTGGATTGGATGGTTTCAAAGATCTATATGAGGAGGACACTGACTTCTTAGGGGCTTATAAGTTATGCACTGATTTTCTTAACCATTTCCATAGTGATTTTGTTGAATACACATTGTAGAATGGACTATTGTTCAAGGGTCAATAGTCATGCATCCCAAGGGGATCCATGTGAGAAAATCTCATAAAAGAGAAGCACAATTGGATCATGAGTGGGAAATTTGGTCAAAAAAAGACCTTGGACCTTGTGGAAAGATTCTATTATTGGCCTAAAATGCAGAGAGATGTTAGGAGGTATGTGGAGCAATGGAATATATGTCAGAAGGCAAAGGGGACTTCATCTAATGTAGGGCTATACCAACCTCTCCCTATTCCTAATACACCTTGGGAGTGCATCAACATGGAATTCATATTGGGGTTACCAAGGACTAGGATAGGAATGGAGAGTTTCTTTATGATTGTAGATAGGTTCAGCAAGATGAGCCACTTCATACCATGCAAGACAACACATGATGCAAGTAATATTTCCAACCTATTCTTCAAGGAGGTTGTTAGGATACATGGCTTGCTAAGAAGCACAGTAGTTGAATGGGATGTCAAGTTTATAGAGCACTTTTGGAAGACCCCGTGGAAAAAACTTGGAAAATTTTTAGCACATAGTTCTACCCACCATCCTCAAATTGATGGTCAAATAGAGGTAATAAATAGGGTATTGGGAAACCTACTAAGTTGTCTTACCAAGGAGTATGGGCAAAGTTGGGAGCAAGTTATTCCACAAGATGAGTTTGCATATAATGATAGAAAGGAATAGAAAATAGAGCTATCCTTTCCAAGTGGTGTATGCTACTCACCCTAGAGGTATAATGGAGTTGAGTGACCTACCCTCACATGACAAGATCAATGGGACTAATGATGACTTTGTGCAATCAATGAAGGAGTTACATGACTAGGTAAAACAAACCTTGATGGAGGCCAGCCAAAAGTTGAAAGAGAACAAGGATAAAGGGAGGAGAAAGTTGTAGTTTCAAGTGAGGGACTTGGTGATGGTGTATCTCAAGAAGGCTAGAGTATAAAAGGGAATCCCTAGCAAATTGTAGATGAGAAGGATTGGGCCATGCAAGATCCTTGAGAAGTATGGACCCAATGCCTACAAGATAGATTCACCCAATGATATGTCCCTTTCTCCAATCTTTGATGTGAAAGACCTAGTACCCTACAAAGGTCCTTCAATGTATGACATAGAGTATTAAGAAGAGTTGAACAAGGATGCAACAGATATGAAGATACCTAAAAAGAAGAAACCACAAAGTGAGAGATATTGGATTCTAGAGTGAAGAAGAGCACAAGAAATAAGTTCTACAAGGAGCATTTAGTAAAATGTATTTATTTCCTAGAGGTTAGCACAACTTGGATTTATGAGGGTGATTTCAAGAAGCTTGGTATTAGTACTAAGTTCTTATCTCCAGTAGTACCTTAACCTCTTCATGCAGGGGGGAATAGTGTAGGAGGACCTAGAGAAAGGTAAAACCCTAAGTTCAATTTTGGTTTGTAAATGGTCTCAACAGACATTGGGGCAATAAGGATTATTAATAAAGTCCCAAGATGTGTTTAGGTGGTTTGGTTTGATATTTTTTTCACTAAGAGTTTGATTTTGTCAATTAGGTCCTAATAAAGGGAAAATTGTAAAAGTTGCTCTAAGAGGAATAATGAGGTAAAATGCATTAAAAGGAGGAAAGGAGTATGTAAAGGTCATCCTTATAAGTTATAAGGTCACCCTAGGAGGATTGTTAACATCCAATGCAAATTTGAAGATTCTAGGAGAAAAATTGCAAAAGTTGTCAAAAGTTGCATTGACAACTTTGCAATTTTTACAAAATTGCTTGACAACTTTTAGGCAATTTTGCTAAATCAAAAAATTGGGAATTTATGGTTGGAGATCTAGGCTAGGATGGAACATGAAGTCTATTTAAGACTTTTCCCAATCATTTTCAAGGGCTGGAACAATTGGATGTACGGATTCCACCTATAGAAGGATAGATTGTGTGTCTAAAGTGTAGTTTTGGAACTTGGTTGAAGCTTTTGCATTGAATGAAGAATTTTTTTTGAGGGAATAGAATTTTTAATTCATGTTTTGAATCTATGTGTAGTTTTCTTTTCTTTCAAGTGTGTTTTTGATAGGATTTAGAAAATTATCTGTTTCAAGTGAACTTGCTATCTAGTTTTGTGTTTCAGTTATGAAATGGGCTATGGCTTGAGTGTCCTTGGTCTGATCACAATGAATCTTGGAGACCAAGTAGTTTTCTTTGTATATATTGTAAATATGGCTGATGGGGTTTGTGGAAGGCCTTTTTCTATTTTTACAAGCAAGCCCCAAGCAAGTAGACAAGCTTGGCAAGGTGAAAAAGAGAAGCTTGTAAAGCAATTTGTGAGGAATAGCAGATTGATATGGATTAATCTTAAATTGGAAATGTAAGAATAGTGAATAAAGTTAGTATAAATCATAGGAGAAGCTTGGAAAAGGAGCTTGACACCTATGGAGGAAGAAACACTAACATTGCCCTTGAAACCCTTAAAAGTAGGGTTTTCTAAATCTATATAGTATGAACATCACTAGAGGCCAAGACCTAAAAAATATTCAAGGGTTGGTCATATGAAACAAAAGTCTAGTATATTCCAAGGTGTCTTGTTAAGGGATTTTTTGAGTTATAGCACTTTTCTTGTTTCTAGGAGGGCTAAAAGGGGCTCATAGGGCTATAAGGCTTAACTAGGAAAATTTGTGATTTGAGTGCAAGAATCTTAAAATTATGGTGTAGAATAATGAGGAATTCCTTGAAAACCTCAGTAGGAGTGTTCTACCTTGTTTTTGAGGGTCTTGGGGTTCTTTGGAAGTTTTGGTACTTCTAAGCCAAAGAAGGCATTTAGAAGAATTGGGAGAATGGCATTGAAGTTTTGAATTGGTGGAGAGTTTCTTGAGTAAAGGGGATTGTAGAAGGATCCTCCAAGTTAAGGTTAAGAGAGAAGACCCTATAGTGGGCTAATGGTAGCCTAAGAAGAGCTAGAAAGTTCTTAGTAGAAGAAGCTCCCCATCACCTCGCAACCAAACAATTTAACCACAACATTAACCTTGCAAATATGATAAAAAAGCATTTCACATCATCACCACACTGACCCTAGGTCAATATTAACTCCCAATGAAGATGTAATGACTGTTAAAGCTAACTATTTCTTGTCATTGCAACCTCACTACTACATCTCTTCATTGACCATGTTGACTTGTAAAGCTGCAAAGATATTTTTAACTGCTAGTCATTCCATCACAACGGCTTGCTACTTCCTGTCTTTTAACCCAACAATGTTACAAAAACCTCCTAGAGTTAACATTTTCTTTGAATCACAACATCAGAGCTTGAAAATCTGACTCATCTTAAACCCTACAAAGCTATGACAGTATGCTTTTTCCACTTCATCACCTTAACTCTGGGTAACCTTTAACCATGTACAATGATGTGAAACACTAAATTTGACTACTATAATAAGCTATCACACTATCCCAACTTAAAAATTTGAAGCTCATTTCAATGTAGTGTATCGATCAAAATTGGTTTGCATTTATTGAAGAAATACACCTTCAAAATTTGATGAACATTAAACTGCCTCATACCCTACGATGATGTGATGAAGAGGCTGATATATCTACATGGTGAATGCTTTCTTTCTTGTTTTGACTAAAATTTACACATCTTTGGAAGGAGGAAATATGCCAAAAATTGATTAAAGAGATCTAATGGTCATGATTGACCATGGGCCCTTGAGAGAGTTGCGACCCATCTGATGGTGAAGACATAAGTGGGGCGACAAGGTAGTACAAGGGGCTTGTATTGTCACAACTTGAAATATTCATTCAATTCAAAGATGTTAAATACTTAGGGATGTAAAAGAAGGAATAGGGTTTTTAAATATCCCTAACATGCTTGCATGGCAATAAATTAATTATTCAAGAGCATAGGCATGGCCATCACCTTGGGTGATTCATGAGATTGTCAACATTGGAACAAATAGGGGGGGGGAAATGGTTAACATTTTTGTAGACTTAGAGGGGATGCTTGCTTTCTAAGCATGGAATAATGGCCTTAACCGATCCATTAGAGTAATAAAAATAAGCTCTTCTGGGAAAACAACTGGAAAAACTATAACCTTTGCAACTACAAAAACTTCAGAACCTGGAACTCCTCAAAGAAATAGCTCGTGCTCATGCATTTTTTGAAAAACTAGAAAAAACCTACATTAATATGTACATAAACGTTAGCCTTATCTAGAAGCAAGGATTAAGGTAAATTCCATTGACTAGAATTGCAAAATATCACCATTAGGCTAGGATAACTAAAAAGTATTGGCCTCTTTATAGTTGGTGATAACATATAGACTGCTCAACATAACATCTATTGGAAATACAATAGGGAAAGTAAACTCTAAGAGGGAGGGGGGGTGAATTAGCACTTAAAGCTTCAACCTTAAAATAATTCATGAAACATCCATCTCACAATCTCTATATGTAAACTAAAATACCATATTAAGTATATACATTCATAGCATGAAAGTAAATAAACATTCAACACATGTATGCCACAAGATATTTGGTTACCTAGAAACCCTCCAAATAGAAGGTAAAACTAGGGTGGGGATGACACCCAAAAATATTCACTACTATAGCAATAAAGTGTATCCAATAAAGGTTACAATTTTTTCTCATGAAACATCATCTACCCTGTGAAAGGTCTACCCTATTAAAGACTTACAAGATTGTTAGATCTTAACCTGTTAAAGGATTTCAACACCCTATTAGAAGTGTTCATGGTAAAAGGACTTTAACTTAAAATGAAGTAAGCACCCTGTTAAAAGATTTAAAAAAGCCTATTAAGACTACTTTGTCAAGATATTTAATTGATTCACCTATTAGAATGTCTCAACAATGATCCTTTGGTTAGCACTCTACTGCTAGATAATAGATCACCTATTTCCTAATGCGTACTTGATCCTCACTGATCATATGTCTCTTTGTTGTCTTCTGATTCCTTTCCCATGTTCTCCTCTAACTGATTTTGCAATGTATCTTAATTCAAAAATCCTTAGCCACCATGAATGCTTTGTTTGTGCATGCAAACCTCACTCTTTTTCTCTTTCCACACACATAAAAAGTTTAGGGTTTGTCCTCCTTAAGAAGACCTAGGTGACTTACGGTTAGGTATGAATTAATGATTGTGATTCACCCATATTGCTACTTAATCCTTCCCTTTTTCAGATTGGCTGCATGAACTACATAGGGATTCACAATAAAGATTCATCATTATCATCTAGGATCTCAAATAAACTTTAAGTGGACTCCAAAATAGTTCACATAGTAGTTTGTGCCATTAAAACAACTATGTCAAAATTGTATTGCTTGGCACTTGAAGTCCTTGATCCTCGACATCAACTACAACTTGAATGCTATAACTCAACCTCTGAATGACTCAAAATCCATTGATCAATTGGCATCTAAATGGCTTGGCACTTACTATCTACTTGACACTTGAGTGACTTAGCTTTTACTAGTTACTCAAAACATACCGAATATCTCTCACTCGACATATACTATCTAACAACTTATGCTCAGCATGTATTACTTGTTTAGCATGAACTAAGTAAATGACTTAAGTATATTGTCACTCATATGTCAAAACCAATATGAGATTAACAATTTATTCTAATGGTGAATACATAACTATAGTGACAAGGCAATAAAAGGGGATCACATCATCACAACTTGAAATATTAATTCGATGTGAAGACCTAAAAGTCTTAGGGATATAAAAGAAGGAATAGGGTTTTTATGTATCCCTAACATGCCTTCATGGTAATAAATACATAATTCAAGAATGTAGGCATGGCCATCACCCAGGGTGGTTCATGAGATTGGCAACATTGGAACAAATAGGGGGGGCCAAAAATGGTTAACATTTTTGTAGACTTAGAGGGGATGCTTGCTAGCTAAGCATGGACTAGGAGCCTTAAGCAATCCATTCGGCTATAAAGTCATAAAAAAATCTCTTCTTAGAAAACAACTGGAAAAATTGTAACCTCTAAAACTACAAAAACTTTAGAACCTACTATTCCTTAGAGAAATAGCCAGTGCTCATACACTTCTTGGAAAACTCAAAAACACCTACATAAATATGTACATAAACCTTATCCTTCTCTAGAAGAAAGGCTTAAGGTAAATTCCAAATTGGAATTGGAAAAATATCACCATTAGACCTGGATAACTAAAAAGCATTGGCCTCTTTACAATTGGTGATAAAATATGGACCACTCCACATAGCATCAAACTTGGAGTGTCTACCTGGCTTAGCTCTATCTGAGTCCCACTTGAGACCAAGGTCTCCCTCTTTGAAAATCCTAGCTTTAGCCTTTTTTCCAAAACTCCTTTTGACCTATTGCTGATGTGTCTCAAGTGTCTGCATAGCCCACTACCATTTTTCTTCTAGTTCCATCAATTCTACCCTCCTAACTATTAGTGTATTATCTTCAATTAGCTCAAATTGATGAGCTAACTCAAGAGAGGGGAACTCAAGTAAAATAGGAAGCCTTTCTTCCCTTCCATATACTAGCATGAAGGGCAAGTTCTCAATTTCTCTCTTAAGTGTAATCCTATTAGCCCAAAGAGTTGCTCTTGATTTTGCATGCCAACATCTTTGATTGTCCTCAATCATCCTTTTTATAATTCTAAGTAGGTTCATGTTCAAGGACTCAGACAAGCCATTTCCCTAAGGATAGTAAATTGAGGAAGTGATCAAATAGATACCATGGCTAATTTCCCAAGAGAATATTTGATTCCCAACAAAGGATTTGGCATTATCTGATATTAGTGTTGAAGGGGCACCAAACCTGGTAACAATTCCATCAAGGAATTCCACTACTGAAGTCTCTATGGAATCCTTCAAAGGTACTACTTCTTTCCACCTTTTGAAGTAGTCTGTTGTAGCCAAGATCCAATTGTGACTAGAGCTGGAAGATGGATTGATTGGACCAATAAAATCTAGCCCCCACTAGGAAAATGGTTGATCAACTTGAATAGGATGAAGGGGAAGAGATGCTAACCTTTGTTTAATTGAGAAGAAAGCACACTTCTCACACTTCCTCACATGTTTATGATAGTCATTAAATAGAGTTGGCCAATAATAACCAACTCTCATTACCTTTCTAGCTGATATTCTAGCTGAGAAGTGGCCATCATCAGGATCATCATAAAACTCTTTGATCATTCTTCCGGTTTGATCAAGGCTAATGTACCTTAATAGGGAACCATTGAGATCCTTCCTAAAAAGGATTCCATCCATTAGGACCAAAGGAATAGACTACAATCTAAACTATCTTCTTTTAACTTTGTCCAATCCTTGTGGATATCTTCCTCCCAACAAGAAAATTGTCATATCATGTATCCAATTATTTAGATTTTCATCCCCTACTGGTTCTACATCTTCTAATACAAGTGCAACCTCCTTAGTCATTTCTTGGGATGAAATCATTTTCTCACATAATCATTTACCTCTCATAAGCTTTATGATCTTGATGTCAATGTCATATTCCATGACCTTGGTGATCCATACAACTCCTTTCTCATTGATATCTTTATTCAAGAGGAACTCCTTCACACTTGCACGTGGAACTAGGAGCTAGACCTTATTATGTGATAGCAGATGTTTGAATTTCTTCAAAGCTCTTATTACAAAAATAAATTTATTTTCTACATAACTATATTTATCTTCATAATCCTTTAGCCCTTCACTGAAAAAGGCTATAGGTTGTTCTTCATCCACATTGTTCAGCTATGTCAAGACAACTGATATGCTTGACTCACCCCCCAAGGGTATAGATAATGAAATCTTTATCAAATTTGGGGTTGGTAAGGGTAGGAGGTGATGCTATTGATTCTTTGATCTCTTCAAAACTAGTTCTCCCTTCCTTTGTCCAAGTGAAAACCATATTCTTGTCTAGCATGGCTGTAAGAGGCTTGACCATGGTAGCAAGATTAGGAATGAACCTTCTTAAGAAGTTGATTCTACCAAGAAAGCTTTGCAACCCTTTCTTATGACTAGGAAGTGGGAGAGAAAGGATTTCCTTTGTTCTTTCTAGATCAATGGTTAGCCCATCCTTAGACACAATATGTCTCAGTAACTTTCCCTGACTAGTGACAAACACACACTTGCTTGGATTCAAGGACACACGATATTTCCTGCAATTGATAAACACTTGCCTAAGATGATCAAAGTGATCTGCCACATTGTTTGAGTAAAAAGTTATGTCATCAAGGTAGACCAACACAAATTTCTCAAGCATGCTCTTGAAAGACATCTCCATTTCTTTTTAAAAGGTAGCACCTACATTGGTTAGTCCAAAAGGAATTTTGATATAGGCACAAGTACCCCATTTAGTGGTGAAGGTTGTCTTGTATCTACTAGACTCTTGGACTAGCACTTGGCTATAACCTAAAAACCCATCTAGGAAGGAAAATCTTTCAAAGCCACTAGCCTTGGACAAGATTTTCTCCATGGAAGGGAGTGAATGGTGATCTTTGAGAGTGGCCCTATTAAGGTCCCTAAAGTCTACACATAATCTATTTTCTCCATTCTCCTTCCTAATAGGAACAAGGTTGGTTACCCAAGAGGAATGCTTAATAGGAAAAATAATGTTAGCCTCTATTAGCTCTGATAGTTCCTTTCTCATCATAGGCTCAATCTTAGGATTTACTAGTCTTTTCTTTTGTCTAAAAGGCTTTGCATCACTGCTTAAATCTATGGTATGTTGAAATAACTTGGGTCAAAACCCTTTAAATCATCATATGTCCATGTGAATACATCATTAAATTCTTGACATAAATGAACAAAATTTTATTGTTCAACTTTAGAGCATACCTTTCTTAAACTGAGAACCTTTCCATCAGAAATGACAATTGGTATGTGATTATCCTTATTTATAGCTAGGTTCAGGTCTCTGCTCCTTGCTTGATCATTAGAATTGAAAAAAATTTCTAAGGTGATTAGCCCCTTGGGAAACTTGTTGGAGCTAAAGTTCATGATCTGATCACCATATTGGTTTTGTAGCTTGGATTGATTCCAATTGGAAAATTCTACCTCACTTTGTAGAAAGTTGACAATTTGCAAATAAGAATCAAACATCTACCAATTGTTATGATTATTTGGGATTGCATGTCTTACAACTAGTTTGATGTGTTGCTATTTTTTTTAATCTTCAACATGCTTTAGTACATCATAGCGAGCACTTATTGTGACAATTCTATGAACATGTTTGTTATCTCCTCTAGGGATTCTTTGGATATTGAATTCTTGGAAGCCCTCAAGAAGATCCCAAACTCCATGCTTGTATGATCTGAGCATGTTATTCTTTGTGATATTTTAGATCCTTACTTGGTTAACAAATAGCTCACTATCTCCAAAGACCTTTAATGATTTGATTCCCCTTTTTTGTGAAAGTTAGAGGCCTTGGATTAGTGCTTCATATTTTGCTATGTTGTTAGTGAAACTAAATTAGAGTCTATAAGAGAAGTAAAACTTTTCCAAACTAGGGGAGACAAGCATCACACCAACTCCTAAGAAATTCTTGTTTCTAAATGCCACCAAAGAACATGACCCATAATCCATAAATGCCCTCTTTTGTTTTCATGAGACTAGGAATAGGATTAACTTTCTCCAATATACAATATGTGCCAAGGCCTATTTTTAGAGATTCATGTGCTAGATCAAACTAAAAAGTAGTGGCCCACTCATCTAAAAGATAATCAGGCACCTTTTCTAAGGAAGTGTTAGGCTCATGGATCATGTCATCATCATCTATATCATGAATTGTACAATTTATATTTATAGGACTAGGTATGTAGGTCTCTATGTGATTAAGGGCTCGAGGTTCTACCCTTATAAAAGCTTATGTCCCATATCTTGTCCTAAAGAACATATAAGACAAATATGATGCAATATAATCACCTATATATGCAATGAAGTCTCTAGAAGGATAGATGAAAAAATGTGGCTCAAGGTTTAGCTATTGATATGTCTTAAGTAACAATACAACCTGGGCATGCATGCAATGCCATTTCCACATTTTTTAGGATTCCCACTATTTTAACAGAGCTATATCTAACTAGAGGACATCCCTAACCATTGGCTCATACTTAATGCCAAGGTGCTTAGCTACACATTTGGGCATCACAAAACTACTAGCTCTAGAATCTATCATGAAATTATGAACTATTTTGTCCCCTATAATCAAAGAGACAGAAAAAGGAGGATGCATGTTTTTCTTACTTGTATCTTTTTCTTTTGTAAGCTGCACCAAACTTGTTGTATTATCCTTAACAACTAACTAATTTAACACCTTTATACTCTCAAACTCTTGTTGTATTAGCTCCATCTATTATGGTGTAGTGGCAGCATCCCATAGAGGAATGTTAACCATAATCCTCTTCACCTAATCTACTATGTTGAGAGGAGTGCCAACTACTTTGATTGGAGCCTTAGGAGTTATAAGAACTGATGATTGAATTAGAGTAGCCTAAGGTTTAGTAGACTTCTTGTTGCTTATGTTTTACTTCTATTGTGGAGCAACATTTGGTTGTGCACTTGTAATTGGAGTATGAGGGGAAACACTTGAAGTTGAAACCTGGTTTGATGGAGAAGGTGTAGCATTTTCAATAGGTCTTCTTTTACTTCGGGTATTATGAGCTATAAAATCATGGTTATCATGGTTGGCATGAAAATATTCCTCTAGCTAATGGTTCATAAAAGAAAAATCACCCTCCTACTATATATGGGAAGCATCAGTAGATTAACTGATATTATATTGTTGTCTTGCTACTTGATCTTGTGTGGTTAGTGCGTGGGATTATTTTGTCTTATATCACATACAATATTCATATGAATAATTGCAAGAAGATTTCTCTTGAGAAATTTTTTTTTGAGGAACTAATTCCCTTGCTGTATTTGCACTTGTGCTTGCAGTAGAGACATTACCCATAGGCCTACTTTATTGTGTGGAACATAACCCTAATCCTAATTTCATGGTCTATTATATGTGGGGTTTATAAAATGAGGTTGGGGAGGCCTATTCCTTTAAGCTTGTTTCCTTTCTAAGGTCACCAATTCGTTGCTCATCTTCTATATGTTGGGTTTATAAAATGAGTCTGGGGAGGCCTATTCCTTTAAACTTGTTGCCTTTCTAAGGTCACCACTGATAAGTTATCCTCTAGCTTCTTTTCTAGATTGGAACCCTGATCTTGCAACCTCTAATTACTTAACATTAAGGCCTACACCATGTCCTTTGACTCTCCTAACTCATTATAGGATGTAGAGGTTATTAGGTCTATAGAAAGAGGTTGTCTTTGTTGACATTACAGTCAAATTTGTTTATTAGTGACACACACTTATTCAGACAGCTAGCAGTTATCGATTGTATTGTATAGTTAAGAATATTAACCAAGTAATTTAAAATCTAATGAGTTTTATAGATGCTATTGAGTTTTAAGAATAGTATTTTGTTTTCACCAAGTAGTTACTGCCAAAATGGTGATTATAAGTGTAAATTGAGTTTCATAAAGTTTATCAAGTTTCTTAGTGCAAACCAAGTTCTATAGTGGTTACCAAGTTCATATATTTAGCAATGTGAATCTAGTGTTGACCAAGCCATACAATGTCAACCAAGTGATCCATTTCATACCGAGCTCATAGTAATAGCATTGACTAAGCAATGTAGAGTGAATCGAGTGATTTAGTTTATATGCAGAGTTTTGTAGTATTCACTGAGTCACTAGTGCAAACTGAGTCCAGACTACTTGGAAGTGATCAATATGGATTGAGATTCTATGTCTACCAAATGCATGATGATGTCAAACATTGAGAATGGATGTTGAGTATTAGAACCTCATAGAGTTAGTCTTTAGAAATCAAGATCCTATAATTGGGCAGACATTGTGTATTTTGTTGAAACTTGTATTGTAGCCATCTTTGTTGATTTATAAATTGGATTAGTATATATGTAATGTATTGTATCACATCCAAAGATATATAGATGATATGAGAATGATGCAAATTTGAAGAGAAAAAGAGTGAAGTAAAAGACTACAGTAGTATAAGGAGTACCAAAGATTTATCTATCACAAGAAGTTGATCATTACAAAGGAATCTCATTCAACAAAATCAAGTTGCAAATCAGAGATCAGCCACTATTTCATTCTAATAGGTGCAACAATTAAATCCTCTTACAAGGTAGACTTAAGTATATTTTGTAAATCTCCTTATTGAGTGCATACTTCATTGTATATTTTGTAAATCCTTTCACAAGGTGGACCTAGCAGTCCTTATTACTCCTAACAGGGTAGATCATTACAAGTGATCATTGTAAGCCTTAATAGGGCAACTTTATACTGCATTTTGAAATCTTTTGTGTATCATCCCCACCTTAGTTTTACTTTCTATTTGGAAGGTTTTTGGGTCACCATATTGTGTGTCAAAGTGTTATGAATGTTTTAATGTTTACATTTTTTTATGTATGCAATTAGATCAGAATACACATGGAGGATTAATTGGTGAAATAAGATTAAGTTTTATAAGTTACTGATTCACCTCTCCCCTCTTAGTAACTTATCCTATCATATATTTCCAACAATTGGTATTAGATCTTTTTTGTTCTCAAAGAAAAGTTTAATAGCTTTAGCAAAGATCAAGAGGCAATGGGGGTATTCAGACTTGATAAGACTATTTATTATAAAAAGCTAGATTTTGAATTGGCTATTGGGCAACTTAAGAAAGCAAAGGAACAACTCTCTCAATCCTTGAAAACAAGAAAAGATCTTGTAGTACAGATGAATGAACAAATCTACATTGAAGAAAGAATTGAAGACATCCATTCATAAAGAAATTCAAATGAAACTAATGAAGCAATTAGAGAACTATTAGAAAAGAATGGTACACTTCAAGAAGAAGTTAGGAAAATGAAAAGAGAATAAGAAATTCAATCAGTAAGATTGTGTGAAGTCATGGAAGAGGAAAAAAAGATAAAAGAAGAGTTAGAAGGAAAGAATAATAAAATTTAGCATCCATCCCTTCAACATAGTTCATTGATTAACTTACTAATGCAAATGAAGAAATCATTAATTTAAGATCAGATAATGAGAGATTGCAGAATGATCTAAACACTGAAAGGAAAACAAATGAGAGGATGATGAAATATCAAGTAGACATGGATCAACTAAATGAGAAAATCCAAGATAGACAAAAAGGTGAAGCATGAATTAGATATACTAAAGAAGGTGAATCATCCTGACAAGAAGCTCAAAAGAATCAAAGACTTATGTGTAGTCACTGTGGTAAGATAGATCATACATCAAACAAATGTTGGAGCAATGAGAAAGCTAAATTTAGTGAAAAATGCTAAAATTGTAATCAACATGGTCATAGAGCTAATGAATACAAAAAGAAACCTAAATTTGAGAGAAAATGTCACAAACACAAGAAGTATGGGCACAAATCTTCAGAGTGCAAAACTTAGATATTAAATCTAGCAGAAGAGATTGTAAAAGATATATTTGGTTGAGACTACAAAACTTGTGTGGATTTAATTAAAATGGAAAATATGGACACATTGGAATAAATTGTGTAAAACATCACATGAGAACAAGAGACATCACTGGAAGATGTTTCATTTGTACAAAACTTGGTCATCTTGCCAAGAATTATATGAATATTGGAAGAATTGAAGATTAAAAGAAAGCCAAGGTTAATAACATTAGAAAATAGATGAGACAATAGTGGATTCCAAAATATTTTGAGAATACAAGTCTGAGCAATGAAGCACATGTCACCCAAGAAATGGGTGACTCAAGTATCTCTACTTCATCTCCCACAAGGAGAACTAGAACTAAGATTTTGAAATAGACATCCTACATCAGTTCTAGTCTACAAAAAAGGAAGATCCATATTAGCATTCAATATTAAAAGGGATTACTAAGCATCTAAGGAATTATGGACCTTATTGGGCGAGGTTGGGTTGCAAACACTGCCAAGCATGGTCAGAAGCAATGAAGATTGTTTTGTGGACACTGAGTCATGGAAAACTCTACCAAGCATTTAATTCAAGGTGAGTAGAAGACAATCTATCATTAATTAAGAAATTACACTAGGAATTTATAGTGATTGAAAGGAAAATTTTGATAAAAAGGGTGAAATCAAATTCATTTATCACCATTAAATTTCAAGAACTATTTGTGAAGAGAAATTTTTGTGCATTCAAGTGATCGATGCAATTTATTGGTTAAGTTTTCCATATTTTCTAAAATCTTACCAAGCAATGGAATCCTCCAACATCAAGACAAAGAAAGGGTTAGAAATGTTGGTTCAAGGTATTGAATAGAAGGCACCTAATTTCAAGCTTAGTCTAGCTATTGTAGAAACCCTAGATCTAATTGGAGCACAATCTCAAATCCTAGCTAAGGTACTATTGATTAATGATATTTGTTTGTATTTTCAATGTTCTATCCAAGATATAGGAACCCTATAAATGGATGAAAATTTTGTTAGGATAAACCACAGACATAAATAAAAACTACATGCAAATATAACCAATAATAGAAAAAATAATAGATCACATAGAAATGAACACAAGGCACCAAGATTTAACGTGGTTGACCCAATCCCTGGGCTACGCCCACCAAACAACAAGTCCAATATTATTACAATCCAATGATTACAACCTGATTACAATACGTAATCCCTTACAGCTCAATACCGTTGCAAGAAGCAATTTTGCATCACAACATAATGAAAAATACCTAACCCTAAACCCTTTTATACAAGTATTTTATGCCATTTTAGGGTTACAACATGTCGACCATATGTTGGCCATAATATGTTAGCTACAACATTGGCCATGGCCCAAAATTTTTTCCAATCACCATAATCTAACAATCTCCCACTTGGGGACTGATCAGGCTCCACAATAAACAACAATCTCCCACTTTGAGACTGATCCTATAGCAATACCACTACCACATGGGGCTCCCACTGGATCAAACCACATTGGACACTACTATTCTTTTATTCATGTTCAGTCTAGAAGACCAACTGAAGTTGAAGAGGAGTTCAACTTCTCCCTTGTTATAACCTTTGTCAACATATCTGCTAGATTGTTATTTGTATGGATCTTCTCCAGCTTTAACTGTCCATCCTCCAAAACTGACCGAATGAAATGGTACCGCAACTGTATGTGTTTGGTCTTAGAATGTAGAGCTGAATTCTTTGCAAGATGAATGGCACTTTTACTATCTATGAACAAATAATTATCCTTTTGAGGATGTCCCAATTCTTCTAAGAAGAACTGAAACCATATAATCTCCTTGGCTGCCTCTGTAGCAGCAACATACTTTGCCTCTATAGTGGATAGAGCATTAATCTTCTATAACCTAGAAACCCAGTTCACAGCTTCCCCACCAACAATAAAGACATAACCTATAGTACTCTGCCTGATATCAATATCCCCTACCAAATCTAAGTCAACATAGCTCTGTAAATTAGTAGTAGAGCCCCCAAAGTGTAAACACTTATTGGATGTTCCTCTCAAATATCTAAGAATCCACTCGACAGCATTCCAATGCTCAAATCCTGGATGACTCATATACCTGCTAACGACTCCCATTGCATGTGCAATATCTGGCCTAGTACATACCATAGCATACATCAAACTTCCTACAATTGAAGCATAGGGTACCTTAGACATCTTATCCTCCTCTTCTTATGTCTTAGGACACATCTCCTTAGTCAATTTCAAATGACCAGGTAAAGGTGTGCTGACAGCACTAGCATTCTCCATAGAGAAACATTGCAACACCTTCTCAACATAATCAGCCTTAGATAGCATTAATGTTCTGTTCTTCCTATCTCTACAAATCTTCATACCAAGGATTTGTTTTGCTGCCCCCAAATCCTTCATAGAAAATGCATGTGCTAACTGGCATTTTAGCCCCCTAATATGATCCATGTTAGACCCAGCTACAAGCATATCATCAACATATAAACATAAAATAATGTAGCTATCATCATCCAACCTCTTAAAATAAACACAATAATATGAATGACACCTATTATAGCCATACTCATGCATAAAACTGTCAAATTCTAAATACCATTGCCGAGGTGCTTGCTTCAAGCCATATAAACTTTTCTTCAATTTGTACACTAAGTTCTCCTTACCTTTGACCTCAAAACCCTATGGTTGAGCCATATATATTTCTTCATCCAAATCACCATGAAGAAAGATTGTTTTAACATCCAACTGCTCTAAATGCAAATCTTCAGTAGCCACAAGACTTAAATAGTACAAATAGAAGTCATTTTAGCAACAGGAGAAAATATTTCATCAAAATCAATTCCCTTTTTTTGTGCAAATCCTTTTACAACTAACCTGGCCTTAAATATTTTCTGACCTCCTTCCTCTTCTTTCAACCTATAAAGCCACTTATTATGTAAAGCCTTTTTACCTGCAGGAAACTTGCATAGATCCCATGTCTTATTCTTTAGCAAAAAGTCCATTTCATCTTTCATTGTAGACTCCCATTGAATCTTAGTATCTACCTGCACAGCTTCATCATAACTTTTAGGTTCACCAGCATTAGTAAGTAAAATAGAATACAAAGTAGGAAAAAATCTTTGTCGAGGTCTAATTTGCCTCATTGACCATCTAACATTCATCGATGTGTGTGGTATTTATTGTTGCAGTTGTTGCACATCATGAGGAATGGCTGGAACATAAGCTTTTGGAGTATCATCCAACACTACATAATCATCTTCTTTCTTCTCATGTTGTTGCAACAGATCTTTGTACAACACTTTCTCATTGAATATGACATCTTGACTTCTAACAATTTTAAGATTTTCAAAATCCCAAAGCCTATAACCAAATTCATTAATGCCATATCCAACAAAGACACATTTCATTGATTTAGCTTCTACCTTGGTTCTATTTTCAGAGTCTATATGAGCAAAAGCTTCATAACCGAAGGTCTTGAGAAATGAATAACTCACCTTCTTACCAGTCCATGCTTCCTCTAGAATACCACAGCCCAAAGAAGTAGAGGGACCTCTATTAATCAAATATACTACAGTATTGATAACTTTCATCCACATGTGTAAATGCAACCCAACATGCAACCTAATGCTCTTTGCACGCTCCATTATAGTCCTATTCATGCGTTCAACCACTGCATTTTCCTACAGAGTCCTTGGAATAGTTTTCTATCTATAAATACCATTATTGGAGCAATAATCTTCAAATTCATGACTGTAATACTCACCACCATTATCAGATCTGAGACATTTAATTTTCTTACCAGTCTCATTTTCAACCAAGCATTTCCATTTCTTAAAAGTTTGAAATACATCATATTTCTGTCTAAGGAAATAAACCAATACTTTTCTAGTTGAGTCATCAATAAATGTAACATAATAATGAGAGCCACCAAGGGAAGATACTTGAGCTGGTCCCCATACATCTGTATGCACAAGCTCTAATTTCTCCTTCTTCTTTTTTCCTTCCCAGTCTTTGCAAAACTCACTCTCTTTTATTTTCTATACACACAACTTTCACAAAAATCCATAATAATACATTTAAAACCTGGTAAAACTTTCTCTGAGTGAAGTACTTTGATACCTTTCTCACTCATGTGCCCAAGTCTGTTGTGCCACAGTGTTATATCAGAATTTATAGCAGCTATTTGTTCTCCCTACTCAACTATAGTAATTGTTCCTGAACATTCATTTTTCTCTAAAAAAATCAAAGTAGAAGGAACAATATGACCTATACAAAGATATAAGGTGCCTACTTTCACACATTTTGCTACTACAAGGGAACCTTTTGAAACCTTCCAATTTTTATCATTAAAAGTAACTACACAACCCTCATCACCGAGTTGCCCCGCTGAAATTAAATTCCTACTTAGCCTTGGAACATGTCTTACCTCATGTAGTAGCCAATGATTCCCATTCTACAACTTAATATTAATTTTTCCCTTTCTAGTAATTTGACAGAGTTCATTATCCCCCAAATAAACAAGCCCAAAATCCCCTTGGACATAATCAATGAAATAACCTCTATGAGGTGTAGCATGAAATGAAGCACCAGAATCTAAAACCCTTGAATCATCAACATTTTCTAAAGATAGAAGCAAAGCATCCTCTTCAGATTTGTTACTTACCACATTTGCCTCCTTGTCTCCATCTAATTTATCTCCTTCATTTTTCTTTCGATTCCAACAATCTTTCTTTTTGTGCTCTTGTTTCCCACAGTACTAGTAGTTGTTTAGTCCTCTTGATTGACCTCTTCCCCTTTGACTTTCCTCTTGATTTCTCATGATTTCTAGAGTTACTTCCTCTCTCAGTCATTCTGCTCATGCTTTGTGCATTCAAAGCACTTCCTGATGTAGACCCACCTGAGGATTTCCTACGAGTTTCCTCACTCAAAACAACACCGATCACATCATCATATTTTAGGGTACTAGATCCAGGAGAATTACTCACCGCCATTACCAAGCCATTCCAGCTTTCAGGCAAATAACACAAAATCAAGAGAGCCCTAATTTCTTCATCAAAATTTATACCCACAGAAGATAACTGACTAGTAATAGTATTAAACTCATTTAAATGATCTGCAATAGATCCACCTTCTGCCATTTTCATATTAAATAAATACTTCATGAGAAATACCTTGTTTGAAGCAGAGGGCTTTTCATATAGTCTCACTAGGGTTCTCATCAACTCTTCTGTCATCTTTTCTTTTGTAATATTAAATGCCATTGATGGTGCCAAGCATAACTAAATGCTTTTGACTACCTTTCTATCTAAAAGATCCCATTCAGCATCTAACATAGTTACCTGATTCTTGGCTTTGCCTTCCAATGGTTTCCATAAATCCTTCTGATACATATAGTCTTCCATTTGCATCTTCCATAACTGGAAGTTCTGCCCATTAAACCTATCAACCCTCAGTTTACCCTCATCTGCCATTTCTCTCACTCAACCGTGAGACTCCCACTCAACAATGAAACTTTCCTACAGAGGATAACTGAAAAAAAACTAGGCTTTGATACCAATTGTTAGGATAAACCATGGACAAAAATTAAAAATACATGCAAATATAACCAATAACAAAAAAAATAATAGATCACACAAAAATGAACACAAGGCACCAAGATTTAATGTGGTTCACCCAATCCCTTAGCTACATCCACCAAACAAAAAGTCCAATATTATTACAATCCAGTGATTACAACCTGATTACAATCCGTAATCCCTTACAACTCAATACCGCCACAAGAAGCAATTTTGTATCACAACATAATAAAAAATACCTAACCCTAAACCCTTTTATACAAGTATTTTATGCTATTTTAGGGTTACAATGTGTCGGCGATATGTCGGCCATAATATGTTGGCTACAACATCGGCCATGACCCAAAAAATTAATTATGAAGTATGTACAGTACTTTCCTGATTAGTCACCATAATCTAACAACTTTGAAGAAGCTGTGTGTGAATGGTGTGTTAAAATTGGAGGTTCAACACCTACAAGTGAAGGGTTTGACTCATATTCCACACATGCCTTGAGATTTTTAGATTAAGTGGATAAGATTTATCCTCAATAGTGTGCATAATGAGTAATTATGGCTGGAACAAACTATTTTGATAATGAAGAAAATGATCCATCAAATCACAAGGCTTCCAATTTTGGTGAAGACTAAAACCACCAAAACCCTAAGTCAGTTGGAACTGGAGAAGAAAACCCTTGCCGAATGGGATGGAAGGAGTATGAAGATAAGTTGTGTCACTGATATGGAGTTGAAGTTTGGGATACATATAATTGTAGATAAGATATACAACTGAAGTAGACTCAACATCGTATCATGTGAAGCTATGGATCTAACATTCAAAGTGGTCAAGAAAAATATGTCCTTTGACCTTGCCAAATTGATGTTGAACTAATTCAACAAAAATATGTAAAGCATCAGAACTTTGAAGAATAACCCATGTAAGCTTAGTTCACTCTTGACTTATCTATTTTTCTTTATGAAAAAGATTTTCCAATGAAAAGTTATAGTTGTATGGAGAAAAGACATACATGTTCTTTATCAAATCATTGAATAAATAGCAAAAATGGGAGAAAATTATGTCAGTATCATAGAAAACTATTTTGATGCATTCAAGGACAAGATGAATAATAGATTTAGGATACCTAAGAAATTGGTAGAAGACTACAAAGATGATATTTTTTTTATGGTTGATTGTGATAAAGTGTATATACAAGAAGTTAGACTGAGAATTGAATGGGTCAAACCTCTAGGTTATGAGGTTAATATTGATGAAACCAAGGACATCATGGAAGCATTGTTAAATGAACCTATTGATCCAAAGACTACTTATTTTGGCACATATGAGGAAGCAACAACTAGAATAGAACTAGAAATAAAACTCCCTTAGGCAGTAAAAAAGGATAGAAAAGAATAGAAAAAATGAAACAAACTAGTTCTACTCTCCTTTTAAGAGAAGGTAAAGGAGATGACATAGAAGAAGATGATGCAGAAGATGAAGAAAATTAAGATGAAGAAGAGCCATTAAAGAGGAAAGATAAGGTTATTATAACCAAACCTACCAAACCATCTACTACAATATTTACAAGAAGGGCATCCAGGAAGAAACTTGGTAAAGAAGAAGGAGATGTGATCTTCAAATGACCTCCACCCACATTCCAAGAGAGATTGAAGGAAATTGATTCTTGTGTCAGCATAATTTTTTTTAGATCATTAAAATATGAAATTAGAAATGTAGAGGACAAACAATAAGTTGAAGACATGGTCATAGAAAATATAGGAAAATGGAAATACTCTCTAGACCAACTTTCTCAACAAATTCCCAATGAATTAATGGAGAAAATTAAGCCAAGATGGGAGCATAAAAAGAAAACTTCTAAGGAAATATATGAGAAAACTCTAAGGCAACTCATTCTAAGTTTGAGTGATAAAGAAGTGAATGAATCCATCAAGAAGAATGAACAAAAACTTACTTTGAGATTCAACACTAGTTTGATATTGATCAATGAAATTGAACATGTGGTAAGGAATGCCACTAACATATGGAAGATAATCTACAATCTTCTTAAGAAAAGTAATTTTTTTGTTAATGTCAATGATAAGGATGATGCTAGTGAAGGTGACAAGGAAGAAGAAATTGATGATGAAGAAGTAACAAATTATGACAATGTAGATGATGAGGAACAAAAATAGGAAACTACTGAGGAAAATCTCCCTGAGATTTAGAGCATTAAGGAGACTAACCCTAAGAAGATTGCAACAACAATTATAGCTTTACTTCCTCATTCTCTGAGAAAAGTTTCAAAGGCATCCATCTTAGAGAAAGCTACTATCGAGTTGGTTGTGTCAAACACTGCTAATCCAAGCACTCAACCAATCTTTGCACCTATTCAATTTAGTATTTCATTGATAGAAGTGACTAGTACTTCATCTACCAAGCAATCAACAAGTCCTCCCTCATCAATTTTGGTTACTCAACAACAAATTATTCCTTCAATTAGTGCCATGTATACTTTCACTACCAATCATTCTATTTACACCATTGTTTCTATTCTTAGCATGCAAATAATAAGTACAAGGATAGTTGAGACCAAGCCTCAACCAAGTACAAAAGTCTTGAGAAAAGGAAAAAATAGGGAAAAAGAAATTGATCTTGATGAGGAGATAGTTATCCCAAATGGGGATATCTCCAATCTTAATCTTGATCAAATGCATATAGTAGAAGAGCTATTGTAGAAGAAAGCTAAGCAACAAAGGCTTAGAGAAGAAAGGAATAGAGAATTCTAAGTGCTTGAAGATGAAAATAACATTCTTGTAGAGGCAATCAGCACTGAGGTTGACACTTCTCAACCTATTTTGGCATAGCTAGTAGAAGTGGTCTAGAAATTCAACAAAGATTTAAATGGACAAGAGAAATTTTTGCAGAGAGCAAAGAAGAAATTTGAAAATAAGGTATTGGAGCTAGTAGCATAAAATATTGCTATAAAACAAGTAGACTTGTCTACTATTCTAGGCTCATTGGCAACCTCTGCCAACAATGTGACTTCTCTATTTAGCAAACTCTGTGACACATCTATTTTCACTTAGGAAATTAAATAAAAACTCTCCAAGATAGATGAAGATTTGAATGAAAGTGCACACCATCTATCACTTGACTCGAGTTACAGTTCTACTCACTATACAAAGATTAGATTTCTAATTGATATGCAAGCATAATTGCTAAGGGAAGAAGCTAGGATAAGAGCTACACTTATAGACATATAGGGTATGATTCTCTTGAACATGGATGCATTGCAAAAACATATTGCACATGCTACAATCCTCATCCATGATAACAACTTCTTCATTGTTGACCACATGATAGAATTATCAGTAGAAGTGTAGATTGCATTGCATACATGCAAGGTGTTGCAAGAAAATTAGGACAAGACATTTCCATTGATTCTAAAGGTACATTTTGATTTCTTGTCAAATTTTGGAATAACCATGTAAGATACACCTTTGGCATTTATGTCAAAAAGGGGGAGAAGATATAATATAAGATGCAATATAGAAAGAAGGAGAAGATGTGATATAAAAGAGGACAAGATGAGAAGATGTATATAATGTATAAAGTTTATATATGTATGGGGGGTGTTGGTGTAGTACAAAAAAGAACTATTTACACTTTACTTAAGTTTACTTAGGTTAATGCATATTCATATTAGTTGTCATTTTGACACCTAGGAGTTTTCATATTCATATGAGTTGTCATGTTGACAACACAGTAGTTTGCACTCCAATTGAGCACATGCTATCTACTACATCTATTTATGAGATACACCTTTATATTCTTATCCTCTTATTGTTGCACACACATTTATGCACAATGGAGGATAATCCACTCTTGGTGGACATGTGCTTGGTTGTTATGCTTATCTCTTCTATGAATCCTAGACATATTAGTTGCCTTTATATACAAGGCACTTCTATGATGTAGTCATCCAATTATCTAATTAATCCATTCTCATTTGATCATATCTTTTCTCTCTTGTGCTATCTATTGAGCTTCTAGATCTTGTTATTTCATTCTTGCCTTAGGCAAATTCTTTTGTGGTATTAGAGCTATATCAAATTCTTGCATGGTATTAGAGATATACCAAATTATTATAGGGGGCATCATAATGTCATATACATGTTTAGATATTTAGAGAAACATCTCTTACAAAAGCAATCTTGAAAAATCTCAAAACAAAATATGCTACCATTGAAGACATAGGATGAAGAATAAAGATTGTTTTGAATTTTTAAGAATTTAGTTTTGATTGATAAGTGTTTTTGTCACTAATGATAAAGGGGGAGATTTTTGACATTAAAATCAATTTTTTTTACTAGTGACACACACTTATTCAAATAGCTAGCAGTTACTAAGCATATTGTATAGTTAATAGTATTAAACAAGTAATTTAGACTCTATCGAGTTCTATAGTTGCTACCAAGTTTTAGGAAAAATATTCTATTTACACCAAGTAGTTAATACTAAGTTGGTGATTATTAGTGTAAACTGAGCTTCATAAGGTTTACCAAGTTTTTTAGTGCAAACTAAGTTCTATAGCAGTTACTGAGTTTGCAGATTTAGTAATGTGAATCTAGTGTTGACCGAACCATACGGTATCAACCAAGTGATCCAGTTTATACCAAGCTCATAGTATTAGCATTGACTGAGCTATGTAGTATGAATCAAGTGATTTAGTTTATATATTGAGTTTTTTAGTATTCACCTAGTCATTAGTTCAGACTGAGTTTAGACTACTTGGAAGTGATTAGTATGGATCAAGCTTCTACATCTACCAAATACATGAAGATGTTGAGCATTGATAATGGATGTTGAGTATCAAAAACTTACTAAGTTAATCTTTAGAAACTGAGTTCCTATAGTTGGGCCAACTTTGTGTATTTTCGTGAAACTTCTATTGTAGCCAACTTTGTTTATTTGTAAACTAGATTGATATATATGTAATGTATTGTATCACATCCAAATATATATAGATGATATGAGTATGATACAAACTTGAAGAGTAGAAGTGTGAAGTAAAAGACTATAGTAGTATAAGGAGCAACAAAGATTTATCTATTACAACAAGGTGATCATTAAAAAGGAATCTCATTTAGCAAAATCAAGTTGTAGATTAAAGATCAACCACTGGTTCATCCTAATAGTTGGAATAGTTAAATCCTTTCACAAGGTAGACTTAATAGTCTTTTGTAAATCTCCTTACCGAGTGCATACTTCATTATATGTTTTGTAAATCCTTTCACAAGGTGGACCTAGCAGTCCTTATTGCTCCTAATAGGGTAGATCATCAGAAGTGATCATTGTAAGCCTTAACAAGGCCAACTTTATATTGCAGTACTAAAGCTTGTGGGTATCATCCCCACCCTAGTTTTACTTTCTATTTGAAAGGTTTTTGGGTCACCATATTGTGTGTCAATGTGTTATGAATGTTTTAATACTTTAATTTTTTTATGTATGCAATTAGATTGAATTACACTTGAAGGATTAATTAGTGAAATAAGATTAAGTTTTAAAAGTTACTAATTCACCCCTCCCCTCTCAATAACTTAGCCTATCATATATTTCCAAAACTCTTGTGGATGTGGTAGGAATATGTGCTATTTTAGGTTGATGAGTAGGCATGTCAAGAAAGAAAGGCATTGGAGGCCTTGGATCTAACTTCCCTCCTTGAATCAAGATATTTTCTTCTTTTATTGCAATTTCATATGCAGCTAGTAAAGTATCCCCTCCCATGGCTTGTACAGAAGTAGCAATATCACTATTGAAATCTATTAGGTAATGGAAGAAAAAATTACTAGGGGAAGGTTTTACTGTAGCAAGTATTCTATCCCATGTCTTTTGGAATCTATAATTAAAATTTATCATATATTCATGGGGTACTCTCTTAATGGTAGCTAGATGCTCTAAAAGTGATAGATGATCACTGTTATCTTCAAAATGTTTCCATAATCTTTCTCCTAACTCATCCTAGTTAGTGATAGAATTATGTGGTAATTCCCTATAGCACTATAAGGCCTTTCCCTTTTATGATGAGGCTAAAAGTCTAATAGAAACAACATCTTCTATAATATCATGTATATTGCAGATGTTTGAAATCTCTCGAATGAGATCTATTGGGGAAATAAAAGTTTCACCAGTAAAGTCTTCTATACTTTTAAGAGAAGATACTGGGATATCATATCTTTTAGTAAACTATAAGGTATATCTTCTACAACAATCTCATTGTATTTAGTGAGAAAATTTTCAATTTCTGTTGGTACTCTACTATTACTGTCATGTTTTTCCATCACTCAGCCTCTACTATCTTCTATCACTAAGACATTACTATTTTCTATCACTTGTCCATTACTATCTTTTGTCACTTGGCCATTACTATCACAAATTGACTATCAAGGAATTACAAAGAAGACTTTGTTCTTCTTCATGTCTTTCTCAAATTATTTTCCATTAACCATACAAACTCTAATAGTAGTACAATTTACCTCATGTGGAACTTCAATCAAATGCAACAATATTTTGTTCACTCCTATCACCCAAAGAGTATATTGATTTAATCTACCATCATGCACATCATATATATCATACTGCTAAGGTCCACCCAAGAGAATATGAAAACAATCCATAGGCATAATATCACACAACTTCATCAAAGTAGTTTCCAATCTTGAATCTCATAACACATTGCTCATTTGCCAAAAAATTATGCTCATCCTTGATCCATGAAACATGATAGGGTTTAGGGTGTCTCAACCTCTACAAATTTTTTTTAACCATCTCCTCTAATACTAAATTTTTTGAACTCCTACTGTCAATAACCACTTTGCAATATCTTCCTATCATCTTACATTTGCTTTTGAAAAGACTTCTCCTCAGGTTGGGTTTTTAATCAACTCTTTCACTAGAAAAAGTTGTCCTTACCATCAAGTTTTCTCTAGCCTTAGGACCACTTCGTGAACCCTCAAGATCTCCTTGAACCAAAAAATTTCAGCCATTATTAGCTTCATTCCTCCTTTTTGAATGTTTACATTCAAATTTTGAATGCCCTTCTTCATCATATTTAACTCAATTACCACTAAATCTTTCTCTTCCATAACTACCTCAGTAAGAACTACCTATTCCTTGATAAGTACAACCTTTGCACTTGGTCTTTCTTTTTCATCACTTTTCCATTCATATTTTCCTTTATCTAGTGTTGTATTATCAGATCTACCACTTTCTCCATTAGATCTACGTCTACCTCTATGATATATTCCACTTGTACCTCTTTGTATTTTTTAATGCTTCTTTTTCTAGATCTCCTCATCTTTCAAGGCATAATTAAATTCTTCTTACATACTACTCAATTACACAAAACCTTATTTCATCTTGAATTCTAGATCTCAACTCATTTAGGTACCTTGCAAATTTCTCAACCTCATCATCGACATTTCGAGATCTGATGTCCAATCTTTAGAATTCCTTAGTGTACTCCATTGTCATGTCCTTTTTTCTCAATTTTTAATCTTCCTCAATAGGTTCACTTGGTATTCAATAGGAAGGAACTTCCTCTTCACCTTGTTTACCATTTTCAACCAGGTTTTGATCTTTTCTTTTCCTTTTCTCTGTCTATTAGTTTGAATAAACTCTCACCATAGTGAGGCATGGACTTTCAACTTGGTGACTACATTGAGGTGGTTGGATTCAAGGAACTTAGTAATTTATACTGAGAGGATCTTGATTTTGGTGAAGCTCAAAAGGATTGTATAGAATTTATTAGACTTGACAGAATAAAGTGGTTGGATTTCATAATTCAAGATGGTATGATGTTCAAAGGAGGTCATTGTACATTCCTAAAAGTTCTATGAGAGAGAACATCATCAAGGAGAAGCATACTAGAGGATTGTTTGGACATTTTTGGAGAGATAGGATCATTGCTTTGGTTTCTGAGATTTATTACTAGCCATAGTTGTAGAAAAATGTAAAGAAGTTTGTGTAGAGTTTTAGGGTATGTTAAATGATGAATGGAGTGAAGGAGAATATGAGGTTGTATCAACCATTACCTATACTAGATAAGTAATGGGAGGATGTCATCATGGATTTCATTCGTAGATTACCAAGGACTCAATGAAGGCATAATTTTATTTTTGTGGTGGTTGACAGGTTTTCAAAGATGACACATTTCATTCACTGCAAGAAGACTAGTGATGATGTTCATGTGGCAAAGTTATTTTTCCACAAAGTGGTAAGACTACATGGTCTTCCAAAGAGTAGAGTTTTAGATCGAGATACCAAATTTGTGGGGTATTTATGATATACATTATGGAATAAATAGAAGATAGATTTGAATTTCAGTTCATCACATCATCTACAAACTGATGGACAAATAGAGGTGGTGAATATGAGTTTGAGAAATTTTATGGGATGCTTGGTTAGAAATAAGCCAAAAGGATGGGATCTTATTTTACCTCAGGGAAAAATTGCATATAATAATTGTGTCAACAGGAACACTAGTAAATCACCATTCTAGATTGTATATGGGAGCAATCCCAGAAATACTTCTGAATTGAGGAAATTAGATAAAGGAAAATAAGTAGTGCTGAAGTAGAGGAATTTGCTGAACATTTGAAGAATATCCACGAGGAGGTGAGGAAGAACATTATTAGGATGAATACATAGTAGAAGGATAAGGAAGATGTGAAAATTAGGTATAAGGAATTTTAGACTGGATATGAAGTCATGGTTTATTTGAGCAAGTAGCATTTTCTAGAGGGTACATATAATAAAATGAAAATGAAGAAGTTTGGACAGTGCAAGATAGTGAAAAGACATGATCCTAAAAATTCCTAGGAGGTGGAGTTGCATGCTAAATTGAATATTTCACTAGTATTTAACATTTGAGATGTGATAGAGTATTATGAAGGAGGTGATGGAGATGAAGTTGCAGAAGTGCAGTGGAGTATTCCAACAACTAGTTTAGCTACAAAGAAGATTGAGGAGATACTGGCTAGTCATGTTGGCAAACATACAAGGAACAAAACCTATGAAGACTAAATGGTCAAATCAAAAGGGAGGCTAGTAGAAGATTCATCATGGCTAGCAAGGGAGGAGGTTAACCATCTTGGTTTTCCTCTGAACACTTGAGACATAACTGGGTCACTTCTCAAATTACATAGGGTGTTTGATGCAGGAGCATCCTAGGTGTAAGAGAAATCTTGCATCACCAAAAAATTCCCTTTTTGTTTCTTGAATAATGGTTGTCTTAGTGTAGATTTTTTGTTTATGGAGGCTTGCTACTTAAAAAGTAAGTCATAGAAGCTCGGAATGTCCTAATTTCGGAGGTGGATATTATATCAGCCTACTAGTTAAGGTGTAATGCCATATCTTGAGTATTCATGGATTTATTGCAGATTTTTGGTATTCAATTTTTATATAATAAATTTTGGGCTCACTTTTGGAGGATTAAATGTTCTTGAATGAGGCCCAAAAGCTCAGTGGATGGGTGCTTGCACCAATTTAAGACTGTAGATCAAGAGTTGAAGATTCTGAAAAGTGTTAGACTAGCCAATCAGAGCGATGGTTTGGAAGTTATGGCCTTCTAAAGTTGGGCCAACCAAAACTTCCTAAATAAATGTCAAACATGTATTTGGTGAACTCTATATGTATAGTTAGGGTTTTTTGGCCCTAGGTATTAAGTTTGAGTGTTTAGAACCTTCTCAGGTGGCATAAAATTGCATATTTAAGAAATACCCATTGATTATCTAGGATAGCTCGAGCTGATAATTCACAACTTTGTCTTGCAAATTACTATAATGAAGGCACACATGTGGTTTAGCATATTGTAATACCAAATTCTATAATTCTACATTTGCGATGATAATAAGAAGCCCATATTTTATTCTCACAAATTGTTGTTATTTCTTTGTTTTTATTATGTGTTTATGGTATTAAGGGGAACACCCTTCATCACAGAATCAAGATTTCTCTGATCAAACCTTTCTACAACAACTCCTAAACTTATCTATTAAGTTCTTCATTTTTGGTAGGTGTAAATCTATAGGGTGATTTATTAAAAGAACTAGCTCCATAAATCAAATCCATACAATGACTTATACTTTGTACTAGTGGTAAACCATTAGGTATATCAGCTACAAAATTCTCATTGTATTTAGTAAGAAAATTTTCAATTTTTTCTACTACTCAACTATTACTGTCATCTTTTGCCATCACTTGGCCTCTACTATCTTCCGTCACTCAGCTATTACTATCTTTTGCCATCACTTGGCCTCTACTTATACTATTTACTATCACTTGACCATTACTATCTTCTATCACTTGGCCATTACTATCACAACTCAACCCTCTAGGAATTACAACAAAGAAGACTTTGTTTTTCTTCATGTCTTTCTCAAATTGTTTTCATTTAACCATACAAACTCTAACAATAGTACAATTTACCTCATGTGAAACTTCAATCAAATGCAACAATGTTTTCTTCATTCCATTCACCAAAAGAGTATATTGATTTAATCTACCATCATGCACATCATGTATAACATACTGCTAAGTTTTTCCCAATAGAATATGACAATAATCCATAGGCATAATATCACACCTAACCTCATCAAAGTAGTTTCCAATCTTGAATTTCACAACACATTTCTCACTTTCCAACAACTTATGCTCATCCTTTATCCATGAAACATTATAGGGTTTAGGGTGTCTCAACCTTTGCAACTAAAAATTTGTAACCATTTCCTCTAATGCCAAATTTTCTAAACTCCTAAAGTCAACTACCACTCTATAATATCTTCCTACCATCTTACATCTAGTTTTGAAAAGACTTCTCCTCAGGATAGGTTCTTAATCAACTCTTTCGCTAGACAAAGTTCTCCTTACCACTAGGTTTTCTCCAACCTTAGGACCACTTAGTGAACACTCAAGATCTCCTTGAATCACAATATTTTGGCCATTATTAGCTTCATTCCTCCTTTTAGAATGTTTACATTCAAATTCTCAATGCCCTTCTTCACCCTATTTAAAGAAATTACCACTAAATTGTCCTCTTCCATAACTACCTTGATAAGAACTACCTCTTCCTTGATAAGTACAATCTTTCCACTCAATCTTCCCTTTCTCATCACTTTTCATTCATATTTTCCTTTATCTAGTGTTGTATTGTTAGATTTTTCACTTTCTCCATAAGATTTACCTATGCCTCTAAAAAATGTTCTACCTATAGCTCTTTGTATTTTTTCATGCTTCTTTGTTAAGATCTCCTCATCCTTAAAGGCATAATTATTTTCTTCTTCCATACTATCCAATTTCACAAAACCTTATTTCATCTTGAATTCTAGATCTCAACTCATTCAGGTACCTTCAAATTTCTCAACCTCATCATCAATATTTCTAGATCCGATGTCCAATCTTTAGAACTCCTCACTATACTCCTTCACAATAATGTCCTTTTTTCTCAAATTTTAGATCTTCCTCAATAGGTTCACTTGGTAATCAATAGGAAGGAAATTATTCTTCATATTGGTTACCATTTTCAACCAGGTTCTAATCTTTTCTTTTCCTCTTCTCTTTCTATCAGTTTGCAAATGCTCCCACCATATAGAGGCATGACCTTTCAACCTAGTGACTATAACTTTCACTTTCCTATTCTAAGGAGTTCTTTCAAACTCAAATAAATTCTCCATATTAAAGATCCAATCCAAAACAACATTGGTATCCAATCTTCCATCATAAGGAATAACTTCAACAACAAGCTTCGAATGTGCACTAGACAAAAATCTCAAGATTCTTTCTACATGTTGATCTTCCTCAAGCTTAGGAATAGGGTTTGGTGCCATGAATTCATGATCACTCACATCATCAATATGTGATCCTCTCCTCTAGGCTATCTCCACAACATCAAATTTGGATGGAATCTATCTCAACATGTCCATTATGGAATTATCAATATTTCCTCTTCCCCAAACCATTTTGAAAAATTGGTTCTTGCAAGATCACTACCCTCTACAAGTTATAGGTCAAATCCTCAAATCTGTTGTCCTACAACAAAGATCTAGGGTTCCAAACCATCCAAATGCATGAACATACCTTACTTTGATACCACTTGATACAGGGATGGATGGACAATTAGGGTCAATGGAACACCTAACTATCCAAACACTCTGAATGAGGCTAAGCAAAAATATTCAGTTTATGACTTGGAATTATATGCTATGGTTCAGTCCTTGAAAAGATGGAGACACTATTTGATCCCTAAAGAATTCATTGTTTATACTGATAACCAAGCTCTAAGTTTTCTTAACAGGCAGGAGAAACTCAATCAAAGGCATATGAAGTGGATGGAATTCATCCAAGCATACACATTCTCAATCAAGCATAAGAAGGGAGTCATAAACAAGGTAGCAGATGCATTAAGTAGAAGAAATCTTCTAATTCAGTCCATTGAACTTGAAAGTGTGGGCATAGATGCAATGAAGGATATGTACATCCATGATGAAGACTTCAAAGATATTTACAAGGTATGTCAAAATATGGAGGACAGGTATCATTCAGATTTTTCTGATTATTTGATTCAAGAAGGATTATTGTTTAAAAGTGGCCAACTATGTGTTCCTAGAGGGTCATATAGGGAAAACATAATCAAAGAAAAGCATAGTGGAGGCATGTCTGGTCATTTTGGATTGGACAAGACTTTAGAACAGGTTAAGAGATTTTATTATTGGCCAAAAATGCAAACTGATATAAGGAAGTATGTTGATAGTTGTATCATATGTCAGAAGGCCAAAGGACATTCATCTAATGCAGGGTTATATACTCCTTTACCTATCCCTGATAAGCCATGGGATTCAATCAGCATGGACTTTGTTTTGGGACTGCCAAAGACTAAAGCAGGGAATGACAGTGTTTTTGTAGTTGTGGACAGATTTTCAAAGATGTCTCATTTTATTCCTTGTAAAAGTAAAAATGATGCTTCTAACATTGCAGGCTTATTCTTCAAGGAGGTTGTAGGACTCCATGGATTGCCTAGATCCATCATTTCAGACAGAGACTCCAAGTTTTTGGGGCATTTTTGGAGGACTCTTTGGAAGAGACTTGGTATAAACCTTAACTTTTCATCAGCCTATCATCCACAATTAGATGGGCAGACTGAGGTCACTAATAGATCTTTGGGAAACTTAATAAGGTGTTTATCACAACAATATGGTGGTGCATGGGATTCTATCTTACCTCAGGCAGAATATGCTTACAATGACTCAGTGAATAGGAGCACTGGTCTAACTCCATTCCAAATAGTGTATGGTGAACATCCAAGGGGTGTACTTGAGTTAAGAGACATCAGTCAATTAGAAAGGAAAAGTGCACAAGCCCAAGACTTTGCACAAGTGATGAAGGAAGTCCAAGAATAGGTCAAAGATAGGTTAATAAAGTCTGCAGACCGGTATAAGGAAATTGCTAACAAAAAGAGAAGGGATTTACAATTCAAGGTTGGAGACCTTGTCATGATTCATTTGAAGAAGGAGAGATTGCCTAAGGGGCAACATACCAAGCTAATGATGAAGAAAATAGGACCATTCAAGATCCTACAAAAGTGTGGAAACAATGCCTATAGAGTGGAGCTTCCACCGGATGTTGGATTGTCTCCAATATTTAATGTTTCAGTTCTTTTTTCTTTTAAAGAATCTGCTGATGGTACAGGTCAAGGTGATCAAGGGGTTGATGTTCCTTTGCCCAAGGCACACAAACCTCAAATAGAATGCATATTGGATAGGAAAGTCTCCAAACAAACAAGGAGGGCCACATATTACACTTACCTAGTCAAGTGGGCTGGGTTGCCTGAAGAGGATGCATCTTGGATGACTCAATCTGAGATTGAAAAGGCAGGGTACACATTTGAATCTATCCCGAACTCAAGGGACTTGAGTTCTTTTGGAGGGGGGTAGCATGGTGTAGAGCACAAACACAAACCTTGGGACACAAACCTTGGAGATCCTTGGAAAAATCCATCTTGTCTTCTTTCTTCTCAGATGCCAAATACCCAAGAAGTATTCACATTGCTGTCATTGGATTTGTTCCAAATTGTTCATACTTGATCTCTTTTGGTCTTGATACATATTGATCACCTTGGCATAGAATCATACTTGAAATGTATTGGAGTTTCATCTTCAAGGAATTTTGATCATGTTTAGATGTTTTAAGGAGTCTAGAATAGGAATTAGATAACTGATAGCCCATTTGTGTAGGTACATTACCCTTTTTGGTAGCATATAAACCAAGGGTGTATGTAGCCTATGAGGGAAAATAGTATTAGGTGTTTAGAATAGGTGTTAATGGCCTCAAAAGGCTCAATGCATAATCAAAATAGGTTTAGGAGATGTTTTGGAGTGGTTTTAAAACAAAATTGCCTTACCAGCAAGAAGCAACAAAAGTTGCTCAGCAACTTTTAAAAGTTGCTTGACAACTTTTTGTCAGTATTGACAACTTTTTGAAAAGTTGTTATTTTCGGTTTATAACCGATCTCCTTGATAGTTGATCGATGTAGAAGGCATATTTAAACACATGTCACCTTTCCCAAAGAGGAGGTGAAGTCATATTGTACGGATTTGCATTGAAACCAATAAAGCTCACTATTTTTCGTGCCTAATTGACTGGTGTTTGGTTTCTCACACGCAGTACGGAGGGTTGATTGATTATCCAATGCTTGGATTTGATTCTTGGCTGTTTTAACATCATTTTGCAATTGGTTTGATAGAATTTGGTGCAGGCAATCAAAAGTTATTTACATTTGAAGTCAAACAGCACCAAAACTCTCCCTAAACAAGGGTTTTGTGCAAATGGGTCAATAATGTGCACCTATTCGACCACCCTCGCACAAAACCCAATGAAATTGCAAGTAGACATGTTATTCTTCCTTTCTTCACAATTTGGGAAAATTTCCATGGTGAGAACATATTTTCTTTGCAGGCCCTAGTTCAAGTCAAGTTGAGGGTTTGAACTAGGAAAGTTGAACTGTTTGAAGATTTGTAAGAAATTGGTTGTAGGGATTGCAACCAAAGGGTGGAATAGTGTTGTTTGAACATCCCTAACATCTTCCAAGCCTTGTTTCCATTTCATGACCCCATATCCGTACAAATCCTATTCAAACCAAGCCTAATTAGGCCTATTAGGTCTGTGTGTTTAGGATGAGTTAGGGCATGCTGGAGTGGAGTGGGAAAGTGAAATTTGGAGGATTGCAAGAAGGGGATAAAGGGTACTCAAAACCCTATTTTTTTTTGCAGGGTGTTTGGAATAATTTGTTGTTATTGCAGGATAATCAGTTGGAGAGACCTACAAGGATCTACTAGGTCTTTATTGCAAATAAGTGTTACAGGGGTGTTGAGGCCCAATTTTTTGGTTATTTGAAGTGAATTGAGGTTTGTGAAGGTGATCCAATCAGTGGATTATGCTTGTGAGAGCCAAAGGTTGCTGATGTGCAATTTTGGTCCCTAAAACCAATTTTTGAGACAAACTTTGAATTGCTCTTCCTTGTATTGGGGGATTGTTTTAACCTTGCAAAGGGGTTATTAGGAGAGTGTTAAGGATTCTTTGAAGGTTCCTAGAATCTGAAGAAGTGTTTTGCTGATTTGGAAGTCCTAGAGGAAATCTAGGCAAAGTGGTGGTTTTCGGTGTGCAACTCTGCATCAAGGTGGTATCAGAGCACAGAAAGACCTTGGAGTTGATCAAATTCATCCAATATGTCTGAGGGTGAAGAAGGAGATAGGGAACTTCCCTTGAGAATGACAAATGCTGAATTGGCCAAATTGGTTAAGGAGCAAATGGCTGAGAGCAGGGCATTTAGGGAAGAGAACAGAGATATGAAGAGAGAGCTTGAAAAGCTCAAAAGCAAACTAAAAAAAGGTGAAGATTATGAGTCTGAAGGAGAAGAGGTGGAAGGAGACATCTTTGCAAATGAGATACCATTGGAGCAAAGACCTCTTCTACAAGCACTAGAGAGAGTTGGTGCAAAAGGGGGTGATATCCCCATGTTCTATGGCAAACTAAACCCTGATGAGTGCTTGGATTGGATTGAAACACTTGACAATCACTTTGAGTGTGATTGTATTCCCCCTAGTCAAAGGGTGAAGATAGCAAAGGCCAAGATGAAGGGGCCAGCCCTCACTTGGTGGAATTTTCTGCAAAATGAAAGGGTTGATGATGGGAAGGAGCCTATTACCACATGGAAACGAATGAAGACCGAGGTGAAGAAGTAGTTTGTTCCCAAGGACTATGAGGTTCTTATAAATCAAAGGCTACAAAATTTGAAACAAAGGGATATGGATGTCAGCAATTATACCCAAGAGTTTCATAATCTAACCTTAAGAGCAAGGGTGAATGAGACTAGCAAACAAAAACTTGCAAGGTATGTAAATGGTCTCAAATGTAGCATTCAAGATGAGTTGACATTGGTGAATTTAGAATCAGTACATCAATGCTTCAATCTGGCCTTAAAAATTGAAGACAAATTGAAGAGAAGAAATGAAAATGGTAATAGGGGTAGAGGGAAAAACTCCTATAGAGGAAGAGGAGGCAGGTTTCAAGGTAGGAACTATGCAAACAGGGATGAAACTAGAACTGTTGAACCTGATTTCAATCCAAGAGGATCATTTAGGGGTAGGAGACCTAATGCCAACCGTGGAGGAGCCAATGGAAGGGGTAGAGGCAATCAGACCTTCATATGGAAGTGTTTTAATTGCAATCAGCCTGGTCATCAATCATACAAGTGTCCACAAAAGATTGGAGAATCTAGCAGACCTGCAGATAGGAGGGTAAATTTGATCCATGAAGAAGAAGATGGACAAAGTTGTTCATCCTATCATACCAAAACCTCCAGACCTACTAATGCAGAGCAGGGTGAACATCTCATGATGCAAAGAACTCTTTTGAAGGTACCACAGCCTGCAGATCCACCACAGAGAAGGTCATTATTCAGGACAAATTGCAAAGTGAAGGGAAAGGTATGTAAGTTAATTGTAGATTATGGCTCAACAGACAATATAGCCTCTAGAGAAATGGTTAACAAGTTAAAGTTGCAAACAATTCCTCACCCTTATCCATATAGGGCTTCATGGTTAACAAAGGACAAGCATACCTTAGTCAATGAGCAGGTTTGGATTGAATTCACATTGGGTGAATATGCTGATAAGATTTTGTGTGATGTAACTGATATGGATGCATGCCACCTCTTGCTTGGGAGGCCATGGCAATATGATGTGAATGCCAAACATGATGGGCATACTAATGTTTATTCAATTGTGAAGGATGGAGTCAAGTTTACTATGAATCCTCTACCGGATGATGGTAAGGTAGACCATATGGTGAGTAACATAACTTTACTTGCCTTTGTGCTGAACAGTGCAAATTTGTGAGTTTTCGAATGTATTTTTTGTAAGAGTTTGGTGTTTCCGGTTGAGTATTTCATATCAGTTTGGGTTGCTTCTATATATCAGAATTTTAAATGTTAAAATAGAGCTGAAAATATGTATTTGGATATGATTATACTTCTGTGTTAGATTATTAAGTTTTTGTGGTGATTTTGGGCTATTTTGTACTATTTTCGGGAGCCCGATGAGCATTATTTTTGTCCTCCGTTTGGGAGCTATTGTGTGCATGTTATACAGATCTGGAAAATTCATTTTATAGGCTGTTATGATGCTCAAATATCTATAAAAATTTTCACTTTCAGATTTATTAATAATAGGTGAAGCTGTGAAGCTTTTGGCACTATTTTCGGCATACCCAATTTGGGGTTTCTTGAGAAATTTGGTGGATCTTTGTGATATTAGTTGTTTGATTTTGAAAATCTGATTAGAGGCATAAAATATCATATAAAATCAGTAAAGGGACATTTCAGTGGTATCAGAGCCATGATCTTGCCAGCCTGAGGGCTTGTAGAAGCTTGCATGTCAGTTTTGACAACTACCCAGATCTTGCATGTCAGTTTTGACAACTACCCAGATCTTGCATGTCAATTTTATCAACTACCCAAATCTTGCATGTCAGGTTTGACAACTACCCAGATCTTGCATGTCAGTTTTGACAACTATCCAAATCTTGCATGTTACTCTTGACAACTACCCAGATCTTGCATGTCATAATTTATGGTTGCATGTTGCTTCTAATCAGTTGCATGTCAAAATTTATGGTCACATGCAACTAAGTGAAAGAGAAAAAAGATATTTGCAGCGAGAAAAGAATAAAGAAATTTTGGTCAAACCTCTAGTTGAAATTAAAAGTACAAAATCCAAGGAAGGGGAAAGTATGGCTGATCCAGATGAGATGGCAAAGAAATTCTTCCAAGACATCCAAAATACTCAGAAGCAAACAGTGGATAGTTTGGAAAAAACTAGAGAGGCTTTGCGAATATTGACAGAAAAACTACAAGGAGTTGCATCTATTAATGAGAAAGGGAGCACTTCAGAGGAGCCAAGAAATTTGAAATCCACACCATCTAAATCAACCAAAACTATTTTCTTGCCTGCAGATGAGCCACCGGTACCAAATCCAGCCATTAATCTCGTGAAAGAGGTTACAGGTAACTTGATTACATTAAGAGCTACTTACAATGGCTTAGATGATGACTTTCGTAGTTCAGTTCCTTTTAGAGAATATGTGGATATGATGAACACTTTGATGCCCAAGAAAGAGTACAGAAGGGAGCATGACATAAGTGGAAGAGAGCTCAAAAATAAAATAAGCAAGTTTATAGCACCTACTTTTGATGGAACAAATAAAATTTCAGCTAGAGCATGGCTACCAAAATTACAGACCTTCTTCACACTTAACCCCATGAAAGAGAGTGATGCTGTTCAAATTGCAAGTCTACACTTGGAAGATGCAACCTATGATTGGTGGTATCATGGAATGACTACTCAAGGTCATGATCAGGTAACTACATTTGATGATTTTAGTCAAAGAGTGATAGATAGATTTGACCTCAAGGATGATAATTATGAGGATGTTGTTGTGCGTGATGGTGAGATACTTGGTGGCGATGAGCAGACATTGAGCATTCATGAATTTTTTGAGAGAGAGTACCAGGCACAGTTAGATGCTTCGTCACATGAGGTTGAGGCTAGTAGTACTTCACATGATTTATCCTGCTAGCTGAAGGTGAGTGAAGACAGTATTGTGACTACATTATCTCATCATGATAGGTATGTGGAGTTAGTTGGTATTGGTCATATTACTCAAGTGAGGATTTTTCTTGAGTTACCAGCTGATTCTAGTTTACAGATATGGACTCGAGATTGTTATATTGGCATTTGGGATTTAGTTGACTGTAAATCTTTAACACTTTTTGGTAGCAATGATTGTTTGGGTGCTATCATGGATTTCATTAGCAGATTGCATGGTGTTGTCTTTTCTTGTGCCAGGAGCTTATTCGATGTTGGTATTAGTTTTTATACACTGGTGTTGGGATTTGTTCATATATCCAGTCGACCATACTTGCTGGAATGTGTTGATGATCTTCATATTTGGCAGTGTGTACAGATGAGTCCCAGGATCATATTGGCATTGATGACATCCAGGAGGATGCAGTGGGCAGTTTTGAAGACTTAGTTTCCTTGGGTATAGAGGAGTTGGACAGTAGTACTATAGTTTTTGATACTTCGTATGTTGATATGAGCTTTAGAGTTGATTCACAGGATATGGATGGTAATGTTCTAGAGACTAGTAACTTTGAGGATACTCCTTTAGACAGTGCATCAGAGGAGGTTTGTAGGAGATAGTCAAGCTAGTGCCATCATGTGTCTAATTAGTTGAGAGTTAGTGACTGAGACATTTCTATCACTTGCTAGCATTTCGATGTTGCTCGTCAGTTGTTATCAGTTTATGGATGGGGTTCTCTTACTAGTGATGAGCAGGGAGGTAGTTATCTTTCCTTGACACAGTTCCACTCTTTATGGGAGGCTATCCAGATTTTGAGACAGGATTATATGCATTTGGTAGCTGATAGAGATTATCTTATGGAGTGGGGTAGTACAACATACAATGCATTTTTGGCCAAGGAAGATGAGGTGAGTGAGCTTACTCAGCAGCTTGAGGTGACTTCTGAGATTCTTTAGAGTACACAGTTGGCTTTCAAGGAGTCACAGTTTCATTTGGCTAAGGTGACCATGGAGTTAGAGAAACTACAGTCTTTACCAGATTCTATACAGTCACAAGCGATGGTGTCTAATGATCCAAGGATGTCCATAGTCGAGATTGTCAAAGATAGTGGAGATGGGGATGCATCCATCCTTGATACTAACATTGGCATATCAAGTTCATCCCCACTAGAGTTAGGTTTAGTTGAGTTGGGTGTTGTAGCAGATTGTTGTGTTATGCCTGACATGGTGGTGACCTCTAGTACTAATGGCACGAAGACTAGAGATGTTGTATGAAAGACCATATGTGATGTTGGTGAGCTGACAGTTGGCATGGTTCCTGCTAGTAATACTACTCCCTTGGCGATGTCTTTAGAGGTAGTAGTCAGTTCCAACTTGGTTAGTGATTGATTGTAGTTAGTTACATCTAGATTGCAGTCTAAGCCATTGACTGAGATTGGTGCATTCTATCGGTATTACACTGTGAGGTATGCTCATCAATCTACCTTTGATGACCATGTTGATGAGATGATGATATAGAGATGTACTTTGGTTCCTAGTGCTTATCATCAGTTATGGGATAGTTTGATGCCTCAAGATGAGAGTTGTGATGGGCATGACATGGTGATAGGTTCTGTAGTTGACAGCTTGATAATATGTGACTTAGAGCAGGAGTTTGGGAGTGATGCTTCAGTGGGTGTTGTTATTAATTCTACTCCTTTGGCTATGACATCTCCTGACTTAGCTAGTGATCAATCACAATGGGTTGTATCACTTTTTCATGGTGAGCTGTTGACTAAGGTTGGTTTTTTTAATCAACATTATATTGCAGGGTATGTACATCAGTTAGCATTTGATCCTTGTGTTGAGGAGTTGATGGCAGGAAAATTTGGTTTGGGTTCCATTTCTTGTTGTTTATCTTGTGATGGCTTTTCACCATCAGGGGTGCATGGGAGTTATGGTTATGAGATAGTGGTTGATGATCTACAAAGTTGTGTTGACTACAGAAGTTGTATAGTGTGTGGATTCTCCATACTTGGTACAGTTTCATTCGGGAGCATTCACCATTATTGGAGAGTTGGATTGTACATTTCGTATAGGCCAGTGGAATGCATTGATGGTATTTATTGTGTTGGTAGTCCACTTTACTTGGGTTTTGATGTTCTAAGAGTTTGTGTCTCGTGGGTTTTTGACTATGGAAGTTGTGACTTTGGAGTTTGGTTGAGCAGTAATTGTCAGTTTGATTATAGATTCCTCTTGGTTATATTGCAGAGGATATTGCAAGAGCCTGTGTTAATTGACAATAGTATAGTTCATGACTACATTTGAGATCCAAGTGGATTGATTGGTTTATTGTTCAACCATTGCTTGAGGACAAGAAATATTTGGAAGGGGAGGACTTGTCATGTCCTCTTTTCAAATAATTAAAAATAATAATTTTTTCTAAGGCAGGCAGGCCCAAAAAGGTGAAGTTTCAGAAAAAGGGGATAATCTTTAGAAGCTAATGAAATAATAAATGAAAATTATTATTAAAATATGTTTTATTAACCCCTCTTGGATGTGATTTAGGGTTATGCACTCTTTTAAGGAGTTTGGAGGCATTTTTGGCTCACTTCAGAACTTGATTTTTGCTCATTCTTTGTTATTCTTCAAAGGCTACCAAACTTGTGGAGAAGGAGACCCAAGAACGGGAGTTTGTATGTTTCTAGGGAGACCCAAGAACAGGAGTTTGCAAGTTTCTAGGAAGGCTAAGGATGGGATTTTGAAGTCATTCCATGTGCATGCTCATGCAGAGTTTTCCATTGTGCTGAACAGTGCAAATTTGTGAGTTTTCAGGTGTATTTTTTGTAAGAGTTTGGTGTTTCCAATTGAGTATTTCATATCAGTTTGGGTTGCTGCTATATATCAGACTTTTAAATGTTAAAATAGAGCTGAAAATATTTATTTGGATATGATTATACTTCTGTGTTAGATTATTATGTTTTTGTGGTGATTTTGGGCTATTTTGTACTATTTTCGGGAGCCCGATGAGCATTGTTTTTGTCCTCCGTTTGGGAGCTATTGTGTGCATGTTATACAGATTTGGAAATGTCATTTTATAGGATTTTATGCTGCTCAAATATCTGTAAAAATTTCCACTTTCAGATTTATTAATAATAGGTGAAGCTGTGAAGCTTTTGGCACTATTTTCGGCATACCCGATTTGGAGTTTCTTGAGAAATTTGGTGGATCTTTGTGATATTAGTTGTTTGATTTTTAAAATATGATTAGAGGCATGAAATATCATATAAACTCAGTAAAGGGACATTTCAACATACAAAAACTATAGAAAGATAATTATGCACAATAACACTATATATGTTAAATAGGGAAACCCTTGATCTAAGGGAAAATCCCAGTGGGAATAATGCCCACAAGATGATGTAATAATATAGATGTTACTTGTGAAAAAATAAACTATGTTAGGAGCCAATGAAATCTAATTAGTACATATGATTCCCTATTAGGATAATTTGAATCCTTGTTAGAAGATTCCAACCCTATTAGGAGCTATGCCAATCTTATTAGGAGCTGTGAAAAACTTGTTAGGAGTTGAAAGGAGGAAAAATGAACCCACTATTCAAATGGCCTCAAATTGTCTTCATTAAACAATATTTAGTATAATATATCCTAGTTATAAACATACTAAACAACAATTTCTTTTGTAATATAGTTCCTTCGAAGCTTACAACACATCCTAAACATCATTCTATGTTATGATCAAATACAATTTACACCCAAATTTGCATAACCAACACAAATGATCTCACTGATTAGTACAACACTTTACCACAAGGACATGACCTTTCCTTTATACCATGTCCTAAAGAAAGTATTGATTTATCCTTGAGGCTTTTTCAATCTACAAGGAATAATATAGGACATCATTAATATATTACAATATACATTACATTATAATTTACTTCTTCCTCAAAGATATTTGTAATCTCACATAAAACAATACATTTAACATAATTCTCTCTTAGCCAAAATATACAACTGATTTACCAGTATTCGCTTTCCAAACTCTCTCTTTGAAAGATAACTCTAGAAAACATCACATAACTCTATCATAATTTCTTATCTCTTTCTACACACATAACTCTAGCATCTATACATGTGTTTGAATATATGTCTAAGAGTGTACAACCCAACTCATTGATCGTTAACTATACTAAACACATATACCTCTGCAACTCTAGAAATCTTCACAGAATATGATGTATGTTGACATAACTAACAAGCACTATCATGAATGCAACACATAAGAACTGATTCATGTCTCCAACAATGCTAACATAATTCCCCACATGAATACCATCATCATTAATGCTAACTATCTCTCCCTTTCGAATTGATGGCAACACAGATGAAAAACATCTAAGTACCATGGATACCAAATATATTTCTTCCTCATCTGCCTTTGCTCCCCCATTCATGTTGCCCATGAATGCAAACATACATCTCAATCTTAAAAAATAATGGATTACTCTCACCATAAGAAATATTGTCTCTCTCCCCCATCAAAAGTGTATAAAAATAATGTTTTTTTATATACCAATCTCCCATATTGACATTAGTAAAAAAGGTATGAACATGTTAATTCTTGAAGTTCAACCATTTCCAAAATAATCTGTTTAATCTCTCAATTTTTTTTCCAAAAAATACTATTAAATACTAGTGCCAAGAGGCCTCAATGACTGAACTCAAACAAATATACTCCCCCATAGGAGAAGCATCAAGCATCTAGTCCAGATAAAAAATAGTGCTATGCTATATGTGAGTGTTAAAAATGGGCCTCTAATTCAATCACACACTTCAAAATGATCATTGTTTATCAGTAATATTTCAGAATGAACATGAAATTATTAATCCAACATGTCTACACAAGGTGATTTGTTTCCTTCTAACTAGATGGGGTTTTACTATGTGCTCTTAGAATCGAGAGTTTAGTAACTAGACCAAACTAGTACGAAGGATTTGAATGTATGCAAATGCATGATTAATCTATATTTTTGAGATTTTTTATGCAAAGATATGAATTAATCTAAATGATATTCAAATTAGTCTAAGAACAATGATAATAAAATTAAGTTAAATGAATGCATTGTAATCTAGATGATGAGCATGTAAAAGTAATGGAGATTCAAATGCAAAATGCTTGATTGTTCAATCCAAAATTGGCTCGATACTCTTCACTTGCATCCTCTTAAAATGAGAAGCTAAGGGTCTCTTTTATAGAACCTTGGACCTAATCAATGGTCAAGATTAAACTGAGTGTACGGTAAGGATTGAATGAAAGATTGAGTCCTCCATTCTTTATGGAGTTGAATAAGATGAATTAGGGGATAATATTGATTTATTCAAATATGAGCTCATAATTATTATTCTAATTAATTAAATAATAAGTTTCAACAATTATGATGAGGATATTTAATTAAATCAATATATTTAATTCCTTTTTCATGTGAGATGAATTAGGAAAGAATATTGATCCATTCAAATATGACATCATAATTTAATATTCTAATTATTTAAATAATTAGTTTCACCAATTATGATGTGTATATTTAATTAAATCAATATGTTTAATTCCTTTTTCATGTGTATTAGCTTAAGGGGGTGGATTTTAATTTAATTAAAGTGCTAGGACTAATAATTAAATTAATTCAATTAGAAGGTTAATTTAGCCAATTTCAATCAATAGTTAGGAATTACATAAAGTATATGATTAATAAAAATTAGAGATTTTTTGTAGTTGAAACTTTGGTCAATTAGAGACAATTAGAACCAAAAATGTCTAGTAAAATAACACTTAATTGATCAAGACATTGATGTTGTGAGATTGATGCACCAAAATTGGTTTAGAATGCCAATGTGCCAATTCAGTTGTATTACATTTTCCCCTCTTTGAATATATGTGGGAGTAGCACGTAGATTCAAAGAAATTGGAAGTTAGAAGTATAGAACAAGAACTGAGATTGATTCCAAGATTGATGACTCATAAACCAATTGATGTGATTTTTAAGGTTATCTCCAAAACAAAGATTAATCCTCCAGAGTCCAAATAGAATACCTAGATACTAGTCTAAAAGAATAAAGATGATCAAAATTCATAGGATCATTCCCAGAATGAGACTCAATCCTCAAGAGAAAGATTTAGAATGATCCAATACCTTTCCATTAAAAGATGAAAATCTCAATCATGATTTATAGGATTGTCTCCAAAATGAGGCTTAATCCTCAAGAGTCAGGTTTAGGATGCTTTGATACTTGTCCATTAAACAATGATTGAAAGAATGTTTAGAATTATCTCTAGAATGAAGCTTAATCTTCTAGAGTCTAGATAGAACATCTAAATAATGGTCCATAAAGAAAAAGATAACAAGATCTATCATTAGTTGTAGGATTATCCCTAGAATGAGGCTAGATCCTTAGGAGTCCAAAAAGAACATCTAGATACCTATCTATCGAGCTATGCCAATGATTGTTATAAGTTTGATAAGATGATCAATAAGTAAGATTAGATAGCATATGATGCTAGATAGAAGGAAAAAAGATGCCCCAAACAATGAGATGCCCATAGAGATTTAGAAGAATATAGAATCTATCAAAAGAAAATCTAGAAAATTTTGAGTTGATTCAAAGTGATTCAAAGGTTTGGTTGATCAAGTTTGACCACAGTTGACCCGAATTATTTTTTAAATTTTATTTTTATTTTTTTGAGAATATAAAGAATTGAGGATGTTCCAAAATTCATATGGCATCAAAAAAATAGACTACACGAGTGTTCGATCATGTCGGTCCCAAAATTTTAAAATACATTTTTTAGCTGTTTAAGTATGCCAGATTTCAATTTTTATCCCAAAAATGAGTTCAAAGTGGTTCAATTAGCCAAGGGTAATTTTTACATTCATCAAAGCACTTAGAAAAATTAGGTCAAAATCTATATAAGGGCCTAAAGGTTCATTTTCAAATCATCTGATCATTTGTCTTTTGTGGAGGAGGAGCTCTGAGGTGAAAATGGTGGTCCCCATGCATACCAACAAATTTGAGCGATCTAAGCATTGTAGTTGACTGGCATACTATGAACCACTAGTAAGTATTCGATAAACCTCATGTTTGTTTTAGATTTTATGTGTTTTGATTGAATTTGCATCTTTTTTGGAGTGGTTGAAATTAACTTGCATCGGGTCCTCGTGCAAGAACTAATTTTATCATGCAAGCATATGAGAAACCTTGTGCAAAGATATGCTAGTGGACTACATGCTTACACTAGTAGTGACGGATTCTCACGTGAGACATACACATGTCTAGCATGGGAAGGCCTTTGATAGGTTTATTTTGTGCATATGTTTTTAGAAATATCGCGCAAAGTTATTTTCTTCCATGACTCTCATAGCTTCCTCATGTGAGGGTATGCCATTGGGGCACGAGTTTGTAAAATTGTGTATGAGATTTTGAGCATGTTTACTTCAGTAATGTGTAGATTTTGATTTTTTTTTCATTATCAAAGTTTCATTATGAGTCATTGTAGCATGTTCTTATGATGTCTATATTGTAGTACAATTAAAATATCATGTTTTTGTCATGATCTCCTACTGATCATGTTATTTTGTTTGCATGTTTACAGGTGGACTTTCTAGATGTGGGTTTAAGATCACATTATCTAGCCATTAGGGCATTGATCAGATAGTTAGATGTAGTAGAGTTGATACACATTGATTCACTTGGTGTATCTTATTTATGTAATATCCCTAACATTCATATGAATCACAACTTATTGACTGCATTGGTAGAGCATTTTCATTTAGGGACAAATACTTTCCACCTACCCCTTGGAGAGATGACCATCACACCCAAGGACATCTATGGGACCGTGGGTTCTATTCCAGGATGACATCATTATGGGCAGGGCCATCCCATGGAAAGAGCTAGTGTAGGTTTATTATCTGACACATAGATTAGAAGTTGTGCTAGGAGTTGTCCTCAGTTTCTAAGTGATTCTTTATAGAGGCCAGCATAGGCTAGAGTGCTAATGAGGTCACATGTTATAGTAGATGATAGAGTAGTTGTCACATTTTGGGTGGAGTCAGTGCATGCTGGCCCACATTTTCCATGAGATGCATGAGATCATCTATAGAGAGATGAAGAGCATGCTAAAAAGGGTTTATCTATTATAGGTTTGGGCATGGGAGAACTTTAACATATTTGTGAGGACATGAGACAACCTTATGAGCCCTATATTTGTAGATATAGTGGAAAAATGACCCAACCCATGCTGGGTAAGATTGAGAAGTGGAGAGCTCATCTAGATGATCTTATAGCAATTGTATGGAAGCCATGGGAAGAGATAGAGGCTTGGGATGATGCCCAGACATAGCTAGGGTATATGTTCACTTCATGACCACTGATTGGTCAATCCATTCATGTGATTGAGTGATTTCCTTTGACACGTATATAGACATAATATGGCAATCCACAAGACATCACATACAAGTATAATGCATATGGCCACTTTATTGAGAAGGTGAAGAAGGGTTGGTTAGTGAGACTAGATCCTAGGAGATTGATGATATATGTACAAGGTCTCATATTGATAATTTGGGATTACATTCCAATAGTACTTAATGGAGGGATGACTCTCAAGTTTAGGGAGAATTTTGTGAGTGACCCCTTTCCTCATTTCACATACCTAGTGGGTATGGTTGTACTAATACAACTAGTTTAGGATCCACAATAGATATCATAGAAGGCACACCAACCACAACACCAAGGGCCTCAACAAAGGATGAATCAGATCCTATTTCTACCTTAATAGATGAGGGCAGATCTAGGTGCTAGTGGGAGTGGTTCAAGAAATAGGAGGTCACGTGGAGAGATGAGAACCTTAGGTTCCATCAACAGTGATGCTCAAAGATAGAGCGTAGAGGATCAACCTCCTCAGTAGGTGTAGTAGGGTGGAAGTGATGAGGAGATGTAGGATAGGGCTTCTCTTGAGCCACATGGTGGAGATCTACTTGTGCAAAACTAGGATGCTCTAGAAAGGTCACAAAATTGAATGAGGACAGTGCAATGATAGCTTGGAGAGCTACAGATTTAGGTTCTAATGAGTGATGCACATCTTATAGAGTGGGATAGAGAGACCTGAGAGCACTAAGATGTTGCCCCACTTTTCATCCTACATATGAGTAGTAAAAGTGATTTCTTGTGTCCTAGTAATTTCCTAGGCATGTTCAAGTTTAGATCTAAGCCCCCTTAGGTGGAAGGAGTCTTCATAAAAATTTTCATTTTCCCCTTCTTCGCATTTCATAGTTAGGTGGTTTTCTTTTTCCTTTTTGTGGAGGGATTGTGCAAGTAGCTTAATGCCTAATCCGATGGAGATTCACACTACTTGTGCAAGGATCATCTATAAAGATCCATCTACTTGTGGTTTGTCATTTTCTCATGAAAATAGAAGCCTACAAAAATTCAAATTTCACCTTCTCCTTGACGGGTTTTCAACCTATGAAGACAATTTCCCATGAAGAGCACCAAATGATGAAATTGGATCAAAATAAGAAAATAATAGGGTGACCTATGGAAAATTAATGTTCCTCTTATGATTATCTACTTTAGGGAATGTTCACAATTCATCATAGCTCTTATAATCATGCTAGGTGAAAAACTTAAAACTAACTTCTCCTCGACTGGTTTTCAACCCATGAAGTTAGTTTCTCACAAAAGGTAATTATGAAGGAAAGGAAATAAAAGGTGGGTCCCTAATGAATTTTTGCACTCCTTTTGGACACCTCCAACCTCAAAAGAAATAATAGTCAAAAGCTAAATTAAAAGGAAAGCCTATGCGAACAAATGGAAATTGTCTTCTCCTCGGTAAATTTTCAACCCATGAGGACAATTTTTTGGATTTTAAAGAAAATCAAGTTTGCAAGTGGATTAGACACATAATTTGCATGCAAAAATTCTCAAGATGATGATAGGAAATATTGTAACTATTGTGGGAAAGGGTTATTAAGTAGAATTCAACTCAGGAGATATTTTTTCATAGAGTACTCTATTTATAATTTCCTAAAACTTAAAGGGAAGTGGGAAAGTAAGTATGAGAAAATAGAAAGTTATTGTTGGGCCAATGAAATAGTGAAAAGACATCAAGATATCTATTAAAACCATGCATTTACTATCTCAATAGATCCAACCTTCAATTCATTCATGTGGCATGAATTCTGAAGATCAAACAATGAATTGAGGTTCCTATATAGATGGAAATATGAATAGTTAGAAAAACCATCGCTCTTTCTTGAACTATTATTTTGTAAAAATTGCACAAATTTTTCAAAAAGATAGTATCTGTGCATTTTCTATTATTTTTGTTTCTCTGGATTCAAAATCAATTTTCAAACATAAATGGTAACTAGATTCACAGGCTTCAAAGGGTTGAATGGAATTAAGTCTTCATTGTAGAATTTCACGGATACTTCTCTCTGTTTCTATGACATGCAAGATTTTCAGAAGAGATTGAGATTAGAGCTAAGACATCCCATTACAGAGAAGCTCTAAGGATGTGAGCTTGTTGAGGAAGCTGGTTTTCTAGTTGTAGTGTAGGCTTCAAAATCAATCTATGAATGCATAAACCGTTACAACCCAGACACTAGACAAATTGTATTGCTAGATGACACACTGTTGATCTCCATTGATAGGAAAACTATAGTGAATTTCCTCTGAGTTCTAGAGTGGGAAGAGTTTTTAGATTTGAAATTTGGAGGAGTCATTTCTAAGTTCTCTATAAAGAAGATGATTTGGAGAAAAGACATCATGCAATCATGGTTCCAAAAACCACAGAGCACCAAGAGTAAGTTTCCAAAAACTCTATTTGGGACTAATCTCAAACTTGAGATTGTCAACATCATGGTCCTCTTACATAGATTGAAAGATGAGTTTGAAGCTTTAAACCTTGTTGAGAAATATTTCTTTTTGGTGTAAGTCATCTATTCTGATACCCAATATATTGATTGGGCTCATGAGGTAAGCGAGATTTTGTGCAATGTTCTTAGTGCTACAAAATTCTACAACATATTCTAAATGTCCTCTTTCCTCATTTACATGTTAGCTTCTTTACAATTATGGCTAGGCCTCCCAAGAGTGAATTTTTTTCCTAATGATGTGAAGTCTTATGAATTCTACCCATGTTTACAATTGGAAAATAGTTATGCAGAGTATATAAGAGTTAATGATGCATTCACCATGAGAATTTGTAGGGAGCTCCAAGGATGTCTAGAGAGGAGATTTAGTCCTAAAGCTATGGTGGCCATTAGCCAGTTTGGGAGATATTTCATCCAGTTCTCATCTTTTTCATATTTGCATCTTGTAGTTTTTGATGGCTTTCCTTTGAAGCTTCTGAGATATACTAGTGATATGATCGTGTTGATCAAGATCATGCAATAGGAAATCCAGGTGAACATGTTGAGTGGGAGTTTGAAGAAGAAAGGGTATGAGTTTCATATGAAGGTGGGAGCTTTTAGTTGTGAGTCTCATTTGGATGCAAAGAACATGCTAAAGGTGTTTGAATCAAAATATAAATTTTAGATGTATGAGGTCTTAAGACCTATGTTTGATCTAAATGGATATGCAAGGGAGGTGTTGCAGATTGGAAGTGTGATCAAACACATCACCACCATTGTAGACTACTGGGTTGATTGCAAAGATGAGTTAGAGAGTCATGATCATGCTTTTGCTAGACTCATAGTAGACCAAGTGAAGATGTATAAAGTTGATATCAATGTTTAGGGAGTAGAAGATAATGGACAAAATATGTATAGTAACACCTATCTAACAAAGCTAAGAAAAACTTATATTAGCTCAAAACCTTATGAAGATACCATAGAAGACCTAGAGATCATGCTGGCCCAGATTATTAAAAGGACTAGGAAGTGGGTTGAATGGACCATAGCTAGAAGGGGTCAAAGTAAAGGTGACAGGGAGTTCTAGCCTTGACTAGAGGGACCTTAGAGGATGCTCTCCCTCAACTATAATTGCAGCTAGCTGTCCCTCAACTATCCTTCAATTAGAGGATGGGCCAACTATTATTAACCCCAATGCCCTACAGGAAAATTATTTTTCTAATTTGATAACGACATCTAATCAGGGACTCAACTAATCCTTCCTCACCTTGTCTTCATCCCTCCTAACCTAATATCACCATCCATCAATCTAGTGTAGTTGGGTGGTCCTACCCAGCCTACACCCTTGGTGGTGCAGAGGAGGAAGCTAGTTTTCCTACAGAGGCATGTTCTATAGAGTACTTATCACCCCAGACCAGTGAGAAATACAGGATAATGAAATGAAAAGTACATCTTCTCAAGCTTCTCCAATAGTTGCCACAACATCTTCTTCTTAAGGAGGCACATGAAGTATGACCTTGGTTATCACTTAGGGACTGGCTCAAGCATTAGGTAGAGGTAATCAACCTCCTAACAAGAATATTCCTTTGGCTAAAACTTGTCATGATGGCTCCCTCCTAGTGATTGGAACTCCAACAGAAGCTGCAAAGAAGAAAGAAGAAGAACCTAAAGATATTGTAGCTACTCTAGTCCCTCACCTCATAGTAGCCTAGTTCCATCTACAAGTGTTACACCTCTCTAGTTGAGTAGTCCTAAAATGTAGGTAGTAGATTTAGGAGATGGAGGAAGTAGTGATAGGGAATCCACTAAATTTGATGAGGCAACCAAGAACACTTCAGAGGCAGAAAAAGGTCAAGATTCTTTGAAGCTCATTTCACAGGCCCAAAAGAATCCCTTCTCTTCAACCATGAAAGAAATCTCTCTAGTCAAAAGGAAAATGTTTAGCATAGATTCTCTTGGGATGATCTCCAAAGTGATAAGCATAGATTCATGGTTGGAGGATACTTTGGACATGAAGATAAAGAGGAAAGATGAAGGTGCCCCCAACAAGGATACCTTAGCTCTTGTGGTTCACTCTGAGTTAGGATTGAGTAAGGTCAAGAAGTAGAAGACCTTATCCATCCTTAAACAAGACCCTAAAAAAAGGAATCTAACAATGGAGATAGAAAATCCTACCAAGGAGGGAAGGATTAAGGATACATCTATTGATAATTTTACTCTACATTCATTGGATCTTGGGGAGGCTAGACATAATACCAAAGTTGGCTTATGGAAGTCAAAAAATGAGGTGATTGAATAATGAATGGAGAGCCTTAAGTTATCAAAGGTCAAGATGAAAGTGGAAATACAAGAATTGAATGGCTTCATTAGGAAATTGGTCACCTCGTTGGCAAGAATATCTGGGATGCCTATTACTCATGATCCTATTGTTGTGGATGTTCAAGCACTTATCTCCCAAATCTAAGAAGAGAAACATTTTGGGTAGATCAGTAGAGAGTGGAGTGGGAAAGTCAAGTTGGAGGGACTCTCCACTTTGACTATGGAGAGAACAAAGAGTGAAGATTGTGTCTCTCTATTGAAGATGATCATTCATATGAAGACTAAGGAGGTTGTAGAAGCAAAGATCTACCTAAAGGTTACGAGCCTTTATTTGAATGGCTTCAAAGCATGTAATTCAAGTCCAAAATGATTTTAGCAACAAAAGAAAGGCTCAAAGAAACTGAATCTAAAGTGAAGAAGATGAACTCTTGAATGGCTTGCATACAGACTTGCAAACTAGTGGTCAAGGAAAAGGAATAATTGGAATATCTATCATGTAATCAAACTTCTCCAACTTCATAGATAGCCCGATAGATATATCATATAGTCATCAAAATAGAGTTTTCATGGCTATGTACACATTGCCATGGAGGAAATACAAGATCATTTGAGTGATGTCAAGGATTTGGCCAGAGAGCATCCTAAATGGCTCTTGAGATATACAAATGTACATGTCCATAGGCATGAAGAACTAATCCCAATCATTGTAGATGTTAAGGCCTATAGGACAAAAGCAGAAAAGGGAAAGAAGGCGAAGTGATTCATTTTCCACCTCTTTCATATTTTGTTGTAATCATTGTAATAGAAAAACTGTCTCCTTGCCATTTGTTATTTTTGAGGAGATGAACCAATTAAAATTCCTTTGTAGTGGTCATCTTGGAACCCTATATGTATGGTAATGAAATATTAATAAAAGGTTGGCAAATTTTGGTGTGAAATACTTGATGTTGTAGAGTCAATTGAATGGTATTTTGTATAAATTATTTTATATTCCAATTTATTAGTTGTTAATATTTTGTTTCCTTTTTCTCTTTTATCTAAATTAAAACAAGGAATGAACAAAGTTTTGTCCCTTATTTTGAGGTAGTGAACTGAATATGATAAGTATTGCCATCATAGGTTCAAGAGAGATCCTTTAGATGTTCCCTTCTAGTTAATATTTCTTCCTCCATATTTAGTTTCTTGCTGAATTAGTTAACATTAGTTGCTATGTAATATTGAATCTTTAAGTCTTTTGAGTTCATAAGATGTGTGAGTTCATAAACTTAACTTATCTTCTAAAATCTTTTCTTTCTTGAGTTAGATCCTATACAATTTCAGCTTGGTTTACCTCTCCTATTCTTGGGTTCAAAAGATACCCCTTTTTAGATATAGGAACAAACATAATTCATTGCAAAACTGCAATATGGAGTTGTACCTAATAATTTAGAGCAAAGTTAGTCTTCTTAGAAGCATCTTTCCAACTATTGTAACTAGATATTGTTCATAAAATTTGGGCACCCAAGGGTTAAAAAAGAAAAGAAAAATCTATTTACCAATAGATTTTTGGCAACTCTACTGAGGAAATGAATAGTCACTTGATTAATAAACTTATAACATGAGGGAAAATGGTACTACCTCATGAGAACTTATTCCCAATTCTCCAACCTAATCTTGGATTTTAGGATGACAAAGAAGATATAATCTCATCCCTTAACACATTTTTTTGGAGGAATAGGAGGAATGCAAAGCACTATAGAAACACAAGCTACCCAAGTATTGAAAGAAGAAGAATCTAGGACTAAAGCCTTAGAAATAGCTATTCAACGAAGAGAAATCTGAAGAGCAGAAAGATAGAATGTAAAGCATGGAGGCAAAATTAACCCAGGATCCTAGAACAAGCTAAGTTCCTTAGAAGTACCAAAGAGGAAGGTGGTCAAGACCCTACTTTTGAAAATCTCAGAGAACTTGGTTTCCCTATCCTAGACCCTTTGAGATGAAAAGAGGAAAGGAAAAGTTAGAGTAGACCACTGTCCCCTATTAGAAATCAAATTTCTTCACATACCACTTTCTAGGTGTTGGCCCTACATAGAGTAACTACTCCTCTAGTTTTCAATTTCCCACCATACCTTGCTAGAACAATCATGGCTGTTCCTTGGGCTACATTAATAGGTTTGTTAGCATTGATGGCTTATCACCCACTCCCAGCTAGTTCAAGGAAGAATTTTCCTAAATTTTTAGTTCATGGGAAAGTAACTACTAATGAACATATTAAAGCCTTTTCATGGCTACTCACATTTTAGGAGTAGCTCATGCAGATGTAGCTATAAGGCTTTTTGTAGAAACTTTGACAGAGAATGTAGTAGATTGGTTTTATAATTTTAGATGATATTTCAATCACAAGTTGGGACACAATGGGGATGACCTTTGAAACAAGATTCAAAATGGCTAAGGATGAGCACATCCTATTAACACAATTGACATCTATTAAAAAGAAACCTACCATGAGTATGAGGGATTTTGTTACAACTTTTAATAAGATCACTAGTAGGATCCCAACAATTGATAGACCTACAGCTAGCAATCTGAAAACATTCTTCATAAGTGTGATGCCACTAGATATCAATTATGATTTGAGGAGGACTAATGCCACGAATTTAACAGATGCACAAAAGAAGGAAGTTGAATTTGAGGATGACTTTATCTCAACAAGAGATTCAGCAAGAGATTCAAACCAAAGGAAGTTCTAGTAACACTACCTCATCCAATGAGATTATTCAAAAGTTGTCAAATGAGTTGGTGGTAGTAAAGAGACAATTACTTGGGTTTTATCACTCTTACCAATAGAATCATCAAAATCAACCAAGAAGAAATAATGATGGAAAATTTCCATAGCTTACAGGTTCACAACCAAGTTTGGCAATTAAAGTGACACCAAAGAAAGGAAATATGTGTGTGTCTAATCTAACAATAGATCATGATAGTGAAAGCTGTCCGAAAACTAATCGTACGATGTAGTTGTTATCCACTAATTAGTTGAACATTGTAATTCCTTTCTCTAAGTTAGATTTATACCCAAATGGTGACTCTGGAAATTTATTTTTGGAGTATGAATTAGACTTTGAGACAAAGGGTGAATGTTATGAAACTATTGATGGAACTTCATACATAGTGCAAACCTAGAGTCAAAAGTTAAGAAATCAATCACCCACTCATGTTCTAGGAAAGGATCCCACATCTTCAAATAGGACTTGCATTGATCAAGGAGAATTGACATCTCAAACAGGTAAGGAAAAGAATCTGTTTGATTTTATCCAATTTTGTAAAGAGTCAAAGATTCAAATCTCTTTTATAGACTATCTGAAATCTCATCCCTCTGAGTTGAAGAGATTAGTAGATCATTACAAAGTAGATGCTTCGGATTTAAACCATAATGTTACCACTTAGGAGGAAGATGAACCTTTGACATCTAACTTGTTTAATGAAGAAGAATCCACTATCTTGGTGACTTCCCTGGGCAAAAACCCAACCTATTTTGCATCTCCCTATATATCAATGGATGTAAATTAAGTAATTGCAAAATAGATTTAGGCATGTCAGATAATCTGATGCATTTTTTTGTAGCTAAAGCTTTGGGTCTTACCCTCACTAAAGTTCATAGGAAATGTTATTCAATGGATCCTAAGCAAGTCCCATTACTTGGACAAATCAAAGGTGCTCAGGTAGCCCTAGCCTCTCATCCAAAAAAGAAACTATTATTGACTATTCTGGTCTTCTCTTAAGAAGAAGTTTTTGCAAAGAATTAGGGGGAGAAATAAAACTTGATTGGTCTCAAGAAATTATACCTATAGGGAGTAAGAAAGTTAAGTTGGAACTTGACAAAAAGGTGAAATTTATTTTCTTAAAGTCAGACGATCCTAAAGCACAGATCCTCTATCAAGAACTAGAGTTTGGAAATTACATGTTTACTAAAGATACTTTGAATGAGCAAGGAATCAAAGACCCAAAACTAAAAATCCTCAGTGAAGAAAAAGAGTCATTGTCTATATGGACATTGGAATTTGATGGAAGTTTCTCCTAACCAGGATCTAGTGTAGGTGTATTGTTAATACTTCTTGAAGGAGAACCCAAACCCATGGCTTTTAAATTAGAGTTTTGAAATACTAATAACACTGCAAAGTATGGAGCCTTACTACTTGGGATAATAGTTGCAAAGGAAAAAGGAATAAAAATCCTAAAATCTTGAGGTGATGTAGAACTCATTGTGAGACAAATTAAAGGGCAATACTCAGTAAAGAATCACATGTTGAAAAACTATAGAAATAGAGTTTGGGACAAAATAGAAGGCCTTGATGCTTTTTCTATTGAATTAGTACTAAGGGAGATGAATACCAAAGTAGATTCATTGGTTGTTTTTGCTTCCTTGTTGCTATCTCATCCTAAATTCAAAGATAAGAAATATCAGGTCAAGAATGTATATCGAGCCTCTGTTCTTGACAATGCAAAATTTTGGCAAGTCTTTGAAGAAGACAAGAGTCTACAATTGTTCCTAGAAAATGACAAAGCTACTTGTAAACACTCATCTAATAAAGACAATCATGGAGACCTCTACCATGGGCAAAAAGAAGACCAAACTAAAAAAGTCCAATTATGAGGTAATACAATTCCCCCATATTTTGTATCTTTGGAAATATTGTTTAATAGACAGGATGCCTACATCAAGTTAAAGAGGATGGAAAAACATCCTACTACTGGTGAGTATGAAGGGGTCAATATTGGAGATTCTCATATTCCTAAAATGATTAACATTAGAAAGTATTCTTTGCCTAAAGGAAATGAAGCCAATAGACAACTTTTCATAGAATATCAAGATGTATTCAGTTGGAGTTATGAAGATTTGAAAAGCTACAAGTGCAGGAAAATAAAGCATCAAATTCCATTGAAACTTGATGCAGTCCCTTTTTAGCAGAAATAGAAAAATTATAACCCAAAAGTGGCAGATGCTATATTTTGGGAAGTAGAGAAGATGCTGAAGGGGAGAATCATTTATCTCATCCATCACTCCACCTGGGTAGCTAATATAGTACTAGTTAGGAATAAAAATGGAGAAATAAGAATTTGTGTAGATTTTAGGAATTTCAATCAGGCATCTTTGAAATAAAATTTTGCTCTCCCTAACATTAATTACCTACTACAAATAGTGGCTGGAGCTAAGATGATGTCTATGCTCGATGGATTCCCAAGATACAGTCAAGTAGGAGTGGAAGAGAAGCATCAACATAAAATGGCTTTCACCACTCCTTGGGGTATGTTTATGTATCATAGGATGCCCTTCAGGCTCATTAATGTTGGTGCCACATTTTAAATATGTATGAGTTAAATGTTTGCTAATCTGAAAGACTAGATTGTTGTTATATACCTAAACAACCTCACTATTTTTTCAAAGAAAAGAAAAAAGTACATAGAAGATTTGAAGAAATTATTGCAAAGGTGCCAGGAACATGGTATCTCCCTAAATCCTAGAAAATCCATTTTTTGGTGACAAAAGGAAAGCTTCTTGGTCATATAGTTTCCTAGGAGGGTATTAGAATTGACCCTAAGTGAGCTAAAGCCATTCGAAGGTTAAGACTACCGGTAAACAAAATAGGAGCTAAATCGTTCTTTGGGTAGGTGAATTTCCTTAGAAGATTTGTACTAGATTTTACAGACTCTACTAAATGCATTGTAGAAATGATGAAAGGAAATTAAAAATTTAAATGGAATGAAGCTAGGAAAGAAGCCTTCTAAATAGAAAAACTTCCATTGCTAACACTCTAGTACTATGTCATTTGGATTATAAATTGGATTTCATCATTTGTTGTTATGCCTTTGAACACACCTTATCAACAAGCCTTATGCAAGACAACAAAGAAGGGATACAAGCCCCTATATCCTTCATGAGTATACCTTTGAAAAAACATTAGTTGAAATATTCACAACTTGAGAAGCATGCCTTTATAGTAGTTAAAGTGCTGAAGAATTTTAGATTCTACATCTTGCACTCACATTCTGTGGTTTTTGTTTCAGATGTAGCAATAAAATGTGTATTAACACAATAAGATTTAGGGTGTAATGCTAGAAGGATGTGGATAGTGAAAACACAAGAGTATGACATTGAAATCAAGCCTACAAAGCTAGTGAGAGGTAATGCCTTGTGCAAAGCAATTGCAAAGAATAGAATTGTTGAAGAAACAGAGGAACCAGAAGAAAAGTAGCTAGTATTAGTAGTAGGCATGCAAGTTTCTTGGTTTGAGAATATTACTTACTGACATATGGAGAATGTCCTAAAGGCATGACAACAAAAAAGAGAAGAGATCTCATGTTGAAAGTGGCCAAATATGTAATTTGGGATGACAAATTGTTTATGAAATCTATAGATGGTATTTTTATCAGATGCATAGATAAACAACAAAAAGAAAATTTGTTGAGAACTTTTCATGGTGAAGCATGGTGTGGACATTTCTCATCTTTAGTCATGGCTTTAAAAATATTGAGACAGTGTTACTACTAGCCTAAAATGTTTAGGGATGCCTACTCCTAGGTGTCAAAATGTGAAAAATGTAGGATGTTCACTGGGATACCTTAGTTGGCTGCTCTGCCTCTCAAACCTATCATCATTGAAGGTCCTTACCAACAATGGGGCCTTAATTTCATTGGTACTATCAACCCAACATCTAATACTGGTCATTGGCATGTTATAACTATGATTTATTACTTCACCAAGTGGGTGGAGGCCAAAGCAACCAAGAAAACCACTTCTGAAGTAGTTTGTGAATTCATTAAGGAAAATATATTAGTTAGATTCTGTATCCCCATCAAACTAGTAATGAATAATGCGGCTTATTTTTCTTTAGTTGAGATCATTAAGTTTTGTTTTGAGCATGGCATCACAGTTAGTCATTCATCTAACTATTTCCCACAAGGAAATGGTCGAGTGGAATCTAGTAACAAAAAATTGATGAATATTGTCAAGAAATTGGTATTGGATAATCATAAAAACTGGCAGAAGAAAATTCATGAGGCACTATGGGCAAATAGGGTGACACCTAAAAGGGCAATCGGTATATCTCCTTTCGAATTGGTCTATGGGACTAAAGCTAATCTCCCATTACCCTTGGAATTAGCTATAAGAAAACTAAGAATAGTAATTGAAGATGATATCTATAGAGATGTTCTAGAAAAGAGGATTTTGTACTTGAGAGAACTTGAAGAGGAAAGAGAAGAAATCATAGATCATATCACACAACACTAGATGCATGTGAAGAGTCTGTTTGATAAAAGAGTGAGACTATAGAAATTCATGGTAGGAGTAGTGTGTTACTATGGGATAAGTGAAGAGCACCAAAAGGTATACATAAGAAATTTGATACCTTATGGAAACGTCCATTCATCATTCATCAAACTTTTAAGAACAATTCATTTAAATTGGCGTATCCAAATGGCAAAGTGCTACCCCTAACATACAATGGTCAGGATTTGAAGCTCTACCAAATTTCAAATTCAAAACAAGTAACCCCTATATTGTACTATAGTTACATTTAGTTCCTTCTTGTGTTTTCCTAGTTAGCTTTCCCTTGCTTTCTTCTTTCCCTTGTTTTTCCTTGCTTTAGTTTTGGTGTGTAGCCACCTTTTAGTTTTGCAAAACCAGAGATTTTAGGTTCCTTGCTTGGGTATGGTTTACCTAAGTCCCCAAAAAAAGCTAGCTATTGCCCCACTTTTTGTCCTACACCCAAGTATTAAAAGTGATTTCTTGTGTCTTATTAATTTCCTAGGCATGTTCAAGTTTAGGTCTAAGCCCCCTTAGGTGGAAGGAGTCTTCATTAGATTTTTCATTTTCCCCTTCTCTGCATTCCATAGCTGGGTGATTTTCCTTTTCCTTTTTATGGAGGGATTATATGGGTAGCTTAGTGCCTAATCTGATGAAGATTCACACTACTTATGCAAGGATCGTCTATAAAGATTCATCTACTTGTGGTCTGTCATTTTCTCATGAAAAAAAAAGCCTATGGAAATCTAGACTTTGCCTTATCCTAGGTGAGTTTTTAACCCATGAAGATGATTTCCTATGAAGAACACCAAATGATGCAGTTGGATCAAAATAAGAAGATAATAGGGTACCCTATCGAAAATTAATGTTCCTCTTACGATTATCTACCTTAGAGAATGTTTAGGATTCATCACAACTCTTATAATCATTCCAAGCAAAAAACTCAAAATTGACTTCTCCTCGACGAATTTTCAACCCACGAAGTCAATTTTTCACAAAAGGAAATTGTGAAGGAAAGGAAATAGAAGGTGGGTCCCTAATGAATTTTTATACTCCTTTTGAATATCTCTAAACTCAAAAGAAACAATAGTCAAAAGGTAAAGTAATAGGAAAGCCTATGCGGAGAAATGGAAATTGTCTTCTCCTCTGCAAATTTTCAACCCATGAGGACAATTTTCTAGATTTTAAAGAAAATCAAGTTTGCAAGTGGATTAGACACATAATTTGTACACAAAAATTCTTAAGATGATGATAGGAAATATTCTAACTATTGTGAAAAAGGGTTATAAAGAAAAATTCAACTCAGCAGATATCTTCTCATGGAGTACTCTATTTATAATTTCCTAAAACTTAAAGGGAAGTGGGAAAGTAAGTAAGGGAAAATAGAAAGTTACCATTGGGCTACCAAAATAGTGAAAAGATACTAAGATACATGTTAAAACCATGCATTTATTGTCTGAATGGATCTCTCCTTCAATTCATTCCATTGGCACAAATTTTGAAGATCAATCGATGAATTGAGGTTCCTATATAGATGGAAACATGAACAGTTACAAAAACCACTACTCTTTCTTGAATTGTTATTCCATTAAAATTACACATTTTTTTCAAAAAGCTAGTATCTGTGCATTTTCTATTCTTTTCATTCCTTTGGATTCAAATTTCATTTTCAAACAAAAATGGCAACTAGATTTGTAGGCTTCAACAGGTTGAACTAAATTAAGTCTTCACTACAAAATTTCACAGATACTTCTCTCTGTTTCTATCATATGCAAGATTTTTAGAAGAGATTGAGATTAGAGCCAATACATCCCATTACTAAGAAGCTCTAAGGCTATAGGCTTGTTAAGGTAGTTGGTTTTCTTGTTGTAGTCCAAGATCTAGAATTAATCTATGAATGCATAAACCATTATACCCTAGACACGAGACAAATTTTGATTCCAGATGACATAGTGTTGATCTCCATTGATAGGAAAACTATGGTGAATTGCCTCTAAGTTCAAGAGTGGGAAGAATTTTCAGATTTGACGTTTGGAGGAGCCATTTCCAAGTTCTCTGTGAAGAAGATGATTTGGAGAAAAGATATCATGCAATCATGGTTCCATAAACCATGGAGCACAAGAGTAAGGTTCCTAAAACTCTGTTTGGGACTAGTCTCAAACCTAAGATTGTCGACATTATGGTCCTCTTACAAAGATTAAAAGGTGAGGTTGAAGCTTTAAACTTTGTTCAACAATATTTCTTTTTGGTTTACGTTATCTACTCTGATACCCAATATATTGATTGGGCTCATGAGGTAAGAAAGATTCTATCCAATGCTCTTAGTGCTACAAAATTCTACAACACATTCTACATGTCATCTTTCCTTATTTATATATTAGCTTCTTTACAATAATGGATAGGCCTCCCAAGAGTGGAAAATTTTCCTAATGATGTGAAGTCTTATGAATTCTAGCCATGTTTACAATTGGAAAATAGTTATGTAGAGCATATAAGAGTTAATGATGCATTCACCATGAGAATTTGCAAGGAGCTCTAGGGATGTCTAGAGAGGAGATTCAGTCCCAAAGCTATGGTGGCCATTAGCCAATTTGGGGGTTATTTCATCCAGTTCTCATCCTTTTCATATTTTCATCTTTGAGATTTTGATGGCTTCCCCTTGAAGCTGTCGAGATATCCTAGTGATATAATTGTGTTGATTGAGATCGTGCAATAAGAAATCTAGGTGAATATGCTGAGTGGGAGTTTGAAGCAGAAAGGGTACAAGTTTTCTATGAAGGTGGGAGCTTTCAATTGTGAGTCTCATTTGGATGCAAAGAACATGCTAAAGGTGTTTGAATCAAAATATAAATTGAAAATGTATGAGGTCTTAAGACCTATGTTTGATATGAATGGATATGCAAGGGAGGTGTTGTAGATTGGAAGTATGATCCAACAAATCACCACCATTGAAGGCTTTTGGGCCAATTGTAAAGATGAGTTTGAGAGCCATGATCATGCTTTTGCCAAAATCATAGTAGATCATGTTAAGATGTATATAGTTGATATCAATGTTAAGGGAGTAGAAGATGATGGATAGAATATGTACAATAACACCTATCTAACAAAACTTAGAAATACTCCTATTAGCTCTACACCTTATGAAGATACTAAAGAAGAGATAGAGATCATGATGTCCTAGATTATTAAAAGGACTGGGAAATGGGTCAAATGGACCACAACCAAAAGGAGTCAAAGTAAGAGTACATTTGCTCAAGCTTCTCTAGCAGTTGCCATGACCTCTTCTTCTCAAGGAAGCACATCAAGTGTGACCTTGGCTATTGCTCAGGGACTGACTCAAGCATCAAGTAGGGGTGATCAGCCTCCTGACAAGAATATTCCTTTGGCTAAAATTTTTCATGATGGCTTCCTCCTAGTGATTGGAACTCCAACATAAGACAAGAAGAAGAAAGCATAAGAACGTAAACATACTGTACCTAATCCAGTCCCCTCACCTCATAGTAGCCTAGTTCCATCTACAAGTGTTGCACTTCTCTAGCTGAGTAGTCCTCAAGTGTAGGTAGTAGATTTAGGAGATGGAGGAAGCAATGATAGTGAATCCACTAAATCTAAAAAGGAAACCAAGAAGAATTCAGAGGTAGAAAAAGGCCAAGATTCTTTAAAGTTCATTTCATAGACCCAAAAGAATCCCTTCTCTTCAACCGCAAAAAAATCACTTTGGTCAAAAGAAAAATGTTTAGCAAATATTCTCTTGGGACAACTTTCAAAGTGATAAGCATTAATTCATGGTTGGAGGATACTCTAGACAGGAAGAGAAAGAGGAAAGATGAAGTTGCCTACAATAAGGATACCTTATCTCTTGCAGTTTTCTCTAGGTCAGCATTGAGTAAGGTCAAGAAGTAGAAGACCTTATCCATCCTCAGACAAGACCCTAAAATAGGGCATCTAACAATGGAGATAGAAAAGCCTACCAAGGAGGGATGGATCTACTAATGATTTTAATTTGCATTCGTTGGATCTTGGGGAGGCTAAACACCAAAGTTGGCTTATGGAAGTCAAAAAATGAGGTGATTGAAGGATAGCTGGAGAGCCTTAAGTTGTCAAAGGTCTAGATGAAAGCAAAAATAAAAGAATTGAATGGCTTCATCAAGAAATTTCTCACCTCATTGGTGAGTATATCTGGAATGCCTATTACTAGTGATCCTACTACTGCGGACCTTCAAGCACTCATCTCCCAAATCCAAGAAGACAAACATTTTGAGCAGATCAATAGAGAGTGGAGTGGGAATCTCAAGTTGGAGGGACTCTCCATTATAGAGAAAATTGGCAATCCTATATTGAGGCTACAATTAGAGAAAGAAAATATTTCATCAAAAAAAGCCACTTTGGCCATGGAGAGAACAAAGAGTGAATATTATGTCTCTCTATTGAAGATGATCACTAATATGAAGATTAAGGAGGCTACAAAAGTAAAGATTCCACCTAAAGGAGATGAACCCTTGATTTGAATGGCTTCAAAGCATGCAATTTAAGTTCAAAATGATCTCAGAAAAAGAACAAGGGCTCAAAGAAACCAAAGCTAAAGTGAAGAAAGATCAATATGAAGATTATGAAATCCTAAGAGGCTTGTATATAGACTCGCAAACTAGCATTCAAGGAAAAGGAATAATTGGAATATCTATCATGCAAAGAAACTTCCCCAACTTCATAGATAGCCTAATAGATATATCTTTCACTCATCAAAATAGATTTTCAAAACTCTAAAGACTTGGTGGTTGTGTACATGTGGCCATGGATGAAATACAAGATCATTTAAGTGTTGTCAAGGATTTGGCCAGAGAGCATTCTAAATGGCTCTTGAGATATATAAATGTACATGTACATAAGCATGAAGAACTAATCCCAATCATCATAGCTGCTAAGACCTATAGGACAAAAGTAGAAAAGGGAAAGAAGGCAAAGTGATTCATTTTCCACCTCTTTCATATTTTATTGTAATCATTGTAATAGACAAACTAGCTCCTTGCCATTTATTATTTTTAAGGAGATGAACCGATTGAACTTCCTTTGTAACGGTCATCTCGAAACCCTATATGTATGGTAATGAAAGATTAATAAAAGGTTGATGAATTTTGGTGTGAAATACTTGATGTCTTAGAGTCAATTGAATGGTATTTTGTATCAATTATTTTCTATTCCATTCTCTTAGTTGTTAATTATTTGTTTCCTTTTTCTCTTTTATTTGAATTAAAACAAGGAACAAATAGAGCTTCATCCCCTATTTTGAGGTAGTGAACTGAATATGATAAGTATTGTCATCATATGTTCAAGAGAGATCCTTTAGATGTTCCTTTCTAGTTACTCTTTCTTCCTCTGTATTTAGTTTCTTGCTGAATTAGTTAGCATTAGTTGTTATGCAATATTGAATCTTTAAACTTTACGAGTTTATATGATATGTGAGTTCATAAACTTAACTTATCTTCTAAAATATTTTCTTGTATGAGTTAGATCCTATACACTTCCAACTTGATTTACCTCTCTTGTTATTAGGTTAAAAACATACCCTTTTTTAGATTTAGGAACAAACATAATTCATTGCAAATCTGCAATAGAGAGATGTACCTAATAATTTAGAGGAAAGTTAGTCTTCTCAGAAGCAACTTTCCAACTATTATAACTAGATATTGTTCATAAAATTTTGGCACCCAAGTGTTAAATAAAAAAATAACAATCTATTTACCAACATGAGAGAAGATATAACATCAACAAGATGAGGCCCAGACACACATAGTAGGAGCAGAATACTATTATGTGGATTATGTAAGTGTAGTCCTAGAGGCAGCAAAGCAGGTGCCCCATTTCTTGAAGTACACTAGAACATTAGAGGGTGCACGACTACCAACTATAGAAGATGAGATTTCTTCTCCACCTAAGGATGAAGGAGAATGATGTAGTTAGCCCACTCTCTTTTGTCTATTTTTTTATCATGTATATGAGATATACTCGACATCCTTTTGTAGCATTTTGAGATTGACAGTGCTCACATAATACTCATTTTTGTATCGATGTAAAATTTGACTATGTTATATATATATATATATATATATATATATATATATATATGAGAGCTCTCATTTCGCATCATTGCATGTGTCACATTTTATTTCTTGTATGATTATTCACACATGAGATGTTTAGATAGATGTTTTTAATTTATGAAAATGTGTATGATGTATGAATACCTAGCATAGATGAGATGTATGTAATCATACAAATGTAATGAATGAGATATAGAGATGTGATGTATGTTTATGACATGATTTGATGATGTGTAGATGAAAGATATGATAATGCAGAATGATTATGTACTAGCATCTCATGCAAAGTTTATAGTTGTTGCTCATGATAGGTGCTCCAACATATCTATTAAGAGGTGACCAAGGGATGGAACACTTGTGTAGTCAAGATGAAACATGATACATGGAAGAAATCATCAACCTCTCAATGTTGAAGAATTCAAGAAAATAAGTAACCGAGATCATGTCCTAATGCAATTTTAGTATGAAATGCAATCATTAGGACTAGTTACAGAACTTGTAAGATATTTTTCATCATAGAGGTTTTTATTAAGGCCACTGAATGTCATACAATCCTAAATTACATTGCAATCATGAGAATATGAATATGAAATTTTTCTTATTTGTGTTCGAATTAGATGTAAGCATTAAGGCACAAGAAGCTAGAATGAACAAAACATATGTTCCTTTTAATGTAGCAAGAAAACATAAGCATCAAAGAAAAAATGCTAGGATGAATAGAATATTTATTGTGTATAGGCACAATAGACACATGAGAGATCCTTCTCTTTCTAAGTAATTAATAAGTATTCTATGTGCAATAACCCTTGTAGTCATAACCTGATATAGAATTGTGCTAATTATACATGTAGTGACCCATTTATTCACTTTAGAGGATGAGTATGTTTATTTTATCATAGCATAGATAATTCACTCAAATAGTCAAGGAGAAGAACCAAACTCACTAAAGTGTCCATATAAAATGAGTTGAGGTACACATGGCCATCTAACATAAGATAGCATCTCTCATAGTGGACACCCCTTCTTTAGATCACTAGAACTAAATCTTTAAGAAAAAAACAAAGAAAAGATCATGACCCTAGTCCTTGATTCTCTTGTCAAATTAGACATCATTGAGTTTCTCAAAGGGAAATGACAAAGAGAAAACAAAATAGTCAAAGAAAATCTCATCATAACTCAAACAGTTTTACTGTTTTCAATTCAATGTTAGTATCGGGGGATTGATTTAAAGTGTTTATGTTCAAAATGTATGTGTAATAAATCTCTTTAGTAGAGGGATGACAATAGATAGATACAGTTATGAAAATTCATGACTAACATCAAAAAGAAACCTTCTTTGAGAATAATATCATCTATAGACTAGGCAATAGTAGAAAAACATAGTTAGGACAACTGGTGATTGGTGTTAAAGAGATTTTCATTGAGAGGAATCTCATTAGTAGACTAAATGATAGTAGATAGATACACTTAGGAAAACTAGTGACTGACACTAAAGAGATGTTATTCAAGAGAGATCTCATCAGTAGACTAAATGAAAATAGATAGACATAGTTAGAACAACAAGTGACCATCATGAAGGAGATCCTCTAAAACCATAGGGTGTTGCCCCTTACACTATGACTAGTTTCAACCCATATAGAATTCAAGCAGAGTCTCAAATATAATTGACATTGTATGCATGAGAGAAATACAAAAATTAAAGCAGGAATGTGAAATTACTAAAACCAAGAAAGAAACTATATAGGAGCCAGAAGATGCACTGCAAGATGTAGCATGTGAAACAAGAGGTGCCCATTGACTAGGTTTTCACCTTCTTAGCAGAGATTCTATTTTTGCTACCATAATACCTATTCACAAAGTTTTCATCAATGGAACTTTTCTTGCTTTTCAATTTTTTTGTTCTTTTCTTTGATTTTTTTTTTCAAGTTTTTTTTTTTTTTGTTTTTTTTAAATTTTTTTTTGTATTACCAAGTTGCATATTGCTAGGTTTTCACAAGGATAATAGATTTGTTTTAGGTTATTTTTTAAATTTTAGACTTTTTTTTAAGGACATTTAGATGTATACAAAGAGCTTCAAAAGAATATCAGTTGTAGAACCTTTTTAGATGAAGGGTGTTGATCATCTCCTTTAGCGATTCTCCTTCAATAGTTGAGAGTTGATAAGCACCAGATCCAAACATTGTAGTGATGACGTATGGACCAAGCTAGTTGGGTTAAAACTTTCCCTTATGTATCTATTGTTGTTGATTCCTAGGGTTTTCCCTTAGAACAAGGCCACCACTTGGAAATCCCTTGGTTTTACTTTCTCATTAGAGCTTTTGGACATCCTCTTTTGGTAAGCTCATAGATGATCAAACCCCACTTGTCATCATTCATCCATTTTTTTCTAGCTCTTGTAGCTAAGATATTCTATAGTTATCATCAGTAATGAGGCCTTTTAGATGGATTCACAAAGTAGGAATCTCAACCTCAATAGGATGCACACATACACTTCGTATACCAAAGTAAAGGGTACTATTCATGTTGGAGTTCTAATACTTGTTCTATAAGCCCATAGATCTATATTGATTTGAAGGTGCTAGTCCCTTCTAGATTTGTTAACTATGTGATGTAGGATTTTGAGAATAGATTTATTATATGCTTTTGCTTGTCTGCTACCCTAGATGTAGTAATTAGAAGACCGTTGTTGCATGATTTTGAACTTTGAGCATAGTTCATTGAGGTCTTTGTTTTTGAATTGTCCTCCATTGTTGGTGATGATGGAGGATGGTACATCATACCTACAAATTATGTAGTTGAGGATGAATAGAGCTACCATTTTTCCATTATCCTCATGAAGAGGGATTGCCTCTACCCATTTTTTGAAGTAGTTTGTAGCTGTGATGATGAACTTATGTCCATTTCAAGAAGATGGATGAATCTAACCCACCAAATCAAAGGTCCATTGTTGGAATGGTCAAAGTGACATGAAAGGAATTAGCTCCCTCACTAGAGCATGAATCAGATTTCCATGAAGTTGATACTATTTACAAGATTGGACATATTTGATTACCTCTTTTTTCCATTTTCAGCCAATAGTAATCAACTCTAATAAGTTTGAGAGCTAGTGTCAAGCCATTTGAGTGTGATCCACAAATTCCTTCATGCACCTCAATTAATACACATTTTGAATCTTTAGATTCTAGAAACCTAAGGAGTTACCATCAAGACCTCTCATAAATAAGTCACTAATGATGATGACATACCAATGAAGCATTTCAAATAAGGTGATGTTTCTCATTCTAGGCTAGAGTATCTGAAACAATCTAGTCACATAAGTAAGAGTAGAGATGATGGTAGTGAGATGAATCATGTCCTATGATAGAACAAATCATTCAGGATTTGGGGGAATCATAGGTAGGGTATGATAATGTCTCCACCAAGAACTCATGTGGAAAGTCATTTTTTTGCATTTGTAACATAGAAGCTAGAGTGGCCATTGCATCGACTACCTTGTTATCTGCTTGAGGAAACTACTAGAAAGTAACATGTGCAAACTACTTCTTCAGATCATCAACCATTCTCTTGTAAGGTGTCAATTTTTCATCTTTTGTTTGATAGATATCATTAACCTAGTTGATTACCAACTATGTCAACAAAAATATTCAGTTAATCTATCCTCCATTCAACAACAATTTTCATCCCATTGATCAAGGCTTCATATTCAAAAATACTATTTTTACAAGGAAATAGAATCTTTTAGGTAAAGATTATTTCTATGGTGTTATGAATAAAAGTCCAACACCAGATCCTTTTTGTGTGAAGGAGTCATCAAAGAACATAACCCATGTTTGGTGTGTCAACAATAAAAAAGATTCTTCAGGAAATTCAACATTCAGTGGTTGGTGACTTTTCATTGGTGACTTTGCTATTTGATTGACAATTTCTTGTACTTTGATAGCTTTATGTTCTACATATTCAATGCAAAATCACTCATTTATAACTCGTTTAGCTAACCTTCTTGTCAAAGTAGCTTTTCCTGGAAAATACTTTAATGGATCAATTTTTCCAATTAATCTTGTAGTATGAGAGAGCATATAGTGTCTCAACTTTTGAGAAGCAAAAAAACTACCAAGCAAGCCTTCTTGATAACATTGTAGTTCATCTCATACGAGATCAATGTATGACTGAGGTAGTAAATAGCTCACTCCTTATTTTTGTTGTCTTCTTGAGCCAATAAGATACCTAGAGATGAGTCTATTGTAGAGATGTACAAAATTAGTAGCTTCTCATGAACATGAGGCATCCATATTGGTGGATTAGTGAGATATCTCTTGGTCTGTGTTAAATTTTGATCACAATCTATATTATAGTTGTATTTCACACCCTTATGAAAATTTTAGTTAAGGGATGTGATTTATCTACTAAATGTGATATGAACCAGCTAATATATTAAAGTCTAACTTGTAGCCCTCTCATTTGACTGATGTTGTGAGGTGGAGGCATCTCCATTATAGCTTAAACCTTATTTGGGTCCACCTCAATTTTCTTTGCAAACACAATGTACCCAAGTAGTTTCCTTGATGTGACACTAAAGGCACATTTCTTAGGATTTCATCTAAGATTAAATTTCTCCATGTGACCCAGGATAGGTCCCAAATCTTGGAGATGAGTGTCTTGCTGCATAATTTTAACTAGAGTATCATCAACATAGTCTTCCATCATTTTATGCATCATGTCATGGAATATTGTCATAACTAGATGTTGATATGTTGCATCAACATTCTTTAAACCAAATTTCATTACATTCTAGCAAAAGCTACCCCATGCACAAGTGAAATCAGTCTTCTCTTGGTCTTCTAGTGTAATTTTGATTTGATTATAGCTAGAGTAACCATCCATTAATGAGTACATCTCATATCCATCTATCATGTCCACTATCATATCAATGTTAGGTAGCAAAAAATCATCCTTAGGACATACTTTTTTGAGATCCTAGAAATTAGTATAGACTTTGATATATTTGTCAAGTTGTGAGATAGGAACTATATTTGATATCCATTCAACATAATCAATGGCACGAATGAAGCCAACATTCAAGAGTTTTTCCAATTTAGCTTTAGCAAGAAGTACAACATAAGGGTGCATCTTAATGAGTTTCTATTTAATAAGTTTCACCCCTAGTGTAATAGAATAATGATGCATAATAAGATCAAAATCTAGACTTGACATATCTGAGTATGTCCATGCAAAGTTGATCTTCTTTTCCCAAATGAAAGAAACAAAATCTTCTTTTTCTTTAGTAGATAATGATTATACAAGATGTATAATATTAGGATGTTCCTCATTTCCCATATTGATTGGTTGTGCTAGTTCTATCAATACTAACAATCACTCCTAAAAGTAACTTAGAGGTGCATGAAATATCTCATCCTTAAGCACCTCTAAGAGGTTTTCACCTTTGGATTTATCTTTTGTTTTTACTATTTTTAGTTCTAATATTTCCACAATATGGTTTTCAACATCAAAATTTTTGTTCTTTTTTATTTTGATTGTATGACTGAGATATTTGATGTTAACTTCAATCATATTGACACTATGTTTAGTAGCAGAAGATATTACTGGTTCAACAACATGTAGATATCAAGTGAGAGCATAACCATTCTAGAATGTGAGGACTTCAGTAGATGTATTATTTGAGTTCTAGTCTATTAGCTTCGGATAAGTGAGTGAAAGAGAAGTGGTGGATTCAATGGCATTTATAGTATAGTCATCAAATGTATGGACAAGTAAGTCAAGACTAATTTTTTCTAAAGATATGCTTGAATTCCTCTGAGATCTAACAACATCAATCAAGGGCACATCAATATTAGTATAGTGAGACTCATTAGAAAAAACCCTAGACTTCTCTACTACCTTGAATTGGTTTTCATATGTGTGAACTCTGTCGATATCCTTATCAGTAGTTGTATTTGAGAGAGAATAAAATTCATATTCTCAAGAATCAGTGCTACATGGAGTCAAATTATAGTATTCCCCAATAGTCATGGGTACCCATTCTCCACTTTCATTATCATCTTGATTTTGACAAAGTCCTTCAACAACAAAAGTAGGGATAGACTCACCCTATTCCTTTTGAGTTAGGAGAGTATCAGTAGTATGCTCAGAAGAATCATTATTAGCTTTAGTAGTACTAACACATGGTACAAAGTCATCAGGCTCTGCAAAGAATGTAGAAAGATCCAATAGAATAAGATAACGAAAGGTATCCTCATCATCAAAATTTTTTGCTTGTTTGTCAAACTCAATTTATGACTCATGTTTGGATGAACTGTCAAATTCAAGTACAAATTTGTTGATCCCTAGATGAAAGGGAACTTTATTGAAGCTTAGGCCTATTGTGTCATGAGGCCTTCTATATGTTTCTTTGATTGGATATATTAGTCCTTTATTATTTTTTCATATAGGACCATTGCCTTTATATCCAAGCCATTTTATTAGTTTAAGATGTAGTCCATACTTTCTAGTTTTTATCTCATGAGATTGGTCTATGCAATCAGCTAGGACTTCTTCTTTGTATAACCAAGCAATAATAGCTCTTTTTCCATCTTTGTATTCTAGAGGTACAATAGCTTGTACAAAGACACCATTGAATATAGTCTTAGGTGATACTACAAAATGTCTCTTCATTTCATATAGTCTCCCATAATGATGGGGAGATTCAGCAAGAGATGTCAATGAAAAAATTGGTTCAATGTGATATTCACCCATTCTAGTTTTTGTCATCTTAAGAGTCTTCTCCATTTCTTTGAGCTTGTTGACATGATTTTCTATAGACTCTCCATTAGTAGGACCAAAATTGTTAGCCAAGTTGAGAATGTTACATGTGTAACTAGTTTTTTTGGTTATAGTAACTTTTGATTGTTGGAATAGAAACATCATGCCGTTGATGGTATGTTGAAGCTACTACTTGCATTTCATGAATCCATGGTTTTCCTAATAGTATGTTGTATGCTAAAGTAATATCAAGGAATTGACACATAAAATCTTGTTCTATAGGACCAACTTGAAGAGACAACACAACAAGACCTAAGGATTTTTGTTCTACCTCATCATATGTTTTGATGGTGGTTTTGTAGAAATGATCAATAAAATCTTCATTGTAACCCAATTGTGTAAGAAAACTAGCATAACACATATTAAGACCAATTCCATTATCTATTAGCACGTGACAGACACATTTCTGATGGATCATGACTTCAATATGTAATGGTTGATTGTGAGGATGACTCAAAGAATTATTATCCTCTTCAAAAAAGGACAAGTAATTAGGTGAGATCAAGTGACCTACCATGGATTGAAACCTATCAAGATCAATATCTTGAGGTACTCTTGCCTTAGTGAGGGTTTTGTCAAGAATCTTCATATGAGTAGGCAAAATTTTAAGTAGTTCAAAGATAGTTATTTGAACATTCATTAGTTATAATTATTCATGGATGTTGTAGTTTGCAGCTATGGATAATGTTACAATTTTTGCGTTCTTGCCAATTGGACCAGTAGTAGATTTGACTTTATGTTGGTCGACTTTAGGAGCAGAAGGCATAGGGCCTTCAAGTACTATCTTAGCATGAGGATGTGTAACAATATTGGTATAAGACTGTGACTATTCTTGATTCGATGTAAGAGATGTGACACCTCTTAGAACAAATGGAGTCTTAGGTTTTATATTGTCATTTTCCACTTTAATTGTGATTACATCACAATGTTCAAAGTCTAAAGGTTCAACCATGTTTATTATGTTTTCATCATTAGTATATGTATAGTTGACCTTGTTATTATTTTTTTGTTTTGTACTTTCTCCCTTGTCATATGAAGGAAATGGATCCTTAAAAGCTTTATGATCCAAATTCTTGTTATCTCCACCTACAACTATTTCACCATCATCAATGAGATCTTGAACCTTATGTCTCAAATTAATATAGTTGTTTTTTTTATGACCCTTATTTTGATGGTATTCACAATACACATTCTCATTTCACCATGTAGGTCATGGTTGTGGATCATAAGGTTGAGAATTATCAAGTGAAGTAATAATCTTATTTTAATGTAGAGTCTTGTAGACCACGTCAAGAGGTTCACCTAGAGGTGTGTATTCATGTTTTGGTCGAGAAACCAAAGATGCATTTTTAGATTTATTTCCAAATGTCTTATTATCCATTGTAGCTTTTTCAGAGGTTTTAGATGCATGCATGTTATCTATTTTTCTACCGCTCCATTATGTACTACCTCTCAATTTTTGTTAACATACTTAGACTTGTCTTTGCTAGAGGTAGATCCTTGTTTGATGTCTTTTTGAAGGGTTAATTCACCTTTCTTTACCATGAACTCCTCTATGTGGATACCTTGTGTAATCATTTCTTCAAAGGTATGTGGACCTTGAAGTTGTATTTTGTATCCAAAATCACATAAGAGATTATCCATGAATCTATCAAGTTTATCGATCTTAGGTATCTTACAAGAGTACTTGGTGTACAATTATCTCCATCTTTGGAGGAATTTTAGGAAGGGTTCTCCAGCTCTCTATTTAAGATTACAAAGATCTCTTATGTTAACTAGATGTTGGATGTTGTGTGAATACTACAATATTAACATATTATCAATCTCATCAAAAGTCTTAATTCTAGTAGGTAACTATGAAAGCCATTCCATAGCCTATCCACCTAGACATCATGGGAAAAAGTGCATGAGATATGTTTGATTGTATATGAAATCCATGGATGAAGCACCAAAATCCCTCAAGTGATCTTGGGGTTCAGATGGTCCTAAGTACTTGTCATATTTTGGTAGCTCAACTCCTCTAGAAAAACGAGGCACGTAGAAATCCTTGTCAAAAGGAAATGGACAAATAGGGTCTAGCACATATTGTTTAACCAATTTATCTTTGTCTTTCAAAATTTGGGCCAATTGCTCTTGCATGTCTTGGATTTGTTTTTGTAAATTGGAGGTTTCAAATTCCTCTTCTTATATGTGAATTGTTTCAACATTGTTGTTTTGCTACTTCTTGAGCGAGTTTGAAGAAATATTTCTCTTTCTCATCATTGAATAAGATTTTCATCATTTTTTGGAAATTTTTGTCACTATGTCATTTATCTATCTTCTAGGGGTATTTCTTCAATATCCCCATAATAATTTGTATAGGTGTAAGGATCCTTGAGCCTCTTGGTTCTTTGGAATTTCTCTTTGTTTTCTCTCCTACTATTTTCACCCATTTCTTGATCTTGATTTGCCATTCTAGGGTTGTAGAAGTTTTTAGTTTTTTTAGGATGTATAGGTGTTTCAAATAGAAGTTTAGCTATTCTATTTTAAGAGGTAGGTGTCTTTTCAATGTCTAGATGTTCTTGAAACAATAGATTTATAACTTGTAAGTTTATGGAAAAGACTCTTCAAGCACTAGGTGGACCAATAGGTGAAGGAGACTATGAGGACCCTTCACTATACTCAGACTATATGTATAACTGGGAAGGACATATACCCTAGTTCCTACCTCTACCTCTACTTCATCTAGGTCTATGGAGAGGAGACATGTTTCCACTCCTAGTTGCAATAGTCATAGACAATAACATATGAAAATCTTAAACAAGGACCACACTTAGAATGTTGTCTCAAAGTAATTAAGTAACAATAAGAATGATGTATATTAGGGTATGAGTAGTTATGGAAATGGCTAGAATAGCCAAAAGATTGACTATCATGATACAAGGGATATCAACATGATAGAACAAAGAGTACAATAGAGTAACGAGACTAGTTCATATGTAGATGACAAATGATTAACCAAGAAAGTTGTCTAAGCCTAAGACTATTGCAAATAGAGGAATGACTTAGTGTACTTGAACAAAGACCAAATTTGGACCATGTTTTGACAAGGGAGCTAAAAATAGCTCACTCTTTTGGAAAAATTCTAATAGACGTGTGCAAGGAAATGACTTTGATGTGAGTAAATGCTAGAAATTAGGCAAGTAGGTAACTTTGATAGACCAATTTGATAAAAGGGAACAACAATTGCCAAGTTATTTTCTCACGTGAATTTATGGAATAAACCATGAGAGGAAGTGACCATGAGAGGAAGTGACAGATAACAAGTTTAACTAGATTTTGACAAGTTTGATAGTATTTTGATACAAGCTCACACAATAAATCTCTAACTCCCATGCAAGGAAGTATAGAGTATGACACAAGGAAATGTAGACTGATAGACCTAAAGGTCCTGATTCATGCAAGATTTCACTATAAAGCAGGCAAGAAAAGGACAAATTAACAAGTTTAGACCAATTTTGAAAAGACTTTGATAAGTTCTAATAGGTTTTAGACAAACTGCAAACATCATTTGGAGTTTTTATTCAGATTTGGACATTATTTTCAGGTTGACATTGTTTTGGGGTTGATTTGGCAAGTAGATAGATGGCTTTTAGACTTGTTATTAAAAATAGACAAGGGGACACAAGCAGTAATGGTAAACAATCCAACCAAGGAAAAAGTAACTCGAAGGGATGGGGGATTCTTGACCTTTTGTTTGGATAGTTTGGACAATTGTAGACCCAAAAAAGACACTCTTTATCCCTATAACTAAAAAATGGTAGAGGCATCAAAATCTTTGTCTCACAACTTATGTGCATGCGTTCACCTCACACAACTGTGTCACCCTACTAGAGGGTGCCCATGTTTTTGGTGTATTGCAAGGACTCAATAAAACATGTGTTCAAAGGTTACCCTTGAGGTAGGGACCAGTGTCACATACCACCTTCCAACATTCAACTACATGCCTATGATGAGGATCCACATGAGAGATTATTTCCCCTTGCACAAAGATTATGCCCCCCTTTTATAGGTGAACTGGATAACATCTGACTACAACGTTTTTAATAGGAATATGTTCACACTAATCCATGGTGGCCTCATAGATGAGGTTAAGGAAAACAACCCACACAGACACATGAAAGTTCATACACTTGAGGAGCAAGACTAGGGGTGGCACCACCTAGTGTAACAAACATAGCCTCCTCTTGATATGTGATATTAGAAACAAGAGAGAGAAATTAACATGGCTTTGTAGTTTTTGTCTCTTCAAAGCTTCTTTATTATAGTGAGCTGGAATCACCATTGTTAGGTGCATGCTCACTTGGGTTGTTCCTAAAGGTTGGATCACTCTGACAGACCCTTGTCTTAGATTCAAGGGTCCAAGTTTCTGATTTTCCCAAAGGGAAAAGAGTACACTCCTCTACCTTTTCACCTTGTTCAAACATGCAGAACATATTCATCACTTAGCTAGCTTATCAATCCCAAATTTTCATTGGTGTAGGAGCATGTAACCCTCCACTCTAGAGAATCTATCATTTCTAACTCTTTGTGAGTTTTACTCAAGGGAATTTGTGCCTAAGAGACATTTGTAATAGGTAGAAATAGTTATATAATAAATCAAGCCTATTTCTAAGACCTAGTCCCCATTTTCTACTTTATCAACCATGGGTTTTGAATATGGTCAAAGGGCTCATCTTAGACCTAGCATAGGTTAAGAGTGTTTAAGAAGTTTTCTACTATTTTTTAGGCCCCTAGGGCATAAGGGAGAGAACCTTGTTGGGTTAGATTGTGCAATTTGCAAAAATTGCCAAAAGTTGCATTATGCAAGAAAAGTTACTTGACAACTTTTGCATAATTATTGTCCAAAGGTCACAAAATTTTAATATAAGTTGGATTTTTTGGGGGAAGTCTTCAAATATCTCTTTTATGTGGGTGGAAAAAAGAGAATTTAATTTTTTCATTTAAATCAATAAAAGATCCTATTTTTTCCTTGTAAAATGTTGCATTTTAAGAGAGAATGAATGAATAATTGATTTGGAATCTTGAACATTTTAGTAGAATAATGCAAGTTTTTTGAGGTTTTTACATGCTATGAAACTAAAGTTATCTAGGTTTCTTTCTTGAGAGTACCAAAACCCTCCATTTGGTGAGTATTTTTAGTAAGAATGCCCTAACTTGCATTCTCACTATGGAAAATTCACGCCACTTGGTAAAATGGAAGTTAGGAGGATGTAGAATAATATCCCTAAAGGATGGGAGATGGGAGAAAAGGATACTAATTTTTCTATCAAGCCCTAGGCAAAATATCTCTATGTGTTTGGTACATGACAATAGGTGTTGAAGTGTTCCAGGAACTTGGGGGATGGATGAAACATTATAAAGGTGGATAATGATATCTTATAGATCCCTACATGTTTCATAGTTGATATCTTAACTTGGTCAATCACCTATTCAGTACTTCCTTCACAAACCCTAGCAATTAAGCCTAACATAGGAAATTGTTGCAATTTTGGTAAGGGGGTCATCTGACTAGTTTGGAGTCTAAAAGTTTGGAATCAAAAGATTCTTCCAAAAGGATATCCATATATGAAGTTTTCTTTCTAGATCCTTGGCCTAAAAGGGCTAATTTGGGCTCCTAGGCCTAAAAGGAAATTTTACTATCTATGATCTTTGGGAATAAGATAGGCTAACCAAACCCACTAGTTTGAGTTTGTTGAATAATAAGTAACCTTTCCAATCCCATATAAACTCATAGGTTCCCATTTAAAGCCTAAAACCAATATTTGGAGATTTTGTGCTTTAAGACCTAGTTGTGCTCTTTTGGGTTCCTTGGCCATGTTTTTGAATAACTTCATTTCAAATGTGTCGAGCTCTCTTTTGAATCCATTTTGGGGTGTTTGAAGTAGTTCAAGGCCACACCACATCATAGTTTCTTGTTTAAACAAAATCTCTACATCAAGTGGTATCAGAGAAACCTAATATCCCTTAGGGTAAGAAATTTGACAATAACAATGGAAGGAGAAGATGAAGGAGGGTTATCTTCAAGGGATGATCAATGCAAAGATTATGAAATACTTGAGAGACCAAAAACTAAGGCAAGATGAACAAAGAGACAAAGAGATGGACAATCTTAAAGAAGGGCTTCATAATTGAAGTAGTGAGAACTCTAAAGAAGTTAGACAAGGGGGTAATTAAGAACCCCTTGAGTAGGAGGAAGAACAATGTCCTACTGACCAGAGGCTACTTGTGAGGACTCTAAAATATATGGAGAGGAGAACCATGGATGCTAAGATTGACTTTCCTGCATACAATGGGAAGAAGGACCTATATACTACAATAGATTGGGTAGATGCCCTAACTAGTTTCTTTGATTATGAAAACATCCCTAAGAACCAAAAAGTGGAGATTTCCAAGCCTAAACTTGAGGGATTTGCATTCACATGGTGGAACTTCACTCAAGATGTTAGGGTTAAGAATGAAAAGAATCCAGTCACCACATGGAAGAAGATGGTGGCTCTACTCAGAGAGACCTATGTCCTTGTGTATTGTGAAGTGTAAATTCATAAGAAGAGAATGATTTTTAGGTAGAAAGAGATGGACATCCCTACCTACACTGAGGAATTTCAGAAGTTGGTGATAAAATCCAAATTTATTGAACCTGAAAGTGTGAAAATTTCTAGGTATATGCAAGGGATAAAACTTTCCATCTAAGATGAATTAAGTTTGACAAGCCCTACCACTATAAACCAATGCTATCAATTAGAATTCAAGGTTGAAGAAAAGTTCAAGAGGAGGAATGAACAAATTGGTATAAATAAGGAAAATAATGATAGATGAAAAGGAAACTATGGGGGTAAAGGAACACAAGGCAATAGACCTCAAGGAGATTATAGAAAGGAGAATACACAAGGTGAGAAAAATTCAAGAGGTGGATACAAAGGAAGGAGAGGAAATGACAGAGGCAGAAATAATGGGTAGATCAAATGCTACAATTGTAACTAGAAAGAATAACTAACCTTGTTCAAGAGGATGATGATGATGAAAGTTTCAAAGATTATAATGGTGAAGAAGGAGCTACTCTCATGATGAAGAGGACATTGATCCAAGAACCCATACCAATGGAGCCTCCACAAAGGAAGATTGTCTTTAGGACCAACTGCAAAAGTCATGGAAAGGTATGTAAGGTAGTTATTGATTCTATTTCTAATAAAAATCTTGTTTCTAAAGAAATGTTAGATAAGTTGAATCTAGAAAGAATACCCCACCTTAATCCCTCCCATGTATTGGCTAACTAAAGGTCAACAAACACTGATAAATGAACATGCTTGGGTAGATTTTCAAATAAAATATTATAAGGATAGAGTCCTTTGTGACATTGTAGACATGGACATCTGTTACCTTTTACTAGGTTGTCCATCGAAGGATGACCTTAAGGCCAAACATGATGGTGTCACCAACAAGTACCAAATCATCAAAGATGGTCATAAGTATAATCTTCTTCCCAACCCTAACCCTCACCAGGAAAAAGCCAAAGAATAGTTAGTTGTCATGGAAGGTGAACAAGAGATGTTGAATACCATCAAAGACTCTTAAATAAGGTATGCCCTAGTCCTCAAACCTAAGATGAAAGCAGTCACTCAAGAAGTACCTAAAGAGGTAAATGATATACTGTAGAAGTACAAAGGGATACTTGTAGGAGATACTCTAGATGAATTCCCACCATTGAGGGACATCTCACACCAGATTGACTTCATACAAGGTGCTTCTCTGCTCAATAAGGCTTCATATAAACTCACCCCTCACCATAATGTAGAGGTGTCCAAATAGATCAATGATATGTTGGCAAAAGGACTCATTCAAAAGAGCCTTAGCCCTTGTGCAGTCCCTAGTATTTTGGCCCCTAAAAAAGATGGCAAATGGAAACTTTTCACCGACTCTAGGGAAATCAACAAGATAACCATAAGGTTTAGGTTCTCTATACCTAGGATTGAAGATCTTCTAGACCAAACTTGGAGGAGCATGCTACTTTTCTAAAATAGACCTTAAATCAAGCTACCATTAGATAAGGATTATGCTTAGAGATGAGTGGAAAATAATATTTAAAACCATTGAAGGGTTATATGAATGGCTTGTCATGCCATTTGGTCTAAGCAATGCTCCTAACACCTTCATGAGGTTGATGAATGAAGTTCTTCATAACTTCATAGGTAAGTTTGTGGTGGTCTATCTTGATGCCATTGAGATCTTTAGTAGGTCCAAATAAAAACACATAAAACACTTGGAACTATTCTTATAAAGGCTACATAAAAAGAAGTTGGCACACAACCTTGAAAAGTGTGCATTCATGTAGACATAATTAAAATTATTAGGCTTTGTCATTTCAAGAGTACCTTGATGATAGACCCTGAAGAAGTTGAGGCTATCCTCACTAATACATTTGGTACCAAATTGCAATGACAGTGCCATTTCAATTTTTCTATCACAACCTTTTTGTTGTCGCAATTGCAATGGTAGATTGTCGCAATTGCGACGATGACAAGGTTGTGACAGGAAAACTACAATGGCACTGCCGTTGCAATTTGGTACCAAATGTATTAGTGCCTTGTTTGACCAACACCTAAAATAGTAGGGGAATTTAGAAGTTTCCATGGATTGGCAATATTCTATAGGAAATTTTTCAAAAGCTTCAGTCACATGTGTGCACCTCTATTGGATCCCATGAAAGGAGGTAAGAAGACAAAGTTTCAATGGAAAACTCAAGCAAATGAAGCATTTGAATAATTGAAAGGTGGGGTAGTACAATATCCAATCTTGGCACTACCTTCAAGAAACTATTCACAATAGAAACTGATGCAAGAAAATTTTCCATAGGAGCAATTCTTAGTTAGGAGGGAAGACTAGTAGCTTTCTTCTCTAATAAACTAAATGATGCCAAGAAGAAGTATAGTACATATGACCTAGAACTATATGCTATGGTTCATGCCCTAAAGAAATGGAGGCACTACTTTCTTCCTGAGGAATTTATCATCTATAAAGATAATCATGCACTAAGCTTCCTAAATAGCCAAGACAAGTTGAGTTGCAGACACATGAAGTGGGTTGAGCAACTCCAAGCCTTCACATTTTCAATCAAACATAAGAAAGCTACTAACAAAAAAGTAGCTAGTGCTCTTAGTAGGAGAGTCACCTTGGTGGAAGAATTTCAAGTGTAAAGCATGGGGATTGATGCCCTTAAGCAGTTATACAAAGATTATCCATACTTTGAGGAAATCCATAAAGTTTTCTCTACATTATCTGATGTATATAACATAATATATTCTAAATATTTATTGTAGAATGGCCTATTGTTCAAAGGAGGAAAACTTTGCATTCCTAGATGCTCCATAAAAGAAAACTTGATCAAAGAGAAACATTGTTGCACATTAGGAGGTCACTTTGTGATTGACAAAACTCTAGAGCTCCTAAGGAGAAACTATCATTGGCCCAAGTTACTTATTGAAGTTAGAAGATTTTCTAAAACTTGTACAATATGCCAAAGAGCCAAGGGAATGAGGATAAATCAAGGTATTTATTAACCCTTAATTATTCCAACCAAGCCATGGGATAGTGTGAGCATGGATTTTGTCTTAGGCCTTCCAAGGACAAGACAAGGTTTTGATAGCACTTTTATTATTGTAGATAGATTTAGTAAAATGGATAATTTTATTCCTTGTAAGAGCTCAAATGATGCTTCAAACATTGCTAACCTTTTTTTCAAGGAAGTAGTCAAGACCCATGGATTACCAACATCCATTATCTCAGAAAAAGATGTGAAATTCTATGGTCACTTTTGGTAGACCTTATGGAAAAAGTTGGGGACAAATCTCTCCTTCAGTTCTGCCTACCATCCACAAACAGATGGGTAGACTAAAGTAGTCAATAGATCATTAGGAAAAAATTTAAGGTGTCTAATAAAGAAACATGAGTAGACATGGGAAGTGATCCTCCTTCAAGTAGAATTTTCCTTGAATGACTCAATCAACAAGTCAATAGGGAAGACACCATTCCAAGTAAACTATGGATTCCATCCAAGAGGAGTCATGTAACTAAGAGATTTACCAAGTGAGTTCAAATCTAGTGCACAAGGTGAATATTTCTTAGCATGGCTCTAAAAAAATCATGACCAGGTCATAGACACTCTGAATTAGAACATTGCAAAATACAAACACTAGGCAAACAAGAAAAAGAGACATGTTTCATTTAAAGAAGGAGATCAAGTATGGGCTTATCTAAAACAAGACTACCAAGAGAACACACAAAATTACACATGAGGAAGATTTCACTCTAGAAGATATTGAATTTTTTTTAGAAAATACATCTGAAATTCCATTTCCTCATACCATATCAATTTCTCATATCGTTAATGTTTCTGATCTCACCCTTTTCAAAGGTGATGCAAGTGCTAATGATGTAATGCATGATGTCGATAAAGAAGAAGAATGGATCAAGGATCTACCACCTAGCCAACCACTTCAGTTAGAAGAGATTTTGGATTCTAAAGTGGTCAAGAAAATAGGAAAGAGGACCTACATAGAATACTTGATCAAGTGGAAGGATCTTCTAGACATATATGCTACATGGTTGAGTGAAGAATGTATTTCCAAGCATGCCACTTCTATTCAACAACTATCCTAAAGTGGGATATGAGTTTTTAAAGAAAGGGAGTATGGTGCAGGAGAACCTAACCCTCCACTCTCCATAGCATCTATAATTTCTAACTCTTCATGAGTTTTACTCAAGGGCATTTGTGCCTAAGAGACATTTGTAAGAGGTATAAATAATTATCTAATAAATCAAGCCTATTTGTAAGACCTAGTCCCCATTTGGTGCTTTATAAACCATGGGTTTTAACTATGGTCAAAGGGAAAATCTTAGAAATAGAATAGGTTAGGATTTTTTAAGAGGTTTTATAATATGTTTTACAGCCCTAGGGCACAAGGGAGAGGTCTGAGTTGGGTTAGATTGCACAATTTGAAAAAATTGCCACAGGTTGCATAATGCAAGAAAAATTGCTTGATAACTTTTGCAAAAAATTGTTAAATTTTTCATAGTTAATCCCAATGGTTAAAAAATTTGAATAATAGTTGGATTGGTTGAGTTAATTCTTCAAATATCCCCTTTAGGCAGGTGGAAGATAGAGAATGTAGTTTTTCTAGTTGAATCAATAAAAGATCCCATCTTTTCCTTGTAAAATGTTGCATTTAAAGAGTGTACTGATTGGAACATGTTAATGAATGATTGATTTAGAATCTTGATCATCTTAATAGAATAATTCAAGAAGTTTGACATTTTTAAGTGTTATGCAACTAAAGTTATCTAAGTTTCTTTCTCGAGTGCACCAAAACCCTCCATTTGGTGACTAGTTTTAGTAAGAATGCCCTAACTTGCATTCCCACCATGGTAACTTCATGCAACTTGGTAAAATTAAAGTTATAAGTATTTAAAATAATATCCCTAAATTATGGGATATGGAAAACAAGGCTACTATTTTTTCTAGCAAGCCTTGGGCCAAACATCTCTATGTGTTTGGTGTAGGACATCAAGTGTTGAAGTGTTGCAAGAACTTGGGGGATGGATGGAACCATTATAAAGGTGGATAATGATCTCTTATATATCCCTAAATGTTTTCAAATTGATATCTTAACCTAGTCAATCACCTATCCAATACTTCCTTCACAAACCCTAGAAATTAGGCCTATATAGGAAATTGGTGTATTTTTGGTAATGGGGTCATTTGGAAAGTTTGGAGTCTAAAAGTTTGGAATAAAAAGATTCTTCCAAAAGGGTATCCATAAATGAAGTTTTCATTCTAGATCATTTGGAGAAATTTCAAACTAAAACCTAATTACCTTGTTGATAGGGCTAATTGGGGCTCCTAGGCCTAAAAGGCAATTTTTCTATCTATAATTTGTGGGAACAAGATAGGCTAACCAAACCCACCAATTTGAGTTTTTTGAATGTTAAGTAACCTTTCTAGTAGCCTATAAACTCATAGGTTCCCATTTGAAGCCTAAACCCAGTATTTGGAGATTTTGTGCTTTAAGACCTAGTTGTGCTCTTTTGGGTGCCTAGGCCATGTTTTCAAATAGCTTCATTTCAAAGGTGTAGAGCCCTCTCTTGACTAAATTTTGTGGTGTTTGAAGTAGTTGAATTCCACACCACATCATATTTTCTTTTTTAAGTGAGAGCTCTACATCATTCTTATTCTAGGGTTCTAATTTTCCCTAAGGGAAAAGAACATTATCCCTTCATTAAAAGATTCATTTGGGAGAACCAATACCTTTCTTTCCTCCCTTAGGTACCATCTTTCAAATGCATCTAGGTTTCTAATTTACTCTTGGCATCACTTCAAGGTAGCAAAGAGCATAATCCCTTAAGCCTTTGTCTAGAGCCCTACAAAGCTCACAAGCCCTACTAAACTATGTGAATTGAAAAGCATGTTAAAAAAATACATTATTTGAGTGGGTTTGAATTATTTTTTAACAAGAAGCTCTTTGAAAACTATCCTACAATAAAAAAATTAGTAAATTTTGTATGTTCATTTCAAGGTATCTTTGGCAATCATCCTGTAAACCACTATTATGTTGTTTCAAAAAACAAAAATCAAAAAATAAGTTCTTCAAAAATAGAGGTTAGAATAGAATTATTAAGGCAAATTGTTAAAAATGCAGACTTTTGGATCTTTTGTTGTCAAGTTTGGTGTGAGACTTTGCACCAAGCCACGCGAGGAAGTACTTTGTGTCGCACGAGAGAATGATCTCACCGCATGAGCATATACACTTTGGTGCAAGAAAGTACAAAGAAAGGTGCAAAATTTCAAATCTCTCGCATGAGAAAAGTTCTTCACACATGAGATTTTGTTGTATTGTATGGAAAATAATCTAAAATGTCAAAAATGAAGATAAATAAGGCTAGAAAATTGATTTTTTTGCCCCACAATGGGCGCAAAAAAATGTGAGTGTTAAATATGGGCCTCTAATTCAACATGATTATTGTTTGTTAGTAATATCCTAAAATGAATATGAGATTATTCATCTGGCATGTCTGCATAAGGTGATCTATTGCCTTCTAACTAGATGGGGTTTTACTATGTGCTCTTAGAATATTGAGTTCAGTAACTAGACCAAACTAGTACGATGGATTAGAATGTACGCAAATGCAAGATTAATATATATTTTTGAGAATTTTTATGTAAAGATATGAATTAATCTAAATCATATTCAAATTAATCTAAGAACAATGATAAAAAAATTAAGCAATCTAGATGATGAGCATGTGAAAGCAACGGAGATTTGAATGAAAAATGCTTGAGTGTTCAATTCAACAATGGTTCAATACTCTTCACTTGCATCCTATTCAAATAAGAGCCCAAGGGTCTCTTTTATAGAATCTTAGACTTAATCAATGGTCAAGATTAAACCAAATGTGCAGTTCAGATCTAATGAAAGACTGAGTGCTCCATTTTTTGTGGAGTTGAATGAGATGAATTAGGGGATAACATTGATCCATTCAAATATGAGCTCAAAATTATTATTCTAACTAATTAAATAATTAGTTTCAACTATTATGATGAGGATATTTAATAATTATATCAATATATTTAATTCCTTTTTCATGTAAGATGAATTAGGAAAGAATATTGATCCATTCAAATCTAACATGATAATTTAATATTCTAATTAATTAAATAATTATTTTCAACAATTATGATGTGCGTATTTAATTAAATCAATATGTTTAATTCCTTTTTCATGGATATTAGCTAAAGTGGGTGGATTTTAATTTAATTAAAATGCTAAGTGTTATAATTAAATTAATTTGATTAGAAGGTTAATTTAGCCAATTTCAATCAATACTTAGGAATTAAATAAAGTATATCATTAATACAGATTAGGGATTTTTTTTGTATTTGACACTTAGGTCGAGTAGAGACAATTAGAATTAGAAATGCCTAGTACAATAAGACTTAATTGATCAAGGGATTGATGTTGTGAGATTGATGCATCAAAATTGATGTAAAACTGAATTATTTGGTATATTCATTGTACTTGTGTTATCACAAAGTAAGATAATAGGCTCAGTAAACTCAATTCCAATGTCTTTCAACATCTTTATCATCTAAACAATTTGATTACAATTATTTGTTGATGCTACATACTCTACTTTTACAATACCTTGTGAAGTACAATCACATTTCTTGCTCAACCAAGAAACCAATCTTCCTCCCAAGAAGAATGATCCATCATTGGTTCTCTTTCTATCATCTACACTTCCTTCCCAATCAACAGCAGTGTATGCACACAATATAAAATCATATTATCTATCATACCATAAACCATAATCAAGAGTTCCTTTCAAATAGCTGCAAATTCCTTTTACTATTGCAAGGTGTGTCTCTTTTGGATCTTCTTGAAATCTTGCCATATTTCCAACCACATTAGCTATATCAAGTCTTGTATTTGTCAAATATTGTAGTCCACCAATCATAGAGCTATACCTTGTTTTTCAACACTAGGGGATTCATCTTTTCTAGATAAATTACATCCAGTTACCATAGTTGTTCCAATTAGTTTACAATTCTCCAATTCAAATCTCTTCAACAAATCTCTAAGATACTTAGCTTGTGATATGAAAATTCCATCTTTGTTATGTACAATTTGTGATCCCAAGAAGTATTTCATCTCTCCAATCATACTCATCTCAAATTATTTCTTCATTTCTTATGAAAATGTGTTACTAGCTTCATCATCACCCCCAGGAATAATGTCATTCACAAATACTACAAAAATCATAAAACTATCTGCCCTCTTTCTCAAGTACAAATTAGTACCTGTATTACCTTGCACAAATCCCAAATTTGTCCAATGTTTATCCAATCTTTGCATACCAGGCTCTAGGCACTTATTTCAGTCCATACAATACTTGCTTCAATTTATAGATGATAAATTTTTCAAGTGTCAAAGGAAATCCATCATGTTTCTCAATGCATTACTTCTCTTCAAGTTTCCCATTCACAAAAGATGAGATAACATTCATTTGATAAAATTTAAAGTTTTTGTTAATTAGTTGCATATGCACAAAAAAAATCTCACTTCCTATAATCTAGCAACATGTGCAAAAGTTTCTTCAAAAGATCCTTTTCAAACTAATCTTGCTTTGGTTCTCACAACTTCACCTTGCTCATTCATCTTGTTTCTAAATACCCATTTAGTTCCAATAACATTCTCATCTTTAGGTCTAAGAACCAATTCTCAAGTTTTGTTTTGTTTAATCTGATGTAATTCCTCTTTCATATCTTTAATCCAATAACCATATTTAAAAGATTTATCAACATTCTTAGGTTTAACTTGATAAGTTAAACACAATTCTACCTTATTTCTTTTTATAATTCTTTTTTTCACACTTCCAATGATTTTTTTAGTAGGGTGATTCTTTGTGACAATTTTGTTAGATGTTACTTGTTCAATTCTAATATATGCTCTAGGTTCTTCTCTCTAAACTTCTCCTTGTAATTCAATCTACAAATTAGTGTTAGTTTCAAAAAAAAATTCTTGCTCAAAATTCTAATTATTAGTCTTTTGATTTGCCTCTTCATCAAAATTATAATCAAGTGCCCTTTCTTAAATTCTAAGCTTTTCATCAACTCTCAGACTAGAACTTTCAATAATAGTCTTCAATCTCTGGTTTAAAACATCTATATGCTTTTATTTTCATTGAATAACCAATAAATATTCCCTCAAGAATCAATCTTTCCAATATCATCATCCCTCTCAATATAACATTTACTTCCAAATATTTTGAAGTATTTCATAGTAGATGTATGTCCAAACCAAATTTTATAAGGTTTCTTGTGAGCACCTTTTCTAATCTACACTCTGTTCATTGTGTATATTGTAGTGTTCATTGCTTCTCTACAAAATACATATGATACATTGTTCTAAAAATGTAGTTAAATTCATTTAAAATAAATTCCACTCCTCTATCATAACTGAAGCTTTTAATCTTCAAACTAGATTCATTTTCAAATCTATTCTTAAATATCTTGAATTTCTATAAAGCTTTAGATTTATCTCAAGGTAATGCAACCCAAACCATTCTAGTGAAATCATCAATAAGAACCATGAATTACCTTTCACCATAAAAGGATCTTTTTCTTATAGGACCACTTAGATTTGTCAATACAATCTCCAACTTTGCTAAAGTAGTAAACATCTTGCTTGGAAATAAAATTTTCTTCTATTTTGCCAACACACATTCTTTGCACATCATATTAGTAGGTTTCACAATCTTAGGTAAATATATAATTTCAAATGAAGTACTAACCTTAAAAATGTTATCAAAGTTGATATGAAAAAATCTCTTATGCTATAACCAACTGTCCTCCACTTTAGCTACCAAACATGTCATTTCAGTAAGGTTCAAATGAAATACATCAACTCTTGTTCTTGTACTAATACCAATAAATGTACCATTCTTATCCTTGATAATACAAGTATTTTCTATGAATTGTAACTGATATCCCTTTTTAGCAAGTTTTCCAACACTCAAAAGATCATGTTTCAATCGATCCACAAAGTAAGCATTGTCAATGTTAGTCTTTTTGTCAAGAGTAATAGATTATTTTCCTTTTATGTAACATGCTGCATTATTTCCAACTCTAACTATACTTCCTTTATAACTATTAAATAAATTTTTTTTTTCATATCTCTAGTCATATGATGGAAACAACCACTATCTATTATCCAATTAGATCTTTTCTTCTCAATCTATGATACTAATGTTTTTTCTTATTTTACTTTCTGTTTTATTTCTTGTTAGAGATTTCTTCTTTAAAAAAAATATACCCTATCTCATCAGCCTCATCATATGTTAGAAATATATGATAGGCTAAGTTACTAAGAGGGGAGGGGTGAATCAGTAAAGTATAAAACTTAATCCTATTTCACCAATTAATCCGTCATGTGTATTCTGATCTAATCATATACATGAAAACCTGAAAGATTTAAAACATTCATAACACTTTGAAATACAATATGGTAACCCAAAAACCTTCGAAATAGAAAGTAAAATTGGGGTGGGGATGATACCCACAAGCTTTAGTACTACAATATAAACTTGGCATGTTAAGGTGATGTAGAGAGCACAACAAAGAAGCTTCAAATGGGCTTCCCACTCTTGAAATCAACCAACTAGCTATCAAATATTCAACCTTATTACAAGGTTTCAAAATAATTCAATCCTTCAATGGATCAAATAAACACACTCTCCAACTTCACCAAGAATCCAAGGAAAAAGAACCAAACTTGCCCACTTTATGGGTTTTGCACCAATCTCCAACAACTAGGTCAATAGTAGGAAAACCCCCTAGAAGTTTTTCCCAAGGGTTATAAGATGTTATATGGTCTTAGGGCACATATTTACCATATAATACACCACTATTTTTAATCATACACTTACACAAAACCTCAAACCCCAATTTGGCTTAGTAGCCCTATGAGCCCCTTTTAGCCCTCCTAAAATGACTTTTTGGATCTAACTTCTCATTTTTTTTAAAAAGACCCAAAAAAAATTAGGTTTTTGAATACCCTTTTAAAATTTAATTCAAACCCCAAAGCACCAAGTTCTAGCCCCACTCCAGCATTCCCTTTCCTTCACAAAGTAACAAAGACCTAAGTGATCAAGTTAGGCTTGATTTACAAAGAAACCAGTAGGAAATGGGGTTATGGAAATGAACTAAATAATTAAAAATGACTGAAAACACTAAAATAACTTATTTCCAAATGCTCAACTCTTCACCAAGTTCCAAACTCTTACCATTCATAAATCAAGACACTATAAGAGGTCAAATCCTTCATGGTACTTGACCTAGGGCTTGATTGGAAAAATCACAAAACACATCCTCTAGTTTTGGAACCCTGGAATCTTTATGAGGACCCTACTAACTACCATTTACCAAGTGGCCATGAAATTCCAACAAAGGAAATTGTAGTTAGAAGCCCATCTTTGTTGTATGCACCAAAATGTTATCCTAAAAACCTAGTTTCACTAAAAATGCAATAACTTGAGAAAAAAAACACTTAGAATGATAATACCAGAAGAAAGTGAAATTTAATTAAAATATCTATCCCAAACATCCATCAAATCTGGTTTGATAGTCTGTACAATTCATGCAACATGCAAACAACATTAAAAATGACTCCAAAATTGAATTTTCTTCTTTGCAACTTCTTCCAATCCATACATTAATGCCCTCCAGACCTCAAAAATGAGGTATATATATATCTTATGTATATTTTAATGGTTACAACCAATATTTTAATAGTTATAACCCTTTTCTCACTAAGTTACAATTTTGAGTAACTTTTACAACTTTCAACAATGGAACTTTGCACAAAAAGTACAATTTTTACATTTTTCACTTGATTCCACTTCTAGGACTTGGAAAAGGTTCCAACATAGCTAAAAAAAACTAAAACCACCTAATCCTAGGTTTTATTGACCAGAAACATTAAAAAACCCAAATTTTCCTAATGAGCAACTTTTTCTTATAAATTGCATAAAGTGGCTTAAGGATACAAAATGGTGTCTTGCTTTGACAACCATGGACTTTTCATCCAAGGTTTGTTTATTCTAGCCTAAGTAGGTGAAGACAAACATGAAAAACAAAATATAAACCAAGTTCCTTGGTGCTCTACACCATACTCCTCAGGTGAAAAGAAACTCAAGTCTCTTGAGTAGGAATGTGTTCAAGTCTACTCCCAAGCTTGATGATGTCTTTCTCTAAAAACCAACTTGCATCCTCTATTGGTTTATTTTCCCACTTGACCAAGTATTCATAATATCCCTTGCTCCTTATCTTTTTTGTTTTCCTTTTACCCAAAATGGCTTCAATGGTAGGTTTAGGCACTTGTGGTTGTTCTTGTAGTAAATCTAACTCTTCTTGCTACTGCACTACCTCACCTTCCTCATTATCCTTTGGACCCTTGAATGCATAGATATATTCCACATGAAAGATAGGAGAGATCCATAAAGTAGTAGGCAATTCAATTTGATAGGCATTGTTGTTGTTGTCAATCAGGATTGCACCTATAGTGAGATAAGAATCTAGCTATCCTATTGGAACATGGAAACCTCTCTCGGATGGTGGGGTTAAGAATGAGAGAAGAATCTATGGATTCTAGGTCAGTTCCTATATGATATCACCTATAAAACTAACTTTGAACTAGGGAAAAGGGTTGAGAATGTATGTGAATAACTGTATACTAAAACTTAAAATAGGTGATACACCAATAGTTTTGAATGTAACTTTGATCAAATTAGCACGAATTACGAAAAGAAAATTGATTCACAATACTCAGACAAACACATAACCACAAAAGTGTTTCTATGCAAGGATCGAGATCTTCTGCTTTGAAAGGGATACCTAAGTTTCACCAATTTTATGCAAAAAGACAATAATCACAAACATAGACCTGTAATCACATGTATCATGATTCAAAGCTACAATAAGGAACATAACTAAAATGAAGGCAAACACAACATTAAAGTAAAAACTTCACAATATTGCACAAGAACCAATGAGAAGGAACTGTTGAATCTCTATAATCAATGCTAAAAAAAAATCTCTGCTACAAATGCCCTCACAATCAACTAAAAATCTACAATGTGCAAAAATTTGAATTCCAAAGAAGGTCCCTCATAATGAGGTGAAAGTACAATATCTAGAAAAATAACCCTAAATCATATTCCAAAATCATTCCTAAAAAAAATACCCAAAAATGATGAAAACTATGAAGAAGCCTCTAAAAACTACTCTCAACCACCTGCTCCTCAAAATCATGCACAAAAGCTCAAACTCGGATGCATTAAGTAACCTACAAATATAATATGTAAAAATACTCTTAATTATGCCATATATGCATAAAATAAGCTCTCAATCTAAACTACATGCATAACTGATCATATTTGCCCCATAGGATGCTAAAAATAGATTCAAATAACCCCATTAATGCATGAGAATCTGGAACTGCACTTGACCTCCATAAATATCCCCATATCCAAGTGTTAACTGAACGTGCTCTTTGTTCCAAAAATAGCTTTCCAACTTTCTCTCCTTGCATTTAGGCATAAAAAATGCTAAATCCCTTAATCCTCTTTTTATGTAATTAATAAAATTAAAGGCCTTATAATGATAGGCATTTAATTTATTAATTTTACAATTATAAATCTTCTTTTTCTTTTTATATTTAATAATATTAATGTGTTCAATATTTTATCTCATTTATAATACATTAGTATTATTAAATATAAGAAAGGGGAATATAAGTTATGTATATATTAGTTTTATATATATTAAATTATTATAGTGAGTTTATTAATCTTTTAATATATATAAGATTAATACTTACATTTTTTTTCCATTTCATTTATATTAAGTCCCATATGCATATAATATATTTTTAGCATTATAAAGTCATGCATATGGAACTTAATAAAATGAAGCTAAGTATAATCCATGCATGGACCCAAAATGCAATTAAATTTAGCAAAGGGATGTAAAAATGTCCAAAGGAAAAATAGAAAGCATTTTTCTTGTGTCATGTTTTCTCATTTATGCATAAGGAAGAATGAAGGGTTTCTTTTCAAACCCTAGCCGCATGAATGATATCTATTGTAATCTTCGTTCTTTGCCATGGACGCCAGTATATTTTCTTTTCTCCTGGACACTTCATTGTTTTTCTGTTGGATCTCTGGTGATATTTGTTGGTTCTCATCTTTCATTTGGATGCCATTTTCACTACAGGTTTTGAGCTTTTTCTAATTCTAGAACACCACATTTTTGGAACTTGGCATCTTCATTGGTACGTGATGCCATTCATGAGCTTTGGCCACAGTTTTTTATCCGTGCACGCCATTTTTCTTGCATATAGATTCCATTTTATGGGTTTAATTCATGCATGAATGGCTTCATTTTTTGGTGTTGTATAGATCCGTTCATGCATGAACCAAAAGTTGGTCATCATACCTTCTCTTGTTGGGCACACAGGTTCTGATCTTGGTATGTGCCTAGATGGCTTTACTGGTTTTGAGCATTGTTTCTTGCTATGAGATTCTTGGTCACATGCAAGCCATAAGTTACTAAATCCTCTTCCTTTCATAGACTATTTTATGCATTTGCTAAAAAAAATGAGATAATATCCATAAATTTTTACCTGGGTTTGCATGTTTTTGAGTGATTTTTTGGTAAGTAAGGGTTTCTTTCTATTGAATCTGCATAATACCCTTCATGAGATTGTTTATTTACTTTCAACTCCATTTGGTAATAGTAGAAATGTTGTAGATGAACAATCTTCATTGTAATCTATTCTCTAATAAATGTTGAAAACCCTTATTTCATGGGTCTTATAAATATGGAAAGATATGAAATCTTCATCTCAAATCTTCATATGGGCTTGTATATTTTTATTGTTGTAGGCTTTGATACTCCTTCCATACCTTTTAAATGTAACCCTAAGTTAAATAAAATCTTGTAAAAGCATCATAACTTACCTTACTGCAATAAGCATCTTCTTTTCTAGCTTTTTGAAACCCTCCATTAAATTATAACTTTGTAAGACCTTGCTTTTAATCCAGTAAAAAAGAAATGTACACCCTATTGACTTCATTTTGGGAACAAGTCTTCTTTCCTTGATAATGTATCTCTAATCTGTATCAATTAAGATTCCGTCCATACTTTACAGAGTAAGAGGATGTGTTTATATAACAACAATAATTTCTCTCTTTGTAACTAAAATCCTATTTAAATAATGTCGTTCATGGAGATTGATAGACTAGATTTGTGATGAATTGATGAATGGTGTATAAAACCTTTCTAATTGATCTGTATCATAGCTTATGTTTAGACCTACAACTTGTGAAACTGCTAAAGAAATTATCATGCATATGAAGCTCCACTCCTTCTCTTGTTTTAGCATCAAAATTACCTATTATTTTGCCATATTCATTATTTCTTTAATATAGTTGTTCATCATGTTTTAACCTTTGTATGTTGATTGTACATTCCAACATGTAGCATTTGTTTCATCCATTAGCACTTTACCACTATGTATGTCTTGTAGGCTGCAATGACTGATGAGGTTCATGTTATATCACAACTTAAACTCCTTTCCAATCTTTTGTTAATGATTGGAGATACTTTTGTATGCCTGTTCCTTTTTCTTGATCCTTAATTGTATTCCTTCAATTTTAGTTCTTGTATGTTCATAATAAAATGGATCTGGGTAATTATCATGAAAGCAATCTGGATTTTATATTGAAACACTGGAATCAACTAATGATATGAATTGTACTTAAGAATTAATATTTTTATGACAATCCTGTTACAAGCACACATCATTCTTGACCATGGATATTATCACATGGTATAAGTACTAGCCCCTTGACTATTACTATTGCCCCTATACGTTTCACATAGCACATTCTTCCATATGATTAGTTCTTCCAAAACTTTTCCATCCACATTCCTATTTCTCATGACTGTAATCACTTTATTAGTTTGTTCAACAATATATATTAATGTTTTCCTTGATGTTGATGCCCCTATTTATGCACATTGTATCTTTTGTAGCAGATGTCTCCCTTTTTCTATTGATTTGGCACTCATAATTAGTTTTGACTGAACTTGTGACTGATTGCATCTGTACTTTCTTCATATATGCTGAAATATACTTGCAAAGATCATTGAAATTCCTTTAGCCTAAGACTCAAACTTTATACTTCCTCCATGATTTGACTGGAAGGTCCCATACTTGTATTTTATGTATACCCCCTCGACAGTCTCCTCTCGTCCTTTGCCTTTTCTGCTATATGATTCAACCAAAAGGTTTCATGCTTGTAGTGTATGCATGTCCCTTCAATGATCTCTTGAAATCTTTGGTCTTCACTCTTCCTTGATTTGACCAAAAAGTTTCATGCTTGTAACTTATGCACGTCCTTTCAATGATCTCCTTAATGTCTTCAATCAGCTACATTGGTTTAACTGAAAGGTCCCATACCTGAAACTTATGTATGCCCCCTCAATAGTCTCCCCAATATATTTTTTCTTTGCCTAAACAAACTCAAGAAAAAGGCTTTATGCATGTAACTTACACATGATCCTTCAATAGCCTCAAGTCTTCATACCTGTATCTGCACATGGAACAAACTCATTAGTATAAACATGTTTTATCTTCTTCATATTTTTCTTGCCTTCTTGCCTTTTAACATAGTTATCTGAATAACCATGTTGTAGGAACAACCGAGTATAGATGATAGGAAAGTTTTCCATTGCTCAGTTCATATGAACTAACCCATTTCTTCAATCATTTTTTGTAGGTTTACTCCCAGATGGAGATGTGGGATCCACCCTTCAACATTCAATGCAACAAACCTTCCATTTAGGCAATGGATGCCTTTCCTCTTATCTCTTTTTTTAGTACTTTTCTATTTGTACAATGTGTTTAATTTAGATATTTATGTTAAGATCTAAGAGCACTTATAATATCTGAATGCATTTTATTCAAGTATTGTGTAAACATGAACACTTTGTAAAACTTTTTTTGAATATTTGAATAAAAAATACTATTTTGGTACTTATATTCTTAAAAAAGTGATCAATTCTCTTTCATGATTTTGGTACTTTACATTCTACATTCTTTTCATTCTATAATGTGTATTCTCAGCAACCAAACACCCTTAGTCAGTAGATAAAACATATTTAGTTTAGCATAAAACATTTGATGTATAAGAGGCATGTTAAATTGGTAACATTTTTTGGCGACCTCTCAGGGTTGTTTGCTTGCTAAATAGTAATAAACTAGTTGCCTTGTCAATCCATTGGGTATATAATCATCTTTAGCACTTATAAAATTGAACCTTCTCAAAATTTAGAAAAATACGAAACTGAAAACATTGCTGAAATAAACACACCTCACCACACCAAACTGATAATTGAAACTAAAAACTGAAAGGTGAACTAAAAAAAAAAATTGTTAGTTGCCATAGAATCCCATAGCTATTCATTTTGATAACTAGAATGGAATTGTATCACAAAAAAGAGATAACATGGTTTATTTTTTGATCTCTTTTCTATGACATAATGATTGTATCATGGTTGTGAGGACTAATAGCTATTGGCTGTTATGACACCTTGCAAATTTGCTTGAAAATCTACTGAAAGACAACTACAAAACTTGAAATGCTAAGCTTGAATGTGTACCTTGTGTCATAACAGAAATGTGGTGTGTTATTTATGATTGTACTAGGATGGTATACAAGCTGCCTTGGAGTGACCATTCCTCCCTTTTTTAGCATTTTCATGTTATATATAGTGGTATATCAGTCTAGTATGATGGTGGATAACACATCATATTGCTGTTGTGGGGTAAGATATTCATTCAAGTCAACCATTACTCAAAACTAGAATTTATACTTGTTGTTTTCCTGAAAATATTCCAAAAAAATCTATGCCATCAATATGCCCGAATGTTCTCTAATTTTCTTATAGTTGAATGGCTGAAAATTACACCATGTCATCATGAACCTATTATGAACCCATGAGGTATGTATGATTCAGGGCATCGAGAATCATTCCATGCTTTGTGTGATATGTATCTCATGTGTTGATGGTAGATTGATGATGATGTGTTGTAGTTTCTAGCTTTATTACTAACAACTAACATGTTGAACTTGAATCTAAATGTGTTGAAACAACACTTATTGAAATCTGAAAATTAATCACACCTCTACTCTATTGTGCCAAAGCACTTATTGCAATTTGAAAAATACCTCAAAAACATCGCTTGAGGTGAATCCAATTAACTAGGATTTTCGACTCCTCTCCTTCAAGTGTAGATAAATGGAAATCATTGTGTTGCATGGTTCCGATTATGATGTATGGACTAGCCCACATGGCATGAAATTTTGTATGCTTTTCAGGCCTACTTTTCAACTCATCCCATTTCAAGACTATGTCTCCCAGCTAAAAAACCCTTAGAGATGCCTTCTTATCAAACGTCCTTTTCATTTGAGTCTGATGAATCTCAATTTTTTGCAATGCATCTCTTCAATTTTCTTCTAATTCATTTAGCTAATTCAGCCTTGCTGTCATAAGTTCTTCATCCAACATATCAAGTTGGTACATAAAATCCAATGCTGGTAGCTCAATTGAGACTTGTAACCTGGCTTCTTTACCATAAACCAGCATGTAGGGAGACATACTTGTTGATCTTTTAGGAGTAATCCTGTCACCCCACAGTGCTGATTTTAATTTTTGATGCCAAGAATGTTGATTGCCCTCTAATGTTCTCTTGATAGTGTGAATCAGGTTCTTATTGGTGGACTTAGCCTGTCCATTACCCTGTGGGTAATAGTTAGATGATGTATTCAAATAAATACCTTTCTGAATAGCCCATTCTGCAATCTTATTTCCTACAAATGTAAGGGCATTATCTGAAATAATAGAATTTGGAACTCCAAACCTGCAAACCAAATCTTCATAAAAATTCAATTCAACACTTTTTTTTGCGTCTTTGAGAGCTACAACTTCTGTCTACTTGGTAAAATAATCTGTGGCCATCAATACCCACCTATGCCCTACACTTGAAGGTGGATTAATGACACCAATAAAGTCTAGACCCCATTTCATAAATGGTTGGTCCACTTGAATAGGGTGCAAAGGAAGTGTAGCCAACCTTTCTTTTCTAGCAAAAATTGAACACTTCTGACACTTTCTTACCGAGAAATAAGCATCCTTAAATACATTGGGCCAATAATAGCCAAATTTTATTATCGTAAGAGTTGTAGCTCTTGGTGAAAAATGGCCTCCAGCTGGCCCTTCATGAAACTAATGAAGGATGTGGTCAACCTGATCTGGTCTAACACATCTTAGCAAAATACCTTGTAAATCCTTCTTGAACAAAATATCATTCAACAAACAATAAGGAATGGCTTGCAACCTGTAATACCTTCATTTTGCTTTGTCTAAACCTTTAGGACAATGTCCTATCTATAAGAAATTTACCATGTCATTTATCCAAGCATTCTGAATATTTATAACAGTAGGTTGTTCTTCATCATTCTGAACTAGAACAACATCTGAATCTTTGTTAAACTCATTCTTTCCTATTTTAGCAAGTTGTTCACATAGCCCCTTACCCCTCACCAACTTGGTAACTTTGATTTCAATATCATATTCCATAGCTTTGGTAATCCAACCAGCCCTCTTGGTATTTAGATCCTTATTTAGTAAGAAATATTTGACTGAAGGATGAGCAACCATTAGCTATATTTTATTATTTGAAAACATATGTCTAAATTTGTTTAGACTTCTTATCACAGCAAGGATGTGCTTCTCTACAAATGAATAATGCATTCATAATCTTTCAGTCCTTGGCTGAAAAAGGCCAATGGTTGTTCAAAGCCTTCATCGTTCTATTGTACTTACATGGTAGTAATACTATCATTATTCTTGTAAGCATATAGAATGAAATCCTTTGAAAAATTAGGATTTAACAATGTGGGAGCTGAAGCCAATGCTTCCTTTATCTCTTCAAAGCTTCACTTACTTTCTTTAGTCCAGCTGAAACTTATGCCTTTTCTCAACATACTTGTTAATGGTAACAACAATTCTTCAATATTTGGGATGCATCTCCTTATAAATTTTATCCTACCAAGGAAGCTTTGGAGACCTTTCTTATGAGCTGGCAGTAGTAAGTCTAAGATAGCACTTACCCTTTCTGGTTCGATGGTGACACCTTCCTTGGAAACAATAAATTGTAAAAGCTTGCCTTCATGAATTGAAAAAACACTCTTTTTGGGATTCAAAGAAATATTGTATTCCCTACATCTCTTAAGTATTATCCTTAAATGTTGAAAGTGATCTACTACATTTTTAGAGAAAACAATAATGTCATCAAGGTAAACAAGAACAAACCTGTACATCAAATTCAAAAAAGCTTTATCCATGGCTTTCTGAAATGTTGCACCAACATTTGACAAACCAAATGGCATCTTCTAATATGCCATTGTTCCCCATTTGGTGGTAAATGTTGTCTTATACCTATCTTCTTCCTTGACACGAATATGATTATATCTTGAAAAACCATCCAACAATGAGAATCTCTCCAAACCTAAAACAACCTACAAGATTTGCTCCATTGAAGGTAAAGGATGCCTATCCTTCAATGAAGCTTGGTTCAAGTGACAAAAATCAACACATAGCCTAATTTCACCAATTTTCTTTCTTATTGGAACCAAGTTTGAAACCCAAGAAGTATGCTTGATAGGAAAAATAATCTTTCTTTCTATTAACTTATTCAACTCCTTAATCATAAGAGGTTCCAGCTTGGGATTAATTGACCTTTGTTTCTACCTAATTGGTTTTGTCCCTGGGGCTAAATCAATGGTATGCTGGCATATGTCAAGATTGAACCCTTTCAAATTTGCATAACTCCAAGCAATGACATCCTAAAATTCATTGGTTAGATTAACAAAAAACTATTTTTCTTTAAGGGTGCATACCTTCCCTAGCTTCAATTTTTTACCTTCAACAACTTCAACTTCCTCATAGTGTTCCTCTTTAATTTTCAAGTTGGATCTATCCTTTCTTAGTTGATCATTAGTATTGAAAATGGACTCTAAGTTAACCGGTCCTTTTGCCATCTTATTTGTCCTTAGTTGAATAACTTGGTCCTCATACTGGTGCTGCAACTTCTGCTAGTTTGGTTGAGCAAACTCAACCTTTTCTCTTATAAAATTCAGTAGGTGCTAATCAGATTCAAATACCTGCCAACTTTCAGCATTGTTAGGTACAACAGGTCTAACAACAACTTTTACATGGTTATTTCCTTTATTCTTGTTAATTTTAGTAGGAATATCATATTGTGCACCAATTGCAGCAAGTTTGTCAGCATGTTTATTCTAATTTCCAGGAACAGATTGCAAATTAAAAGCTTCAAAACTTTCAATTAAATCCCACACAACATGCTTATAACTTTTTAAAAAATCATTTTTAGTAGCATGAATGCTTCTAACTTTTATAACAATTAATTCAGAATCACCCTAAACTTGCAAACAATTGATACCTCTTTTTATGGCCCATTTTAATCCATTCACTAGTGCTTCATACTCAGTAACATTATTGGTACAGCTAAAAGTAAATCTGAAAGAGGCATAATGCCTTTCATTTGTTAGTAAAATTAACATGCAACCTCCTCTTGCACTTGTTTTGTTGTGTGAACCATCAAAAAACAATTTCCACACCTCATTACCCTGTTGTTCTGCACTTAAATCTGCACTTTTCATGACATTTGGCAAAAAATTAGTAGCTTCATGAATAACATAGTTTCCCAAACTTGGTTCCTCAACCTATTATTATGAAATCTTAGCGTTTTCAGCAGCCCACTTGTCTAATAATATATTAGGAACATTATCTATGGGCATTTTGGACTCATAAACAATGCTAATTTCCTCTTGACCAAATAAAACTACTACTATTTTATTTTCAACAGGAACAACATTATGTTCAAGGCAATCTTTAGCAATAGGTTTAGATGGAATTGTCACTTTAGTACCATACCTTGTGCAAAAAAGCATGTGAGACCAATCAACATACACATAACCTCCTATTTTGGCAATGAAATCATGTGACAAACATATGGAAAAATATGGAGGTAGGTCAATGATGTATATATCCCTGGGGATTGAAAAACTAGGACAAGCATGCAAGGTTAAATCCATGTTCCTTATTACTCCAATCATTTCAATGGCTGTGCTATCTAGCTAAAATACCCCCTTTTCAATTGGTTCATATTTAAGGCCTAACTAGTCAGCAATCTTTTTTGGCATAACTGAGCTACTAGCACCTGAATCTATCATACAATTATGAACAAGGTACTTGCCTATTATGGCTATAATGTAAAAGGGTGGTGGCTTCACTATTTTGGATGGCTGTTGTGAATTATTAGCATTTGTAGCCATTAGAACTATATGGGTTTGTTGTATCAAAGTGCTATCAGATAAGGTAAGTGACTGCAATGCTTCCTTTAACATATCCTTTTGACCTGGGAGTACTAGAACATCCCACATGGAAATAGGAACATGAGTCTTCTTTAGATGCTCAACAATATTTAAATTTTGGGCACTAACCTTTGACTAGTTTTTTGGTACAGTAGGCTCCTTCTGCTAGTATGATGGTTGTAAACTCACCTTTTGTGCTTGAACTTGCTGTCCTTTTGGTACATATTGCATTTTTTGTGCATTTGATGGTTCTGGTTGAATATTATTAGTATTGTCTTGCTGCTATTTTGACTTATCAGTTTGTTGTTGTACATTTGCAGCTTGGGTCTTTGACCTTGTTCTCACTGACACAGGTCTCCAGGTCTAATTTTGATCAAAATTTGCTGCTATAACAACCTCATCTTCGTTAAAATTCATTAAGGCAGCATCTTGATTACCTTGTAGTGGAAAATTACCTTGTTGGTTGACCTCTCCTTGGTTTAGAATTAGTTGTCCCTTGAGGACATCTTATCTTCTTGCCTCCAGCACATGTGGAAAATCCCACCAAAAGTGGCCAGCATTACACTTATTGCACCATTCTTCTTCATGTGCATAATTATTTTGAGGCACCACTACCAGCTCCTTGGAAGTACTAGGAGTGGCATAGTTATAGGATTGACTAGCCCTTTGACCATAATTCTTTTGCTGTCCTTGTTTTTGAAATGACTGATTTGAATTTGAAAATTTATTTGACTACCTATTATTCTCATAAGGAACTTGAGGAGGTCTATTGTATTGAACTTGTTGCCTCTTCAAGTTTGTTATCTCATTCCCATAACTATGCAACGTCTTCATTATGCTACCATTTTTTTCTTTCAACTCAATGTTATGCTCTTTTAGCTCCCTAATAGGAGCTATAACTGCATATTCTTCTGCTGCAACCTATGTGTTGAATGTTGGTAATGCTAGTGCTTGTGGTACAATAGCTAACGGTTGTAAATAGCTAGTACTATTGGTTGTACCTCTACAAAATATGGTATTGGTGGCCTTAGAGGTAATTTTCTAGCTTGAATCAAGCTATTCTTAGCTCTAATGGAAATGTCAAATGCACTAGCAAGGTACGACTACCCATAGACTAGATCATAATTGAAATATCGCTATTAAAAGCTCTTAGATAATACAAAAATGCATGATCCTTAGAAGGTTTGACAGATGCTGGAATTCTATCCCATGTCCTCTAAAAATGAAAATTGAAGTCTAAAATGTGCTCATTAGGACACCTTTTGATGGTAGTCAATTTCCTAATTAAGGATAAATGATCTTATTTGTCTTCAAATTTACTAATAAAAATTATTCCCAACCCATCCCATGTGGCAATTGAATTGATTAGTAAGCTATGAAACCATATTAATGCCTTACCTTTGAATGAGGTTGCCAGTAATTTTAATGCCACATCCTCATGGGCTACTTGATGTAAACCGCAAAGTGTGGCTACATCTCTGATATGTTCTACCGCTAATACATGATTTTCACCAGTGATATATGGTAAACTTTTTAGTGCTACTAGTGGAATATCATGATGGGTGGTAATTTGCAAAGGACTCCCAGCATTGAAAGGTACAAATGGAAAATTTCAAGCCATTTGGTGAAGTGGTAACACTTGCTACTGTAAATTTGATGGTAACGACTGATTTGGCTTGGTTGCCTTTCGCTAATATGTCTTTAGGCCTTGGACAATAGCTAGAGAACTATTGGTAGATGCTGTAGGAACAAACTAACCTTTGGGTGTTTCCTCAACAATGGGTAATTCAGAGCTAGAATTACCAAAGATATCAAAATCCTCTAAAAAAGTAATATCTTTAGCAATTACCTTTGGTTGTTGATCTTCAAATATCAGGTTGTCAAATGATGAAAAATCTATCCTCCTTGCTCCCCTTGCTGATCTAGTTCCTCTTCTACTCGACTGTAATTCTTGGTAGACAAATCCTTCTTTTTTAGACCTTGTTGGAGTCATGCTCATCAAGTGCTTACTGGATCTGCAAAACCTTCAATTATAAGTTGCCAGGTATTGGTAAAAAATCCTTCAAAAAGGCTATAATACTACTGCCTACACCAATAACAGTAATATAATTTTGTGATTCAGGAAATTGAAAAGTAGTTCATGTCCCACCAGGCATGCCAAAAAATTGTTGTCAATCAGGATTGCACCTATAGTGAGATAAGAATCTAGCTATCCTGTTGGAACATAGATTCTTCTCTCATTCTTAACCCCACCATCCGAGAGAGGTTTCCATCTTCCAATAGGATAGCTAGATTATTATATCACTATAGGCACAATCCTGATTGACAATAGTTGCCACATTTCTTTAGAATTTTTAATGGTTCTCTCTTCTTCATCATGAACTTAGTATAATTCTCCCTTGGCATTCTCTCCTTCCTTAGGTGAATCATTACTAGATTCCCTACTTGAAAATGTAATTCCCTTCTCTTCTTATCATCATGTGCCTTATACTTTCTTGCTGAAAGGTCCAAGTTATCCTTAACTTGTTGATGGATGTCCTTCATAACCTCTACAAAATCTTTAGCTTGTGCACTCCTCTTGTGACTATCTCCCAAGTCTCTCAACTCTAAGACTCCTCTTGGATGGCCTCCATATATAATCTGAAATGGAGTTAAACCTATACTTCTATTCACTGAATCATTATATAAGAATTCAGCCTATGGAAGAACAACATCCCAAGAAAATCCATGTTCTTTGGTTAGCATCTCAGTAGGTTACCCAATGACCTATTGATAACTTTAGTTTGGCCATCTACTTGGGGATGGTATGCTGAAGAAAATGATAGTTGTATGGCCAACATCTTCCATAATTTTCTCCAAAAATGTCCAAGAAATTTAGAATCCCTATCTGACACAATGTTCAATGGTAATCCATGAAGTCTAACAACTTCCTTAAAGAAGATACCAACTATGTGAGAAGCATCATGAGATTTTTTACAAGGTAGAAAGTGAGCCATCTTAGAGAAACTGCCAACAACAAACAAATATGCTATCAAATCCACTTTTAGTCCTAGGCAACCCCATGACAAAGTCCATGCTGATGGAGTCCCATGGCTTAGTAGGTGTAGGTAAAGGAGTATACAGTCCAACATTTGATGATCTCCCTTTGGCCTTTTAAAAAATAATGCAACATTCTACAAAATTACTAATATCTGCCTGCATCTTTGGCCAATAGAAAAATCTTCTAACCTTCTCTAAAGTCTTGTCAATGCCAAAGTGTCCTACAAGACTCCCACAATGTTTTTCTTTAACAATGTTCTCCCTAACTAATCCTTTAGGTAAAAAAAGTTTATTACCTTTAAATAATAATCCATCTTGTAATATAAACTTAGAAAAATTAGTATGATACCTTTGACTCATTTTTTTACAAACCTCATATGCTTCCTTGAAGTCTTCATCTGATGCATACATGTTCTTCATGGTTTCAATACCAATACTACTCACTTGAATTTCTTTTACTGTCAAATTCCTCCTGCTAAGGGTGTCTACAACTTTATTTGCTATCCCTTTCTTTTGTTTTATGGAGAAAGTGTAAGCTTGGATGAATTCCATCTACTTCATGTGCCTATGGTTCAACTTTTCCTACCTATTCAAGAAGCTAAGAGCTTGATTGTCAGTAAAAATAATAAATTCTTTGGGCAAGAGATAATGCCTCCACTTTCTCAAGGACTCAACCAAAGTATACATTTATAGATCATAAGTTGAATACTTTTGTTTAGCTTCATTTATATTTTCACTAAATAAGGATATAGGCCTCCTTTCTTGGCTTAACACTCCTATTGCTCTGATACCACCTGATGCAAAGAGCGCAACTAAGAAGCTTCAAATGGGCTTCCCACTCTTGAAATCAACCAACTGGCTATCAAATCTTCAACCTTATTACAAGGTTTTAGAACACTCCAATACTCTAATGGATCAAAGAAACACACTCTCCAACTTCACCAAGGATCCAAGGACAAAGAACCAAACTTGCCAACTTTATGGGTTTTGCACCAATCTCCCACAACTAGGTCAATACTAGGAAAACACCCTAGAAGTTTGTCCCAAGGGTTCTAAGATATTAAATTATCTTAGGGCACCTATTTACCATAGACTATACCATTGGTTTGAATCATACACTTGCACAAAGCCTCAAACCCCAATTTGGCCTAGTAGCCTTATGAGTCCCTTTTAGCCCTCTTGAAATGGCTTTTTGGATCTAACATCAAAAAATTTCAAAAAAGACCCAAAAAATTTTAAGCTTTTGTATACCCTTTTCAAAGTTACTTCAAACCCCAAAGCACCAAGTTCTAGCGCCACTCCAACATTCCCTTCCCTTCACAAAGCAACAAAGACCTAAGTGATCAAGTTAGGCGTGGTTTACAAAGAAACCAATAAGAAATGGGTCATGTAAATGAAATAAATACTTAGGAATGATTGGAAACACTAAAACAACTTATTTAAAAATACTCAACCCTTCACCAAGTTCCAAACTCCTGCCATTCATAAATTAGCACACTACAAGAGGTTAAATCCTTCATGGTACTTGACCTAGGGCTTGATTGGAAAAATCGCAAAAGACATCCTCAAATTTTAGAACACTGGAATCTTTAAGAAGTCCCTACTAACTAAAATTTCCCAAGTTTCCACAAAATTCCAACCAAGAAAATTGCAGTTAAAGGCCCATCTTTGCTATATGCACCAAAATGTTGTCCTAGAAACCTAGTTTCACTAACAATGCAATAACTTGAGAAAGAAAACACTTATAATGATAAGACCAAAATAAAATGAAATTTGATTCAAATATATATCTCAAACATCCATCAGATATGGTCTAAAAATTTGTATAGTTTGTGCAGCATGCAAACAACAACAAAAATGACTCCAAAACTAAATTTTCTTCTTTGCAATTTCTTCCAATCCATACATTAATGCCCTCCAGACCTCAAAAATGAGGTATATATATCTCATATTATTATTTTAATAGTTATAACCAATATTTTAATAGCTATAACCCTTTTCTCACTAAGTTGCAATTTTGAGCAACTTTTACAACTTTCAACAATGCAACTTTGCACAAAAAGTGCAATTTTTACATTTTTCACTTGATTCCACTTCTAGGACTTGGAAAAGGTTCCAAAATACCTAAAAAAAACTAAAACCACCTAATCCTAGTATTTCTTGACCAAAAAAATTTAAAAACTCAAATTCTCCTAATGAGCAACTTTTACTTATAAATTGCATAAAGTGCCTTAAGCACACAAAATAGTGTCTTGCTTTGAGAACCATGGACCTTTTATCCAAGGTTTTTTTATTCTAGCCTAAGTAGGTGAAAAAAAACATGAAAACTAAAATATAAACCAAGTGCCTTGGTGCTCTACACCATAAGGCTTATAATGATTTCTTCTACTGATCTACCTTGTTGTAATAAGGACTGCTAGGTCCACCTTGTGAAAGGATTTATAAAATATACAATGAATTATGTACTCAATAAGGAGATTTAAAAAAGACTATTAAATCTACCTTGTGAAAGGATTTAACTATTCCACCTATTAGGATGAACTAGTGGTTGATCTATGATCTACAACTTGATTTTGCTAAATGAGATTCCTTTGTAATGATCACCTTGTTGTGATAGATAAATTTTTGTTGCTCCTTCTACTACTCTAGACTTTTACTTCACACTTCTTCTCTTCAAATTCGTATCATACTCATATCATCTATATATATTTGGATGTGATACAATATAGTACATATATACCAATCCAATTTACAAATCAACAAATTCGGCTACAATACAAGTTTCATCAAAAAAAAAAAAGTCGGCCCAACTGCAGGAACTCGGATTCTAAAGACTAACTCAGTAAGGTTTTGATAATTGACATCCATTGTCAATGTTGGGCATCATCATGCATTCGGTAGACATAGAAGCTTGGTCCATACTGATCACTTCAGAGTAGTTTGAACTTGGTCTGCATTGGTGATTCAGTGAATACTATGAAACTCAACATATAAGTTGAATCACTTGATTCACACTACATATCTTGGTCAATGCTATTGCTATGATCTTAGTATAAATTGAATCACTTGGATGACATTTCATAGCTCAGTCAACACTAGATTCATTTCACTAAAACTGTGAACTCAATAACCACTATAGAACTTGGTTTGCACTAAGAAACTTGGTAAACCTTATAAAGCTCAGTTTACACTAATAATCACCAACTTGGTAGTAACTTCATGATGCAAACCAAATACTATTCTTGAAACTCGGTAGCAATTTTAGAACTCAGTAGAGTATGAATTACTTGGTAAATTCTGTTAATTATACAATACACTCAATAAATGCTAGCTGTCTAAATAAGTGTGTCACTAATAGAAAAACTTGACTATAATGTCAACAATCTCCCCCTTTGGCATTAGTGACAAAAACACTTATCAATCAAAACTGAATTCTTAAAAATTCAAAACAATCTTCATTCTTCATCTTGTGTCTTCAACTTGGTAGCATACTCTATTTTTGAGATTTTTCAAAAATTTCTTTTTGGAAGAGATGTTTCTCTAAATATTTGTACATGTATGTAATATGATATTATGATGCTCCCCCATACATATATACTTTATACATTATATACATCTTCTCATCTTGTCCCCTTTTTATATCACATCTTCTCCCCCTTTGTATATTACATTTTATATTATATCTTCTTCCCCTTTACAATATGTTATATACATCCTCTCCCCATTTTTGACATAAATGCCAAAGGTGTATTTTACATGGTTATTCCAAATTGTGACAAGAAATCAAAATGTATCTTTAGAATCAATGACAAGGTCTTGTCCCAATTTTCTTGCAACACCTTGCATGTATGCAATGCAATCTACACTCTTGCCAATATTTCTATCATGTGGTCAGCAATGAAGAAGTTTTTATCATGGATGAGGGTTTTAGCATGTGCAATATGTTTCTACAATGCAACCATGTTTAGGAGAATCATACACTGTATATCTATAAGTCTAGCTCTTATCCTAGCTTCTTCCCTTAGCAATTCTACCTGTATATCAGTTAGAAATCTAATATTTGTATAGTGAACAGAGCTGTGACTTAGGTCAAGTGACAACTGGTGTGCACTTGCCTTCAAATCTTCATCTATCTTGGAGAATTTAGCTTTAATTTCCTAAGTGAAAATATATGTGTCATAGAATTTTTTGAATCGAGAAGTCACATTGTTGGCAGAGGTTTCCAATGAGCCTAGAATAGTAGACAAGTCTACTTTTTGTATTGCAATCTTTTGTGCTACTAGTTCCAATGCTTTATTTTCAAATTTCTTCTCTACTCTCTATAAAAATTTCTCTTTTCTATTTATATCTTCATTGAATTTCTAGACCACTTTTGCTGGTTATGTCAAAATTGGTTGATAAGTGTCAAACTTAGTGCTAAGTGCTTTTGTAAGAATGTTCTTTGCACCTTCAAGCACTTCAAATTCTTTGTTCCTTTCTTCTCTAAGCTTTTTTTGCTTAGCTTTATTTTACATTGGCTCTCATACTCTATTCATTTGATTAGGATTAATATTAGAGATATCCCAATTTAGGATAACTATCTCCTCATCAAGATCAATGTCTTCTTCCTTATATTTTCCTTTGCTCAAAACGTTTGTACTCAGTTGAGGCTTGGTCTCAACTATCCTTGTACTTATTATTTGCATGCTAGGAATAGAAACAATGGTGGAAATAGAAATATTGGCAGTGAAAGTAGATATGGCACTAATTCAAGGCATACCTTGTTGTTGAGTAACCAAAATTGATGAGGGAGGAATCACTGACTGCTTGGTAGATGAAGCGTTGGTCACTTCTATCAATGAGATACTAAGTTGAACATGTGCGGAGATTGGTTGAGTGCTTGGATTAGTAGTGCTTGAAACAACCAATTTGGCAATAGCTTTCTCTGAGCTATATGGCTTTGAAACTTTTCTCAAAGAATGAGGAAGAGAGGCTATAATTGTTGCTGCAATCTTCTCAGGATTGGTCTCCTCAATGTTCTGAATCTCAGGGAGATTCTCCTCAGTAGCTTCCTATTCTTGTTCCTCATCATCTATATTCTCATCATTGGTTTCTTCTTCATCATCTTTTTACTCTTCTTCCTTGTCATCTTCACCATCATCATCCTTATCACTAACATTAACAACAAGATCACTCGTCTTATGAAGATTATAGATATTCTTCCATGTGTTGGTATCATTCTTCACTACATGTTCAATGTCATTGATTAATATCAAACAAGTGTTAAAATTCAAGGTAACTTTCACTTCATTCTACTTGATATACTCATTAAATTCTTTGTCACTCAAGCTTGGCATTAGTTTCCTTAGGGTCTGGTCATATATGTCTTTAGCAATTTTCTTGGCCTATTCCCATCTTGGCTTGATTTTCTCCAATAATTCACTAGGAAACTACTATGTAAGGTGGTCAGGAGAATATTTCCATTTACCCATCTTAAACATAACCATGCCTTCAACTTGCTTTTGCTCCTCTATAGTTCTTATTTCATACCTCAATGAATTAAAATTTTCCATGCCAACTCTACAGTCAATTTCCTTCAAATTTTCTTAAAATGTGGGTGGTGGTTGTTTAGAGATCATATCTCCTCCTTTACCAAGTTTCTTCCTAGATGCCCTTCTTGTAAACACTGTAGTAGATGATTTGGTAGGTTTGGTTATAATAACCTTACCTTTCTTATTTACTAGCTCTTCTTCTTCTAATTTTTCTTCATCTTCTACATTATCTTCTTGTATATCGTCTCTTGTGCCTTCTATCAATAGGAGAGGAGAACTAGTTTGTTTTAATTTTGTTATTCTTTTCTTCCCTTTGTTGACCACATAAGGGTATTTTATCTCTAGTTCTATTCTAGCTTTTGCTTCATCATATGTTCCAAAATATGTGGCCTTTGGATCAATAGGTTCATTTAACAATTCTTCAATGATGTCCTTGGTTTCATCAATTTTAACCTCATAACATAGAGACTTGACCCATACAATTCTTGGTCTAACTACTTGTATATACACTTTATCACAATCAACCATAAAAATATCATCTTTGCAGTCTTGTACCAATTTCTTAGGTATCCTTAATCTATTATGCATCTTATCCTAGAATGCATCAAAATAGTTATCCATGACACTAACATAATTTACTTCCATTTCTAAAATATACTCATTGATTTGATAGAGAATAGGTACATCTTTTCTCCATACAATTGTACCTTTTGATGGGAAGAACTTTTTTACATAGAAAAATAAATAGGTTAAGAGTGAACTAAACTTACAAGGATTATTCTTTGAAGTTCTAATGCTTTCCATATTTTTGTTGAATTGGTTCAATATCAACTCGGCAAGTTCAAAGGACATATTGTTCTTGACCACTTTGAATGAGAGATCCACAACTTCACATGATACACTATTGAGTCTACTTGAGTTTTATATCTTATGTGAAATTACATGTATCCCAAAATTCAACTCCATATTAGTGACACAACTAATCTTCATACCCTTCCATCCCATTCGGTAAGGTTTGTCTTCTCTTGTTCCACCTGACTTAGGGTTTTAGTGGTTTTAGCCTTCACCAACATTGGAAGCTCTATGAGTTGATGGATCATTTTCTTCATTATGAAAATAGGTTTCTCCAATCATAATTTCCCATTATGCACACAACTGAGGATAAATCTTATCCACTTAATCTAAAAATCTTGGGGCATGTGTGGAATATGAGTCAAGCCCTTCACTTCTAGGTGTTGATGCTCTGGTTTTAACACACCATTCACGCACAACCTCTTCAAAGTTTCATCCATTTCTAGGGTTCCTATATCTTGGATAGAACATCAAGAGTATGAACAAATATCATTAATCAATAGTACCTTAGTTGGAATTTGATATTGTGCTCTAGTTAGATCTAGGGTTTTCACAATAGTTAGACTAAGCTTAAAATCAAGTACTTTCCATTCAATGCTCTGAACCAACATTTTTGATCCTTTCTTTGTCTTGCTACTAGATGGTGTCATCACTTAGTAGGGTTTTAGAAAATAGAGAAAAATTCAACAATAAATCACACCGATCACTCAGATGCATAGAAATCACTCTTTGCACATAGCTCTTGAAAATTTATGTTGACAAATGAATTCAATTTCACCCTTTTTATCAAATTTTTCCTTTCAATTACCATAAATTCCTGGTATGATTTCTTGGTTGATGGCAGAATATCTTCCACTTAGCTTGAATTAATTGCTTGGTATGAACATTCATGACTTAGTGTCCACATAAAACTTTAGTTACTCTAGACCTTGCTTGGCAGGGTCTTGCAACTCAAATTCCCTCAATAAGGTCCATAATTCCTCAGACACTCGGTGATCCCTTTGCATCTTGAATGCTGATATGGATCTTCCTTTTCTACTAACTAGAACTAATGTAGGATGTCTACTTCAGAATCTTAGTTCCAGTTCTCCTTGAGGGAGATCAAGTGGAAATGCTTGAGTCACCCAATTCTTGAGTGACATTTGCTTCATTGCTCAGACTAGAATTTTCAAAAGATTTGGAATCCACTATTGTCTCATCTTCTTTCTTATGTTATCAACCTTGGCTTTCTTTTGATCTTCAATTCTTCTAGTATTCATATAGTTCTTGGCGTGATGACCAACTTCTATAAAAATGAAACATCTTCTAGTGGTGTCTCTTGTTCTCATGTGATGTTTTACACAATTTATTCCAATGTGTCCAAATTCTCCACAGTAATGACATCTATACCAAATGTTGTAGTCCCAACCAAATATAGCTTTTACAATCTATTCTACTGGATTCAATAGCTTAGTTTTGCACTCTAAAGATTTGTGCCCATGCTTCTTGCATTTTTGACATTTGCCTCAAATTTAGGTTTCTCTTTGCATTCAATAGCTCTATGACCATGTTGATTACAATTATAACATTTTCCATTGAATTTAGCTTTCCCATTGCTCCAACATTTGTTTGATGTATGATCTATCTTACCATAGTGATTGCAAGTACATCTTTGATTCTTTTGAGCTCCTTGCTTGGATGATTCACCTTCTTTTGTATATCCAATTCCTACTTTGTCTTTTTGTCTATATTGGATTTTCTAATTCAATTGATTCATGTCTACTTGCTATGTCATCATCCTCTCATTGTTTTCCTTTCATTATTTAGATCATTTTGCAATCTTTCATTCTCTGATCTTAGATTCACGATTTCTTCATTTGCATTAGTAATTTGATCAATGAAGTCTATCTATTGAAGGGATAGATGTTGAATTTCATTACTCTTTTCTTCTAACTCTTCTTTTATCTTTTTTTTCTCTTCCATGACTTCACATAATCTTACTAACTAAACTTCTTATTCTCTTTTTAGTTTTCTAACTTCTTGAAATGTGTCATTTTTTTCTAACAATTCTCCAATTGCTTCATTTGAATCACTTTTTGAATCAATGTCTTCAATTCTTTCTTCAATGTAGAATTAGTCATTCATTTGTACTCCAACATCTTTTCTTCTTTTCAAGGATTTAGAGAGTTTCTCCTTTTCTATCTTAAGTTTCCCAATAGCCAATTCCAGATCCATCTTTTCATTTTCAATAGCCTTATCAAGTTTGAATACCTCCATTGCCTATTGATCTTTGCTCAAGTTGTTAAACTTTTCTTTGAGAACCACAAAGCTTTGATACTAATTATTGAAAATATGTGATAGGCTAAGTTACTAAGAGGGGAGGGGTGAATCAATAACATATAAAACTTAATCTTATTTCACCAATTAATCCTTCATGTGCATTATGATCTAATTGTATACATGAAAAAATGAAAGCATTAAAACATTCATAACACTTTGATGCACAATATGGTAACCTAGAAACCTTCCAAATATAAAGTAAAACTAGGGTGGCGATGATACCCACAAGCTTTAGTACTATAGTATAAAGTTGACTTGTTAAGACTTTCAATGATCACTTTTGATGATCTACCCTATTAGGAGCAATAAGGACTACTAGGTTGACCTTGTGAAAGGATTAGCAAAACATACAATAAATTATGCACTCAGTAAGGAGATTTACAAAAGATTATTAAGTCTAGCTTGTGACAAGATTTAACTATTCAACCTATTAGGATGAACGAGTGGTTGATATTTGATCTGTAACTTGATTTTGCTGAATGAAATTCCTTTGTAATGATCACCTTATTGTGATAGATAAATGTTTGCTGCTCCTTATACTGTTGTAGCCTTTTACTTCACAATTCTACTCTTTAAATTTGCATCATACTCATATCATCTATATATCTTTGGATGTGATACAATATATTACATATATACCAATCCAATTTACATATCAACAAAGTCAGCTATAATACAAGTTTCAACAAAATGCACAAAGTCAGTCCAACTATAGGAACTTGAGTTCTGAGGACTAACTTAATGAGGTTCTGATACTTGACATCCATTTTCAATGCTTGACATAATCATGCATTCAATAGACATAGAAGCTTGGTCCATGCTGATCACTTCCAAGTAGTTTGAACTCAGTCTACACTAGTGACTCAGTGAATAATGTGAAACTCAGCATATAAACTCAATTATTTGATTCACATTGCATAGCTTGGTTAACGCTATTACTATGAGCTTGGTATAAACTAAATCACTTGGTTAACATTGCTTAGCTCAATTAACATTGGATTCACATCACTGAAACTGTAAACTTGGTAACTACTGTATAACTCAGTTTGCACTAAGAAACTCAGTAAACCTTGTGAAGTTCAATTTACACTAATAATCACCAACTTGGTAGTAACTACTCAGCATAAACAAAATACTATTCCTAAAACTCAGTACCAACTATAGAACTTGGTAGAGTCTAAATTACTTGGTTAATATGTTAATTGTACAATACGCTCAGTAACTACTAGTTGTCTTAATAAGTGTGTGTCACTAATAAACAAACTTGACTATAATGTCAACATCATCACTATCATCTAGGAAATTCACTGTATTAAAATCAATTTCATCATCCTCATTAACAAAAAATAAAATCATTGGGTATTCTTGGCTTGTAAGGCTTTCTAGGATTAAACATCTTTACTCTTTTAGGAAATTTAAATGAATAGTGACCATGTTCTTTACATGTCCAAAAAATAAGAATTTTGTTACCTTTAGGTTCTCTCTTCATAAGTAGGAGAAGTTCTTCATTAGTCTTCTTATCTTCTTCTACTCAACTACTACTAGCATAATCTCCACTCTTGTCAATGTACATTTGTCTCTTTGTACACTTAAAAAATGCTTCTACTCTAGGTAATTCTCCATTTTGTTTCATACATAATTCATCTATACACAACCGTGCAAGAAGAGTCCCTCTTGTAAAGTTAGGTGTACTACAAATAACATATTCAATCATCAATGCCCTTTGATTGAAAACAAGTGTCAAGGACTTCAATATTTTCCATATAATTTCATCTTTTATCATTTTACATCCACAAATTTTAGTTCCAACAATAATTTCTAATATTTGACAAAAATGATCTCTCATGGTTTTATCTTCCTATATTTTAGTATCTTGAAACATATATATCCAACTTTTCAATCTAACCTTCTTAGCATGTTCACCACCTTCAAATATCCTTTGTAATGTGCAAGATTAAACGATTTTACCCATCCATATTCTATTTTAGGAAGGGTTGATAATAGTGCTTGTCTAGAAAGCATATTTTGCGTGAATAAATCTTTCTCACTATGTTCATAGGATTCAATATTGTCTTCATCTACCACAATATTATTTTTCATAGTAGCTAACCAGAATTTTGTAGCCATGCATAACAGGCGAGTCTTCATTTTCTCCCTCTAGTTTTCATAGTTAGTTCCATCCAAATCTTGACTTTCTTTCCTGAAATAAGCCATAAATCTCCTCAAGTTGTTAAATGTATCCTTCAAAGTTTTGATGCTTTTATACCAATTTTTAGAAAGTAAAGTCCTCCAAGATAATTATGGGGGATTGAGGGTGAATCAATTATGTATTTAAAATAACTCTCAATATATTTATTAATTCTAAAACATGCAAACAATAGATGCAACAACCATAGAAAAATAACCATGTTAAATAATACTAGATATGTTAACTAGAAAAAACCATGATGGAAATGATGTCCACAAGATGATGTATTAATATAAAAGTTCCTTGTGGAAGGATGAACTCTGTTAGGAGTGTTAGAGTTTTAGGTGACTATACAACACCCCCATGATCAAATGAAAGGCCAAGATAACTTCCACAAGAGATTGAATAGACAATTACATGAACATGAAAGAATTCTATTGTTAGTAATGGACTTGATTGACATCCAATAGATTGATATTTAAAATGTACATAATGGGCGTTCATATATAGGAGAGGCGATAAGAGACAATGATAAGGAGAAGATAAGATATCACCCACACAAGGTGGAATCACATGTCCACCAAAGGTGGACCATCCTCCATTATTCAATGAAGTATATTCAATGATGAGGATGATAATATGATAAGTGCACTAAAGGTGGAATGAGATAACAACTATAACCACCTAGCATGGAATTTTCCTACACTGTGTGTTTAATTGAGGTGCAAACTCCTGAGTGTCTAAATCATAAACTACTATGAAATGCATTATCCTAAGTAAACTTAAGTAAGTGTAATTAGTGAATATTTAATTACACCAACACCCACCATAGCAAGGAAATAAGGAGACATGATATCTTGCCTATAGTAAAGAAGCTCCAATGTAGATGAAGAGTACCTGCAAGAAAAATATAATCCAATGCCTACAAGAAACATGTCTCTCCATAGGAAGAGATAAATAAATCAAAAGATGAAGAAGCTACTCCATCTAAAAAGTGAGGAAGGAGGAAGAAGGCCTCCATGTATGCATCTCTAAAGACTGAATACATATCTCCAAGCTCAAAGATTTTGTCACACCATCAAGCTGACCTATGTGATGTGAAAAAACAAGAGAACATGAAGAGTTGGGAAATCCAATCTCCAAAGAAGGTGAAGAAGTATCTCGAAGAGAAACTCCCTTAGATGTATTAACCAAATTTGCATTATGAGACTCTTTTGAAAGAGCATCTAGGAATTCATCCCACACTGCAAGATTTAAAGCATAAAGATCATCCTACTAAATAGTAGAGCTCATGTCCAAAGAAGCAAGAGGTGGAGGAGTAGGAATTTCAACACTTGTCTCAAGAAAAAATGATTCAAATTTCCAATGTTCTCCTCACATGAATTATTCACCCTTGATAAAGGGTTAGGTACATCATGAATATCATCATCATTATCAACAAAATATGCAAAAGAATACAAGCATGATGTATGACCACCAACTCCCATAGCTATGACATCTCTAGTCTCCATGTCCCTAATATAGACATAATCAAGAGTGAACTCAACAATTTTACCGTGTGCCCCATGAGTAATTTGGTAAATGGAAAGGATATTAGTAGTCAAGAATGGTACACAAAGAACATCATTAAATGTACCTTGTCCCATAGGAATAGAACCTTTTCCACAAACCTTCATGTATGTATTATTACCCATCAATATAGATGGATAATTACAAGGCTCAATAGAAGAAAACATATCCATAGAAGATGCCATGTGATGTGATGCACCTGAATCAAGAAGCCATTTACCTTGCTCAAGATGTGTGGAAGAAATGAGTGCTTGTTCTTTGCCTCTAGATGATGATGTAGATGTAGTAGCTACCTGATATTAAGAAGAAGGAGAAGGCACTAATGAGGGCAGCTAGATATTATTCTTTTGAAGAATGTGAGTAAGCTCATCAACTTCTTATAGAAACATTAATGCTCATCATGTCCTAACTTTTTGCAATAAGCACATTTATCTCTCTTTCTTCTAGATGATTCCTCTCTTGAAGAGGACTTGGATTCAATATTATGTTGTGAAGGAGAGTCATCACCTTTGTCATGTTTCATAGGATCCTTGTGTTGTTTGTTTCCCTTTCCTTTTTTAGCCTTTGGAGAGGAGTCATTTGCAACCAACACTTGATACTTTGAAGGCTTCAATTGACCCATGATTGCTAACTTTTCTTATTCCCTTGTGAGCTGAGCTACAAATTCATCAAGAGAAATAATTTTGTATGCACTACCAAGAGCATCCATAGTAGCATAGAATGTGGAAACAAAGATTGAATATTTAGGACCTAGCTTGGAAAGTGTAGATAATATCAATTACTCAGCATCTTTAGTAATACCACAATTAGAAAGCTCCAATGTAATGGAATTGAACTTAGAGAGAAAGTCTTGAATATTGTCAAAATTACATGGACTTGGACCTATAAGCTCATTCTCCAATTTGAATTTTCTTATTCTATCAGGTTTACCAAAGATTCCTTCCAATGTAGTCCAGGCATCATGAGGATGTGTGTAGGATGCAATATGATATAACAAATCATCAAAGATGGTAGATTTAAGAGAGCCAAGTGTTTTATCCCTTCTATCAAACCATTTCCTTCTTTCTACAACACCTATAGTTGGTTCTAGATCTTGTCTAAGTATCATTCTAAGCAATCCAATGCTCATCAACTGATTAGAAATTGCTTGTTTCCATTCATGATAGTTATATGGAGTGAGTAATAGAACTTTTGAAAAATATATAATGAAATCAAATGATGACTGAAATTGATTGATAACCCCTTCAAATTGCTAGCTCAATTAAGAAAATTACAATCCAAGTATTCACCAAGTGAAAATATAGCCAAAAAAGACCTAATTCTAAAAGTGATATGCCCACTCCAAATCACTAAAATATTATTACAAATCTAGAAAGTCGAGGAAAAATCATGCCCTTTCAAAAAAATTGTAGCTGAAAATGTTACCAAATGTACCCAAATAGAGCCTTGAAAGTTGTGAAAAATGGTATTTGTGATTTTTAGAAAAATTCAAAGATAGAGATCCAAAATCACCTACACCACTGTGTAGATTGTGAAATTCTAGCCCCCCCAAAAAAAAAGTGCTTGGAAAAAGGGGTCCATATGAGGGAGATATAATTGTTTCAAAATTGCCTTTGAAATTATTTTTTCTAAATCACTGTTGTTGCATGTTCAAAAATTAAATGGCTCTAGATTTGGTCTCAGATGTGCGATTTGGATGAAACAAAATTCAACTTAGGGGTTTTTGGACCTCCTCTATATGATGCCAACCTCTGATTTGCACTAGCAAGCTCCAATTTTCACCTACAATAGAAGGTCATAAAATAGGACTCTTGAAATCTCCTCTAAATTGTGATGTCCAAATTGCCAAATTCTGCACCAACAATGAGTCAAGCCAAGATTGTACTTCTTGAGAAGAATTCTTCACACCATGAGAACTCTAATACCATGTTAGAGTTTTAGGTGACTCTACAACACCCCTAGGATCAAATGAGAGACCAAGATAACTTCCACAAGAGATTGGCAAGACAATTGCATGAAGATGCAAGAATGCTATTATTGATAATGGACTCAGTTGACATTCAATGGATTGATATTTAAAATTTACATAATGGGCCTCCTTATATAGGAGAGATGATAAGAGACGGTGATAAGGAGAAGATAAGCTATCATCTATACAAGGTAGAATCACATGTCCACCAAAGGTGGACCATCCTCCATTATGCAATGAAGTATGTGCAATTATGAGGATGATAATGTGATAAGTGCACTAAAGGTGGAATGGGATAACAACTATGACCATCTAGAGTGGAATTCTCCTACACCATGTGTTTAATTAAGGTGCAAACTCCTATGTGTCTCAATCACAAACTACTATGAAATGCATTATCCTAAGTAAGCTTAAGTGCAATTGGTGAATATTTAATTACACCAACAAGGAGCTAATAAAATAAAATCAATACATATGAATCCCTATTAGGAGACTTTGAATCCTTGTTAGAAGATTCCAACCCTATTAGGAGGCGTGTCAACCTTGTTATGAGTTAAAAGGAGGACAAATGTACCCATTGTTCAAATAACCTCATATTGTCTTCCCCAAGAAATCTTCAAAATAATCTTTCCAAGTTCTAAATTAAACAAACAATAACTTCTTTTCTAATATAGTTCCTTTAAAGCTCACAATACATCCTCAACATCATTCTTTGTGCTGATCAAATACAATTCATATTCAAGTTCACACACAAATGATCTCACTAATCAATATCACACTTTACCACAAGGAAAAAAACTTTCCTTTATACAAAGTCCTTAATAAAGTATTGATTTAACCTTGTAGATTTTTTAATTTACAATGAATAATATAAGACATCATTAAGATATTACAATACATGTTACATTATAATTTACACCTTCTTTAAAGGTATTTTCAATAGTCAACTCACATGAAATTATATGCTGAACAAATTTTATAAATTAGCTCAAACCATATATTTGATTTCTCCATCCAAAATATAGTATCCTAAACATGTATTTGACCATCCTCTAAATGCATTGAACATGATTCCATCTTAGCCAAAAGATGTAGCCGATTTATAGTACCCACTTTCTAGAAAGTCTCTTTGAAAGCTACCTCAAGAAAACATTGCATAACTCCGTCATAACTACTTATCTCTTTCCATGCACATAAGTATATAATTTATACACATGAATTAATATATTTATAAGAGTACACAACCTAGATCATTGACCATTGATCATGCCAAATGTATCTACCTCTATAACTCTAGAAATCTTCAAAAAATAAATTGTATGTTGACCTCAATGACAAATACTATCATGAATGAAACACATAAGAATTGGATCATGTCTCTAGAAATGTTAACATATCCCCCCACAAGAATACCATAAGAATGAATTCTAATAGAGCTCACTTATCAAACATGGATATACAACTTTACAATGCTATCAATAGAGATAGATACAAAAACCTTTTACAATGCTAATATCTTTAGTATCTGATCTTCCTTTGTAGATCTTTCTTAAAAACTGATCATACAACTATATTTCTCTATACTAATGTTAATTTGAAATATTTTCTTATCATATAAATTACAAATTGAAATATTATATTAATACAATACAATACCACACTTTGCTTAGCAAAATATTCTTCCTTTGTACCCAAACTTTTCATCCTATTGGCCTAGCTGCTTGATACTTTACTGAATATTTTAAGGAATATTTTTCCACATTAGGGTTAACATCTAGGATTTTTTCCTACCATGTTAAGTAATTATTTTGGTAAAGTAAAACAAATCCTTAACCAAAATTCCATTAAAATGTTAGTTACTTTGTTCTACCATGTTAGACTATACTTAGGAAATCCACAATAACTTCTCTCATACATTAAAAAATCTTAAACACTTCTACCCACATGTCATATGGATTTTGTACTACTTTCCTATAAGAAGTCACATTCTCAAGTGCCTCTAGTCAACTGTACTAAACAAAATAAGTTGACTGTACATTGTTTCCCTTTATCAGGCTCGACTAATTTTCCAAGTTTCTATACTTCCAACTTATCCTTATATTTTTTCATATGAAAATAGACTATATATTGCTGTAAATGATAACCATGATACATTTCCTTAGAAATTTTTTCAAAAAATACTATTCATGAAGATAATGATCAAGATATGAGTAAAGATGAAGGTAATTTGATTATTGGGAAGATAGTTTATAATAGGATCACTTATTGATAAAACTATCATCTTATTGGTGAATTCAAGGAAAACCTTATCGAAATGAAGGACAACTAATCAAAAATAGTGAGAGATTATAGATAAGAAATGATCTTTTGATGAAGTTTAGAGATGAAAATGTAAAATGAAGTTGGATGACTCAAGTGTAATTCAAGGAATGTGGTGATGACACAAAGATTGTGATAACATGATTAAGGAGGATTCTTCAAGAATTTTATACAAGGGTAAAATGGTGTAAATGATAAAGGAGATTGAATGATAAATTATGATTGTTGGACCTAGGTTTATGGTTTTGAGACTAAGATTATCTAGACTTAAAAGGAAGTAAGATGAAATTTTAAAAGTATTATAGGAGATTGTGACAATGTTTATTTGTGATTGGATATTGATGACATATGAGCTAATCAGAGAAGTTTGTTGTGATTATAATAGAGGACACCTATTAGAAAAAAATTTGGAATGCTATGTTATTATGTTAAGGAAATTTATTGGATCTGATATAGTAGAGTTAGTGTGAACTACAGATCATTTGTTAGTTGTTACTCTCTAACAATTGTGACAATAAAATTCCTAATCAAGTGACCTTAACATGTCTATTATAAATCCTTTAACGGGGTGGTATTCTCAAGTGAGTGTCTAAAATCCTTTAACCAGGTTATTCCTAATAGGCTATAAGAATTTTATAGGCCTCTAGGGAAATTCCTTAATTGGGTGACATTTAATAGTGGTTTTCTAACCCTTAACCAAGCAAGCTCTTAACTAGGCATATTCTAGAAGGGTACAATTATTTGTGGACATCGATCTTACATCGTAGTTTTCACCTTGATTGGGTTTCCACGAGATAAATACTGGGGTTATTATTTTGTGGATGTTCTCTTTATGTTGCATAAATTTTTTAAGTTCTCATAAATGATTATGTTTTAATTGGTAATTATTTTGAAGAAGTTTTGGGATTCTCATTTATTGAATGGGTTAGTGATAGTTGATTCACCCACACCTCTTAATATTTAATATACCTGTAATTGGTCTCAAAGTGTTGGTTCCCTAATTTGGAAGCTTAACCACTAAGGGGAAATATTTAAATATGTAGAAAGGATGCACCTAAGTACAATAAGAATGTGGATGATTTCAACATGTGAGCGAGCAGGATGAAATTGCATCTATCAAGACTTTTAGATAATGTTTCAGATCATATTATCAATGAATACACAATATTATCTAGAAATCTTACAAATGCATAAAGAAGAGAAAAGGTAATTCATAACTTTGTGATGACATAACTTGCAAGTTCCATATGTTGACATCCAGGATCTATCTTTAGCCAAATAGATGTGGCATAATCTAGTAATAGTACATGAAGGAGATTGACATGTCTTATAGGCCAAGATTGAAAGTTTTGAAGGAAAATATGATCATATGAAGATGCATGAACATAAAACCATTAGACAATATGAAACACAGATAAAGGAAATTGTTGCTGCCATCAAAGGAGTTGGAGGAATATTTGAAGAAAGTGAAGTTGTAACTAAAATCCTCTAAACAATTCCAAAAATGTATGCTATTCAAGTTTATGTCATACAAGAGTTAAGAAAATTTGATAAACCTAAGAGCACTATTTATTCACTTATTTGAAGGATTACAATATTTTAATTGAGTAATTATGATAATATCCAATGTACAAGTGAATTTGCATTTCAAGAGTTAGCTAAAGTTGGACCATCTAGGAAAGGAAAAAAATGTTTTTTTTTTTTCTAATGATTATGAAGGTTTAGCTACTAAAGAAAAAGAGTTGGAGGAACTCAAAGCCTTGATAACCAAGAGATTTCCCAAGGGAAAAGGAAGATACAAAGGGAAAAGTCCTATTGCATGCTAGAATTATAGACAAATTGGTCACTTTACACATAAATGTCCTAACAAACCAAAGAAGGAGCATGATGGAGAAAATGAAGAAAAATATAAGAAGTACAAGGATTTCACACAAAAGAGTAAGAACTTATGTTCCATAGCTAAAGATGAAGAGGAAAAATAAAATAGTGATAGGGATGATAATTATTAAGAAATAATGTTTGTTGTTGTAAAATAAGATCCCTCTACTGATAATATTAAACTAACAAAGAAAAAGATTTGATGTTAAGTGTGAACTCTAATAATGATTGGATAAATTCATAATCATGGAGCAATAAGGTGGAGGTTCAATTAGATTTAAATAGTTCTCTCTATGTAATAACATGTTAATGTTCTTTTTTTTTCACTAATGATATAGCTTCTGAGATATTTATTGGGATTATAGATTAAAGTAAAATGATTTAAGCATGTTTAAGTTGAATAATAGAGGATTCACATTTGAGTTTAGTAATAGTAAATGCAAAATATCTAAAAAGATTGGTTAAAATGATTGCTATAAATGAATAGATAAAAGGTAACCTTTTTAAGTTGAATTCTACATTTGGCCACTAATTAATTTCTAAAGTAGAAGAAATCTGGTTGTGGCATAAGAGATTATGTTGTGAATTTTCATAACTTGGTAGAAGTTAGCAAGAATAAAAGTGTTAGAGGAATGTTGATATTGAACAAACCAGAGAATGCAATATGTAAAGATTATCAGTTAGGGAATATGACAAGTTCAAGTTTTTCAAGCAAGGTCCACTCCAAAAAAAATATCTTAGACATAGTACAAACAAATTTATGTAGTTCAATTAGTCCAAAAAGTTATCACAAAAAACTACTTTACACTATGTGTTGACAACTATTCAAGAATGATGTCAGTTTTGTTATTAAAGGTTAAGTCAAATGCCTTTCATATGTTTAAAATATATAATGCAAGAGTTGAGAAAGGTACTTAAAGAACTCTAAAATGTCTTAGATCATATAGAAGTGGAGATTTTACTTCTAATGAATTTAGTGAGTATTGTGATGAACATGGAATCAAAAGATAATTAGATGCACAAAGAATGCCTCAACATTATAGGATTATAGAAAGAAGAAATAGATTTTTTAAACATTGTTAAATCAAACAATAGTTGCACAAAAATTATGGAGAGAACTTATTAGCATTACTGTATACACATTGAATCAGGTCAAATCAAGAAAGGGACAAACAAGACACCCTATGAAAACTAGCATGGATGGAGACCTAATGATAGTTACTTTAAAATATTTGGAAGTAAATTTTATATCAAGAAGGATGATAGGGATATAAATTTTGATAGTAAATGTGATGAAGGAATATTCCTAAGATATCATACCAAATGTAAAGCTTACAAGTGTTTAAACAAGAAGGCAAATAAGATAATAGAAAGTTCCAATGTAAGGATCGATGAATTTTCATAACACATTGAAGAGAACTGTGTGAAGAAACCTAGAGAATATAGTGAATTGGTTTACTTTGAACCTAAGAAGATAGAAATAGAATAAGAAAATGTATGTACTAGTAATACTCGATCGATAATAGAACAAAAATTGATAATAGGACAACAAGTTAGAACAAGAAAAGGATTCGAAGTGTTGAACTTATGTCACCAAGGAACATAAGGATAAATCATAGCTTACCAGATATAATAGGAGAAAAAAATGATGGATTACTAACCAGAAGTAAATTAAAATCCAAGAATACTACATGCTTACTATTGAAGATGTAACCAAGAATGGTAAAATATGCATTAAAGGATGAATATTGGATGCAGGAAGTGAAAGAAGAGATTGAACATATTAAGAAGACATTAGTACTATTGAGCTATCATTTTGCACAATGTTGAATGATATATATCCTTTCCAATATCTCTCTTGAAAATCTTATCAATGACCAGCTCCAAAGTTCCAAATGGATTTTTTCAACCTGATGGATAACTCAATTGAAGATAAATGTAGATGTTCATGAGGAGGCCTTTGTTGGTTCTAACCAATCTGCACAACCTGTTGCTGAAATGTAACCACAAAAGAGATATATTTTTGAATTTTCTTTTTTATGATGAATGTAGTTTATTAATGCAACTATATGAATTTCTATTTTAACCAAGTGTTAGAAAGAAAATAACAAAGATAGAGTAACGAGAGATTAAAACAAATAAGTGAAAGGGAAACTTATAATAGACATAAGCCAAACTAAAAAAATGTCTACAAATTAAATTATCAAAAGGAGCTAGTAGGGAACCAATGAAAGTAGGATCAATGCTTCCTCAAATCCACTGATGCAATCATCGATATGAACTTCAATAATAATTGAAAGATGTTTCATGTTTCACCAAATCATGAGGCCATAGAAAGTGTGCTTGCATGAGAAAAAATGCTATGTAAGAACAAATATGACCCTTTCTCCAATTTATCACAACAACACAATTTGTTAACATAAGACACACACTAGAACTAGAAGATAACACAATCATAACAACACAAGAAAAGAATTGGCTCCATTATTATTCATGAAAATATATTCACAAAAATAACACAATCCAATAATAATAACTATACCCAGAATGAGATCACCAATAGCATATATTATTACATCAAAATAACAGCCTAGAGTGCATATTACATCCATGTATTTAAAAGAAATTATCTCCTTCTTTTTTGTTAGGAGTGAGAGGTCTTTAAATGAAAACTTATTCTAAAAACTAATAAAATAAATCTAATTATATAAAAACTAGCCCTCTTAATGGTATTAAGTAGGTCTCCACCCGTGTTTATATCCATTAATGGGTGTATGATCCTTTACATGACACAAAAGAGTAAAAGAATGAGAAGAAAAGAAGAAGGAAGTAGTGAGATGATCTAGAGGTCTCTGGAAGCTCTAAAAATGGAAGCTTGACCTTCTTTAGGCATTTCTAGGAGTTGAAATATCATCAAAATGTGTTTTTGATGCATGGAATGCTCTAAAATAGCAAAATAAAGTTAACTATTAGCACACTACTTCTTCTTCAAAACCATTGGCACACTTTTCAAAAAAGTGCACTTGTACACATGCAGACCTTGGTGACATGTTCCAAAAATTAAAAAAAATCTTCTAAGTGTCAAAACTGAAATTTTAGGATTTAGGTTTTCTTCCCCTTTCTACCAAAATGATGTTTGGATGCTTGCCTTTGAACTTCTCTATTATCTCTACAACTTCACTAGCCTCCAGTAAATCTAATGCACTATATATTTCCTTTACTACTTGTCAATAATTACTTGCTTCTATCCTAGTATCCACAAAATCCTCAAGCTTGGTGTTGAGTTCCAACAATGCTTCTTCAATTTTAAATGATTGTCATACATCATCTTCTAACAAAGCAATTTTAAATGTATCCCTGAATTGTTGAATTATTGATTGCAATGAGGAAAGTTTAATCCTCGACTCATCCTCAAAAATCTCAAGGCTAGTGGCATTATAGTACTTTTCCACTTCCAAAATTGATTTTGAGATTTATTCTTTTTTTTTTGGATTCCCTCATGTAATCCCTCCATAGCTTTATTTCTTGAGGATATCTTCTCTATCCATTTGTCTAGCATATATAGCTCTTCCACTGAGTATAATTGCATTAGCATCTAACACCTCTGGACCTTTATTGATCTAAGTGCTTGTAATTCATTAGCCCAAGTATGCACTTCATCCATTATCCCAAAATCTTGGTTTACAATGGAAACCAACTTGTTACCATTAGTCTAGATATGGTGCAACAAGTTCAAATTACCCTGTATTATCTGTACTCCTCTCTCTTCAAAACTATCACATAATTGTTGACATGATTTCAAAAATGAGTTCATTTGTGGCGCTACCTTCTTCTTTCCCAATGCATCTCCAAGAGTTATCTTAGGATTTTCCAAGTCAATGGGTCCTACCACTTCATTGAGGTAGCCTCTTAACAACTCATTCTACTTTTATAACATTATTAACTCTAATTCATCTTGATCCAATTTCTTGAACACTTCCTTGAGGCTTGTAGTGATCAACACCTTAGCCGTGTCCACCATGGGCTTTCTAAATATGATGTCCTTCATTTGATAGTCCTTAGGAGTTAGTTCTTTACTGTTAGCATGAGGAGGAGGAACGGTGATATGGGCCAGAAGGTTGTGATCTTGATTCTTCATAATGAAGGCAATTTTTCTACTATCACCCTTAGGTTGCTCAGGCTTCTTTATTGCCTTTATCAACTTCTTAATTCTCTCCTCTTCTATTAGCTTGATCTGCTTCTTATGTCAAAACATAACCTCTTTCTTCATCCATGATGGTGTGGTCTACATAGGTGACATGTACTTGGCTAAAGAAGTTGGTTTAGAAGAAGGCTTCAATCCTGTATTACTTCTCTCTAGAGTCTTATCAAGTATAGTGGCCATGTCTTGTAGTAGTGGTGGAATTCCAAGAGGTTCTTGAGGTAGGGGAGGGAATTGATTCCAATCCTATTCTAATGGCTCATTCATAGGAGTATTTCTTATCTTATCATCCACCATCTTGGTGCCTATGGGCATGAAGTCAAAATCTAAAAGGTCAAAAAAGTCATCTCCCTCACTATCCATCTTAGCTATCCACTTCTATTGTTCATGCTCTAAATTTTCTACTTGGATAGGCTCCCTTAGAGTAGATGGAGGTGTTTGAGTAGATCTTCTCCTTCTCTCCTCCTATGCTACATTAGTTGGGTGAGTTCTCAAACTTAAGGGAAAAACTCAATTTTTTCCCTTTCTTCCTCATCCTCTTCTTTATGAATGGTTTCTAGGACCCGTGGAGAGGGAGTACTCTTCTTCTTCAATCTCCTCCTTCTAACACCTACCAAAGTTGTTTCCATTCTATCTTTCTATGCATAGATAGGGAGGATTTTTCCTCTAATATTCTTGGTGGTGGGACCCCTTGTTCCTCTGAAAGTTCAACCTCTTGCTACTCTTATTGTGGCTTTTGTGGTTTCTCTACTAGCTTTGGCTTTGGCTAGGATTCTGCTTCTTGGGCCTCAACTAATTTCTTTATTTCCCTAGGGGCTACCCTTTTCCTTTTACCTTTTTCCTTGTCAACCTCAAAATAGTCAACCTCCCTCTCATGTTGATGTACCATTTCTGACCTCACTAGTGATTTAGCACAATAGCTCCTTTCTAAAACCTAGCAGTAGCCTGTGAAGGTATGGCTCGAGGAACTGGATCCATTCCCTCATCATATCTGCTACATGTCTAGCCCAATGATCTATGTCATCATTATCCTTAGCCTCAAAATACTCAACCTCCCTTTCATGCTAATGTACCATTTCTGACCTCACTAGTGATTTAATAGAGTAGTTACTTTTTGAGACCTGGTAGTAGCCTATGAAGGTATGGCCCAGGGAACCAGATCCATCTAAAATGGCTTCCAGATCCATTCCCTCTTGACCTCTTCTATATATCTATCCCAATGATCTATGTCATTATTATCCTCATGCCCTATACTTACATTCATAATGGGCCTATTATATATTTTATCTATGTTATACAAGGGATCCATTACCTCTGGGACATCCTTTTCTATGGCCTTTAGGAGTATCTTTATTTTCAGCACATTTTCTACCAGATATAGACTCATCCTATAAAAGTCCCTAATATGGACATCATAGTAATCTATCACATTCATCCAATGGTCTTCAAGGCCTTCTTTATGCACAAACTATTTCCCCACTAGATGTTGAACCATCCCAATATTATCAAAATATGGGTGAAGAGCCTGATAGTCTTCCAAGGGATACTTATCCCACTCTAAGTCAAAGGTAGCAATGTCCTATTTCTTCTTTACCTTGAATACTCCAATGGTGATGGCATAGACGTAGGTCTTCTTATGTTGTTTCCTCATTTTGTCATATGTAGAAGTGATTTGGCGAGCTATCCCCAAAAGTATAAGCCAATTCGAAGGGTACCTAGGGAGCTTTTTGGGGCACAAAAGAGTACCAACTACCTAGATATATGTGAATGTCTTAAACTAAATGTAGTTGTCTCCTACTTCAATTATTCTTGTTGTTGCCTCTACTAACATTCATTTAGCATAATCTTCCTCAATAAGCCTGATGATGGCAAAAATAAATCCATCATTGACTACTTGTTATTCCACACTTTGTAGTGGAATTTTCTTCTTTATTAGTTGTGGGTAAACCACATAGGGCCAAGCATTTACATCTTGCATGCTTCCCTTCTTATATAGCCCTAGGTAGTCTATGGTCCTTGTTGCCAATAGATACATCATATACAATGTCATATAAAAGTGTGCGTCTATCATGACCAAGACTAATTGCTCATCCAAGTTGTCACTTAGGATGGTGGCCAAATTAATAGGCATCTTTGCAATCCTTATGATCTTAATGAAGTAAACCATCCATGTTTTTAGGTAAACCCACTACAGGGAGGCCCATTGATCTGCTAAGGAGAAAAATTTAATATCTGATGTCATCCTTCACGTATCCTTGGGTCATGTCCACTTTGCTTCCTCTCTAGGCTAGAGGTGTCATGTCAATAAAGAATATAGATTTTACCCATTCATTTCCCTCTTTTTTTTTCCCTTGTACCACCTATCTAGTCCATCATAGGATATTTGGAAGTATTGGTTTGTCCTTAGGAGGTGGAACACTTTCTCTATGTTGTGTGGGTCAAAGGTCGAGGACTATATCTCCTATGACACTCTTGACAATTGTCTCTTCTGGCATGTAATGTTTGGCTAGTATCATGATCAGCTATGAGGATCGAACTATTGTAGGGTCTGATGCAACATTTACTGACCCACTTTGGATCAATAGTGATATCATTACTGACCTCTCCAGTTTGTTGCAGATTGTCAAGAATGTGTTCTAATCAATGTGGTTGAGTTTGGTATCCTAGATCTCTGCATGTTCATCTTGGAATCTAGAAATTTTGGAGCTCCTTGGTACTTGAATACTATAGGTTTAGGTTCCATTTTTTTTACCATGGAGGATGATCATGATGCCATTATATCTATAAAAAAGAGGAAAACATTAGTCTATTAATTTTGGAAGACAAAAATAGGACTCAACTAAGATCCAAATTGACAAAAAATTGAGCAAAAACTAGTTAGAAATAACAAGACAATGAAATTCCCCCTGCAAAGCCTATTTTGCACACTAGCACACCTGTGTAGGTGTGCAAGGTGCACTAGTTTACCTCTATTTTCCTTGGTGGTGAAAAAATATGCAATTGTGCATGTAGTGCACCTATGCACCTTAATAAGGTGCATAGGGTACACATGTGCATAACTGCACACGTGAAAATCTATGCTTTGTACTGAGAAGGGGGAAAACTTTGTTTGTTTTGGTGTGCACATGTATACCTCTTGGGGGTGTCTTTACCTTAGGTTAGGTGAAAAGGGGATGTGTGGTCTTGCAAGGCTATACACTAGCAAAGGTCAAAGGTGTGTGGATGCTAATGGAGGAGAGAAATAATAGAAGTTGAGGGGTAGATCATGGTCTATTTATAGACCTTAACACTACTATGGACCCTAAGAGGGTGTGCAACTATGCACCTCCAAAGGGTGTGCAACTCCAGAGGGTGCGCAAGTGTGTACCTCTTAAAGGTGTGCAAGTGGGCACCTAAATTGTAAATGAATATCTCCCACCATCAACTAATTTTATATCCTTATAAAAATGTTTGTTTGTGCCTAATCAAAGACCAAGGTTTGACCTAGACTTATGGAGTGTTCTAAATGACCAAGGCTTCAGACTAGATGCCTCCTAGAGAATTTTGAAACTAAGGGGTCCCCATTTTGTGTGTCAAGATGGGACATCCAGTTTGGGAACCACAACAAGCACCTAGAGAAAAAGACAAAAAAATTATAGTTACTAAATGGTTTTTCAAGAACAAACTTAATGAGAATGCTGAAGTGATAAGGAATAAATAAATATTAGTTTGCAAAGAATATGCACAAGAAGAAGGTCTAGATTATGGTGAAACTTTTGTATCTATTTCTATATTGGAAGGAGCCAAAATACTACTCACTTATGAAACTTATAAGGGATTTAAAGTTTATCAAATGGATATTAAATCAACATTTCTAAAAAGAATACTAGAGTAGGAAGTCTACATTGAACAACCTAAAGGATTTGTTGTACAAATTGGTAAAGATTTGGTTTGAAAATGCACAAAGAAGTATATGGTTTTGAAAAATCACAAAGAGCATGATAAGAAATATTACACTCTTAATTAATTAAGATTAGTTTTGAAATAATATGTGACAATAGTAATGTGTATTTGAAAGATGAAGTTGAAGATAAAGTCTCACTAGTTTAAAATTTTGTTGATGATATAATATTTAAAGGAAATGACTTGAGAAGCAAATATTTTACTAAAGGAATGAGAAAAGAGTTTGAGATGTCTATAATAGGAGAAATAAATTTCTTTATAGGTTTACAAGTACCACAAATGAAGAAGGGAATAGACATAACTCAGTCTAAATGTATTAAAGAGATATTGAAAACTTTTGTAATGGAAAGTTTAGGACTTGTCGGCACACATATGGTAACCAGATGTAAATTATCAAAGGAAGATGAGTCTAAAGAAGTGAATGAAACATTATATAGATTAATGATTGGGAACCTACAATATTTTATTCATAACATACCTAATATTGCGCATGCAATTGGTATAATTGCTAGGTTTTCATAAAATCCTAAGGATTAACATATGAGTACCATTGAAAGGATATTTAGATATCTTAAAGAAACAAAAGACTATAAATTGTGATATACAAAGAAATGATATTTCAATCTTAAATTATACATTGATGCAGATTGGAGTGGAAATATTGATGACAAAAAAGTAGAAGTGGAGGATATTTTTATCTAGAAGAAAACTAGTGTCATAGATAAGAAGAAAGAAGAATTGTATTTTGCAATCTCTCACTGAAGCTGAATATGTATCTATTTCCATTAATTCCCAAAAAGTTCTATGGATTAAAAAAACACTAGAAGAAATACATGAAAATTTTAATGAACCTATTGTTATACATTGTGACAATACAAGTTCCATTAATATATCAAAGAATCTGGTAATGAACTCAAAGACCAAACCCCTATAAAGTATCATTTTCTAATAGAGAAGGTACATGACAAAGAGGCAAGACTCAAATATTATATACAACTTGTTGGTGTTTGAAAGTACTGGACAAAAAAATGCCCAATACCAGAGTGATAATACCCACATAATCTGAGGATCAGCTATTTCTCATTGACAATTACATGTGCAAACCACTTTGGCCCAACTTCAACAAAACCAAGGATGGTTTTCTACTCTTTAGGTCCTACAAAACCAAAGTGGGTATACCTAGGGGATGATTCACAAGGATATTTTTGTATGAGACTTAATTTAGTTTCATTCTAATTCTCATCCTCTATCTCAGACATATACACAACTTATCCATTTCTTGGTATTCTCTGATTCATACACATCCCTTATAAGTAGATTTGGTCACAATTCTCCTTGAGTTTACAATTATTCTTGGAAATAGAAGCTACCTAAGACTTAGAAATAAAATAAAAATGAGTGCTAACCAACATTATAACCTTGATCAAAATGGAATGAAAATGATTTTGAATTTATAATTGTTTTGACATGTAGAAGCGGAATTTACTATCAACCATTTCTGATTTATATGACTAGTGGTTTATCCATGGGAGCAAAGAGTCAACTATTGGTAGGAGATATTGTTCAATTAACTTGTAATTGAATTTATCAACTATAATCATCCAATTCTATTCTTATGAAATATCCTTTTCATAAACTAATGAATTCTACTAATTTACTAAAGCATTTACATAATCCCTTGAATTAAAAGCAATAATATAACCAATAAACAACCCGTCCAAACTACATTCAATAAATTGAACCTTATTCAAATGATCTCAAAATGAACAAACTCATGAAATGGAGACAAAAATTGGTGACACAGATCTAGTGTAAATACCCTTTTGCATTATCATTTTAGATGACTAATACAATAACCAATAGAAACTCAATGAAAAGCCCAGAACATCTTTCTTATTCTGTCATTTATTTATATCATCATAGAGTAAATAATTGGAAGTAAACTAAAAAAAAACTACATATTATTGGATTGACTATACTTTCCTTGAAAGATTAAAAAATATACAAGCATTTGGACCATCACAATGCCTTGAAAACTCATTTATAGAAGCATGAGTTGCAACAAGAAAAGGGAAAATGTGATGGATAGGTGTCCTTTTACAACAAGAAATACAACAACCTTTTTCAAAATATCCATGACACCTTAACTTCAAAAAGAAACAACAAAAATAGTTGCAGATGATAGCTAGAGCACCAAATCTTTAATTTTGTGTTTTTCTTTAACTGCCCCCTATTGGTAAAGCCTTTATTTCTATGATTTCTTCCCATACAATAACCTCTCTCTTTTTTGGCTACTCACATGCTTTGTCTATTACTAAATCACCAACAAATTTTTGCCACCTGGCATTAGTAATCACTTTCCCTTCTGTGATAAATCTATTCATCTTAGTTTCAATTTTGAAAAGAGTGCCAACAAGTTCATTAAAAGAAAACTCATAAATATCACCCTCTAAAATTGATGCCACCTATGGAAAGTCTACAATATGGTTAAAAGAATTAGACCATTCATTTAAATCTTTTATTTGATTGTCAAAATTAAGGATAGAAAGAATTAAAAAATAAAAACCATTGGTAAGCACTTTCATCTTGTTCTAAATTATTGCCAATTTCCTTGTAAAGAACTGCAATAGATCCTTTACTTTGTCCATGCCCTCTTTAATAGTAATGACCTTATCAGGAAGGTCTAGCTTCTTGGCTAGCAATGGTATTAATCTATCAAAGAATTTCATGTAAGGTCCCCATTATTGGAAAATTGGATCAAACCACCCTACTACTTCTCTACACATCTGTTCTATCGATTGTAAGTTGATGAATGCATTGTATACATCTTGTGAGATTCTATTCAAGATACTTATCTTGTGACTTAGAAAATTCACCATAACACTCTTCTTTGTTGCATTGTCAGATTGGCAAACCTCTGCTTCCACATTAACTATAGGCACTGGCACTATCACCTCTATAGGTATATCTTATGTTTGGGCTTCTACTTCCACAGTGTGCCTTACCTCCTCCACATGTCTAGTTGCATGTTCTACCTCCATTGCAGTCTTGAGTTGGTCTTTTAGGGATGCTACTTCTACTTCTAAGCTCTGAATTCTCCCTTCCAACTCCTATATCCTTTTCTTTTGCACATAACTCATCTTGAGCTCTTCCTCATACAATTTTTTGACATCTAAACATTCATTATATGTAGTAGCTAGCCTGTCCTCAATTTGATCTACCTTTGCCTCATTCATGAGTGCAAAGTGTTTGACTAGGCTAGAGATCTCTTTTCCAATGGTATTTTCTAGTGTCCACACAATCATGTTGCCCTATGCAATCTCCTGTATGTCCATCATTTTAGGCTTTTTGGTTTTAGGGACAACACTCCATACTACTAGGGTCTTTGTGTCTATATTGAATCCCGACCCCCTCTTCAGTCCTTCACTACTACTAGGTTCATAGATGATTGCTTTGTCTTGTCTCCTCATTTGATCAAGAAAAAAAGCTCTCTCAATGTCCCAATTCGGTACCAGAATCATACCACTCATGTGCACTAACTCCCTAGCTTCTATTGGGGTCATTGTTTCACTATTTAGATCATAAAACAACAATTTATCAACTAATTCTTTATTCTTCTTAGGATCTTCTCCTGGTATGAGGCTCAATGTGAGCTTGTTCTATTTTATTTTATATAATTTTTTTTAAAAATTTTGATGATTTAATGAAATCATCATCCTCCATATTTTTTTTAGATTGGATGAGTCTATTATCCAATCTTGAAGCTACAACTTGTTGATCACTAGAGGCTTTTCCTACCTCTGTTGCCCTTTGATGCATGTAATTTTTCCTAATATCGGCAAAATATTCATCATTTCCTAGCATTACTTATAGAGCCCTACTCACCACCCTCTCTAGGATATGTATTGTTTTTTGCATCTTGTTTCCTTTTGGAACCCAAGTTGAAGATGATGGCTGCTCCTCCTCAACATCAACCTCCAATTGCACATCTAGCTCAGGGGATTCTCTATTCATAGTGGCCTCCTCTCCCTCTAGCTCATTTGGCATTTGAGACATGATATAAGAAAATTTTTCTACCATCTTTCTCAAGTTACCAGGATATGGAATTTCTGTATAGAAACCATTGAAATAAGGATTGGTCCTTTTTAAGGCCTCCTCCACCTTCCTTATTTCACCATATTTTCCTAATAGCTCATCAGCCTCCCCTATTTCTACTATATTAGCAATCAAATCTTCTACAGGGATTGGCTTGCTTGGAGGTAGAATGTAACCCTTGATGGCTTTAATCTCATTTGTGATGTAGTTCTCTGGTTCATATATCCTATAAGGTTTAGTAGCAAACTTATATTGACTTAGGTATTCACTCAACTCTTCATATGCATTCTTCCCAATCTCAAAATCTCCTACCTTGAAACTTCTACAAACAAATGTGGGTTTGTGTAGAGAAGGAGGGATCATCTCTTTGTTCATTAATAAAAATTGCCAAAAGAATTCAATAATAGCTAACCTAGGGGATAAATATTTGGGCAATATGTGAGCAGGCTGTGGACATGCATATACTCTCATCAATGTGCACTCCTTAAACAAAAATATGTCCCCCTAGTTATGATCCAATTTAGTTTTTTCATCCAAAAAGGAGGGTCTAAGAAAAGTTTTCAAAACATTTGGGGCCCTAAAGAAAGTATGGTCCACCATTCTCATAATCACAGAACTGAACAAATTGAAAAATACAAATGCATTTGAATAATAATTTTTTTATCCCAAATTCAAGTCCATAATTGCACAAGTAACTCACCAAATTCATTAGAAGTTTGATCAATGAAGTCTTGGCTGATGTAACCAATGTTTTAATACAAGATTAGGTGCATCAGTAATGAGTAATGATGAAATTTGAAATCGTTCATCTCTACTTTCTTTGCATTGACAATTTGATTGTGCATGTTGTCCATGATGAATGCCACATAATCATATTCTTCATTGTGGAAGGGGTCATGTATGTCACATGCCATTAGAAATAACGAACCATATACATAGTCCTCTACACCATCACTTCCTAGAACTTTGTGCAATCCATATACAATATTCTTGAAATAATTCTTGAACCTGCTCAAGGGAAAATGATCCCCTACCTTATTTGGAATCAGCCCTACCTTTTTAACATTGTAAGAGATGTGGGGCAGCATCACATTGTTCACAAAATAGCTCTTATTCCTCCCAAATTTTCCTTGTAAATCTGCAATGTCTATGGGCACATCCATTTGTCACTCCAAACCAAAAGCTTCTATGAAAGAAGTCCTATCAAGTGTGCATAAAAAACTCTTGTTATGCATGTGGAATGTCCTTGTGATTGGATTGTAAGAATTTATTAGTGCCTTTAACAAATCCACATCAACAAATACCTCTAGGAATATTAATTTTGCCATGTTTCTATTCCATGGGTTGCAGACTAGTATGTTTTCAGTTTTGTTTTGGTAGAAATATAGAAATAGATTAAAACCATCAATCTTAGGCCATTTTGCATCCCTAACTAGGAAGTAAGGGTCTTTGAAAATATGGTCATTCACCAAAATTGCATTGGATGACCCTAGAAGAACTTTTAGCCAATCTTCTGCATGCTTGTTTGGCTTCCTAACCCTTGACTTCTTCTCTATTTTTATAGCACCCTTCTTCCTTTTTCCTTCAACTGTAACCTCTACAACAACATCACCCTCATCTTCAACCTCCACTTCTTCCTCAGGAACCTCTTCGACTTCCTTGTGAACCATTTTCTCTGCAACTTATATCTTGAACTCTTGCAATAGTAACATAGAAATCACGAAGCTATGGACACTTTTGAAATTCAAAATAGAAACACAAGCTCTTCGAAATGGAAAATATTCTGACATTCAATCAAATATTTATGGTTTAATCATGCAATCTACTAGCTTTTTTAATAAATTCTACATGCACAAGCTTTAAAACCATTCCTATAGGGTGTTAGCAAAGTATATCAACCATGTAATTCGATCCTAGTGTACTTTTTAGTTTTTAATTTTACTTGGCTATGGTGAATTTGTCCTTTCTTGGCATGACACCTCAGCCACTCCCTTTTCTAATATTGGTCTTTCATTTACACATTAATTCAAAACCTTTCAAATTTTGTAACCCCAAAGATACACTTAGCAAGCCCTTACATCTTTTCGGTGATACTTCAGAATGCTCTAAATGTAGAAGTGCTAGGGTTTCTTAAGCATTGCATTGAAATTCCTTTCACACTCTTATGCAACCCTTTATACCATAGAATCTCAAACCTTCTTATTAGATCCTTACGTGATTATACCTCAACACCCTCCTTGTACTAGCATAAAGCCTTTGTTAAAACTTTCACTTTACCCTTTATGCTCATATGCACATGTACCACCAGAGCCTCTAAAAACCTTCTTTACACTATTATGCCCATTTCAACATTCAGAGCATCATAAAACTTTACACATCCATCCTCCATTCATATGCCTAGGTCTTTACCCATGGAATCATAATGCTTTTTACTGCTCCTTTATTCTCCTTTATGCCTCTCCAGGTTACCTCATACTCATAACATCAGAAAGCTTTTATAGTTCTCATCTCGTTCTTACATTTCACTCTTCTCGTATCAACATAAAGCCTTCTTTTCATCTCCTCGTCTATCTTTTACACTTATACACTTAAACTTAACTCATAACCATGGAGATAAGGATGAAAAAACTCTTCATTCCTACAGTGACCATGCAATCGTAAGGACATAATGAGGATTTTTTTCTTTTCACTTATCAATGACCCAGATCAGATCTTAGGGAAATAGAAAAGAATATTGCCATTGCTTTTAGAGACATGCAAAATGAAGAACTTAAGTCATCTGCCATGTGAGTTGGGCCCATCTGACATGTATGATGTGTCACCATTTGATTGTTCTCATCAGGGCCCATCTAACAACTCAACAGGTCCCACACAACACACTTCTCTTTATAAAATTACTTTACAGTTAATCGCAAGTCAAAGCAATGAAGGCATGTAAACAAAATTAAACTTTACTTCACTCTTATGAGTCCCTCGTACATGTAGAACCATAAAACCACTTTATTCCTTTTCATGAGCCATCCTTTACGCCATCCCAAGAAATTATGCCTTTGCACCATTCAATGTATCGTGAGTGCATAGATTAAACCACAAGACCTCTCCACCCATCCACTCAATGGTTTACTTGTATTCCTGTAAAACCATCTAACATGGTCACTTTTAAACTTGTTATGCTCATATGCTTAACAAAACACGTATGATCGGAAATACTTTAATGCACTCCTTTTCCTCTTCTTCTTGACTTATCACCATGAAACCATAAGCTCATCTCTAAAGCAATAAAAACCTTTATGCCTCTCTACTTGATGACCAATCATATGACTAGAGGGCCCCAAAGTGGACTGCTCTGCTATTATGGAGTGCACAACCGTAACCCTATAAGACATGAAATCCTTTATGCCCTTATGTTGCTTGGTGAAGCATGGCCATGAAAACATAAGCAAGAAAGCATTTCATTCTTACGGGAAACCCTAACATCATAAGACTATAAAAGGAGGAACTTAGGTGCTTTGCAAACCCTTTAAAAATTTGAAAAATAACCTAGGTTTTCAATAGACTTAGGAAATTTTAATAACTATGTTGATGAAAAACCTTGAGAATTTAATAAAATTTAAAAAACATAGAAACCAGGGCATGACCAAGGTAACACAAAATTTGAAAATTTATAAGGAAAGAAATCCTAATCTGTAGGATACAATGACTTAAATGATTTTTTCACAAAAATTTAAGAACTTCTTTGGACTGTGAAAAATTAAACCAACACAACTAATACACTAATTCTATTATTGGACACAATGTATCATAATTAAAAGGCGATATTGTTGGATAGAAGAGATGTTGATGAAGAGCAAGGTCAAAACTAAGTTACAAAGTGTATGTAGAAGAATTGGATTAGTACTTATATTGTCATTGATGTCAAGCCTAGTGGTGAAGGGGTACCTTGTCCATTTCCATGGAATTTTGAGTAATAGTTACTATGTTTTTGAGTCATGATAGGTTAGGGTAATAGTTATTTCAATTCTTGTATTAGGTGTTCAATTCAGGTCATGTTGACCAAGGTTATGTTTTAATCAATATGGGTCAAAGTGAATCAAAGTCCATAAATATGGAAAATTCCATGTATGGCAATAGATGGAGTGTTCAAATTTCATTATAAGCTTTTGGACCTATTTAAGGTGCCAAGAGAGCATGTTAGAAAAAGTGTAAAATTTGCTATGTTGTCAAAAATGTTGCTGACAACATTTTACAACATGAAAAATCTTTGAAGATGGAAGGTCATCCATCTTGGATGAGTTCTTAGAGGAAGTTAAAGGCCATGTTACTATAAAAAAAAATACATTATCATGTAGAAAAATAGAGTTAGGAGGAGATGTGGAGAAGAAAGATGAAGAGTATGGTGCGTGAATTTGTATAATAAATTAGTCTTTTTGTGAAATTCAATTGATGTACTAGTGTTTGAATTACATCCCTTGTATATTTTCTCATATCTCATGGTTATGTTGATTCTTGATCTCCTTATATGTAGTAATGAGTTTAGATTTTCTACTGATATTATAGGTGTACATAACATCATTGGGTTATTGCTAAAGACCTCACTATTCACTATTAGATAGTAAATACTATACAATTTTAGAGTGAAGTATACATTGGTTGTATAATTCTCACTATATGGGGATTAGGTAAGATGTTAATTATTTTCTTGGTTGTCTTGATAGCTATCTCATAGGCTTGAATCATAAACAATGCTCCTTGTAAAGAGTTGACTGAGAATCATCATGTTACCTATTGTTGCATGCAAAGACAGTGAATCAACATTCTAGAAAATGTGACAGTGGCTTGGTTAGGGTTTGCATGTGTGTTGTAAGGTTTGTATACATTCATGGGATACTAAGTAAACTATTGGAAGGGTGGAATAGATGAGAAATTGGAGTTTAGGAGTCAATCATTAAATTCAACAATAAAACCCTCATTAAGACAAGGGTTTGAAGGTTTGGTTATCTCCTCAATGACTAGGAGCCTAGAAGTTAGTATTTTGAAAGGTTTTGACAAAGTAATGGTGTATTGAAATTATTTTGTTCAAGTTATTTGAAGGTTTTGAGAGTTTAAAATTGAGTGTGTTCTTTAGGCCTATTAGCCTAGATTAGGGCCTACGAGTTATATGCCTTAATGAATAATTTAGAACTTTAGATTTTGGAATTCAATAGAGTTCAGTATGGGGTATCTAAATCTCCCTTTAATGTTGGTTGAAAGATTTTTATTTCTTACCTAAATCCCAAGATAGGGCTACAAGGAAGAGCCCTCATTAGGTCAGTTTATGAGAATTTGTGTTTGGAGCCCACCAAGGTGTATAGAACCTTATGAATGTTTGAAATCACTTTATTGGTAATGAGTTAAGCCTTTGGAAGAAATTTTAGGTGTGCAGTTCTAAAAGATCATGGAGGGTGTAAGGGAGTAAAGGTGTTATGTGGTGTGAGAGATAGTTGTTTAGACTTGTTGGGATTGATGTAGAGATATTTGGAAGAGGTGAGTGTGGCATGAGGAAAATGCCAACCACCTGGTCTCTAGCCTTGGAAGAGTCTTGAGGGATTGATGGTGATTTTCTTAGTAGGTTTGGAAAAAGCCTAGTGTTAGAGTTTGTAATAAGAACAAGTAGAAAACCTCCATACTTGCATCACCTAGTAGAAAGAAGGATGCGAAATAATATAGTCAATCAAGAAAGACATATTACTAATTCATGTAAGTTGCAATCATATAAAAGATTTGGTATTGGATAGAGAAGTGAAAGGTAAAGAAAGAAGATAAGACATAGAAGTGATGTCAAGTACGTGAACTTAATTGGGAAAGTGATGAATCTATCTATTATAGTACATTTTATTATTATTATTTTACATGATTTTATGAAGTGTTGAATGATGTTTACACAAGTTAATTTGGTTGGTAAAAGAAGGAATAAATTTGTAGAATAAAAAGATAAATAATTAGTGACTTATACGGAACCAAATATTTTGGTTAGTGAATAAAGAGGATGAAAGGTAAAGTAAGTTAGAATAATATTAATTGAGTAGGAGGAAGGACCATCGAGAAGACTTAGTGTTAATATAGAACAATATTAACTGAGTATGAAGAAGATTAGTGAAGGAAGAAATAAAGTTCAATAAAGGAAGAATATCTTGTGAAAGATCAAGTAAAAGATGACATCAAGAAAATATATGGACTATTCTAGAAGATTCCAAGATGGATGAAGAAAGTTAGTGAGATCAACAGCTAGAATAATTTAGAAAAGATTTGAAGTGTGTTTTGTGACCCAAGGGGAAGCACAAATTTCAAGGTTAAAATGTTATCTTAAGTGTCTAGATAGAACATCTATGAGATAGAAGAGATTAATAGCCAATGATGATTAAGAGGAAAAATATGATGAATGAGATAGAGAGGCAAAAAAATTCTATTTAAGAAAGAGATAATAAGGTAAATGTAATTGGTTGAGTTATTGATAAGGTGGCCATAAAGTTGCTGAGTGAATTGATTATGCAAGCAGACATGAAGTGTAAAGTGAGGTGAAGTAAATTATTGATGTGATGGCTAGTCAGTAAGTAAAGATTTAAGTAGAATGGAGATCTAAACAAGAAAAGTGAGCTATATATTTATGAGAACATTTAATTATTACTATCTAACCATTGTAGTAGAAAAAATATTAACCAAGTGAACTTAATAGTCTTTTTATTTGTAAATCATTATTTTAAGGTGATATTTCATTGAATGTTTGTAAGTCCTTTAGAGGGGCCACTCACTAAAGGGTGACAAGTTCAAGATAATATTTGATGAACATCTCCTAATAGGGTCAGACCTAACAAGTATGTTTGTAGCCTTTGATAGGATTCAATCTTAACTAAGGTCACTTCAAAAGAATGTAACATTTCTAGGTGACTAGTCCTTGCTGGTTTTTAGCTTGATTGAATTTGAACATTAACAATTATGATGTTAATGTTCTCATGGATGTTTTGCATGCTATTTTATTTTACATGTTAAATTTTTTATTATTTCTGTAAGTTGGTTATGAAGTTGATACTCAGTATATGAAGTGGAAATCTATTTGATCCATAAGATTTAATAAGTTTACCTATTTACCAAGTTGATATAATAATAAGTTAGAGTTGGCATAAGTGTGATGAATTGTGTGAAGTGCCCAAGGATAGCTGATTTACCCCCACTATTATCTAATAATTGGTATCAGAGCCTCAATTCTTGAAGAATTTTTTTGGAAGACTTAAGATATAATAGAGAGGTACCAAATATGAACAAGGAGAGCTTTCCATCATGGAAAAGAAGAATGAGAATTTACTTATCTAGAATTGGAGAGTATGTATTGTATGACTTGGAAAATCTGTACACACTGCCACCCTGGTCCTATCACAGTTGTGTAGATAAGAGAAAAACAAGAACACAAATATTTAATGATAGATATTGCTTCTTCCTTGAATGATTTTGAATTTAATGATATCAAATATTGTGTTACTGCTAAGGAAATGTGAGAAAAAATGATACTTGTACATGGAGGAGATTAGAATGTTCTAAGGGAAAAGGCTAAAAGTTTGAGAGGAAAGTTTGATGATATGATAATTAAAGAAGTAAGAACATTGTGCAATACAACAACTGAATCAGGGAAATGGTTAATGCTATCAGAGGATCCAGAGGAGTCATAAGTGATGAAGTTGTGGTAAGAAAATCTCCTAGAAGTCTTTTACCTATCTTTGCTACTAGAATTTCTTTTATTCAAGAGTTTAGATCTATACCTAGAAATGATATTACTCTCGATGCTTTGGTTAGTAGGTTGACTTCTTTTGTGCTAAATAATTTTGATAACTATTATTTACCTAAGATTGGATCTGCATTCAAGTCAACCCTAACTATAGGAAGTTCAAGGAAAGAGAAAATAATTTATCATTGTAAAAATTATTGTGATTAGGGACCAGATAATAATGATCAAGATGAGATTGAATAAATGCTTGCTAAGATGCTACCAAGAGACAAATGAAATTATAAAGGAAAACTACCTTTGATTTGTTTTAAATGTAACAAGGCTTGTCATATTGCAACCATATTTCATGATAGGAACATTGATGAAAGGAGTGATAAAAGAGAGAATAAATATCTAGGAAATAGAGATTAAAAAGACAAAGGAACAAAGAATTTTTACTTGTCTTAGGAGGAAGACAACAACTATGAAACTGCTGATCAAGAACACAGTGAGCAAGTTGTATACATTGCAATGAAGGAAAATTTTGAAGAAGGATAAAGGTGTGAAGTAAAATATGTGCTCATTTCTCAAGTAAGTAAAATGATACATGCATTATTGATAGTGGTTGTACACTTGACATGATCAGTGATATTGGAAAATTCAAAAATCTAGAGCATTTTAATGGAGGATTTGTTAAACTTGGAAATTATGTATGAAAGGAAATGGTTATATAATGTTGAATGAGAAGATTAACTACTATGATGCATATTAGCCACAAGGAGTAAAGTATAATCTATTGATTGTGTGGCACAATTGAAGAACGTAGGTCATTGACTAGAGTTTTAGAATTAAAAGTTGAATATATATGATGATACTCTAAATCTAATTGGTACTAGTGAAAAATCAAGAGGTAACTATTATAATTGGATTCTGTTGAAAACAAATATTTTATTGCAAGGATTGAAGATGTTTGGTTAATGTACATGAGGTTATTTCATGTAAATTTTGAGAACATAATCAAGGCTAGTAGAAATAAAATAGTGACAAGTTTACTGAGCTTAAGAAAACTTGATAAAGTAATGTGTAAGAAATGCCAAATTGGGAAAATGAAAAAGTCCAGTTTTAAAAGATAGTCTTACTTTTATAATGATGTATTGGAATTGGTTCATATTGATCTATGTGGTCCTATGAAAGTTCAAAGCTTCAATGGTGATAGATATTTTATCTTATTTGCTGATGATTTCTAAAGAATAATGTGTGTTATGTTTCTAAAAGAAAGTGTTATGAATTCCAAATGTTCAAATGGTATAAAGGGAGAGTTGAGAAAGAAATAGGTAAGAAATTAGAATGTTTAAGATCTCACAGAGGAGACAAGTTCACATCTGATGAGTTTATGTAATGAGAATGGAATTAAGAGACAACTGTCTACACCAAGGACACCACAAAAAAATGGTATAGCTAAAAGAAGGAATAGGTCCATTCTTGATTGTGAAAGAAAAATATTTATTGAGAAGGAGGTTGCATAGATATAATGGAGAGAGACAATTAGAACTATTGTTTACACACTAGACCAAGTACATTTGAAGGAAGGTATGGGTATACACCAAATGTGATTTATTTAAAAATATTTGGAAATAGGTGCTATATTTTGAAGGATGCTAAAAATGAGAAATTTGATTATAAAGGTGATGAACATATATTCCTAGGTTATTCCACTAGAAGAAATGCTTATAAATTTTTGAACAAGTCTACTAACAAAATGATTGAAACTGCAAATGTGAGAATTAATGAGTTTTAAGAATAGAATAATAAACTAGAAAGAAAGAAAGAACCTAAAGTGATGCAAGGAGGGTTGAAAAGTAAGGTCTAGAGGCACACCTATCTATTCAATTACCTTGCCGAGTAAACACAATGAAAGAAAACAACATAAAGGGAAACACCAATAAGAGAAGAAATAATAGATACTTTCTTGATTCATCAAATTATTATCGCACATGCCTGAATGTGAGGACTTTTAGGTTACTACCACCAAGATATACAAAATTCTAGACTTAGAATTTTCATAGGTCCTTAATTTAGACTTCTAGCTCTTCTATGTCTATCTCCCATCTATACTCTCTAATTGATACCTAACCTAAAATAAAAACCCCATATTTATGCTTGTCAAAATGGCTTACATAAAATTCTAGATCTTTACATAATAGAAGGCCAACCTTAAAATGGCTTACATGCATCCCAAGACAAGATCCTAACTTTAAATTCATGATCCAAATTAATTACATAAGTCGTCTCAAACTAAGAACCAATCAAAGACAAAATTGGTCAAAGAAGGAACTGAGCATCAACAAATATCAAGTTCAATCACCACATGAAGGAACACTCATCCACCAAAGAACTAAGTTGATAATAGGCAACTCAACCAACACTAAAAAAATTGACAAAATCTGAAGCTTGACAACCACCAGAACTCAACATTAACTGTCAGAATGAACAAAGATGAGAAAGATAACAAGGAAACCCAGGATGCTCCTACATGAGACAGCCAAGGTAGAAAGAAATGATTCTCCTGAATCATTGAGATGTTACAAATTGAGTTGAATCTAACTTAGATTGAGAAATCCATGTAGCATCTTCAACTATTTTGTTCTTCCACTTCACCAAGTATGAATAGTTATCTTTTCCTCTTGTGCTTTTACCAACTCTCTAATCCAATATCTATTCAACCTCTTCAATCTACTTCTTATGATAATAATTTGGTACAATAATTTCATCATCTAACTCATGATACTTATGAAAATTAGAAACATTGAATATAGGAGATATATCCATGTCATCAGGTAACTCAACTTCATAAGCATTACCAATGTCAAACTTCCTCAAAACCCTACAAGGACCAAACTTCTTCATATTCAACTTACTGTATGTTCCAATAGGAAATCCACCTTTCTTCAAATGGAGCATCACCTTATCACCAACTTCAAAAATATGATGTCTCCTAGACTTATCAACATTCTCCCTATACATTTGATTACTTTGTTCCAACTTAAACTTAACTTCCTCATGCAAATACTTCATAAAATCATAAAATAATTCATCTTCAATACTTATCCTCTCTTCAACAACAATATCCCTCAAATCTAATGCTCCTCTAGGCTACATTCCAATAACAATCTCAAAAGGTGTTTTCCTTGTACTTCTATTCATAGAATTATTAAATGAAAACTTAACTTGTGACAATACCATATCACAATTACTCAACTTATCTCCAACTAAAAATCTCAAAAAATTACCCACGCTTCTATTCACAAAATCTATACATCTATCTATGGATGGAATGTAGAACTAAAATTCAACTCATTATCCATCTTCTTCCACAAATTCCTCCAAAAATAACCAACAAACTTGTTCTCTTTGTTAGAGATAATACTTCTTAGTAATCCTTGAAATCTAACAATCTCTTTAAAGAAAATTTGAGAAACATGCACATCATCTGATGTCTTCTTACATGGTATGAAAATTGTGATTTTAGAAAATCTATTCACAACAAAAAATATGGAATCATAACCTCTTGTTGTCTTAGGTAATACAAGAACAAAATCCATACTGATGTCACTCCAAGGTTTCTCATGAATAGAAATATGAGTATACAATCCAATATTCTGACTTACTCCTTTTTCAACTTGATAAATTCCACAACTCCCAACAAAATTCTAAACATCCTTATACATCTGTGGCCAATAATTTTTATCCTTAAGAAAACTTAATGTCTTATCAATTCAAAAATGTCCAGCCAATCCACCCCAATATTTTTCCTTAATCAAATTAACTCTCATAGAATTTCATGGTATACACAAGTGATTTCCTTTTAAAAAAATGCATTCTTGGATGAAATAATAATCATACTTACTCGGTTGACTTGATAGATTTGGTGCTTTGCACTCTCTACATGCCTCAGAAAAATTAGGGCCAATATCATAGAACTCCTTCATCTCATCAAAACCAAGAACTACAACCTTTATCTTGGTCAACAAAGAACATCTTCTACTTAATACATCTACAACTTAGTTAGTAACTCTACTCTTATGCTTTATCACAGATGTGAAACTCTGCAAATATTTAACCCACTTCATATGTCTTTGGTTCAATTTATGTTGGCTTCCCAAATATTGTAAATTTTTATAATTAGTATATAACACAAGCTCCTAAGGAATAAAATAACGTCTCCACTTCTTTAAGGCTTGAACAATAGCATAAAACTCTTGATCACACACATAATATTTCCTTTTAGTATTATTCAAATTCTCACTAGAGAAAGAAACAAGTTTACCTTCTTGACACAACATAGCTCATATTGCACTACCACTTGCATCACATTCAACTTGAAATACCTTATTAAAATCAGGCAAAGCTTAGACTAGTAACTCAACAACCTTTTATCATCAATTTTCTACTCATATCTACCCTTATATTGCACAAAATTATCAAATCTACCACCTTCTCCATAAGATCTACCTCTACCTCTATGGAATCTACCACCTCTACCTCTTTATCTTTGTTCATGCTTCTTTGTCAAGATGTTCTCAAATTTCAAGGCTTATTGATATGCTTCTTCCACACTTTCCAATTTCACAAAAAAATTCTCATCTTGAATTCTAGATCTCAATCCATTAAGGTACCTTGCAACTTTATCAACCTCATCATCCACATGTCTAGATCTATAGACAATCTATAAAATTCCTCAGTATACTCCTTCACAATCATGTCCTTTTGTCTCAATTTTTCCATCTTTCTCAACATGCTAACTTAGTAATCATCAAGAAGGAACTTCTTCTTCACCTTGTTCACCATTTTCATCCAGGTCCTAATCTTCTATTTTTATCTTCTTTTTCTATACATTTTTTAATTCTCCCACTATAATGAGGTATGACATTTCAATTTAGTGACTAAAATTTTCACCTTCCTATTATTGGGAGTGCCTTCAAACTCAAAGAACTTCTCTATATCAAAGATCTAATCCAACACAACATTGGTGCCCAATTTTCCATCATAAGGGACAACTTCCACAAAAGGCTTTGAATATGCCCTAGATAACACTCTCAATAATATTTCCTCATCTTGATCCTTTTTAGGTTTTGGATTAGGGTTTGGTATCATTGCTTCATCATCACTCACATCATCTAGATGTGTTCATCTCCTCTAGGTTGTCTCCACATCATCTAATATAGTTGTAATTTGTCTCAACATGTCAATAATAGCAGTGTCAATATTTTATCTACCTTGAACCATCTTGAAAAATAGGTTCTTACAAAATCATAACCCTCTATAGGTTATAAGTCAAATTCATAGATCTACAACCCTAAAACCAAATCCAATTTAGGTTTCTCCACAATCCAATCTCCTCAAGGATGAACCTCAATCTTTGATACCATTTGATGCAAGGAAGGTTGAAAAGCTAGTGCAAGAGGCACACCTATCTACTCAATCACATTGCTGAGTAAACATAATGGAAGAAAACAATATAGAGAACAACACCAATGAGAGAAGAAAAATCAAACATTTATTTATTAATCAAATTATCAGCATACATGCCTAGTTCTGAGGCCTTTCAAGTTATGATTGATAAGATTTACAAAATTATGGACTTCAAATTTTCATAGGTCCTTAATCCAGACTCCCAACTCTTCTACTTCACTCTCTCATCTATACTCTCTAATTGATACCTAACCTAAACCAAAACACCCCTATTTATGCTTGCCAAAATGACTTACAAAAGATTCTAGTTCTTAACATAATAGAAGGTTGACCTTAAAATGGTCTACACACATCACAAGACAAGATCCTAACATTAAATTTATGATCCAAATTAATTACTTAAGTCATATCAAACTAAGAACCAAACATAGACAAACTCAGTCAAAGAAGGAACTGAGCATTAAAAAATATCAAGCTCACTTAGCATGTGAAGAGCCAATCAAACATTGAAGAATTTGGTCAATACTAGGAAACTCAACCAAGACTAAACAACTCAACAACAACTATAGCTCAAAAATCACTAGAACTTAACATTAACTTGTAGAATGAACAAAGATTATAAGAGGTTTTTCTATATACAAGAAGATGCACCAAGTACACTACCCAAGAAATAGCCAGAAGTTACTAAGTGATGACAAATAATACTCGTGAAAAAATAAATTACAATTGAGCAATCTATTATGCCATCACCAAGTGGAGAAAATATCGGTGAATAAAGATTTGAGCCTATTTCAGAAAAATATGTTAGAAGGAACCATTCATCGAACTAGATAATTGAATACAAGGATGTTGAAGTGATGACATCAAGTAAGTTGAGAGATAATACATGCTTGATTTATGAATTTGATCCTAGAAAAAATAAAGATTCACTTGAAAATGAAGATTCAATCAAAGCTATGAATGAAGAGATTACAAAAAATTAAGAAGAACAACACATGGACATTGGTACTTAGACCCAAAAAAAGAATGTAATTGGTACTAAATGGATTTTAAAAAATAAGTCGAATGAAAATGGAGAAGTAACAAGGAACAATTCTAGACTAGTCTACAAGGGATATGCACAAGAAGAAGGGATTGATATGGTGAGACATTTTCCCCTATTTCCATACTAGGAGTAAGTATATTACTTGCATATGTTTCTTTTAAGAGATTCAAAGTTTATCAGATGGATATCAATTCTACATTTCTAAATGAAAAACTAGAAGAATAAGTCTGCAATGAATAGACTGAAGGTTTTGTGTATTGGAATTACAAATGGGAAACATACACTTTTGAGAGGGGGAGGGGGGCTGAATCAAAAGCTCAAACTCCAACACTTAAAAATCTTGTACTATTCATTAGATGCATGTAATAAACTGAAATGAAATGTAAAGAAAATGCATCAAAATATAAGCATACACACACTTGACATCTAATATGATTACCCAAAAACCCTCCAAATGAGAAGGTAAAACTGGGGTGGGGATAACACCCACAATTTTTCACTATTGCAAAAATATAGTGTCACCTATTAAGGTTACAATAAGTTGACCATAAAAAATTATTTTCCCTATGAAAGGCCTACCCTATTAAAGGCTTACAAGAGACTATTAAATCTCACCCTGTTAAAGGGTTTTAACACCCTGTTAGAAGTGTGTCTGGTTAAAGGACTTTAGAACATTCACTTAGAATGTCACCTTGTTAAAGGATTTTACAATGACTGTTAAATCAACCTTAGTCCAAAAGATTTCACTCTACTGATACAATTGTTAGAAAGTAATAGTAGAATGTTTGATTCGATGACTTACAACTTTAACTTGCTAGTTTCAAATCACCATTATGTCCTTTTGAACCCTTTCTAATTTGATTTTCCAATGCTGAGTCTTTGATCATCTATTTTGTAAACCGATTCTACAATTCTTTTGCTCTACTAAGTCACCTTGAATTCTTTCTAATCAATTTACCCTTTCTCTTCCTTCTACTCTTTGCTCACATGCATACATACTAAATTATGGGGCTTCATCTTCCTTAAAAAGACTTTGGTTGCTTAGGGGTAGGTATGAATCTATGGCTGCCATTCATTCATTTTTCCACTTAATCCCTTCTAATTTTTTGATTGGTTGCATGTTGATTGCATAGGTAATCCAAATAGATTCATCCTTATCTTCAAATCTTTGAGATTTATCCATAAGTCAACATAAAAATGGTTCACATAGTTGTTTGTGCCATTACAAACAACTAGATCTAATCTGTGTTACTTTGCACTTGATAATACTGGTGCTTGGCACATACTATAGTTCTATTTCTAGCTTGGCACTTGAATTTCTTGGCATCAACTACTTACTCGACACTTGAATCACTTGGCATGGTCTATCTACTTGGCATTTGAGTGACTCGGCACATGAGTGACTTGGCACTCATTTCAACTCAACATCTATAATGTTGTACTCAGCATGTATTACCAGCTTGACATGAATTTAGTAAATATCTTAAGCATGTTGACACACAATTGTCAAAACCAATCTGAGATCAACAATCTCCCCCTTTGACATGAGTGTCAAAAAAATTTAACTGTATATAATAGATCTAATCTCCTCAAGTATAATACATTCACAACATGACATATACAACAAACTTCAAAAAATTTCAAAATTTTGTAATAGACTTATATACCTCAAAATTTTGTAACTCCCCCTAAGTTAATGTTCCTATTATGTATCCAAAATCTATTCTCCATAGATTTTTCTTTTGTTGATATTCTTTGGCTTCAAAAATATTGATACTCTTTATCTAATATATACTTTTTTTTTGCTCTTTTGCTATTATTTTCTCCCCCTTTTTGTGTGCTCTCCCCTTTTGGTTTATCACCCTATTTTGTGAAAGGGTCTATATAGTGATTGTGTATTTGTCCAAAAAGTTCTTATGGACTTCCATTATAATCTCTAGAGTAGCATCCTAGTTGTCTAATGCAACATCTAATGATTTTATTTGGATGATTATCTCCATTGCAAGGTGAGTTAGTCCATCTAATGTTGAAAGATTTGGATCTTTCTTCATCAATGTCTCTGCATAGCCTAGTTCCTTGTGGAGTATCTTCATATAGGGGGTAAGGGAGGCTTGAATGTTAGTCAACTTGGCTCTTATATTAGCCTCTTCAGATGTTAACATAGCTAATTGACTTTGTGTTTGAAGAAATGAATGGAAATGCTTCTCACTTTAAGCTAGATCCTTGGGTAATTGCATACCTAATAGTTTCAAATTGTTCTTTAGACTCAGAATTTTATGGCATATTTCTTGTGTGAAGAGTGTGGGATCACACAATTTTGTGTATAATGAGAATATGTTCTCAAGTACCTTCTTCACTTCCTCAATTTTTGTGGCCAATTTAACTTGTGAGAGTGCTATATCACCTGATATTTTCTCAGTTATTTTCCCTTGGAATTTTCTTTTAGACCATTCCATAAGTTTGACATTGACTTCCTAGTCTTCATTATTCACTTGTTCCACAATTTTTGATAATTGTTCTAATATTGGATTACATTCATCAGGTGTTTGCAACCTAAAAGAATCTAAAAAGACATCTTTAATATCTTGTAATTCTTTCCTTTGTTCATACTCTTTTCTAAGTATTTCATGTTGTTTCTTCTTTTCTAAGGCTTCTTGCATTATGCCTATTTTCTCTAGTGTCACGGTTACATAGTCATATTTTGGTATCAGTATTTCTTCATCTAAAATTGCATCTCCATAGTGAAATACCTTGGCAATGTTGGATGAGATGGAGCTTGGTGCTAAAATCTAAAGTGGTATTGCAACAGTGCTCAATCTTTGAAGGACTTTTGTTGAAGTGCCAAATGTTGGTAAATTTACCAATGTTTGTATGACTTCTTTCTCCTTCTCCTTTGGTATGGCCTTTTCTTCATTTTTGTCTTGATTAATCATTAATATCTGACCTACTCCTTGTGTTTGTGTATTAGGTACATATACCTCTATATGTCTTGTTTGTGCTCTTGGATCCTTCTCTTCTTAAGAAGTTTGAGTTTATTGTTCAACCATGTCAAATTTTATAGTAGTGTCAACCTTTGTAGATGTATCATCTAATGTTTGCACTAGAGGTTGAGCTTTAGTAGTTGAAGGGATGGTAGAAAGTGGTTCTTGTGGATTCACCTCATCCCTTGTTATATTATCTACTACCTTCTGGAGCTCTTCAACGTTGACCAATACAGGAATCTCACACAATCTGGTTCAAAGCGTAGACTGGTCAAGGATTTTCTTTAGATCCTCTATAGTTAATGGATTAATGTTATGAGGTGAGTTATCAAGAAAATCCTTTACTATTATGGTTTCTATAGGTGTGCTTATATCATTTAGAGGGCTCATGGCTAGCATTTGTGTATCTTCCACATTCTATTCTTCTTGTTGCATTTCAGTTGTGGCCATTTCATATTTCTTCTTTTGTGTCTCCTCCACATTAGTATCTTCTTTTTCTTTTTCTTTTTAATCTTCCTTTTCTTCCTCTCATTCTCCATTATTTCTTCCCCTAAAGGGACCCTCTTCTCTTGCTTTGATATTTGTTAACCCATATATCAATTTCCACATTTGAGTGGACTTCTTTACAACATCTTCAATGTTGTTCGTGAGTATACTAAATGCCCTGTATTTGGGTGCAAATCTACTACTATACTTCTTATTTGCCTTGATAATTTGCCCCTTTGTTAGGTTAGGAATCACTTGGGCTAGGATTGATTCCCTTATTTTCTTTTCAAGGTTTAAGCAATAATGCCACTTATTTTCTACAAGGGTGTATAGCTCCTTGGGTATTGTGTTGTCTAATTCAAGTGGAGTATCCTTGAACTTAGACATCATGGCATACATTGACTCTTCTACCTTGTTTTGCTCTTCTCTAGAAAGTTTTCCAAAATCAATGTTCTTTAATCCTATCATATCTACATTATCTTTAATATTCTCACAAATATTCTCAAGATCAAATTTAGGTACATGACTTACCACCTAAACTGACTTGTATCTTCTGATTCTATCTTTTCATCATCTATTTTAGGTTGTGCACTTTCTCCTTTGTTTCTTATGCACTAGGTCCTTCTATTTAGTTGCTTTTGTTTTCTTCTTTGCCTGCTCTTTTGCCTTTTGAGTAGTGGCCCTTGTACTAACCCTTGTTATTGGGGCAATTATCTTTGTTGTGCTTAGCTGTGTAGCCCTCTTTTCCTTTGGTTTGGCTATAGGTTGTACTTTAGCCTTCCTCTTTTTAGGTTTTGGCTTTACTGGTACTTCCTTGGCTTCTTCTTCCTCTGCACCTTCTTCTTCTTGGTCTTCACCCATGGCTTGGGTTAAAGCTAAAGGTTCTTGACCTTGCATTTCTTCTTCCTCTTCATCTTCTTCATCATCACTTGCACCTTTTCAAAACTTGGCCTTTAGTTTCCTTACCATTTTGTCCTTCTTTTTCAAAGTAGAGCCTGTCTTCAGTTCCATCTCAACCTTTGACTTCACAACATCATACTTACCAAATATTTTGGTTGATTTGTTAATTTCTTCAGCAAGGAGTGCTTAGCCATCTAATCCTAGATACTAAAACTTGGATGTAAGTGCAATCAATATCTACAATGAAACAAATGTCATTGTAGTATTGCTCAACTAGGGAAATAGGAATCCTTAACCTCTACTTCATAGACTTCTTAAAGTCTTCAAAATAGCTTTTCATAATTGACTCAACATTGTCTCCCATTTGCTCAATATATTCATTAATTTGAACAACAACTGACCTATTTGTCTTTCATCCTACTTTACCAAAAGATGGGAACTCATTTTGTACATAAAAAAACATACATACAAGTATTGATCCAAACTTGCATTGAGCACTCTTTGACCTTCTAATAGCTCCAAGATTTTCATTTATTTGTTGAAGTTGAAGTTCTGCAAGATCATAGGTTTGATCTTTCTTAACAATCTTGTATCCAACATCCAATGCTATGTAGTGCATACTATTTAACCTGCATGATTGATAGAGTTTGTGGGAAATAACTCTAACAGTGAAATCAAGCAAAGGGTCTATAATGGTGTCAATGGTCATACCATGCTTGTTCCACTTTGCACCTATATTGTTCTCTCTTGCCTCTTTGGAATTGCTTCTTAATGTCTTGGGTTGCTATAGGGTTGGATAACCAGTAACCCTATAAAAAATTCTCTTTGAAATTTTAATGGATCCACCCTCTAACCATAGACATCCATCATGTATTTTGCTCAAAACTATTTTAATCCACTCAATTTTGAAAACTGTGGGAAAATCCAGGGCACTAGTCAAACCCTTTCTCTCCACAATCTTGAATTCCTCCTTTAGGACTCTATTTTCACTCAAATTTTTCATACACCTATCTTATTTCCATGTCTCCAATGGCTCCTACTTTGCAGTTGTAGCATTTCCTCACATCTTGAACCATTATAACCTTAGGTGGGATCATAGGTAATGCTGTAGCTAGGTCATTTTTATAGGAAACTTCTGGTATAGCTTTGAAATCTAGTTGTTTAACCTCATTTCTAACTAATTGAACTTCTACACCATACCATAAAACTAGGGTTTAACAAGTGTAAAACTACATAGCTTGGCTGATGAAGAATACCTCTAAAATCAATGAACTGGTGCTTGATCTTTGCTATAATCCATGCAAATGCTTCAAATTGGTTTTTAGATCACTTCTTTGCTCTACTCATTCTTTCTTTGAGTTTGTAATGACAAAAAAATAGGTAAAAATCAACCATATACCTTTCAAAACTTTGCAATTAATGCTTAGTTATGTATAACTATAAAACTCAGCTTCAATGTGATTTCTATTTCACTTAGTATCCATTGATTTTCCTCCACTTGACGGTTATTGCTAACTCAGCTCCAACTAACTTTGATTATCAGCTCAACACTAACTAGCATTTTACTTGGCATCTAAAGTGGACCTTTCATACTTGGTAGAAACATGAGAACTTGAAGATTTGGCCTTGGACATTCCTCATTATCTTGCATCTTTGTTCATGCTAATCTATCTTTTTCAGAACTAATATTTCTTGGAACTAATGTATGATAAAACATTTTAAATATCAGTCCCACATACCTCCTTTTGATTAGTTTGATGAAGTGTGACCACTTGACCCATTGGGTGAAGTGATCCCTTCTCCATTTTATGTACTCCTAGCATCTTTCTTCTTCCATGTGTTTTTCATTTTTTTCCTGATGTGCTCAACATTTGTCTTGCCTTTACCTTTGTCAAATTTAGAACTTGGTGCCTTGGACCTAGTTGGACAATGGTTGCTGATGTGACTAGTCTTTTGACAGCTAAAACATGTGGTTTGACTCAACCATCTAATGTAGTTACCACTAAAGCATGTTCTTATGCAATTATCAAGAATATATCCATATTCCTGACAATAGTGACAGTTGTATCTTGTATTGTAATCATAGTTATAGGATTTTTCATAGCTTCTTACCTTTGTTGGCTTGCTTGATGACCATGTGGACTTGGATCTACATTCAAAGTCTCTGTGTCTATACTTCTGACAATTATAGTAGTGTTCTTCAAATTTTGATGCATGCATGGTTCAGGTTCTGCATTCATGTGCCTAATGACCTTGTTTGTTGCACTTGTGACAATGAGTCATGTTCTTTGTCTTAGCATTCTAACTTGCATTCTAACTAATGCAAACATTAGCTATATGTCCTTTCTCAATACATTGATGACAAGTATGTTTAGAGTTCTTACCTTTATTATTCCTTTCCTTAGTAGCTTTGAATGATTCTCCTTCTTCAGTGCTTATGTAGCTCAATCCTAATGCATCTGTACTAGATCTAGGAGATTTTAGTAGTTACTTAAAGTACTTTATGGCTTCATTTGGCTTGTTGAAACTTTCAAAAAATTCCTTTTCTCTTTTTATGTCATTCTGCAACTATTCATTCTACAGCTTCAAAGTGGTTATTTCAATGTCCTTGACATTCAACTCATGATGAGCATTCATCATTTGCCTTAAGGTGTCCAATTGCATGTTTGAGATCTTGGATAGCTCTACTGACTTTTCCTCCAATCTGTTTGCCAAAATTCTTTTTTCTTCTCAATCATGGCCTTGTCTTCTATAGCTTTCTTCTTTTGTTCAGTCACCTCACACAGTAGTATAGCTTGTGATTCTTGCTCTAGCTTGATATTTCTGATCTCTTTAGCTTGTGCCTTATTCTTTTCCATCAGATCTATGATTGCTACATCAAATTCACTAGAGTTACCATCTTCAAATAACTTTGTGTTGTCAATCTCTTTTTATTGTGTGTTATTTTCTACTATAGCAATCTCTTTCCTTCTCTTCAAGGAACTCTTCAAAGAATCTCTGGCTTTATTTAGTTGATGTAGTATGAGATGTATCTTAATCTCCTAGTTTTCAATGGTCTTTCCCAACTTGTAGACTTCCATTTCAAGATCTTTTCTCCAAGCTATTAAGCTTCTCCTTCTGATAACTTAGCTCTGATACTAGTTGTTGGAATTACAAATGGAAAACATACACTTCTAAGAGGGGGGGGGGGGGGTGGTGAATTAGAACTTCAAACTTCACCACTTAAAACTCTTATACCATTCATTAGATGCATGTAATAAACTAAAATTAAATGTAAAGAAAATACATCAAAACATATAAGCATACATACACTTGACATTTGATATGATTACCCAAAACCCCTCCAAATGAGAAGGTAAAACTAGGGTGGAGATGACACCCATAATTCTTCACTACTGCAAAAAATAATGTATCACCTATTAAGGTTACAATAATTGACCATAAAACATGATCTACCTTATGAAAGGCCTACCTTGTTAAAGGCTTACAAGAGACTATTAAATCTCACCCTGTTAAAGGATTTTAACACCTTGTTAGTAGTGTGCCTAGTTAAAGGAATTTAGAAAATTCACTTGGAATGTCACCCTGTTAAATAATTTTATAGTGACTATTAAGTCAACCTTATTCCAAAGGATTTCACTCTATTGATATAGTTGTTAGAAAGTAACAATAGAATGTTTGATCTGATGACTTATAACTTTAACTTGCTAGTTTTAGATCACCATTCTATCCTTTTAAATCCTTTCTAATCTGATTTGCCAATGCTGAGTCTTTGAAAACTGATTCGGCAATTCTTTCACTCTGCTAAGTCACCTTGAATGCTTTATAATCAATTCACCCCTTCTCTTCCTTCTACTTTTCACTCGCATGCATACATACAGAATTATGGGGCTTTGTCTTCCTTAAAAATAATTTGGTGGCTTTGGGTTAGGTATGAATCTATGGTTAAGATTCATTCATTTTTCCACTTAATCCCTTCAAATTTTCTAATTGGTTGCATGTTTATTGCATTGGGAATCCAAATAGATTTGTCCTTATCTCCAAAGCTTTGAGATTTATCCATAAGTTAGCATAAAAATAGTTTACATAGTTGTTTGTGCCATTGCAAACAACTAGATCTAATCTGTATTACTTGAAACTTTATAATATTGATGCTTGGCACATACTATAGTTCTATTTTTGGCTTGATACTGAATTGCTTGGCATCAACTAATTAGTCGACACTTGAATCAGTTGGCATGGTCTATCTACTCGGCACATGATTGACTCAACACTCATTTCAACTAAGCATGTATTACTAGCTTGGCATGAACTTAGTAAATATCTTAAGTGTGTTGACACTCAATTGTCAAAACCAATTTGAGATCAACATTATAGACTCAAGACAGAAGAACTGATGCAAGAGCATCTAGTGGTGTAAGGGAAATCCTCTATCACCTAAAAATAATCTTAGTGTTAGTTTTTATTTAAAGTGTTTTCATTTCTAGATATCCATTTGGGTCAAATAAAGAGTTTTTTGGGTTAGAGTTTTTGAGCACCTTGGGATACGTACCAATGTAGAAAATAGGTTATTTTATAATTGAGCCATAATTATAATGAGTTAAAGGGTGTAATTTGGAGGGATGACTATACCTATCATTTAAAGCATTCCAAAAAAAAAAAGGTCAAAAGGCTTTACCATTTGAAAGTTATTATAGTTTTAAGTTGCCTAGAGACCTGCTAAGAGCACTTCGAAGTCATATTTAAGGCACTAAAAAGCCTTGTATAGGCTTGAAAATGGGTGATGAGTCAAGCTTATCCATAGGGCCATAGAGTGCTTGGAGATCTTTTCAAAAATGTAAACGATTCATCAATCAGAGTCTCAAATCAAAAGTTATGCCTCCCAGAAGTTGGACTACCATTTTTGGATTCTTCTAATTTTACACCAACTTCTGAAGTGTTTTCTAGAACCTTCTATTTTTGTGGTAGATGTCAAATGGAATATTCTAAAATTTATTCCTAACCCTAAACCTCATTCAAGTTACTTAAGGTTACTTTTGGCATTGTAAAGGCAGTTTTTGGTGGAGTTTGGGAGAAGGTACTGTGAGAAGGGTTTTCTCCATAATCTGATAACATTGTAAGCCCATAAGGCATGTCATGGAGTCTTTTTTTTTTTGTACTGAATGTAATGGCACATCAATTTTGATAATAATATTTCCTCTTTGTTTTTTTGTTCATTTTTTGTCTTGGATTGTGCTCTCATCAAGTGGTATCAAAGCAAGGTTTTCCTGAGTGTGTAGACAAAGCCTCGACTATGAGGTAGTTTGCACCATGGCTGTGTGGTTGTGGGTTTTGATACAAGAAGATACCTCCATGAAGGGAGCATGGTGTAAGGGTCAAAGTTGTTACTCCTGAGGTTAGAGCCCTGTAGAGACAAGTCTAGGCATTATAGGTGTAAATTTGTAGAGGGGTGAATGTTGCCGTAGGCGATGAAAGTGAGGAAGAAAATGAAGAAGAAGGAAATATTGGGTAGAAAGGAGAAGGAGATAGAGAATTCCTAAACTAGGTAGAGTAGAGGCTTTTTAGGGCCATTTCCAAGCTTGGAAAAAGACCTAAAATTGACATCGACATCTTTTTGGGAAATCTAAACCTGGATGAGTTGATCGATTGGATCAATGAGATGGAGGAATATTTTGAGTATGAAAGGTCATGCCAAAATTTGGTGGTAAGAGATTTAGTTGGGAAGAAATAGAAGAGGAAAGGATAAAATCACTAGATGGGATCACATGGTAGACAAATTAAAGAAGCAATTCATTCTTGTTGATTACGAGCTTGATTTGTTCAAAAAGATGCAAGAGTTAAAGCAAGCAAGAAAATTTGTCCAAGAATACACAAAGGAATTTTACTGAGTTCTTATTAGGGTAGGGTATACAAAAGAAAATAAGGAGAAGGTTTCTCATTACCTTAGTGGGTTAAGACCTAACATTTCGGAGGAGTTAGGTCTTATTAGAATGACTAGCATCGAAGAGGCATACCAGTTTTCCTTGCAAGTTAGGGAGAAGGTAAAAAAAAAAATTCATGGAAGGCAAAGAGGGCACAATCAAGGAGGAAGGAGTGGTGGTAGGTCATTTGGAGGCTAAAATGAGAACTAGAAGAAAAATGAAGATGTGGGTACTAGCCAAAATCAGGGGAACAAGGGTTTCAACCACTCTCGTGATCAAAAATTTGGAGATCAAAGAGGAAGAGGAGGCTTCTGTGTTACCTATTTTTATGTAATGAAGAAGGTCATCATGCCTTTGAATGCCCTCAATGTCAAGGAAGGACAGATAGGAGAGCTGATGGTCAAGCAAGGGTTGCTCATGTGGATGAGGATGCATAGTCATCACATTTAGAGGATGTAGAAAGAGGAGAGGTTCTAGTTAATTAAAGGGTCTTACTGAGTGGTGAGACTAAACTTGGACAAAGGAGGAGTTTTTTTCATACTAGGTGCAAGTGTGACGGTAAATGTTGTGATGTGATTGTTGATGGTGGAAGCACTAACAACTTGGTGTCAGAGGTGATGGTCTCAAAGATAAAGCTCAAGAGAGAGAAACACCCCCAACCCTATCAAATTGCTTTGGTAAAAGATGATCATAAGCTCTTGGTTAGTGAGCAATGTTTGGTAAAGTTCAAGATTGGGAGTTACCATGATGAGGGTATCTTTGACATCATTCCAATGAATGTTTTCCATTTATTGTTGGGAAGGCTATGGTAGTTGGATAAGCATGCTCTACATGATGGTCATGCAAATACATATTATCTGACAAAGGATGGAGTTCACCACAAACTAAAACCCTTGATAAAGCAGGGTGTAAAGGTATGTAGTAATGCTAGGGTATTTCTTGTTGATGGAATAAAATTTCTAGATGGCATGAAACATAAACATATGTGTTATGCTTTAATTATTAGAAAAAATAAGGAGGGTAGTAGTGAAATTCCACTTGAAGTTTTAGGTCTATTAAGTGAGAATGGAGATGTCATCTCTGGTAATGTTCCAAAAGGGTTGCCACCAATAAGAAAAATTAATCATCAAATATATTTAGTCCCTGGAGCTAGTTTTCCTAATAAGGTTTCTCATAGGATGACTCCTAATGAGACTGAGGAGCTAAACAAACAAGTTTAGGAGCTATTGAGGAAAGTTTTGATTCAAGAGAGCTTGTGTCCATGTGTAGTACCTATAGTATTGGTACCAAAGAAGGATAGAGAGTGGAGAATGTTCATAGACTCTCGGGCCATAAATAGAATAACCATCAAGTATTAGTTTCCTTTGCCAAGAATGTAGGATCTTATGGATTGTTTGAGTGGAGCTTAGTATTTCAAAAAGATAGATCTCAAGAGTGGTTATTTCTAGATATGGATACAAGAGGGAGATGAGTGGAAGATTGTATTCAAGACCAAGTAGGATCTATATGAGTTATTAGTCATGCCCTTTGGACTAACCAATGTGCCAAGCACCTTCATGTTTCTTATGAATGAGGTACTAAAGAAATTTTTGGGAAAATTTGTTATTGTCTATCTGGATGATATTTTCATTTTCAGTAAGTCTTTGAATGAATAGTTATTTCACATTCATAGTGTCCTTGAAAGGTTGAGGGAAGAGAAATTATTGATCAATTTGAAGAAGTGTAGATTTTTCAAAAGAGAGTTAGTCTATTTGGGGTTTTTTGTATAAGCTAAGGGTCTCAAAATGGACCAAGAGAAGGTAAAGGTCATCTTGGAATGACCTACTCCAAGGTCTACCACTGATGTAAGATCATTCTATGGTTTGGCTAGTTTTTATAGGAAGTTCATTAAGAATTTTAGTAGTATATGTGCACTCCTAACTAAAACAATGAGGGGGGGTATATAGAAAAGAGTTCAAGTGGACTACAGGAGCTGCAAGGAGTTTTGAATTGCTGAAGAAGAAGGTGATAGAGCAATTTGTGTTGGCACTTCCTAATTTCAACAAAGTATTCCAGGTGGATTGCGATGCTAGTGGCAATGCTATTTGGGTTGTGTTGAGCCAAGAAGGTAAACCTATTGCTTATTTTAGTGGAAAATTGAATGCTACAAAGAAGAAGTATTCTATTTATGATTAGGAGTTCTATGCAATAGTTTAGGCCTTAAAGAAATGGAGGAATTCTTTGTTTCCAAAAGATTTTTTTTGTATACTGATCACCAAGAATTGTAGTACCTAAATAGCCAAGGTAAATTGAATCAGAGACATTTAAAATGGGTAGAGTTCATGCAAAGCTATACATTTGTATTAAAAAATAGAAGCAGAAGGTCTAATAAGGTTGCAGATGCATTAAGTAGGAGATAGTTGTTGTTGATAGTAATGTAGATTGAAGTGGTTGGGTTTGATGAACTCAAGAATCTGTAACCCTAAGGATCCTAACTTTACAGATGCTTGGAAGGTTTGTAAACAACCTGGTACTCTAGACAAGACCAGGTCGCTAGATTATATGATTTAGGATGGTATGTTGTCCAAGGGAGGCCAATTGTGTATTCCAAGGAGTTCCATGAAGGAGAACTTGATCAAGGAGAAGCATAGTGGAGGGATGGAAGGACACTTTGGTCAAGATAAGACCATTGTCATGATTAGAGAGCATTATTTTTGCCTCAATTGTCATAGGATGTGAAGAAGTTTGTACAAAGTTTTTAAGTATGTCAAACAACCAAAGGATTATTCAAAATACTGGACTCTATCAGCCATTGTCTATTCCATTTAAGCCTTGGGAGGACATAAATATGGATTTTTTTCTTAGATTTCCAAGGACACAAAGGGGTAATGACTCATCATTTGTGGTGGTTGATAGGTTCTCCAATATGGTACATTTGATTCCATGCCACAAGACTCATGATGCAGTGCATATTGCAATTTTTTTTTTCAAAAAAGTGGTGAGGCTACGTGGTCTTCAAAAAGTATAGTTTCTAACAGAGATACTAATGTTTTTGGGTATTTCTAGAGGACTTTGTGGAAGAAGTTAAAGACAAAATTGAATTTTTGTTCTTCACATCATCCAAAGATTGATGGACAAACAAAAGTAGTGAATAGAAGTTTGGGCAATTTGCTAAGGTGTTTAGTAAGAGATAAACCCAAGGGATGGGATTTGATTCTACCAAAAGTAGAATTTGCTTATAATAATTCTACAAATAGGAGTACTGGTAGATCACCATTCAAATTTGTATATGGGAGTAGTCCAAGGAATGCACCAAAGCTGAGGAAGATGGAGCAAGGGAAGAGGACAAGTGCTAAAGTAGAAGACTTTGTTGAACATTTCATGAACCTACATGAGAAAGTGCAAGAAGATACTATCAAGATGAACCTACAGTATAAGGCTAGGGTAGATCAAAAGAGGAGGCATAAGGAGTTCCAAGTTAGAGATTAGATTATGGTATATTTGAGAAAGGAACAATTTCTAGTGGGTACCTACAACAAGTTGAAGATGAAGAAATTCGGCCCTTGCAAAATTTTGAAGAAACATGATTTAGGGAATGCATATGAGGTGGAGTTTCCAGATGGGATTCACATTTCTCCTATTTTCAATATTTTATACTTAATATAATATCATGATGATGGTTTAGATGAGGAGTTGATGCTGGAGCCCTGTCCAATTCCTACTTCTACGAAGGAAGATATTGAAGAAATTCTAGATAGTCGTGTGGGATGGAGTACCAAAAATAGGTAGTATGAAGAATACCTAGTGAAGTGGAAAGGATGACCAATATAAGTCTCAACTTGGATATCCACAATAGAGGTTGCCTATTTGGGTTTTCCTCTACTAGATATAAAGTGACAGGGTCACTTTACAATGTACCCTGGGTGTCTGATGTAGGAGCATCCAATGGTGTAAGGGCAATCCTATATCACCCAAAAATATGCTTAATGTTAGCTTATGTTTAAAGCATTTTCATTTCGAGATACCCATTTGGGTCAAATAGAGATTCCAACTCTCATAGTTCCACTACTCATTTTCTAGGTTAGAGTTTTTGAGCACCTTGGGATACGTGCCAATGTAAAAAATAGGTTATTTTATAATTGAGCCATAATTATGATGAGTTAGAGGGTGTAAGTTGGAGGGATGATTATACCTATAATTTAAAGCACTCTAGAAAAAGAATCAAGTCAAAAGGCTTTACAATTTGAAAGTTATTGTAGTTCCAAGTTGCCTGGAGACCTCCTAAGAGTGCTTCAAAGTTAGATAGGCACTAAATGGCCTCATACAAGCCTAAAAAATGGAAGATGAGAAAATCTAGTCCATAGGGCTATAGAGAGCTTGGAGAGCTTTCTAAAAATGAAAATGGTTTGTCAATCAGAGTCCCGGATCAAAAGTTATGCCTCCCGAAAGTTCTACTACCATTTTTGGATTCTTCTAATTTTACACTGACTTTTGATGTATTTTCTAGAACCTTATATTTTGGTGGTGGATTCCAAATGGAATATTTTAACATATATTCCTAACCCTAAACATAATTTGGGTTTCTTAAGGTCATTTCTAGTATTGTAAAGGCAATTTTTGGATTTTGGGAGAAGGTACTATGAGAAGGGTTTTCTCTAGAATCTAATAACATTGTAAGCCCATAAGGCATGTCATGTAGTCTATTTTTTTTGTACTGAATGTAATAGTATATCATTTCTGATAATAATATTTCCCCTTTCTTGTTGTGTTCATTTTGTCTTGGATTGTGCCCTCATCAAGAACATAGTATGTAAGATACAAAAGACTTTATATGGATTGAAGAAGATACCTCAAGCATGTTTCAAGTTACATTCATATTTAATGAAAATTGGTTTTGTTAGAACTAGTGAGAATAGTAACTTCTATTTAAAGAGTGAATCAGAGGGTAACATCTTGATTACCCAAATATTTGTTGATGACATTATATTTAGAGCACATGAATTGATGTGAAAGATATTTGTTGATGAAATGAGGAAAGAGTTTGAGATGTCTATGTTTGGTGAGATCAACTTCTTTATTGGATTATAAGTTCAACAAGTGAAGGATGGAAAATATATCACATAGTCCAAATATATCAAAGAGATCTTGAAGACATTTGGCATGGAATATTGTAGACCAATTGGTACATTGATGATCACATTGTTTAATCTATCAAAGGAGGATAATACTACCAAGGTAAATGAGACATTGTATAGATCTATGATTGGTAAGATACAATATGTTGTCCATAGTAGACCATATATTGCTATGTTGTAGGTATAGTGGCAAGATTTCTTCCAATCCTAAGGAAACACACACAATTTCTATAAATATAATCTTTAGATATTTGAAAGGGATAGATGATTATGGTTTATGGTATAAGAAAGATGAAGACTTTGAGCTAAGAGTTTATAGTAATGCTGATTGGGTTAGAAGTGTTGATGACATAAAAAATACTAGAGGTGGAGCTTTGAATTTAGGAGAAAGGCTAGTGAAATGGATAAGCAAGAAACAAAGTTATATTTCATAGCCCATTACTAAGGCATAATATATAGATGGTAGAATAAATTGTTATAATATTAAATGGATAAAATAATTACTAGAAGGACTACAAGAGGAAGTGAATTATCCTATAAAAATCTAATATGAAAACACATGTACTATAAACATTTTAAAGAATCTAGTGATGCATGCAAAAATAAAGTATATATCTATCAAGTGTCACTATTGGAGAGAACCAATGCATGGGAAACAAGTAAGGTTGGGTTGGAGTATGTAAAGTCAAAGGAGAAGATATCAGATATATTCACCAAGCCATTACCTAAGGATACCTTTCAATATCTAATAGGTAAATTAAGGGTCCTTCCCCTATCTAATGTTCACTAAGAGAAAATGTAGGATTGCATCAATTCATGTTTTATTAGAACATTTATTTGTGAGTTTATGCATGATTTCACTCTCTAGGAAGTCCTAAAGTTGTGAAAATGATGTGTTGAAACACAAGTAATTGGTACATGTAAGGTACAAGGTATAACTACATGGAACATAAGTTTCATCTAAAGCTTAATTTTACCTTTGCCATTGTTGTCAAAGGGAGAGTCGGTTAACTGAATTAAATATACAACTATGGAAGGGAGAGTATTGTATGGAGAGTGAGTTACATGATGAAATACACACTACTAATTATTGGCAAGGAGCAAGACTTGGATAAGATGGAAGTGAAAGGGAGAGAATATGAAGTTTCCAAATGAGAATAATAATCAAAGGAAAGATGAAGTGTGAAAGAGAAGCATAATAAAAGGGAGAGTATTGAAGTGTTACCAATATATTGTTGGAAATATAAATGGAAAAGTAAGTTCTAAGAGAGGGGTGAATAATTAATTAAAAAATTTAACCATAAAAACCATTTCACCATTCATCCATCTCATAACTTATCAAATAAACTAAAATATCTAACTATGTATCACAACGATAACATAATGTAAATCAACACATACCACAAAATATTTTGGTTACCTAGAAACCCTCCAAGGTGAAGGTAAAACTGGGGTGGGGATGACACCAACAAATCTTCACTACTGCAACAATAAAGTGTGGCCAATTATGGCTACAATTTTTTTTTTATCATAATCTATGATTGTACCCTATGAAAGGTTTGCCCTGTTAAAGACTTACAAGATTATTAGGTCTTACCTTGATGAAAGGATTTAAACTCACAATTAAGTAAGCACTATGTTAGGAGATATACCCAAGTTTGTTAGGACTACTCTATTAAGAGATTTACCCTATATCATTTTTCAAAATGATTCAGTACCTAATCCTTCAATTATCACCTTTCTACTAGATATCAAATCTCCTCTTTGTTGATTATATCTTGAAAATTTTGATTGAATTTCTCTACTTTAACCCTTCACTGATTGTCTTCTCAAATGACTTTTTTCTTATCAACTAATTCTACATCTCTAATCCTTCACTTAAGCATCTTCTCCATCATGAATTCCTTCTTTCCTCTTTTCATTCACTCTTCTTTGCCTATGATACTCCTCTTCACATCTGATACTCCCCCTTAGGATTTGCCTCTTTAAATAGGCATTTGGAGATGATCTTAGGTCATAATAAACAACTTTGGTTGATTATTATTGCCACTTAAAGCTTCCCTTTTTTTCTTATTGGTTACTTAGGTTACCTTGGTATGTGTGAAATGACTATTTTATTATCTCACAATATCACAAATTAAAGATTATGTTGGCCAAAAATGGTTACATATGAGTTTGTGCTATTACAAAATTGTATTTCCATGACTCGTTGGTTAACATCAATATACTTATGATGCTCGATGATAACTATGCTCTTTCTTGTTACTCAACCTTTGAATAACTCAAAACATACTATTGCTTAGCTCATGAATGACTCGGCACATACTATTTGTTAGTTCTTGAAAGACTCAACATTAACTAATGCTCAACATATACTAACTTGTCATATCAGCTTGGCATGTATTGTCTAAATGCTTTTTCTTAGCTTTCTTTATTTACTTGGCCTAAGTAGTGGCTCAATTACAATGATGACTGACTAACTCTGCTAGATAATGACTAAGTGTTTTGTCACTAACTTTGTCAAAACCTCAATGAGATTAACAATCTCCCCCTTTGACATGAGTGACAAAAACACTAGGTCATGGCATATATTATTGTGTAGACCACATAATTTAGACAATCTAGAATATTTGCTCGATCTATATACAAAATTTCAAAATCTACAAAAATGTTGTCTCATTACCTTGTTACTCCCCCTAGGTAAATACTTCAAAATATTGCACTCTAGTTCTGTAACTCCCCTTGAGTAGATATTATCAAAAATTGTTCTTCTTTAAAAGTATATTACTCCTATCTTTATATACCATCTATCTTGACATAAATTCCCCCTTTTTGACCTTATGTCATTGAGGGTAGTACACATAAAGTGTGTTTATCCAAAAATGTTTTGTGGACTTGCATAATGATTCCTAATGTGAAATCCTAATTATCTCTTGCTACATCTAAATATTGAATTGGAATCTCCAAGTTTGCTTCTATGTCTACTAGGTCTTCTTTAGTTAAAAGATGAGAATCTTTCTCCAGTAGTGATTCAAAAAATGTGAGATCTTGTTGCAAAACTTTCATGTGAGGGTCAAAATGGACTAAATACTTATCAAAGTTGATTTGATGGTTGTATCCTTAGCTTGCAACTCAACAAGTCTTCCTTGTGTAAGTAGTCTCTAAAAATGTAGTTGACTTGTGCTAGGAGATGTTTTCAATGCAATCTAGTAGACTTTAGTTCCCCTTGCAACTTGTCAATAGTTTGTTGAGTTTCTTAAGTAAATAAGTCAACATTAAAAATTTTAGTATATAGAGAATATATATTTTCCAAATTTTGCTTCACACTCTCCATCTTTGTTTACAAGTCAACTTCTCTAAGTTCTATGGCACTGGAGATTTTGTCCATGACCTAAGTGTGAAACTTCTTTTTAGACCATTCCAATAACTTGAAAATAATCTTTATATCTTCATCTTTTATCCTATCAACTATATGTACAAGTTGTTCAATGATAGGATTATTGGTTAATGAATCTAAAATATCAAAAGAATTTACACAAATATCTTTAATGCCATGCAAAAAATGTTTCTGTATATGCTCTCTCCTGAGCTTTTCTTGCCTAGATTTTTGTTGTAGATCCTTCTAAAGAACTTCCATCTCCTCAAGTGTGATAATTGAAAGATTAAACTATGGGAAAAAATCATTTCATCCAAATTTACATCCTCAAATGATGTAGTGTCAGAACTCTTGGGTGTGTTGGTACTCGATACTAATATTTGCAAGGGGTTTCTTGAGTACTTAGTCTTTGAAGAGTTTGGCTGATGGGAGGTGATGTACTAACTAGTAATGTAACCAGTGTCTATATGACCACCTACTCCTCAATCTTAGAATTATTCTTATGCTCTTCTCCTTGTTCATCCTCCTTATGATCTTCATGAGGTTTTGGTGAGATTGGTGTAGGATTATCTTCTTTACCCTTGTTTTCTACACTTTCCTCTTTATCAATTACCACTATTGTTAGTATACCTGAGCTTTGTAGAGTAGGCAGTGATGTTTCTAGTGTATCTAACTCTTTCTCTTTCATATCCATGTCAAATTTTGGCATTGAAGATGGTTCCTTATTATCCTTATCAAGCTCATCTTTCTTCTCCAAAATTTTATCCGAACATGTTGATTGCTCATGTGCCTCTTTCTCCTTTTGTCTTCTGCAACATGCGATGGCATAGTGGGTGATATCTTGACCTTAGGAGGCTCATCAACCCTTATCAATATAGGATTTTCACATGGAATAGGTGCATTAGTGACTTCTTGTGCCATTTATTGATGTCATCATCACTAAGTCGATTGACATTCTATGTAGTTTTGTCAGTGATTTCTTCAATAGTTATAGAGTCATGTTGACTCTTTTTCCCTTCCTGTGGAAGATTGATATCTAGAACATTAACATTTGTGTCCTCTTGTGTGCCTTCCCTTGTTGTGCCTTCCATCTCTTTTATTTCTTTTGTGCTCAACCCATAGATTGATTTCCAAAGTAATGTATTTTGGGTTACCACCTCTTCAACTTGATTCCTTAAAATGTGAAAACCCTTGTATTTTGGAGAAAATTTCCCTTTATAACTTTCTATGGCTTTTTCAATCATTTAATTATCTACAATAGGCATAACTTGTGCTAAAGTAGCCTCTCTTATCCACCTTTCAATCATCATGTTGAATTTCCATTTTTATTCTACTCACTCATACACGCTTTTAGGTAGTGAATTAGTAATTTCTAATGGAGTAGTCTTGAATGTAGTCATCATATCATATATATCCTCTTCAATATTATTTTTGTCTCCATTATCTAACTTATCAAAATTGATACATTGAAAGACTAACAGATCTACATTATTCTTTACACTATTACAAAAAAATATCTATATCAAATGAGGGACTTTGAATTGAATCATGTCATCTGATTTTTTCTTCTCCTCATTTAATTCATTTTGGACTCTAAGACTCTTCCTTGGTTTCTTTGCATGTTTTCTTGGCTCTGCAGTATCTTTCTTCTTGCCTTTAGATTGTGATTCTTTAGCTAGTGGAGTGGCTACCCAAGTGCTTGACCTTGTTAAAGGTGCAACATACTTCTGTTAATCTTTCTTTGGAGTCTTCTTGAGCTTTTGAATTTCCTTCTATCCCTTTCTTTTCTTTCCTATTCCTTTATTTCTTCCTCAACCTCTTCCGCATAAGTACCCTAGTTTTCTTCTAACCCTTGCATTAATTGTAAAGGTCCTTGACCTTCTTCCTCTTCTTCTTCACCAAATTGCTCTTTTAGTTTCTTTATCATTTTTTTTCTTCCTATCTATGGTAGTAGTCTTTAAGTTGATGGTTACCCTTGCCTTTGCTTCTTCATATTTACCAAATGTCATTGTATTCTTGTCTATATCCTCTACTAGTAATGTAGTGATGGCTATTGATGCTTCATCTATTTTCAACTCATAAGGTAGAGGTCTCAACCATCTCACCCTAGGAATAACTACCTGTATATAAGTATAGTCAACATCTACTAGGAAACAAACATCATTATAATGTCTCTCCACTAGAGATACATGTATTCTTGATCTTTGCATCATTGACTTGAATTCTTCAAAATAACTCATCATTACTAAGTCAATTTTTTCTCCTAATTGATCAATGTAATCCCATATTTGATGGGTAATGGATCGAATGGTCTTGCATACAACTTTTCCAAATGTGGGAAATGTATTTTCCACATAGAAGAATATACAAACAAGAAGTGAGCCAAAGTTACATGAAGTATTATTATCTTTCTAATTGCTCCAAGGTTTTCTAATAGCTACTATAGCTATAGCTTGGTGAGGTCATAATTATGATCCCTTTTTGAAATCTTGTAATTGAGGTCTACTATAATACATGGAATACTACTAAGTCAGCTTGACTGATAAAAGTTATGTGAAATCACATGTACTACTAATGTAATAATAGGGTCTATAATGGTATATATGGACATTGCCCTTTTGTTCCAGGTAGCTCCTGTAGCCTTTTCAATTGATTCCTTGGCATCACACCTCATGGTATTGGGTCTTTCTAGTGTAGGATATCTTGAAACCCTACGTATGATCCTCTTTGTGATTTTGACAAGACCATTTTCCAATCATAACTAGTTATCATTGATTCAGCTCAAAATTATCTTAATCTATTCTATCTTGAAAACCTATGAAAAATCTAGGGCATAGGTTAACCCTTTCTGCTCAACAATTTTGTTCTCCTCCTTTAGAAGTCCATTATCACATAGTTTCTAGCATGTTTCCCTAGTTTCAAGGTCTCCAATCTCCCCAACCTTGCACATATAACAACATCTCACACCATGTATCATCAAAACCTTCAATGGAACTGTAGACAATGCACTTGACTAGTCTCCCTTGTAGGATATCTTAGGTATTGCATGAAACTTTGGTGGTTCACATGCATCATTACTAATCAATTTTACATTTGTAACTTCTTTTCCTTCCTTACTTTCTATCATTCATGAACTTACTACCCTTGTAACTTATGAGGGCTTAGAAATTAAGAAAAGAAAGTAACTCAACACATAAAATACCTCAATATTTGATGAAAATGTCAAGTAACGCAGTAGAATCACCTTTACATTCACTTGATTCTCTTTCCAAAAATTGTGTGGTTTCTCTTGATCATTTGGCAAGTAAAAATTATTTGAAAATTTGACTAAAAAAAATTGACAAGTTAAAAAACCTTTGCATTGAATTCTTTGTACCTACATAGTTGTTAGATTATTCGTCATAGGTTTTGCATTGTGCTTGGTCAATATAGCTTACTCATATATCATGACAATTGCTTTGAGTACTCACAAATAACATAGAATATCTCATCCTTCTAATCATTATATTACATCTTGAATTATGCTGATAAATCCTTTTCATATCTTAAATGCTTGGAATTGATGGAAAATATATCATTTCAAATGTCAGTTCCATACATACCTTTGCTTTCTTAGTTGGGTGTGATGTGATCACCTGATCCATTGGATAAAGTAACCTCATCTTATCTTGAAGTTCCAATATCTTCTTTCTTTCTCCATGTTTTGTTCATCTAGATCTTTACCTTTTCAACATCTACCTTACCTTTGGGTTTGTTGAATTCATTGCTCAGTGCAAGTGACCGAGTTGGGCAATTTCTACTTAGATGACTGGCTTTAAGACAACTAAATCATAAAATATCTCCATTCATCCACTTGTTATAATTACCTCTAAAGTGTGTTCTTATGCAATTTTTAGCAATATTACCATATTCTCCACAATAGTGACAACTATACCTTTTATTGTAATCCCAGTAGTAATAATTTCCATGATGATATACCTTTATTTTTTTGTTTGATGTCCACTTAGGTTTGGATCTTCATTCATATGCTTTGTTTCTATACTTCTGATAGTTGTAACAATATCCTTAAAAATTTTGAGTGTTGATGGTCTTTGTTCTACATTCATGTGTCTGATGTCCTTCCTTCTTGCAGTTATGGTAGTGTCCCTTGTATTTTTGCTTAGGGTTTTGATTACTAGTATTACCTTTAAAACAATTTTTTGTGTGACCTATTTTTCCACAGTGATGAAAATTGGGTTTTTTTTTCTTTTCCATATCACTTATTTTTTCACCTCTTAAAGATGATTCTCCTTTCTTAGTAGTAAAATATCCCAATCCAACACTATCACCATTTTTTCTTGGTGTTCTCATCAATTCTTCAAAGTACTTTATGGCTTCACTAGGCTTATTAAACCTTTCAATGAATTACCTTTTAGCTTTCAATTCATTTTTCAATAGGTCATTCTATGATTTCAAAGTTGCAATCTCAATGTCTTTTCTATTTAGTTCTTGATTTGCAAGCATCAGTTGATTCATTAAATCCAATTGAGTGTTTTTAAAATTTTGCACATTTCATGACCTCTCCTCAAGTCCATTTGCTAGTAATATTTTATCTTCTTTAATCATGCCTTTATCTTCCTCGTCTTTCTTTTTTAGTTCAAATATCTCTCGCAACATTACTGATTGAGTTTCGTGTTCCCTTTTTAGATTCCTGACTTCTTCATTTAGGGCATTATTCTTTTCCATCAGATCTATAATTGTTGCACCAAATTCTTTGGAGTTCTTTTCCTCAAACAATCATGTAGTGTCTTCTTCTTTATATTGAGTGTCATTTCTTTGAATGACCATATCCTTTCTTCTCTTTAATGATTGTTGCAGTTCATCTCTTGCCTCCTTTAGTTGATGTAGGAAAAGATGCATTTCAATCTTCTAGTTCTCAATAGTCTTTCCCAATTTGTAGACCTCCATCGTAAAGATCTTACCTCTCAAGCTATAAAACTTTACTTTCTAGAGAACTTAGCTCTGATACCAATTTTTAGAAATATAAATGGGAAAGTAAGTTTTGAGAGGGGGTGGGGGGTGAATCAATACTTTAAAATATTTCACCATTCATCCATCTCATAACTTATCAAATAAACTAAAATATCTAACTATGTATCACAACCATATCAAATGTAAATCAACACATAACACATAAGATTTTGGTTACCTAGAAACCTTCCAAGGTGAAGGTAAAACTGGGGTGGGGATGACACCCACAAATCTTCCCTACTATATCAATAAAGTGTGGCCAATTATGGCTACAAAGTTTTGATCACAATATATGATCATACCCTGTGAAAGTTCTACCTTGTTAAAGTCTTACAAGACTATTAGGTCTTACCTTGATTAAAGGATTTAAACTCACAATTAAGTAAGCACTTTGTTAGGAGATTTACACAAGTCTATTAGGACTAATTTGTTAGAAGATTTACCTTGTATCACCTATTAAAATGATTCATTAACTAATCCTTTGATTAGCACCTTTTTGCTAGATATCAGATCTCTTCTTTGTTGATTATATCTTGACCCTTTGATCGAATTTCTCTTCTATGGCCCTTCATTGCTTGTCTTCTCAGATGAATTTTTTCTTAACAACTATTCTTGCATCTCTGATCATTCACTTAAGCATCTTCTCCATCATAAATTCCTTCTTTCCTCTTGACATTCACTCTTATTCACATATGATACTCCTCTTCGCATCTGATAGTCCCCCTTAGGGTTTTCCTATTTAAATAGGCATTTGGATACGATCTTAGGTCATAATCAATGACTTTAGTTGATTGTAATTTCTTCTTAAAGATTCTCTTTTTTTCTTATTGCTTACTTTGGTTACCTTGGGATGTGTGATATGATTTTTTTCTTATCTTACAATACCACAAATTAAAGATTATGTCAGCTAAAAATGGTTTACATATGAGTTTGTGCCATTAAAATCATGTATGTCCATGACTAGTTGCTCGATATCAATAGACTTTTGATGCCCAGCTTTAACTGTGGTCTCTGTTGTTACTCGACCTCTGAATAGCTTGACACATACTTTTTCTCAACTCCTGAATGACTTAGCACATATTGTTACTCGACTCTTGAATGACTCAGCACATGTTGTTTCTTGAATCCTAAATGACTTCACATTAACTATTGCTCAACATATACTAACTTATCATATCAACTTAACATGTATTCATTGAATGCTTATGCTTTGTATTCTCTATTTACTTGGCCTAAGTAGTAGCTTGGTTGTAGTGATTACTGACTAACTCTACTAGATAATGACTAAGTATTTTGTCACTAATTTTATCAAAACCTCAATGAGATTAACATAAATTTTGAGACTAAAGGAAGATATGTATTGCTAATGAATTTTTTCTATTGGATGGTATATTTATAATGTGTTTCCATCAATGCCAAAGGGAGAGATTGTTGGACACAATTGATACAATAATGTTATTATTGCATACAAATGATGATGATAAGTGAAAAGGTGAGATTGTGATAAATAAAAAGGTCATAAAGTTGAGCTACAAAGTATATGTAGAAGAGTTAGATCAATTGTTATATTTTCATTGATGTCAAGCCTAGAAGAATAAAGGTTGTGAAATAGTATAGTCAATAAAGCATGACATATTACTAATTCATGTAAGTTAGAATCATCTGAAGAATGTGGTATTAGAGAGAGAAGTGAAAGGTAAAGAAAGAAGATGAGATGTAGAAGTGATGTTAAGTATGTGAAATTAATTGGGTAACTAATGAATCAATCTATGATAGTATAATATTGGTTTGATTGTTTTACATGATTTCATTAAGTGTTGAGATGATGTTTAAGAAAGTTAATCTAGTTAGTAAAAGAAGGAATGAAGTTGTAAAAGAAAAAGAAAAAGAATCAATTAATTACACTAAGCTAGAGATTGTGGCCATTAAATAAAGAGGGTGAAAAGTGAAGTAAGTCAGAATAATTAACTAAGAAAGAGGAAGGATAACCATGAAATCTTAGTGTTAACTGAGCATGGAATTGACCAAGTATAGAGAAGGTTGGTGAAAGAACACAACTTGCTAAAAGCCTAAAAAAAGTGTAAGATCAAGTAAAGGATGACATCAAGTGAAGACCTAGACTATTATAAGATTCCAAGACAAGGATGAAGATAGTTAGCAAGATCAATGGCTGGAATAATTTATAAAATATCTACTGATGAATATTTGAATTGTGTTTAGTGATCCAAGGTGAAGCACAACACTCAAGTTTAAAACATTTTCTTAAGAGTCTAGATTTAATTTATCCAAGCTAGAAGAGATTAATCAACGATTGAGATTAAGTGACAAAATATGATGAATGAGATGAAGTGGAAAATTTTGTCTATTTAAGGAAGAGAAAAAAAGGTAAATGTAGCTAGTTGAGTTGCTAATAAGGTGGTGATAAAATTTCTAAGAAAATTAATCATACCAAGTAGACCTAAAGTGTGAATTTGAGGTGAAGTGAAGTATTGATGTGATCTTCATTCAGTGAGTGAATATTTGAGCAAAATGAAGATCTAAAAAAGAAAAGTGAGTTTTATATTTATCATATCATTTTTCTATTACTCTCTAACCATTGTAGCAGAAAATCTCTTAATCAAGTGGACTTAACAACCTTTTTATTTGTTTATCCTTTTTCTTAGGTGAAATTCTATTGAATGTTTGTAAGTCCTTTAGAGAAGCCACTCATTAAAGGGTGAAAAGCTCTACATGATATTTGGTGAATATATTCTAATATGGTCACTCTTAACAAGTGTGCTTGTAAATTTTGACACCTTTGGTTGTTAATTGAGCTCACTTTAGAAGAGTGAAATATTTTTGGACTAGTTTTTGATGGTTTTTAATCTAATTTGATTTCCACATTAAAATGATGGTGTTAATTTGTTCATGTATGTTTTGCATTTTATTTTCTTTTAAATGTTAAAATTGTTATTATTTATGTAAGCTAGTTAATGAAGTTGATACTCGATATAGGAAGTGTGAATATGTTTGATGCATAAGACTAAGTAATTTTCTTTGCTTATCAAGTTGATTTACTAATAAGTTAGAGTTGCTATAAGTGTGGTGAATTATGCTAAGGATTTTAGCATAAATGATTCATCCCATGTCTCAATTATCTATCATGGAATACATACCTACAAAGGAACAAGTTGTTGATATATTCACCAAAACACAACCTAACGAAAGCTTTGAATATTTAAGAGGTAGACTAGGGGTGTTACCCCTATTGGAAATTAACTAAGGAGAGATGAAGTATGAATCAATTCACAAAATTTTAATAGAATATTTTAAGCATGACTTGATGTATAGGTGGACTAATCTATGGACAAGCAGTCTAGGAAAGTCAAAAAAACAAAAATAGAATGAAATGAGAACAAACTCAAAAGATAGTACAATAATGTTGATCTCCTTTGGAGCTTTTGTCAAAGGTAGAGAAGACATAAGTAATTTGGAGAAGACTAAAGCAATTGAGAGAAGATACTATTAAAGAAGTGAGGGGAAGAGTAAAGAATGGGGGAGAAATTGAGAAGAGTGAAAAAAGTAGAGAAGATGAATATACAAAGATAAAAAGATCTATACAAATATAGGTACCAAGGATACATAAAATTTTCTATCACTAGAGTTTTCCATCAATGCCAAAGGGAGAGATTGTTGGCATAATTGTCTTGTTGATAAGGAAGTCAATTTATTTATGATGGAGTAAAGTTAGAAAATTATTGATAAAATGATAATCAATTATACTATTTTTCATTGATTATCAAACTAGTTGGATTTTTTTTTTTGACTTGTTACCTTATATTTTAGAATAATAATATTGTTGATGCATAGAGATGTTTAGAGAAGTAAAGGTCATGTTGATAGTAATCTTATTAGATAATAGTTGAAACAAACAATGGTGAACAATTGAATGATTGATTGCTTATTACTATATGCTAAGGAGTTAGTTAGTGAATACTAAGAGTAAAGAATATAAATGTTTGCATAAAGTGACTAACACTATGATCAAAAGTGAAAATTTTAGAATTAATGAGTTTGTAGATAAGAACAATGAGAAAAAGAAAAAACCTAAAGATTACAACAAATTTTTCTATGTACAAGATGATGCACCTGATACTATAGCCATGCACTTGACCAAGTCACTACAGTGATACACCAAACAATGAAAACAAGCAACCAAGAAAAAACCTAAAGTAATTGAGCTATAGATAGAGAACACTAAGAATAATTTTAAGCCCTAATTGAGTGTTGATAATGTTGAAGGAGAAATAACTGAGCCTATTTTAGTAAAGTATGTTAGAAGGCACAAATCCCAAAATCATATAATTGGAGATAAAAGTTCAAGAGTCTTGAAAAGAAGTAAGTTGAAAGATAATGCATGTTTTATTTGTGAGTTTGAGCATAGAACTATGAAAGATGCACTTGAGAATGAGTATTGGATCAATGCAATGAATGAAGAGATAAATTAGATTGAGAAGAACAACACATAGAAACTGGTACCAAGACCTAGAGACAAGAATGTGATTGGAGCAAAGTGGATTTTTATATCAAGTGGAATGAGAGAGGAGTTGTAAGAAACAAGGCCAAACTTGTATGTAAAGGCTATGTAGAAGAAGAAGGAATAGATTATGGAGAAACCTTTGCACCTATTATAAAATTGGAAGGAGTTAGAACACTATTGACATATGTTGTATACAAAAGATTCAAAGTCTACCAAATGAAGTTCAAGTCAACATTTTTGAATGTAGTTCTAGAGGAAGAGGTCTACATTGATCAAATTAAAGTATTTGTGGAGCCATATTAGAGACACATGTTATTAAAACTTAACAAATATTCATATGGATTGAAGAAAGCATTAAGATCATGATATGAAAGATTGTATTCCTATTGGATCATAATTGGATTTGTTAGAATTAGTGATAAGAGTAACATACACTTGAAGAGTGAAGCTGAAAATAAGGTATTAATAGAAGTATATTTGTTGATGATATTGTATTTGGAGGAAATAAATTATTATGTAAGTCATTTTCTTACCAGATGAGTAAAGAATTTGAATTGTATTTGTTTAGTGAGATAAAGTTCTTTATGGGTTTACAAGTTCATCAAGAAAAAGGATGAATATATGTTACTTGGTCTAAATACATCAAAAAGATACTGAAAACATTTGGCATGGATGAATCAAGGCCAGCCATCACCCCTATTGTCACTCGATATAAATTATCTAAGGAAGACAACTTAGTAGAAGTGAATGAGACTATATACATATCTATGATTAGAAAGTTACAATATGTAGTTCATAGCATACTTGATATTGCACATGCAGTTGGTATAGTAGTAAAAGTTTTTGTAAATCATAAGGAAACAAATATGATTGTAGTAAAGAGAATATTTATATATTTGAAAGGGATAGAAGAATATGGTCTATGGTACAACAAAGAAAGTGATTCTGAGCTAAGAGTTTATGTTGGTACTAATTTGATAGGAAATGTTAATGATAGAAAGAGTACAAGTGGCAGAGCTTCCTTTTTAGGAGAAATATTGGTAACATTGGTAAGTAAGAAGCAAAGTTTTATGATGTGGGAGCATCTTGGGTCTTTGAGAATCTTGCATTAACAAAAAATATTTCCAAATTTTTGTACCGGTCTATTGTTCTCAAAGTAGTCATTGCTGCTTTTGTTTTCATGTTATGCGCATTTTTCATCATGTCGAGGACCTATCCTAGATCCTTGTCCTAAGTGTATGAATTATTATGTTCTATATTTCTCAAGTTTTGTGCCATTATTTGTGGTCCTATTTTCTTAATGTTTCCACCTTGCATAGCATGTTGTTCTAATTGACATAGTTTTGTTTGATTAAGTACTGTCTTGCATAGTTAGGAGATGACTCCTAACACGTGTGGACCTACCTTCAAGTGTGCATCACCTCATGATGTTTCTTATGAAAATTTTGGTTTACTCTTCCAAGTATGGACCTAAATTGTAAATAAATACTTGACTAGCCAACTTGTGGCTTAGTTGGCTATAAATGAAGCTTGGTTATATGTAGGAATAAAACATTCTTAGAGAGTAGAGATAGAAGATGCAAGCTAAGACTCTAAAATTGTCATATCAAACCATATGTTTTATAAAGAGTTTGATCATCAAGAATGGACTAGAATCATTCTAAGTATGTTTCATGATAATATGTCATGAATTGGAGATATTCTTGTGATGATAACAAATGACACTCATCATAAGCTAATTGTCTTGAGAAATGAAGGCATAAGCCCTATTTTTGAGAAGAAAGTTAAGAAATTGGTAGAGACTAATACTAGAGATAAATGGTATGGATGAGGTATGATTCTTGATAAAATTATACAAACTGATGTAAGATTTAAGATTATAGGCTATAAGATAAGTTATAGCTCAAGACCTATTTTTTTGTTAGTTGGATTTATCCATGCCACTTATAATATGACAACTAATAGAATTTTTTTTAACATGTGCAAGATCTTGAGGAAAAAATTAATTGAAAATTTGAAAAGGATAAAGAAAGAAAAGTATAAACCTTTTAGATTTGAGTCACTTCTTACTCATCCTTTCTTTCAGGCCATGACTAGTTTCCCAAGTGCCTAGTTATGAATGGAATAGTGGAAGATGCAATATGGACTTGGTTATGCAAAACTATAGGAGGCAATCTATTGAGAATCACAAAGGATATTACTAGAATGATAAAATATTTTTAGATTGAGATGAAGAAGAAATTTATATTTCAAAAGTAAATTGTGGAGAAGTACAAGGAAAATATTTATTTTATGGTAGAAATAGATTAAACATGTATGAAAGTAGTGGAACCTAGAGAAATTTACATTAGACCTATGGGTTATAAGGAACAAAAATAAAATTGCAATGATATGCAAAGGAACTTCTAATTTCTAAGATGGATAAAGAGTTCCCTAGAGGGGGTACCTATGAAAAAAACTATTGTGAAGTAAATGAGAAACTAAATGATGGAGCTAGGAAAAGAAAGGTAAGTAAATTGGAGGATCCAATGATTAAGGATTCTAGTATGACTAAGCAAGAGTGGAATGAAGTTAAGAAGATAGTAGAAAAATGCATGCTGGTGGAAACTAATATACTTTTGGTAAATCCACTTTCCATTAAAGCATCATCAAATGCACCTACAATAGTATCAGTACCAAAGAAACATACATCTACAAAGAAAGAAGTAAAGATTACACATATTCAAATGTCTACACTAAAATCAATAGCCACAAGGAGATCAACTAGAACTTCACCATCAGTGATAGATAGCAAGCCAATAGAGAGTTTGATGATAGAGTTTTAGAAAGAAAAGTTAGAGAAGTCACCAAAGAAAACAAAAAGAGTTAAAGAAATGGAACAAGGCCCCAGTCTTAAGAAACCAAAGATTGAGATTGTGAGGAAAAGAAAGAAGAATTAAGAGGAAGGAAAAGAACATCTAAGATGTGAGGACAAATTGTAAAGCCACAAGAGAAACCTAAGTCAAGCTCTAGAAAGAAGAGAAAGGTATGGAAACTTGAGCTAGGAAGATTAAATAACATCATAATGAATGATGGAAAACTTAATCAGTTAAACAAATATTATGAAAAGTATTATGCAAATCAACATAGATAATTAGATATTTTAGTAATTAAGAATATGTTGAAATTAAATTAATATCTTATTAATCTACATGGAAGGATACCTAAGGAATTATACAACAAATTGGAAGCTAAAAGGCTAAGAGAAATAGAGGAGGCCAATATAAAACTAAGAGAGGTTACAATGAACAAGCTATGTAAGTTTGAGAATAAGGAAAAAATTGAAGACTATTCTAAAGAAAATGGAACCACATTTGAGGTGGAAAATTCAACCAATTCAAATCATGGAAGGACAATATGAGGAAATACATACAAATATTGGTAAAGCAGTACAAAAAGTGTTAAGTGAGCTCGATGTATTGAAGATTGAAGTAAAAGAAACACAAATTGATGCACCTAGTATTCTAATAAGAGAGGATGGGGACACACAATAGTTTGTAAGCACTATTACACAACTAGATGTGTACATTGCTAGAGTACCATTTACCATTGATACTAACAATGACCCATCCAAGGACTAAACAACATATGACATTGGAAATTTTGTTAGAAATATCATGTATGATGACAATAGTGATTAGGAGGATAAGATATATTTGATGGAAATGAAAGATCAAGGAACTACAAAAGTAGCAAATGAGAAAACTAAAGATGGTCATTAGGACTAGAATATCCCATGAAGTGAGGATATACCAAGACAAAAATTGATAAATTTATAGCAAGTTAGTTTTTTAACATTACCACCTAGTTTTGACTCTATAGAATAGAACCACCTAGTTTTGACTCTATAGAATAGAACACACCTATAAAAAAAATAGAAAATATAGAAAAATTTAGATACAAAGAAGAAGGAAGAAGATGAATGAAAGAGAGAAGTAATATCATATCAGAGGACAAATATATAGTAGAGATCAGAGGTCAAAAGCCAAGAGAATTAGATATAGGTACTACACACTTGTAGAAAGGAAATAGACAGTAGTAAAGGTAGTGAAATCACCCCTAGACCAAATTTTGAATCTTTATTAGATCTCATGACTAGAAATATTACACGTTTAATAAAAGAAGACATATAATTACAAAGTTGCATATAATTATCAGCCTATGCACTTTCTAAATAAGTAAAAAAGTCATGAAAGGTAAGATAAAACATTCATAAGGTACTGGATTTAGCAATACAAAAACTTAAAATCACCCTAAAATTTCCCATCTAGTTTATAAAACATCAGAAAGAAAAAAAGGCAGAAAAAGTTATTGAAGAGTTTGATGCCCATTTTACCACTTTGGAGGAAAACATTCATAAGGTACTGGATTTAGCAATATAGAAACTTAAAATCACCCTAAAATTTCCCATCTAGTTTATAAAACATCAGAAAGCAAAAAAGGTAGAAAAAGTTATTGAAGAGTTTGATGCCCATTTTACCACTTTGGAGGAAATTTATTTAATCAATAATATAAAAGGAGATTAGATAGTCTTGAACACTTGGATATAGGATATGAGGAAATTTATTATATAGGGTAAGAAATTATATGTTGAATGTGTGGGGTCTAAATTAATACCTAATAATTAGTAGTTCAAACCCTTCTCTTCTAATAAAATGATAGCTTGTCAAAACACTTAAACCAATAATCATTCTATGTAACTGATAACATTATAGATAGTTGACACATTCATATAAATATCAATAATGTAAAGTAACCAAATAAACCATAAGATCATAAACACATAACACATTAATTTGGTATCACAGAAAACCCTTGGTTGATGAGAAAATTTGTGATAGGGATGATAGCCACAACACATCACTACAGTAACAAGGTGCCATGTTAAGAGCTTACTATAGTGTCATCTTATGAATGACTACACTCTTTTAAAAGTGTCTAATACCCTATTAGTAATATCAACAATCCTATTAAAGACTACTCTGTTAAGAGATTCAATCCCACTAATACAATGTTCACCATATTAAAGGATTTTCAATAAATTCAAAATAAGAACTTCTAAGTCCTATAAAATACCACCTTGTAAAAAGATTTTACAATCTTTTTGATAAACTTGTGAGGTAAAAACAACAAGAATTCAAACTATACTTTTCCTTTTCTTTTTCTTGATAGGTTCAGTTTACTCTTCACTATCTATTCTCCTTCCAATAGCTTGCTACAATTCTCATTGTTATGATAATCACCTTACTAATGTTGAATAGAAATTCTTCAACACGTCACCTTCTTCTCTTATCTTTCTCACACACACTTCTTTTCTCTTCTTTTACTAACTTCCTCATCCCTTTCTTCATGACTTAATTAAGGTTTCTAGACTATTTCATAAACCATCTTCAATACTCTTCCTCTTTTCTCTATTGATAAGTCTTATTATCTCTAATAAGATAAGAAATGTAGGGTTTGGATAGAATTTTAACCACTGATAGAGTGACAACCAATAGATCTCACTAAATTTCACTAAGGTGATAGTGTAACAATAGTCAGTTTCCTTTAACCTTACTTGTCTACTTAAATATTTTCACTTATAAGCTTTTTGTTAGCAATGAAAAGACCTCAAAAACCATCACCATAGGGGTCTAGGATTTTTTCAAGGTATAATCTCCCCCTTTGACATTGATGTAAAAAATCAATCAATACACTTCATCGATACTCCCCCTTAGATCTTGATCATATTCTATTCAATCAACTCTATAGATATCTCCTTATACTTTATACCAAACTTGGTCAATACATATCTCCCTTATACAATATCTCCCCCTTTGACAACAATGCTAAAGGTGAATAACAAAACTTGTCCTTGTCTCTATGTAGCTACTTCAATATACTTCATCTTGCTAGTTATACTCATCAAAATATCACTCCAATGATCTTTCAAACTTGTAATTCTATAAATATGATGTTTCACCTATATTATCTTATCAATGATATCTTCATCCTTTTTAGTTGATAGCGTACTCAATAGAGTATCTATCTTTCACAAATATTGATGCATAAGATTTATATAGAGTGATAACTAATAAGAGTATTCAGCTATAACATCATTCACCATTATAATCATCTTCATAACCTCCAAGCCTTCTTTTATTGTGTCTTGGATTTTTCTTCACTTCTCTAATAATGTTGTTGTATCTTCAACTAGTCTATCATTGTCTTATCCTTTCTAGGGCTTTTCATCCAGCTCCTTGATATTATGATCATTATTTATTGCATCAAAAAAGGTTTTCATCTAATTTTCACTTTGTTGTTCATTATGAATCTATGTTTTAGGTAATAAATGAGAGAATCCCATTATTTTGTTTTTCACAATCCTTGTTCTCTACTTGCCTCCTAATCTACTTACTAGATCTATCCTCTCTTGTAATCTTTTTGCATATAACTTTTTGTTTGCATGACTAAGTTCAACATAAGGCCTCTTTAATATTTCAAATTTAGCTATGTTATTGATTCTTCTTCCTCATAATCATTTTCTATTTTTGTTTTCTTTGTGCTTTTTCCCATCTATGTCATGTCATGTAACGTTCTAGCAACTTGAACTTCTAAAGATTCTCCTTTCTCTTCTATACCTTTTGTTTCAACTTCCAGTTTCTCTCTTGTGATTTTCTTCATCACTACTCTAATAACAATATGCTTATTGGTAGATTTTTCTTTTGGTTCCTTCTATACTGGTCAAAATTTTTAGTCCATCTTCTTGTTCCTCGTTATTTCCTTCTAACTTATCATCTTCTTTAGTTTCTTCCTTAGTTTCAGCATCAAACTCTGTAACAGTTTCTTATTCACTTCCATACTTATTGGGATTTCATTATGAGTTAAGTCAATATGCTCAATCCTCCTCAATCTCTCATTCCAATCATACATTGCTTCTATAGGTAGAGATTTCTCTGTTGCAATATCTTTTGGCATGGAAAATTATGTTCCACATCCTGAAACTATCCTTCTCAACATCTTCAAACATTCTAGTCATAATATTTGATTTCCTATAACTAATTAAGGATTTCTTTTCATGCTCTTCCAACAATCTATCTATCTTTGTAATGTCTACATCTAGTTTCATTATATGCAATATTCTCTCTTTGCTTCATTTCTCTATTTGATATGCATAATCCTATTTTACTAGGATTTTGGCAAACAAATCTATTGGGATTGTGCTCTTTAATACATTTGGAAAATGTGAAAAATTATGCATTGTATGTATCACAACTTCTTCTATAAGTGATTTCTCTTTTTTACTTCTCCTCTTGTTTACATGTGAGGACATGTCACTTCTTCTCCTTTTGTCTGTGTGTGAGGATAACTCATTTATGTAGTTTCTTGTATAAGGAAATTAGTTTATCTTCCTTATGAGGATCTTGACACTTTTCACACACTTATTATGAATGTTGGAATTCATAGAAATGGGAGTTACACATGCAACTCCATTCTCATCTCTATAAAAGAGATGTCTCTCTCTCATTCTTCTAACACTTCTGCACATCACTTTGATGTTATTGTAATGAGCTAATTTGTGCTCTCTCTCTCTCTCTCTCTCTCTCTCTCTCTCTCTCTCTACAATTTTCCCAACATTCACAATATAATACAAGGGGTTTCCCCTTTCAAAATCTCTTCTTTTTTCTTTTTGATCCATTGGGAATCTCATTCTAACATCTTGTTGTATAGGGGTAAGTGCAAGAAGTTGGGTCTCACTTTTGGCCAAAATTTGGAAGTGTTTTCCTATTTTTAAATTTTTTTGTCAATTGATATCAAAATTTGAGGCATTTAGATATTGAATATAAAAAAACTTTAGAAATAAAATTTTTGGTTTTCAGAATCTAGTTTTTGAATATGTAATTTATTTGTGTACCCATATGATAGATTTTGTTTTTGGTATGGATCTTTAAAAACCACTTTTTCAAAATGCCTATTTTAGGACCATACCACAGTCGTGTACAGACACCATAATTTGACACAAATAAATGAATTTTCATAAATCCTTTTAAAGGGAGTTACTTAATACACCTAGTATTGATGAAAATATTTGTTCTTAATTTTTTATTTAATAATTTTATTATTATTAATTATTAATTGACTATAAGGGTAAATTTTAAAACCTCTCGTGTGTGGACACCATAATTTGACCAAAATTTCACTTTTTTCAAAAAAAAAAAATTTAAAACCTCAAAAGAATTGTATGTAGATTGATGTCATATAAATTAATTTAAGAAAAATTATAAAATAAAAAAGTTATTAAAGTTTTAGTGAACTTCACTATTTTACATTTAGATACCACCTTTCATTAAAAAATAATGCAAAAATAGTAAATAAAATTATAGCACAATAAAATTTATATTTCTAAAATCAAGGCAATGAGAGTGCTAATGGTTTTTTGTTTCATAAAAAAATTTGATCAGGAAGACCCTTTAAAAATTATTGCAAGGCGTGAATTTGTCACTTCAATGACTTAGCCAAATCTTGAGAGGTCAAGGCATAGGCTTGGTCTCACCAAGCCTATCCCAAACTAAAATCTAAGGTGGGAGAAAAAAATCCTACCCAATGTTGTAAGAAATAGGCACCCATTATTTGAAATTCAAAAAAAGGGTATATGTTTTGAAAATCTCAAATCGGCATACAAAATCCCCACAAAAGACTAAATTTTAAATTTTTAGAAATGGGTACCCATTTCTAAAAAATACAAATTTTTAGAAATAGGTACGCATTTCTAAAAAATACAAATTTTTCATGTTTTCAAAAATGGATACCCAGTTTTTTAAAATAAAAATCAGGTACCCAATTTTTTAAAAAATGGGTGTCCATTTTTTAAATTTAGGATTGGGTGCTCGAGCCTAAAACAAGTACCCATTTCTAAAGGAGCATGATCTCAATCAATGGTCTTTCGTAGAATTGAGACGCAACTCCTTGCTTTTACCCATATGTTTTATATTTTTTTCTCTTTTACTAACTCCCTTTGGAAGGCTTGCAACTAGAGGATTACTTTCTTGCAAAAATAATCATTTCCTTCTCTCTTGTTTTGGCAGCAAGCTCTTATTTTGGAAGGCTTGCCGCCAAAACAAGAGAAACTTCGCTCTATTTTGTTACAAGGTTCATTAAAGTTGTCCAAGTTCTTGCAGATTGATTATCATTTGATTACATTAAAAGTTTTTATCAACTTCATTTTCTAATGTTTATTGTACATTTTATTTATATACATCAATCCTTTTATTGCTATTCAAATTTTTAATCTCTTTGTTGCAAGTTTTAATTTCTATTCTCATTTGAGTTAAATCAAAAAAAATTCCCATGTTCACTTTAATGGTTGTCTTATTATTATGTTTTACTAGTTTAATGCTTTTTTTCCAAGCTTCTCTCTCATTTTTCAGAATTATTCTTGCATGTTTATGATTATGTAGCATCTCCTAACTATGACCTCACCTTCTTTTTTGCTATAATTGTTAGCACGGTTATGAACACTCTCCTTCCTTTTAAAACCTGCTCGCTTGCCACATTCTTCTCCCTCTATCATTTCAGTGTGTTGTTAGTTTTTGTTTTTTTTCTCTTTTTTACCTTTGTACAACACTCCTCTCTCAATTTTTATAAAGAACTTTGTGCATTTTTAGTACCATTTTCTGGAGTTTTTTGTTCACCTCTCTTCTTTGAGCTGTGCTCTCTCTCTCTCTGGTCTGTCTAGTTCCTAAGAATTGATAGATTTTATGCTCCTCCTTTCAATTGGAAAGCTTATTTCTCAAACTTTTTTGAAGAATATTTTTAGTTCCATTTATCACTGACACTATTTTTGCATTCATTATTTTCTTCTCTAATGTTACTTTATTCTCTTCTAAGGCATGCTCTAAGTGGACAATTTTCTATTTTACATTATTAGTACTTGTCGGTAGGCTAAGTACTATTGTGATACTTTTTAGATTTTATGCTTTAACTAGTGATTAAATTTTTTGATTTCTACAACTTAAAAATTAATTGATTTTTATTTTTTTAATCAAACTAATATGTTGCATAGTGTAGATGCATGATTCTTAACATTACAATTTTAACGAAAAAAAATTCTAAGATTTGATTGGTTGAATTCATTTAGTTCTTATATTGGTTAGGTGGATTGCAAAACAAATAATTTTTAAGAGTTAGTTTTTATTAAAGTGAATATGATTCATTTATGTTTAATATTTTTTAATGTAAATGATTTGGTTTAATTTTTTTTAATTTTTTAATTACATTTTTTATAATATAATATTTATCATTTAAGAAATACTATTATATATTATTATGAAATATTTTATTTTCATATTTTAATATATTTCTAATATAATATTATCAAATGAAATATATACAATAGAATATATAATAATTATATTTATAAATAAAATTTAAATTATAATTATAATTAATATCATTATAAAAAACTATAATGATCTAATATTTTTATTATTTAAAATATTTTATAAATTATAATAAATTTATTAAATTAAAACTATAGTTATATAAAAGCTAAAGACAAGTACTAAGCCACTATACAATGGTCTTTCTTCATAATTAATATCGGTGGTATCAATGCATTAAAGTAATTTCAGCATTCACATTCAATCCAATGTTTTATTAATCCTTATATTTTAATTTTTTAATCATTATCTTATGCTAAGACATTTTTATATTTACAATATTTGGCAGCTTTATCCATTCTCTGTCATAGTTTAATAGTTATTAAAAAGTTAACTTTGTGTTGTTAAAAGAGAATGAGAATATAAATTTTAGTGAATCATAATTGTTTCCCTTACTTTTTAAAAAATACATAATATTTTTTCTTATTAAACTCACGTAAATTTTTATGTAATCCAAAATATATTAAGAAATAAGATAAATATAAGTTTTATATGAAATTTAAATATATTTTTAAGAAATCATTCATTTCATTTAAAACATTTTATATATAATGAAAATTTTAACCATTGAACATCATAAGTGTTATTGAACAATTTTTTCTTCTCAAAATTAAAAATTTGAATTATTATTATTTTTTGAAATATTTAATTTGTTCAAATAAAAGTAAAAGCTTTTTCATTTTAATATTAGTTTATAAAAAAAAAAATCAAGGAGGATATATTTTGTTTTCCTACATTTTTCAAATTCATAATATTAAATATAAAATAGGGTGGTTGTTCATAAATTTTTTTTTAAAAAAAAGATTTAATTCATTTAAATTTCATATTTTTAAAGAATATTATAAATGAATAAAAGGGGCTTATGTTTTCTCTCAAAATTTATTTTCCATATTTATTAATTTAGGATGATTTTTTTTAATACTTTAATCTATAATCATGTCGAGTTTAATTCCTAGTTTTAAGTTAAATATCTCAAACTATCATTTTTGGAAAATTCATCTTTCCTTTATTTTTTGATTTAAACAAATATTAGATGTTGCTACAGACCCTTCTTCAGTTCATGTTGCCTTGGCTACACAAGATGAGAAAGATGCATGAAATACTAAAAATGAGGAAGCCCTTGGTCTTATTGGTATATCTCTTAACCTCGATTTATATGTTCTGATTGCTCATTGCATTACTGCCCATGAAGCTTGGCATATTTTAAAGCAAATGTATGATAGGCCTACTGAATCATGCAAGATTCAATTGCAAGATAGTTTGGAAGATTTAAGGTATATTGGTTTCAAATCTATGGATGATTTATTACTAAAATTTGATTCCATTTAAAATCAATTGATTGGATTAGGTGTCACCCTAATAGATATTAGATTAATTACCATTATTTTAAAGAAGTGTCTTCCTAAGCAATTTCAACAATTTATCACTAATGCTCATTCTCAACTTGCTATTCCTACTTTGTCTACTCAATTAACATATAGCATTTTTCAAAAAAAATTGCGTCAAGAGGAAGCTAAGTTGCAATTTGGTAGTCTTATATCTAATGAACATGCTTTTGTGTCTAATAATCAAAACCAAAATTTTAGATCATATAATCAAAATAATTCTCCCATTAGTCATAATAGTCAAAATTTTAATACTCATAATTTCAATAATAATCATAACAATCATAACTTTAATAATAATCATAATAACAATAATAGATTTAATTCTAGGCCTTCTTTTAATAACAATACTAATCAAAATGCAAATCATAATAATAACCATCGCAATCAATATAATAGTCCTAATAAGAAAAGCATTGTACTTATTGTGGAAAATGTGGTCATTTAACTAACAATTGTTTTAAAAAGAAAAATCATAAGCAACCTATCAATAACAATAATCAACCTAATAAAAATATCATGGTAATCAATCTCGTCATTCTTTTACTATTACTTACAATATTTCTAAATGTTTAGAATGGATCATTGATAGTGGTGCTTCTCAACATGTTACATCTCATAGAGAAGTGTTTGATTCTTTGCAACCCAATCCTTCAAATGTTCCAATTCAATTAGCTGATAATCATAGTTGTAAAGTTGAAGGATTTGGTGATGTTAGTGTTCCAAATGGAAAGTTACAAGATGTTCTTTATGCTCCTGATTTGAAATCCAATATTTTTTTAGTTGCTAAGTTATGTCAAGATTGTAAGGTTGAATTTTATAAGGACATGTGCTCTGTTATTGATCATAATACTAATTAATTTATTTCTAATGCTAAGTTGGATCATGATAACTTGTTTAAATTTTATGAGTTTACCCCTTCAAGGTACTCTTTGCAAGAAAATATTGATTTTAATGTGTGGCATGAAAGACTTGGTCATTTGAATTCTAATTAAATCTCATTGATGCAAAATGTATTATGGTTGAAGGATTGCCTCATATTGTTCCATCTAAAATTGTATGCACTGGGTGTATGAGAGGGAAAATTCATAGGGATCCCTTTCCCCATGGTTCATCATGGAGGGCATCTCATAAGTTACAATTTATTCATAGTGATCTTTTAGGACCTATGGAGGGCATCTCCATTCAAGGTTCCAAGTATGCTCTTACTCTTATTGATGACTTTACTAGAAGAATTTGGATATGTTTCTTACATAGTAAAGATAAAGTACTTGATACATTTGTTGAATTTCATATGTTTGTGGAAAGGAAATTTGATTCTATTATTGAGATTCTTTGAACTAATAATGGTATTAAATATGTTTAACAATGCTTTTTAGTCTTACTTAAGATCTTTTGGTATTAAACATCATCTTACCGTTCCTTATACACCACAGCAAAATGGTGTGGTAAAAAGGAAGCATATAACTATTGTGAAAATGGCTAGATTTATGTTACATGCTAAAAATGTGGATTACAAGCTTTGGGTTGAAGCTATGACTTGTGCCACTAATATTCTTAATAAAACTCCTACTAAGGTCTAAGAGATATAATCCCCGAAGAAGCTTGGTCAAGTAGAAAGCCAAATTTACAACACTTAAGGATATTTGGATATATTGCTTATGTTCACACTCCCAAATGAAAATGGCATAACTTAGATGCTAGATATTCTCCATTTATATTTTTTGGGTATGATGAAAGTACTAAAGGTTATAGAGTTTATAATCCTCTTACTAACAAAGTGTGAATTACAAGAGATATTTGTATTGCAAAAAAATGAAGTACATGATTATTCTAAGGTTCAAGATGATGAATTTAGTGGAAGTAAGATTGTGGTAGAGGAGGACAAATCTCCTTCTCTAAATCCTACTCCTTAAGTATCTTCATTTATTCCTCCTATTTCTTATAATGCTAGTAATGATGATAATGTTGATATTAATGATGCATTTATAGATCACGAATCTTCTTCAAGTGATGAATCTATTACTAGTAAGAGAAAACCTAGATGGGCTAAAGATTTACTTAATGAAGGTGGTGATTATCTTAATATATTTGGTGGACTTAAACCTAGGGGAATCAATTATTGCAATTGTGGTTTGATGACCTATCTCATGAACTCTAATGATCCTCAAACTTTTGAACAAGATATGATTAAACATCATTAGCAAAAGACTATGCAATAGGAATATGATACTTTAATATCTAATCAAACTTGGAATTTAGTTCCTTGGCCTCATGGAAAGAATTTAGTTTCATGCAAGTGGTTATATAAAACTAAACTCAATGCCAATACTCAAAATAATAAGTTTAAAGCTAGGCTAGTAGCTAGAATATTTTCTCAAATTGAAGGTTTATAACACAATGAAACTTTTACTCTTGCTACTAAAATGTCAATGCAGGAGTATTTAGGGTGTAAGAACAATCTTGCATCAACCAAAAATATTTTATTTTAGTTGTTTAAATAAGGGTTGTCTTAATGAAGAGTTGTTTTTTTTGGAAGCTTGCTACTTAGTAAGTCAATCATATGAGCTTAGAATATCCTAAATTTAGAGGTGGATGTTCATCTTGGATATATCAGCCTACCAGTTGAGGCTTAGTGTCATATCATGCATATTCATGGATTTATTATAGAGTTTTGGGTTATAATTTTTGTATATAAACTCTAGGCTCACCATTGAAGGCCCAAACATGCCCAGATGAGGCCTAAAAACTTGATGGATGGGTTCTTGTGTAGATTCAAGAAAATAGATCAAAATCTGAGGTTTCTAAAAAGTGATTATAATAGCCAATCAAAGCAATGATTCAAGAGTTATGGCTTTCTAAAGTTGGGTTGACCAAAACTTTCAAAATAAATGTCAACTATGTATTTGGCCAACTCTATATGTATTTTTAGGGTCTATTGTCCCTAGGTATTAAGTTTGAGTGTCTAGAACCTTCCTAGGTGGCATAAAATTGCCTATTTAAGAAATGCCCAAACATTATCTAGGATAGCTCTGGGTGTTAGTTTGCAGCTTTTTCTTGCAGATTACTATAAACAAGGTGCCCCTGTGGGTTAGCATATTGTAATTTTGAATTTTGTAATTTTGCATTTGTAGCAATAATAAGAAGCCCATTTTTTTTCTCATAGATTGTTATTATTTCTTAGTTTTTGTTATGTGTTTATTGTATTAAGGCAAGTACCCTTCATTAAGTGGTATCATAGTTGGAATTCCTGAGTGGTTGGATATATCACTGACTATGAGGCAATTTTTACCAACACTATTGTTTGGGCTGAGCATGTAGACAAATTGTTAATTGTGAAGTAGTTTGCACTAGGGTTTTAGTGGAAGTGCAAAAATGCCTCCATGAAGAGAGTGTAGTGAGAGAATCGTAGGTGTTACACCTGAGGGTTTTAGATCCCTCTAAGGCAAATGGAAGCATTGCAAGAACAAATACATTGAGGAATGAATCTTTCTGTAGGAGGGGTAAAAGTGAGGATGAAAGGGAAGAAGAAGGAAACATTGATCAAGTAGTAGAAGATAAAGTATTGAACCCAGAGGAGGAAAAAAATTCAAGGCCATTTCTAAGATTGGAAAAATACCTAAGTTTGATGTTCCCACATTTTTGGGAAATGTTAACCCAAAGGAATTGATCAATTGGATCAATGAATTGGAAGGCTACTTTGAATATGAAGATATTGAAATTCGGATAGGGTCAAGTTTGCAAAGGCCAAACTGAAGGGTCATGCAAAGATTTGTGGCAGGAGATCCAATTGGAGTGAAATAGAAGAGGGAAAGACAAAATCACCAGATGAGATTGAATGATAGTTAAAATAAAGTGACAATTCATTCCCATGGATTATGATCTTGATTTGTTGAAGAAGATGCAAGGGTTAAAGAAAGTGAGAAGATATGTTCAATAGTATACCGAAGAGTTCTATCAAGTTCTCATAAGAACTAGCCATGTGTAAGCTGATAAGGAGAAAGTTTCTCATTATCTTAATGGGTTAAGGAGAAGAATTCACAAGAAGTTCATCTTGGTTCGAATGACCAGTATTGAGGAGGCATACTAGTTTTCCCTAAGAGTAGAGAAGTTGAGCAAGAAGTTTAATCACAAAAATAGTGGTAGAGGTCACAATAGAAGTTCTAGTAGACGATCTTATGGAGGTTAAAATGATGATCAGAAGAACAAGGATGAGGCTAGAAGTAGAGTTAGAAGAAAAGGGGAAATCATTATAATCATTTTAATGATAAAAATAATAGAGATTAGAGAGGAAGAGGTAGAGGGAAAGGATCTCAAAGAGGAGGCTTTAGTGGGAAATATTTTCACCTAGTTAATCAAACAATCTTGCAGAGTGGTGAGAATGAACCTGATCAAAGGAGTTTGTTTCACACTAGGTCCAAATTTTAAGGTAAGTGTTATGATGTGATCATTAATGGTGGAAGTACTCACAATCTATTGTTAGAAAATATGGTCATAGAATTGAAGCTAAAGAGGCAAAAATACATGTGTTCATACCGTATTTCCTGAGTGCAAGATGATGGCAAGGTCATAGTCAGTGAGTAATGCTCAATGAAGTTCAAGATTGGAAGCTACCAAGATGAGGTAGTGTGTGATATCATACCTATGGAGATATGTCATATGTCTTTGGGTAGACTATGATGGTTTGCAAGCATGCTATACATGATGGGCGAGAAAATACCTACACTTGACAAAAGATGGAATAAAACATAAGCTAAAACCATTGAAAGAGAAAGAAGAAAATGTATGTAGTGCTACTAGAATATGTTTTATTGATGGAAATGAGTTTCTCCAAGGTATGAAACATGATCATATGTGTTTTTTGTAATCTCAAAAGATGGTCAAGAAGAAGTGAAGGAGGTAACTGCAAAAGTTACAGATTTGTTGGGAGAGTTTCTTGATATTGTGTTAGATAACATACCTAATGGATTACCCCTAGTGAAGAAGATTAGTCACCAGATGAATCTGATTCTAGGAGCCATTTTGCAAAATCAGGTAGTGCATAGAATGACATCAATAGAAAGTGAAGAGTTGAATAGAGAAGTTCAAGAGTTGTTGTGGAAGGGGTTGATTCGAGAGAGTCTGAGTCCATGTGTCATACTAAAATTATTAGCACCAAAGAAGAATAGAAAATGAAGGACGTGCATAGATTCTCATACTATCAACAAGATCACAATCAAGTATAGATTTTCATTGGCAAGGATGGATAATATTATGGATTATTTGAGAGGAGTTTTGTATTTCACAAAGATATATTTGAAGAGTAGATACCATCATATTCACATCAAAGAAGGTGACGAGTGGAAGAATTCTTTCAAGGTGAGGTAAGGACTATACAGGTGGTTAGTCATGCCTTCTAGGCTAAACAATGCACCAAAAACTTTCATGCAGCTCATGAATGAAATACTAAAGGATTCTTTGGATAAGTTTTTCATTTTTTACCTAGATGATATATTGATCTTTAGAAAGACATTGGAGGAGAATTTGATGCATATTTGAAAGGTGTTTGATAAGTTGAGGATAGAAAATTTGGTGATAAACTTGAAGAAGTGTAGTTTTGTGAAGAAGGAGTTGGTGTACCTAGGATTTGTAGTCTTAGCAAAAGGTCTAAAAATAGACCCTGAGAAAGTGAAGGCTATCCTTGAATAGCCTACTACAAAGAGTGTTACAAAAGTAAGATCTTTTCATGGACTGGCTAGTTTTTACACAAAGTTCATAAGAAGTTTTAGCAGTATTTATGGACCCTTGACTGAAACAATGATAGGGGATAGGAAAAAATTTAAGTGGATAGTGGGAGCAGATAAGAGTTTTAATGTATTGAAACAAAAAGTTACAGAGCAACCTATTTTAGAACTTCCATATTTTAATAAGGCATTTCAAGTAGATTGTGATGCTATAGTTTAGGCATTGAAGAAGTGGAGACACTATCTTCTTCCTAAAGAGTTTGTTTTTGTATATTGATCATCAATATTTGCAATATTTGAATAGTCAAGGAAAATTAAAATAAAGGCATTTGAAGTGGCTTGAATTTTTGTAGAGTTATACATTTGTTTTAAAACATAGGAGTAGGAAGTCTAACAGAGTCACAAATGCTCTTAGTAGAAGACAAATTATGCTAATAGAAATGCAGATTGAGGTGGTTGGGTTCAAGGAACTTAGCAATTTGTATCTAGAGGATTTTGATTTTGGTGATGCAAGGAAGGCTTGTACAAAACTTGTTACACTTGATAGGATGAAGTGTTTGGATTTCATAATACAAGATGGCATGTTGTTTAAAGGAAGTCAGTTGTGCACTCCCATAAATTCTATGATGGAGAATCTCATCAAGGAGAAGCATTGCAAGGATTGGTTGGACATTTTGGGAGAGACAAGACCATTTCTTTAGTTGCTAAGAATTATTATTGGCCACAGTTGCAACAAGATGTGAAGAAGTTTGTGCATAGTTGCAGAGTAGATGGAAAAAGGAGTGAAGCAAAATACAGGGCTTTATCAGCCATTGCCTATACCAGAGAAATTTTAGGAGGATGTTAGCATAGATTTTATTCTTGGATTACCAAGGAATTAGAGAGGGCATGACTCTATTTTTATGGTGGTTGACATGTTCTCAAAGATTGCACATTTCATTCCCTACAAGAAGACTAGTGATGTTGTTCATGTGATGGAGGTTTTTTTCAAAAAAGTGGTGAGACTACATGGTTTTCCAAAGATTATAGTTTCAAATTGAAATACCAAATTTGTTGTGCATTGTTGGCATACATTGTGGAAGAAATTGAAGACTGGCTTGAATTTTAGTTCATTACATCATCTACAAACTAATGGACAAATAGAGGTGGTGAATTAGAGTTTGGGGAATTTGTTGAGATGCTTAGTTCAAGATAAACAAAAGGAATGAAATATGATTATACTATAGGTAAAATTTACATATAATAATTATGTCAATAGGAGTACTAGTAAATCGTCATTCTAGATTGTATATGGAATTAGTCCCATAATTTTTTCTAAATTGAGGCAATTAGATAAAGGAGAGATAAGTAGTGTTGAAGCAAAAGAATTTGCTGCATATTTTAAGAATATCCACAAGGCAAGGAAGCACATTATTAAGATGAATACATAGTATAAATCTAAAGAAGATTTGAGATGGAGGTATAAGGAATTTTAGATTGGAGATGAAGTCATGGTTCATTTGAGAAAAGAACATTTTCTTAGGCATACATATAATAAGTTGAAAATGAAGAAGTTTGGACCATGCAAGATAGTGAAGAGGCATGATTCTAGAAACGCCTATGAAGTGGAGTTTCTTGGTGAATTGATTATTTCACTAGTATTTAAAATTTCATATTTGACAAAGTATTATGAAGGAGGAGATGGAGATGAAGTTGTATAAGTGTAATGGAGTATTCCAATAGCTAGTTCGACTACGAAGGAGATTGAGGAGATATTGAATAATCACGTCATAAAAAGTACAAGGAATAGAACTTATGAAGAATACCTAGTCAAATGGAAAGGGAGGCCAGTAGAAGATTCATCATGGCTAGCAAGGGAGGAGGTTAACCATCATGGTTTTCCTCTAAACACCTAAGATGTAACAAGGTCACTTATCAAATTACCTCGGGTGTCTGATGTAGGAGCATCTAGGGTGTAAGAGAAATCTTGCATCAACCAAAAATATTTCATTTCAATTTTTTGAATCAATGCATAGTTATTTAATGTGGAGGCTTTCTACTTAGTAAGTCAATCATACAAGCTTAGAATGTCCTAATTTTAGAGGTAGATGTTCATCCTGGATATATCAGCCTACTAGTTAAGGCTTTGTGCCATATCATGCATATTCATGGATTCATTACATATATTTGGTTTGTAATTTTGGCATATAAAATTAAAGCTCACCATTGAATGCCTAAACATACTCAAATGAGGCTCAAAAACTCAATGAATGGGAATTTGCACTAATCCTAGCCTATAGATTAGAAGGTGAGGTTTCCAAAAAGTGGTTATAGCCAATCAGAGAAATGGTTCAAGAGTTATGGCCTTCCAAATTTGGGCTGATAAAAACATCCAAAATAGATGTCAAATGTGTATTTGGTTGACTCTATATGTATTGTTAGGGTCTATTGGCCCTAGGTGTTAAGTTTGAGTGTCTAGAACCTTCCTAGGTAGTATAAAATTGCCTATTTAAGAAATGCCCAAACATTATCTAGGACAGCTCTTGGTGATAGTTCATGGCTTTGTCTTGCATATTACTATAATGAAGGCACCCATATGGGTTAGCATATTGTAATTCTAAATTCTATAATTTTTCATTTCTGGTGATAATAAGATGCCCATATTTTGTTCTCACATAATGTTTTTATTTCTTTGTTACTGTTATATGTTTATGGTATTAAGAGAAGCACTCTTCATCAAATTCCTACTATAAATATTGTACTTTCTTTAGCTTCTAAAATGAATTGGCCTACTATTCATCAAATGAATGTTAAAAGCATATTTTAAAATGGTGATTTACATGAAGAAATTTATATGGCCCAACTGCCTAGTTTTATCAAAGAAGGTAGTGAACATTTAGTATGTAAACTATAGAAATCTATTTATGGTTCAAAGCAATCTCCTAGAGAATGGTATTAAAAAATTAACACTTTCTTTATTCCTCAAGGTTTTGATAGAAGTAAAAATAATCCTAACTTATACATTAAACATATTCAAGATGATATTATCATTATTATTCTATATGTTGATGGTTTGATTTCTACTTAAAGTTCTAACACTTTAATTTTTGACATTAAGTTTCAACTCAATCAAAAATTTCAAATGCCTGATTTAGGAATTTTACATTACTTCATAGGAATGCAAATATGGAAAACACCTAAGGATATTTTTATTTCTCAAAGCAAGTATGCTTAATATATTTTGGATAATTTTCAAATGAATGATGCTAACAATGTTTCTATTCCATGTGATTAGGAACTAAGTTAATGGTTCATATGAACACTCCTTTTGTTGATGCTACTCCTTATAGATAACTTGTAGGAAATTTGAATTATCTCACTCTTACTAGACCCGATATTGCATATAATGTTGGTTTAGGTTTAAGATTTATGTCCAAATCCCAACAAACATAGTTTAAAGTAGCTAGAAGAATATTAAGATATATCAAAGGAACTCTTAATCTAGGTTTATTTTATCATGCAAAATTTTAATTTTACTTTACAATGGTTTACTAATTCTCATTTAGGTGGAGATCCCAATGATGGGAAATATACTTGTGGTTATTATTTTTGTGTTGGTTCAGGTGATATGTCTTGGAAAAGTAAGAAAGACACCTTCATTTCTCTATGTTCTACTAAAATTAAATATAAAAGTTTTACCAATGCATCCAAAGAAGCTCTATGGCTTAGAAGAATACTTGAAGATTTGGTTCTACCTCAATAAGAACCTACACCTTTTTATTGTGACAATAAAAGTGCAATAGACTTGGAAAAGAATCATTTCTATCATGCAAAGTCAAAGCATATGTCTCTCCACCACTACTTCATTAGAGAACACATTGAAGAAAAAAAAGTGTCCCTCATATATTGCAAGTGTGAAGATCAAGTTGTTGATATTTTGACAAAGCCTCTTTTTAGAGATAAATTTGAATTTCATTGTAAGAATTCAGGTTTGATACCCTTTGATGTAATCTCCCCAAGTAAAGATTATAGGGGGGTGTTAGAATTAAAAATCTTTCCTTGGTTGTATTTATTTATTATATGGGATAAACCAAGGTAACCCTTATGTTTTTTGTTTTTTTTTCCACATGTGGGGACTTCTTTTCCTCTTGTCCATGTGTGAGGACAACTCATTTTTGTAATTCTTTTTATAAGGAAATTATTTTATAATCCTTAAGAGGATATTGACACTTTGCATACACTTATTATGAATGGTGACATTCATAGAAATGGGGGTTACACATGTAACTCTCTCTCTCTCTCTCTCTCTCTCTCTCTCTCTCTCTCTCTCTCTCTCTCTCTCTCTCTCTCTCTCTCTCTCTCTCTCTCTCTCTCTCTCCCCCTTAGGGAGTTTTCCAACATTCATAATATTATACAAGGGGTTTTATTTTCTTTCCCCTTTCAAAATCTTGTCTCCATTTTTGTTGATCCATTGGGAAGCTCATTTGGTTTATGGTAAACTTCTACACATCAAGATCTTTTGGATTGTTTCATTAGTTTTTATTTTTCTCAATTTCTTACAATTTCTTCAATCATTCTTTCAAGTCTTGTTGTCAGTTGTTTCACAACTAGTTGTGGTTTGTTCTTCTTCCATGTTCTTGGTTGTGTTCTTCCTAATTTTTGAATCCCTTTCCTTCTGGAAGCTTGGGCTTTTGTGTACCTTTTTTGTCTCATCTTCTTTCATTCACTGACTTATTTATGTTTCTTTTTCTTCATATATGTTAGCCTCATATTGGTAGACTTATGTCTGTTACTTGCCTTGCCTTTTGAATTATTCTCTTCTGTTGTGATTTTCTTGTAGTTTTCCTCATATGTCCCATACTATTCAATTCCTTCATCTCTAGAGTTAGCAAGTAATTTCTCTATTATGGGTTTCAACTCCCAATCCAATACTTCATATCCAAATGGTGCTACTCAAGATAGTCTTGGTTCTACAACCTTCACCACACATGAACATGTGCTTGCTAGAAAATATAGATCTTTTTTTATGTCTATTCACAATCTGAGAAAAAATTCTATTTCATTTCTTTATTTTCTCTTGAAATTATTTAAAGTAAAACCAAATTAAGCTATTGTAATTTCTTCCTAAGCTCTCAAAAAAAAAATTTATCTGACATACAATATGTTCTCCAACTATCTAATTAATTATTCCAACTCCAAGAAAATAATTCTATATATAAAAGAATAAGCAAACTAGTAAATTCCCATACCTTAATCCTTGCTTTTTAATCTTCCATAGACTCATCATTAACATATCTCTCAATATTATAGCTAAATCAAATTTATTTCCTTCCATGATTGTTTCATAAGATACTTCTATGGCTCCTCTAGGTATCTTATCAACTTGCTCAATCTGACAGATCTTGTATCTTATAGCCGGAGATGTAAAATTTACACCTTTTCCTTTGATAATATTTAATCACTCCATCAATTTGTATTTTAGGATCCATCTCCTTTATGCATTTGCAACTATTTCTTGATAGCCCTATAATAATATTGATGATGTCCTTTTTTATTTACAATTTCCTATTTTCCAACCATAGATACTCATAATGTATCATGTTGACTACAATCTTGATCCACTCTTCATCAAGGTTCTTAGGCATTTGAATAATGTGCTCCAACCCAAACTAATCATTATGTGGTTCATTGGTCTCAACTAATTCTTCATATGTTGAGCCAATTTCTTCATTTTCAAAATAAATATAATTTCTTTGTAAGTATCCACTCACATCCTCTATCAGCAAAACTCTATTTGGAATATTTGTTAGGGCTCCTATTCTAAATAGGTCTATAGGTTTCAATGAGAACAACTAATACACAAGTTCTTCTTTATTAGATTTCTTAATCAATATACTCTTGTTCTCCATTGTTGCAGTTCAATTTTGGACTTTAGCTTGAGATCTCGCTCAGATTCACAATTCACAATAAGACAAATATGCACTTTTCTTTGTTTCTCTTTCACAAACTTGTTGTCTTCACAAAAAAGAAAACTTTTGTGACAACTACCCCTACTTATAGTAATAATGTTTTCAATGGCTATTTTACTAAAATCTTTAAATGCTAGCCAACAATAACCAATAACTCATTCAATAGTAAGAAATGATTTTATTCACTTTCACTAATTCACTAATCTATGTCTATATATACTCTTCTCTTTATTTTCTCTTGTGGGACCTTATGTATAATGAATGAAATTTAATACCCTAAACAAGAACTTAGAAGATTAGTTCATAGATGAAGTCCCTTTGTCATCTAACAAGGGTTCCTTAGTTTTTGTCGTCACATCCTACTTTTTCTCTATCCATAATTAGTTTTCTTTTCCTAGTTTAACCATTGTCATCATCACACCAATGCCAATAGTTATAGGTAGAATATACATATTTAGAGAAGAAATGACATGGTAGTCTAAGTGATCTCCATTGATGGGTTATCCCTAACTTGCATTTAGTGGTTAAGTGTCAATGTCTTACGCATTGATAACACCTTACAGGTTTAGTACCATAGTCTTCTAGATAATACATGGTTTTCTTGGTTGTCGATGATCTTATCTTGCAAGCTTCTACCTTGTGATCATATTGATTACATTTAGAGTTCATTTCAATTGTTCTTCTATCAACTCCTAACCTAGACTCTCAATCTTTGTGACCATATGCATTGTAGTTGTAACAATAACCATTAAAAGGCATCCCTTTTGCATTTACTTCTTGCTTGTATTCGTGAGCATCTTTTGTATGGTTATATTCTCCAAAATAGGTGCAAATAGGATGATAGTTAAGTCTTCCTATTTCATCTTTTTCTATCATTGATTTTTTATATTTTGATGTCTCACCTTTATTCTTAGTAGTGTTGTTGATAGTTCCCCTATCAATGTCATTCAGTTGCTCCTTTTGTTTTACCAAGAGTTTGTTCAATTCAAGCATTCTTTCTTCAAATTTTGTAAGTTTGACATGTATCTCCTTCTCCGATTCCAATTCATTTATTAGGTCTTTATTCTCCATTTTTAGTCTTTCATTCTCATTCTCTGTTTCAAGATTTTAAATTCTTTTGTTAATTTTGTTGATCAAATCATCTCGAGAAAGAATGTCATTTTTTTCTCTCTCCATAACTAGGTCTTTACCAGTCAATGTCTCTAAAGCATCTTGGTATCTTGATTCAACATCATGTTTATTTTTATTTTCAAGAGTTCCCCCTCTATCCAGTAATTTGGTCAATCTATAAACTTGACTCTCGTATTTTCTTTTTGTTAAACTGAGCCTTTCCTTCAGTTCTCTGTTCTTTTCAAGTAGTTCATCATTTTTCTCTAATATTTCCTTTATTTTAGTGTCTACTTCCTCAGAGTTGACATTTCCTTATGATAGTCTATCCAAATCATCAAGACTCATTCGTAATTTTTTAGTGAGTTCTTTTCTATTTGGGAATGATCTCTCATTTTGTCTTTTATTTCAAAAAATTATTCTTTTGCATCCTATAGAGCTTCTTCCAATTCTTTCTAATATTTGTAGCTTGCCATAATTCCAAATATACTCAGGTTTTTAAACTCCCTTTCAAGAACCAAGAGATACCATACCAATTATTGGTAAGTTATAGGTGAGGTATTGGTCGGGGTGGGGTGAATCAATACCTAATAATGTTTTAGTTCAATTAACCCTTCTCTTCTCATATTCTAGTAGCCTATAAAAACACTTAAATTGATAATCATTCTATGTAATTAATAACATTATTGATAGTTAATGCATTTATATAAAGATAAGAAATGTTAAGTAACCAAAAAAACCCTAAAATCATAAATGCAAAACACAATAATTTTGGTATCGCTGAAATCCCTTGGTTAGAGGGAAAAACTATGGTGGGGATGATATCTAAAAATCATCACTACAATAACAAGGTACCCTGTTAAGAGCTTAGAATAGTGTCATCTTCTAAATGACTACACTTTATTAAAACTATCTAATACATTGTTAAGAGTATCAATAGTCCTATTAAAGACTACTATGTTAAGAGACTCAATCCCACTAATACAGTGTTCACCCTATTAAAGGATTTGTAATAAGTTCAAAATAAGAACTTCTAAGTCCTATAAAAGACCACCTTGTAAAAGGATTGCAAAACCTTATTGAAAAAATTGTTAGGTGTAAACAAAAAGAAATTAACATATACTTTACCTTCCGATTTTCTTGATAGGTCCACTTTACTCTTCACTATTTTTTCTCCTTCCAATAACTTGTACTTTTTACTGCTCTGATAATCACCTTACTAATGATGAATATGACTTCTTCAACACATCATCTTCTTCTCTTACCTCTCTCACCCACACTTCTTTTCTCTTCTTTTACTAACTTCCTTTTCCCTCACTTTGTGACCTAATTAGGGTTTCCATACCCTTCCATAAACCATCTTTAACTAGTTGTATAGTGTAACAATAGCTAGTTTCCTTTAACCTTACTTGTCTACTTAAATATTTTTGCTTATAAGTTTTTTTCTAGCAATAACAAAACCTCAAAAGTCATCACCACAAGTGTTTAGGATTTTGCCAAGGTAACAAGATTTGGTTATACAGATTTTGATTCAACTAAAAAAGCATCTTATGGATTATGTGTAGTTGTAAATGCTATAGAATTAGTAAGTCTACTTGGGATGCACATTTTGCAAACATGAAGACTAATTTTACATACTTCTGAGAACTTTTGGGTAGATTTCCAACCTAAGAAGAAGAAGAAATGAAGATCAATTTTGACATGTATATATGTTTTGTCTCACCTTTTTAATTCATGTCAAAGGGGAGAGGATTAGTTCAAAATTATAAGGTATGTACAATTTAATATGCATATAGTAAGGGAGAGAAATAATATAGATAGAGTAGGATCTAAGGGGGAGTATAGAAGATAGATATGATGATAATGTAATGATCCAAAAGTTTTGAATATATATTTTTTTTTTTTATGACCATAATTTTGAAGATTTTGAAGTTTTAAGAAGTATGGAGTTATACATATCCATAATCTTCCTTATATTTCCATCAATGCTAAAGGGGGAGATTTTTCAAAATTTGACTAAGGATAGTTTTAAGGGTTTCCATTAATGGAAACATAACACAATTTTTTAGGTAGCAAATTCAAAGGATCAATTTGGTTGAAGGTTACTTAGAAAATTGTCTAAATATAATATTGGTAAGCAGGAAACAATCATATAGTTTTTGTTAGCAAGCTTCACATTAGGCATATTAAGTTGTGTGAGCTTAGAGAAAGATAGTATTGACATCAAAGATGATGTGTGTAAGTCCATTAAAATTTTGGATGAATTCTGGGAAGCTTTGCAATATCTAGTATAACAATGCAGAACAAGATAACTTGCAGAATACTGAGTTTTTGGTTAAGAAATTACTTTGACTTGTCAAAATAGTTACTTGAAAATGTTGGAATGACATGTCAAAGGTTAAATCTTACATGGAAGAATTTAATATGAGATTTGGTAGTATGTGGAAAAGGATAAGGCTGAGAGTTCAAAGCTTTTTGTATAAAGGAAGATCTTTTTGTTTAGCGAAGTAGCCAATTGTATTGTAATGATATGATTTCTATATGTGCACATTGTATGTACTATATAGATGCAAATTTGATGAAGATAGAAAAGAAAAATCTTTAATAACATTTTTTAGCATAAAACTATGAAGAGAAATCATATATTGAATATTTTGGTACAATCAAGGTTTTGTATCTATTCATATAACTTGCAAAATTTTATATGCATGTTTGGACAATGGGCTCAACTTGTATTTTGTATTGTAATGAAAAATCCTAATAGGTTTGAGGTTTCTAACAAGGCTTAGTCTTATCATAAGGACATATACACTATAAGGATGTAATATAATCCTAACAAGGTCAATATATTTTACAAGATACTTTTGATTAGTGGATCATTTTGTGGGTACCATCCCCACCAGGATTTTCCATGGGCTAGGGTTTCCCTAGTTAACAAAATATGGTGTTAATGTTGTGCATGGTTTTACTTTTTAGTTTACTAATATATGCAAGTTTGAGATGTGTAAATGATATCCATAGCTGTACAAAAAGTTGTTTAAATTGCATAATTGATTTACCCCTACCCTCTTAGTTATATCTACACACTTTTATTTCTAATAGTAATCAAAGCCTCCCTTGATCTCTACTATCCCCAACTAAATCTTTGGTCTAAATATTATTACTTAGACTAGGATTTGTGAGATATGATAAATATCCTCTAGGGTGACAATCATCTCTCCCATAGGTAGGTAGAATGTGCATGAGTCCTCATCCCATTGATCCATCAAAGCTAGTAACATGAAATTGTAACTTTGTAGTTGTAGAAGTTGGGATATGCAATATAAATTTGTATTCCTCAAAATCAATATTTTGGTAGCATCTAGCATTGGCATGTCTTTCATTATTTGTGTCATACAGTACTCCCATATAATCAACAAATATTGCAAGCATAAATCAACAATATTTTCATGAATTCTTGTTCATTAAATAGAACATTTGTCATTAAAATCTAGAAGACTAATCTACATAGGCATAGGTAAACCTCTTTGTTATAGGTGGGTTTTCTTGGTATAGGTTGACTTGCACCCTTGGGGTGCATGTCAAATTCTTAGGTATAGGCCAACTTCTAAGGTTTTTGGTCCAATCAAATCCCTAGGATATATGAAACAACTTCTTAATCTATGAAAAATCATATAAAAACATAAATTTAAAAAAATGAGAAAAAATATTGAGACGTACCTCATCCAACTCTGCATCATCTACCACAAGCTGTTTAAGAGCCTCCACCTATGATGGTTCCAACTCTTCCTTATTTTGAATCTTCTTCTTTTCCTCCTTTACTTTTACTAGAAAGAGTATCAATAAGTTTTTTGAAATTCGTAATTCACTTAGTTATACCCTTTTATTTAGGTTACATTTTGTATTTAAACCCAAGATTAGCCCTCCTTTTATAAGCATCAATTCCTTATTTCTCTCATTTTGAAATTTCTTGAGCTTGGAAGCTTCGATTTGAGTTTTTTTATAGGTGTTAGAATCATGATTCAACAACCTTGTTATATAAATAACTTTAGGAAAATTTAGGATACTTATTGAATGGTCTTAGAGAGTACTTTTTAGTCAATGCATTTTAAGTTCTTAATGGTAAACATGATTACCTTTTTCACCTTCCTAAATTATCAAGATGAAGTAAGGGGTATATAAGTACCCTTAAACTTAAAAAAAATTCCTTATTAAGCCTTAGGTGATTTTTATTATCACTAACACATGGTTTTGCAAGATGCAAATACTAATTATTTCTTGAAAGATCTATGTGTGTGGACTTAGCTATACCCTTTTTAATTCTAGTTACTTTACATTTCATATGCATTTAGTGTCAGATACCACCAAAGTTGGGGAGGGGGGATGTAACATCTTATATTTGAATTATTTCAATTTATGATATTTTACCTCCTCTTTGGTGTGTTTGCATTATACATGTGCATTTGAAGCACATTCACCTAATATCTCCTAGATAAAAATGGGGTAGGAACTAACACATCCTCTTTAATTTTCTATTTTACTCTTATGAAAATATTGAGTTAGGATATTATTTCTATAATTTGTCCTCTTTCAATTCATTTTCACATTAGATCCCAATTTTTTGATTTGTGAAGCATTTACTCTCAAAGACTTTATAGATTTGGGACCTCAAGTCTATTCCCAAAGACACATGTCTCCCTAATGTAGGTCTAATTAGATCAACCTATGCCTTAGGGTTTGTAATTTTATGACCCAATTCCAATTCAAATTTCCAAGATTCTCCCTATTGTAGTTGGCTCTTGTGAGAATTAGTCTCAAAGTTTTACTATAAAATACACCATCTACCTCATCTGCGATATGAATGAACATAATATGATGATGCAAGAATATGTGAAAATAACAATATGACAGAGAAATCACAATTTTAAATTGAAGGTCTTGAATTAATCCATTCAATGCTATAGGAATTTTATCATCTACATTCTTTAAATCACATATTCAAACACCAATTCAAAAACACCATAGAGTTGCAAATGAATTATGAATATGGTTAGATTACTTTATCCTTTGGAGATTAGTATGATTTCTATAGTATTTTCATTCTAATTGATGCAGGAGCATCTAAAGTTATAAGGGCAATTCTGTGTCACCCAAAACAATATACCTAGACTTAGTTTCTATTTCATGTGTTTTCATTTTTGGATACCCATTTGGGTCAAATAAAGGTTCCAACTCTCATAGTTCTTAGAGTTTTTAAGCACCTTGGGATACGTGTAAATGTCAAAAAAACAGGACTATGTAATTGAGCCATAATTATGGTGAGTTAGAAGGTGCAATTTGGAGGGATGCTGGTAATTGTAATTTAGAACATTACAAAAAAAGAATCAGATCAAAAAGGCCCCATGGTTAGAAAGTTATTGCAATTTTTTTATTTTTGGAGACCTCCTAAGAATGCTATAAATTTAGTTTTGAGGCACAAAATGACCTTGTACAAGCCTAAAAAATGGGGGACTAGCAAAGCTGGTCCATAGGGCTATAGAGCACTTTGAGATCTTTTTGAAAATGTAAACGGTTCATCAGTCATAGCTACGGTTCAAAATTTATGCCTCCCAAAAGTTTGGATACTATTTCTGGATTCTTCTAATTTTGCACTAACTTCTAATGCAACTTTTGGAGCCTTCTATTTTGGTGGTGGATGCCAACTAGCACTTTCTAGAATATATTCCTAATCCTTAACTTTTGGGGGTCTATTTAAGGACATTCCTGGCATTGTAAGAGGCAATTCAGAGAGGAGTTTGAGAGAAGGTACTGGGAGAAGAAATTATCTCTAAATTTATACTATTGTAAGCCCATAGGGCCTATTTTGGAGTCTATTTTTTCCACATTAAGTGTATTGGCATATTTTCATAGTTAATAAAGTTTTCCCTTTCTTCTTGTGTCCATTCTGTACTTGGATTGTGTCTCCATCACTAATTCTTTATTCTTTCATACATACATATGCACAATCATATTTAAATGCTAGGGTTTCACTCATAGAGCTAGATCTCTAGCATTTTTATATAGCTCTTTACATTCTAGATCTGTACTCTAGGATCCATGAGAACTTCAAACACAATATTTTTCTCTAATGAATATCTATGGAGATGTGAATCACCAAGATGGGGGGTTGAATAAGGCAATCTCCTACATAGCCACCTACATGCACACATTTTCTAGATTTATAAGTTTTAGAAGAAAGATTCACTTTGACATGTCTAAGTAGCCTTTTTGTGAAAAAAAATGGAATCCACAAAATTTTTAGGCTCGGGTATACATCGACTTAAGTTGACATATACCTCCAAGTTGACATATACCCTCTAGGTTGATCTATACATCAACTTAAGTTGACTAGTGCCTAGGATATATCAATTTTTGGGTCTTATTACTTTCTTATTCTTGATTGTAGTTCTAGATCCATTTCTATTTTGGATACAACCTACTAGTTAAATTTCAAATTTGATCAAATTCACTCTTCAATCCTTTGAGGTATAATTTTCATCCTTATTTGGACCATTTATAAATTTAGATCTATTTTTTACACAATTTCAATTTTATCTATTAAACCTAGAGCTTTTCATTTTGTAGTTCCCTTAAATCAATTGATATTGCATGAAAGTGGACTTTCTTTCATACTCCTTAATCTCATTTCAATTTTTTATTATCATCCCTTCATCTTACCAAGATTTTGCTAATCTAATTGATGTTATATTGAGAGTTATGTTTGGAAACCCCTCTTTCTCTTGTATTGAATATTTTAATGTGGAATAATAAACTCTATCTCACTAGTTTACATTTATTAATTGAGGCTTTCATTTTTACCCTAAACATTATTACCTTTAACAAGGTACTTATTACTACAATAGTGAATTTTTTTGTGGGAACCATCCTCACTGGGGTTTTTCCCTTAGCAAGGTTTTCCTAAAAAATAAATCAAGGTTTTATGATGTTTTATGTTTTTATCATTTTGTTTAGTTTTTTTTCTGTTACTTGTGGATTTGAAGTTTGACTCTTTATTAATAAATTGAAGAATATTAATTCATGGACTCATCCACCCTCTTTGTTCTTAATCCTAACATTAGATTCATCATGATAGTAGGATAAAAAAATAACACCACAATGATGAATGCCATTAAAGCCTTTGTGACAATATAAAAAGAACCATTAGGTGTTTTAATTATCTTCGTAGAGTCAAAGGTAACAAAAATATCAAGTTCAGGTTTAGGTTTGACTGGATCGATTGGGCAAAAAATGTTCTTGGCTTCATTACATCTATCATTATAGTCAATAGAATGAGTGGAAGAAGAAGAAAAAGATTGAGTAAACTTCATGATATTAGTCGAATGAGATGACAAAGGGTTGGTAAAAGTTTACAAGTTTTGGTTATGATGTGCTAAGAATTTGTTTCATTGATCATTGACACCCTTAATAGATATAGCATTAGGATAAATAAGATTTTAAATAACAATGTTCAAATCAAAATATTTTTTAACATTATAGCTAGGTTGACAATGGTAGTGACAAGAATCCTTATGATATAAGTATTTGGAAAAATATTTGCATATTTCAATTGGTTTGATGAAAATAATATTTAACACATTTGCATTAATTAACTTCAACATCATATTATGTAAAGGTATAAAATGATGAGTAAAATTACGAGCGCATCTAAAAATAGATGACAAAGGAGCCACACTTCTAGATGTTTGTTTTATTTGTCTATCAACATTGTTGGGTGAATTATTCATTTTAATGAAGGTTTCTAGTTTTTAACTTTAAAAAATAAATATTGGATGAAGAATCACTCTTACTAACCAAAGTCATTGGAGTGCTTCTCTCAAACTGGTTCTCTTGAAGATGATAATGATGAAGACTTCCACATAATCGAGTAAAAGAAGAAAACTCATAAAGTAAATATTATCTCTAATTATTTGTGTAGATTAGTAATGAATATAAATTGAATACCAATATCAGGCACCAAATAATAAGTTTGAGCATGAAAAATCTTAAATCTATTGATAAAATTACTGACTTTTTCTCTAACACATTTCTTACAATGAATTAAATAAATCAAATAAATATTAGTACTAATGTTGTTTTCAAATTGTGAGATGAAAGTGTTAGAAAGGTTTATGAAGGAATTAATAGAATAAGGAAGCAAAGAATAACACCATTACAAGAATTTAATTCAAACAACTCTAGTAAAAAGATTTCCCATAAACTTATGATCATGACATAAATCACTCCACAATTCTTGGAAGGTATTGGCATGGGTCAAAGGATCACCTTTACCATTATAAGCTTTAAGAATAGGAATCTCCATATATTATGGAATAACAATACAAATAATATCCAAAGACAAAGGAATGGAAATATCAAATGTAGGAATGTTGAACATGGATTAATTTATTGAAGCAGTTTGTTGTTACAAGGAAGATATAGTCTAAGTCATGCTATTAATGGTACAATCAATAGAATAGATGGTAGGAGACATGTTTGAAATATTTGGAGTATTATTAAAAAATTTAAGGTATGGTTGAATATAAAAAATGGAATACTATTGTAAGTGGGCATTGATATCAATAAAATAAGAGATACTACACAAGGTGTTAACACCATGTTCATCATTATGAATTATCTTCCTTAAGTTATCTATAAAGAAAATGACCTTAGGGTTAGAGTTTTGTTGTCCTAGCCATTGTTCAAATTTATCAAATTCATTGGAAATTTTTTGGACTTTCATAGGAGGAACTCTTCAAGCCTCATCTTCATCATGATAATAATGGGAATATTTATTCTCCATATTATGATTGATTTCACTAATATGCATGTTGATCTCATAAGGATTCATAAGAAATAAAGAAGGTTCAAATTAATGTAATCGAAAACTCTATGGATTCTCCAAACACAAATGATATAAGTGTTAGCTAATAGGGTTATTATTGTACCAAAATATTGGCATGTTAATATGAAATATAACCACTAGACATATAGAAGAAGTAAGAGGTTATTAAACCATTTTTTAATCTAGTGAGGGACACTCACCCATTTCAACAATCTCACTCCCATCATTATTTATTTTAACCTACAAGGATTCAAACTTTACAATAATCCCTAATACCACTTGTTAAATTTTAGAGTTGTCATAGGACCAAAAGATCAACCTATTAATGCTAGATATAACTACTAGATTTATAGAAGACACATGAAGTTGTTAAACCATGTCAAAAATCTAGCAAGGAATATTGGCCCACCACCAACAATAAGTACAACTCAAATTAGTAACACTTGTGCACAAAATAAAAGATTGATATCTAACGTGATTATAAAGTTTGAATGAAATATGTAATGAAAAAATTTGTATCACTAACACATATAACTAATAAATTTATAGATTTAATATAAAGTATGAAAAGCAGATCTAGATATATCTATAAGATATGTGATGCATAGAAAGAAGATTATGAAAGGAAGACCTAATTATGTAACAAATTGGGTTTACCAAAATGTACAATGGGCGAACCTAGAAGAACATAAAGAGATTTAAACACCAAAATCAAAATGGAAATATTATTAGAATAGTTCAAAATGATGTATAGGTAGAAATGGGGAGATAAATGAATCATAAAAAATACTAAGTGAATTACTTCCCTATTTTATTGATTATACATTGGGAATGAATAATATATCCAATAGGCTTAAGAGGTGTACCAAGGACTAATTGAAGATATGAACTATCCTTCGCTAAAGATGTAAATGAATGAAGAAAGAATAATTAAGTGATTAAGTATATCTTATAGAGAAGTCACTTAAATTATTATAAAAAGAGAATAATACAAAACAATATCATGTTGAAACTAATGGAAATAAAAATAAGAAGACAAAATGAAATAGTTCAAAAAAAATCAACTAAAAATATCAAGAACAAGTCAAAATTTGACTTGTACATAGGGAAGTGTTAGAAATGGTGACATGTACCCATCACTATCTAATGAAACTTTCATAGATTTTTTTTAAAACTCCTTTTGTACTGCCTAGAAAATATTTCATAATCACACAACCTATTCCTAATATGGAACCCTGATCAATAGACGTAGCAATCACTCAACTACATAAGTATGATTGAAAATTCTAGAAATCTAAATATTTGACATTGGAATATGATGCAGAATAAAGGACAACCTTGAAATTTGTAATTGTCACTCCTAGATTAGGAATGTAGATATGATTGATAACTACATGTGAAGAAGAAGAGAGAGAAATATGAGTGCATCTTCTTCCTTGATTGATAATTCCTCTACTTGACCATCATGGGAGATAAAATTACATCAATTGGATAAGAATTATTTTGTATTAATTAATATTGAGGAAATTTAGACTTGGAGAACTTGAATTGGATGCTTTCCTTCAAATCTTGAATCCAAATCCTCAATTTCTCAATTTAATTTCCAAAAGAGAAAAAACATTCAATTAATGGTGACATGAAGGACTCAATGGTAAGCCTAATGAACTAGATTCAGCATGAAATAGATCTACCAAAAATAAAATAAATCTACATCCATGGGAAGGATGAAAAGAGAGACTATGTAGGCCCCATAGTGAGATAGCTTACACAAGAGAATAATCATATTCATAAAGGCCTTCATAAGTTAAAGGAAATCTTCCACTCATCTCCTTGCTTGAGATGATGGTATCCTAACTTCAAATAAAACATAGAGAAGTGACATGACCCTCCTAGGTAGTCCACAGGATCCTCTATTCTTGGCATTGGGAGGCTAAACCTTATGGTGGTCTTATTTATTTTCCTAGAATCTATACATATTCTTCATTTCCCATATTTATTTGGGGTAAGTACGATAGGAATTGTACATGGACTTAAACCCTTTCTTATCAAATCCTTATTAATCAATTCTTTAACTTGTCTAGCTATCTCCTCATTCTAAGATGGACTCATCTTATAAGAAGGTTTTTTTGGTAAGATGACTCCATGAATCAGATCTATTTGGTGACTTGCGTCTCTCACATGTGGCAAGGAATTGGGAGTATCATCTAGCACTATACCTTGATACTTATCCAACAACTTCAATAATTTTGATGACACTTCCACTTTCTCCTTAGTCTGTATACTAGGGTCATTCCTTTTCTTTACCGTAAGGGCATACCTGTGACACTTTTCTTCCTTCACCAACTCTTCAAACTCATTTACATTGACCAAAAACACACTAGACTCATTTTCGTTCTCCCCTAAGTTTTCTCACAAAGGGTCCATTTTAAATTGTCTCCCATTATTTATTATGACATGGATATTTTTCAACCCATCTTATTGAGCCTTAACATCAAACTACCAAGGATGCCCTAATAAAAGGTGACATGCATCCTTTGGAATAATATCACACAAAATCCTATCTTTGTACTCCCCATTATAATATTTTCCCTTCTTGAACCCAAAAAACCTAAGAACTACAGAAGCCAACATCTTTACTATGAAAAGACAAGGATCTTACCACACTTTCTTAGGAGATGTGTGAGTGTTTTGTTTTACACCCTTACCAAAAAACCTACTTAATTAGTTTAATTAGTTCCATTCCCAAGAACCCACAAAATATTTTGTGCAACTAGGCCTAGTAGGAGACCTAATGCTATTATAACATATTTTCTTACCATTTTGGATTGAATTTGAAATATCTCAAAATTGCATATGGGTTTTAGGTTTGAGTGGGTCAACCTATTCCACACTTAATTAAGCCTACTAAGCCTAACTAAGAAGGGTTTGTTTAAAATCTTCACCAATCAATTGATCTTGACAATCTTACCATTTATCTTACTCAAACACATCGTAAGATTATTGAAAACATCTTTAAAACACCCCCACAAACCCTTTCTCCTTCATACAACTACCTTCTTCCCATTTACATGCTTGTCAGATTATTGATGCCAAGCCTAGGTATTTACAAAAAAATAGATGCTTTCTTTTTTGGGCATAACATTAATTGTAAAATAAAAATATATATACAATCCTAACATTCCCTAAGAGATTGACCAATTTCTATGGTGGAATGTTAGGTTGAGGAGTTCATCTTTCAAAACCCTGAGTTTTGTGAGGTTTCCTGACCAGTCAACACAAAAACCTCTAGATCTCCCTCTTGCCTTTACAAAATGACTTCAAATCAAATGTTTTAAGTAGCCAATTCAAAATACTATCTAGCCATGCTCCAGGTTCAAATTTTTTAATTAGCAAAGTGCTAAACTTTCATGAACATAGAAAGGAAACGATGAAAATATTGTACTAAGAAAGGAAAAGTATTTCTTCTCATTGCACAAAATTATTATTAGATACTCAATAGACTACAAAAAACTTATTAGTCCTCCCATCAACTGAATAAACCAAAATTTCAAACTTGTTAACCATTGGGAGAACCTAATGACAACTTTTTGTTGTTTTGTAAGTTGCAATTTGTAGACTTGCAAAATAACATAAGCTTTTCTCTTTATAAAGTAGCCTAAGTCAATTCTTGCATAATGACAATTCATACTAGTGTAAAAAATATATTGTGCCAAATTTGACCTTAATTTCCCTACTAGGATCAATTAGGCCATTATAACTAATTAGGACTCTAGATCTTATTCAAAACCTAAAATTTCTATCAAAATTAGCCATGAAAGGATTTATTACAAAAAATTAACATAAAAATGATTAGCCTTGAATCATCCATGATTCAAAGAGGAGGTACTCCAACACCACAAATCCCTCATCATTTAGGCCTTAATCCCTAAAATTGCAATGCCAAAATCATGATGATATAAGTACATAGCACAAATGTAAACCAAACCCTATGATATAACCATTTTAAAAATGGTTTCATTTACAAAAAGTATATTTATAGAAGACAAAACATGCCCTTCCAAAAAATATCACCACCGTACATAGCATATGACTCAACTAGTCATTGATTATATTGTACCCCATACATTCATGGGTACTCAAGTTGACACCATGAAAAATGGACTATGCAAAGAATGATGTTGACATGATATGCAGGGATGTTTTCTTGCTAGAAATTTATATCCATGTCCAAAATAGAATGTACATGTGTGCCTAGCATAGATCCATATATGTCTCTAATTAATGCTAAAAAACTCTAATATCCCACTAGAGAATCCATTGGTTTTAATGATTTGGTTCTCAATGTATAGGTTTATATGACTTTAAGACATGATAAAAGAATTATATTTGGTCCAAAGTTATCTAAATTTCATTTTCCCTTAGAATAGGAAAATTATAACCCTTACAATTTGGAAAAGATAAAATAAAATTCAATCAAACAAAAGGAAAAAAATGGCTCCTTTTTACACCTTGTATTCGACCTTAAGGTAATTGAAATTCCCAAATGTACCCAATATAATTTACAAGTCTTATGAAACTCTTGGATTCATAAATAATGTCTTCAATATTCAAGCTTTGACACCAAGTTGGATTTGATAGGTGACTTCTCAATCCCCAAAAAAATAGTGAAGAAACAAATACAGTGAGAGAGTGACATGAATGGGTTGCAAAAATCCTTGAAGTGGTTTATTGAATATGAAATATAAAATTAGAGGTATTTCTTATAAATAATAGGTAATAGTTAGGATTAAACAAGTTGTTACAATCTACATCACTTCTATAGAATGAGACTACCCATGATACAAATATTAAAGTCCTAATGAAAATATTGTTGCCAATTTGGGTAGATCATAAATTTTGATGTTGTCATCTATGCAAACATATCAGTCACATAAAGCAAGCAAAGCATAAAGATGAAGTTATGCCAGCTAGACTTAGAAAATTGTCTAAGTGTTATGTAGTTTATCTAGAAGAAAACATGGAGTTTCCATTGGTTCATAGAAATATTATGGACATGTGAAGAGTTAGGTATGGTTCTATAAGATATCAATGATGATTTTTGAAAGTTTTCAAGATAGTACAATCAATATAGAAAAAGTTATGAAGAATTTACCAATTACAACAATGTATAGGCAGAATAGAGCATAATAAGGAAATGGGTATTTTAGTTAAGGAAATATTTTGTTTATGAAATAATTATTTAACTAATTAGGGACAACATCCTAGATGATAACCCTAAGTGGGTGAAAATAAATTTTGTATTTTGATAAAGTATATAAAGGCATGAAGGTTGGCTAGGTAGATATTTGTTGATTAGCAAGATATGAAGGAAGATTGCTAAATGTGAAGTTATGTGTGTAGTGTAATGTGATATTGATGTGATGATTTGTGATGTGAATTCTGATATATTATTAGAGGAATGTGAACTATGATAAATTTTTGTAGAGAAACAAAGGAAATATAAGATATCGAAGATATCAACAATAGTACAAAGGTTTTTGTACCTATCTCTTTGTATTAAAGAAATTTATTGTATATTGCATGTTTGGGCATTGGGATCATCTTGAATACATTTGTAATTTGTAATAACAACTCCTAATAGGGCTAAGGCTTCTAACAAGGCCTAAGTCCTCTAACAAGGACCAAGACACTATATGGATGTAATAGACTCCTAACAAGGTCAATATCTTTAACCAAGTACTTTTGATTAGTGGGTCTTTTGTGGGTACCATCCCCATCATAGTTTTCCCTTGGATAGTGGTTTCCCTAGTTAACAAAATATGGTATTATGAGTTAATTTATTGCATGGTTATGTTTATTATTAGCATAGTTAATTTACTATTTTATGCAAGTTAAAAACTTATTAAAGATATCCAATTTTGGGCAAAATTTTGTGAAATACTTTTACCCCTCTTCTCAATATTTCCTATTTCTAATAATTGGTAGCAGAGCCTAGTTACTTAGAGAAGGCTTAACAACTTGAGTAAGGTCCCTATGGATATGGAACAACTATAGAAGAACCTACAAGAATCTCTTGAGAAGATTGGTATTCTTACTAAAGAAAGAGATGCTTTGAAAGAAAGATATGAAGATGCTAAAGATAACATTGGAAAGTTGAAAACTAAGATAGATCATCTCAAGTCAAAGGAAAATCCTAAAGATTAGATCAAGGACAGTGATGAAGTTTCAAGACTGATGAAAGAAAATGAGACCTTGAAGCATGAACTTAAGTTACAGTGATGAAGTTTCAAGAATGAAGAAAGAAAATGAAACCTTGAAACATGAACTTAAGTTACAGATCTAAAGTTTAGCTTGAAGGATGATACCACTAAAATTGAATGTTCTATTCCATTATAACAGAAGAGGTATATTGCAGCTTTTTTGTCTTAATCAAAAAAAATTTCAAAATAACAACTAGGATTTATTGCAAGAAAGATCCCTTTATTGGGGTTGGGTCTAGAAAAACTACAAAATTTACCTTGATCTCGAGTTCAAAAAAAAGAACTAAAGAAAAGAAGAAATATACAACATCTTGGAGCTAGAGCTAGAAAGGAAAATTTGATGCTCGTTTCATAGCATTTTATGTTTTCATCAAAAGTTTGAAGGACATATCAACATTGCTTTTTGAATCCAAGATCTTCTGTAGATCTTCCTTCTAGAATTATTTGATTTTAATTTCAATATCCAAATCTCATAAGAAATATCTTAATTCATGACAATCGTGTTGATTATGAAAACTCAAAACTTATGTATACCCATAAATGAACATGCATTTTTTACTATAGAAAGAAAGTACTCTGAATATAGGCTTGCATGATCTATAATCCATGAAAGTTAGTATCACAAGTGCCATAGGAAAAAGAGCATATTTCATTATTTTGATAGCCAAGAACATATTCAACTCAAGATCGAGTAGTAGATCCTTCAATTGCCAATGCCAGCTAGGCCAAGACAGAGGCACATGTTGGAGTAGAGCAAGCCAAGAAAGAGTTAGTTCTAGATGACCTTGATTTAGTAGATCTAGATGCACTAGTAGCATTTTATCTATTTGCAAACCATGAGCACCTATTTAAGTGACCAGTCCAAAGGATTGTTCCAATGTCCTTGTAAATGTTTGAGAGCCATTTCCCCAAATTGCATGCGCTCACATTTCTAGTTCTTGTAAGAGATCCAGGCTTGCTCAAGCTAATTAGCAGCTCCTTTACATAATTCTTTAGAACTCTAAATAGTACTCACTATTTTCTATTTATGGTTATCTAATAAATTACTTAATTTCCCAAAAATATCATAAATTTTTATACAAAACCATTCTCGTATAAGTAATGTACTAAGAAATTGAAAACCAAAAAGCCTAACAACACTTTTTTGACCAAAAAATATTTGATGAAAAAAATTGCATTATTTGTAGAAATGAAGGATTCTTTTCCTGGCTTCCTCCATTTACTCAAGATAAAATGAGGGTGAGGGAGCTAAGAAAAATGCATAGAATAGTAGGGTTAATGACATCAGCCTATCATAGAGGGGTATCAACTTGCTATCCCTTTGGTGACGAGAATAGTATTCTATGACCAATAATTCATTAATCTTCAAACTGATACGCTTATTATATATTTTTTTAACTAATCCACTTTATTGTGACTTTTGTTTAATCCAATTTAAATGGGGGCACCCTCATTTTATCCTCAAATTTAAGGTCTGAGAATGAAGATCTAACATTTAACATTACCAAAGTGACATTTAAGCTTGAGTCTACCAAGTTACAATATGAAAAACTTGAGAAGTACAACAGTATAGTAAAAGGAGAGCTAAACTAGTCTAAGAAACAACTTAAGAAACTATATCCTAGTAGTGAGAAGATTGATGAACAAATGTTTGTACACATATCATCTTATGCTAAGACCAGTCTTGGATATTTCATTAGAGAAATGTTTGCTAAGAAGATTGAAGCAAGGAAGGAGTTGGATTCTAAAAATCATCAGCCTATGAAAGAAAAAGTAGATCTAAACAATATTGAGTCAAATCAATCTGATGATGTACCTAAGGAAGTTGAGTAATCTAATCAACCTAAGCAAATTGATGAATCTAATCACTTAAAGAAGTGAGATATGAATTCAAAGGTAGATGTTATGCATGCAATGAAATTGGTCATATGAAAAGGGATTGTACAAGTAAGTCATTTAAACCTATTACTATTTTTATTGTTATAATTCTCATGGTTTTAATCATAGAGAAATTAATTGTAAGAAGCCAAAATTAGATAATAGTAATAGCAATAGTAGAACTTTTAGAGGTACTAACTCTACAAGAAGAAGATATAATGAAGGAAACAATGGATTGAGAAGCAACATTGTGTGTTATAAGTGCAACAACTTTAGACATAATGCCAGAGATTGCAAAGCACCTGTTAACTAGCCTAGACCTAGATAAAGAAATAATGCACCAATAAGCCAAATATATAACAAATTTGATCATATAGAAAGATTCTATAGAATGGACATGAGGAAAAACATGAGGAATCTAAACTTTATAAGGAACATGAACATGAATATTAGAAGAAATGATAACACCGATGATAGTCATAAAGACAATATAAGACAGCATGTAGAAGAATTTAAAGGAGTATTTGCAAAGCCAAAGATCCATCTAGTTCACATGTGGTATTGGAAGAACAATGAAATGAAGCACCTGAGGGAAGATTGAAGTTAGGTGTAGTGATTGATTGATCCTACTTGAATTAAGAATTTCTATAAAGGAATTAGCATTAGAAAGATAGAAAAAGTGTCAGAGAAATAGTTAAGGCATGCACAATTAGTATAAGGTAGATTATTGTAAATGTAGAGAGTAACTGAGAGGGGAGGGGTGAATCAGTTATCACAAAAAAAATTCCCTATCCCTAGATGTCAAATCAATATTTTCACTAATAATGCAATATTGTCCAGCTCAATTATAACTAAGTTATTGTTGTAACTCAATTAACAAAGCAATCTTAAGAATATTAATCTAGTTTAACTTTTAGTAACTTAGTTGTAGAAACATAAAGCATAAATAAAATAACATGAATACATATGACACCAAGATTTAATGTGGAAACCAAATTTGGGAAAAGCACCATACAACTAATTACAATATTTTTCACTCTTATGAAGTGAGCCCTATTATGAGCCAACCCTATTAAAGGTTTCAATACAAACTGTTAAGTATGACCTTTTTAAAGGATTTAGATCACCCTATTAGGAGTGGTCTAGTTAGAGGTCTTCAAACACTTCAATCTTGAAATGTCACCTTGGTAAAGGATTTGCAATATGACTGTTAAGTCAACTCTGTTAAGAGATTTCTTCACTACTACAATGGTTAGAAGGTAATAGTAATTTGACCTAATTTATGAAGCAACTTCTTTTGTAGATTCATATCTCTATTTTGGCTTAACCTCTAGATCCTTACTAATTAGAATATTCTTTTCAGCTTATCTTCCACACTTTCCTAATTTTCCTTTTCCTTTGATCACATATCCATCTTATTCCATGTACTACACTTACACATTTTATCCTCACTACTTGACCTTTCTTACATATCATAATTTTGGACAAATCATCTTGAATACCCCTTCAAATACTAATTAAATATCCAAATAGTAGGCCTTAATTAATTAATTAATAGAAAAGTGCACTTTTTTGATACTCAAGCAATACTAAGATTGATCACTTAGTTAATACTAGAAGTCCTTTGATGCCCGACCACTCAATTAACACTGCAAGATGGATATCCTTCATTGCTTGACTACTTGGTTAACATCGATTCCTCCTAAACTTGTTGAAGACTACAAAGATGATGTTTGTTTTATGGTTGGCTGTGATAGAGTATATATTTAGGTAGTCAGGCCCCAAGTTGCATGGGTAAAACCTCTACCTTATGAGGTAAACATTGATGAAACTAGAGATATTATTGAAGCACTGGTAAATGAACCAGTAGATCCCAAGCAACCAAATTTTGGAACTTATGATGAGGCAAAAGCTATAATAGAACTAGAAATCAAACTTCCCCAAGAAATCAACAAAGGTAAAAGGAAGGTTGCTAAATTGAAAACTGCTATGAAGCCCCTAATGATTACCGAAGGAAAAGGTGAGGACGAAGAAGAGGAGCAGGAACCAGAAGATATAGAGGAAGAATCAAAGGAAGAGGCTGAACCAGTCAAAAACAAGGGCAAGGTAATCATTACCAAGCCACCCAAAGCCTCCATAGTTGTTTTCACCAAAAGAGGCAAAGGTAAGAATAAGAATGAAATAGTATTTAGCAAGCCCCAACTTACCTTCCAAGAAAGATTGAAACAAATGGAAGAGAGAGCTAGCATCACAAATTTCAAGGCATTGAAATTTGAAACAAGGACTGATGCAGAGAAAATGTGGATTGAGGAACTGGTACTTAATAAGATGGGAAAATGGAAATACTCCCCAGACCAGCTTGCCCCTCAAATCTCCAAAGAGCTATTGGTAAGATTGCAACCAAGGTGGGAGTCAACCACCCAAATAGCCAAGGACATATATGAGAAATCCTTGAAGAATCTTCTACCAAGTCTTACTGAGGCAGAAATAAAGGTGGCAATGAAGAAAAATGAAGGTAAAATGATGATTAGATTTCACACATGTTTGATTCTAATTAAGGATATTGAGCATGTTGTAAGAGATGCAACAAACATGTGGAAGAACATCTATCATCTGCAAAAGCCTAGTAATGATCCAGTGATAATCAAGGATGATGATGGCACCAATAGTGATGAAGGAGATGACAACGCTCCAAGTGCTAGTGATGTTCAGGCACTAAAGTCTAATGATGAAGAAAAAGGGGAAGAATTTGAAGAGGAACACAAGGAGGAAGAGGATGAAGAAGATTGGAGCACAACTCATTACTTCCCTTCCTCACTCTCCACCTAAGACTGCAACATCATCAGGGTTGGAGACAACTTTAGCAAGATTGACCACATCAAAAACATCATCTACTCCTGCTACCCCAAAGCTCCAAGAATTATCTATGGAAGTAACCATTACTTCATCTACCGAGCTACAACCTTCTTCATCAGCACTTGAGTAATTAGTCACTGCAGCATCAACTATGTCTACCTCCTCTGTTACATGTACAATAAGTTCTACAGTTCTTTCTACAATTTTTTCTACTCCAATTGTGAATATTCTAGTTTGTACACTACATGTATGTACATCATTTTTGGGAAGCACACCAATTTTGGATTCAATCAATACTTCTATCAGATTTCCTCCAGTTGCACCAATTCAAGTATTTTCTACCAGTCCATCTATGTCAACTATTGTCTCTGATTCCAAATCCAAGGAAGTGAGCATAGAAGTAAAACCAAAAACTCCTCTGAAACTTCTGCTTACTAGAAAAAAAATTGATGAAGATATAGATTTGGATACAGAAATTGTTATTCCAAAGATAGAATTGGACAATGCCTCAACCAGTGAGATGAGAATGGTTAGTCAACTTCTAGAGCAGAAGGCAAGGCAGAAGAAACTCGTAGAAGAAAGAGATAAAGAATATACTATAATAGAAAATGCCAAAAACATAATTATTGAAGCTATTTGTGTTGATGTTGATTCATCTCAACACATTTTGTTTTAATTAGAAGAGGCTATGAATAAGTTCAATGAGGACACCTCTAGGCAAGAGAAGCTCATTGAAAAGGAAAAAAATAAATTTGATAATAAGTGCTTGAGCACATTGCAATAAAGTAGGTTGAACTATCTTCAATTTTGAACAATCTTGAGCAAGAATTTACCAATGTAACATCACTTTTTGGTAAGCTCTATGATGTTACTGAGTATAGTAAGGAAGTAAAAGAAAAATTGAATAAATTAGATGTGGAAATGAAGGATAGTGCTCAAAAGTTGCAGCTTGACCATAGTTCAAGCTCATCCCATCACACAAAGGTGAAATTTTTGTCTGAAATGCAGGCAGAGTTACTCAGAGAAGAAGCCAAAATCTAGTCTACACTGATTGACATTCAAAATATGATTCTCCTAGTCATGGATCAAATGCAAAAACACATTGGCTACTCAAAAACATTGATTCATGATAGCAACTTTTCAATAGCAGATCATATGATCGAATTTTTTGCAGAAGTTCAAGTGGCTCTCTCCACCTGCATGATTTTGCAAGACAATTAGGACAAGTCATTGTCTCTTATTCTCAAGGTACACTCAAATTTTCTCTCACATTTTGGTGTCTCAATTTAAATTTATTGTATATACATTCTTTGGCATTATTGTCAAAAAGGGGAGATGAGATTGTTGGCAGGATAAGATTGTTGACATTAGGAATATGAGATGAATAAAGAATAAGAGAGACATTGTATAGATAAAAGCTATGCATACCATATGTATGGGGGAGATATGTGAGATACATAAGATATGTAAATAGCAGAGTAAATCAGAATGTAAGTTTTGATTCATAAGTGTTTTTGTCACTAATGCCAAAGGGGGAGATTGTTGGCATTATGATTATTTTTTCATTAGTGACAACACTTACTCAATTCTATATGCTTACTAAGTATCCAAGTGGTTACCTTGTAAGCATTCATAGTTCAACAGTTTACACCAATCAGATAGTGGCTACCGAGAAATGAAAGATTCAGTGCAAACCGAGTAATGAAAGATTTAGTGTAAACTGAGCAATGAAAGATTTAGTGCAAACCAAGCGATGAAAGATTCAATGTTTGCTGAGTGAAGCAAGGTAAACTCAGTATACAGTATCTATCGAGTAACCAGTGGTTACCAAGTTCAAAACTACATCAAGTGATTAGTATGGACCGAGCCTTCACTTGTACCAACTGCATGACAATATTAGGTAATGCAATAGACACCGAGTATCAGAAGATCACCAAGTCAGTTTAGTGAACTTGAGTTATTTACAATTGGGCCTACTCCGTAATGTATTTGTTTACTTGTATTTTGGATGACCTTGTAATTTTGTAAGTTTGAAAGGTATATATGTAAGATATCATATATGTATGACATGATGAAAGAATAGCAAAGTAATGAAGAGTATATGCAAAATATTATCAATAGCAGTTCAAGGTACACATCAAGGTCAATTTAGAGACTAAAAAGTTACATCCATCACATGAGGTGACCAATGCATACGGGATCTTATTAGAAATCAGTTGCAAGTAGATCCTCTACTTCATCTTGACAGGTGAATCAAATTTTTCAAATCCTCTAACAAGGTAGACTTAGTAGTTTTTGTAAAAATCTCCTAATAGAGTGCATACTTCATTGTATGTTTGCAAATCCTCTAACAAGGTGGACCTAGCAGTCCTTTGTGCTCCTAATAGGGAAGATCACTAGAAGTGGTTAATGTAAGCCTTAACCAGCCAACTTTATACTATAGTATTGAAGTTTTGTGGGTATCATCCCCACCCCAGTTTTACTTTCTATTTGGAAGGTTTTTGGGTCACCAAATATTGTGTTCACTTGTGTAATGATTGTTATATGTTTTAGAATTTATGCATGTAGTAGTAGAGATGGATGTGTGGTAAATTAATAAAAAGTTTTAAGGTTACTAATTCACCCCTCCCCTCTTAGTAACCTATCATATCCTGAATATTTCCAACACCAAATACCATTTGAACTTTTGAAAAGCATCAAATTTATCTTTTAAGAACATTACATTCATCATCCTTGAATATTCATCAACAAATAGAATGAAATATATGTCTCCATAGTATCTTTCTATACCTATTGGTCCACAAAGATTTCTATGAACTAGCTCCAAAACTTCTTCAAAATTAAAAGACTTACTTTTGAAACTTATTTTACTCATCTTTCCAATTTTGCATTGTTTACACATGCCCATCTTAGGTTTCTTCATATTTGGTATGCCTCTTACTCTTTTGTTCTTGCTTATGCTAACTAGGTTATCAAAGTTGACACATTCTTTTATGCCACGACCAACTTTCCTCTATCTTGCCAACAAATATGTATTTTTAGTAAGATCTAGGTAAAAAAAGTTACCTTTTGTCTAATTGCCAGTCCCAACCTAGTTTCCTTTACCATCCAATAGCTTTGCTTTTCCATTCATGAATTCTACCTTATATCCTATATTATTTAGTTGTGCCACACTAAGTAGATTTTGTCTTAATCCTTCAACCTAGTAGGAATTTTCACATTTGATTCCTTTAGTTAATTTGATGAATCCTTTTACATAAAATGGTTAATTCTTTCCAAACCTAACACTTCCACCATCATAGTTTTCTAAATGTTCAAACTTAGTTTTTTCACCAGTCATGTGATGAGAACAACCACTATCTATGATCCATGTATCCATTTTTCTAACATGAGAAATAAGTGCCATCTTTTCATTTTCCTCATTATCAGATTCATCATTAACAATAATATAAACTACTTCTTCTTCATTGCCATCACTATTAGAATCTTTAGCAATGTAATAAGATTTCTTACCTTTGTCTTTTTAGTCCTTGTAGTTCTTGAAGTATTTCTTTCTTATGAACCTATTATTTCTTTTCTCATATTTATCTTCGTTGTTTGGACTTCTTGCAGCAATAGAACCAACCTCTTCACATGAGAAAAAAGTCAATGGAATTTTTCCTTTGAATTTTCCTTTCCCTTTTGATACTCTTTTTGCAAGTAGGGCTTCATTGAATTCAAGGTCTTCATTTGTTTCATCTTCTTCTTCACTATCAACATGCATTCTTTTTAAGTTTTCTCCTTTTTTGCCAATAGTTAATTTGGCTTTTAATTCATATTCAAAGTTTCTAGAAGTAGGAGCATAATTATCAAAGCTATCCAATTTAAAAGTAGTCAATCTTCCCACAAGTGCATCCAAGGTTTTATTACTTTTAGGATTGCATCTCATCACTTGAATTGCTGAAATTCTAATTTCATAAATAGGAAGAAGAGTTTTTAGTACCTTTTTGATCACTTTCACTAGTTATTATTCCTGCTAAAGCTTTGATTGCACTCACACTTTCTTTGATTCTTTCACTATATTGGATAATGTTCTCACCTTCTTTCATTTTCATTCGATCAAACTTTCCTCTTAATATTTCTGCCTTGGCTCTTTGTACATATTTATCACCTCCATAGACTTTCTGTAGCTTTCCCCACATTTCAAATGTAGTAGGAAAAACTTTAACCCATCAAATTCAAAATAGTTGAGAGAGGAAGGTATATCAATCATCGTTATATTGTGATCCTTTTCCTCTTTCATATGTTCCATTGACATAGGTTTAGGTTGTGGCACATTTTTTTTTCCACGTAGACCAGACTAGTATCTCAAATGCTTGAAACATGTAGATTCATCAATTCTTGTCATGCTGAAAAGTTTTCTCTATTAAGCTTGGGAATCTCCCTTATGTATGACATCTTGATCTTTAGCTTAGGTGCTCTTTGAAACCTTTCTAGCATGCACCAAATATGTTGATACCGATTTTTGGAAATTTAGAGAGTATTTGAGAGGGGAGGGGTGAATCAATTACCACAAAAATAATTCCTTGTCCCTAGGTGTTAAATCAATCTTTTCATTGCTAATTCAATATTGTCCAACTCAGTTATAACTAAGTTATTGTTGTAATTTAGTTAACAAAGAAGTCTTATGAATGTTAAAATGTTTTAACCTTTAGTAACTTAGCTACAAAAACATAAAGCATTAACAAAATAACATTAACATAGATGACACCAAGATTTAACATGGAAACCCAATTTGGGAAAACCACAATACAAATAGTTACAATATTTTTCACTCTTCTAAAGTGAGCCATATTAGGAGCCAACCCTATTAATGGTTACTATACATATTTTTAAGTATGACCTTGTTAGAGGATTTAGATCACCCTATTAGGAATGGCCTAGTTAGAGGAATTCAAACACTTCAATCTACAAATGTCACCTTGTTAAAGGATTTGTAATATGTATGTTAAGTTTTTTGGCTTCTGATTTAATAGATATTTTAACTACCAGGTAGCCAAAAAAAAAATGCATCTAAGGGAAACTATCTCTTATGATGGATTTAATTTGTTTAGAACCCAAGCCAACTATAAGGTTAAACTCATTCTTCACTTTAGGCTCTGCAAAACCTAGGTGGGTAGACCTTAGATTCATGCATATGTTACTAGTTCCTAAATCATAAATATGAATCTATATTAAGCAAATGAAAACCTTGAATCCTTTTATGCTCATGCAATAAAAAAGTAATGAAATATCTAATAACATGACCTCTGAGTTTCACAAGCTAAGTGTGAGAATCCTTTTTAGCTCTACAACATGAAAAGGAAAATGATTTTGATTAATTTATTGATAACATCATAACCCACATATGAAAAAAGATACTTGTAGATTCTATGACTTATTAGTGCCCTATCCATTGGTCATTCCACAAATTACCACATACATTAGGATATTGGTGATCTATCCTTTTACTTTGTAAAATAGACATCTATGTTCAAACTAAACCTCATACTCATCAAATCCTTCCATGAAAATTGCAACCATGCCAAGACCTATCAAGCATTTACATGATTCTTTGAACCAGAGAAAAACCACATCAAGAAATACAACCAAAAATGAATTGCAACTAGACCTATAATCTTTGATCATAAACCACCAATGGTTACAAATAATAGAGATAGGAGACAAGAATTAGAATGAAACTAGGTTCATTTGCTTCTTTCCTATTCATTTCTTTGAAGAAAATACATTCAAAATGTATGGAAATAACTCATAAAACACATAATAGATCAGAACTAAACCATATAATTTCATTACTATTGTTCATACAAGAGAGAATACCAAGGGAAAATGGTGGAATCACATTTATAGCCTTGCTTAATAGTCTGGAACCAACAACATCCAACCTTGTAGAATGAGAGAAACAAGAAAGATATAGGAGAATGAATTGATGGTTAGATTTGATCTAAAAGTGCCAAATTTCATCTCCATTCTTCATATGATTTTGTTTCAAAGACTCTCTCCTCTCTCTACAACTGAAATCCAGATCAAATCTCATCATTGTGCCCAATAAGCTCACAAATATCTCTTAAGAGTGATGAGAAAATCCATTTCTGATAAAATATAGAATCTAGTATTAAAATGTTGCCAAAACCTTCATTAAACTAATTTGGGGGCAAAATAACACTGCTAGTGAGACACTCTCCAAGTTTGGTGCATATTCATTTCATCGTTTGGCCACAAACTAAATCTAAACTGCCTAACCAGAAATTGGTTGAAAATAAAGCACCTCAGACAAATCTACAGCTGCCTCTTACCTATTGATACCAATTCAAAAGCTAATGAAAAATATGGAAAGAAGACTAAGAGACCTTTTCCATTGATCTATGACAATCCTATATTTTCTTTCTAGACATGCCCTAGGCGTCCAAGAGAAATTGCAAACTAATTAACAAGCCTTTCATTTTGCAAATATTTACCATTTTTATAAAGTTTAAACTTTATAAAATAACCCAATTTTATATTTTAAAAGTTTGTACATTCATTACAAGGAAATGATAAAAAATTAAGTTTTTGAAACTTTGTGAATTTCTCTCTTTTTTAAATTTGGTCAAACCTAGGTTGACCATACATGTGACACATGGTAGATTTTGATTAGCCTCTCTATCATCCGGCTCCATCAAGCCACCTCTTCCATATAGACACCATGTGGTACCTCTTGATCCATCCAAGCTCGTTGCCATGTGGAGGCCACTGATTAGGTCTCTATGTCACATGACTTAACTGATGAGCATCTTCCTTTGACAAATTTGTGACAGCCATCAATTTTATGCCACATGGAGAAATTTGGTGTGTCCCTCTAAGATTGCCTCATCATCACCTCCACCATGTGTTAGCTTGTCACTATGTCATGTGTTGAGTCACCACCTTGCCATGTCATCACACCATAGCAATGACTCATCACATGTCCACTTTGTCATTTCACAATTCTTAGATCCTTATGCCATGCCACCTATTCCATATCACTACTCTGGAAACATGTCATCCTATTGCTATGTTGCATGCTAATTCACCACCTTTCTATGCCATCATGACATAGTGATAGGCTACCAAGTATCCTTATTGCCTAGATCATTACTTCAATTTTGTGCCATGTGTTGTGCTCATTCATCCATCTCATCGCTGACATGTTTATTGTTCATCAAGTATAGGTGTCACATGTCATGATCTTATTCATCCAACTAATCATCCACCATGTGTCAGCTTGTCACTATGTTGTGTGTTGAGTTACCACCTTACCATGTCATCGTGCCAAAGTGATGACTTGTCACATGTCTACTTTGCCATTCCATAATGCCTCAATCTTCATGACATGTCACCTATGTCATATCACTACTCCAGACACATGTCATCCTATCCCTATGCTGTATATTGATTCACCACCTTGCCACATCATCATGACATAGCAATAGGCTACCAAGTATCCTAATTTCCCAGCTCAACACCTTGATTTTGTGCCATGCGTCATGCTCATTCATCCAACTGATCATCCACCATGTGTCAGCTTGTCACTATGTCACCACCTTGCCATGTCATTGCACCATAGCAATGACTTGTCACATGTCCACTTTTCCATTTCACAATGCCTTGATCCTCATGCCATATCACCTGTGTCATATCATTGCTCTGAACACATGTTATCTTGTCACTATGTTGCATGTTGATTCACCACTTTGCCACATCATTGTGACATAGTAATAGGCCACCAAGTGTCCTCATTGCCCAACTCAATACCTCAATTCCCTACCATGTGTCATGCTTATTCATCCATTTCATTGCTGACATGTTCATTGGTCCTTAGGTATGTATACCACATGTCATGATCTTATTCATCCAACTAATCAAGTCTTGTCACTACCATGTTAAATCAAAATTTATCTACGGACTAGGACCCATGCATGAGCACTGCTCATATCTAAAAGGTACTTTCCTTTTGACATTGATACATTGAGTGTTTTGGCTTATAAACATATGAAAACTCTATTTTTTAAGGAATGTGGGATAGTAAAAAAATGGAGTATTTTAAGGCAAACCTACCAAAACATGCAAGGTATCTTCTATGTATACATAGACTAGACTCCTTGTTGGAAATGTAGATGGAGTAACTGAGAGGGGGGGGGGGGGGGGGGTGAATCAGTTACCACAAAAATATTCCACATATCCCTTAGATGTCATCAAAACTTATAAAACTAATTACTGTTGCCACTCAATAAACATAAAGAAAAATGATGTAACTCAGTAAATGTAGAGTATGTCTTGTTTTAGCAGATTTAACATTAATAGTAATAATTTGCAGACATTAGAGAAAGTAGATGAACATAAGATACACCAGATTTAACGTGGAAACCCAATATGGGAAAAACCAACAATGTAACTAGTTACTATTTTTCACTCTTTTGAAGTGAGCCCTATTAGGAGCCAACTAAATAAAAGGTTACAAAATACACTATTAGATGTGACCTTGTTAAAGGATTTAATCATCTTGTTAGGAGTGGCCTTGTGAGAGGTCTTTAAAATAATTCAATGGAATTGTTACCCTATTAGAGGATTTACAACTAGCTATTAAACCAACTCTATTAAGAGATTTTAGATCATTGCTACAATGGTTAGATAGTAACAATGATATAACCTGATTGAGATGCAATTGAATTGCTAAATCAAGATCTCTATTCTACTCAAAAACTTGATCATTTTTTATCAAATATTACTTTTCTGCTCCACAAGGATATCTACTCATCCCTTAAGTTCACTCTCACACTTTCCTTCTCAATTCAATCAATACATTTGCATACTTTCAAAATCACAACTTGACCTTATATTTATATCATCCAGATTGTCAAGTTGGTTCAATACAATTTATAATGACCAATAATCATTACCATAGTTAGCTAGAACCAATACTTAGGCTTCATACAACAAAATTCTTCATTAGCTAACACTGCTCGGTAAACACTAGTTCTGAAACAATTTCTTGAGTTAACCAATAGAAGCTTGGTTAACACTGCAAACTTGCACAAATCCTTTGGCAACCAAGTGAACTTGGTTAATACTAACTCTGACCAACTTTCTTTTGTTAACCATGGGAACTCGATTAACACTACTACCTACCATAATTTCCTTCAATGCCTGAGTGAGTTTGGTAAGCACTAACTAACAACTAATATGACATTTGTGTGACATCAAAGACAACACACAATTAGACAATTATATCCAACAATCTCCCTCTTTGTCATTGATGTCCACACAATCATGTCATAACACAATGAAATTTGAGAATAAGACTTTTCTTAATAGAAAGTATCTCCCTCTTAGATTTTACATCAAAAACTTCTCCTTCATGCAGTAATATCCCTCTGTAAAGGCATTACATAACTTCCATGATACTATACTTCTCCCTCAAAAGATATAAACAAATTTTAGAAAGATGTGAAAGTAATCTCTCCCTATTTGAAAACACATGCCAAAGACAACACATACCAAATTAGTATCAATGTACCTTGAGTACTGATTCATATGCAATGCTCTCTTAACTATGCAACATCAACTAATTGATCTTCAACTAGGTTCCTATTGATGCATCACTAAAACTTCACTTAGTGAGCTTCAGATAGGGGAATGACCCTTAACTTACCTCTTAGACATAGGAATTCATCCTTAGGTAATGTCTTGGTAAATATGTCTGCAATCTATTCTTTTGTATGGACATATTCCAATTTGATTTCTTTGTCCCACACCAATTCTCTAACAAAGTGATATTTTATAGCAATATGCTTGGTTTTAGAATGCATCATTGGATTCTTTGATATGTTAATTGCACTTGTATTATCATAGAACATGACAACTGGTTCCTTGATCTCAACCTTCATACCTTCCAATAATTTTTTAAACCAAAAAATGTTAGAACAATTTATTATTGCTGCAACATATTCTGCTTCTGTCATGGAATGGGATGTGCAGTTTTGCTTCTTGCTTGTCCAAGATACCAACCTTTTGCCAAGAAAGAATGCTCCACCACTTATTTTTTTTCTATCATCAATATTTCTTGCCCAATCAACATCAATAAATACCTTTACATCTAGATTTTCTCCAAGTTTATACCATAAACCATAGTCTTCAGTGCCTTTCAAATATCTCAAGATTCTTTTGAATTCCATCATATGATTTGCTCTAGGTTTTGCCAAGAATCTTGCCACTATACCAACTGTTAAAGAAATATCAGATCTTGTGTGAACTACATACTATAATTTCCCAATCATTGATCTATATAAGGTCTGATATACCTCTTTGGATTCATCATCTTTGGTAAGCTTTAGTCCAGTACACATGGGAGTTCCAACTGATATTGAATTTTCCATACCAAACTTTTTGAGTATCTCCTTGATGTATTTAGATTGAGTAATGTAGATACCATTCCTACTCTGTTGTATCTACAATCCAACAAAGAATTTAATCTCACCAAATATAGACATTTTAAACTCTTTGTTGATTTGTTCTAAAAATTCTTGGCATAGATCATCATTCCCTATAAATAAAGTATCCTCCACAAATATTTTTGCTAATACAATCATGTTATCTAGTTGTATAAACTATTTTTATCATTAGTTCTTTGAAAACCAATCTGTATCAGATAGTTATGTAATATTTCATACCATACTCTAGGAGCTTGTTTTAGACTATAATAAGCTTTGTGTAACTTGTATACCATGTCCTTTTTATCTGGATCAACACAACCTTCTAGTTGTTCAATGTAGACTTCTTCATCAAGAATATCATTGACAAATGCAGATTTAACATCCATCTGATATACTTTAAATCCTTTATGTGCCACATATGCAAGTAAGGTTCTGAATCCTTCCAATCTTGAAATAGGAGCAAACGTTTCACCATAATCAATGCCTTCTTGAGAATAACCTTTACATACCAATCTAGCTTTGTTTCTTGATACCTTACCATCTTCATTTAACTTATTTATGAATAGCCATTTTGTTCCAATCACATTTTTATCTTTGGGCCTAGGTACAAGAGTCCAAGTTTTGTTCTTCCCTATTTGTTTTCTTCATTCATGGCCTCAATCCAAGTTTAATTTTCCAATGCATATTTAACACTTCTAGGTTAAAATTTAGCAAGTAAACATGTACCTTTTAGCTTACTTATTATCATAGTACCTTCTAATTTATCTCCGATAATGTAATTAGGTGTATGATGCCTTTTGACATACTTGGCCAATATAGGTTCCTTGCCTTTTGAATGAATTACATTGTCTTCCTCTTGAATTTTAAATTGAGACTTGGGTTGTTTTGTCTATGGCTTGTGTCCTTCAGGCTCGGTAGGCATTAACTCAATAGTTTTAGATTGTAACTCAGGTCCCTGTCACTCAGTTTGAACTACTTGCAAGTTAGTAACTACACTAGGATTAGTAGATGAAGTTTCCTTATCATCAAATATGCCTAGCAAAGTGTTTGATTCATAGTAGACAAATCTTCTATAGTTTTTTGGTTCTTTCTTGCTTTCTTCTTTAGCCTTTTCTGCAAACTCATCAATTCTCACATGTGCACTTTCTATGATTTTGTGAGTAGACAAATTCAAACATTTATATGCCTTTCTTTTGCTATAGTATCCTAGAAATATACCTTCATCACTTTTTCCATCAAATTTACCTTTTCTAGAATCTTTCAAGATATAGCATTTACTTTCAAATACTTTTAGGTAGCTTACATTGGGTTTGTAGCCATACCACAATTCATAGGGAGTCTTATCTGAATACTTCTTTAACTAAACTCAACTCAAAGTATGGACTACAGTGTTGATACCTTCCTTCTAGTATTTGATAGCAACATTCTTTTCAATCATCAAAGTCCTTGCACAATCCATGATGGATTTGTTTCTTCTTTTAGCTATTCCATTCTACTCGAGAGTAATAGGGGCTAATACCTATCTTTTGATTCTTCTTTCAATAAAAAAGTTATTGAATTCATTGGAGATGAATTCACCAGCTTTGTCTGATCTTAAGCATTTTAATCTGTTCCCTATTTCCTTTGCTACTCTTGCCAAATACCATTTGAATTTCTCAAATGCCTTTGACTTCTCTCTTAGATACATAACAGTCATCATTCTAGAGTAGTCATCAATAAAAAGAATAACAATTTTTTCTCCACCATAGCTTTCGACTCCCATAGGTCCACAAATATTAGTATGCACAATTTCCAAGATATCTTTAGATTGATAGTTTTCGCTTTTAAAACTAGTCTTTCCCATTTTTTCAATTTGATAGTTCTTGCATAAACCAACATTTGGTTTCTTTAAAGTAGGAATACTTCTTACTTTCATGTATTTTCTTATTTTCACCATGTTATCAAAATTTACATGACATAGCCTTTTGTGCCATATGCAACTTTCTTCTACTTCAGCAATAAGGCATGAGCAATCACCAAGATCTAGATGAAATAGGTTACCTTTTGTTTATTTGCCTAATCCAATCAGTTTCCCTTTGTCATCTAGTAGTCTTACCTTGCCATGCATGAATTCTACCTTGAATCTAATGTTGATAAGCTATGTCACACTTACAATATTATGCTTTAGTCCTTCAACCCAATAAGCATTGTCACATACAAGTTCATTGGTTAGTGAGATATGACCCTTTCCTTTGATACAACAAGGTTCATTATTTCCAAATCTTACACTACCTCCATCATAATGTTCAAAATGTTCAATTTTTTTTCTATCTCTAGTCATATGATGTGAGCATCCACTATCTATGATCCACGTATCATTTTTGCTAACATGATAAATAAGTGTCATCTTATCTCCTTCATCATCAGATTCATCTTTCATAGCAATGTATACTATTTCATCTTCACTATTATCAAAATCCTTAGCCATAAAAAAGGTTTTCTTACCTTTGTCCTTGTATGATTTGTGACCTTTGGAATCCTTTTTGTCTTTGTACTTGTGACTCTTCTTATCTTTGTTTGGGCACCTGGCAACAATGTGGCCAACTTCTTCACATGAAAAGAAGATTAAGGGAATTTTACCTTTGTATTTTCCTCTGCTTCTAGAATATTTCTTTGCAAGCAAAGCTTCAACAACTTTGAGATCACTATCTGAGCTTTCCTTGGTTTCCTCTTCATTATCTGATTGATTTTCCTTTATCTTCTTCCCTTTTTCTCTAAGTGAAATTTTGGCCTCAAAAGTAGACTCAACATTTTTTGAAGCTAGAACATAATTGTCAAAGTTGTCTGGCTTAAAGGCTGTCAATCTTCCTACTAGGACATCCAAACCTAACTTGTTACTTGAATCACATCTCACTTCTTGAATAGCAGATACTCTAATTGCATAGATGGGAAGCAAAGTTCTGAGAATTTTACTTACAATAGTTTCTTCTTTTATTTCTCCTCCAAATGCTCTAATTGTACTAACACTGGCTTTGACTCTTTCCACATACTTGGCAACATTTTCCTCTTCTCTCATTCTCATCTGATCAAATTGTCCTCTAAGACTTTTCGCTTTGGCTCTTCTTACATTCTCATCTCCTCCATAGATTTCCTTGAGTTTGTTCCACATTATAAAAGAAGTTTTACAATCTTTGAGCTCATCAAATTCTTCATAGCTAAGAGCAAATGCAATATCAACCATCATGATGTTATGCCTCTTTTTCTTAGCAAGATCTTCAATAGATAATGTACCAGTGGGAGTTTTGTATTCTGCATCAAGGTATTTTCATCCTAAATCACTAATGGTAGCTAGATGAAGCCTCATGAGTCCCTACCATGCTGATAATTTATCTCGGTTAAGCCTTGGGATATCTCTCTTATAAGACATCCTGATCTTTAGCTTAGGTCCTTGAAACCTTCTTGCAAGCACCAAAAAAGCTCTGATACCAATTGTTGGAAATGTAGATAGAGTAACTGAGAGGGGGGGGGTGTGAATCAATTACCACAAAAATACTTCATAGATCCCTTAGATGTTGTCAAAACTTATGAAACTGATCACTGCTGCCACTCGGTAAACATATAGAAAAATGTTGTAACTCGATAAATGTAGAATATGTCTTACTTTAGCAGATTTGACATTAACATTAATAATTTATAGATATGAGAGAAAGTAGATGAACACAAGAGACACTAGATTTAACGTGGAAAACCAATATGAGAAAAATCACCAATGTAACTAGTTACTATTTTTCACTCTTCTAAAGTAAGCCATGTTAGGAGCCAACCTGATAAAAGGTTACAAAACACACTGTTAGGTGTGATCTTGTTAAAGGATTTAATCACCTTGTTAGGAGTGGCCTTGTGAGAGGTCTTTAAAAAAATTCAATGGAACTGTTACCCTATTAGAGGATTTACAATTGGCTATTAAACCAACTCCGTTAAGAGATTTTAGATCACTGCTACAATGGTTAGATAGTAACAATGAAATGACTTGATTGAGATGCAACTGAATTGTTGAATCCAAATCTCTATTCTACTCAAAATCTTGATCCTTATTGATCAAATATTACTTTTCTACTCCATAAGGATATCTGCTCATCCTTTAAGTTCACTCTCACACTTTCCTTCTCAATTTAATCAATAAATTTGCATACTTTGAAAATCACAACTTGACCTTATATTTATATCATCCAAATTGTCAAGTCAGCTCAATACAATTTATAATGACCAATAATCATTACCATAGTTGGCTATAACTAATACTTAGGATTCATACAACAAAATTCTTCATTAGCCGACCCTGCTCAGTAAACACTGGTTCTGAAACAATTTCTTGAGTTAACCAACAAAAGCTTGGTTAACACTGCAAACTTGCACTAATCCTTTGGCAACTGAGTGAACTTGGTTAATACTAACTCTGACCAACTTTCCTTTGTTAACCATAGGAACTCTATTAACACTCATGCCTACCATAATTTCCTTCAATGCTCGAGTGAGTTCGGTAAGCACTAAATGACGACTAATATGACATTTGTGTGACATCAACGATAACACACAATTAGAAAATTGTATCCAACACTCCTTGCATGATTTTAATTTTGGTTAGTGCATCTGAGAAGATAAGGGATACAATTCAATAAGATATAGCTCCACTATCTTTTTAATGTCATCTTAAAAGGTTCATGTGATGCCTCATTAATTCTACCCATGTTAACTAGGTGTCTGGTATGCTTGGTACATTGTGTGCTCAATTGTTGGAAGATTTGTGTCCTACTATATGGGTCTCATGTGCACATTGACCCACTCCCATATACAAAGGAGTGTGACTATTGAAATATATCAGAATGAGAAAAAATGGATTTCACAGATGTACTGTGTATTGAGGATTTCACATAATTTTATCCTCATTCCAGACCACTTCATTCATTCGCACACCTCTTCTTTGGGAAGTATGTAACACCATACTATCAACAATCACGATGTATTTCTACCCAATCAAGCTTCTCTTGATTTGTTGAGTCAAAATGATGACTGAAACTTTAGACTACCCTAGCCTATTCCATCAATATTTTGTTTCATGTCCACAGCTTGACTTTAAAAAAACAATGTCCCTCCACAATTTGGAAACATGAATGAAAATAATATCCCCAAAATAGGTCAATGTCGAGTCACACTAGGAAGATCTCCAAGGCATAAAAGGTAATTGTTAGAGAAAACAATGAGCATTGCCATGCATACATCTACATTTTTTTATCTTCTAAATAGAAACACATTTATTATCTCACAATGACCATGTTCCATCTCTTATGTTAGTTGTCTTCTGTAAGAGACCTTCTATGATGTTCTCATCTATCACATCATAATAATAATTAGGTGCAAAAGAAGAGATAAGTGCTACATCTGAAGCAAGATCTACTCTCAAACATGCATTTTCAACCTCTATTTTAGTTGTTCCAACTTCAAAGGATACAATCATCATCATAATCATCATCCATTATCCTAGCTTTATATTGTTTACCAGAATTTGCATAACTCTATTCACCATTACAAGAATGATAATTGCTGCTAAATGGGGAAATTGAGCCTTTACCTTGCGCATTTGGATACTCTTAGCCAGAAATCCTACTAATGATTCTACAACATGATCAAGATATGCAACATCAATGTCAAGTAAACTGGAGTCAAATGGCTCAATATTAACAACACACTATCTAGGGACATCAGATAACCCCAAATCTTCTAAGATATGTTAAGGGATGTAATCACTCTATAGATTTACAAACTCCAACCATTTTTGTACTTCAAATTCTCTCCTACTAGCCATATTTTTAGCTAGCTGGTCTACTTGCCCCATGTATAGTTTCATATAAACCTTTCTCCTAACCACTTCTACAAGGCAAGGCCTATTTGAAGAACCAATTTTGCAAATAGATTTTAGCTTAGCAAATATATCATCTTGATGACACATAGATCCTTAAATTTTGACAAATCAAATCTTATATAATGAATATTAGGCTAAAAAGATGACACTCTTTGAAAATTAGTGTGCACCTACATGCTCATCTCATATTTCTTCTCTTTGCAAGACTCAAACAGTTTTTTTTCTTCATAGCTACATGCTTCCAATCTTGGTAAGTAATTTTTATCATGAGCATCATATATAGGGCCCAATGTAGAGACTAAATCATTAGGTTTGAGTGAAGATACTGATAATTGATTAGTCAAGTAGTTGTCCACATGCTTCTTTACAGTCTTTACATATTTTATTTTCTAAATGTTGTCAACATTTGTGTCCAGAGGCATCTGTGCTAACCTTAAAAACTGATAAAATCAAGTAACTAGGTTGTGAAACCTTGCTTTTGTGTCCTCTGGTGTATACTCTTTTAGTTTACAAAATTTCATTGTATAACGATTACTCAGTGAAAATATTTTTACTAAAAAATTAGCCTATTTCAAATTGCTTGTAGTCAAACATACCAAAAAATAATAAAAATGCATCTGGTTTTGACTTTGAAAACTTCTCAAACAATGACTTAGGTGTATCAAACTTGGAGCACTGGTAGATTCTTATGTGGAGAGTTTAAGTTTGTGATTTAGGCTCATGATGAATAATATGACAAATTTGGAAAGCGTCTAAAGTTGGCTACTTGGAATTACAAAATTGGGAACACTAGCAAAACATGGATTTTCACAAATGGAATAGACTTGGTAAAGTGTGTGGATGGATTCATCAAGATTTAAAAATTGGAACCCCTCTAGTATTTTCAGTGTAAAATACAATGGTAAAATGTATTTAGGCTCATCTATCATGGTTTCAAGGTTATAACATCTCGAATAGGTATACCAACCAATCTACACTTTCAATTACCAATAAAACTTTAGAAATTTCACTTGGAATCATGTTTGAAAATTGGTCAAGCAGATTCGTTATAAGCTCAAAATTAGAACATACCAAGTATTTGACCCCTAGAATGGAATGGAATAAGAATTTATTTAATATATTTAACTAGGTCAAAGTTATGACTAGTCAAACATGGCATCCTCAAATTCTAAACTATTGGAAATATTCAAGACTATGCTAAGTTACTAAGAGAGGAGGGGTGAATCAATAACTTCTAAAACTTCAACCCAACTCTTAATCCAACAACCCAATTAGAATTTAATCCATTACATATAACCTAATCTAATTGAATGCATAAGAAATTGAAAACATGAAAACATTCATAATATTGTGACAGAAAGATTTGGTGACCTAGAAACCTTCCAAATAGAAAGTAAAATTAGGGTGGGGATGATACACGCAAACTTTAGTATTGCAGTATAAAGTTAGCCTATTAAATCCTACATTGATCACTTCTAATGATCTTCCCTATTAGGATCAATAATGACTACTAGGTCCACCTTGTGAAAGGATTTACAAACATACAATCAAGTATGCACTTGGTAAAGAGATTTACAAAAGACTGTTAGATCTACCTTGTTAAAGGATTTGTCTAATCCACCTATTAGGATGAAATAGTAGATGATCTTTGATCTACAATTTGGATTTTTGAATGAGATTCCTTTATGTACTAATCACCTTGCTGTGATAGACATGACTTTGCTGCTCCTTATGCTATTGTAGCCTTTGTAATTTTCTCTTTCTACTCTTCACTGATTATATATTCATATTTCTTACTTATTCATACTCACTTGAATATGATACAATTTATTACATATATACCAATCCAATTATACAAATTACAAATTTGGCCAAAATACAAGTTAACACAAATATTACAAAGTCATCCTGCATGAAGACACTCAGGTTCTAAAGATTGACTCGGTGAGGTTCTGATACTTGACATCAATTGTCAATGCTCAGCATCATCATGCACTTGGTAGACATAGAAGCTCATTCCATACTGATCACTTCGAAGTACTCTTGAACTCAGTCTACACTGGTGACTCAATAGATACTATGAAACTCATCATATAAACCGAGTCTCTTGATTTAGATTGTATGACTCAGTAAACACTATCACTTCAAGCTTGGTATAAACTGAGTCTCTTGGTTAACACTAAGTAGCTCAGTTAACACTGGACTCACATCACATACATTGTGAACTTGGTGAACACTGCACAACTCATCTTGCATTGGTAAACTTGGCATGTACTGAGATGCATGGTTTACACTACTAGTCTCTACTATAACCATGACTACTCGGTAACCACTAAGATTTTTCCAAAGGACTCAGTAGCAACTATAGAACTTGGTGACAACTAAAATACTTGGAAAACACTGATAGTTATACAAAGAGCTTGGTATCTATATACAATCTGAATAAGTGTGTGTCATGAATAACAAACTTGACTGATATGTCAACAATCTCCCCCTTTGGTATTAGTGACAAAAACACTTATCAACCAAAATTGAATTCAAAAAGTTTCTTGAATGCCTTTTATCCATCACCTTGTGATACTAGCTTTGTAGAGTATACTATTTTTGAGATTGTTTCAAAATTGATTTTGTAAGGGATATATCTGTACATGGTAAGGTTCTTTCATATAGTATACTATACATCTTCTTGCTATATACAACATATCTCTCTATACATATTTCACTTCCCCATTGATTTTTCAACTTATTGCATGTTCTCCCCCATAACATAAGTCTTTCTCCATACATATATCTTTCTCCCCCTTTTGACATTAATGCCAAAGATTTATTCTATTTATTTACATAGTAACACCAAAATGAGATAAAAAAAAATTGAATATACCTTGAGAATGATTGCCAAGGTGTTATCCCAATGGTCTTGCAAGACCTTACATGTGTGAAGTGCAATTTGGACTTCTGTTGGCAATTCTATCATATGATCTGCAATGGAAAACTTATTTTCATGGATGAGATTTTCTGAATGTACAATATATTTCTACAATGCATCCATGATGGGAAGAATCATATTTTTTATATCTATCAATGTGAATCTAATCCTTGATTCTTCTCTAAGCAATTCTACTTGTATATCTAACAAAAATCTTATCTTTTGAAAATGTGTAGAGCTTGAACTAGGGTCAAGTTGCAGCTACTAAGCACTAGCTTTCAAATCTTCATCTATTTTGGAAAATTTGTCCTTTATTTCTTTTTTAAACTTAGAAACATCACATAGCTTTCTAAAAAGTGATGACACATTTGTACAAGATGCTTCTAAATTTCCCAAAATTGTAGAAAGTTCTACTTGATAAATGACTATCTACTAAGAAATGTGCTCCAGTACTTTATTATCAATCTTCTTCTTTGCTTTTTGTACTAGCTTATCTTGTCCCTGAGTATATTCATTAAAATTTTGTACTACCCCTGCTAGTTGATACAAAATTGGCTGAAAAGAGTCAACCTCAATAACTATGGCCTCTGCCAAAATGTTCTTTGCATCTTCAATTATTTTAAATTCCTTATCTCTCTCCTCTCTTAGTCTTTGCTATTTAGCCTTCTTCTAGAGGAGTTCACCAAATGATTGCATTTGGTCTAGAGTAAGCTTGGAAATGTCCCAATTTGGGATTACAATATCCTCATCTAAATCAATTTCTTCCTCTAGCTCTTTTCCTTTACACAAAAATTTTGTACTCGGTTGAACCTTGGGCTCAACTATCCTTACACTTATTGCTTTTGTACCTAGAATAGAAATAATAGTAGACATGTTAGGACTAGCTGTAAAAACTAATATTGTGCTTATTGAAGGAATATTCATAGAAATACCTGAAGAATCCAAAATTGATGTGCTCAAAACTGAAGTAATCAACTCGATTGATGAAGGAAGAGCCTGTAGCTCAGTAGATGAAGTGGAAGTCACTTTTTTCAATGTCATGTTGAGCTAACTAGGAGCAAAGAGTAATTGGATGTTTAGATTGGTATTGGTGGTTGCAATCAAACTTGACGGGTTGTCTTCATACTTGATGTTGTCACTAGTTTTCTTGGAAAGTGAGGAAGTGAGACAATGACTACTATAGCTAGCTTAACTAGATTAGTCTCCTAATCATCTTGCTTTTCTTCCTTAGTAGCCTCTTGTCCTTGATCCTCTTCATCTTCTTCATTGTCAAAATGAGTTACTTCTTCAATATTTTGTTCTTCATCTTTCTCCTTATCTTCTTCATCATCATTTTCTTTAACATCAACTAGACAATCACTTGGTTTACATAATAGATAGATATTCTTCCAAGTGTTTTTTGCATTCTTTACAGCATGCTCAATGTCTTTAATCAAAAACAGACAAGCATTAAACTTCAGAGTCAATTTTTCTTCATTTTTCTTTAGTGATTCTTTTACCTTAGCATCTGATATGCTTGGTATTAGTTGCCTCAAGGTTTTCCCATATATGTCTTTGATAGTTTGTATGGAAAAATCTCATCTTGGCTTTATCATTTCCAAAAAAAATTAGGGAGCTGAGAAGTAAGCTGTTCTGGTGAGTATTTCCACTTACCCATTTTTTTCATCACTAGGTCTTCAATCTACTTCTTTTCCTCCTTAGTCCTAATCTCATATTTTAATGCTTTAAATTTGGTTATATCTGCTCCTTCCTAAAGTTCTTTCAGTTTATCTTGGAAGGTGGGTGGAGGTTTCCTGAATATAATATCTCCTCCTTGTTAGATTTCTTCCTTAAGGATCTCCTAGTGAAAACTCCAATGAAAAATCAATTCCTTGATTGTCAAAACTATAAACAAACTTTCTGTAATCTTCAAGTTCCTTGTTGCTCTAATCCTCACTTCTTTCTACAAACTCATCAATTTTCACATGTGCAATTTCTATGAATTTGTGAGTAGAAAGATTCAAACATTTGCATGCCTTACTTTTATTGAGTAACCTAGGAGTATACCTTCATCACTTTTTGCATCAAGTTTTCCTTTCCTTACATCTTTCAAGATATATCATTTTCTTCCAAATAATATAAGATAACAAACATTAGGCTTGTACCCATACCATAATTCATAAGGTGTTTTTTTTGTACCTTTTTTCAGTTGAACTTGGTTTAGTGTATGAACTATTGTGTTGATTGCCTCTCTACAATATTTTGGTGTAACATTCTCCTCATTCATTACAATTCTTACACACTCCATGGTGGATATATTCCTTCTTTCTGCTATACCATTATGTTCCCCATTATGTTCTGGTGTCCTAGGTGTTGATACCTATCTTTTGATTCCTCTTTTATTGTAGAACTCATTGAATTCATTTGAGATGAATTCACCTCCTCTATTTGATCTCAAGCATTTCAGATTCTTCCCTATCTCCTGTTAGAGTAATTAGTTGTTTTCACTTATTAATTAAATCACTTTGATTTAATTAATTAAGTTTCCTATTACTCTAGTTTTCTTAAGCTATCTTGTAGGTGCATATAATTAATATTGTATTAATTATATTGTGCAACCTAGCTTTTAGAGGCTTTAGGTTACCCTTTTCGAGTTTCGATCTCCTTTTATAAGGATTGATATCTTTGTATTTTTCATTATGAAGAATCCATTGAATAATATTTTTCTTCTTCGTCTAAGTTTTTTAGATCAAACCCTTGCATCTTCTTGTCTTTTTCTTCTCTGTGACAAGTTTTCTGCATGCAAGTTTTCTTGGGCTTCGTGGATTTTTTGTGCACTTTTTCTCAAATCCTACATCTCCTTCTCACCCTAGCCAAATACCATTTGAACATTTGAAAAGCATTAGATTTATCTTTTAGGAACATTACATTCATCATCCTAGAATATTCATCAACAAATAGAATGAAATATATGTCTCCATAGTATCTTTCTAGACCTATTGGTCCACAAAGATATCTATGAACTAGCTCCAAAACTTCTTTGAAATTAAAAGACTTACTTCCAAAACTTCTTTTACTCACTTTCAAATTTGGCATTGTTTACACATGCCCATCTTAGGTTTTTTCATATTTTGCATGCCTCTTACTCTTTTGTTCTTGCTTATGCTAACTAGGTTATCAAAGTTGACACATTCTTTTATGCCACAACCAACTTTCCACTATCTTGCCTACAAATATGTATTTTCAGTAAAATCTAGGTAAAAAAATTTACCTTTTGTCTAATTGCTAGTCCCAACCTAGTTTCCTTTACCATCCAATAGCTTAGCTTTTCCCTTCATGAATTCTACCGTATATCCTATATTGTTTAGATGTGCCACACTGAGTAGATTTTGTCTTAATCCTTCAACCTAGTAGTAATTTTTACATTTGATTCCTTTAGTTAATTCTATGAATCCTTTTACATAAAATGGTTAATTGTTTCCAAACCTAACACTTCCACCATCATAGTTTTCTAAATGTTCAAACTTAGTTTTGTCACCAGTCATGTGATGAGAACAACCACTATCTATGATCCATGTATCATTTGCTAACATGAGAAATAAGTGTCATCTTTTCATTTTCCTCATTATCAAATTCATTGTTAACAATAATATAAACTACTTCTTCTTCATTATCATCACTATCAGAATCTTTACCAATGTAACAAGAATTCTTACCTTTGTCTTTTTAGTCCTTGTAGTTCTTGAAGTCTTTCTTTCTGATGAACCTATTATTTCTTTTCTCATATTCATCTTCTTTGTTTGGACTTCTTGCAGCAATAGGACCAACATCTTCACATGAGAAAAAAATCAATGGAATTTTTCCTTTCCCTTTTGAAACTCTTTTTGCAAGTAGGGCTTCAATGAATTCAAGGTTTTCATCTATTTCATCTTCTTCTTTACTATCAACATGTTTTCTTTTTAAGTTTTCTCCTTTTCTACCAATAGTTAATTTGTCTTTTAATTCATTTTCAAAGTTTCTAAAAGTAGGAGCATAGTTATCAAAGTTATCCAATTTGAAAGTAGTCAATCTTCCCACAAGTGCATCCAAGGTTATAATACTTTTAGGATTGCATCCCATCACTTGAATTGCTAAAACTCTAATTTCTTGATTGACCCAAAAAGTGTCAATCAAGGAAGTGGGTTATGTTATTTTTACCCAAAATGCATTCTATGGTCCATTTTAATCCCTCTAAGGTCCAACTTTAGTTCATATCCAATTTTTACAAGAAGTTTGCATTGAGGTAGACATTGATTGTTTTACAAGAGTTGGCATAGTTTTATCAAAGGTCTTCATAATCATCCGTTGCACAAATTCAAATTTAACATCAGTAACCCAAACATATAAATATAAGACCGTAAACATGAATACATATCCTTGAATTAACCATAGATCAACTCATTCGATCAATATCATATTCCAACATCATTTTCTTCAGAATCATTTGCATATGAAATTCATTTACAAATAAGTATCATTCTTTCTACTCTAAGTACTTCTCTAATTACAATCTTTTCAAGAATAATAACCACATTAATAATACATAGCATATGTATCAAAACACCTTACACATATATTAATCAAGTTCTTACAATTTGAGTCTAAGTCTAGAATGATATGGGGTATTACATACTCCCCCCCTTGTCCTTGACTTCCTCCTAGAAGTCACCAATGTTTATGACATCATTCCCATATTTGGATTATTATTCACATCAATGATCTTTTCATTTAAATTGATTGGCAATTTCCTACACATTTATAAATTCATCAGGTATAAGTACTTACTCTCACTAATTATAGGATTCAACTCATAACATCTATTAGAATAAAATAACGAGTATCACCAATATGCACTATGTTATCTACATTCTAATCATTTTAGTACTTTATTTTGAACTAACTGATACATAATTCAATTCAACAAAATAATCACATAACTTGGAAAGATCTATTAAAAACCATATAGAGACTCTTCTTAATCATGTTATTGCATATGTCATGTAATGTTTTATAATGAAAAAATAAATATGATTACTTCTAAACCAAAAAAATTATATTGAAATCAAATTAATGGTCATTTCAAGTTCTTACTTGGACTAGACCTTACATTTCCCTCCACTATTCTTTGACTTCCTCCTAGAAGTTAGTAATGTTTTATGTATTTTTATTTATCTATCAAATCCTACTTATGAAGTGATATTTCCAACATTTATCAATTTATAATTATATGAGCATACATAAAACATGATATATTAAACAAAATTGAAACACTCATCTTAGTTCATAATTTTTTCAAAGTTACATACTAAATCCATGGAATAAAGAAAGGTAGAAAATATTTATTTATTTACTACACCAGTAATTTCTTCTTGTAATCATAAAATAACTCACATTATCCACATGTAAAATTTCACTACTAATTTCTTGAACCCCATAATATAAATGCACCAACACATATACTTTCATTCATTGAGACTTCTACCACATATTTTTGACAAGTAATTATTCCTTTATCTACAACAATACTAGATAAGCACCCTATACACTCATACACAAGCCACACCACTGGTATGAACACATCAAAAGGTTTAGGAATGGTCATAGAGGAAAAATGTTAATCTCATCTTGGTCTGAAGTCCACTGTACCATATAACTATCTGAAATCCATATACATAACCATAGTCCATAATCCATAGTCCAAAATCAATAATCTATGATCCAAGCCTCACTTGGTGGTTTGATGGTAAACAAACCCATCACATAAAGAGGTCATCCATACAAAACCATGTGGCATATCCCTTGTTTATGTAATGTGGTTAGCCTCCTAGGAATATACACCACACAAATAGGAAGGAAGTGGATAATAGTTGTCTAATAGCCTCACATACCCCCATCCTCAAGGGTTCCCTATGTCTGCTTCCTCGTATACACTCATCAAGTTTGTCTCCACCGTCCTTGATGAGGAGTCACATTACAACACAAGACCAACATTCAAAAACACCAAAGAAACTAGTCTAGCCACATAAATTTTCTAATAAAAGAAGTTAAATCACATATTTCAACAACAATAAAATAAGAAAATTTCAATGTATTACAACAATAAGCTAAGTAAAAAATGAAGATCAAGGTTGTGGCTAAACTATCAAAGACAAAGTAAATAAACTTGTTGGTCTACACAATAAAATAAATCATAAGATGCACATTACATCACTGTGTGACTATATGTAGCCACCTCATGAGGAAGGAGGGAACGACATATGGCTAGTGTAGTAGCCCTTCATGTGGGCACTCTAGGTGCACTAACCACATGTCATGGGGTGTTCACCTCAGAAACACCTCACATCGAGTGGTATGGACTAAGTACACCGACTCACCCAACATGACCATACACCAAGTGGATGACACACACTCTGGTAGTGTTCCTCATAGAGAAGGCACATGTAGGACACACTCCACATAGTGATCTTATGTAAACATCATTGTAACCAGAGGTATACATGGCTAGGGTCCACCCATATGCACTTTCTCATACATATGATTGAGCATCCATGGGAACTCTTCCACAAAATGCAAGCATCTCCCATATGCTCTACATCAAGTGGGAAATTGAAACATACAAAAACAATATCACCTTCATGTAACTATGTACATGGCATCGTGCTCACGAGCTCGGCTTGCTACCATCAGCAACATGACATCATCACCCCATATTAGGTTAAACCATCAGTAGGGTGTGGCATAATACCCATTACATCATGTTAGAACATGTGCAGGAATGATATCTATCACAACATGGGAAATCCTCCCTCCACATGTTGGATCTCATAGGAAAATATACATAAATCTATCTAAGGAATCTCATTCTGAGTACTGGTATTTTTTTTAAACTATGGGAATTGGTAACAATATTATTCTTTTAGGTGGTACTTAGTAGGGTTACATACAAGAAAGAAACACATATGAGGGATGACTTCCACATACTTATGTACAAACAATTTCTAAGAATGTTTATTTTTAATTCCCCATGGCACACATGACAAATGTTGGTTTTACAAAACACTTAACACAAAAGGTGGTACTAGTGTAATCACATGCATGAGGAAAAAAAATATGAAATGATTCATAGCTTCACATGGATTACTGACATCTATTTAAGGAAAAAGTGACATCTTTTATTGCTTCATGGACCCATAAGCTTGCATTTACATAACCACATACAATATCAACATTAACCATAATGCTCAACTAATCTTCCCTAGATGAGGATATCAAACATTATCTATAGTCATATAAGATATTCCCACACTACCAATCTTGTCAACACAAAAACATATTAGCCCATGGACATTGCTGCATGATTTCATTTCCCATTTGATCTCTACTCTACTCATTATTTTAGCTACTAGTTTATCATTGAACAAAAATACCTCACATTGTCATACAAGTTATCCAAATGCATAAAAAATTTCATCTCTTACAAAATTAAGCAAGGAGAATCTATTGGGAACTTGCATAGCCAACATTTTAAATCAACAATATAAGATGCTACACATAAACATTCAATTGTTGAATACCCACCTAAACAAGGTAGATAGAGAAAATTAACCAAATAACATGGTATATCACTAATTAAAATGTGAGAGTGAAAATGATATATAACTTATATTCCAATTTCCTCTATAGATCTTCATTATCCTCATACTAAGGCCTTACTGAAGGTTTTAAGTACTTTTAGAAATCTAATTCCTATAAGAAGTTTCCTAATACATCCTTCAAAAGTTAAAAACTATGAATGACTATATTAAAAAAATGATGTCAGTTTTCTATAGTCTTGATCCTTTGGTCTAGTAATCCTTTATATCTATCACAAGTAAACACTATAAAGCTTTATTTATCTTCTATATGTACCAATCCTAATTTAATTATACTTCCTTGAGATTATGTTTCTTAGTAAAACATGAAAAGTGGATTTTTCTCTCATAGATTAGACTTTTAGCATTTGAACTAAAGTTCTCATGATATCCACTAATTTTGATAATCTTGTAGGTTAAATGTGGAATCTTATATTTAATAGTTGCTTGAATATAACAATGTTATTTTTAAACTACCCTTTAGTTGCATAAGATTATTCTTAAAACATTAATCCCAGGGTTTTATTTCAAAGAAAATAATTTAATAAAATTCACCCTTGACTAATTATATGACATTCAATATCTTAAAACTCAAACAGACTTGAACATCTAGTGTCTTCACTTCCAACTACTGCTTAATATAGGATTTTATTTTTATTCAATTGCCAAATTTTATTGAGTTTAAATTTACCCTCAAAATTAGATGATAAACCAATAGATAATATTGTTCAAAGAAATGAGCTAAACAAAATATTTGCATTTGGCATAATATGAGCTTTATTTCTTTAATTCCTAGACGATGATTATACTTGAGGTATAAAAATGTTGTCCTCATTCATTTAACCTTATAATTCTAAATCATTCATTGTTTCATCTTAATGTAAAAATGGTGCACATTGACCACTAATAGAATTACCTCTCTACCATTCATTCAAATGTCCTATGCATTATCAATACAATATCATGTAAAGCTATAAAAATTAAGTGAAAGAGCAATAACTATTACTATTTTAACAAGATAACATAACGAATGTTCAAAATAATTAAGTTGCCAATTCATATATATGTATGTGAATATAACTTACATAGGAGTTACCATTTACACAAGCTTCTATGCAAGGTCACTTTATACTATTTCCTTATTGGTAGCTCCCCATTACTTTTTTTTACAACATAGCAATAAATTTCCATTTATTGACTTTATATTGACTTTAATAAGGTAGAATAATATTTTTATCTGCAATGCTATTTTTATTTTATTTTGAGACACATGGTGGATTCAGACATACAAGAGCATGAGATGAAACAATTCAAGGATGAAGTACCTGTGTATATTTTTAATTTTTTAAATCTTTTTTCTCTATTTTCACTAGTGATATGGTACTTTTTCTTTTAGTAATCGCTAGTGGGGCTAGCCATTAATGCTTTCAATCTTGGGCTTATATATATTTTTTTAAATTCTCTATTTTCACTACTGATATGATACTTTTTCTTTTAGTAATCGCTAGTGGGGCTAGCCACAAATGCTTTCTATCTTGGGCTTATCTTTCACATCTCAAGTGCTTTATGGTATTGCATAAGGAATAATTCTACAGTGACTTGTTAATGTCTCCATTAACTATAAGATAGAAGATGAATGTACAAGGTCATAAATCATAACCTCCATGCTATCCTAGTATAATCTTCCTACTATGTACTAATCAAACTCTATAGAACATTCTCTGAAGAAAAGATTTGCAAGAAACTCTATTGTCCTACTAAAAGAATTAATTGAATTCTCATAAAAGAAAAACTAACTTGTTTAGGATTCTAGTTATACATAATCTTCTTATCTAAACCCCCTTGTAAAATCAACTCTAAAGTTTAAGTAATAGCCTTCATAGCATTTTCTACCCATATTAGGATATCTATAAGACTACGTAATTCATCACCATCATGTAGTTTTCATAAGGTAAGAGGACAATATTACCTCCCTTTCATTAACATAATATAAAATTATTTTAATATTCCCTTTAATTTATTTTTATTATCTTTTAACATCCTTCTTGAATAGTAGGATTACTAATTGCAATAACAATCTTTATATATATTAGGCTAGATCTAAAAGTAAATCTAGTATCCAACAAGAATACCTTCCAAGAAATATTTAACTCAATCATCTTGGAATAACTCAAACCATACATAACCTCTCTTATTTATTTATTTATTTATTATTATTAAATTAAATAAATTTTAATATATATATTTTTAAAATTATTATTTAAAAATAAAATAAAAAATAATTTTTTTACTTATTTATTACATATTGAAATCATCTCAAAATAACACTATTAAATAGATAATGCATTCATTTACTTTTGATCATAAATCACTAATGGAAACAATCAAAATTCAAATTTATATAATCATCTTATAGTGATATTTTCTTTTTATAAAATAAAAATGTTTCAAAAAGAAATTAGTCACTTACTTAATAAATCAATAATTTAAAATATCCACAAAAGAAATAGGTGATAGAAGTGGAGTTTGAACACATGACCTCTCACTTCCTAACATTTTCCCAATCTACATAACCGACTTTTCCTCTTTTACCCTCATGTTTCAAAATGTAAAACTTGCTAATAGAGGGTCCCATTCAAAATTAGGTCAAAGAGTCAACTTGGACTTTCCCTCTAAAAGGGTGACTAGAGTTAATTTGATTTAACACTGGGTTCATACCAAACTCCTAACCCTAATTTGAATTAGGGTTTGGGGCAAAATATAATTCACTTTTTTTGTGCTTTATGGTTGTTCTCTTCTCTTCCAAGAGGTTACAAAATCTCATGGACTTGGAGCTTTTCTTACTTTCTTTTGTAGTTATTGTCTCCTCTACTTCCTCATGGCTTTCTAAACATTTTTTTTTCTTTTTTCTTTTTTATATGCAAGTTTAATAGTGGCCATCCATGGATTTCCTTCCAATATGTCATTTGGTTTATTTTGTTTGTGAACATATATAATTTGTCTTGTTGAAAACTTGTGTTATTTATTTCTCCATGCAAGTTCATTGTTTTATTATTTTCAAGCATTTTTGGATTTGCAAAGACCTCATGGTGTTAGTGTTGTGTGATAGTTGTGCCAAAGGCTAGGTCTGATTTCTCCTTCATATAGGCATTGGTGAGCTAGGTTTGGGCTACCCACAAAGGGTAAGGAGAGATCAACATAGAGAATCATAAAAGAAATCAAAAGAAGTTATTTTCCAAAGAAAAATAATAGCAGTCATATTGCAGTTGGATCTGTGCACAAATCTAAACGAAAAATGGAAATGCTTTCTAGGTTATGTTTAGAATGGGGGTATTTAGGGTCCAATGCAGGTAGAATTTGCATTTAAAGAAGCATGAAGGAGATAATATCAAATTTGTATCAATACATTTTATCTTGTTTTTTTCTAAATTTGGTGTGTCATTACTCCTATGTCTTCAATAAGATTACAACATTAGTGATAGATTTTATATGTTCCAGTTAGAATTCACATTTTTATTCTATATGTTTAAATTTGAGATTGGTCTAAAATATATCAGTTTAGACCAAATGACTATGAGCTAAGTTTTTACTTTCAAATCTACCTTCTAGGATACACATAATCATTTGCATGGTAGTTGCAAATGTCTTTACTATGAGAAGTTTATTCTAACTTCCAAATCTAAGTAATACGATATGTACTATTATTTATTAATATTATCTCATCCCTCTTTCATAAATCTTTCAACAAATGTGTAGACTTTTGAATCAAGTTGTATACTAAACAAGCTTCTATTTTCTTGAATAATTCAGCAAAATCAGATTTTATTTATTTTTCTTAGATCTACAACTTAACAAATCAAATATTTTTAGATTTAAATTTTCATGACCAGATTTATAGATGTACTAACTTCTCTACACCATGTAACTAATAGATTTAAGTTTCTTTCCTATTTCAGAACGAGAAAAGTCTAACATGAGTAATATAATAACAAATTCCTAATGTCTAGTAAATCAGATTTCATTTTTTTTTTGGATGCCACTTCTAGGATAAATCAGATTCCCAATATTTACTAAATGGATGTAATAATTTTTTTGTTTTTTTACAATTTTACAACTCCTTTTTTTTCTTATACTTTTTTAAAATCAAAACTAGAAACATAATGAGCCTAGGTCCTAGTATTGAGAACCTAGCTCCGATACCAAATGTCATGCCCACTTTTTCCTACCAAAAACTTACTTAGATTTAATAAATAAAAGAAAAGATTTAGATTCAATGTTTTAGATCTATAGTAGATATTTTGATAACATGATGAAATAATTTACAAATTTTACATCCAAAATAATTTCTCTATTAGCAAAAAGCTTAACAAACCATACCATAAATAACATCAACTTTTAAGAAAAGATTTACAACTTCTCAAATGATAATAGCATAATTCCTATAATTTCTATCACAAACTTCTTTCATACACAATTTAGATCTATTAACAAAAGCTTTTAGATCTAATTTCCATTTATATTTATTTACAAGAGTACAAAAATAATTACCAAAACCATTCACACAAATGCCTATTTCCACCCTACCACAATGGCATCATGAGGCCTCTTGTACCCTAGCCATAACCCCAGGAAAGATAACTCATTTCAACCAAGAGATCATGGATGCAATCCTAAGAGTTCTCTCCCTAAAACATTATGAAATAATCCCTCTAACATTATTTCATCTCAATCAATAAGAACTACTCTAGATGCATATAAGTTACTTATCTTTTCAAGAGTGATAGATCTTCATCTTCAACCAAGAGCCATTCCTCCTCTTCCTCCATCTCCTTCTTCCTCTCCCTATTTCTCCTATGCTCCCTCCCATGAAAAAATGAATCCCCCCTTCCATGTCTTTTTACCTTCTTCTTAAAACCCTAACTATCACTTTCTATCCCTATTATTTTAATGATGGCAAAAAGCTCTATGTCCTCCATTATCTCCCACTCAAATGTCACATCTCCTAAAAAGGAGAGAAGGCATGGATATTGTCTCCCACTTTTCATTTTCGTCACTCTTGGGAAGTGGTACCTTTGAGGTGTCATAATGAAAGCTTTAATCATGATTTGACCTTCAACTAACCCCCAACCCTAGGTAGTATAAGTGGGTTAGGTTATTTTAACTCAAAATGCACTCTACGGTCCATTTTAACCCCTCTAAAGTCCAACTTTAGTTCATATCCGATTTTTGCAAGAAGTTTGCATTGAGGTAGACTTTGATTGTTGTATAAGAGTTGGCATAGTTTTCTCGAAGGTCTTCATAATCATTCACTGTACAAATTCAAATTTAACATCAGTAACCCAAACATATAAATATAAGACTATAAGCATTAATACATATCCCTTAATTAACCATAGATCAATCCATTAGATCAATATCATATTCCAACATCCTTTTCTTAAGAATCATTTGCATATGAAATTCATTTACAACTAAGTATCATTCTTTCTACTCTATCTGCTTCTCTAATTACAATCTTTTCAAGAATAATAACCACATTGATAATTCGTAGCATATGTATCAAAACACCTTACACATACATTAATCAAATTCTTACAATTTGAGTCTAAGTCAAGAATGATATGGGGTATTACATGGTCCATGTAATGAAGGTTCAATACTTGCCAGTGAGAAGAATGTGAAGAAACTTGTATTGGTAAATAGTAAGTTTGAATATAATGGTAGAGGCATTGTGATAAACAAGATTAAATAACATGTTGTAGGATTCATATGCAAAATCATGGCATCAATGATTTGTTCTACTTCAAGAGATGATGATATGGAAGTAGGCTTTATCCATGTAACCTACAAGATGTGTGTTGAGAAAGTAAAGGTAAATATGTGTGAGATACTCAGAGTGTAGTTAGTGGAGAATTTGGAAAGGATAAAGAAGGTGAAAAATAGTCAATTAAGATTCAAGTAATTAATAAATTGTGTTTTTCCACTTGATTAAAAGATTTTCATTCATGTATGTAATTGAGTTACTAAGAAGTGATACGTGTACCATGGAAAAGAAAAATAACTTATATAGGAGATACTCTATTGATAAGATAAAGAGAAGTGTAGACCTAATTGTGAAAAAATTTGAAACTAAGATGAAGCAGAGGTATAGAATTCCACTATCAGTAGTAAGAAAATTCAAGTATGATATATGTTTTATGCTTGATATTGACTTTACCTACATAAAAAAAGTAGAACCCAAAATGACATATGTTGAGCCCCTTGGATATGAAGTTTCTGAAGAACAAGTAGAAGGGTATGTAGAATTAATTCTTAAGTCAACTAGAGATGAAGAGTTTAACAGATACAAAACTTCTGAGGAAATAATGCAGATGAATTATCAAGCTCAAAAACAACATCAGCTACACCATATGTAATTGTGGCACAATATCAACCTAAGAGAGCACCCACAATTCTATTAGTGAATCTAGTGAGGAAGAAGAAGAAGTGAGAATTGTGGAAGTCAAGAGGAAATCTACTAGAATGGTATAAATTAAACAAGAACTAGTAGATATTCACAAGTATAAAAGAGTAAAGAAGACGACAGTTGGGCCAAGAAAAATAATAAAGGTTTTAATGGCCTATGAAAGAAAGAATATGTGAGGTTAGGTAGAAGCCCTTGAGAAGACAAATAAAATAGAAGAAGAGAAAAGAAAATCAAAATGTGTGGTCAAAGAGAGGAAACCTTAGGTAGAGAAGTAAAACAATGCAATAACTAGTGAAGGTAATTTTTTTCAGTTGAATAAATTTTATGACTTGTACATCAATATGGACAAACTTCAGCTAGAAAATGCAACAATAAGGTATATGATTCTTAACAATAAGTTTGAGTACATAAAAGAATAGATCCCAAAAGATCTATATGAAAGATTAGTGAATAAGAAGAAGAGAGTGTAGGAAGAAGATAGACAAATTAGAGAAAATATGATTAGGAAGCTACACATAGTGGAAAGTGAGGAGCACTTGAAGAGTTTATGTATAGTCTTGAAGCTTATTTTAAGGAACAAGATAAGGGAAATTTTAATTATGGGAGGTAACTATGACACTAGTACATTCTAAATGAATTTTAGACCTAGTTTTTTGACCAAAGGCTAAATTGGCATATGGAATCTTTTTTTTTTTGTTATTTTTCCTGATTTGGTCAAAATTTTGACCAAATTAACATTTCCCAATTTGGTCAAAATTTTGACCATATCAAGTTTAATAACATAAAAATAAAAATGTGATATAACATTTCTTCTTTGCACATAGGAGGAGTTGTTTTGGTGAGCTTTGTGTTCTAGTGATCTAGGTGTTCATGCCAAAAATATAGTGATAGGGCCACCCTACACTGTTACAAATTTCTTTGGGCTGATTTATTTGATTCATTTCTGGGCCCCTATCCAGCTCATTCCATAGTTTTTGGTTTCATTATATAGTTTGCCCTAGTGATCCCTATAATTTTTATGGCATGACTTACTTATTAATGCAATAAATAGTTGATCATCAAGAGGGATCGATCAATGAACTAATGTGTGATAAGGAATGATTTCATCAAGCATAGGTGCCATTTTAGGTAAGAAGCAACCATGATATTTTACCAAAGCTACCCTTGTGATAATGCAAGTTTCATTGTTGAATATGGTGGTTGCCTCTTAACCTTCAATATCTCAGCTACTATATTGTAAATGGGCTTGCTTTCATCAAGCCCCTTATGGATATTTCACCAAGAAAAAGTATGATAAATATATAATAAATGTCTTTTATTAATAAGTAGAGGAAAAAATGAATAACGCAAATGATGACAATTACCTATGATGTCAAGCCTACATATGGGCTCTGTATAGAGCTTTTGTGAAGTCCAAAAAAATATTAGTGCAAAACATGATAAAAAAACAAACAATATTACTAGATTATAAACCATCAAGGCACTTGATAAATCCTCTCCTTTCTAATCACAATGAAATTTGATGCATTCCTAGATTGATTCATTTGAAGATTAAATGAGTTGTCCAATCAAGATATTCAAATAAAGAAGCAATGTATTCATATGCAAATTAGAGCTTTATTTAAGAAAATTTTCAATAGAAAAACATGTACATGGTCATGTAAACATAGAGCACAAACATAATTTTTCAATATTAGAATTTGGAGCTAAATTAGTTGGATGTTGTTACTGCATTTTATTGTCTACCATATTTGGCATCTTTAATAGTCAAGATATGAGTAAGATTGAAAATATGAACCCCTAAGGCAATAAAATGCTCATATGTCAATCCAAGCTCAAACACTTAAACCAAAATTCCTAGATGTGCATATGTATATATTACCAATGAGTGTATTGTTGGACAAAAGAAGAGAGTGAAAGAGACTAGATTAATGAGGTTCATCTTTTATAGTTGAGGGTAAAATAAAGATTTACTCTTTTGCTAGAGGTTTCTTCACTATTTACTTTGATTCTAAAAATTAGTAATATATTTTTGTTAATGGTGGTACTTGGAGGTGGGATTCACATTCCCTTTGAATGATCCTTTCATCTCAGTTCCTTCTTTTGATCTTTTCAAAGATTTTGCTAATATTTTTCTTATATGCTTAACATATCTTATCTTCCCCTATCATTTCTAGTGTGATAAAGCTTATGAGGTATAAGTTGGACTCTATGACCAGAAATGTCTTAGAAATACTTTAGTTGCCCACACTTTTATTTTGGATTAAGGTAAAAATAGGTTTTGAAGGGACCTGAAACCCTTAACAGAAAAATAAAAGATATTCAAATAAGCACAACTAGGTTTTACAAGGACCTAAAACCTATAGTATGAAAATTAAAAAACTAGGTTTTATAGGGACTTGAAACCACAAAATAACCAGTACCTAGAATCTAGAATTTAAACAAAAGGAACAAAACCAGTTAAGAAACCCAAACCAAAGACCAATTACTAGAACTAGCAGCTACTGCAACTCCTTGATCATTTTCACCACCTCTGTGCCTACCTTCGCATTATTTTGGATAATGTTAGTAGCAGATCCTTGAGTTGCCTCAGTCACCTTCTTCTTTGAACTTTGTCTTGTTCTTTTTCTTGACCTGCCAGGAGACATGATTTCCTCATTATTTCTCTTGCCTAAGCTAGCAACAGCCACACAGATGCTTGAAGTGACCTATTCCATCCTATTACCACTCTCTCTGATCAAAAGATAGAGCTCATGTTCATATTCCTTTAAATTCTATGGGATATTGCCAACCTGAAATTCCAGCTGAATGATCTAAGCCCGATTAGTTTCCTAGTCCTACTGCATTTTTCCCATTCTTTTTTTAAATTCATTAACTCATTGTACATCCAAGAATCACCTTGGAGAGAGGAGTCAACCTTAAGCTTGGTAGTGTGAAGGAAAGAAAGTGTTGCAACCTTACTAGTTGAGTCATCCTTCTCCTTCCCTGTATCTTCCTACACACTCGTAGCACCCTTACTAGTGAGGTCATCCTTCTCCTTCCCTATATCTTCCTCCAAATTTTCCTCCCTAGCTTTCTATGGTTGCTCACTCTAGTTTTTATCTTCTTCTCCAACATTTTTTGACCCTATATTTTTGTCATAACTTTCCTTAGCCTCGTCCTTTCTAGGCTCACCTTTGCTACTAGGGCAACCCTCTAGGTTTAAACTAAAGTCCTCTATATCCACAGTCTCCTCATTCTCCACATCATTTCATTATTTTTGTCTAAATTCTCAGACTCGTTAATTTCCTCAGCATTTCTTTGAGGTGTTTCCTACTTCAAAATCTTCTTTTTCACACTTACCCCTTCATCTCCCTTACTCTTCCTTGAATATGTTTCACTAATAGAAACTCTCTTTTTCTTAGAGGGCAGGGAAGATACAATGGCCTTACTCTTACAGTAATTCTCAGTTAAAAGGATTAGCCCTTCATGTAAAACTAGATGAGAATCTTTTTTCCTATGGGCTTGAAGGCTTTGAAGCAAGGAGAACCTTAGATAAAATGGAAAAGAGATCCTATCCTTATACTGAAAATGATTCAGAAACACAAAATGAAATTTATGAACTCTTTTTTCCCTACCATCTAAAATGAAGTACTCACAGATGCAAGAGAGGGCATCCCACCAAATAACTTTTATTTGACTTAGCTCATAAAAGTTGCCATTTTTCTCCAAATTATTTTCCTCCTCTTTGGTCTTTGAAAATTTCTTAAAAGCAACATTAGATATACTGGTTTCCTTACTAAACTTTATGCCCTCCTTAGGAAGCCCCATGACTTTGGTAATGAAGTCTTAAATCAAGTAAACCATAACACCATGCTTGGTAACCCTGTCTTTGAACCAATTTTAAAAAAAGGTCTCCATGATATGTGGTCTATAGCCATGAAGGCACTCTAGGTAAGTAGTAACATTACCCTTCTCCAGAATCTACCAAATAGAGGCTTTGGCCTTCCATTCTTTACAATTCTTTGGTTCCTTTTTTCTTGGTTCCTCGCCCATTTCTAAATTTTTTATTTCTCTGTGAAAAGCCAAAGTGGAGCAGACTAGAAGGTGTGAAGAATTGAGAAAAGCTAAGGTGCTCATTAAAATAGCCAAGACACTCATTAAAACATTTACGTGTCAAGCAGAGGTAATAATCACTTTTAAATACTTCTTAGGGAATATAACACTATCCTTCGTAACCCCACTTCCACTTATCATTAAATTGGCAATCTTAGAAAATCTTGCCTTCCATCATGTGAGTTCTGTCATAATTAATTAGAGCTTTCAAATCCATGCTCCTACTGAGGTCATCATGCCAACTCACCTTATTTTCCTATTGGACAACCTAGTTAGTAATCTAGTCAGCCACAACATTTCCTTCATGGTAGGAATTAGAGAAAATGACTATCAAATTTATCCATTAAGGTTTTAATTTTTGTTACACTAGCTTCAATAGAACATGTAATCAGACTTTTACCATTAAGCATATTTATGATATTCAAGGAGTCTCCTTCCATCCAGAGGTACCAAAAATTAGTTTCCACTGCCAACCTCATCGAATGAAGAGTTATAGTAGCCTCAACTTTATGACTAGCAGAAGTACCAATAGTTATAGCAACATCATCTATAATATTACAAGTGTGATCCCTCAAGACCTCTCTACAACCCGCTTTGCCAGGATTTCCTTTAGTAGCACCATCAAAATTCCCTTTGATTCATCCCATAGGAGGAGCCTTCCACTTAGTATTCAATCTTTGATCTTCTTTCTTCATTTTAGAACCTTTAGTGTGCATTGGATTGTTAATTTGGAAATCTTCATTGTACTTTCTCTAGGAATTAAAGTTTTCCTTTATTGCTCTGACAATGTTTTGACCAAGCACCCACTCAGGCATTTCTTTGTTTCTAAAGATTATATTATTTCTTTCTTTCCATATTCCCCACCAAAGATGGGGAAGAGTAATTTTCCAATGGAAACCAACATCATTATTCTTAGATGGGCATTTCTAGCTCTAAAAACAATGCTCAATGTTTTTTTGGTGGACCCAAGTAATATTCTAAAAGTTGAGAATAGAACTCCATGCTTTCTGACTATAAGTACAATTTAAAAACAAGTGATCTATGTCTTCATAACCTTCTTTACATAGGCTACACCAATTAACCACATTAATACCTCTCTTTTGCAAGTTGTCCTAAGTAAGTATTTTATTCTTAAGTAAAATCCAGTAAAAGATATTTATTTTTGGAGTGAGACCTTTTATTCAAGCTCTGGTCCACAAAGGGTGAGCACCTTTCTCCTCAGATTTGAAAATAGATGATACTTTGAAACAACCACTTACATTAGCACTCCATATCATTTTATCTTCCTTATGGGGATACAAACAAAAGGCATTCAACATAATTTAGATATTATGAAAATCTTGGTTAATATCAACAAGGCTAACCCACTTGTTATTATACCAGTAATGTCCTACAAGAGTTCCATACAATTGCTTGCATTTATCAATCTAGGTCCTATCCTCAAATTCCTCAATCAGAAGGTGATCTAGAATCCAAACATCTTCCAAGAATCTAACCTTCTACCCATTTCCAACTTTCCAAGAGCATCCTTTACTTAAAATTTTCTTAGCTCCCTACATAGCCCCACAAATGGAAGAAGGGGAGAGAACATTAGGAGATGATTGAAAATCAAGTAAAGAAGGAGCATTAAAAAGGTATTTATGTTTTTGTATAGTGCTCCATTCCTTATCATCATGGTACATTCTTCATCCTTGCTTGGCAAGAAGAGCTTTATTCATACTTCACACTGACCTAATTCCAAGACCACCTTCCTTGATAGGCTTACAAATTTGATCCCAAGCTATCAAAGCCATTCTCTTCCTTTCCTCAGTACCAAACTAGAGAAATTTCCTTTGGATTTTGTCAATAGTATCTGCAAATTTTTTTGGAATTATGAAGAGACTCATAGAATAAGTAGGGATACTTTGGAGACAAGCTTTAAGGAGAGTGATTTTGCTAGCTTGGCTCAAAAGGTTACCCTTCCAGCTAGAAAGTTTCTTATTTAACTTCTTAATGAGATCATCTCAAAAAGAATTTGGAACTTTAGATCCCAAAGGGAGGCCCAGGTAAATACAAGGAAAAGAACCTATTGAGCACCCCATAATTTTAGCAATTTTGTTCTGTCTTAAAGCTGGGGTGTTAACAAAAAATAAAGAACTCTTATTCTAGTTAATCACTTGACTTAAAGTAGAAGAGTAGAGGCTAAGAGCTTTTTAAAGATTTTTGGCTTCCCTGACTTCATCTTTCCCCATGAAAATAGTGTCATCAACAAATTGTCCATGAGAGAAGGTAAGAGGCTGACATGAAGGTTGTAGACCTTTAATATCCCCTTGCAAAACCAATTTCCCAATATCTAGATTAGTTATCCAAGGTCTAGATGTATAAATAAAACTTTTCACAGCTTAGTGAACCCATAAAACATTTATCTTCATGCATGTATCCATAAGATTATGCAATCACTTAAAACTTGTAGCTTACTGTCAAATCAACTTGCAGAAATGTAAACATGAAACATAACAGATTCATCAACACACTTGACACAATGATTTATGTGGAAACCCAATTTGGGAAAAACCACTAGTAATATGCTACTCTTTTTCACTCTTCTAAATTGATGCCCTATGATAGGCCAACCCTATTAAAGGTTACAATACACACTATTAAATGTGACCCTATTAAAGGATTTTAATGACCCTATTAGGAGTGAGCCTTTTTAGAGGACTTTAGACCATTCACTTGGAATGTCACCCAATTAAAGGATTTACAAATGACTATTAGGTCAACCTTAATCCAAAGAATTTACCCTAGACTGATACAATTATTAATGAGTAATAGTAAGGCTTGATTTGATAACAACTTACAACTCTATTTGAAGATTACAGATCTCTATTTCAATTCTCCATTTTGCTTGGCCTTCACACATTTCAGCTCTGATAACTTGTTCACCCATCAAGCATTCATACCCTTAGGACTTCTTGCTTAGCATGCCATTGCAAACTCTTCTCTTAGGTCACTTGATGAAGAAAAACCCTTCACTCCTTGTCTTCCTTAGGTTCTCACACATAACAACCTTTGATTTTGACCAGTCATTCCTATAAATAGAAAATTAAGATCTTTTTATGCTCATTCTCCATCATCCAATTTAGGATTAGGATAGATTAGGTAGGGTACAATGAATGTACCGCATATTTCATATCTCTTCTAGAAACTTCTCCTTGAATCCTCTTTGAATTTACCTAAAAATGGTTCACCTTGAATTCTGTGCCTCCATCTCATCAATCTTATCTTCAACTTGATTTACGTAATTCAAGAAAATAAACTTTATGACTTGAATCCATCAATTCTTGATATTTTAAATAATGCATCCACTTGGCATTATCTTGCTTCTAATGCTCAACACATATTGCATTTCTCGACATCCTCTGTAAACTCACTCGGCACAAACTAAAGTTTACTAGTGCTCAGCATCAACTAAACTTTACTCGGTATCCACTATTCTACTCAGGATACACTAGAATAGACTTTTACTCAGCTCCAATTGATTTTCTGCTCGGCTTGCACTGACTTTTCTCAACACCTACTATCCACTTGGTCAAGCTTGGCAGACAGACTTTGTGCAACTTATTCTTACAGACTTTGTGCAACTTATTCTTCTAAACTTTCTTAGTGTAACCAACTTTTGTAACCTTAAGTAGATTATAAATACATCATGTTACCACTGTCTTAATTTATTCTTGTACTTCTTTACATAAGCATAACTCAACCTTTCCTCTAGGTACTATTGTTACATCTTTTGATCAAATCATCTTCATCAATCAAATAAGTGGTAGTACTTAAATCATAGAAACAATTGTCTTACCAAAAAATAATTGGCTTGACATTAGTGACAAAATAATGATTGAAACATATTGATCATAGTTCTTCAACATAATTTGTTCTCAACAATCTCTCTCTTTGTACTGTTTTCAATCTATTCTCAACAATCTCCCTCTTTGGCATTGATGGCAAACCAAATTGATCAACCAAATTGAATAGGTTAAAATAGTAAGACAATACTAAAAAGAAAATGCTTCTTTGTATTGAAATCTCTTCCTCTATCAATAACTTCCATCTTCTGAATAGGTTACAAAACTCTTTCTTATAACTCCCTTAGAATTTCTTCTTGTATCTCCCTCAAAATTACTAGATAGATGTTAGGATTTCCCTATCTTTGTTCTCTTGATTAGAAACCATCTCTCTCTAAGATCATTTTTAATTCATTCTTGTATTCTCCTTATTTCTCCTTCTAATTAGTAAATATCTCCCTCTTTGACAAAAATGCCAAAGACTTGTTAGCTTAACATACAAGTATAGGCCTCTTTAGTTTCTCCCTCTGTCACCTTACTTGTGACTAATTTGAAGTGCTAGTTATTTGACTACTTTAGGAAGCTCCTATAGTAAGATCCTTTGCATCAATGTGTAACATATGAACATCAGCTTGTTTGATGTAGGGCACTCCTCTTGTTACTTAGATAGCCTTTGATAGGGGTATCAACCCTAGTTTACCTCTTAGATACTCATGAGCATCCTTAGGTAATGCTTTTTTGAAGATATCAGCAATTTTCTCTTTTGTATTAACATATTCCATCTTCACCTATTTATCTTTAACTAATTCTCTCAAGTAATGATACTTTATTGCAATGTACTTAGTCTTTGTGTGCATCACAATATTTTTTGATATGTTTATGGCACTTGTATTATCACAATAAAGTGTCATAGGTTCTATGATCTCTTCCTCCATACCTTTGAGTAACTATTTGATCCATACAATGTTTGTACAATTTATGGCAGCAACAACATATTTAGCTTCAGCAGTAAATTGTGAGGTGCAGTTTTGTTTCATGCTAGTCCATGTGACTAGCCTCTTTCCTAAGAAAAATGCTCCTCCATTGGTTCTTTTTCTATCATCAATGTTTCTAGCCTAATCAGCATCAATATAGGTTGTTAATTCAAATTTCTTATCTTTCTTATAGTATAGACCACACTCCTCTATTTCTTTCAGATATCTCATTATTCTCTTTATAGCCATCATGTGATTCTCCCTGAGATTAGTAGAGAATCTTGAAATTATCCCTATAGATAATACAATGTCAGGTCTATTATGTACTACATATTGTAATTTGCCAATCATAAACCTGTAGAATGTTTTATTTACCTTAGCTAAATCATCATTCTTTGACAACTTGTGTCCTATCACCATAGGTATACTTATTGGTTTGGAATCCTCCAATCCAAAAGTTTTTAGTATTTCCTTGAGATACTTTGACTGAGTGATGTATATACCATATTTCATCTGATATACTTACAAACCCACAAAGAATTTGACCTCTCCAAACATAGACATTTCAAATTCTTGCTTCATTTGATTTGCAAAATTCTTACATAAAGAATCTTGACCTCCAAATATGATATCATCAACAAAAAAATTAGATAACAAAATACCTTTGCCTTTCTCTGTCTTCATGTACAATTTGTTGTTATCATCAGTCCTTTCAAATCCAATCTTCACAAGATAACTATGAAGTCTCTCATACCATGCTCTTGGTGCTTGTTTCAAACCATATAGAGCTTTGTGTAATCTACATACCATGTTCTTATTGTTAACATCAACAAATCCTTATGTCTGTTCTATGTAAACTTCTTCCTCTAATATGACATTTAGAAATGCAAATTTAACATCCATTTGATAAACTTTGAAACCTTTGTATGTAGAATAAGAAAGTAGAGTTCTTACTCCTTCTAATATGGAAACAGGGGAAAATGTCCCTCCATAGTCAATTCCTTCCTCTTTTACATATCCCTTGCAAACTAATCTTTCCTTTTGACTTTACCATTTTCATCTAGCTTGTTTCTAAATACCCATTTGGTGCCAATTACATTTTTGTCTTGTTGTCTAGGAACTATGATCCATGTTTTGTTTTTCTCAAATTGTTCAATCTCTCCTTCCATGGATTTACTCTAGTCCACATCTTCTAAAGAATCTCTCATTAATTTGGGTTCCTTCATACTCAAAAAACATGTATCATTTCTCAATTTGTTTCTTGTCATTGTTCTAGCATCTTTATCTTCAATAATTTGTGTAGTAGGATAATGTCTTTTGACATATTTGGACAATCTTGGTTTAGCTCTAGTTTCTTCATTTTGTCTTTCAACTTCAAAGTCATTGTGTACACCTCTATCAAGTAGTTTAGCATCTCTTTCATGTACACTAATCTCAGAATCAAGATGTGCATCAACTTTATTCTGTAACTCGACATCTAAATGTAGCTTGATTCCTGAATGCAACTTGGCATTCATAGTATGTGACTCGGCAGTCACTAAAACTTGTTGTTGGTTTGTAGCTTGATTTACAACATCTTCTTCAGTAGGCATACCTTCATAAAAGTATACAAATGATTTGTATTCCTCTGGTTCTTTTATAGGTTCAGCCTCATGCACCTCTATATATTCATCAAAATTTACATTTTTCCTTTTCACAACTTTGTTAGTGTTAGTATCTAAACACTTATAAGCTTTACTTCTTGTGAAATATCCTAGGAATATACAATCTTCAATTTTTGCATCTAGTTTACCATTCCTGAAGTCTTTAAGAATGTAACACTTGCTTCCAAATACCTTAAAGTATTGTACATTGCATGAGTATTCATAGCATAGTTCAAAAGGTGTTGAATAAGTACCTTTCTTGACTTTCACACGGTTCAAGATATAGATAGATGTACTTATAGGTTCTCTCCAATATTTCAAAGCAACATTTTTCTCCATCATGAGTGTTCTAGGATAGTACATTATAGATTTGTTCCTTCTTTTAGCTATTCCATTTTGTGGAGGGGTTTTAGGTGCAGATGTCTATTTTTTAATTCCTTTGTCATTATAGAATATCTCAAACTCATGTGATGTAAATTCTCCTCCTCTACTAGATCTCAAACACTTCAAACTTTTACCTATTTCCTTCTCAACTCTTGCTAAGTACCACTTAAACATTTGGAAAGCATCAAATTTATGTTTTAGAAACATAACTATCATCATTCTAGAATAGTCATCAATAAACAACATAATGTACTTATCTCCTTTATAACTTTGCACACCAATTGGTCCACACAAGTCAATGTGAATAATCTGTAGTATTCCTTTAGAGGTATGAGCTTTAATCTTAAAACTTGACTTTGTCATTTTTTCTAACTGACATTGTTTGCACATTACATTATCAGGCTTCTTCAACTTAGGTAAACTTCTAAGTTTTCTCATGTTACTGACACTAACGAGATTATCAAAATTAACATGACATAACCTTTTGTGCTACAACCACACATGATCAAGTTTTACAACTAGACAAGCAGAATCCTCTATATCAAGATAGAATTAGATTACTCCTAGTTTGATCTCCCTTTCCAGTTAGTTTTCCATTTGTGTCATATATCTTAGTAATCTTTTTTTCAAAATCAACCTTACATCCCAAATTATTTAGCTGTGACACACTCAAGATTATAATTAATTCCTTCAATAAAGGAAGCATTGTTACATAAAATCTTATCTATGAGTTTGATAGAACCTTTTCCTTTTAACAAATGTGGTGCATCATTACCAAATCTTACACTATTTCCATCATAATAATTTAGGGTAATGAACTTACTTTTGTCTCTAGTCATGTGATGTGAACACCCACTGTCAATGATCCATCTTTTATTCTTGTTCACACAAGTTACAAGTGCAGTTGCCTCATCTTCATCAAATTCATCCTTCATTGCAACATACACCACTTCATCATCATGTTCATCATATTCATCTCTTGTTTTCTCTTCAACAATATAGCATGACTTTTTGACTTTGTCTTTGTAGTCCTTGTTGTCTTCATCTCTCCTACTTTTGTATTTGTCACCACCTCTATATTTCTTATTCTCTAGACATCTTGTAGCAATATGACTAACCTCGTTGCAATTGAAACAAATGATAGGTAATTTACCTTTAAACTTGCCTTTACCTTTGTGGAATATTCTTGCTAGTAGTGCTTCAAGCTATTCTACATCCTCCTCATTTGTATCAGTGTCACTAGACAGATACTTTTTATTTTTCTTCTTTTTCTTCTCATTAGGTTCCTTCAATGATACCTTAGCTTTCAAAGAAAATTCAGTATTTATAGGTTTGTAATTGTCAAAGTTAGATAGCTCAAAAGCAGTGAGTCTACCTACTAGACCTTCAAGTGATAGATCATTGCCTAGTATACATCTCAATTCTTGAATTGCAAAAATCTCTAATAGTATATACAAACATTAGTGTTCTCAAGACTTTTCTTACCATAGTATCATCATCTATTTTACTAGTAGCTCCTCTTATTGCATTAACAACTTCTTTTATCCTTGCAACATATTGAGAAATATTTTCACCTTCTTCCATTCTCATATCATCAAACTTACCTCTAAGACTTTCAGCTTTGGCTCTTAGAAAATTTGCATCTCCTCCATAGATAGTATTTAAGGCATCCCACATTTTCTTTGCACTATCAAGACCTTTGATATCATCAAATTTGACATAGCTTAGGGTAGAGGCAATCAACAACATTGCCTAATTGTGTTCTTTCTTCTTTTTCATATCCTCAATAGTTGGGGTTCCAAAAGGATTAACATGCTTAGTGGTAATGGTAGATTATGTCTGATCTCCAAGTCCTACAAGATGTATCTTCATCAAACTTTTCCATGCAAAAAATTTATCTCTATTAAGCTTGGGTACTTATCTTTTTTATTGCTTGATTTTTATGCTTCTAGTACCTTCAAACTAGTCCTCTTAAGTAGATGGCTCTAATACCAATTGTTAACTACTTTAGAATAACTAAGAGGGGGGGTGAATTAGTTATCCAAGATCTAGATGTATAAATAAAACTTTTCATAGCTTATTGAACCCATAAAACATTTATCTTCCTGCATGCATCCATAAGATTATGCAATCACCTAAAACATGTAGGTTACTGTCAAATCAATTTGCAGAAATGTAAACATGAAACATAATAGATTCATCAACACACTTGACACAATGATTTACGTGGAAACCCAATTTGGAAAAAACTACTAGTAACATGATACTCTTTTTCACTCTTCTAAAAAAGCCAACCCTATTAAAGGTTACAATACACACTATTAAATGTGACCCTATTAAAGGATTTCAATCACCCTACTAGGAGTGAGCCTTGTTAGAGGACTTTAGACCATTCACTTGGAATGCCACCTGGTTAAAGGATTTACAAATGACTGTTAAGTCAACCTTACTCCAAAGGATTTACCCTAGACTAATACAATTATTAGAGGGTAACAGTAAGGCTTAATTTGATAACAATTTACAACTCTATCTGTAAATTACATATCTCGATTTTAGTCCTCCATTCTACTTGGCCTTCACACATTTTAGCTTTGATAGCTCATTTACTCTTCAAGAATTCATACCCTTAAGCCTTCTTTCTTAACATGCCATTGTAGACTCTTCTCTTAGGTCACTTCATGAAGAAAAACCCTTGAATCCTTGTCTTCCTTAGGTTCTCACACATGAAAACCTTTGCTTTTGACCATTCATTCTTATAAATAAGAAATTAAGATCTTTTGCCATTCAATCTCCATCGTCCAATTTAGGGTTAGGAAAGATTAGGTATGATACAATGAATGTACCCCATATTCCATATCTCTTATAGAAACTATAAGAATTTACCTTAGGAAAAAATTCACCCAAGAACAAAGAACTCAAAAAAAAGCACAACTGTAGACCAGAAAGAGTATGATCATAATATCGATATATATTGAATTCAATATCCATGAAAGTACACTAGGATTGCCTATATATAAAGGCCTCTGAGATGCATCTAGAATGCCTGAGAATTAGCATCATGATAAGTCATACAACTAGGCACATGTCTACCAAATATGGGTTATCCTCCATTAAGCACGAAAGTAAGTGCGATGATGAGAGGATAAGCCTACAAGGGTGTAACACACAAATTTATTTTGTCGACAACATGTGCTAAATTAGGAGTGTGAATAACTATGTCATCTACATGTAATGCCCCACCAAGGGATCCAAAAGAAATTAACCTAAAGTTTTACTAAGTTTTCCAACATTTTATTTTTATTTTTAAATAAGAAGAATAACATACACATCAAACACAAAGTAGTGGAAGCAAAATATACAATCGTCTTTAAGCATACATAATAGGTTACATTTCTTAAGGATCCCATGACGTTGAATCACATTTAAATTTAATTAATACTAAGTCCATCAAATACCACATCCATATGAAACAATAATTAAAAAGTCCAATGTCTATTTAAATAATATATATTTGTTCTGAATGCCTCTTGGCAAATGAAATTCGGAATGCTCAATCATCCGCTGTACATGTCATAGGGTATGAAACAAAAAAAGAATATACATATGTAGAAATAGAAACACATCATCCTCCTCGGATCCATGATAAAAGTACAACAAAATAAATGAAACCATCCACCATACATGATATATTCATCCATCATAAAAGATATAAACATCCATCATAAAATATAACCATCCACAAGTAATGCTCTAGCCATGGTGACTACGAACGGATCTCAATGGTAAGAGTAAAAAAAGCACTACCACCCAACCACGTGGAACATAAATGGCCCACTCCCACTGCATTGAGGAGATAGTCTCAAGTCTCAAATAGGATATCAAATCAAATATCAAAAGTACTCTCTAAGTCCAAGAAATCCTAAAAGTATTCTAACTCAAGGGTTCCAAGATAAGTCGACATCTATACCCAGAGGCACATAAGACACATAGGAAACCTACTATGTAAGTAGGCAAGTTTCATCACATGAATCATGCTAGAGTTACCCTAGTAGTTTCTCAGGACCCTAGCCCCCTAGTGATCCCTTTGCAGCCACTAGTATCCTCTCGTATTGACAAAGGATACTACAAATGCAAGGTCACAACCAAGCATTCTCTCTACTCCCATCCTAGTTTTTAATAGCACTCAAGGCATGGGCGAGAACATAAAAAGACTCTTATTAGGTTCATTTCACTCTCATTTAGTGTAGTTTTTCACTTATTAAACAAATTACAATGGGTTACCCTGGCAGTCACTTAAGGCCCCGACCCCCATTGCAGGCCACTTCCTAACATTACATATAGATTACCTACCCTAAGCTCATGAAATCAAAAATCAAAGAGTGATAGTAAAATCACCTTAGCCCTATACAAGCAACTGGAAAGCATCAAAAGATAAATCACAATACCCATCAGTTCTCAATGAGCAACCAGAAAGTATCATACTAATTAAAGACTCAAAATGGTTAAGTCAAATGTATCATAGCACTTATCTCGCTATCCCACAATGATAATGAAAATTAGTAAACAAAAATATAATCACACTCATCATAGAGCATATCAACACATTACCATGGTTAAGTAAAAATAGTCAAGATCGAGTCATCATACTTTCACACTCATAGAACTCCCAAGCCTATAGTAGATGTCCTAGAACTGGTCAACAATCTAGTCAACCCCAAACCCCAAACATAGACATCACACAAAAAACAAGGTGTAAGTTTCATGTTTTGGATTATTTTTGAGAACATAAGGTTGAGTTAAATATAAGGTTTCAGTTTTCATTTCAGTGCATGTTTTAAGTAAAAAGATTCTTTATTTACCCTATAGTTTAACTCATTCATTTAATCAATTAAAATATAGAATTACCCCATTATATTTTAAGTCAATTACCTAAAATATTCTAAGGATAATCATTTATTTATTTATATTATCAAAATAATAACTAATGATCTTTCAATAAAATAGTTTCAATTTTAGAAAAATCATTATCATTATAAAATAAAACAAAATAAATTAAAATCTATTAAATATTCCTTATTTGTTAATTAATCTTAATTAAATTCTATTTAATCAAATTAATTAATAGCCATATAAATTAATTACATTAACATCCTTTACTAATAATTACAATTATAATAATAAATTCATTAATTAACAATTGAATTAAATTTAACTATATATTAAAATTTTATTTATATAAAAAAAAAATTTTAATAATTAAATTTATTAATTAAACTTAATAATAAAATATATTTAAAAAATTATATATTTAAAAAAAAACAAAAAAGCATTCATTTAAAGGCCCACCAGCCTTGGGCACTTAGTACCCTACTATTGCAGGGCCTGTGGTGACAGCGGTAAAAAGTACCACTATCATCGTAGTACCTACGATGGTAGGTACTTGGTTGTAGGTAAGGTAAAGGAGGGGTATGGGGTAATTCCCTCCCCACCTTAATTTATAATTTATTTTTTAAAGTTATTTTTGTATATAATAACGTTTTTATTAAAAATGTTTTATATTATTTAATATAATTTTATTTAAATTAATTTATGTTATAAAGTTTTATAACACAAAATTGAATAAAGAATTTATTTAAAACCCCTTTTTTTTAATACAAAATCCCAGCTTTGATCTGATAGAGGTAACACGACCAATTGATCAAATTTACAAATGAAATCTTCGAATTTATTACCAAACCTCCCCGTTCAATTTCTAATTTTAAATCTATTGAAAGAAAGATTATATTCATCAATTAAAAAAATTCCATGTACAAAAGAATTAACAAAAGTACCAGAAACTCTTAATATGATACATTCATCACAAGAATTATCCAGACAATCATTTAACAGAGACGATGAAGATAGGAAATAAAAGAATGTATTTAAAATGTGTGAAAATCACAAGCATCTACCTAGACACTAATGCTAATTGCTATGCCCAAGAAAATTGTAGAGAAATTCCTCCTCTCACAACCTTCTCCTTTCCGAAAACTCCTTCTCCAAAATTCATCGTCCTTCGAAAATGAACCCCCAAGTTGTGATATGAAGTTCCCTCCTAAAATCGAGGCACTTATTATGCATTCACCCGAGAGAACTCTCTGCTTAACAAACTTCAACTCTTTATTAACTTTTTCTTTCTTTTTCCTTTTTCTTTTTCTTTTCCATGCACATTTATTGAATTATTAAATTACTTTATTTAATTTTCACTTGACTTTTCTTTTAATTAATTTATTAAATTTAATCTCATGCATGCATCATGCAATCATAAAACTTTTAATAAATTAATTTCTTTTTCCACTTCTTAATTTATTTTTGAACATTTAATTTGATAAAATATTTATTAACTCAAACAATAATATTATTTAGTATTTATTTAAAAATGAGCTCTAAATATATTATTATTAAATTAAATAAATATTATCACATTCTACATTTATTCTTATAACTTCCATCTTCAAATTTAATTCTTTTTAATTAATTTCCTAATTAATTAGATATAATTAAATATTAAAATATCATAATAATTTCCTATTAAATTAAATCATTAATTTAATCTTTTAATTAGACTTAATTAATAGAAAATTCACCAAAGACTCATAAAATGAAATACAAAAACCCATCATAGAAAAACACATACAAAATAAAACTAAAGGATTATAATCATGAATCAACATCATTCGATGCATTTGGAAGGTAGTCAACTCAAGTACTTGTCTTAATTTTATAGGATAAATGACTTAAAGGTTTAGGGTTTGGACTTAAAAATTTATCTCCCCTCTCTTACCATTGAGATAATGCAATAGGGTACGCTCATCTTAGCAATTCAAGAAAGTTGATACCTGGTACCTACAACTTGCATAAAATCCATGCATGTACAAACACAATATTTCAAGCTAAACAGGCAGTGGCAAGAAGTGGTGCATCGTGTAGATCCAACTAGTAGGTGACTATGACTCCCTTCCTTAACCACATCAAAAATGCCATACATAAAGAAAACATACACGCACACCATACACATGCAGTATGGGGCAAGTATCCATAAAAAGACACATAATAATCCATCTAACTAATCATCATCAATAACTGAAATCACTAAATAATCGTCATGCATACATGAAGTATAGAGTACCAAGTAATCTCATCATATATCAACTAAATTTGAAATAATATCTGATAATCCCTAAACAATGCTACTAATCATCAAACATAAAACTAGCCTAAAATATTTCAGTAATGATAGAAAAAATGTAAACTAGGGGTAGGCACTACACTACATGACAACTCAATGAATGATGCAAACTCCAGTGTTGTAGACACCATGTGCTAAATCAGAGTTGCGTACTTCTGTGTTGTCAACATGACAACTCATAAAGGTATGCAAGCTTCTAAGTGTCTCACAAAATAAATAATAAAATAATGCATTAACCTAAGTAAACTTAAGTAAGTTTAAATAGTAAATATGTATTTACACCAACACCCCCCCTTAAGTGCAACTTAGGGGAATGCCCTTAAGCTTATGAAAACTATGATGAAATGCATAATGGGTCTCGGCTACTAGGGCGTATTAAGTACCCATGTACATGATGAAAATGCAATCTCGCATAAATTAGAGAAAGAGGGAAAACTTCATGGGAAAATCCTCCCCCAAAAAGAGAGATGAAAAGACAAGATGCATGGATGAATGGAGTAATCAAGACCCCCCCATTATGACATACATTGAGTATATACAAAAGTGAAGAATGAGAAGAACAAGACCCCATAAGAGGAAAAAGTCTCCCACCATAAGAGAGAATAGGAAGAGAGATAAGGTAGTCCCCCCCCCCCCCAAAAAAAAAAAATTAAGAATGTCAACCAATGATTGCTACTCCAAGGAAGAAGTTGGTCCAAGAGTTCAAAATGATGTTCCTCCCCTTTGGAAGAAACACTGGTAAAGGTATAATCCCAAAGATGTATGGTGGCTCTAAAATTTGCTCAAGTGTCCCTATGTCAATGCTGACGGTCGGCCCTTCCAATAGTGCTGAAAAGAATGAATGCAGATTTGGCAAGGATGTATATTGAACCTGTCCCAATGAACCATCTATCTCCTCAACTAATAAAGAGACCTCTGTCAACTGTTGTTCATAAGGATCCACAATCGTGCCAACCTGTGAAGATTGATCATGTAGAGAATGGACATAAGGGCCAGAGTGAGCCCTCACAACAATTATAGAAGGATCATCTTCATCAAAGAGAAGAGGTAAATCATCAAGGTTGTCTCCCAAATCTATGGTGTGTGACTCCATAACAAATGTGCAATGTCTGTCATGTAGTCATCTTCTATTGTTGGAGTTGGAAGATAAAATGTACCCTATTGTGCTGGACCTATCACTATGGCAATGTATGCATGTGGACTATACTGATGATGTGACCTCTTGCTACAACTATCGATAGAACCCCGCATGTCTAAATCTGTTGAAGAACTATCATTGGTGTCACTATTAGTTTCCCTAGTGTATGAAGTGCGAAGAGGAGTAGAGGATAAGCTGGGTGAACTTTCCTCAAAGTGAACATCTTTCTCCACAAAAATATCATGACTCTCGAGATCCATAAGTCTATATGTCTTAGCACCATCTTCATAACTGATGAAAGTACAAGGCCTAGGTGTTGGTGCCTTGCATCCCTTGGATGGTAGGTTTGCCCATGCTGGACAACCAAAGACTCTAAAGTGACTCACAACTAGTTTTCTTCCACACCATGCCTCAAAAGGAGTTTTTTCATCTAAGGCATTATGAGGAGACCTATTAAGTATGTGAGTAGCACTGCTAATGGCTTCGACTTCAAGTGTAGAATCAAGAGACTTGGCTTTAATCATGCAACTTTATATGGACTTAGGAGTTCTAATCCTTAGTGTTACAACATCTATCTTGTGTGGACTAAATGCTGGTGGATTCTGCACATCAATTCCCTCAAGTTTGCAAAAGTCTTTAAATCTTCTGTCCAAATATCTTCTTTCATTGTCCATCTGAAGAACCTTGATGGCTTTCCTAGATTTTTTTTCAACATGAATCTTAAATACTTGAAGCTTATCAACCACTTCATTCTTATGATGAAGGAAATAGACCCATGTGAAACATGAAAATTCATCAACAAAAGTAAGGATGTAGTGACCCTGGCTAACTGAAGTCATTGAAAAAGGTCTTGCTAAAACCATGTGAACTAATTGAAGAACAACTAGTGCTCTATAAGACTTCCCTTTATCATACTTCTCCTCGAGATGCATATCCACTGAACATGATGAACACTCACCCTTAGAAAAGTTGATGTTAAGTAGACCTTTGACCATGTGTTTTGAGCAAGTTGTTGAAGATAGCAGAAGGTAAGAGGACCAAACCGCTTGTGCCATAGGTTGATGTGTGAATTAGATTGAGTTATCAAGGCTTGTGAAGGATACTTAGGCACAAAGTGGGAGAAGGAATAAAGCCTCTTGTCATTATTAACTTTCCCCACTACAACCAATGAATCATCTCTAAGACTGCACAACATCACTGAATCTAGAAGGAACTCAACTTTGTGGCCATCTCCAAGGTGAGTGATTTGGTAAACTGAGAGGAGATTAGAAATTAGGTTTGGAATGTTGAGAACATCTTTGAATTCCCCATTTTCCATTTGCACATGTCCTTTCCCTTCAACTTCCATTTTAGTATCATCTCCCACAAAGATGTGCATTACCTATGACTGATTCAGTGAAGAAAAGTCACCCTTTGAAGAACCCATGTGATAGTAGGCACCTGAGTCAAGTATCCATTCTAATGAAGAGCTCATATTTTCCATAAGTGCTTGCTCTTTTCCCTTTGAAGAGTTTGGAGTTGAATCCTTGGAAGTACCTGGCACTTGAATTTTATTCTTCTTGAGTAGGTTTTCCAACTCATCAATTCTTTTAGTCTTGCAATGATGCTCATCATGATTCAGATTCTTGCAATATGCACAAAAAAAATTATCCTTCTTGTCATTACTTCCCTTCTTGATGGAAGAAGAATTGCCTTGCTGTGAGGAGGATTATTGTGTCTCAAATTGTAATTTCTACTTCCACTACTTGTTTTTGTTAGAACTTCTTCCTCCTTGACTTGATTGGTTCTTATAACTAGCCACAAATGCTTTGTTCTTTGATGTCATGAGAAGTCCCAAATCTGTCAAGTGAGATTGTTCAACAATCAACATCTCTTCAAATGCATCAAATGTAGGCTTCTAGAAAGCACTTCCCATGGTCAACTTGTGAGTATTATAACTCAAAACAAAGGAAGCATACTCTAAAGGTAGCCTCTTTAGGATGTGATGAATCAACTTTTCATCATTCATGGGATTTCCACAATCTTTAAGTAGTGCCCTATACTCATTGGCTTTGGTGACATAATCCTAAATTGTGTCAAAGTTCTTTGGATCAGAGAGAAGTAGATCATCCTCAATTTGAAAACCATTTTCCTCATCCACCTTACCATACAATTATTCAAATTTGTCCCATGCAGGTTTACATTCCTTGAAACTGGAAATGTGGAAGAAGAGATCTCTATGTACACAATTCTTGATAATTCCTAAAGCCTATTGGTCTTGTCATTGCCAATTAATGAGTTCTTTAGCATCAGTGGGTTTGGGTATTATACCATCAACATAAAGACTTAGACCTTTTCCATTAATCTACTCCATGCAATATCTTTCCAAGTAGACTAATTATGTGAAGTTAGAAGTGGACATTTAGGTGAACCCATGATGAAAAGAGCATACAAGAGAGACACAAAACACAAGAACACATTACACACCCCCCCCCCCCCCCCCAAAAAAAAGATGCTTTTGGCACTTTATATGTAGTGTGTGTACAATAGGCCACTTGTCAAAATGTACAAAGTGGACTTCTTCTTTTGTTGTATACAACTACCTTTTGAGGCCCAAATTTATCACTAAGCACCGTAGCTCAAATCTACAACAATTTTGAAAAGTAATCAAAGTAATACAATGTAGAAAAAGCCCTAATTCTAAAAGTGAGATTTTTGTCCATACAACCCTAGAATCTGACTATAGATCTAGAAAGTAGACAAAAAATAATGCACTTTGAAAAAAATGGAACCTAAAAAACTATCCAGATGAGCCCGTACAAAGCGTTTGAAGTTGCAAAATGTAAGATTGAACTAGTAGAGTCACCCAAAAATGCAATTTCTAAAAAATCTATATAGAAAAACCAAAAAAGAACACTACCACTAAAATTTTTAGGAAATTCAACCCAATTTCAAAAAAATTGCACCTAATTTGGAGTCTGGATGTTTGAGTTATGGCCTCTTAAAGTTGGGTTGCCAAATCAAAAAGCAATCTGGTGAGGGGTCTAGGCAAAAAAATGCATGCTTAAATTTGATGATCAAATGACTATCATAGCAGTTATAAAATGCTTGGGAATGATGGTCAAATGGCCTTCAAATTTTTTCCTGTGAAATCCTGATGTCAGCAAAAAAAATAGTGCCTAGGTGATGTGGTAGCTAACTGGACTATACAACTATATGGATTTTTGACATGTGGTGGTATGAATGGTACAAAAAAGTACACATCACTCTTATAGAAATGATGTGGCATGGGTATACATGGAGGTTGACTAGACTCCGTTGACTAACCGTGTGTGGAAAGTTGATGTGGCCGAGCTGACTAGGTAGGGTCCGCGATGGCAAGTGTGACAAGATAGTGTCCATGTGGCAAGAGTTTTATTGGACCACATGGATGGGTGAGTTAACCTTCACTGTTAAGATGGTAGGTACGTGCTACCAAGTGTCAGACTGTTGGGCAATGTCTGACAAGGATTACAGACGTAGGCACTACATTGACTATACTCCACGTGGCATAGGGAGCCTAACTTGGTGTGTCACAGGCACTCGTTACCTAAAAATGTAGATGGTTGGCAACATTTAAATAGCAGTGCCAAATTTTGTGGTAGTGCCAAGAACAGTAATAGTGGCTAGAGTTTGCAAAATGTGTCGACAGGAGGGTAAAAAATGATGACGAGGACTCATATTAGTTACACATTGATCAAAAATGCACAAAGATGAGCACTTTTATACACAAGGCCATAGTTGGTTAATAAAACACAATGTTGGCATTAATTGAGCTTGGCCAGTCTTTGTGTTGGGAAATCATCTGAATAAGTTGTAATGCGCCTAAATTTAATGCAGATCCACCCGAAATAAGAATTTTGATGCCAGACTGATGCAGTCAAATAATCAAAATATTCGTTGATGTACAAAAATATTCTATAGAGGTGCAGGGCTAGGGTGTGACTACTCAGTACCTATGTGAAAAAAATTTCTCTATAAGGCCACTTGGCCAAAAAAAAAAAATTGAAATTGCTATCTAAAAAATGCAAAGATAATAAAATTAAAAATCCAAAAAATAATTAATTAGATCTACAAAATGACCATACCTGAGTTGCAAATTAGGGCCTTTGGGTGTCGATTTGCAAAAAAATATTTGCCTCATTATCAACTCTAGCCTAGGGTAGGTGTATTTATAGTCGATTTGCACTGAATTGATGTTTCGAAGGTAATGGTGAGGTCTGTTCTAGCTCTAGACACTCCCAATTTCTACAATATTCTAGATCTGTGTTAAGGTACTGAAGCAACAATGGTCTTAAATGACTATGTGAAGATAAATTATCCAAGATCTGATACCATGTCAAAATTTTCCTTAGGGAAAAATTCACCTAAGAACAAAGAACTCAAACACAAGCACAACTATAGACCAAAAAGAGTATGATTAGAATATCGATATGTATTTGATTCAATATCAATGAAAGTACACTAGAAGTGCCTATATATAGAGGCCTTTGAGATGCATCTAGAGTGCCTAAGAATTAGCATCATGATAAGTCATACAACTAGGCACATGTCCACCAGATATGGGTTATCCTCCATTAAGCATGAAAGTAAGTGCGATGATGAGACAATAAGCCTACAAGGGTGTAACAAACAAATTTATGTTGTAGACAACATGTGCTAAATTAGGAGTGTGAATAACTATGTTGTCTACATGAAAACTTAGTGAATGATGCAAACTCCAGCATTGTAGACACCATGTGTTGAACTAGAGTTGCCTACTTCTGTGTTGCCAACATGACAACTCATAAAGGTAAACAAACTCCTAAGTGTCTCACAAAATAAATAATAAAATATTGCATTAACCTAAGTAAAATTAAGTAAGTTTAAATAGTAAATATGTATTTACACCAACATAAACTTCTCCTTAAATCCTCTTTGAATTCACCTAAAAATGGTTCACATTGAATTCTGTGCCTCTAGCTCATCAATCTTATCTTCCACCTGGTTCACATAATCCAAGAAAAAAAACTTGTTGGCTCAAATCCATCGAATTCATGATCTTTTAAATAATGCAACCACTCAACATTATCTTGCTCCTAATGCTTGGCATACACTTCCTTGCTCAACATCCTCTGTAAAATCACTCAACATGAACTAAAGTTTACTATACTTAGCATCAACTAAAATTTACTCAGCATCCACTATTATGCTTAGCATACACTAGAATAGACTTTTACTCAGCTCCAAATGATTTTCTACTTGGCTTGCACTGACTTTTCTCAGCACCTACTATCCACTCAATCAAGCTTGGCAGACAAACTTTGTGTAACTTGTTCTTCTAACTTTTTTAGTGTAACCAACCTTTATAACCTTAAGTAGATTATCAATACATCATGTTATCATTGTCTTACCTGATTATTGTACTTCTTTACATAAGCATAACCCAACCTTTCCTCTAGGTATTATTGTTACATCTTTTGATAAAATCCTCTTCATCAATCAAATAAGTGGTTGTACTATTAGTGCCCGATATGGTTACACTTTTAAAACTTCAAGTGCAGAGTTTGAACCACTTTGAACTGAAGTTCGAAGTAGTTCAAAGTAGTTCAATGGTTCAGGTAACCTGTCTTGCAGATTCAATACAAGAAAAGTTTAGATTCTAGATTTGAAATGTAGATTTTTCAGTTCATAAAGTTCAGAGCCCATGTTCAGTTTAGTACCCGGATTCAATCTCAATTCATGTTTCAAGCTCAGACTTTGTCAGCTTAATCAGATTCCACTAGCTCAACAGTTTCAAAGATTCAATGAGTCTGATGATTCAAAGGCTCAATCAAAGTTCGAAATGTAGATTCAGAGATAGGTTTTAGATTCAATGTCTTCAAGATCGATGATCTGGTGTAGAGGTATAAGGATCATTTAATCCAAGTTCAGAGGACTTCACAAGAAGTTTCACAATTTTAGAATTCAGTTTTAGATGTTAAACCCCTTTGAACCACTTTGAACTGAAGTTCGAAGTAGTTCAAAGTAGTTCAAACTGGTTCAAAGCAATTCAATGGTTCAACTAACTCATCCTGCAGGTTCAATACGAAACAAAGTTTAGACTCTCAGTTCAACATTGCAGATTCATTAATTCAGAAAGGTTCAGAATTCTGTCTCAATTCACATTTTAGGCTCAGACTTTTGGTTCTACAGTCTCATCGGTTTAAAGTGGCATATCAAATGTGTGAAGAGAATAGTTATCAGAAATGCAAGATTCAATGAATTTGATGGTTCAAAGGTTTAAGTATATTGTTCAAGTTTAAATTCCAATGGTCCAGTTCAAAGATCATTATTTTCAAGTTCAAGTGGTTGTTTCAGAATGTACAAGGTTATCATCAAAGCCTCATGTGCGATGATGTAGAAGTTCTTAAACATGGAAGTGTTCATAGTCATTCTTGAAACATTCTATAAGTTGTGATTCTCTTATAACTAGATTGTGCAATCTCAAATTAATTGAAGCACAATACCTCTAGAAGTAGCAGAATGTTTTAGTGGACAAATAATGTGTCTAGGAGGTGACACCGCTTCAAAAGCTATTGTAACTGCAAAAAGTAATTTATGAGAAATAAAAGAGCCCTATGTTTTTAAAAGAATCTTAGTAAGTCATGGTATTCAAAGTGGAGGTTGAGCTTGTTGTGAGAAACTCTATTATCAAGGAACGTGGATATGGTCGAGGTGTCAAATGGCCATGTGCAAAACCTAAACCCATGCAAGAATGATACCAAAGCAATGGAGGTAGTAGTCAGATTTTTATGAGTTGTGGGACCATTTCAAATTCAAAACTCCTCAATGTAGAGTGTATAAAGCTGTGGGTTCCCATGATAAAGCCAACCTAGTCCGCTCGCATGCGTGGATCTATTATTGAGAACTTCTTTCTTTTTGGTAATGTGTAGCACCATTCAAGCAATTCAAATAGTAAGGCAATAGTATTTCATAACAAGTTTTGGAATGAAGTCACGTAGCAGATGGCAGAAGGGCGTTTCCACTATTAGGAGTCGGTGGTTACAGAAGAGAAAGGAAGTGAATTCGGTATGATCAACATAATATTATCATCCCCCTCATCGCCTCTGAACATATTTCAAATGAATATATACTTTGGGCCCGTGCATCACAAGCTCCAATTTCCATGAAATACAAGTTAATCTCCCAAATGAGAGTTAAAGGTTTGGAGGGTGTCGTAATTGCCTTGAAGAGTGTTTTTATCATAGAATCGGGTGGCAACATTTCTTGATAATCTGATCATCCACAGTTAAGGAATATAGAGTGCCTGATTCTCTATATGTTTCTAATGAGGTAAGCTCGGGTATGTGAGAAAAGGAAACACAAGCGGCTTTCAAAGATTCTCTATTTTGTATGGCTTGTTTGAAATGTTTCTATCGAATTCAAAATAGAAATGACGCGAAGTCATGAGAATGTCAAGAGAACACTATTATTGAGTGGGCAATGGATTCAATAGGTTGCAAGGCTCACATTTCAAATAAAACCCTTGGATCGGTTGAAAGCATATTTCCAAAATACAAATAGAGCTGTAGAGGACATGGTGAAGAAGGAAGGGAGTGCACTATCTTCTCTAATTGATTCAACAACTATAGAGATTAATGCAATAATTTAGTCATCAAGGTTGACAAAAAGTAATCTGAAAGTTGTGTTAAACCCAAATAGTAAAGTGCCAACATGTGCAGATAAAAGGGCCACAGGTTTTCAAAGAGACAATACGAGCTAATACACAGCAAAGGCATCGGGTCTATCATGGTGTGAGCATTCCAAAAACATGAACATTGATACTAAAATTTCAAACTCAAGTTGCCCCAAAGTTAATGCATAAGGTATAAAGCCGAAATCTCAAAGCATTAACAAAGGAGATATCTAGGTAATCGTGGTGCTTCCTCTTCTTATTTAAAATATTTTGAAAATCATTTAGCACGTGATGGTATGATTAGATTGAAGAGTCATGTGGAAACAACTTTTGATAAACTGCTAATAAACGTAAACTTGGAATGAGGTTTATTTCATAAAGGTAAACCAAGAAAGGAAGAATGAGAAACTTCCCGAGAAGGTGAAAAGACTAGACATCCAAAGAAGTAATTTAGGGAATCATTTATGAAAATTGAACAGCCACCGGCAATAGAGAAAGATAAATACATCTTAGAATTGTGCAAAAGGGACTTTTTTTGAGCAGCTACAGACTGTGTGCTGTTAGCAAGGGGAGGGTACAAGGTTAGAGTTTTAGATAGGTAGATATTGTAAAGGCAGTAATTGATAGATATTATATGGATGTTTTAGTTTTTGAATGACTCTGTGCATGCAAAAATTCAATATCTGTATATGTATCATCTTGAATTCAGCTTAGAGACTTTTTGTTCAAGCCTATTGAATCGGCATTACTTTGTGAATTCTAATTTATTAGTTCATTGTATTCTGTTACTGTCCTTACTGCAAATAGGTGTTATTATTCATTTCTGTAGATTAGTTAAAATATCTCTTTGTTGTTAGAAATAATCTATACCTCACGATCCAAGAATCTGTGAGAGATCCTTTCGTACTTTCAGGTCAAAGTGTAGGATATTTAAATTCATTGAATATTTCACATGGGGAGCTGTACCCGATAAAATTTAGAGGAAGGTTATCAACCCCATGATAACCTCTCCAACTATTGGTGCCGATTAGTCTTCTCATTTGGGCATTTAGGGTTATATTTGTGTATATTTTCTTGGAGGACAATCTGTTCACTAACATGTACTTAAATCATATAAGTAGTTGTCTTACTAGCAAATAGCAAGTTTGACATCAGTGATAAAAAAATGATTGAAACATATTGATCATTTATGGGGACACAACCCAAGAATAGAATGGACACAATAGAAAAGGGAAATTGTATTGACTGAGAAAATAAGCTAGTACAAACAGTACAGAGAAAATCAACTTCAAACATGCCTTAAGGGCTTACAATAGCATAAATCTGGAGATAATTTCTCCTTTTAGTACCTCCTCTCAAACTCCACTCCGAACTGCCTTTTACAATGCCATAAATCTCCTTAAATAGACCCCGAAGGGTTAAGGACTAGGAGTACATTTTAGAAAGTACTAGTAGGCATCCACCAACCAAATAGAAGGTTCCGAAAGCTGCGTTAGAAGTCGGTGCAAATCTAGAAGAATCTAGAAACGGTAATCGAACTTTCGGGAGGCATAACTTTTGAACTGTAGCTTCGATTGATGAACTGTTTACATTTCCAAAAAGCTCTTGCAACGCTCTATAGCCCTATGGACTAGCTTTTCTTGTCCCCCATTTTTTGGCCCTTTTTGAGGTCATTTAATGCCCCTAACCTAACTTTGAAGCATTATTAGGAGGTCTCCAAAACCCGAAAAACTACAATAACATTCAAACCGTGGGGCCTTTTGACCTGATTCTTTTTTTGGAATGCTCTAAATCACAATTACATTCATCTGGCCAATTCACACCTTCTAGGTCACCAAAATGATGGCCAAATTGCATGCTCCTATTTTTTCAAGATTTTCTAGCACACTGATAGTTGAACTGTGAGAGTTGGAACCTTTATTTGACCCAAATGGGTATCCAAAAATGTAAAGACATGAAACAAAAACTAAGTCTAAGTACATTTTTTTGGGTGACATAGGATTGCCCTTATACCTCTAGATGCTCCTGCATCAGACACCCAGGGTAGATTGAAAAGAGACCCTGTCACTTTATGGATGGTAGAGGAAATCCCAAATGGGAAACCTCAACTGCTGAAATCCAAGTTGCATCCTCGATCGATCGTCCTTTCCATTTGACCAAATACTCTTCATACTGCCTGTTTCTGGTACTCCTACCCACACGATGATCTAGAATGTCTTCTATCTCCTCCTTCTTAGAAGCAGAAATTAGACATGGCTCTAACACCAACTCCTCATCTGCACCATCATCATGATACTCTGTTAAATCTGCAATGTTGAAAATGGGAGAAATGTGAATACCATCTAGAAGCTCCACTTCATATGCATTTCCTGAGTCATGTTTCTTCAAAATTTTGCAGGGTCCAATTTCTTCATTTTCAGCTTGTTGTAAGTACCGACTGGAAATCTTTCTTTTCGTAAGTGCACCATGACTAGATCCACTACTTGGAATTCCTTATGTATTCTCCTTTGATCAGCCCTAGCTTTATACTCTTGATTCATCTTGGTAATGTGTGTCTGAACCTCCTCATGTAAACGCTTGATATGTTCAGCAAATTTTTTCGCTTCAGCACTTGTCCTCTCCCCTTGCTCTATCTTCCTCAATTCTAGTGTAGTCCTTGGGCTACTCCCATATACAATTTGGAATGGTGATTTTTCAGTACTCCTATTTACAGAGTTATTATAAGCAAACTCTACCTGTGGTAGAATCAAATCCCATCCCTTGGGCTTATCCCCAACTAAACATCTCAGCAAATTGCCCAGACTTTTGTTTACCACTTTTGTTTGGCCGTCAGTTTGTGGGTGATGCGTAGAACTAAATTTCAAGTTTGTTCTCAACTTTTTCCACAATGTCCTCCAGAAATACCCCACAAATTTAGTATCTCTGTCAGAAACTATACTCCTTGGAAGACCATGTAGTCTTACCACCTCTTTGAAAAACAAGTCTGCAATATGGACATCATCATGAGTTTTGTGGCATGGAATGAAATGTGCCATTTTGGAGAACCTATCAACCACCACAAATACTGAGTCATTACCCCTTTGTGTCCTCGGCAATCCAAGAACAAAATCCATACTTATGTCCTCCCATGGCCTTGATGGAACAGGAAATGGCTGATATAGGCCAGTATTGTGACTAAACCCCTTGGCAGCTTGACAAACCTGACAACTTTGTACAAACTTCTTCACATCCTGTGAAATTTGAGGCCAAAAATAATGTTCTCTAAGAATGGCAATGGTCTTATCTTGACCAAAATGTCCTACCATCCCTCCACTGTGTTTCTCCTTAATCAGATTTTCCCTCATGGAACTCCTTGGAATGCACAATTGACTACCCTTGAACAACATGCCATCCTGAATCAAATAGTCTAACCACTTGGTTCTATCTACAGCAACAGGTTCTTTACAAGCTTTCCATGCTTCATCAAAATCAAGATCGTCAGGGTACAAATTCTTGAGTTCATTAAACCCAACTACTTCAACCTGCATTATTGTGAGCAACAACTGTCTCCTACTTAGTGCATCTATAACCCTGTTAGATTTTCCACTTCTATGCTTCAACACAAATGTATAGCTCTGCAAGAACTCTACCCACTTCATATGCCTCTGATTCAATTTACCTTGGCTATTTAGGTACTGTAATGCCTGATGATCAGTATACAAAACAAATTCCTTTGGCAATAAATAATGCCTCCATTTCGTTAAGGCCTGAACTATTGCATAGAACTCTTGATCATAAACAAAATACTTCTTCTTTGCATCATTCAATTTTTCACTAAAATATGCAATAGGCTTACCTTCTTGGCTTAATACAGCCCCAATAGCACTGCCACTAGCATCACAATCTACCTGGAAAACCTTTCTAAAATCTAGAAGTGCCAACACAGGCTATTCTGTCACCTTCTTCTTCTTCAGCAATTCAAAACTTCTCACAGCTGCTGCAGTCCATTTGAACTCTTTTCCATCCCCTCTTATTGTATCAGTTAGGGGTGCACATATGCCACTGTAATTCTTAATAAACTTCCTGTAAAAACTAACAAGACCACGAAATGATCTTACCTCAGTAGTAGACCTTGGAGTAGGCCATTCCAAGATGGCTTTTACCTTCTCCAGATCCATTTTGAGACCTTTAGGTGATATAACAAACCCCAAATAGACTAACTCCCTTTTTGCAAAGTTACACTTCTTCAGATTAATTAATAGTTTCTCTTCCCTTAGCCTTTCAAGGACACTACGAATATGCAATAAATGTTCTTCCAAAGTCTTGCTGAAAATTAAAAATATCATCCAAATAGACAATAACAAATTTTCCCAAGAACTTCTTAAGTACCTCATTCATGAGCCACATGAAGGTGCTTGGGGCGTTCGTCAGTCCAAAGGGCATGACTAACCACTCATAAAGACCCTCCTTGGTCTTGAAGGCTATTTTCCACTCATCTCCTTCTTGAATCCGTATCTGGTGATAACCACTCTTCAGATCTATCTTTGTGAAGTACTGAGCTCCACTCAAGCAGTCCATAATATCATCCATCCTTGGCAAAGGAAACCGGTGTAGACACCTAAATTTGATTACACTATTTTAGTAATCCTATTTAGTTATCTAAAAATGCATTATTAATTAAATTCTATTTAATTAATCCTTTTTCATCCCCTAGTTGATTAATTTAATTAATCATCTATAGTCCTAATTGATAAATCAAATAATCTATTATTTATCAATTAAATCCTATTCTTCTATCTAATTCCAAAAATCCCCATTTATTAAATAAATCTATTTGATAAATGAAATCCTCAAATTCAAAAACCCCTAACCTATCTCTAATCCTCCATTTAGCCTAATCCACCCCATCCACCCATACTAACCAAGCTTAGCCACTAACTCACCCACCCTCATTAATGCCATCCACTTGCACATCTCTAACATCCCTAAGCTAATCATAAAACCAAGCCTAATCCACCCCCTAATGTTGTCACATTCCTTAAACAAGTTTAAGACTTTCCTAATCCAAAACAAAGTCTCCCCTCAAAAAACCCAACCACTAAGTCATGAGTGCTCTTACAAAACATAAAGACTCTTACAAGCCCACTCATGACTCTTACACCCATCTTCCACACTCTTCCCTCTTCCACACTCATTCCTCTTACATCCCTCTTACATACTCAACCCCACTCATCATGCCTTTAACCAACCCTTTACCCTACCCTCTCACACTCATCCTCCTTGTGACAAGTGTCACCTTCCCATTGGTGCTAAACAAGCACAATCCATGTGCTCTCCTTTGAGTGCATCCTAGCCCTCCTTAAGCCTTCATCCATCCTTGCATCTAAGCCCTCCATCCCTCTACCCCTTAGCCTATAAATTGAATCCCATCCCAAGCCATTTCATCAACAATCTTTGAGCTAAAGTTACCATGCTATTTTGAGAACCAAAGCCATCAATATTACCCTTATAATGCCAAATTGAGAGCTCACAAAGCTACCAATTTGCCATTACCCATCTCCATTGAAGCAGCTTTTGAGCATCTTGAGCATACATCCATAGCAAAAGGACACATCTACAGAATCAAGAAAGCATGGAGTGCTTTTTCTTGTGAGGTTTGCACTTCTTGTTTTCTTCCTTTGTCTAAGCATATATGTGAATTTAGTTTTTGGTTTGTGAATGTTTACTTTATTTGTTAATGTTCTTTGCATACTGATTCTGGTTCTACATTTTGGCACTCCCGGTGGGACCCCACTATGGGTCATTTAATCATCTATTTTCATCTATATGTCATTTTTCTAACCATCTAATGTTTTTTGTTGTTTGAGTGTGTTGTGAGGGTGTTTTGCTTGTTTTTACAGGTTAAAGAACGCACTTAGGAAGAAGAAATACCATCTAAAAAAAATTTTGCATTTTTCAGCTTTTTTGGCGCAGTTTTGGCGTCTGCAACCTGTTCTGTCTGCGAAAATCGACGTCTGTGAAAATCCACGTCTGCGCAAATCGACATCTGTGAAAATCCATGTCTGCAAAAATCGACATCTACGAAAATCCACGTCTGCGAAAATTGACATCTGCGAAAATCTGCGTCTACGAAAATCATCGTCTGCGAAAATCCGCATCTGCGCAAATCGGCGTCTCTGCTTGTCACCTGTGTTCTGTGCTACAGATCTGTTTTGTCCTCTTCGTATTTTGGCGTCTCTGTATTTCAGCGTCTTCGTATTTTGACAGACTGTCTTTTCTGCTTGCTTATGTTCCATTTCTGCTTTATTATTTTAGTGGTTCCATAGAATTTAGACCATTTTAAGCATTTTTACACGTAGAAAAAATAGCAAAAAAAGTTAAAAAATTTTTTCCCATAGTTAAGCTCTCATTTTTTGAAGATTTTGGCTAACTAACTAAATTGCTTTTTTTTTTTTTGTCTCATTGCAGGTTCGAGCACATATGGAACCACTAACCATGTTTCTTGTAGGTTTTCATGTTGCTAAAAAATGAACTTGAATGTTTAACCATTTGTCTTTGAATGCATGTTGCTAAAAAAATGAACTTGAATAGTTAAACACATTTTCCATTGAATGAATGTTGCTCAAAACACACTCTTGAATGTCATGGATTAAAATCAACTTTCCTTGGAATGCATGCTTAAAACAAAAAATCCAATCTTGAATGCCAAGGATCAATTAACCATTACAATATCAAACACTTCATTTGGAGCTTCTAAAATTGAACAAAACAAATCTCTTTTTCACATGCAATCTAGGTAAAGTTTGATTTTTGTACATTTAAGAAACTTTGTTAAGTTAAAATACAAATTTACAAAAATCAATTTGAGTAGTTCCTTGGACTCACCTCTTTTCTAATCACCCATCAAATATTAACCATTGGTTGCAATCTCAGCGCCATTTATGGGGATGGGTCTACTTGAAAAAGGTGTTAAATGTTCCACAATCTAACTCACTCACTTGGTCTTTGAATGTTTGCTTTAACTTTATCAAAATTCTTAAATGGCCAAAACTCTAGATTAAATCGATCACACTTCAAGTTTGGGCACTAAAATTGAACAACAACTGACGTGGAGAGCCTCCGGGCGCGCGCTTGAAATAGAATCTCACACACTTTTGTTTTGGGCTTAAAACAAACTCACACTCAATCTTGAATGCCTTAAAGAAAATTAATCGATACTTGACGTGGAGGGCCTCCGGGCGTGCGAGTTTGCTTTTGTTGACCCTAACTCTTCTTATTGTTTGCATTCTTCGATCGATTTACTTTTGTTGGCGCTTCAAGTTGGAATTGAACATTGTCTCTTAAACATGAGTGCTTGCAAAGTCTAGATTAGCACACATAAGAGTCAGTTGGTAAAAGAACAAGCGTGTTTTTTAGCCCAAGGTCATCCGAGTCTTCTCTCCCCTTGTCATCTTTTGAGGCCATCTTGGGTGCATAAGATTAGGATCCAAAACCTTGTTTCTTTTTAGGAGGCCTACTTGGGGATTTCATCACCCCTTGGACGACCTTAACTCCAGCGCTCCGGCGGAGTATAAGAATCGGGAGGTGAATCGAAAGACACCTCTCTTGGGATCAAGATTTTGTCATTCGGGCTAAGCCTCAAGGAACTTTATACCCTTGAGAAGTGAAAGAGGAGAAGTGGGTTACCACTCCTCTCGGTTGTGTGACATCCTTTTGGTCTCATCTACGGATTTGGGCCTCACATACCTTGCGTATATCGAGGACTCCCTAGCTAAACCAATTGTCAGCCTTGCAGAAAACCATCTAGGATGTTAATGTGTTTGGAGTGACTGATCGAAACATTTGTAGAACATACACACTCCTTGGCACAAGTATCACATTCTGAGAACCACAAACTTCTATCTGGGTGTTCCTATCTATTTCTTGTTTTTATTTTACTTGTTGAATGAATGTTTGCCAAACTTGGTCAATCTTAGCTTAGGGCACACTTAGCGTAGTCACTGCCTATTTTGGAAGTTGAACAAGTTGAAGCAAAACAACTGAGATTTTTCCCAAAGCCAAGCAAATTCAAGAATTTATGTCGGAACAACCCAAACCCAAACAGAAGTTTCACAAGGTCAAACTCAAGCCATCTCTAGCATACCAAGAACTTTCAGCCAAGAGAAAAGAAATAACACCAAGCTCACGAATTGCCAAACTCCACAAAGCAGAGGACAAAGCTATCGACGAAGCACTTCAAGAGGCCTAGTTAGAGCGCACCATCAAATTTAGCCAACATCCAGGAGTTAATCCTGCTTATGCCTTACCAACTAGGCATGATTTCTATGATTAGACACCCTTGTTTCTCCCCATCTTCTTGGATAAGCTTCACTTTAGAGTCATATTTGTAGAAAATCCAGCCATCTTAGGTTATCCCCTTAAGCATTATTAGCTCATCCATCTCATTTAGAATCATACCATCTAGCTAGTAATCGAAAATCTGCACATCTAAGCTTTCAAAATTGTTGTCACCTTGCTAAAAGTTTGCCATTTCTAAAATCTTCCAAATCCACCAATCTCACCAAGGTTATCCCTTTGACAGAGCTTTGTCTAGGGTAATCTAGCTTTGTCACTTGTTATCCCTCATCACCTTGAGCTAAAGGTTGGGATTCGCAAGTGGTCAATCTCGTGTTCTTCCTAAAGGATCATCAGTCTATCCTTAAGTTGACACAATCACCACCAAGCTTGCACATAGGAAAGCAGACCTTTTGTGATTTGACAACATATCTTTGAAGTTAGAATCCCCAACCCGATCCTCCTTAGGTTTTGTCATATAGCTTTGCCTCAACCTAGGAAATCATTTGCATAGAAAAGCCTTCCCCCTTTTGCATCCATCAACATTATTGCATCTCATCCCTAGGAGCATTTTTCATGCCACCTGTCACTCGCTTAGCCAAGAAGAAAGAAACAATGGAGCCCTATCATTTAGATTGAACAGCCTCACCCCCCTTGAGCATTCAGCCATCCTTCAGCCCAGAGCAAGCTATGCCATCACCTACTGACATTGAAGCTTTCATGAACCAACCAGGAAATGCAGTATTGGTAAACGCCATTATAGACAAAAACAAAGAGACAATCATGGCTAATTTTCGAAGGGATAATGTAGGAACCTTTGACTTTGGAAGACCCCCTCCATTATCAGATCCATCTCACCCATTGTTTGGGCAGCTGCCACCACCCATAGGCTCTTATGATCCAAATTATTCTCAATATATTCCAAAAGAAGAGCCTCCAGCCAATCCATATGACCCAACAGACCCAAACATACCATCATCCACCCAAGTTGAAATCTCCATGTCGCAAGCCAACCCAGCCACCACCACTCCATCCTTGGTTCATACCTCTCCACTCCAAACCCCCTGTACTCAAAACACCTCACTGTTCACCCCCTTCACTATTGTTGCTGCTCCCCAACCCAGCGTTCCAAATCCACCCATCTCCCAAATCAGTGCTAGCATCTTTGGCCAACCTCAGCAATATACAACAGGGCTGCCACCCATGGGGCCAAGTAATCAACCTTTCATCGCCCCTAGCTTGTTCACCACAGCCCAAAGTACAATCCCATCATTTCCATTAAGTCTTGGGAGCTCAATACCACCAGCCACAAATCCACAAGCTACTACCTTCACTCCACAAAGCTATCAAAACCCACAAGCTACTGCCAATCTTCTACCAACCTCCCAAGTGACCCCAGCTCCCACCACCACTCTACCAAGCTTCCAAATCCAGCCACAAAGCTATCAAACCCCATCAGTTCCATTCCCAAGCTTTCAATTCCCACCACCTCCACCACCAACTAATCCATTACCTCCAATTACCAACTACTTTTCAATGCCACTTCTAGGAGGTAATCCACCACCCCAGCCAACCACCAATTATTTGCAGATACCATCCCAAATGGGGGCACAACCCACATATATTGGTCAAACCCCACAAGCCCTCTGATCCTTTCCCCAAGCCTCACAACCATCTTATACCTTACCTCCACAAAGCAATCCATTTATCCCACAGCCAGCTTATGTTCCTCAATCCCAACCTCAAATCCCATATCAACAACAAGCCTCGCAGCACATGCAGCAATATGCACCGCCTCCCCCTCAACAACCCGTCATCCACCATGCAGCTACCCAAACAATGTACAATCCCTATTAGCGAATCCCTCATAGCCATCCATATTCAGTGGCCCCATCCAGCACATACCTACCTCAAGGCACTCCTACATTGGGGGCACCCCAACCATCACCTATCAATTCAGAGTGGGAGCAAATGAAGACAGCTCTGAAAGCCATCCAAGAAGGGAATGATCCAAAGACATTCAAGTTTGAGAATGTGTGTCCTTACCCATTTGACAGAGCCATTACCACGACACCATTTCCCAAACACTTTGAGGTACCTAAATTTGACAAATTTAGAGGAAAAGGAGACCCTGTCACACATATCAAAGAATTTTACATGCATTGCCAAGACGTGGCATATAATGATGTCTTCCTCTTGCGCCTTTTTCCCAAAAGCTTGGCTGGACCAGCTCTTGAATGGTTTTATAGAATCCCCTATGGCACAATTAAAAACTTTGCTGAATTATCTGAGGCATTTGTAGCCCAATATGCTCATCTTGTTGAAACAGAGCTATCAATAGTTGATCTTGTCCACACCAAGCAAAAAGATGGAGAAAGCCTTGCCGAATACCTGCAAAGATGGCAAACCCTTACCACCCGCATATCCTGCACCTTGCCAGAACGCCATGTGGTGAAAATGTTTATTGATAATGCACATCCCAGCTTGGCCCACCACATGACCATGAACTGTTTGCAGACCTATAAGGATATCAAAGAGAAAGGAATGATCCTTGAGCAAGGACTCATCAAAGATGGTGTGGTAAAGATTTACAAAGAGACCAACCAAAATCAATCACATTCCAATGACAAGTCTAGGTATTGGAACAAAAAAAAGCATGTTGCAACAGATGGGGTTACTGACACCAGACATGTGAATATCGTTGGTCCTTCTCAAAACCAGTCTAACTGACCATATCAAACAAACAACCAACAAGCTATCAATTACCAACAACGAAATAACCAAAGCTATCAAAACCACAATACAAGACCCAACTTTCAAGGGTCTAACAATCAAGCTAATGCCATCAATGTAGCTACAGGGCAAAAGCCCAGATTCCAACTTGCACCTAGAAACTATACACCCCTTGGTGAGCCATTGGATGTTATTTTTGAGAAATTGGCTAAGGAAAACCTCATCAAATTTCCACCTACCTAGCAAATTGATCCAAGCCAATCCAAAGCTGCATGGTACAAGGACAATGAGTATTGCAAGTTCCATAGGGTAAACGGTCACACCACCCTCAGATGCATGAAACTAAAAGACTATGTGCAGGACCTCATTGATCGGAAGGAAATCACTGTTGGTGCCCAAACCTCTCCCAATGCAGGCTTACAAATTTATCAAAATGCTTTTCCTCCACACAACAACCAAAATGCTGGAAAAGCACCTATCCAAAACAACGCCAACAACCGCCAGCCAAACCAACAGCATGGGAAGAACAATGACCATACTTCATCCTATATAGACTATGGTATCCTTATAGGTTGTATATCTGAGAAAGAGCCTTCTGTCAATGTTATCAATATCCGAGGACTAGACAATGAGTGTGCAGTCACCACTCGAAGAGCGTGATTTAACATCGCAAGCCCACCAATTTCATCAGCACCATCAGCTCCATCAAAAAGCCGATACAATATCTTGGAACACCTTGGGAACATGCCAGCCCAAATATCCATTTTAGACCTTCTCTGCACTAGTCTTGTGTACAAAGACATCCTTGACAGTGCTCTCATAGAATCCCGTGTCCCTTTTGATATCAATGCTACTAATTTTTGTAATCTTGTTGGACACCTTTCATCCTCATGTGCCCTATCTTTCAAACCCACTGACATACCCGCAGTTGGGTCAAATCACACCCTTCCGCTTCGCATAGCCATCATGGTATCCAATTTTGCCGTGAAAAGAGTAATGATAGATAATGGATCAGCCTTGAACATTTGCACCCTAAAATTCATAAAACAGGCTGGGTATACTGAGGCAGATATGATCAGTGAGGTTATCACCATCAAAGCTTATGACAACTTGGAAAGGACCACAGAAGGGACTATTTTGCTACCAATCAAGGTTGGGCCAGTCATTCAAGAGACAGTTTGCCATGTTGTTGATCTAAACCTACCATTTAACATCCTCCTCGGTCGCCCATGGATTCATGCTATGAAGGCTATTCCATCCACCTACCATCAGTGCATCAAATTTCCGCATCAGGGCACTGAGGTAACCATCCATGCCGATCTAGAACCCTTTGCTTACTGCAATGCGGTTGAAGCTTCATTTACAAACCATTGCCCTAGAATAGACATCAGCACAGCCATCGCCAGCTCATCCCACACTTGTAATGATGCAGAAACCATCCTCGCCTCCACCCTATCTACTGTAAAGATGAACAACAAAGGTTGTGGAGAATATAGTCTATCAGATGCATTTGTTGTCGGAGCAATCCCACTTGATCCACATACCCATGGATGACTGACATATCACAAAGCTAGGGAGATTCCACCTCCTCAATACAAACAGTTTGGCCCAACCACCTTTGTGTCCTCAAAAACCCCTCTTCATGAAGAGCTCACTCCAGATATCAACAATTGGTTACATAAGGATGCACCTCCAAAAAATCAAGCATGCCTTGATCACTTCAGCCAAAAGTATCCCCAGCAACATAAGCTCATCACTGAAAAATGGAACTATCAAGGAGGTGGACTAGGACCAGAAGAAAGGGGCATGCAATGTCCCATTGAAGCACATAATTGGGAAACGAATTCAGGACTTGGCTTTGGCATACCCACAACTGGGGGCACCAACAAGAACGGTCACGCTTTTTTGAACATCCACCGCGACCTTGTCGAAATCGAAGACATTCCTGAGGAAGTTGAAAAGAGAGCCTACGACGATATCCCAGACCAAATCTTCCTAGAAGACTCTGTTGTTTGATAACTATCCATCCATCTCATTGACCTACCACTTGCTCATCCACAACTCATAGATTGGGACCAACCAAGTGTCATACATATTGATGAGTTTGCATCAGAGGAAGCGCTTCTAAGATTCATGGGAGCCGAAACTCCTCATAAGAAGACAAAGCCAGATTCTGCCTACATCTACAAGCTAGATCCCAAGGGGTATTTTGGAGAAAATCCCCAACCTAGTTTCGATACACCCAAAACTGGAACTAAGGTAAATCTGGGACTAGCTAAGGCAGTGAAGAGAACCCCTCAGCAAGAAAATTCAGAGCCACAAGCAGAACATGAGGATTTAGTATTGCCTCCTCAAGATAATCGACCAGAGGTGTCTTCTATTCTAATAGAGGATACTAGAGAAGTCAACATTGGTTCTTCAGAGATCCCTAGAATTGTTCACATTGCTGCATCCCTATCACAAGACCAAGCTGACCTCCTCTTTGAGGTTTTATGAGAGAACATTGGCCGATTTGCATGGTCATATCAGGACATGCCAGGACTTGATCCAAAGCTTGTAGTTCATCATCTTGCAGTCGATCCAAAGATCAAGCCCGTCAGACAAAAGCTTAGAAAAATGCACCCCAAGGTGGCATTACTAGTCAAAGCTGAACTAGAGAGAATGTTAGCTACTAAGGTTATCCGACCTATCAACTACTTAGAATGGATCTCCAACATGGTCCCTATCACTAAGCCTTCCGGTGACATCAGAATCTGCACTGATTTTAGAGATCTTAACAAAGCTTGTCCAAAGGATAATTTTCCCTTGCCCAACATAGATATGATTGTAGATCTTATAGTTGGACATGAAATTCTGTCCCTTATGGATGGATTTTTTGGGTATAATTAGATCAAGATTGCAGAAGAGGACCAGCATAAGACAGCATTCACTACCCCTTGGGGAACCTTTTGCTACACCATGATGCCTTTTGGCCTAAAGAATGCTAGGGCTACCTATCAAAGAGCTATGACAGCCATTTTCCATGATCTTATCCATAGTATTTTGGAGGATTATGTGGACGATATCCTAGTCAAATCTCACACCTTCATGGATCATCTTGCTGACCTGGAGAGAGTCTTTGATAGGTTGGCCCAATATCATCTCATGCTAAATCCCAAGAAGTATGTCTTTGGGGTCACATCTGGCAAGCTTCTAGGCTTCATAGTTTCTAAACGAGGTATAGAGATCGACCCCCAAAAGGTCAAGGCTATCTTAAACATGCCTCCTCCCCAGACACTGCGATAGCTTCGCTCTCTTCAGGGAAAACTTCAATCTGTCTGGCGCTTCATCTCCCAACTTGCAGATAAGTGTACACCGTTTTCACACTTGCTAAAGAAGAATGAGAACTTCAAGTGGGATCTTTTATGTCAGCGCAGTTTCGATCAACTCAAGCAGTATCTCACCAATCCCCCTATCTTGGTTCCACCAATTCCTGGTCGTCCCTTGATCTTGTATATATCAGCAACACCTACTGCTCTAGGGGCACTTCTAGCACAACATGATGATTATAGCAGAGAGATAGCCATCTACTATATTAGTAGAACCCTAGTTGGTTATGAACTCTATTACACTCCTATGGAAAAAGCTTGTTTGGCAGTTGTTTTCTCAACTCAAAAGCTTCGCCACTACATGCTAAGTCATACCATCCAACTAGTCTCCAAGATTGACCCTCTCAAGTATATGCTCTCCAGAACAGCACTTACAGGCCGTTTGGCCAAATGGGTTATGCTACTAAGTGAGTTTGACATCCAGTATGTGGACAGAAAGGCAATCAAAGGGCAAGCTATAGCAGATCACCTAGCTGATGCACCTCTAGTAGATGCATATCCTTTGCTCACAGAATTTCCAGATGAGCATATCTGCCTAATTGAAGAGCAGCCCCCATGGAAGCTTTATTTTGATGGCTCATACACCTCTCATGGATCAGGGGTAGGAATATTATTAGTTACACCTCAAGGAGATTACATTCCAAAAGCCTTCAAGCTACAATTCCCTAGCACCATCAATATAGCAGAATATGAAGCTCTTGTAGCAGGATTAAAGATAGCTGCAGAATGGAATATCACTGAGTTAGAAATCTTTGGCGATTCCCAACTCATCATCAAACAAGTCTTAAATGAATATCAAACCAAAGATGAAAAGCTATTACCCTACAAAGAGCTAGTTGATCAGCTGACCCAGCATTTTACAAAGCTTCAGTTTACACAAGTGCCTCAAATGCAGAACAAGGCAGCAGATGCCATGGCCACTATCGGCTCGCTCTTGGAAATTCCCCAAGAAGCTATGCAGTATGAGTTTTTAGTTGAGTAGCTCCTCACACCTGCCTATGCGAATGAGGATTCAAACCGTGTTTGTATCTTGGTTGGTCCCCAATCCCCTTGGTACCATGAAATTCATGCTTACCTTAACGATGGTATCATATCCCCTCACCTCACACGTACCCAATGCTAGAACCTCATCCGAAAATCATCCCGCTATGTTATCATAGCCAATACCCTATATCATCGGGGTTATCACGATACTCTCTCTCGATGTTTAGATGAAAATGAAGCTGTGATGGCATTAAAAGAAGTACATTCTGGACTTTGCGGTGCCCACACGAGTGGTATTGTCCTAGCACGACAAATCCTTAGAGCAGGCTACTATTGGCCTACCATTGAAGAAGACTCTTGTGACTTTGTCAGAAAGTGTCTCCCATGTCAGCAGCATGCAAATCTTGTGCACGCTCCAGCACAGGATCTACAGCCTATTGCACCACCTTGGCCTTTTGCTTGTTGGGGCCTTGATCTAGTTGGAACTATCACACCTCTCTCATCTGATGGACATAAATGGATAATAACAGCTACAGACTATTTCACTAAGTGGGTGGAAGTAGTCCCCCTAGTCTCAGCTACAGGAGTTCAAGTCTCCAAGTTCATCTTGTACCACATTGTTTGCCACTTCGGCATCCCATCCACCATCTTCACTGACCACGGAGGTAATTTTGAAAATCTCAACATGGAAGAATTATGCACTTCCCTCCGCATCCATCACCACTTTTCTAGCCCATATTTCCCACAAGGTAACGGCCAGGCAGAGGCAACTAATAAAACCCTCCTCAAAATCCTAAAGAAAGTTGTCAATGATTTCGGCCGTGATTGGCACCTTCAAATAAATCCGACTCTATGGGCCTATCGAACTTCCTTCCGTACATCCACAGGCACAACTCCATACTCCCTAGTCTATGGTGCCGAAGTGGTATTACCTATAGAAGTTAAACTTCCCTCACTATGCATATCTTTGCGAGGGCAAATCTCAGATGAATAATACAGAGTAGCTCGACTCACCCAGCTAGATCTCTTAGACGAGAAGAGACAACAAGCCTATGACCATCTCACAGTCTATCAAACTCGTCTCAAAAGGAATTTCAACAAGAAGGTGCTCCCACGACACTTTCAGCCAGGTGACATGGTCCTCAAAGAAAATATGAAAGTCCAAGCAGATTGAGAAAAGAAAGGCAAGTTTGAACCTACATGGCTTGGTCCCTATGTGGTTACGGCCTCCTTTAGCTCTGGAGCCTATCAATTATCTACACCAGAAGGAGAACTCTTGAATGATCCCACTAACATCATTCATCTCAAGAATTTCTATGCTTGAAGATCCTTGGTATACCCAGCTTTTGAAAAATACAAAAAATACAAAAAAAAAAATAGTAAAGAGAAATAAGCATCCAATGGTGAAAACTCGGCAATTCAAGCGCCTTGGATAGGTACCTTGGTGAAAACCTGGTAATTCAGGCACCTTGTGTGCTAAAGACTAATCCATTATCTATCACTATCCTATCCCTCATCCATCCACCCACCATCCCATAAAACACCTGCTTGTTCCCTTGGTGTTCCAATCAAATATCCAAAATCTGATGGAGCTTGTCAATACCTCCTGTACAGCTTGTAAATCTTGTACCAAAGCTTGTATTATACCTTTTAAATCTTGTACCATACCTTGTATATATTTGAATCTTGTCCAAAGCTTGTACCATATTCCAGCTTGTAAATAATCTTGTATCCTAGCCTATATCCTATCACATGCACACACAGAATCCCATTTTCCTTAAGCTTTTCACAAACCATCTACCTATCCACCTATCAACTATTATAGACATCCCATCCTTCACAAACATTTCCATCTCACAAAAAACCAAAACATGAACAAACTTGTACATTTGTAACATATCTTGGTCTATCAGCTTGTACATCCTCTTTAGCTTAGTATCATTGTATCTATCCGGCTTTTGTGTTAGTTCATCCTTGGTAAACATCTTGCACACATCGCACACCTTGGTTAGATATTCCAATGCATCCTTTAGCTAGATCTCCTGTCACCAAAGTGTTATCCTTCTTAGTTCAGCTTGTCAGACGCATCACTCATCCAGATCCATCAGCTTAGGTGCTCTTTGATAGATTTTTGTAGGATATAGCTTTCCTCATGTCTGATCTTGGTCCGTTAGTACCTCGTCCTACCCATCTCGTTGGCAAACAGTTCTCTTTTGGATTTTCACTTTCTTTTGATTTGAGATCTTCCCTTTTGGGTCTTGAAATATCTTTTCCAATCAATCTTCTTGTTCCCTCCTCAAGGTTGCCACGATCTTCCATATCATGGTATGCTGCGAATGGGGCAATTAGAGCATAAGGTCTTGATCAGGTCTTTTGCTTGTTTTCTTTTTCTGCTTGTGGGTTACCTAGTTTCGTTTCCACGCTACTTCCTCTGGGATTCATGTGTGATACTGGGGCAATCCTTATGTGTTTGTTTTGAGTCAGTTCGTCAGTCCTCTGGATGGTTGGTGAAAAGGCCTTGATGTTCTTGGTAACCTTGGCAATTAACCAACAGTCCTATAGCAAATCTAGTGCTCAACTACATGGTGGTACTTCTCTTTGAAGTATCCCCCCGCTCAAAAAGCTTCAATGGATTCCTTTTATAAGCGCTCCACTCCTCCATCTCCCCCCCCCCCCAATCTTGGAAAGTCTTAAGCTTGCTTTACTTTTGTGCCTCTAATTTCCCTTTATCATTCTCCCATAGTGAGAGTTTGAGCTAATTCAGCCCCTTCTCTTTGCCAACCTGTGTCTTAGCTCATCTCAATTTCTTGTACTTTTCAAGAAGTCGTCGAGCCTCATTTCTCTCCCCGTCGCCTTCTTGAGGGGGCATCATCTAAGTCTAGTCTCTCCTCTTCTTATTTGAGACTGGGGCAACCTTTTTGCTAAAATATCTTCCTCGTGTCATCTTCATTCAAACTTCTTTGAAATAGTGTTGTCTCAACACTATGTCAAAGAGGGGCAAAATGTAGACACCTAAATTTGATTACACTATTTTAGTAATCCTATTTAGTTATCTAAAAAGGCATTGTTAATTAAATTCTATTTAATTAATCCTTTGTCATCCCCTAGTTGATTAATTTAATTAATCATCTATAGTCCTAACTGATAAATCAAATAATCTATTATTTATCAATTAAATCCTATTCTTCTATCTAATTCCAAAAATCCCCATTTATTAAATAAATCTATTTGATAAATGAAATCCTCAAATTCAAAAACCCCTAACCTATCTCTAATCCTCCATTTAGCCTAATCCACCCCATCCACCCATACTAACCAAGCTTAGCCACTAACTCACCCACCCTCATTAATGCCATCCACTTGCACATCTCTAACATCCCTAAGCTAATCCTAAAACCAAGCCTAATCCACCCCCTAATGTTGTCACATTCCTTAAACAAGTTTAAGACTTTCCTAATCCAAACCAAAGTCTCCCCTCAAAAAACCCAACCACTAAGTCATGAGTGCTCTTACAAAACATAAAGACTCTTACAAGCCCACTCATGACTCTTACACCCATCTTCCACACTCTTCCCTCTTCCACACTCATTCCTCTTACATCCCTCTTACATACTCAACCCCACTCATCATGCCTTTAACCAACCCTTTACCCTACCCTCTCACACTCATCCTCCTTGTGACAAGTGTCACCTTCCCATTGGTGCTAAACAAGCACAATCCATGTGCTCTCCTTTGAGTGCATCCTAGCCCTCCTTAAGCCTTCATCCATCCTTGCATCTAAGCCCTCCATCCCTCTACCCCTTAGCCTATAAATTGAATCCCATCCCAAGCCATTTCATCAACAATCTTTGAGCTAAAGTTACCATGCTATTTTGAGAACCAAAGCCATCAATATTACCCTTATAATGCCAAATTGAGAGCTCACAAAGCTACCAATTTGCCATTACCCATCTCCATTGAAGCAACTTTTGAGCATCTTGAGCATACATCCACAGCAAAAGGACACATCTACAGAATCAAGAAAGCATGGAGTGCTTTTTCTTGTGAGGTTTGCACTTCTTGTTTTCTTCCTTTGTCTAAGCATATATGTGAATTTAGTTTTTGATTTGTGAATGTTTACTTTATTTGTTAATGTTCTTTGCATACTGATTCTGGTTCTACAATCGGTACTTGATGGTGATCCTATTTAGAGCTCGAGAATCTGTACACATCCTCCACTCTCCATCCTTCTTTTGTGTGAGTACTATAGGTACTGCACATGGACTCAAGCTCTCTCGAATCAAGCCCTTCCTCAACAGCTCTTGAACCTGTCTATTTAGCTCCTCTGTTTCAGTAGGAGTCATCCTGTGAGCAACCTTGTTAGGCAAACTAGCTCCTGGAATCAGATCTATCTGATGAATGATTTGCCTTATTGGTGGCAATCCATTTGGAACATTATCAGAGATAATATCTCTAAACTCCCCTAGTAGATTTGAAACTTCAAGTGGTATTTCACTACTAGCTTCTTTATCTTTCCTAGGAATCAAAGCATAGCACATATGTTGATGTTTCATGCCATCTAAACACTTCCTTTCATCAACAAGACAAATCCTAGCACTGCTACATACCTTTTCACCTTCCTTTTTCATGGGCTTTAATTTGTGGCAAACTCCATCCTTTGTCAAAGAGTATGTATTTGCATGTCCATCATGTATTGCATGTCTATCAAACTGCCATGGTCTACCCAACAATAGATGGCAAACGTCCATCGAAATAACATCACAGAGAACTTCATCATGGTAACTCCCAATTTTGAATTTCACTAAACATTGTTCACTTACCAGGACCTTATGATCATCTTTTACCCAAGAAATTCGATAGGGCTGGGGATGTTTCTCCCTCTTGAGGTTCAGCTTAGAGACCATCTCTTCTAATACCAAGTTATCAGTGCTACAACCATTGATGATCACGTCACAACATTTATCTTCACACTTGCATCTGGTATGGAACAAACTCCTCCGTTGTCCTGGTTCAATCTCACCACTTAGTAGGACTCTTTCATTTACCAAGGTCTCTCCTCTTTTTGCATCCTCTAAATGTGATGATTGTGCATCTTCATCCACATGAGCAACCCTAGCTTGGCCCTCAACTCTCCTATCTGTCCTTCCTTGTCGTTGAGGGCATTCAAAGGCACGATGACCTTCTTCATTGCAATGGAAAAAAATACCACGAAAGCCTCCTCTTCCTTGTCCATGTCCTCTACCTCTTCCTCTTTGATTTCCAAAGTCTTGATCATGGGAGTAGTTGAAACCCTCATTCCTCTGGTTCCTGCTAGTACCCACATCTTCATTTTTCTTTTGGGTTTCATTGCGGCCTCTAGATGATCTACCACTTCCCCTTCCTCCTTGACCGCGCCCTCTTTGTCTTCCTTCAAACCTTTTATTTAGCTTCTCTTCAACTCATAGGGAAAACTGGTATGCCTCTTCAACGCTAGTCATTCTTACCAGACTTAATTCCTCCTGGATGCTAGGACGCAACCCACTGATATAACGAGCAACCTTCTCCTTATTTGCTTCTGCATGTCCCGCTCTAATCAAGAGTCGGTAAAATTCCTCTGTATATTCTTGGACTGATCTTCCTACTTGCTTTAACCCATGCATCTTCTTAAACAAATCAAGCTCATAGTCCACAGGAATGAACTGCTTCTTCAATTTGTCCACCATGCGATCCCATCTTGTGATCTTCTCCTTTCCTCTTTTGTTTCTTTCCAATTGAGCCTCTTGCCACTAGATTTTGGCATGGCCTTTCAGTTTGGCCTTTGCAAACTTAACCCTATCTGGGTCCCTGATATCCTCATACTCAAAGTATTCTTCCAGTTCATTGATCCAATCGATCAACTCATCTGGTTTCAGATTTCCTGAAAATACACCCACTTCAATTGTGGGTCTTTTCCCAAACTTAGTAATGGCCCTAAAAAGCCTTTCCTCTACATGATTCAGAACTTCCTCGTCAAATTCCCCTTCTGGTTCCATAACTTCTTCTTCATTTTCATCCTCACTGTCGTCACCAGCGGCAACATTTTCTCCTCTATGGAGCTCCTCTTGCAATGCTTGTACCTGTCTTTGGAGGGCTCTAACCTCCTCAAGATTAATAGCTCTGGCCCTTCTGCCACGCTCTCTTCGTGGAGGCATCTTCTAACTCAAACCCATAACCACACAGTCCTGGTGCAAACTGCCTCACAGTCGGCACTCTGTCTACACACTCAGGAAAACCAGCTCTGATACCACTTGATGGGGACACAACCCAAGAAAAAAATGGACACAACAGAAAAGGAAAATTGTATTGACTAAGAAAATAAGCTAGTACAAACAGTATAGAGAAAACTAACTTCAAACATGCCCTAAGGGCTTACAATAGCATAAATTTGGAGATAATTTCTCCTTTCAGTACCTCCTCTCAAACTCCACTCGGAACTGCCTTTTACAATGCCAGAAATCTCCTTAAATAGACCTCGAAGGGTTAAGGACTAGGAGTACATTCTAGAAAGTTCTAGTAGGCATCCACCGACCAAATAGAAGGTTCTGAAAGCTGTGTTAGAAGTCGGTGCAAATCTAGAAGAATCTAGAAATGGTAACCAAACTTCCAGGAGGCATAACTTTTGAACCATAGCTCTAATTGACAAACCATTTACATTTCTAGAAAGCTCTCAAAGTGCTCTATAGCCCTATGGACAAGCTTCTCTCACCCCCCATTTTTTGGCCCTTTTTGAGGTCATTTAATGCCCCTAACCTAACTTTGAAGCATTCTTAAGAGGTCTCCAAAACCCAAAAAATTGCAATAACTTTCAAACCGTGGGGCCTTTTGACCTGATTCTTTTTTTGGAATGCTCTAAATCACAATTACATTCATCTGGCCAATTCACACCTTTTAGGTCACCAAAATGATGCCCAAATTGCATGCTCCTATTTTTTCAAGATTTTCTAGCACACTGATAGTTGAACTGTGAGAGTTGGAACCTTTATTTGACCCACATGGGTATCCAAAAATGTAAAGACATGAAATAGAAACTAAGTCTAAGTACATTTTTTTGGGTGACACAAGATTGCCCTTATACCTCTGGATGCTCCTACATCAATCATACTTCTTCAACATAATTTGTTCTCAACAATCTCCCTCTTTGTAATTTTTTGAATCTATTCTCAACAAAATTAAATTTCTAGACATCCTTTAAATTTTTTCAAGGAAAGTTTGGAGAAAAAATAAACTCCCCTAGATAAGATTTAATTTTCTAGAAGTCCTCTATATCTGTTCAAAAAGAGTTGAAGAAAAAGCTCACTCCCTCATTAATATAATAGGATTTAATATTTCTAGATATCCTCTAAATCTCAAAAAGAATTAGAAGAAAAAAAATTCCCTCATTGATAAGATATAAGTTTTTGATTATACACACAAACTCTCTCAATTTGTGAAGATCGAATGCATTGATAATGGTTGAACTAGGCAGTCTACCAAGAGCTCGAACATTATCATAGAGTGGGATTGAAATAGTTCCCCTCCAAACCACACACAACACCCACATTCTAATCATTGATTGGCATGACTTGGGCTCTCTACATATTCAACAAGAGACCATTGCAGCAATATCTAGAGTTGCACAAAACTAGGGATCCTTTCATATCATCAATCATGGAATCCCACACTCTCTAACTTCTCAAATGCAAGAAGTGGGAAAAGATCTTTTCAATATTTCCATGGAGGAAAAGGAATTGTATATAAATGAACAAGTTGGGAGCCCGATTGGCTATGGAAGCAAATTAGGATATACCCAAGATGCTAAATTGGACTGGGGAGATTATTAGAAAGGATTGAAATTGGGTTGATGTTCAAAGTATCCCAAGTGCCCTCACTGTTAACAAAGCTTATATTAATTATTATCATTTGTTAAGTTTGAATAAATTCAAATTTAAGACTTCTTAGATAAGAAGCTCACAACTTTCAACACAACTTATTATTATTGAAAGTGCAGTTTATAAGCAATTCATAAGCTATTGGCTTATGTTGAAGATATTGAATCATACCAATATACAAAGGTTATTTTGGTTGAAAGAATAGGTAATAAGCAATGTGATATATATCAAACCTTATGCAGCTCTATAACCTTCAATGACCATTGTTTTCAATTCACAATAATCTCACCAAGATAAGTTTATCAATATTGATCTGTTGTGACTTTAATGTTGCCGAGATTTTTATTTTTTATTTTTTTAAGGCAAAAGTGGCTAGCCACTATAATATTTATTAATCTGATTCAAAGAGGTCAACTGGGAAAGAATCAGTGAATAAAACCCAACATCATCCCTAATGTTTACATATATTTATATATTATGAGAAAGCAATTACAAAGGGTTATCACCCAACAGTATACCCCCGAAGATAACCAAATCTAAACTTCTACAAAATTTGGATACAATAGCTTTGGCATGAAGTACTTAGACACAAATAAGGTAACATAAAGCTACATCTAACATAGAGACATGTCTCTATGTGAGACATGTCATTTATGAACTTATCATTTGTTACCATTAAAAACTGTTAGATTACCCTTACTCAGTGATATCATTATCACAATCATGATTGATTATATATGCTGCAATACACCATAATATATTGATATTAATTATTGATGCACTTGAGCAATAATATGATTATTATTTATTTCAATGTAATCGTTCATGTATATGTATTTAATAATATGACTGAACTATTAAATACATATGCACAATTGGTGATTATTAATTCACTGATTATTAATCATATATATCATAGAGATTAATTACGATAAGGTAAAGGATAGAGATCAAATGTTCAAGGCCAACATGCAACTTATACATGTGATTACATCTATTAGAGTAATCCAACTAAAGCTGCAAATCTCTTAGAGATTTAATAATCCACCTCCTTCTTTAATACAATACTTCTAACCTTTGTTTTTTAAATCAATTGCATAAAATAAAAGTTCAAGAATCAATTGAACTAAACTTTTATTTTATGCAATTGATCGAAAGTTAGAAGTTCAATAATCTTGGTCAAAAGTTCAAAGTTCAACTAAAAGAAACTCTTTTCCCTTCAAAAAATTCTTGGAAAAAATCATTTTAAGAAATCTCATATAAGAAATTTAGACCTAAATCTTTATAAGTACAAAAATTAGTCATTTATTAATTAGTGGTCATAAATGAGTATTTTTTTTTATGTGAGGAAATTTCTATTATAAGAATTCATTCATATATATATGTTAGGAGAGGAAAATGATTTTCCACAACAAAACCATAAAGTTGAGTATGTGAGAATTTTTGTTTAGTTAACAAAAATGATTTAAAAATTAAATATGTGATTATTAATTGTCAAACATGAAAAGTAATCAAACTAAAGAATTTTAAAAAGAGCTAATATTTTGCAAACCCTAAGATCCAAGCATGATGTGAATATCATAGCCATTTTTTATGACTATAGACTTGAAATCAAAGACTACAATAAGATACAAGATTCATTATTTGTAGGCCCTAAAGCATTCCATCCTTCATGGAAAATAGAATTATTAAGGATACAATAGATTCTAATAGAATTAGTTTCTAGTAGGAACAAGAAAACATAGATGGGGAACACAATATTTGAAGAGTACTTAAAAGAAAATTCTAGCAATGTGATGTAAGTTGATCAGAAATCAAATTTGGTATTTTATCAATTAATAACATTTCCTAAGGAATGATTTTGGATGGTTTCCTTGTAAATTTGTAGCAAGTCTTTTAGTTTAATTAAATATTCACTAATCACACTTTACCTAAGCCTACTTAGGATATGCATTAAATAGTAATTTATCATTAAGACACCTATGAATTTGCACCTTAATTAAGCACATTTGGTATTGGAGAATTCCATTATAGGCACAATGATAGTTGTTATCCAATTCCACTTTATGTATAAGATTCACTTTTAGTCATAGGATAACTACAATGTCCATTTTCTTTACATTTCAAAGCTTGTATTATGGAATGGGCATGTTGTAATGCCAACAGTGGTCTGCTAGATTCACCAATCACCTTTCTCATAAAACTTTCAAATACTTTAATCTATCCATTTCATGTGTGCTTCACCAAGTGACTGTCCAAAGTTTTGATCTTTACAATGTCATCTATATTTCAATATATGCAATGGCATCTCCTTGGGACATTCTGACAAATAACTCAAATCCCTTTGAGTATGCTTCCATCCATTTATTTTTTATTTTTTTACATGGGTGTTTAAGAAAGAAAGGTGCTAATAATGAGCATAAATCTCTATAGTATCCACCTTCATTATGATTAATGGATGTCTCCATTTTCTTTTAACTTTGTCCATCCTAGAGAAGTAGCTCTTTGAAAAAAATCAATTAGATAGGCATGCCTCTTTTGTGAAGGGCTAACATTGACAAAGGTTGAGGACTACATACATCAGACCTCTTCTTGGAGCAAAGACTTAATCAGATCACATAGTTATAGATATAAATTGCATTTAGAATATAGTAGCCATTTGTGTTAGAAGAATAATTGGTGTATGCAATGATTAAGTCCATTAATTAATCTCTTATATGAATTATTGATTTATTTATTTGATTAACTTGACAATCCACCAAGGAGTTATAACTCATAATCACTCATTCGATGCAATACAACAATATTATCAAAAAATGGCCAGGAAACACAATAGGGATGTAGGAATATGGGCCCTATCCATTAGGTAGGCACTAATTGAGTTGGTTGTGTGTGGGTCACCATTGAGTTGGTTGCTTGTTCGACACTATTGGCCTTAATTGTCAATCATAGTCTCCTAACATCCTATGGTGTTTTCCCCTCAAGTTTCTAATATTGTTGAAGCTCTAGTATGTATGTTTACAAATAGAAATATTCATTATATTTTGTTCAATGATTTATTCTTCTCCTAAATTAAATAACTACTGTGTAATTGTGTCATCTCTCTTCACCTGCATCCTCTAGGATCTTAAGTCACCACACACCTTAAAATCTCATTCTCTAACCTTCTATAAGGTTTATTGGCCAACTGATAGGTCTAGCCCTTCCCAATATTCCAAATTCAAAAGTTGCACTAGGAGGCCTAAAAGGGGCTCATTCCTAGTAGCCCTATATTTTCCAAATTTACTCTAAACTTCACAAAATTCCACACAACCACCAAAAATATTTACAAAATCTATTAGTAGGTGTAAAACCATATCTAAATCTCTAATATTGTTTTAATATCACAAGTTTTCAGCTCTTTTCTACCGAGCCCTAGTTCCTAGGCCTTTTAGGCTTAAAAATGTTGTTTGGCCTTATAGGCTCATTCCCACAAAACCCATGAAGAAAATTCTTCCACAAAAATAATTCCTATGGTATTTCCATCCTTTCCACCAAAGCATTTTCCTTCACCAGTCCTGGAACACCTTTTGTGTTGTGATTCTTAGCAATTAACATTTTAAACTTGTAGTGACAGTCATTAAATTTAGTGTTGCATCTCCATTTGATGAAAACTCCTAATATCCTCACCCTAAATATAGTCTCAACCTTCCAATACAAATATCCACTAGGTAGCAATAATTTTGGGTTGCGAGAATGAAAGAAAACAAAAATTTACCTCTAAACCCTCAATCCAAACTTAGGGTAAATAGAAGGTATGAACAAATGTGAAACTTAAAATGGAATGTTTGTTATTTGAACCAACGTCATATTCCCTCTTCACAATATATATATTCAACTTTCTAAAACATGAAAATAATTACTTACTGACACAATACTCCAAGTTTAGGAATAATATTGTTAACTATGCACAGTGTTGCTATAAAAAACATTCCATTTTCCATTCCCAAATCCATACAAGTGTCATTAATGTTTTAAGGTGGGGGATAAAAAAATATTTAAATGATTCCCCTATCTTTTCAACTTTAGCTACCACAAATCTCATCAAATAAAGCTTTGACTATTGAGCTTCCATATTTTGTAAGAAAAGTTGCATGCCAACTTTTTTTGTTATTTTTTTGCAAATTTACATTTTTTTCCAAAAATATAACACAAGAACTTTACCAAGGTCATCTAACTATACCCAAAATATGAAAAAATATTATGCAACATAAAATTGATAATATTTGGTCAACTCTCATGTTTGACCACCCCTTGGTTTTACTAGAAACCTTATAAATCATGCAATCCAGATGTCAAAAATGCACAAAAAAAATATAAACTAACTTGTGTCAACTTGGACTCTTATTGACCTTCACACTCTTCTCCGTGATGTTTAACTACCTTAATCAGGACCTAGGGCTGCTGCACCATACTCCCCTCATCTGAGAAACTCAAGTCCCTTGAGTTTCTATCTACTAAAGGTTTGTGCCATGCTTGATGATGTCTTCTTTAGTCATTCATGTTGCTTCTACTTCAGGAAAACCCTGCCATTTCACCAAATACTCTTTGTATGTCTTGTTCCTAGTCTTTTTGACTATCTTGGTATCTAAAATGCATTCCAAATTTAGTGGTTTTTTCAGTAGAAGATCCTTTATCCAATCTACCTCAGTATCTGCCTTGATGTTATCACAAGAAACTATGCTTATGTTGTCCCCTTTGTATAATTTTGTATCAGCAACAGTGAAAATGAGTGATATGCCAATCCCTTGTGATGGATTATCAGATAAAGAGTAGTAAAGAAAAGTGTGATGTGTTGTCTTTATTTGAATCACATGTTTTCTAAACACACATCACTTTATACAAATAGCTATTTTCTGAGGAACAGAAGGTAAATCGCTCTTCTAGGAATTGTAACAAGGAAAGAACCCATAGGGTAATTAGACCTAACTTCACATTCTGAACCATGCCTTGATAATATATTAAATTTTGAAACATGTAGTGCATTACAAGGAGTTGGGGGTGTTGGAATTAAGTTATTATTTCCATTAGTGACAACACTAATCTATATCAGTATAGCTACCGAGCTCAGCACTCAGTTTCCTACACTCACCAAGCATTCTAGTGTAAACTGAGCTTAGAAGTGTTTAGCAGTTTGCACCAAACTTCACAGTTTACACTGAGCATCTTAGTATCTACTAAGTAGTCAGACTGTGTCATGGGAATCTAGTGTAAACCAAGTGATCAAAGTGTAATGTTTACTGAGTGATGAAAGTGTAATGTTTACTGAGTGATGAAAGTGCAGTGTCTACCAAGTGAAATCAAGGTAAATGAAGGATTCAATTCTTACCAAGTGACAATATATCTACTGAGTCACTAGTGGTTACCGAGTTCAAAACTACATCGAGTGATTAGTATGGATCGATTCTTCACTTCTACCAAGTGCATGATGATGCTGAGTAATGCAGTGGACATCGAGTATCAGAAGATCACCGAGTTAGTTCAATGAACCCGAGTTATTTACTATTGGGCCAACTTAGTAATGTTTTGTTCACTTGTGTTTAACCGACCTTGCAATTATAATTATTGGAATGATATATATGTAATGTATTATATCATTTACAATGTATGCATGAGAGTATCAAGAGAGACATGTAATGTTTTGAGAAATGAAAATGCGAATCAGCAATAAAGAAGAATACTCAGCAAGGTCAACAAGGAATAGTAAAAGATTCATCAATCACAAAAGGTGATTTGTACTTCAAGGATCTAATCAACAATCAAGTTGTAAGTCAAATCTATTGTTTCATCCTAATAGGTGAACCAGTTTCTAAATCCTTTAACAAGGTAGACTTAACAGTCATTTGTAAATCTCTTAACCAAGTGCATACTTCATTGTATGTTTGTAAAATCCTCTACTAAGGTGGACCTAGCAGTCCTTGTGCTCCTAATAGGGTAGACCATCACAAGTGGTCAATGTAAGCCTTAACAGGCCAACTTTATACTGCAGTATTGAAATTTTGTGTGTATCATCTCCACCCTAGTTTTACTTTCTATTTGGAAGGTTTATAGGTTACCAAATCACTGTGTACATGTGTTATGAATGTTTGATCTCTCATAGATGCAATAGATTAGATGAATGAATGGTGAATAGTATATATGGTTAAAGTGCTAAATTGTTTTAAAGTTTTCAAGTTACTGATTCACCCCTCCCCTCTGAGTAACCTATCATATCTTGAATATTTCCAACAATTGGTATTAGAGCTTTATGGTTCTCAGGATAAAGTTTGACAGCTTGAGCAAAGATCAAGGATAATGGAGATATTCAGACTTGACAAAGCTATTGAAAATGAAAAGCTAGATCTAGAAATGGCTATGGCTCAACTCAAAGAAGCAAAGGAGCATCTTTCTCAATCTGTGAAAAGAAGGAAGGAACTTGCAAGAAAAATGAATGACCATCAATATGTTGAAGAAAATATTGAATACCTTTTACCATCAAGAAGTTTAGATGAAGCTAATGAGGCAATCAAGGAACTACTAACAAAGAATGGCTCTCTACAGGAAGAAGTAAGAAAGCTTAAAAGAGAACAAGAAATCCAATCAATCAGGCTATGTGAAGTTTTGGAACAAAGAAACAAGGAAAATGAATACTTGGAGGCAAGAAATAATCAATCCAATCAGCATGAAAATTTTATAGATCAACTATCTAATGCAAATGAAGAAATTATGAATCTAAGATCTGAAAATGAAAGCCTAAGGAATGATTTAATCAATGAAATACAAATCAATGAAAGCTTACAAAGTGACTTAAGATCTGAAAGACAAATCAGTGAAAGTTTGTAAAATGACTTAATCATTGAAAAGCAAATCAATGAAATCTCAAGTAGACATGACTCAATTAATTCAACAAAGTGAGCAGAATCTTCATAGACAAAAAGGTAAAGTTGGTCTTGGTTATAAGGAAGAAGGTGAAACCTCCAAACAAGGTACCCAAAGGAATCAAAGACCTACTTGCAATCACTATGGTAAGTCAGGTCACACATCAAACAAATGTTGGAGCAATGGAAAAGCTAAATTCAATGGTAAATGCTACAATTGCAGTGAGTGTGGTCGTAAAGCTAATGAATGCAAGGAGAAACCAAAATTTAAAGGTAATTGTCACAAATGCAAGAAGCATGGTCACAAGGCATTCCAATGCAGATCCAAATCCTTCAATCTAGCTAAACAACTTGTTAAAGCAATATTTGGATGGGACTACAATACCTAGTGCAAATGTCATTATTGTGGAGACTATGGACATATTGGTATAAACTGTGCAAGACATCACCTAAGGAAGGACACTACTATAAGATGCTATACATGCACATAACTCTATCATATAGCTAAAAATTGCATGAATATAGGAAGAATCGAAGATGAAAAGAAAGCTAAAGTTGATAACATTTACAAGTAGATGAGTCAACAGTGGATTCCTAAATCTACTGAGCAGAATAGTTCAAATGATGGCAATGTCACTCAAGAAGTGGGTGACTCCACCATTTCTAGTTAGACCCATAAACAAGGATATGGAACTGCATCTTCAAGTGATACCTCAAGGAGTTCCAAATGAAAGAAAGCAAAATGATCAAATAAGTATTTCAGATACAAAGGGTCACAAGAAATCGGGTCATACCGAGCATAGTCAATCTCAGACTCAACTGAGCTAGGTCAGAGTAACTAAAAGTTTTGTTCAATCATCGAGTTGCAACCTTATACTAGGCAAGTGAATGAATGATAGCCTACCAAGCACTATGTCATCTCAACCACCTTCATACCCAGCATTTATGGAAAAATTTTCATCAAAAGGGCAGAATTTGATTTCATTCTTCATCATGATTTCAGTGCTAAGAGACTTCTAGGTGTACTCAAAAAAATTCCAAGAAATTCCAAGTGATTTTCTAGCGAATAATTTTTTCAAATTTTTCTTACACCTACCGAGAAGCGATGGCATCCAAGAGTAGCAGTAGCAACAAGGCAAAGAAGGGTTCGAAGATGCTGGTAAAGGATGTAGAATGGAAAGTGCCTAACTTCAAAATTGTTTCGGCCATTGTAGAGTCACTTGACCCTAATGGAGCTCAATCTCAAATTCCACCAAAGGTACTCCTCATAAATGACATTTGTACTCATTTCAAATGTACTAATCAAGAAATAGGAACACTAGAAATGGAGAATGCCGTAGGAGAACTATGTATTGATGGAACCCTAAAACCCAAGCATAAGAACTTAGAAGAAAAAGGCTTGACCCATATCCCTCATATGCCAAGAAACTTCAAAGTTAAGTGGATTAGGTATATTTTGAGCCATGTGCACAATGGTTAGTTATGGTTAGAGCAGCCTATCATGATAACAAAGAAGATGATTCACAAAATCACAAGCCTCCCTATGCTCAACAAAGTTAAGGTTACCAAAACCCTAGGTTGGGATGAGTTACAGAAGAAAATCCTAGCTGAGTGGGATGAAAGAGGATTGAATATTAGCAATGTATCTAACATAGAACTTAGGTTTGATATTCATATCAGTGCACATAAGATATATAGCTCCAGCAGACTAAATAGTGTGTCGTGTGAGGCTATGGACTTAGTATATAAGATAGTTAAGAAGAATTTGGAGTATGACTTGTCTGAGCTATTGTTAAAGCAGCCAAACAAAAACATGAATAGTATCAGATCATCAAAGAATAATCCCTATAAATTTGCCTCCCTGTTAACTTGTTTATTTTTCTATGTTCAAAAATTCTTTCCATTCAAAGGAACTATTGTGTGGAGAAAAGATATTCCTATTCTATATCAGATTAATGAGTTTATTGCTGACATGGGTGAAAACTTTGAAAAGGTTATGGATAATTATTTAAGATTTCAAGGAAAGAATGAATAACAGGTTTCGAATTGCACAAAAATTGGTTGAAGACTACAAAGATGATGTATGCATCATGGTTGACTGTGATAGAGTATACATTCAGGTAGTCAGACCCCGAGTTGCATGAGTAAAATCTCTTCCTTATGAGGTCAATATTGACAAAACTAGAGATATTATTGAAGCACTGGTGAATGAGCCTATAGATCCTAAGCTTCCTGCCTTTGGCACCTATGATGAAGCAAAGGCTAAAATTGAGCTTGAAATCAAGCTACCCCATGCTGTAGGCAAAGGCAAGAGGAAGATAGCAAAACTACAACTGGCCCTCTAATTCTCACTAAAGGTAAAGGAAAGGATGAAGAAGAAGAAGAAGAAGAAGAAGAAAGAGAAGAACATGAATCTGGAAAAGAAGAGGAACCACCTAAGAAGAAAGGAAAGGTGTTTATCACCAAACCTCAAAAGAAGCCAACTGCAGTATTATCAAGGAGAACTAGGAAATGCAAGAAGGAAACTATACTTGTCAAGCCTCCACTCACATTCAAGGAAAGGCTAAAATAGTTAAGGAGTGGAGTAGGTATCAACAATTTTAAAGCTCTCAAATATGAAACTCAGACTCCTGTAGAACAAAAGGAGATTGAAGACTTGGTAATGGAAAACTTAGGAACTTGGAAATTCTCTCCTGATCAATTTGCATCTCAAACTCCAGCAGTACTTCTTGAAAAAATAAAAGTCAGATGGGAGAGCATGGTACAAATTGTCAAAGATGTATTTGAGCAAAAACTGAAGGAATTAGTACCCAGTCTGACATATACAGAAGTAAAAAAGGCATTGAAAGATCATGAAAGAAGAATGAATAAGAGATTCAATACTTGTCTTATATTATTAAAAGACATTGAATCAGTTGTCAAAAATGCTATAGATATTTGCAGTGATGCATATCTTCTTAGGAAGCCATCAGATGATCCTGTTGAAATTAAGGATGATGGTAGTAGTGACAATGATGATTTTGGTAACACTCCACTATCATGGTTACACTAGGAGAGCCACATGCACTAATGGAAGAAAAAGAGGAAGAAGACAAGGAGGAAGAAGCACTTGAGGAAGAAAAAGATGAAGAAGATCTAGTAAAAATTGCAGTAGAAGTTATTGCATCCCTTCCTCACTCTCCACCAAAGACTGGTAAATCTACTATGGAGACAGCTTTGCAAGTGAAATTGTGAGCACAACAATAGTCACTTCAATTGCTCAATCTTCACTAGCCACATCCCAGCTCCAAGTATATGAAACAAAAGTGCCAAGCACTTTATCTACCGAGCTTCCTGTCACTTCTTTAGCTACCGAGTTAGCTACCTTAGCTCCTTCACCATCAGTTAGTCTAACAATAAGTTCTACAATTTTGTCTCCATCTATTCTAGTAAGTTCTACACTTTTTTTTTCATCAGCATTATCTGTATCCACTTCAACTCCAATCAATTCAGATACTACTATGGGTACTCTACCGAGTGTGACACCATTTTTGGGAAGTGTTTTAGTTTTTGATCTAATTAGCACTTCTATTGGCATTTAATCCTTAAGTCCAATCCCATTTTTCATTGCCAGCCCTTCTATCTCCACTATTGTGTATGTTCCAAAGGTCAAACCAGTAATCACAAAAGTCAAAAAAAAGCATCCATTAAAACTTCTAATCACTGGAAAGGAAATTGAAGAAGACATTGACTTAGACATAGAAATAGTGATACCAAAGATTGACTTTGACACTACTACCATTGAAGAGATGAGGTTAGCCAGTAAACTCATAGAGATGAAAGCTACGCAGAAGTAGTTAAGGTCTGAAAGGGATAAGGAGTACAAAATAATTGAGAATTCCAAAGATATAATTACGCAAGCTATAGGTGTTGAAGTAGATTCAACTCAACATATTTTTATTCAATTAGAAGAGGCAATACACTAATTTAATGAAGATCCTTCTGGACAAGAGAAATTAATTGAAAAGGCTAAAAGGAAATTTGATAACAAGGTGCTAGAGCATATTGCTCAACAGATAGCAATCAAATAAGTTGAATTATCCACACTTTTGGGTAATTTTGAAAATTCTTTTAATAATGAAGCATCACTTTTTGCCAAACTTTGTGATGTTTCTGGTTTTATTGAAGAAATAAAAGATAAGCTAAATAAGATTGGCATTAATATGCAATCAAGTGCATCCAAGTTAAAGTTGGACTCCTCCTCCACAATCTCTCATCACACCAAAATTAGATATCTGGAAGATGTATAGGTAGAACTATTGAGAGAGGAAGCAAGGATCCAATCTACACTAATAGAAATCCAAAACATGATCCTTCCTATCATGGATACAATGCAGAAACATACTGCTCATTGCAAAACATTGATCCAAGATCAGAACTTCTCAGAGGTTGATCACATGATTCAATTATCAACAGAAGTTCAAATTTCTCTCTCCACCTGTCAAATTTTGTAGTAGACTTGGGATAGTACTTTTTCCACCATCCTTAAGGTACATCAAGATTTTCTATCTCACTTTGGTCTAGCCATATAAACTATATATGTAGTCCTTTGGCATTATTGTCAAAATGGGGGAGAGATTCAACATAATAAATGGGGAGAGTTATCAGTATAAGTGAAAGGGGGAGTTAGCACTTGTACGTAAGTATATTTGTATATACATTATAAGTCATCAAGAAGATATATAGAAATGTATATGCAGCAATTCTACAAGGATCAATTTTGAAAAACGAAAATTCAGTGAGTCAGTTTATGTACATATGTTTTGGCTGATAAGTGTTTTGTCACTAATGCCAAAGGGGGAGATTGTTGGCATTAAGTTATTATTTCCATTAGTGACAACACTTATCTATATTAGTATAGTTATTGAGCTCAACGCTTAGTTTCCTACACTCACCAAGCATTCTAGTATTGATTGAACTTAGAAGTGTTTAGTAGTTTGCAACGAACTTCATAGTTTGTACCGAGCTTTATAGTTTACATCGAGCATCTTAGTATCTACCAAGAAATCAGACTATGTCATGGGGATCTAGTGTAAACTAAGTGATGAAAGTGTAATGTTTACCGAGTGATGAAAGCGTAATGTTTACCGAGTGATGAAAGTGTAGTGTCTACCAAGTAAAATCAAGGTAGACAAAGGATTCAGTTCTTACCGAGTGACACTATATCTACCAAGTCACCAGTGGTTACCGAGTTTAGAACTGCGTCAAGTGATTAATATGGATCAAGCCTTCACTTCTACCAAGTGCATGACAATGCTGAGTAATGCAGTGGACACCGAGTATCAGAAGGTCACCGAGTCAATTCAATGAACCCGAGTTATTTACTATTGGGCTGACTCAGTAATGTTTTGTTCACTTGTGTTTTAGCCAACCTTACAATTATAATTATTGGAATGATATATATGTAATGTATTATATCATTTACAATGTATGCATCAAAGTATCAAGAGAGACATGTAATATTTTGAGAAGTGAAAATGCAAATAAAAAATAGAACAAAATACTCAGCAAGGTCAACAAAGAATAGTAAAAGATTCATCAATCACAAAAGGTGACCTATACTTCAAGGATCTAATTAGCAATCAAGTTGTAAGTCAAATCTACTATTTCATCCTAACAGGTGAACCAATTTCTAAATCCTTTAACAAGGTATACTTAACAGTCTTTTGTAAATCTTTTAACTGAGTGCATACTTCATTGTATGTTTGTAAAATCCTCTAACAAGGTGGACCTAGTATTCCTTGTGCTCCTACCAGGGTAGATCATTAGAAGTGGTCAATGTAAGCCTTAACAGGCCAACTTTATACTATAGTATTGAAGTTTTTTTGGTATTATCCTGACCCCAATTTTACTTTCTATTTGGAAGGTTTCTAGGTTACCAAATCAATGTGTACATGTGTTATGAATGTTTGATATGTCATATATGTAGTAGATTAGATGAATGAATGGTGAATAGTATATATGGTTAAAGTGTTGAATTGTTTTAAAGTTTTGAAGTTACTAATTCACCTCTCCCCTCTGAGTAACCTATCATATCTTGAATATTTTAAACAATTGGTATTAGAGCTTTGTGGTTCTCAAGATAAAGTTTGACAGCTTGAGCAAATATCAATGACAATGGAGATACTCAAACTTGACAAAGCTATTGAAAATGTAAAGCTAGATTTGGAAATGGCTATGGCTCAACTCAAAGAAGAAAAGCAGCATCTTTCCCAATCCCTAAAAAGAAGGAAGGAACTTGCAAGACAAATGAATGACCATCAATATGTTGAAGAAAAGATTGAGACCTTTTACCATCAAGCAGTTGAGATGAAGCTTATTAGGCAATCAAGGAACTACTAGCAAAGAATGGCTCTCTGTAGGAAGAAGTAAGAAAGCTTAAAAGAGAACAAGAAATCCAATCAATCAAGCTATGTGAAGTTTTGGAACAAAAAAACAAGGCAAATGAAGACTTGGAGGCAAGAAATAATCAATCCAATCAGCATGAAGATTTTATAGATCAACTATCTAATGAAAATGAAGAAATTATGAATCTGAGATCTACAAATGAAAGCATGAGGAATGATTTAATCACTAAAAGACAAATCAATGAAATATTACAAAGTGACTTAAGATCTAAAAGAAAAATCAATGAAAGTTTGGAAAATGACTTAATCACTGAAAAGCAAGTCAATGAAAGGATAATGAAATCTCAAGCAAACATGACTCAATTAATTCAACAAAGTGAGCAGAATCTTCATAGACAAAAAGGTAAAGCTGGTCTTGGTTATAAGGAAGAAGGTGAAACCTCCAAAAAAGGTACCCAAAGGAATCAAATACCTACTTGCAATCACTGTGCTAAGTCAGGTCACACATCAAACAAATGTTGCAACAATGAAAAAGGTAAATTCAATGGTAAATGCTACAATTGTAGTGAGCATGGTCATAAAGCTAATGAATGCAAGGAAAAACCAAAATTTAAAGGTAATTATCACAAATGCAAGAAGCATGGTCACAAGGCATTCCAATGTAGATCCAAATCCTTTAGTCTAGCTGAACAACTTATTAAAGCAATATTTGGATGGGACTACAATACCTTGTGCAGATGTCATTATTGTGGAGAATATGGACATATTGGTATAAACTATGGAAGACATCACCTAAGGAAGAAGCACACTACTGTAAGGTGCTATACATGCACATAACTTAGTCATACAGCTAAAAATTACATGAATATAGGAAGAATTGAAGATGAAAAGAAAGCTACAGTTGATAACATTCGGAAGTAGATGAGGCAATGGTGGATTCCTAAATCTACCAAGGAGAACAGTTCAAATGATGGCAATATCACTCAAGAAGTGGGTGACTCCACCATTTCCAGTTAGACCCATAAACAAGGATATGGAACTGCATTTTCAAGTGAAATCTCAAGCAGTTCCAAATGAAAGAAAGCAAAATGATCAAATAAGTATTTCTGATACAAAGGGTCATAAGAAATCAGGTCATACCAAGCATAGTCAGTCTTAGACTCAACTGAACTAGGTTGGGAGTAACTAAAAGTTTTCTTCAATCACTGAGTTGCAAGCTTCTATCGAGCAAGTGAATAAATGATAGCCTATCAAGTACTATGTCATCTCAGCTACCTTCATATCGAGCATTTATGGAAAAAATTTCATCAAAAGGGCAAAATTTGATTTCATTCTTCATCATGATTTCCGAGCTAAGAGACTTCCAGGTGCACTAAAGAAAATTCCAAGCAATTCCAAGTGATTTTCTAGCGAAGAATTTTTTCAAATTTTTCTTACACCTACCAAGTAGGGATGGCATCAAGGAGTAGTAGCAGCAACAAGGAAAAGAAGGGTTCAGAGATGTTGGTAAAGGATGTAGAATGGAAAGCACCTAACTTCAAAATTGTTTCGGCCATTGCAGAGTCACTTGACCCTAATGGAGCTCAATCTTAAATTCCACCAAAGGTACTCCTCATAAAATACATTCATACTCATTTCAAATGCACTATTCAAGAAATAGGAACACTAGAAATGGAGAATGCCCTAGGAGAACTATGTACTGATGGAACCCTAAAACCTGAGCATAAGCACTTAGAAGAAAAAAGGCTTGATCCATATCCCGCATCTACCAAGAAACTTCCAAATTAAGTGGATTAGGTATATTTTGAGCTGTGTACACAATGGTCAATTATGGTTAGAGCAGCCTATCATGATAAAAAAGAAGATGATTCACAAAATCATGGGTCTCCCTATGCTCAACAAAGTTAAGGTTACCAAAACCCTAGGTCAAGATGAGTTATAGAAGAAAAATTGAGCCGAGTGGGATGGCAGAGGACTGAAGATTAGCAATGTATCTGACATAGAACTTAGGTTTGGTATTCATATCATTGCACATAAGATATATAGATCCAACAGACTAAATAGTGGTCATGTGAGGCTGTGGACTTAGCATATAAGATAGTTAAGAAGAATTTGGAGTATGACTTGTCTGAGCTATTGCTAAGGTAGCTAAACAAAAACATGGACAATATCAGATCATTAAAGAATAATCCCTATAAATTTGGCTCCTTGTTAACTTTTTATTTTTCTATGTTCAAAAATTCTTTGCATCCAAAGGAACTGTCGTGTGGAGAAAAGATATTCCTATTCTATATTAGATTAATTAGTTTATTGCTGACATGGGTGAAAACTTTGAAAAGGTTATGAATAATTATTTTGAAGATTTCAAGGAAAGAATAAATAACAGGTTCTGAATTCCACCAAAATTGGTTGAAGACTAAAAAGATGATGTATGCTTCATAGTTGACTATGATAGAGTATACATTCAGGCAGTCAGACCCTGAGTTGCATGGGTAAAATCTCTTCCTTATGAGGTCCATATTGACAAAACTAGAGATATTATTGAAGTACTGGTGAATGAGCCTGTAGATCCTAAGCTTCCTGCCTTTGGCACTTATGATGAAGCAAAATATTGTCAACTAGGTGACTTTGGTTCTAGAAAGGATAAAATGGTCTACTAAGGTTCCCATGGCCTTGGATATGTTTTTTGAGGTCCTTTAATGCATATTATATTCCCACTTGGCGTTTGGAACAAGTTTGGAAGTCTAACTCTAATTTGGGAAAAGGTTGCTAAAATGTTGTCATGTTGTCATGACAACATTTTCTTGCTGAGAGAAACTTTTTTGCAAGATTTTGAAAATTCATGTTTACAATGCTCTAACTATTTGGAATAGTTATGAAACCAATGGGGAAACCTTTAAAATCATGAGGAAAATCATTTCAATGAGTTGGAAAATTTGGAGAAAGTATTGTATGGACTACGCACGACATTTTGGTTGTCACTCTTGGTTGCTCGATAAACTTCTTGACCTTTGGGGTGTTCAAAAAAATTCTTTGAGAGAATGTTAATTTTTATTAAGTTTTTGAGTTGGAACTTGTCATCATCCTTTTACTTTAGTTACATCATGGTGATTAATTTTGGATTTTGAAGTGTCGATGTTGCTTTTTTCAACTCAAATGGAGTATTTAAATTATGCTTAAATTTTCATCTAAGTTGCCAATTTGGGTTCTAGTTTTGGTACATGGATTCAATAATTTTTTCCCCTTTGGTATAGGTTTGATTCCATTCATACATACACATATTGAAAATATGTAAAGACATGTAGAGGGAAAGGGTTGAATTTTGGGCATAGGCCTGGCCTATTACTTTAATGGTATAAGAGTTGGTTATCATGCTTTCTTATGTTTATTTTGAGTGGAAGAGAGCAGAGATATTTGCAAAAATAGAGAAAGTGGTAGTCCCTAGAAGTTCTAGAAGGGAAAACAATTTCCAAAGTACAAGTTCGTTTACCAGCCATAGAATAGAGAGAAGTGAATATGGGTGACAGACACAGGAGAAGATCCTACAGTGAACATTGTAAATATGATGGTTAGGGGACAACATAAACAAATCAATGCATGCTTGAAACAAATCAATGCATTGCATTGTTGGTGGATATGGTGGCTCATTGGGGTATAATAGAAATAGTAACAATAACACTAATAATGTTGACAATAATGGCCAAGGGGACCAATTCACTAAATAATAACACTACAAATCAGCATGCTAGAATAACTAATAGTAGACCTCTCATGCCTATATTTCTCCTAAAGTCCAACCACAAGCTGAAAATGAACCTACATAAAATGGTTTGCAAGATGACTTCATGCAAGACTAAAACAAAATAGTCAAGTGTAGTTCCAACCTAAGACATCTTTAAGAGATTATAAGGACCTCTAACTAATTTATAGAGTTGAAGATAATATGAAAGTAACTTGCAGAAAAAGGTTGGCAAATTGATCCTCTTCTACTATGATGTGTCTAGCAAGACAATGACAAGAACATGGGTCCTAAAAATATATACCTATTTCTGGTTTGTCCCTATGCTATAAGATGAGGCCATTTAAATATGTTTCTATTCACTTGGTTGTTATTTCTCATGATTGGTGGCACCACAAAATGATCATAATAGGACATGATTAGAGTAGCTCTTATGAAGAGTTTAATAAGAGGCTTATTGACAAATTTAACTCTAAACATCATTTTAAGAAGTTGGCTTAGTTTGAACAATGTTGTTCAGTGGACACCTACATTGCTTATTTTCAGAGTTATCAATATTGGCCACTAATATAACATAGAGGAGGTTGATGGTGTTATTTATGGATGTATAAAAGCTCTTAGTCCAAGAATAAACTTCAGTCCAAAAGATCTATATTACAAACTAAATCATGTAAAGAGAAAGGGTTGAATTTTAATGTGAACACCAATCCATCAAAACATATAATAGAAAGTTTATAATTTTTGGACAAGTATGAATAAACTAGGACTTTCATAGAACAATTCAACTCTTGATGACACCAAAATTTTCTTTCAAAACCATATATATAGATATAAATATTAAGTACAACATGTCCAATTTTTTTGCAGATATACACATTATTTACACCAAATTTTTCTTTTAAAACCATATGTTTTGATATAAATATTAAGTACACCATGTCCAATTTTTTTGCGGATATACACATTAGTTACACCAAATTTTTCTTTCAAAACCATATGTGCAGATATAAACATTAAGTACAACATGTCCAATTTTTTTGCAGATATACACATTAGTTACACCAAGTTTTTTTTTCATAACCATATGTGTAGATATAAACATTAAGTACAAAATGTCTAATTTTTTTGCAGATATACACATTAGTTACACCAAATTTCTCTTTCAAAACCATATGTGCAGATATAAACATTAAGTACAACATGTCCAATATTTTTGTAGACATACACATTAGTTACATCAACTTTTTCTTTCAAAACCATATGTGCAAATATAAACATTAAGTACAACATGTTCAATATTTTTGTAGATATATTTTCCTCTGAAGAATGACCATGCCTAAAAATATAAACCCAAAACAAAATAACATGACAATGGCTATATTGTGGTCTCAGTTCTGAAGAAAAGTTGATAAATGTAATTATCCTTGCAAAAAATGTAAGGGCTTAAAGAATCGAAGGATTCTAATCATAATAGCCCAGAGCCATTGTAGGTAACATGGTCAAGTTGAAGGGGGCCATGATTTTTGTCCATTGCTGAATGTGGATTTCCTACTAAAGGAACATGGAGGTGTGAATATTCAAGTTGAGGATAACACTCCCATGAAAGAAGATGATAATGTACTAGAGGACATGATTGAAGAAGATGGTATTGGCATAGATGATGAAGATTCTCATGATGATGGTACTAGCACAACTAATAATGATGATGAAGATGGTCTTGATATACCTTTACTTGAGAAGGCAAGCCAACCCCTATACGAAGGATCCCAAATAACTCTTCTCTCTACTATAGTGTTGTTGGTGAACTTGAAGGTTGTGAATGGTTTATCTAATGTAGAAATATCAAGTATGCTCAGGTATGCCATTTTTTTCATCTTCAATGTTAGCATACCATTAATATTTATTATATTAATAATGCATATTTATTGTTTTAGGTTGATAGGTGATTTTTTCTTACCACCATCCAAAATTTTGGTTCATTAGTACCGAGAAGTATCTACCATTATGAATTAGATTGGAATGAGGCATCAGACAATACATACATGTCCCAATAATCACATTCTATATCATAAACAACATGAATTTGCAATAGAATGCCCTAATTTTCATATTAGTAGATATCAGTCAGATCAAATAACAAAAAAAAGTGTCTCACAAGGTTCTTCGATACATTCTCATTATTCCACATCTTCAATGATTATTTAGGTACAATAGCTCGGCACAATTTATGGATTACCATGCACACAATAGAATTCAAGATGACATTATGTGAATGCTTGCATATAGTTTTGCATTTAAACTCATAGAAAAAATATGGTCACACTTTAAAGAATAGCCTTGTAATCTCAAGTTTTCATTAGCAGTGAACGGTGTCAATCCATTTGGAGATATGAGATATGTTTACTCAGTGTGGCTTGTTTTTGTTATTAACAATAACATTCCTCCTTGGATGTCTATAAAGAGGGAGCACATAATATTGTCAATGATTGTGCTAGGTATTTTTTCATTTAATAGTTATCTAAATTAATTTATAAATAGTGCATGAAAATGGTCATAATAATGTAATATTTTTGTTCATTCAATTACTGGGTAAGTATCAAGTTAAAAATATGAATGTGTATATTGAGCCCCTAATTGATGAGTTGTTGAAGTTATAGAATGGCATCACTATCTATAACATCTCTAGATCAATAGGACAAAGGCAATTTCAATTTTATGCAATGCTTGTATAGACAATACATAATGCCCATGTGGTAACTCATTTTTGCAATATGTTATATTGTTAAGGTCACATATTTTTAGTTTTTTATAGTGCTTACACATTATTTTTGTATTCTTAAGTTGTGCATGATAATTTTACATGATCTAATTGTACATGATCTTTTAGGTCTTCAAACAAAGGGACAATTCACATGTCTAGTTTGTGGTCTAAAGATGAAATCTCATCATTCAAGAAGTTTAGGAAAGCAAGTGTTCGATGAGTTTAGGCAATTTCTCCACAATAATCATAAGTATCAAATTATTAAAAAACATCTTTTTAATAGGAAAGAAGAGACAACATCAAGGCCATGAAAAATGAAACCTCACTTGTGGAAATTTGAATACAATTGACTAAATCATCGATGTAAAGTCTAGTTTGTGGTCCAAAGTTTGAAATTTATATTTTGATATTGTCTTATATTTAGTAATGATGTAATTGATAGCTTTGAAGATCATCAAGGCATCAATAACCAACTTTCTAGAGTAATGACAAGTTATCCTACTCAATTTAGTACATTACCGTACTACAAAGATCTCTCAATTATGCATTTGTTTGATGTTATGCATATTGGAAAGAATGTAACAGAAACACTATGGAAAATATTGGGTAGAAGGTATGATAGAGAAAAAATTGCCAAAATTTGTACTAACATTCATGAATCCAATTATGCATTGAAAAATTTTATTAAATCAAATAGCAATGGAGATCGCATAAATACAAGTGCCTTTCCTTGGTTATTAACAGAGCAACAAAGTGATGCATTAAAAGAAGTCATAAAAAAAAAAAAAAAAAAAATCCTACAAGATTTGCTACAAATATAAGTACTCTTGTATCAAAGAAAGGTGATTTTGGGCCAAGGTTGAAAATACATGATTGGCATACCTTCGTCAAGATAAGTCATGTTCTCTATTTACAATATATTTGTAAAATTGAATGTACTACCTATTGCATTATTTAATAATATATTGAAATGGTCATTTTTTATTGATTGCAATACATCCTACCTCTATCCCTCCCACACTAGTTTGAGAACAATATTAAACAAGTTATATATGATCTTAGAAAATACATGAAGTTAGCAGTATATTTTTCTTAAATTTGTATAATTTTATCTAAAATATAGTGTATAATTTTATCTGAAATGTTGTTTATATGTACTTGTGTGTTGAATCTCTTTTAGGTGGTTATCATCTAAAGAAATTGAAAAAAAAAAGATATAAAATATTGGAAGAGAAAAATTCCACATCTTATGTGTGAAATGCAAAAGTGTTTACCTTCAACCTTTTTCAATGCTCAAGAACACTACCTCATATATCAAGTTTAGGAGATTGAATTGTGTGGACCTATACAAACTCAATCAATGTGGATAGTTGAGAGGCACTTCAAATTTGTGAAGGGCTTGGTTTGACAAAGAGCATGTCATAAAGATTCTACAATAGAGGGATATATTGTATATCAGATCATGGTGTACATTAGTGAATATCTTCCAAAGTTTGCAGCAAATATCCATGTAGATCGCATTTGGGATTCCAACTCTATTAAAAAATTTGAAGGGGAGTACCTAATGGGGAAAGGTAAATTTTATAATTTTTTCTTTGTATGTAGTTAATTAATTCTTAGCCATCATCAATATAAGTTGTTTCTAACTGGTCTAATTTTTTTCTTTATAGTTTTTCATGAGTGGGATGCACTACATTTGTATATTATAAGAAATCATGATTGAATGATGGTATGGATTAAATAGTCTCAAGAAAATGGTTGCTCATCAACATGGGATAGTGTTGCATCATTAGTTAAAGAAGCTCATCATAATGGAGATCCTAATGTTATGTCAATGGTACTTAATCTAGCATATGACTTAATAGATAAAAAGGTATGCAAAAAATTACTAATCATGAGCCATAAGTTTAATATCAACTCACAGATCTAAGCAAAAATTTTTGACAAGTTTAAATAATTACAAGTCAAACACCACAAAGCTATGTACTACCATGGTAGTAAATTTCACATAAAATAGTTAGTCAAAATGAAGAAAACTTGTGATTTCAGAATAAGTGGAGTCTTTACAATCACTAATATTTTGTCTAGAACTAACATACATCCTCAATAATCTAAAAATTGATACTATGACAGTTTGGATGATATACTTGAGTGTGATTTTAATTCATTCAAATTAGTTCTATTTTTTGTCAAATGGTACATGCTACAGTTGAATCAAAATGATTTCAATAGGAGCGTTATTGAACATGATAATGGATTTACAATTATTAATACAAGGTCATTTGAGTTAGTTAGAGATGAGCCCTATGTTCTTCCAAGTCAATGCAAGCAAGTGTTTTACTTTGGCATTCCACACAAATCAGGTTGGTCATTTTTTGTTAGACATGATCCAAGAGGAAGGACGGTAAAGTATAATGTGATGGAAGAAGAAGATAATGAAGAATCACAAGATGAGGTAAATGATGATTATGAATGACTATCACCCAATGATGAAGAAGAATAAAAAGATGATGATTCTGGTCATGCTAACAATAATGGTGATGATGACGATGACGATCATGATCATGTTGATGAAGATGGTGATGATCATGGCAATGATGGTCATGATAATGGTAATCAAGATGATGATGATGGTGATGAAGATGGTGGTGGTGACAATGATGATCAAAGTGACAAGTTTGATGATGGTGATGATGATGATATGGATGAAGATTATGATCAATCACATGATCAATGAAATTTCTATCGAGGTATGATCAATGTCAACTATGATGGGGTCTTGATTTTTATTTATAGAAATTTGTTTAATTTTGATGAATGCATCATGTAATTTTTGTCTTTTATGTAATTTGTAGTTTGTAGAGCATTGTAAGTGGAAAAAATTTCATTCATTACAATATGGGTGAATTTGATAAGCGAGGTGATAAACTTTTTCTTTCAAAACCATATGTGAAAATATAAACATTAAGTACAACATGTTTGATATTTTTTAGATATACACATTAATTAGACAATTTTTTTGGCTAACTTAAAATAAATGATTTACATATGCAAGCTATTCAATGCCTTTGACCAAGATCTTGCACAATCACATAGATTGACAAGTATATGTCAATAGACCCTATAGATACAATCTTTTATTTGCATATCTTCTCTTTACCATCAACATCAACTTTTTTCCTAGTGTCTCTTTCATTTTATGGATTGCAGGTATCACCAAATATGTATTTGTCTTATCTATCTTCCTCGAGTGAGGAAAATATGGTAATAGAAGACAAAAGTGAGACATCTAGTAGGTCTAAAATAAGGAGATCAACTAGAGGTCAAAAGGCTAGAAAAAAATTAAAAAAATAAATGCAATTTTTTCTTACTGAGGGGAGTCATGTTCTTATGATAATGAGAGAGAAGGCGATAGGGAGATTCCCTTAAGGTACGCACATCTTCAAAAAGAATGGGTACTTAAGGAACTACCTCTAGTTAACAATAATTTTCTTGTTAATGAAAGGATATATCACATAGCTCCATCTTCATTACATGGTTTGGGCCTATTTTCCATGGATGGCATAAAGGTCTGTTACAATAAAGTTGTTGAATTGATCGAGTATATAGGACCTTGTTACAATTACAACAATTGGATGTGGATTGTGCAATATAAAAAAAGTATGTGTAGGTATGCATTATCACCAAATTATATACAATGCAAAGAAAATTATGAAAGTATAATGTTTGCTATGTATATTGATGGAAGCCAAAAAGCAATAGGGAATATTGTAGGATTTATAAATAGTTCTCAACCTATGTCTACTAATAAGTTGGTGAATTGTATATTCAAGGCACAAGAGGGAAATCATGTTTTTGTATGTGTGATAAAATCAATAAGTGCAAGGTAAGAGCTTCTGATAGATTACAATTTGAATCATGTAGATACAAAAAAAATCCCTATCATGGGACTAGTAAGTGTAACATTTAAACTAGTTGCCTCCAATTAATATTCTCCAATATACAATCTACTTTATTATTAGGATAAAAGCACAGATCTATGTCACTGTTTATGATACCAAAACCTGTTTTAGTCAAATCTCATTTCTCTCATACCCTTTTATAGATCTCAGATTTAATATCATCATTATATAAATTTTTGAGTGTTTTGATTAGTTATAATATGTTATAATCTCAAAATATTATAAGTCAATATTTCAATATTTTAGAAGATGCTCCCTCAAAAAAGGAAAAAAATAGTAAATCATATCAAAAAAATTTAAAAATTATATTTATCTCTAGAGGAGAGAATCCTCTTCGTGACTATATTTTATTTTTTTCAAGAAGGTATAGATTTGATAGGGAAGTTTTCATGGGAGGAAAAAATGTTGGATTCTAATAAGGTCAAACTTGACTACTTATAACAAAGAAAATATAAATAAAAAATAATTATTTCTTTTTTTGTTCACTAGCTATACATGTCATCTATAAAATATTTTCAAATCAGAACAAAAAAAGATGATTTACATATACTTGTTTGATGGGAACTACACCCTATATTTTTTACAGTTAAAAAAGAGACTTCAAAATAAAATAAAATGAATAAATTCTTACTCAAAAAATTTATAAAAATTATAGGCATAAAATTCATCCAATTCTACACATTTCATTAGTTTACATCATCTTCATATTTTAAACACAAATACCATTTTTTGTGTCATTAATGTTGAACTGTCACATTTTGATATCCTGTTCCTTAATGAAAGGTGACATAAGTTTGTGCTTTTACCCATTAATATTTTTTTTGGTAAGTCTATTAGTTTCATTTTGCTTCTGATTGCTAAGAATTACTAATCTTTTTCACATGGCAACATGGATAGACCACCACACACAGGTGGTGATGCACCATCATACTCACCTTCTTTAGTGAAGGTAAACCTTGATTATTGTAATCGTTCAAATTATATAGAAATGAATGTCGTATTATTATGTTCTTTTTTTTATGGCTTTGGAGTTATTTTGATGGAATTTTATTGATATTGAATTTTGCAAATATACACAATAGTTACACCAAATTTTTCTTTGAAAACCATATGATCAGATATAAACATTAAGTACAACATGTCAAATACTTTCATTTCACTATTGATTGCTAAGAATTACTAATCTTTTTCGTAGGGTGACATGGGTAGACCACCATGCACAGGTGGAGATGCACCATTTCACACATCTTCTTTAGCAGAGGTAAACCTTAATTATTGTAATTATTCAAATTATATAGAAACAAGTGTCATATCATTATGTTCTTTTCTTTATGGCTTTGGAGTTATTTTGATAGAATTTTACTAATATTGAATTTTACTGATATTGATTTTTGTAGATATACACATTAGTTACACCAAAAAAAATTTGAAAACCATATGTGTAGATATAAACATTAATTACAACATGTCAAATACGTTCATTTTACTACTGATTGCTAAGAATTTCTAATCTTTTTCACAGGGCGACATGGGTAGACCACCATGCACAGGTGGGGATGCACCATCTCACACACCTTCTTCAATGGAGTTAAACCTTAATTATTTTAATTGTTCAAATTATATAGAAACAAAAGTCATATTATTATGTTCTTTTCTTTATGGCTTTGGAGTTATTTTGATAGAATTTTACTGATATTGATGTCACAAATGATAGGAAAAAGATAAAATGACATCAAATCAAATGCAATCTGAAATATAGGCATCATTTCTACATGACATTGCCCTTAGTGCTAACCCTATTTTCATGGCCCAACTACTCAAACAAAGATACAGTGATGAAATTGCTAACATTATCATCGAGGGTGACACAAGCGAGGAGAAGGAGGCACTGAGAAAAGAATTGGGTCGTAGGGTCAATTCTTTGAAGGTAAGCAACAAATAATCTAAAGCAATAATAGAAGTTCAATAGATGTATATATTTTATAGTATCTTATGGATCATGATCTAAAATATTATGTGTTCTTCTGCATAAATATGTGATAGTTGTAACACTGCATGGTGAACATGGTGAGGTTTGTAGCACACAACCTTCATTTAAGTAACACTTTCTTTTTACAATATTACTTATAATTACAGTATTATTACACTATTGATTTTATTTAAGGCAATTACTAAGTGTTAAAATAAGACATCTAATGTTGAAAGTGAAACTAGTGCAACATTGTTTGTTTTCATCAACATTATAACACTTAACTTTTATTTTTGGATGCTTCTAGCTAGTATCCCATTTGATCTTTATCCATTGCAAATGTATTTGCTAACAATATTGTATTCTTCAACTCATGATGAATTGTGAACACCTCCTTTGGTTGGTAGTCCAATATTGTTGAGCATATTGTCAACAACAAGGAGCATGCAAACATCCTCGTCTATGCCCACTACAACTAGTAAAATCTTGTTTTTCTATATTTTGTAATGTGCTAATCATGCATCATTTTATTTTTTGGGTAGATTGTATACTCATGTACCTATTTTGTGCACTAATAGATAGACTTTAGTTGATAGAACAATACAGACCAATACTACTGAAGCTGATCCATTTCTTGGAGTAGTCAGTGTGACTAGTACTAGTTCATTTGCAAGGACATTGTTGCTAAACAAGAAACCTATGTTTTTGATGAAATTACAAAAGCTTCTAGGTGCTTTAAAATTGTTATTATTTAAAGTGTAATTTTATTTTGCTTATACATAACTCTTTTTGGACTGATAATCTCTTTATGTTTTTGAAGGAAATAATATTTTCTTAGATCATCTTTTTGATATGATATTGAGGCTATATGGACCGACCATACGTAAAAGGTACATAGTTTCATATGATTGCTACAATATTTTACTTTTCTTCTTTTTATTGTACTATATTAAAGTTATTGATCTAACAAATTTATTTTTTTAAAGGTGGAATGAATAGGGTTACAAATTTAAAAAATAAGTTGCCTGCATCTTTTGAGGACCTATTTGGAAAAAGCATTTTTGACATCGCCCTAATTCTGAAAAGAGCATCAAGACATGTAAAGACTGTGAGGGATCAATATAGAAGAGGTCTAAAGGAGAACCCAAAGTACAATCATCCTCCTATGATTCTACTGATGGAGTGGAATAAAATAATAGAAGATGAAAAGGAGAAAAGGCTACATGATAATAAAGGAAATGAACTAGCATAGGGAAAAAGAAGGTATGTCATGATAGTATTAAGTAGAAATAATCATGCACTAATTAGGGATCTTTTTAAGTATATAATATAACATGTTTCAAACTGTTCATAGACTATAGGACACATCAGTGACTACAAAAGCAAGATTAGAAAAGGTTGGCCAACACAAACTTGGCTCTGGTGGCTATATGAATCTTTAGTCTTGACTTGTAAGTAGTAGTAATGGAATTTCATATAAAAAAATTTATATAATATTAAAAACAATTTATTTAATCAAACCATACATGCAAAACTGATGATATTAAGAAAAATATATAGGGCACAAAATTCAATTTGGAGCTCACAGATGAAGATAAAAAATTGCCTTGAAGGAAGCCTATAAAGTCATGGCTACATGCCTATGCCATGAATCTAAAAGCCATACCCAAGAATCTGGTGCACCAAATGAGACACAAGTAAATTGGTCTTATGAAAAGTAAATCAAATTGAATAGATGAGAAAAAAAAATTTAGTGTTAGTTTTGAACATTAATTGACTACATAACAATGCACATAACATTTCACTATAGCCTTCATATCCTATCACAGAATCTGCTCGTGATGAAGGCCATGATGTGCATTATAATGGTGGAATTATTAATTTTCTATTGGAAATTAATTACACAATTATGAATACAATTTGACATCTTCAATTTCAATTTGACGTGTAACATTTTTTTGAATATTTTAGAGCATGTTGAACATCATGGTGAAGGAGTGGAGCATTTTTCAAGTGTTCAACATGTTGACGTGGCGGTGGATCAAAATGTTAATGTACATGATGTGGCATTGTATTGTATGAAAAACACATGTTATGATGTACTACTTAATTAAATACTTGTAACAGCTAAAGAAAGAAAAAGAGTATGCCAATTTAACCCATTTACTTGTTATTGCAACATAGCCCTCTTTAGTGTAGCAACCTCCTACTCCTCCAAACAGGAGGAGGCATCATAATTTGACATTACATGTGCCACAATAGGAGGAGAATGAGGAAGATATTGATGCTCCTATTAGCTTTTTTCTTAACAGAGCTAAGAAAAATAAAAAGAAGATATTGATGCTCCATTTGTCTAATATATTCATTCATATGCATCAATAAATTAATTATAAACTACTTAATATTGTCTACTTCTTGCCTCACCTCCTAATTCCATAAAATTTTATTTTTGTTTTCAAGCTTGATGTATAATTGATCATAATTCAAAAAGTTTTCAAGATATTGATTACTTTTCACATCAGATCTTATGTTGGTTAAAGTTTATTATACATTAATCCTTGTCTAACTTTTATGTTATCCTTAGCTTAAGAAGTTTCAAATGACAATTTTTGTTGTTGTGCTTTACATGATCGTCACTTCCCACCTATACACGTCATATTCCCCACTTTCTTGTACATGTCATATGAATGTTATGGACATAGCTTTACATAGATGTTTTTTTTGTCATTTTCTTGTAGTATAGTCAGTCCAACAAAAAAAATTTGTACAAAAAAGTCCCAAATAGAAGTAGCTAGGAAGAGTTGCATACATTCAAGTGAGTGTTGAAGAGGCTTGTGTGATTAATGCAAGATCAAGGCAAGATGTATGCATCCCAACTTTTCACATTAATAATCAAAATGAGAGAAAATAGGGGATTATAGAGAGGCTAAATATTCTACTTGGTTCTATATTTGACATAGAAGAAGTAGCCAATGAGCAGGCTTTGTATAGAGATAGTAAAACATTGTTGATAATTTTAGTTATTATTGTGTCATCTAATTATAGTGCCATCGCATATCTTCCAAGAAATATTGAAAATAGAGACAAGGGCACTCATTAGGATGTACTAACAACAAGTACCTTATCTCTAATGAAAACATTATTTATAATTTCTATCCAAGTGATCATTCCCACTTTCTATTTTAGGAGAGTGAAGATGTTGGTAGCCTTATGTATCATTTTCACTACATATAGCTACATTGGTTTTTCTGTCATGGAGTTGGGTCCAATCTCTCAAGGTACGATTGTTTCCATCATCATCATTGTCATTTATATGTTTTCCCTTGAAATTTTATTTTCTTTCCCTAAATTTAAAGTTAAGACTTTGACATAGATGTAAACTTAAAAGTTGATTGCTTAAGGATTTTTTTTAAAGATTAACTTTTGCCCATGCAAGTGATATGGGCTTTGGATATCTCTTATTTCCTTTACTGATGGACTGATAAACTAGGTGTATTGGTGTTCTTTCATGTGGATGCTCTCATTTTCTTACTGTGATCCCTCCTTTGTGTCCAACTATAATAGTCACTACAACTAATTCTAACTAGTCACCATAACATCAATTTGGTAAATCATTTTCCTTCCATCCTTTGGAACAATCTTAAGGCTTCTTCATAAACACTATTAAGATCACAAAACCTTTACAAAGTACTCCAATAATCAAATCCATATCCTTTTGGAATTACAATAGGAAAGGTAAACTTTTGAGGGGGAGTTGGGGGTGAATTAGCAATTGAAACTTTGACCCATAAAAATTTCACCACGCATCCATCTCATGCATTCAATAAGTAAATTGAAATAACATGTAAAGCATATGCATCTAAAACATGTAAGCAAGTAATCATTCACACATGTATGACACTATATATGATTACCTAGAGACCCTCTAATTGAGAAGGTAAAACTAGGGTGGGGATGACACCCACAAATCTTGGCTACTGCAATAATAAAGTGTATCTAATGAAGATTACAATGTTTTGATCATGAGACATGATCTACTCTATGAAAGGCCTTCCCTATTAAAGTCTCACAAATACTGTTAGGTCTCACCCTATTAAAGGATTTCAACACCCTGTTAGAAGTGTTCCTTCCTAAAGAACTTTAACTCACAATTAAGTAAGCACCCTGTTAAAGGATTTCAATAGAGCATGTTAGGACTACTCTATTAAGAGATTTGACTGATTCACCTGCTATAATTATTCAACAATGATCCTATGGTTTGCACTTGATTGCTTGATAACAGATCACCTCTAAACTGATGTCTTCTCAATCCTTCTTGATCAGATGTCTCTCTGTTGTATGCTCTTCCCTACCTCTATTCTCCTTTAATTGATTCTATAATGCAATTTCAGATCATAACTCCTTAGTCACCATGAATGCTCTATTTATGCATGCAAACTTCTCTGTACTCTCCTTCATTCACCTTCTTCTCACACTAGAGAGTTCAGGGTCTATCCTCCTTAAGAAGACATAGGTGACTTAGGGTTAGGTATGAATCAATAGCTGCGATTCATCCATTTTGCTTCTTAAACCTTCTCTTTTTTTTGATTGGCTACATGCAATTGCATTGGGAATCCAACATAAGATTCATCCTTATCTCCAAAATATTGTAATTCAATCTTTAGATGGCTCAAAAATTGTTTACATAGGTGTTTTTACCATTACAAAGAATTATAACAAAACTGTGTCACTCAACATCTGAAGTCTCTGATGCTTGACATATACTGAATTCTTCACTAAGACTTAGCATCTATATCACTTTACATGCAGTACTTACTCAGCTCTTGAATCACTCAGCATACACTTCCTGCTCAGCACTTGAGTGACTTGGCACATGAGTGGCTCAGCACTCATTGTGGACTCTACATGCTCTATTATACACATATTGTGCTCGCCATTTATTACTTGTTCGGCATGAACTAAGTAAATGACATAAGTGTGTAGACACTCATTAGTCAAAACTAGTCTAAGATCAATAATCTCCCCCTTTGACATGAGTGTCAAAAACACTTGGTCATGCATTAACATCCTTAATCCTATGAGCATAACATACCTTTTATATCTCTTATTTGACATATGTACAAAACTTCAACGTTGCAAAATTGTGTAACAACTTAGATACCTCAAAATTTGATAACTCCCCCTTAGCTTGTTTTGTCTTTTTCTCTATTCCTTTTCTTGCTCTCCTCCATTCTTCTCTATCTCTCCCAAAATCTATATCTCCCCCTTTTATACTCTCTCCCCCTTTTTGACAGTGATGTCAATGGGCTATACACTTATAGTGTGTTTTTCTAGAAAAGATTTATGGACATCTAGTATTATCTTGAGAGATCCATTCCAATTTTCACATGTTACATCCAAAGACTTGATTTGGATGGCCAACTCAGAAGTAAGGTGTACTAGGTCATCTACTTTTGAAAGATTTGGGACTTTCTTCATGAGTGTTTCAGCATAGCCTAACTCCTTGTGCAAAATTTCCATGTGTGGGGTGAGTATTGTATGGATGCTAATCAATTTTTCCCTTATATTGGCTTCATCTGTTGACAATGCAGCTAACTAGCTCTAGGTTTGTAGCAAAGTTCTGAAGTGCTTCTCACTTTGAGCTAGTGTCATAGGTAGTTTTGTACCTAATGCATTGATTTGACTTTCCAAACTCAAAATGTGACTTCTAGTTTCTTGGGCGAAGAGTATTGGATTACACAATTTAGTGTACAATGAGAAAATGTTCTCAAGTACCTTCTTCACATCCTCAACCTTAGTTTCCAATGCAACTTGTGTGAGTGCTATGTCACCTAATATTTTCTCATTTACTTTATGCTGAAATTTCTTTTCTAACCATTCTAACAATTTGCATTTTTGTCAAGGTCTCCATCACTAACCTTCTCCACTATATTTTTTAGTTGATCAATGAGTGGCTTGGTCTCATCTAGAGTTGGAAAACTAAATGCATCTAAAAAGATGTCTTTGATGTCCAACAATGCCTGCTTCTTCATGTGCTCCCTTTTGAGCAGTTCTTGATGCTTTTTTCTTGCTAGGGCTTGTTGCAATATACCCATATGCTCTATGGTCATTGTATCATAATCATATTTAGGTAACACAATTTCTTCATCAAGGCTCACATCTCCATATTGTATTACTTCTTTAGCCTTTTATGAACTTGGACTTGGCACTAAGATCTACAAAGGTGTTGCATCTATGCTTGGCTTCTAAAGAGTATGACTTCAAAGTGTGCCAAATATTGGTAAGGTAACTAGGGCTTTAATTACAACTTGCTCCTTCACCTTTGGTGTCAACTTGGTCTCTTTAGGCTTGTCCTTGTTTTTCACAATGCCTTGACTTGCACCTTGTACTCATGTTGGAGGTGCAGATAAGATTATCTAACTTGTTCTACTTTGTGTTTCTACAGTGGCTTGAGTTTCCACTCTGTCCTTCTCAATTGTATCAACCTTTTCATTTGTATCAACCTTTTCTAATGTAGCTTAAGATACTTTATCCAAAGGTTGTACATGAATGACTTGAGGGAAGATAGTAGGTGGTTCTTGTGGATTCACCTCTTCCCTTGGAGTATCAGTCACTATTTTATGTAGTTCATCTACACTCACCAAAATATGAATATCAAATAGTTTTTCCTGCAATGCAAACTAATCTAGTATCTTCTTGAGAACTTCCTCTATAAGGGGATTAATGTTTTGAGCTATGACATTAGAAACATCCTTAACTGTTACTATTTTAGTGTTCTCAATTGTTACATGTTGAGGACTAACATTTGACAATTGTGTATCTGGTACACCCTATTCTTCTTGTTTCTCTGCTTTAGCTATTTCCTTGTCATCTACTTGTATTTATATCCCTCCCTCAATGGTACCTTCATTTTTATCATCTTCCTCATCATATTTTAACTCAATAGGCTCTTGTTCACCTTCCTTCATTGTAGCAAGCCCATATGTTACTTTCCACATTTTTGTGGACTTCTTAACAACATCTTCAATATTGTTTTGTAAAATGTTGAAGGCTCTATATTTAGGTACAAACATAACTACATACTTCTTCATAACCTTAGCAATTTGTGCCTTACTCAGTTTAGGCATGACTTGGGCAAGTGAAGTCTCCCTTATTTGTCTCTCCAAGTTCAAACAATAGTGCCACTTCTAGTCAACTCTATCATATAAAATTTTGGACATAGAGTTAGCAATTTCTAGTGGGGCTTTCTTAAAATTTTCCATCATGGCATAAATATCTTCCTCTACTTGATTCTTTTCTACTTTGCCAAGATTATCAAAATCAACATGTGAAAATCCTAACAAATTTGCATTAGTCTTAACATTCTCACATAGATTTTCTAAGTTTGATAGAGGATTGTGACTCACCACTTTGAATTTGGTATTGTCATCTAATTCTATTTTCTCCTCGTCAAATATGGCTTGTGCAATGTATTTTCTCCTTGGCTTTTTTTGTATACCACCTTCCTGCTCAATTGGTTTGGCTTTTTACTTTTCTTTTTGAGTAATCATACATGCACTAGCCCTTGTAGAAAGTGGTGTAGGCTTGGTTGGACTTGATTTGATAGTTTTCTTAGCCCTTTTCATAAGTTGTGCCTTGGCCTTCCTCTTCTTTTGATCAGTAGGTGTAGGTGCTTCCTTGACTTCTTCTCCCTCGGCACCTCCAACAAATTTTGTCTCCTCCTCTTCCTAATCTTCTCCCATTCCTTGTGTTGAAGCTAGTGGTGTTTGGGTCTAAGAGTCCTCTTCATCTTCATCCTCTTCTTCCTCTTCCTCTTCCTACTTGGCACCTTCACCAAACTTGGCTTTCAACTTCTTTACCAATTTATCCTTCTTCTTAATAACAGAAGCAGTCTTTAATTAAATGGTAATCTTAGACTTAGCCAACTCATAGTTTCCAAATGCCTTGGAATTTTTGTTTACCTCTTCTACAAGTAATGTAGTAATAGCTACATAGGTTTCATCAACATTTATTTCATATCCTAAGGGTCTCAACCATCTTACCCTTGGAGTAGTAGCTTGAACAAATGTATAGTCAACATCCACTAGAAAACAGATATCATCATAATGCTTTTCTACTAGTGACATTAGAATTATCAATCTTTTCTTCATTAACTACTTAAAGTCTTCAAAATAACTTGTCATCACAAACTCAAAATTCTCACCTAATTTTTCAATGAACTCACTGATTTGCATTACCTGTTTGTTTTCCAACCAACTGTACCAAATGTAGGAAAAGTATTTTGAACATAAAAGTAAATGCATATTAAAATAGAACCAAATTTTCATCATGCACTCTTTATCTTTCTTATTTCTCCTAGGTTCTCAATCAATTGGTGCAATTATAGCTCTACAAGATCATATGTGTAATCCTTTTTAATAATTTTATAACCTGCATCCACTACAATACATGGCACACTGTTTAATCTGCTAGATTGGTAAAAATTGTGTGAAATAAACCTTACTACAAAGTCTATCAAAGGATTAGTAATGGTGTCAATACTCATTCTTCTTTTATTCCACATGGCTCCTATATTCTTTTCAATGACCTCTTTTGAATCACTTCTTAGGGTCTTAGGCTAATCTAGCGTTGGATACCCTGTAACCCTATGAATTATCCTCTTGGTTATTTTAATAGGTTTGTTATCTAGCCATAGTGAACCATCATGTATTCTCCTCAATAATATCCTAATCCATTCTATTTTTAACACATTCGAGAAAATCTAGGGCTCGTGTTAACCCTTTCTTTTCTATGATTTTGAATTCTTCCCTCAATACACCATTATCACATAGTTTGTCATATGCTTGCCTAATCTCCATATCACCAATGCTTCAAATTTTATAGTTATAGTGCATTTCGTAACATCTTGAACCTTTAGAACATTTGGTGGTAGCACGAATAATGCACTAGAGATGTCTTGTTTCTAAGAAATATCAGGTATGGCCTTGAATATATGTTTCTTAACTTCATTACTAACCAATTGAACATTCAAAACCTCCTTACCCTCTACATTTTTAAAACTAGATGCCATTATATGAAACTAGGGTTTACGAAAGTATAAAAAACATAGCTCGACACTTGGTAAATACCTTGTAAGATCTGATGAAACAATTTTGAATCACTACACAAATCTTCTACAATCACTTCTTATGGATTTCTTGATTACCTCTTTCTCTCATTGCTCTTTCTCAATTTTGAAATGATGAAAAATGAGTTGAAATTGATCAAATACCCTTTTGAAACCCTACGATCAATGTTGAGTTCTTACACAGCTGTAAGCTCAACATCAACCAATTTTAGACTCACTCAGATTCCATTAATATTTCATTCTCTTAGCAACCATTACGAGCTCAGCATCAACTAGCCAATTTGTTAGCTCAACATCCTCTAGCATTTTATTTGGCATACATAGGAAAATTTTCATGCTTAGAAACAACATGAAAAACTTAAAGATTTTTCTTGGATTCCTAATAAAATCTTACATATTTATTCATGCTAATGTCATCTTTTTAGTACTAAATCCTTTGTAACTACTGTATGATATAACCTTATGAATATCAGTCCCACATACCTCTTGATGCTTAGTTTGATGAGGAATGATCACCTAACTCATTGGGTGAAGTGATCTCTTCTCCATTTGATGTGTTACAATCATCTTTCTTCTTCCATGTCTTGTTCATTTCATTTCTGACATTTTCAACATTTGCCTTGCCTTTGCCTTTGTTAAATTCACAACTTGGTGCCTTTGACCTTGTTGGAAAATACCTACTAATGTGACCAGTCTTTGAACAGCTAAAACATAAGGTTTGACTCAACCACCTCTTGTAGTCACCTCTAAAGTGTGTCCTAATGCAATTCTTAGGAACATGTCTATATTATTGACAATAATGATAGCTATATCTTGTATTATAATCTAAGTTATAAGAGTTTCCATTGTTCCTTAACTTTGTTTTCTAGTTTGATGACCACATGGATTTGGATCTGCACTCAAAAGCTATATGTCCATGCTTTTGACAGTTATAGCAATATCCTTTAAATCTTTGTTTGTTCATGGTCTTTTTTTTTCATTCATGTGCCTGATGACCTTGTTTGTTGCACTTATGATAGTGAACCATGCTCTTGTGCTTGACATTCTAATTTGTAGTTCTGCACCTGCACACATTAGTAGTATGTCCTTTCTTACCACAATTATGACAAGTAGGTTTGGAGTTTTTACCTTTGTTGGTCCTTTCTTTAGAACTTTTGGATGACTCTCCTTCTTTAGTAGTTGTGTATCCCAGTCTAGATGTGTCATTATTGGATCTAGGGGATCTCAATAATTGCTCAAAGTATTTGATGGTTTCATTAGGTTTATTGAAACTTTTAGAAAATTCCTTTTCCCTTTTTAGGTCACTTTACAATTGCTCATTCTACAACTTCATTGTTATTATCTCAATGTCCTTGACATTCAACTCATAGTTGGCATTCATCATTTCAATCAATGTATCCAATTGCATGTTAGAAATCTTGGTTAGCTCTAATGATTTCTCTTCCAGTCTATTGCTCAAAGCTCTTTTGTCTTCTTCAATCATGGCTCTATCTTCCATAGCTTTGTTCTTTTGTTCAGTCACCTCACATAGTAGTATGGCTTGTGATTCTTTCTCTAACTTGAGATTTATGATTTCCTTTGCTCGGGCTCTATTATTTTCCATTAGATCTGCAACTGCTACATCAAATTCATTTGAGTCTCCATCAGCAAATAGCTTAGTAGTGTGTATCTCTTTGTATTGTGTGTCATTCTCCTCAATAGAAATTTCCTTCCTTCTCTTCAAATATTTCTTTAATTCTTCTCTTGGTTCATTTAGTTGATGTAGAATGAGTTGTATTTCAATTCCTTGATTCTCTATAATCTTTCCCAACTTGTAGACTTCTATTTCAAGATCTTTCCTCAAAGCTACAAAACTTCTTTTTCAGAGAACAAGGCTCTGATACCAATTATTGGAATTACAATAGGAAAAGTAAACTTCTAACAAGGGGGGGGGATGAATTAGTAGTTAAAACTTTGACCCATAAAACTTTCACCACACATCCATCTCTTCAGTTCAAAAAGTAAACTAAAATAACATGTAAAGCATATACATCTAAAACATGTAAGCAAGTAAACATTCACACATGTATGACACCAGATATGATTATCCAAAGACACTTCCATGCGAAGGTAAAATTGGGGTGGGGATGACACCCACAAATCTTCACTACTATAGTAATAAAGTGTATCCAATGAAGGTTAAAATGTTTTAATCATGAGACATGATCTACCCTGTAAAAGGCATGCCTTGTTAAAGGCTTACAAAGACTGTTAAGTCTAACCCTATTAAAGGATTTCAACACCCTATTGGAAGTGTGCCTTACTAAATAACTTTAACTCACAATTAAGTAAGCAACCTATTATAGAATTTCAATACAGCTTGTTAGGACTACTCTATTGAGAGATTTGACTAAATCACCTACTTGAATGATTCAGCAATGATCCTATGTTTAGTACTTGATTTCTTGATAATCGATTACCTCTAAATTGATGTCTTCTTGATCCTTCTTGACCAGATGTCTCTCTAATGTATGCTCTTCCCTTCCTCTATTCTTGTTTAATTAATTTTGTAATGCAATTTTAGATCATAACTCCTTAGTCACCATGAATTTTTTGTTTGTGCATGTAAAATTCTCTATACTCTCCTTCACTCACCTTCTTCTCACACTAGAGATTTTAGGGTTTGTCCTCCTTAAGAAGACATAGGTGACTTAGGGTTTGGTATGAATCAACAACTATGATTTATCCATTTTTCTAATTAAAGCTTTCCTTTTTTAGATTTCCTACATGTAATTACATTGGGAATGCAACATAAGATTCATCCTTATCTCCAAAATATCATAATTCAATCTTTAGATGGATCAAAAATGGTTTACATAGGTGTTTGTGCCATTACAAACAACTATAACAAAACTATGCCACTTGGCATCTGAAGTCTCTAATGCTTGACATATACTAAATTCTTCACTGAGACTCAACATCTGTATCACTTGACATGCAATACTTTCTCAGCTCCTAAATTATTCAGCATACACTATCTACTCAACACTTGAGTGACTTGGCATATGAGTGGCTCAACACTCACTATGGACTCGACATTCTCTATTCTACACATGTTGTGCTTGGTATGTATTACTTTTTTGGCATGAACTAAGTAAATGACTTAAGTATATAGACACTTGCTATTCAAAACCAATCTGGGATCAACACATCCTAACTAGTAAGTCATTATCTATCACAGTTTGAGATGATATTTCTAAACTTTTCAAATCAAATTTTAAGTGTATTTTAATAGAAACCAAAATATTTATTTAATACCTAAGGTAAGGTTACTTTGTATCTTTAATGTGAGTTTTGAATTTGATTGTCCTAATAATGATTTGACACTTTTTGGTGAATGATGAGAGTCCCATGACTAACTATGATAATTACATTTTTTTAAGTGAAAGGTTGAGGATTCATACCTCGGGGAATTTTTTACTAGTGTATACACTAAAATATTAGATATCTTTTATACATGTAGAAATGATTTCATTAAGTGTTTATCCTTTAATTAGACTAGTACAATTTTATGTGTTTTGATTATGTTATCACTTGAATCTTCAAAGTATATATATGGATTTCTTACATCAATGAACAAAGAATTTATATCTGGTTTACATACTTTAGGGCAATGATAGGTAGGTAGGTCTAAATGACTTACCAAGATTTTGATCTTTTCACATTGTTCACTGTCCCTGTATGAATTCTAGCTTCTACTTGTTCTTGTTGGTATCAAGGTTGTCTCATTTTTTCCATCTTCAAGTCTTTTGATATACAAATTAATTATGGGTGTAACTAAAATAGAATTTTTAGTCCTCACTTGGACTCTTCAAGTAGGTCAATGGGTCTGTATGACTCAATAGCTTAGTAGAACTCCATCAAAGAAAAATTAGAAGAGGAATCCATTGATAAATAGTACTAAACTATCTACAACATTAATTTTATTTTCTTACTAGTATAAAGACCGTGCAGGTTTTTACCATCTTCCAAATGACTAGTCATGTCAAAATCAAGCTATTTTTGTTGGAAATAAATAGTATGAAGCATTTTTAAAGGTTAATAGAAAAGCCACACGACTCAGTAAAGTTTGATATAGACTAGCAGCAAGTCATTCAACGTCACTAGGAAAACTATCTTTAGAAATGTGTTAAAGAAATTTGACATAAAGAACAACAAAATTAGATTTCTTAGAATTTAGAGAAGCCAAGATTATCTTACATCTAACTCTACATCTATTAGAAATACATGGATGTACAATGTGGTCATCTTGCATTTATGAAACTAAAATTGTATTATCCAAACTCACAAGGACTTTCTCATATATTAGCCTTTGAAATAGTGTCCATGGCCCTCAGAAGGTAGCACTAGCATTAGGTTAAAAAAATGGCATTCTCTAATGAGAATATATACTCTATTTTGTTGTGAATACTATCTTATATTGATTGTCTTCAAATTATCCACCAAGCATGGAAAACATCTTTGAGTCTAATTATTATTTGAAGTCTTTTGTTCATTGGTAGGAATGGGTAATGATCTTTCAATTATTCTGTGCTAAGGTCCCAAAAGCCAATAATGGTTGGTCACAATTCTTTTTCCTAACTCAATCTAGGTTAGTTACCTAGAGAGTGTTTGATTGAGAATATGATATCCACTTTTATAATACATTTAGATAGCTTTTCTTGCATGAAGGGTTCTATCATAGATTTCTAACCTAAGTGTGTATAATGGGTTAGATTCAAAATCCAATTTAAAAGTATATTGGATAATGTTCCATTTAAAAACCTAGAGCTACTCATATGATGCAAAACAATCCTAGACCTACAAACTATATTACATCAAACAAAATATTGAGTTTTTTTTTGTATGAAATTTTGTAATTTCTAATTGCTTTACAATTATTTTGGCTTGTCATAGTGGAATTTTACTAACACAATCATGGGGTGATCACTCAAACTATAAAACTAATTCATCTATGTAGTAACACATAAGCATAAATTTTCATCAGATTTTGACTAGGTCATCAACAAGCCATTCAAAGCATGTCCATATGTTTTATTTGTATTTCATGTTTCTTCTAGAAGTTTAATTGCCTATTCAACTCAAGGGCTTTATGAGACATGTTCCATAATTTAGAGCCTTATACCAAATGATACTCATTTGTGAAGTGTTACTGGTCCCATGGTAGTTCATGTTTGAAGCTACATTGATTTGGAGTAATATTAGTTATTCATGAAACCAACAAGAACATTCTTTGTCAACTTTAGATTGAAAAATGAGGGAAAATTTATTTGAGGATAGTTTGTGAAATCATTTGATTAAAGTACCTTCTCAACATTATATCCACACTAAAATTCCAAACAAAAAAAACAATTGTTTTTTACTCCTTTTTCTTACATTCAAAATGATAGTATGTAGATGACCTTATGAAAAATATAAATTAAGGCATTCCAAAGGATTAGGTATATCATCAAATCAAAAAAAGGTGCCTATCAATAGACAATTGAGAGTAATCTAGCTATTGGGTACTACTTTATATGTCTGATATAGAATTGATAATATGCACGCCATTATAGCAATAATAATATACTCTAAATATTGTGGTAGGTTGTCTAACATGAAAATATTATTATGTTATTAAATAGTACTAAATTTGTGATGCAAGGAGGAGGTGATGATCTTGTTTCTTATTACCAAACTCTCAAGCTACTAGGCTAGGCTTCTTCCAACCTTACCTAAGCATATCATATGCTATCCCTTAGGATTCTCTAAAATTAGAGACTAGGTGATTGGCCATTTTCCTTATACCACCTCACCTATTCCAAATGCCTCTATCTATACCTTCACCAAAACCCAAACTACTTCCAAAGGCTTAAATTCATCACCAATAATGAGATTTCAAACATGCATAAAGTTTTATACACCTTTGTGTTGGAAATATAAGAGGAGTAACTAAGAGGTGAGGGGTGAATTAGTTACCACTAGAATAAATCCCAAATCTCTTAGATGTTAGTACAAAATAAGCTATTGATAAAACTTAACTCTAATGATGCTTGGTAAACACGCAAAAAATTGTTGTAACTCGGTAAACACTGAAATAGCTCGGTAAATGCATAACATGAAAATATTTAAGATGTTATATGTGATTAATGTTACTTTAACTTAGTTTCAAACATATAAGAAAAATAGCATGAACACACTTGACACTAAGATTTAACGTGGAAAACCAATTTGGGAAAAACGACCAATTGCAACTAGTTACTGATATTCACTCTTCTAAAGTGAGCCTTATTGGGAGCCAACCCTATTAAAGGTTAAAAAACACACTATTGGGTATGACCCTCTTAGAGGATTTAATCACCCTATTAGTAGTGGCCTTGTTAGAGGTCTTAGGAAAATTCAATAGAAATGCCACCTTATTAGAGGATTTACAAATAGATGTTAAGCCAACTCTATTAAGAAACTTAGATCATTTCTACAATGGTTAGAGAGTAAAAATGAGATGACTTGATTGTCGATGCAATTGAATTGCTGATTATAGATCTCAATTTTGGCTTGTATACTAGATCCTTCTTGATTGAATGTATTTTTTCAACTTCACAAGGATATTCTGCTTATCCTTCTGATTCACTTCCTCTTGGCATCATTAAATCTTCAATTATCTTCAATGCATTTATTTTTCTAATTCTCAACTTGTCCTTGTATTTATATCTTTCATATTGTCAAGTTGACTAGAATATATCTTAGAATAATTAATATTCATTTCTTGAGTTGGCTAGAACCAACAAACAATTCAATTGAACTCAATAGGCCAAAACAAGAAAATCCATTGTTAGTGGACCTTGCTTAGTAGACACTAACCTAGAAACAATTTTCTTATGTTAACCAAGTGAAGTTGGTTAACACTGCATATTCACAAATTTCCTTTAGTAACCAAGTGAGCTTGGTTAACACTGGTTCCATCCAACATTTCTTTCATTAACCGAGTGAGCTCAGTTAATACTCAACTTTTGCAAACTTTCCTTTTACACCCGAGTGAACTCTATAGATATTGTCTTCTGAACTAGGTAAACTTTGGAATGCTTGATAGACATAGAAAACTGTCTTCAATGCCTGAGTGAGGTCAGCATACACTAATTGGAAATGATATGACATTTTGTGTAACGTCAAAGATAATACACAATTAATCAATTGTATTCAACAATCTCCCTCTTTGGAATTGATGGCAAGAAAACATGTTATAGTACAATGAAATTTTAAAGTAAGGAACATATCCTTAGTTTCATTAAGATTCTCATCCATGAGAACTCCCTCTATTAGTGTGAACTCTTTGTGCCTTCAATTTATCCCTTTGTCAAAAAAATTCTATTTGCTACAACTTTTCTGATAGAAAAACTCTACCTTGATATCAGACCAAGTTGATTCTCCCTTTTTGACATCTCTTTCTCTTTCTTTTTATAAAATTTCTATTAGATATGACAGAAAACTTCTCCCACTTTGATATCTCATGCCAAAGACAATAATCAGTGAATAACAATGTACCTCAAGTAATAATTCATTTACAATATGCCCTTGTCAATACTGCACCAATTGATTGATCTTCCACATGCTCTAGTTGATGCATCACTAAACTTTGTTTAGTGAGCTTCAGATAGGGTTATGACCCCTAGCTTACCTCTTAGATACATAAATGCATCCTTAGGTAATGGCTTGGTGAATATATCTGCAATTTTTTTTTTTGTATTTACATATTCTAATCTGACTTCTTTATCTTGTACCAATTCTCTCAAGAAATGATATTTTATAGCAATGTATTTTGTTTTGGTATGCATCACTAGATTCTTTGATATATTGATTGCACTAGTGTTATCACAATATATGACTACTAGATTCTTTATCTCTATCTTCATACCTGCCAATAGTTGTTTGAATCAAAAAATATTAGAATGATTGACTACTGCTACCACATATTATGCCTCTGTTGTGGACTAAGAAATACAATTTTGTTTCTTGCTTGTACAAGACAATTGTTTCTTGCTTGTACAAGACACTAGTCTTTTACCAAGAAAGAATGCTCCACCACTGGTTCTTTTTCTGTCATCAATACTTCCTTCCCAATTAGTATCAATGAATACTTTTAAGTCCAAATTGCCTCCTATTTTGTACCATAAACCATAGTCTTCAATACCTTTCAAATATCTCATGATTCTTTTAATTTCCATCATGTAATTTTCTTTGGAATTTGCTAAGAATCTTGCCACCATACTAATTGCTAATGCAATATCAGGCCTTGTATGCACTACATACTACAATTTTTCAATAATTGATCTATATGTGGTCTAATCTACCTCTTTCAAATCATCATTTTTGAAAAGCTTATGTCCAGTAGACATAGGGGTTCCAACTATTCTTGAGTCTTCCATTCCAAATTTCTTTAGTATCTCCTTGATATATTTATATTGAATAATGTAGACACCATCTTTCTTCTACTAGATCTATAATCCAACAAAGAATTTTATCTCTCCAAACATAGACATCTCAAATTCTTTACTCATTTCTTCTAAAAATTCCTTACACAAGTCATCATTTCCTGTGAATAAAGTGTCATCCATGAATATTTCTACCAACACAATCTTATCTGGTCCTTCTTTGATATACAAACTACTATTATCATTTTTTCTTTGAAAACCAATCTGTATCAAGTAGTTATGAAGTCTTTCATACCATGCTCTAAGAGCTTTCTTGAGACCATATAATTCTTTGTGTAATTTGTAGACCATATCTCTTTTTATAGGACCTACAAAACCTTTAGGTTGTTCTATGTAGACTTCCTCATCAAGAAATTCATTCAAGAATGTAGATTTTACATCCATTTGATTAACTTTAAATCCTCTATGTGTTGCATATGCTAGTAAAGTTCTAACACCTTCTAATCTTGCAACAGGAGCTAAAGTTTCTCCATAATCAATACCTTCTTCTTGAGAATAACCTTTACATACTAACTTTGCCTTGTTTCTAGAAACTTTTTCCATCTTCATTTAGGTTGTAACTAAATACCCACTTTGTGCCAATTACATTTTTATCCTTAGATCTAGGAAAAAGAGTCCAAGTTTTGTTCTTCTCTATATGTTCTATTTTTTCATTCATTGCTTCAATCCAACTTTCATTATCCAAAGAATCTTTAACATTTCTAGGTTCAAATTCGGCAAGTAAACATGTACCTTTCAATTTGTTTCTTGTCATTGTTCTATCTAATTTGTCTCCAATGATCTAGTCAGGTGCATGATGCCTTCTACCATATCTTGCTAGCACAAGTTCTTTAGATTTGGAATTTTTTTCACTCATTTCATCATGATTTTTAGCATTAATCTTGGGTCCCACTGATTGTGACTTGGGTTCATCAGACTTAGTTTTCTCTTTTAGTAGCTTAGTAGCTTCTGATTATGACTTGGGTTCTTTAGACTATGACTCAGGTTACATTGTCTACAACTTGGTAGCTATTAGAGATTTTGGGGACTTAGGAGGTAAAGCCTCCTTTCTTCCAGATAGATTTGGTAGGGTATCAAATTTGTAGTAAACAAATCTTCTATAATCCTCAGGCTCTTTGTTGTTTTCTTCTCCACTCCTTTCTGCAAACTCATCAATTCTCACATGTTCACTTTCTATGATTTTATGAGTAGACAAATTCAAACATTTGTCTGCTTTAATTTTGCAACAGTATCCTAAGAATATGTCTTCATCACCTTTGATATCAAATTTACCTTTCCTAGAATCCTTCAAGATATAACATTTTCTACCAAATACTTTTAAGTAACTTACATTAGGTTTGTAGCCATACCATAGTTCATAAGGAGTTTTATTTGAGTATTTCTTTAGTTGTACTATGTTCAAGGTATGTACTGGAATGTTGATTGCTTCCTTCCAATATTTTATTGCAACATTCTTTTATATCATCAATGTTCTTGCACAATCCATGATGGATCTGTTCCTTCTTTTAGCTATTTCATTCTGCTAAGGTGTACCAAGAGCTAATACTTGTCTTTTAATTCCTTTTTCAATGCAAAATTCATTGAATTCATTGGAGATGAACTCACCACCTCTATTTGATCTCAAACATTTCAACTTATTTCCAATTATTTTTTCTACTCTTGTCAAATACCACTTGAATTTTTGAAAAGCTTTAGATTTTTCTTTTATATACATTATAGCTATTATTCTAGCATAGTAATCAACAAAAAGAATGAACTTATCTCCACTATAACTCTCTCTCCCAATAGGTCCACATAAATATGTATGGACAAGTTCTATGAGTTCTTTAGAATGATAGTTCTTTCTTTTGAATCTAGTCTTTCCTATCTTGCCAATTTGACAATGTTTGCATAGACCCATATTAGGTTTCCTCAAGCTAGGAATACCTCTTACTCTTCTATTTTTGCTTATTTTAACTAGATTATCAAAGTTCACATGACATAATCTTATGTGTCATAACTAGCTTTCTTCTACTTGAGCAATAAAACATGAACTTTCACTAAGATCTAGATAGAATAGGCTACATTGTTTGCCAAATCCAACCAGATTTCCTTAAATTCATCCAATAGTTTAGCTTTCCCATTCATAAATTCTACCTTGATTAATCCAATTTTGTTCAACTGTGCGACACTCAGTAGATTATGCTTTAATCCTTCAACCCAATAAGCATCATGACATCTAAATTCATTGCTTAATGAGATACATCCTTTTCCTTTTATGCAATAAGGTTCATTGTTTCCAAATCTCACACTACCACCATCATAATATTCCATGTGCTCAAACTCTGTCTTCTTCCTAGTCATATGATTTGAGTGGCCACTATCAATAATCTATGTCTCATTTTTTCTAACATGAGAGATAAGTTCCATTTTATCTCCTTCATCATCAGATTCATCTTTTACAACAATCTATACCATTTCATCTTCAATGCTATCGAAATCTTTAGCCATAAAACAAGATTTCTTACCTTTGTCCTTGTAGTTTTTGAATTCCTTCTTGCCTTTGTACTTATTGTTTTTCTTTTCACCCTTGTTTTCTCTAATTGGGCACCTTGCAACAATGCGATGAACTTCTTCACAAGAAAAGTAGATTAGAGAAATCTTACCTTTGTACTTTCTTATGCCTTTGGAATATTTTCTTGAAAGTAGGGCTTCAATAACTTCAAGATCACTGTCAAAACTTTCTTCTTCTTCTTCACTTCCTAATTCATTAGCCTTTGATTTCTTACATCTTTTCTTGAGTGAAAGTTTGGCTTCAAATGCATACTCAATACCTTTAGAACTAGGGACATGGTTATTATAGTTATCCAACTCAAAAGCTATCAATCTTCCAACTAGAGCATCCAAAGTTATTTGGCTATTTGGATCACATCTCATCTCTTGAATAGTAGAAAATCTACTTGCATAGATAGGAAGAGTCATCAATGTCTCCTCTAGATGCTTTGATTGCGCTCACACTTGCTTTGATTCTCTCAACATATTTTGCAATATTTTCATCGTCTTTCATCTTCATTTGATCAAATTTCCCTCTGAGACTTTCAACTTTAGCTCTTCTTACATTAACATCTCCTCCATAGATATCTTTTAGTTTGATCCACATATCATAAATTGTAGTACAACTTTTGATTTCATCAAATTCAGCATAATTAAGAGCAGAAGCAATGTCAATCATCATGATGTTATGATTTTTCTTCTCAGCAATATCTTCAACTGATAATGTTCAAATAGGAGTCTTGTATTTATTATAAAGATACTTACACCCAAAATCACTAATAGTTGCCAGATGTAACCTCATAAGTCCTTGCCATGCTATAAAATTGTCTCGGTTCAACCTAGGAATCTCTCTTTTGTAAGACATCCTAATCTTTAGCTTAGGTCCTTGAAACCTTCTTTGCAAGAACCAAAAACTCTAATACCAATTGTTGGAAATATAAGAGGAGTAACTGAGAGGGGAGGCATGAATTAGTTACCACTAGAATAAATCCTAGATCCCTTGGATGGCAGTATAAAATAAGCTCTTGATAAAACTTAACTCCGTTGATGCTTAGTAAACAGACAAAAAAATGTTGTAACTCTGTAAACACTAAAATAGCTTGGTAAATGCATAACATAAAAAATTTTAAGATGTTATCTTTGATTAATGTTACTTTAACTTAGTTGCAAACATATAAGAAAAATAGCATGAACACACTTGACACCAAGATTTAACGTGGAAACCCAATTTGGGAAAAACCACCAATTGCAACTAGTTACTAATTTTCACTCTTCTAAAGTGAGCCATGTTAGGAGAAAACCCTATTAAAGGTTACAAAACACACTATTAGGTGTGACCCTGTTAGAAGATTTAATCACCCTGCTAGGAGTGGTCTTGTTAGAGGTCTTAGAACAATTCAATAGAAATGCCACTTTGTTAAAGGATTTACAAATATATGTTAAACTAACTCTGTTAAGAGATTTAGATCATTACTACAATGGTTAGAGAGTAACAATGAGATGACCTAATTATAGATCTCAATTTTGGCATGTATACTAGATCCTTCTTGATTGAATGTATCTTTTTAGCTCCACAAGGATATTATGTTTATCCTTTTGATTCGCTTTCTCTTGGCATCATTAAATCTTCAATTATCTTCCATGCATTCACTTTTCTAATTCTCAACTTGACCTTGTATTTATATCTTTCATATTGTCATGTTGGCTAGAATATATCTTAAAATAATTAATATTCATCTCCTCAATTGGCTAGAACCAACAGACAATTCAATTGAACTCAATATGCCAAAACAAGAAAATCCTTTGTTAGTCGACTCTATTCGGTAGACACTAACTCAAAAAAAAATTATTGTGTTAACCAAGTGAACTTAGTTAACACTACATATTCGTAAAGTTCCTTTGGTAACTGAGTGATCTCAGTTAATACTAGTTCCATCCAACATTTCTTTATTAACCAAGTGAGCTTGGTTAACACTCAACTTTTACAAACTTTCCTTTGACACCCGAGTGAACTCTGTAAATACTATCTTCTTAACTAGGAAGACTCTGGACTGCTTGGTAGATAGAAAACTTTCTTCAATGCCTAAGTGAGTTCAACATACATTGATTGGCAATGATATGACATTGTGTGTAACATCAAAGATAATACATAATTGATGAATTGTATTCAACACTTAGTGGGCTTCAAAACATCAATTCTCACAAACTCTTCCTATGTGGACTCTCGCTTACAAATCTACCTTGGGATTAGGGTAATAAATCTAACTCTACCAAAACTAAAGGTAGATTGAGATACTCATTACTGAAATTGAATTAATTTCAAAATTATAGATAACCCAAAGGCCCTATTATAGTTAATAGGCCTAAAAATCATACTCATGTTACAAAATCTTAAAACTCTCAAATAACACCCTCAATGTACTTGAATTCATCATTACATTATTAAGAATCTTCAAACTGTTGATTCTCGGGCTCCTTGTCTTTGAGTAGATGATTAAACTTTCAAACTCGTCCTTAGTGAGAGTTTCATTGTTGAGTGTAATTGTTGAATCCAAAATTCAATATCTAAGATATTTCATACTTAACAAAATGTTTCTTAACACCCCATGGATGCCTACCAACCTTCCAATACTATGCAGCTCTCATAAAACTTTTGTCATGGCTTCTTTAGAATGTTGATTCACTGTTTTTATTTACAACAACATTTAGTTGTTGATTTCGGGTTCATAACTTTATCGGGGATTGAGGTATGCTGTAGACTCCTGCTAGTACCATCTTAAAACACAAAAGCCTTTCACCATCTTCTCTACTTCCATGAAACAAACAAAAAAATGCACTCACTGTAACACCATATTCTGAAAATATACAGAATTTATTGTCCAAACAACAAGTAATGCATACTTGGTAATAATATAATGATAATAGACAAATTTTCAATCAACCACAGAAGTAATATGCTCTTCACCATGAATAGGAAGCTTTAAATCATCACAACCATGAATTCCAGAAGAAGATAAAAGGATTATAAATTAAATGCTAGTATAATAGCAATATTACACCAAAATGTTGATTTCTATTTTACAAACATATACAAAACACTTTGTTCTTCTTCTCCAAACATTCTCCCCCTATCTTCTAAATTAAGATGTAATGTTTTATAACCAAAAAAAGACCTTTCACCTCCTCTAATAGGTCATTCAAGTGGATGGTTGTTCACCTTCTAACACTTGCCATTTTGCACAAATTGTTGATTGCAATTTTTGTTGACAATTTTACATTTTTTTGCATATTTTGCATTTTATAATTTGTCATGCTTCTTAGACACCCTAAATAAGTTTAAAATATTATTAATACCTTTTAATACTAACCCTATTCATGCCCTTGCATTGAATTTTCCTACTTTTGACTCACTATGACCCATAATGCTTAAAACAAGAAATTGGTCAACATGACCTTAATTTGAACATGATATGAAATAACTAAATCCCTAAACTAACATGACATAAGAACCTACTAATCATGACCCAAAATTTCATGGAGATGGTCAGGGTTTCCTGCACCAAGTTTTCTCTGATATGAAAATATTTATATGCTTCAATGGTGATGCCCTCTTTGGTTGATCCTTATATGCTTGCACCAATGGTTTCCAAAGGCAATATGCTCTAATTTTGAGGACCACTATAATAAGGGGAGGTGTGCATGTTTCCCTAATACAGTGTTTGTTTGTTATTATTTATAGTGGTGGTGGTGGAAGTGACACTTACATTACTATCTTGTAGGCAGCACACTACCTTTTTTGGACCAGTTTTGGTCCAACAGTTGAAGTGGGTGTTCAATTTTAGGGATAGAGAACTTATGGATGTGGTGATGGAATTTATTGGAGGGGATTTTGTTGATGCCAAACATAGGTATAGGTCAAATATGGATTTAATTTCCATGGTTTTGGCATGGGTTCTAGAATTGGTCGAAAGTGTGGAGGTGATCAAGTGGGCTATGCAGTCAATTGTGGAGGTAGATATGATGGGGTAGATACAATTAGCATTCTGTCATAAATATTACAAGAGCTTCATATCCCAATAGGATATTAATTATTATTAGGACTCTCACACATCCTTGAACCATTGGTTTGGCTCATTCAATCACCCTCTGCAAGTTTTTCTTCTTTGTTATATGACTACTCCTAGTCAGGTTACCATTCAACTCGCCTAGAGCATAGTCTTAAAATTCACTGCTTAAACCAAATCACAATACATTGACTCCTCTACAAAACCTCTGAAGGCCATTATGAACCAAAAATGGAGATATCTAGTCATATTACCATTTCCAACATCTAACATATTACCATTTCCAACCTGTAACATATATGGATCTGATGGGTATAGTATATAATTTGGTGGTAAGAGAAATGAAATAGATAGCTAATAACTTTTACTCATTCTTTCAGCTAAATGAATTTTGACCCATTATAAATTTTGCAAGTACATGATCAAATGATAGTATTGATGACAAAGAACATTGATGCATATGGTAAAAAGAATTACAAATAGGAAACATAAACAACAACTTAAGGAGAATAATACCATGGTAAATAGAAACTTAAATTCCTACCTAAATGAAATTCTTGACATCTATAGAAAATTATAGAAAATTTCATGGCACAGGATGATAGTTGTTTGTTCGAATCATTGGGGTGGCTATTTTAGTAGCCATGTTTTCTGCTCCCTTGTCTATAATGGTGAGTAAATGATGATTCATTCTTTCATTATTTTTTAATGATTCCTTCATTTTCATATTTTCTCCTTGATATGGAAATATGTTCCATGCATGTGATTAAATGAGTGTATCATGTTGTATGTATGGTTGAATGATGCCATTACTATCCTAATGAACTGAAACATAGATATGGTGGTGTAATTTTCTATGTTGGCTTACTATTATATGTCTAATGTGGTTTTGGGAATACAATGTGAGATTGACACATGGGTTTTGTTCTACTCAGATTTCTCTATTTGTGTATTGCAATTAGTGTTTCCCTGAGCACATGCACCTATAGATTGTTCATGCACTTTTTTTGTGGGCTTATTTTAGATGGCTTATACTCTTCTATTGCTTGGCCTAATTGTAGAAATTTATCCCCCAGATATTGAACATTATTTAGCAAAGATATTTAGTATTTATCATATTCCTTATAGCATACATGGTTCACTTTAAATTTGATCATGAGGATTATATTATGGAAAACATAAATTTCCACTTGAGTACCCATATAAGCCTCTAGGCATCAAGTATCTTTCTTATTTTCTATGAAATGTGACATCCTTGTACATGAAAATTAGTTTTTGACGAATGCAATTTAATAATAGTTGATTTCTTTTTTCAAGTTTTTTGTATTCACAATCATTCACAATAAATTGATGCATTAATTACAATGTTTCTATTCACCTCCCTTGCAACATGATTACACCAAGTGGGCACCTTTGCAACTCAAAAGAGGATATGCATGTTTATGAGTGATTGTAAGTTTTTATAATGGTTTTCTACATGATCTGATTTTTTACAAACTTTTCTTACTTTTATGCTTTCTGGAATGTTACTAATTTATTTGGAAATTTTATTATTGTCTTTACTTGTGTATTTTACAATTCATCTAGAAAGTTGGAATCCCATGTGGTCTGTCTCAAGGTATATAGTAATTTTGATTCAATGTTATTAAATGATTGTGTTCACATGAATTTTGCATGTGTCTAATTTGTGGAATCAAGTATAGTTCATTTCTATGCCAATATTGTGATTAAATTATTAATCTTTATTGAGAACACATGGGTGCATCATTCTAACAAGACTTCTATTGATCAAATAAATAAGATTGACAAATGAGTGTCAACACACTTAATCTTCTTCACTATATATGTCAAGTACACAGTGGAAGCCAAGCGAGAATTTCTCTATGTGTCGAGCACAACTTATTATAGTAGGTGCTAAGCAAAGCAAGAATTCAACAGGTGCCGAGTAACGCAGAAACTATAGTAGTGCCAAGTAATCCAAAATAGATGGTGTCGAGCATCAGTATTAATTCATGTGTCGAGAAATGCAACATCAACATAAAAGTTTGTGCAATCGCAATCAAAGATGAAAAATGGTTATGCATGACTCATAGCAGGATAAGGAGATAAGATCAAATCCTCACATTCACCTATGCAATCCTCATGCAGCCAATCAAAAAATTAGAGATTGCATGTAGCCAATGGGTGAATTTCAAGGGTTTGAGCGAGAACATTTGAATCAAGGATGCATGATAGACCACTAATCTTTATAAGGGAGTCTTGACGCCATTGGAAAAAATAGAGAAAAAAAAAAGGAATCATAAGAAGAAGGAAAAGCAGAGCCTATTAAGGTCATTACAGAATATTGGTGTCAAAGATTTAGAGGAAAGGACAACATTTACACATCCAGTTGATCATAATAGAACAAGGAACATAATCAGCAGATCAAATCTAGTAGAGATAAGTTAATAGTAAGAGTAGAACAAGTACCTGAGATCAACATCAAAGATTGCATTAGATCAGGTGTATTATTCTAATACTCTCTCACAATTGTATTAGGAACTTAGAAATCCCATGGACTTGGGTAGGTTTAACAGCCTTATGTAAATCCTTTAACAGGGTGGCATTCTAAGTTGAATGTTCTTAAAGTCCTCTAACAAGGCACACTCCTAACAAGGTGTAGAAATCCTTTAACAGGGTCACATTTAAAAGTGTGTTGTAGCCTTTAATAGGGCAAACCATCAGAAGTGGTTGAAATCAATTGCTGCAATAATTTTGTGGGTATCATGCCCACTCCAATTTTACCTTATTATTCCTGGAGGGTTTCTAGGTCACCAAAATCTCAAGTGCTATGTGGTGATGCATGTTTGTTTCTCATGATTGTTTAATATTTATATGTATGCATGTTAATTTTAGTTATATGTTATCAAGGGTTTAAAAGTGGTTAAGGGACTAGTACTTCTGATTCACCTCCCTGCCCTCTTAGAATCATTCTTCACATTAAGACATTCCAACAACTTATTTCCTTCATAGTAAGTTTAAACTTGGTTTTTTAATTTGCATGGTATTTATGCTCCTACTTTGGAGTTCGTAGATATGTTCTTAAATGTTGTGAATCCATAATATTGTCCTGGGTGTATTGAGAAAATATAATCTTCTGAAAATTGATGTAAAATGTTGTTTATTATCCTGTGGTTGTATCTTGATGTAAAGCTCAAGGATTTTTTGCTTTTGATGTTTGAACTGAAATATTGATCAAGATTATTCTATCCTGATTGAAATATCATTTTACTTCCTCATAATAGGGAAAGTCTAGAAGTGATCTGCATATTGATTTCGAGGACAATAAATCCCCATGTGATGGGGAAGTATTGTGGGTTCTCTTTAGCCTATAGACTAGCAAGATCACACACTTAAACCACTGAAAGATCCCTTGCCAAATTCAGCCTCAAAATTAGAGACTCAAGGAACTTCGTTAAATGCACGGAAAATAATCTTTGTACATGTTTTTTCAATGTTTCAGTCTATTGATGATTGCTTGAAATGATTTATAGGTATGCAAAGTCTAGAGATATGAAGATGGCTTTAAAAATAGTTAAACAAATGAGGGGATGTGGTTGCATTCGTACTATACAAACATGTAATGTTCTCCTATATGGTTTAGTTCAAAAGAAGCAAGTTCCCAATAACCTTTTATTATTTGGGACACATTGGTGTTAGAGTGTAATATAGTCAACCCTCAATTCAAGGTTATATCAAACAAGTACTAGATATTTACATCATTGAGTATTGATATCTTCTCCTATAATGCAAGAGACAAATAATTCATGTTATATTTAGGATTGACACAACTTTCCTCTTTTGTTTCAAATAGGCAAGTAATTAAATTGCCTTTGATAGATCATTGAAATTCTATTTCAAAGCAAATGGATAATTCTCTCAAGATTATTGATGACATGTCATTGGCTAGGGTATCTCCAAATGAGTGTACATACACCACTATGATGCAAGGTTATGCATCTGTTGGTAAGATTGGTAGAGCTTTTGAGTATTTTACAAAGATGAAGAGTGAGGATTTGAAGCTTGATGAAATATCATGTGGAACCTTTCTTAAGGCATGCTACAAGGAAGGAAGGATGTAGAGTGTTCTAGTAGTCACAAAGGAAATGAATGTGGTTAGAATAAAGAAAAATGCCTATATTTACAACATTCTAATTGATGGGTACTTAATCTTTATTCCTTGTACTCCTTATTATTCTAAATTTTATTGTGTTAGGTTACTAGAAAGACAATGATATTTAGTTCACATTGTTCTAGATAGTACTTTATAAACTTCTTAGAATATGATTAGATTTTGTTATATATAATTTTGTGAGGAAGGTATTTTAATGTTAGCTGGGACTCATTCTTTTGAAGATTTTTTTCTTTGTGAAAAGCATTTAGACTATGGTAGTATGGAAAAATAAAAATTGTTGATAGTATCATTATTTTTTAAATATATTTTTTGGATTTCATTGGTAGCATTCACCTGCTATTAGTTGGGCATATCTGGTTTAGGAAAGTTTCATTTAGTCTTGTTCCAAGTTTTGTTGATGTGATTCCATATCAGTTGTTTTCATGCTTTTCCAGTAGGAAAGAGTTAAGGTTCTTTTAAGGCCATTCGCAGTGCCTTAGGAAAATAATTAGGAAGCATCTATGAATAGGAAGAAAATAATTTATTGTAAATCCTTTTAATGAACTTCTTAAATCTTAGCATGATAAATTATTACTATTGTAATGCACCTTTGTCAACAAGATGAGCTCTTATTGCAATAAAGTGAAAGCCTACAACCTATGAGCACAATAGTCTCACGAAGACACATGTCTTCCAAATACGTTAGCACAATGAAGACACCTAACCTATGGATGCAGTGATCCAATGAGAGTTTGAATTTTTGCAATTTTCACAACAATGATTCCATTTATGTTGAAACCTTGTTGTCATGGAAGATCTTTATGTGCATCCTTGTGGTGGTTGATTCTTTGAAGGGCCCCCCTAAGAATATCAAAGTTGATGCCCCTAATGGTTCATGGATTCAGACTCTACTCTTAATGATTTGTCTGTGGTTGCTGATGGTGCCAATAGCTCTACTATGTCTAACTAGGCTTGCATAATAGAAGCTCCACTACTTGCTTGCACAAACATCCCAAGTGTTAGATGCAAGCTTCGCTCTTAGCATCACTTTCCAGATCACCACAATGACACACTGGAAAAACAACCATTATCGAACTAAACTCCCAAATTTGTGCCAATGGAGTGAGAAAGAAAAGGATCTTTAGGGAGTCGTGCATAGCAAACAGGGTGTTGCTTCATTATGCTCTTATAGATCCAATGTCATTAATTTCATTTGGAATCTGGTATTGCATTCATCCTTTGCTCACACAAGAAATGGCTCTGTTCGATGGCCATGGGGAGATTTTGATAATAAAATCTCCCACATCACTCGTGATAAGTAGCCCAACTGCTAGATGATGGTTTTCCCTTTGGATCACTTTCCAAGCAACCACAATGACACATTGGAATGACAAGTATTGCCAAACCATTCTACAAATTGTGCCAATGAAGTTTCATAGAGATGACTTTGGGGAGCCCTCGCATAGCAATCAAAATGCTTCACGACCCTCAATTAGAAAGGATGCTAATGCCAATATTCAAAATCTAGAAATGTGTCTTTCTTGAGCACCACCACTAATTCTATCAGAGGGTCGCTGGGAGCTTTCATTATCAAATCTCCCATTAGCCATGATAGGTTCATAAAAAATTGCTAGAGCACCAAGCAACCACCTAATTCTAGATGAGGGCTCACCATTAGATCAACTTCAAAATCATTGAACAGATGCACTATAGAATGACAACCACTACCAAGCCTCTTCTAAAATTGTGTTGGTCAAGTGATCAAAGAAGATGATCAAAGAGAGAGTCAATGGTAGGCATTCGTTGGGGGATTCGTGCACATAGAAAAATTTTATAGTAGCTACATAGCATATTGATGGTAATCAATATCACTACAACCTGTTATATATATTTTTTTAAATAAATTAGTTTGTCAAAATTTTGACCAACTATTCAAGATTTTCCACCAATAATTGGTCAAAATTTTGACCAACCCTTTGGTCATGACCATGGCATCTTGGTTGTGGGATGGGCCAAAATTGGTCAATTTTGACCAATTCTTGAAAGTTTTCCACCAAGATTTGGTCAAAATTTTGACCAACCCTTTGGTCATGACCATGGCATCCTGGTCGTGGGATGGACCTGAATTGGTCAAAATTTTGACCAATTATTGGAAATTTTCCACAAAGATTTGGTCAAAATTTTGACAAACCCTTTGGTCATGACCATGGCATTGTGGTTATTAGATGGACTAGAATTGGTCAAAATTTCAACCAATTCTTGAAAATTTTCCACCAAGATTTGGTCAAAATTTTGACCAATAATGACAAATTAGGCTCAGAAGAAATATTAATTTTTTGGCCAAAGCGTTGATTAAAATTTTGACCAACTTAAGGTTTGGTTGAAATTTCAACAAGAAAAATTGCAACATACTTCTTAGTTGAACTTTCAACCAAGATGGGTCAAAATTTTGACCAAAATTTGTCAAAAATTGGGTCAAAATTTACTAGTGTGAGGAGTTAAGATAGGAAACTCAAGAAGCCATAGTGTAGATGATGAAGAATTTCAAACCCTTGGCCCTCAGAGAAAGAATCTTGAACCCTTGGCCCTCAGAGCACAATATAACCTCCAACAACATTAATTCCATGGCGAACTATAGGAATAGATACAATACAAATAGATAACACTAATATCACAATTGGTAAAACAGAGGATCCCTTTAAGGATTATGGAGAAAATGTTGACAATTTGGTAAGCTATGTGAGCTCGAAAGATAGGAAAGAAGGAGGAGAGAAGAAAGAATAAAAAGAAATGGAAAATAAAGAAGAAAGAATAAGGAAAAGAGGAAGAAGTCAGAATAAGAAAATAAACAACAAGTTAGAGGAAGAAAGAAACACAAATGAAGAGGCATCAAATACAATAGAAGAAGAGGAAAATAGGTTGGAAGAAGAGAAGAGGAAATTGGAAGAGGAGAAAAAGAGGAAGGAAGAAGAAGAAAATAAGAGGAAGGAAGAAGAGGAAACAAAGAAGATAAGGACAAGTGAACCTAGTTCCTCTAGGTCACCACTTGAGTCTACATTAGCAGTTTTATCAGGAAACAAATTAGATGATGATGATCAATTTGAATTGATCTCATCATTCAATAAATTGTTTGAGAAGAACAAAAAGGTAAAGAGTTTACAGAGGTCTTTGATAGAAATAATAGAGAAGTTATAGAGCGTAATACCTAAGAAGGTTACAAGATTGAACCCTAGGACAGAGCTAAAGCAGTGATCAAAGCTTTTGACACTGAATTCATGCATTTATCAGAAGTGGAAACGATTAAATATCAAACCTTAGATGATACAGAAATGTTCAAGAAAGCTCATGAAAAAATTAAGGGAGATTTGAATACTCTTAATGAAAAGATCAAGGAGTTGAGACAATATTTGACAGAAGGAAAGACTATGTATGGGAAGTGTTTCATAGCACACAGATTTGTCAGAGACATTTTAGATGAGCTGAGTATTAAGCTGAAAGAGTTAGAGGCACTTGTGATTGAAGTACAAAATCCCTTAGTTCATATTTTAGATTTGGAAAGAAGAATAAGCTAAATTATGAAAAAATAAAGCTTTTTGAGCTACAGAAGGAGATAATAGTTGAAGAGATTTTCATTGTTAAGGCGACACCTTAGCTTGAAAATTGATCTTGTAGAGAGATAATTAGAAGAATATCTATTAGTTAAGGCATCTTATGAGAAGCTTGCATATACACATCTAGAAGCAATAGAGATTGCTTCATATGATTTGTGCATAGTTCTCAACATTTCAGATGTAGTGAAGATAAATGGGATATGGAGTATGTTATTTTGAAGACAAACTTTGCTGATTGTATCTTGTGGATATCTACTTAGCATCTAGGAAGGAAATAAATTTTTGATATGTATATAGTTCTTTTTGACACCTTTATCATTGATGTCAAGGGAGGAGAGATAAGGAAAATTGTATGTATATATATAAGTAAGGGAGAGAAGTATAGAAATTGTAATAAGAATTAGAAGTATAAGAAAAGCGGGAGTTATAATGTAACTAGGAGATATAAGGAATAGATGGTATATGTAATGATCTAAGTTTTCAAGTTTTGACATTTTGTAAAGGCCACAAATTTTGTAAATTTTGACGTTTTGAGAAGTCTTTTTTTGGGACTTAGCTAGTTTTTCCATATGTTGCCATCAATGCCAAAGGGGGAGATTGTTGAAAATTTGGCTAGGTTAGACCTTTTGTCATTTATGGAAACATATCAGTCATATGAAGTGAATAAGGAATGAAGATGAAGTTATTGTAGCTAGACTTAGAAAATTTATTAAGTGTTATATAGTTTATCTGGGAGAACACATAGTATTTTGATTGGTGAACTTCATAAGAATATTATGGACATCCACAGAGTTAGGTATAGCTACTGGAGACAGTGATGATGATGTGTACAAGTTTGTAGGATAATATGGCTAGTACAAACTAAGTTATGATGAATCTACCAATTACAATAGTGTTTTGGCATAACAAAGCATAATAAGGAAATGTGAATTTTAGGTTAAGGAATTATTTTATTTATGAAATAATTAATTAGCTAATTAGGTACGATATCCTAGCTATTAACCTTAAGTGGGAGATAGTAAATTTTGTATTTTGATAAATTATATAAAGGCATGAAGGCCGACTAGGTACATATTTGTTGATTAGCAAGGTATAAAGGAAGATTGCTAAATGTAAAGTTATGTGTGTGGTGTAATGTGATATTGATGCAATGATTTGTGATGTTAATTTTGATATATGATCATAGGAATGAAAATTTTGTTAAATTTTTGTAGAGAAATAAAAGCCATATCATATATTAAAGATATCAGCAGCAGTATAGAGGTTTTTGTATCTATCTCTTTGTATTGAAGAACTTTATTGTATATTGCATGTTTGGGTAGTGGGCTCATCTTGCATACATTTTTAATTTGTAGTAACAAATCCCAATAGAGTTGAGGCTTCTAACAAGGACCGAGACACTATATGGATGGAATAGACTCCTAGTAGGGTCAATATCTTTAACTAGATGCTTTTGATTAGTGGATCATTTTGCGGGTACCATCCCCACCAAGGCTTTTCATTGGCTAGGGTTTCCCTAATTTACAATATATGATCTTATGAGTTACTTTATTTCATGGTTATGTTTACCTTCAACATAGTTATTTTACTTTCTATTGATCTCATATTGGTTTTGACAAGTGAGCATCAACACACTTAAGTCATTTACTTAGTTCATGCCGAACTAGTAATACATGTAGAGCAAAAAATGTAAATATTAGACCATGTCAACTTGCAATGAGTGTCGAGTCACTTAGGTGCTGAATAGATTAACCATGCCAAGTGATTCAAGAGCCAAGTAAATAATGGATGCCAAGTAATATAGGTTCCAAATCACAATATACAAAATAGTGCATGCCGAGCATCAGAGACTTAATATGCTGAGTGACACGATTTTGACAAATTTGTTTGTAATGGCACAAACAACTATGTAAACCATTTTTGAGCTAACTTAAGATTATATTTCAATTTGTTTGTAATGGCACAAAAAACTATGTAAACCATTTTTGAGCTGACTTAAGATCATATTTCAATTTTTTTGTAATGGCACAAACAACTATGTAAACTATTTTTGAGCTGACTTAAGATAAGGATGAATCTCTATTTGGATTCCCTATTCAATTACATGCAATCAATCAGAAAAAGGGAAGGTTTAAGCGACAAAATGGATGAATCTCAGTCATAGATTCATACCTAACGCTAAGCCACCAAAGTCTTCTTAAGGAGGAAAAAGCCCTAAACACTTTATGTTGATAGAAGAGAGTGAATGTAGAAGGAATTGAAGGAGCAAACAAGATAGTTTGTAGAGAATTCAAGGTGACTTAGAAGTGACAATGAATTGTAAAATTAGTTAGAGAAGAACAAAGGATAGAGAAGGATACAACATTGAGACATTTGATCGTGAAGGATCAATAAGATATTGTGTAGAGGTGAAATGTTATTAGGCAAGCAAGTGTCAATCGCAAGATCTATGCTAAGACATTTTAACATGTGATTTCAATTAAATCTCTTAATAGAGTATTCCTAACATGTTGTATGAAATCTTTTAACTAGATGCTTACTTAATTTTAAGTTGAAGTCCTCTAACAAGGCACACTTCTGACAGGGTGTTGAAATCCTCTAACAAGGTAAAATCTAACATTTTTAATAGGGAAAACCTTTCACAAGGTAGATCATGTTTCGTGGTCAAATTATTGTAACCTTCATTGGATACACTTTATTACTATAGTAGTGAAGATTTGTGGGTTTCATCCCCACCCCAGTTTTACCTTCTCACTTGGAGGGTTTTTGGGTAATCATATCTGGTGTTATGTGTGTGAATGCTTACATGGTTATGTGATGTAGATGCATATGCTTTACATGTTATTTTAGTTTTCTTATGCATGTAATGAATGAATGGTGAAAGTTTTAGGGGTCCAAGGTTAAAATACTAATTCACACTCCCCCACCCCCCTCAAAAGTTTACTCTTTCCCCTTGTAATTCCAACAATTGATATCAGAGCCAAGGTCTCTGAAAGAGAAGCTTTGCATCTTTGAGGGAAGATCTTGAAATGGAAGTCTACGAGTTGGGAAAAATTATTGAAAACCAAGAGATTGAAATACATGTCATACTATATCAATTGAATGAAGCAAGAGAGTAAAGAGATTGCTATTGCAGAGAATGGCGCGCTATACAAAGAGATAGACACTACCAAACTATTTGCAGATAGTGACTCCAATGAATTTGATGCAGTAGTTGCAAATCTAATGGAAAAGAATAGAATCCAAGCTAAGGAAATACAAAATCTCAAGATAGAGCAAGAATCACAAGCTATATTGCTATGTGAGGTGACTGAACAAAAGAAGAAAGCCATGGAAGACAAAGCCATGAAATAAGAAGACAAAATAATTCTAGCAAATAGATTGGAAGAGAAGTCAACAAAGCTAACTAAGATTTCCAACATGCAATTGGATACTCTAAGTCAAATGATGAATGCCAACTATGAATTGAATGTCAAGGACATTGAGATAATGATATTGAAGTTGCATAATGAACAATTGTAGAATGACCTAAAGAGAGAAAAGGAATTTGTTGAAAGTTTCAGCAAGCCAAATGAAGTCGTCAAATACTTTGAGCAATTATTGAGATCCCCTAGACCTAATAATGATACACTAGGATTGGGCTACACAAGTACTAAAGAAGGAGAATCATCCAAAGTTGTAGAAGAAAGGAACATCAAAGGTAAGAACTCCAAATCTACTTGTTATAATTGTGGTAAGAAAGGACATACTGCTAATGTATGCAAGAGAAAAAGTACAAATTAGAATGTCAAGCCTAAGAACATGACTCATTGTCATAAGTGCAACAATCAAGGTCATTAGGCACATGAATGCAGAACTCGGACCATGCATATACAAAGATTTGAAGGTTATTGCTACAACTATCAGAAGTATGGACATTGAGCTTTTGAATGTAGATCCAAATCCATGTGGTCATTAAAAAAGCCAAAAAAGGTAAAAAAACAATAGGAACTCCTACAATTAGGAGTATAATACAAGATTTAGTTGTCATTATTGCCAAGAATATAGACATCTTTTTGAGAATAGTATTAGGACACACTTTAGTGGCAATTACAAAAGATGGTTGAGTCAAACTACATATTTTAGCTATTTGAAGACTAGTCACATTAGTAAATACTGTCCAACTAGGTCAAAGGCACCAAGTTGTGAATTTGATAAAGGTAAAGGCAAGGCAGATGTTGAACACATCGGAGATGAGATGAACAAGACATGGAAAAAGAAAGGTGTTTGCAGTACATCAAATGGAGAAGGGATCAATTCGCCCAATGGGTCAAATGATCACACCTCATCAAATTAGGAACACAAGAGGTATATGGGACTGATATTTAAAGGTTATATCATACATCACTTCCAAAAGGATATAGTACAAAAAAGACAAAATTAGCATGAATAAAGATGCATGATGTTGTTAAAAATTCAAGACAAATCTTTAAGTTTTTCATGTTGTTACCGAGTATGAAACATTTCCTATGTATGCCAAGTGGAATGTTAGTTGATGCGAAGTTGCCAAATTATCTAGTTGATGTTGAGCTTGTAGTAGCTACTGAGTACTGGAAACATCAATGGATGCCGAATGAACTTGAAAATGGTTATTCCAAAGCTTACAATTGTGTAAGCACTTAGCATTAATTGCAAGGTTTTCAAAAGGCATATGATCAATTTGAACTCATTTTTCATCATTTTGAAATTGAGAAAAAGTGAGAAGAACTAGTAGCAACCTCAAATTTTTTAGAAGTGATTACAAAAGATTTGTTTAGTGATTCATCATCAGTTTGACATATTTTCAAAGGTATTTATTAGAAATCGAGCTACACAATTTCAATTTTCAAAACTCCTAGTTTGACAAGATGACATCTAGTTCAAAAAACATTGAAAGGAAAGAATTTTTAAATGTTTAGCTAGTCAGTAATGAAGTTAAGCAGCCTATATTTAAAGTCATTCCTGACATAGCCTATGAACAAGACCCTTCTAGTGCATTCTCAATGATCCCGCCAAATATGATAATGGTGCAAAATGTGAGGAAATGCTACAATTGCAAGATAGGAAGCATAGAACATGTGGAGATAAGAGGTGCATATAATAGATTGTGTGAAAATAGTGTCTTGAAAGAGGAATACAAAATTGTTGAGAAAGGGGTTTGACATGAGCCCTAGATTTTTTGAATGTATTTAACACTAAGTGGATAAGAATTGTGCTAAGACAAATTCATGATGGTTCGTTATGGTTAGAAGGAGGACCAGTCAAGATTACCAAGAGAATAATTCATAGGGTTACTGGCTACCCAACCCTAGATTGGTCAAAGATACTCAGGAGTAATTCCAAGGAAGTGATTGAAAAGAATACTGGAACAATCTAGAATAAGAGAGGTATGACTATAGATACCATCATTGATCCATTGCTTAACTTTGTTGTAGGGGTAATCTCACATAAATTCTATCAATCTAGTAGATTGAATAGTGTACCATGCATAGCTATAGATGTTGGTTACAAAATTGTCAAGAAAGATCATACATATGATCTAGTAGAACTTTAGCTACAACAACTTATGGAGAACCTTGGAACTATAAGAAAAACCAAGAGTGTGCAGTACAAGTTTGGTTCCATGCTGGTTTGTATATTCTTTTATATAAATAATACATTCCCCTCATTTGGTATAGTAGAATGGAAGACAAATAGATTAATTGTAGTGCATATTAATGAGTACATTGAGCAATTAGGAGAAAACTTTGAAACTATAATGACTAGTTACTTTGAAGATTTTAAGAATTCAATGAAGCAGAGACTCGGGATTCCAGTTTCCTTAGTGGAGAAACATTAAAATGACATATGTTTTCTTGTTGATGCAGACTACACATTTGTGCAAGCTGCCACACCAAGGGTAAGATGGTTGAGACCCTTAGGTTATGAGGTACATGTAGATGAAGCCTCAGCATCCATAACAACCCTACTTGTAGAGGAAGTAGATAAGACTGCTAAAGTCTTTAGAAACTATGAGATGGTAAAATCAAAAATTGCCATGGAACTAAAAACTGCCTCCATAATCAAGAAGAAGAATAAGCTAGTTAAGAAGCTAAAAGAAAAGCTTGGAGAAGGTGCAGAAGAGGAAGAACAAGCACAAGCACAAGAACCTCTAGCTTTGACTCAAGGCATGGGAGAAGATAAAGAAGAAGAGGAGACTATAGGTGCCAAGGGAGCACCTACCACAACTGAGTCAAAGAAGAGAAAGGCAAAGGCACAACTAGTGACAAAGGCAAAGAAAGTTGTAAAACCTAGCCAAGCCAAGCCTACTGCAGCTACCACCAAAGCTAGCACACATGCAACTACCCAAAAGGCCAAAGAAAAGACCAAGCAGACTAAGGAAGGATGCCAAGAGTAGAAAAGATAGAGAAGGAAGTATGTGGCATAGCCAAATTCTGATGAAGAAAAGACAGAATCATATGACAATAGTCAATTCAAGGTGGTAAGTCACAATCCTCTCTCTGATCTTGAGAACTTATGTGAAAATGTCAAGAGCAATGTAGATTTATCTAGTTTTAGACATATTGACTTTGATAAACTAGGATAAAAACCAAGTGGAAGAGGCATTGTATACCATGATGTCAAAGTTTAAGAACACTCGACTAGAATTTGCCAACTCAATACCAAAAGGTTTATCTAATATTGTTGTGCAAAAATGGCATTATTGTCTAAATTTGGAAAGACAAACCAGGGAAACAACATTAGCCCAAGTAATGTCAGAGTTGACAAAGAGGAAAATTGATAAGGCTATTAAGGGATATGCAATTAGGTTCACACCTAAATATAGAGCCTTTAGCATTCTCCAAAATAACATTGAGGATGTTGTGAAAAAATCAACACAAATCTAGAAACTCATTTATGGGTTGACCATTGTGAAGCAAGGAGAATCTGGCCCTTCAGAGGGTAAAGATGATGAAAAACATGATCATAAGGATGATGATAATGATGATGACAAGAAAAATGATGATAAGAAATATGATAAAGATAATATAGTTTGAGAAGAAATAGAAAAGAAAATTGATGACAAGGCAACAATTGAGTAGTAGCAAGATGAACAGAGTGTGCAAGACACATAAGTGTCGAGTGTTAGTCCTCCCCATGACACAACCAAGACCTCTAAAACCATAATTTTAAGGACATTTTTAATGCATCAGCTCAAAACATCAATCCACTTACTATAGAAGATCTAAAGAAGATATTGGATCAATCCACACTTCAAGCCAAATTATGTGTCAATCCAGTTTTGGTTAGTGTAGAAGAATTGCAGAAGGCAGTGACTGAAGTCACAAGGGAGAAGGTGAATCCACTAGAACCACCTTCAATCATCCTTTCAGTTACCAATGTACAACCTTTAATTCAAACAAAAGTAGACACATCCACCAAGGTTGATACAAGTGTTAAAATTGATACAATTGAGAAGAAGGCAAAAGAGGAAGACACTACTACAGGTCAAAAGTAGGAAACAAGACAGATAGATTCATCTGTACCTACATCACAGGAACAAGGTGCTAGCCAACTCATAGTGATAGACCAAGTCAAGCCTGAAGAGAGTGATCAAACACCAAAGGTGAAGGAACAAGTGGTCATCCAAGCACTAGTAGCCCTACCAACATCTATCACTCCTTCTACACAAACTCTTCAAAGGCGGAGCATAGAATCCATTCCATGGAAAACTTTAGTGCCAAGCCCCAACTCATCAAAGGTAGAAAAGGTAATCCATTATGGAGACATAAGCCTTGATGAAGAAATTGTTATTCCAAAGTATGACTATGATACTATGAGATTGGAGAAAATAGGCATTTTGCAACAAGCATTAGAAAGGAAAAAACATCAAGAAATGCTTAGGAGAGAACACAGGCAAAAGCAAGCACTTCACAATATCTAGGACATATTTTTTAGATGCATTCAATCTGCCAACTCCTAACGAGACCAAGCCACTCATAGAACATCTGACTGATATAGTGGAAAAGGTCACTAATGAAGACCTTGATACAAATGAAAAACTCTTAGAATGGTCTAAGAAGAAGTTTCAAGGCAAGGTAAATGAGAAAATATCTAGTGAGATAGCACTACAAAAAGTTGCATTGGCAACAAAGGTTGAGGATGCGAAGAAGGTACTTGAGAATATATTCTCACTGTACAAAAAACTATGCAATCCTACACTCTTCACTCAAGAGACCAGAAGTCACATTCTAAGTTTGGAAAGCAAAATATCTTAATCAAGTCCAAGCCTACCATCAAATCTAGCTCAGAGTGAGAAGCATTCCATAACATTGCTTCAGACACAGAGTCAGTTTGTTGTCTTAATAGTAGATGAGGCTAATATTAGAGCCAAACTGACAAGTATTTAGGCTACCCTCACCCCACATATGGAAATAATACACAAGGATCTAGGCTATGCCAAGACTCTATTGAAGAGAGACCCCAATCTTTCTACTTTAGATGGTCTTGTACACCTTGATGTCAAGCTTGCAATCCAAATTAAGTCATTGGATGTTGCATGTAATAACTAGGATGCAGTTGTAAGGATAATAATGGATGTCCACAAATATTTTTTGGACAAACACACCATAGGTGTATGACCCATTTGACATAAGTATCAAAAAGGGGGAGATATAATAAAGGGGGAGATAAAGACAAAGGGGGAGATAGATAATATGGAGATGATAGAAAATATAAGGGAGATAAAGAACAGAGGAGATGTATAAACAAAAGAGAAATAAATAAGAAAGGGGGAGCATAGTAGAAGAGTTACATCATTGAGGTGACATGCATTTTTGGAGAGAAAACAACAAACAGTAAGTAGCAAACAGGGATAGATATCAGCTAAGAAAGAGCATATCAGATGAAAGAGTATCAGATGCAATGCATTTAATTCAAAGGAAGCATAGATTTTGGATACAAATCAAACATATTAACTCAGAGGGAGTTATAAAATTTTGAGGTATACAAGTTGGTGCAAAATTTTGAAATTTTGAAGTTTTGTATATATGTCGAGTCATGGATATGTTATACTCGAGGGACTAAGGTTGATCATGAATATTCAAGTGTTTGTGACACTCATGTCAAAGGGGGAAATTGTTGGTCTCAGATTGGTTTTGACAAGTGAGTGTCAACACACTTAAGCCATTTACTTAGTTCATGTCAAACTAGTAATACATGTTGAGAACAACATGTAAGTATTAGACCATGTCGAGTTGCAATGAGTGTTGAGTCACTTAGGTGCCAAGTAGATAGACCATGCCGAGTGATTCAGGAGCTAAGTAAATAGTGGATGCTAAGTAATGTAGGTGCCAAGTTGCCGAGCATCAGAGACTTCATATGTCGAGTGATACAATTTTGACATATTTGTTTGTAATGGCACAAACAACTATGTAAACCATTGTTTAGCTGACTTAAGATTATATTTTGATATTATGGAGATAAGGATGAATCTCTATTTGGATTCCCTATGCAATTACATGCAACCAATTAGAAAAATGGAAGGTTTAAGCTGAAAAATGGATGGATCTCAACCATAGATTCATACCTAACCCTAAGACACCAAAGTCTTCTTAAGGAGGATGAAGCCCTAAACTCTTTATGTTGATAGAAAAGAGTGAATTTGGAAGGAATTGAAGGACCAAACAAGATAGTTTGCAAAGCATTCAAGGTGACTTAGAAGTGAGAGTGAATTTGTAGAATCAATTGGAGAAGAACAAGGGATAGAGAAGGATACAAAATTAAGACATCTGATCATGAAGGATCAATAAGATATTATGTAGAGGTGATCTGTTATTAGGCAAGCAAGTGTCAATCGCAGGATCTATGCTAAGACATTTTCATAGGTATTTTAGTTAAATCTATTAACAGAGTAGTTCTAATAGGTTGTATGAAATCCTTTAACAAGGTGCTTATTTAATTGTAAGTTGAACTCCTCTAACAAAGCACACTTCTAACAGGGTGTTGAAATCCTCTAACAAGGTGAGACCTAACAGTCTTTGCAAGCCTTTAACAGGGAAAACCTTTCATAGGGTAGATCATGTTTCATGGTCAAATCATTGTAACATTCATTGGATACACTTTATTATTGTAGTAGTGAAGATTTGTGGGTGTCATACCCACTCCAATTTTATCTTCTCACTTGGAGGGTTTCTGGGTAATCATATCTAGTGTTATGTGTGTGAATGCTTACATGGTTATGTGATGTAGATGCATATGCTTTACATATTATTTCAGTTTTCTTATGCATGTAATGAATGAATGGTAAAAGTTTTTTGGGTCCAAGGTTAAACTACTAATTCACCCCCCAACACACACACCCCCCCCTCCTCAAAAGTTTACTCTTTCTCCTTGTAATTCCAACACTTTCTTATGCAAGTTATAATGTTATTCAAGATATCCAATTTGGGCAAAAGCTTGTCAAATACTCATTCACCTCCCCCCTCACGCCCTCCCCCCTCTCAATATTTCCTATTTCTAACAAATATTTCTTTCTTGTATAACTAAAATTAAATGAGGTGAACATAGCCACAATATAAATAACTTCTAAAATACAACCTAGGACCCAAGTAAACTTTAAATGTGAATATATCCCCACAAATGACTAGTTAGGTACATTACCTTACTCATACTAACATAATAAATATGTACAAGTTCCTAACTAGACAAGTGAAATGGACATATAAAATATGATGAGAAGTTTAAATTGTGATCCATATGAAAAAATTTAGTTGTTGCGAGCAATTGGAAAAAGATTAAGATATAAAGGTAAGAAATAAATGAATTAAAGAATATTGACATTGAGAAAACATCTATATCTTTGTAGATTTACTATCGGTCTACCAATCATTGTCATCGATCTTTCTCTAATAGAACTCTACGATTATGAATCATAATGCTTTTTCATGTGATATTTGAGTTTAATAATTATTGTAGCATTGTCAATGCACTAAGGATTTCTATGAATGTGTTCATGCACTTTTCTAGGATCAACCCATTTTTAAAAAAAAATACTTGACAACATGTCTAATTACTTGGAGATATTGACACCTCAAGGGATTTTATGTGTTTGGAGGGATTCATTTGGAACATTGAGCTTGTTTGGGAGTTTATATATTCATTTGATGACCTATAGCTTTATAATTTCAAAAAAATAAGTATCATAGTTTGTAATTTTTTTCTACTTCATCATATTCTTGTCTTTAAGAAAAAACTTTAAACAACCGAAAGATGTCATCATAAAACATCTTAAATGGATTTATTTATTAGCACATATGTATAATCTTGTACCCCTACTTAGGACATATATAAAGATTTTTTTTGGAAATGGTCAAAGGGAGCATGTCTCACCTAATTTATTGTTATTCTCATAGATAATGATGTACTTAAGTACATTATTGATTTTGAGAATCCTTGTGCTCTTTGGACTACATTTTTGAAGTTGTATGGAGATTCCATACATGCCTTTTTAAATATTTAGAAAGGATACCCTATGAATGTGAGACAATTCAAAGGTTAAATTCTTGGAGTATTTGAAACTTTAAGGGATGAGGATCAAGTTGATACAAAGATAATTCATTCCTCAAATATAGTTGATATGCATTCACTGTCAATCATTCCTCATACAAAGTGAGTGATCAAAATGTCAAACTTGTGTTACCATTTGGGATATCTTGGAGGGTTACGACCAAAATGGTTATGACCAAAAGTGTTAGGGTCGAACCCATGTGGTACCAAGGGGTGTCGATGTGACACGAAGGTGGCAAAATGGTTATGACTGGAACTCTTTTAGCTAAAATAGTTAGTTGAAACTTAATGAAGAAAAGTGGTTCTCTTATATGAAGAAAATTGTCTATGTGGCATCCTATGTGGAAGCCACACAACCAAAAAATAGAGTTTTAAAAAAAAATCTCACTTCTAAGGCTAGTTTCTCCATTAAAAGTGAAGTTTATTCAAAAACTAAAAATACCCTTTTGTACATCATGAAGTTAAGATTATGGTCATATAAGTTTTATAGTGTTTTGAGTAGTTATAATATGTTGTACTTTTAAAATATTACAAGTAGGTATTTTAAGATTCAAAAAGATGTTGCTTCAAAAAAGGAAAAAGAAATAGTAAATCATGTTCAAAACATTAAAACTTTTTATGTACCTCTAGAGGAGAGAGTCTTCTTCAAGAATATATAACTTATTTTTAAAAGTATGTAGATTTGATAGGAAAAGATTGGTGGAAAAAAAAACCTATCAATTTCTCATAAGTTCAACTTTGAACACTTATAACCTAAAAAAAAAAAAAAATCAAAAATTAAAAAATCTTTGATTTTCCACTAGATATACGTGTCAACTATAACATATTAAAATATCAAAGAAAAATATGATTATTTGCATATATTTATTTGGCATGAACAAAACTATATTTTTAGCATTAAAAAAAAAATTTTAAATGGACTTCTAAAATTAATAAAATGCAAAAAATATTTCTCAATTTTTTTTTAAAAAAATTATAAACTAAAACTTTATCCAATTTTACACATTTTATTATTTTACATTATCTTCAAATTCTAAACACAAATGTCATTTTAATGTCATTAAAGTTGAACAATTTAAATTCTGATATCCTTTTCCTTTATAAAATGTGACACAAGTTTGTGCTTTTACCCTTGTATTCTCATGAGCATCATGGTCTTTTTAGACATGGAGTACGTATTTGAGGAGTTAACTCTCTTAATTAGTGACAAATATTGTACTCATGTTGTCAAATTATATCATTCTTTGGATATTTTAAATATTATTTTCGTCAAAGTTGTAATTTGTTAACTTCTTTTATTGGGCATGAAATTAATTGAATTTTACATGAGCCATCTTTCATGGATTATGATATTCATGAGAAATTTTCATAGGCACCATCATCCTACTTCATGCTCCCATATTTCAATTTGTATCTTAAATAGGAAGCATTATTCTATGTGCATTTACTTTTATTTCTTGATCATGTGAAACAAGTTGTTTACAAACATTGAATCATGTTTTGCCTTCAAACACTTAGCATTTTTGTAGGATATTATTCATTATAAGGGAATCTTTATACTTCCCACTAGCAGAGGATATCAATTAAAACCTTTTAATGCATGGAGTTTGTGGGGGTATTGATGAGAACTCCATAGATTATTTAGTATATCACTTGTACATGATTTTCATTAGAATTCTCTCTTTTAGGTCCAAGGATTTGTTAAGTGGACTATCTCCTCTTTTTTTGGTTTAAGAGAGATTTTTTGTACATGGGTACCTAACACAACCTATTTAGTAGGACCCATATTGCATATTTGCATAATAAATTCACCCCCCCTTTGTTGCACATAGTGAGGTGTGTTGATTTAAATAATATTATGTATCTAATTAGCATCTATTCACATGCTTACTTAGGTCCTAGGTGGCATTATCTAAATATATTATAATAGGGCCATAGTAGAATTCATGACATTATTATTTTAAAATCTTAGAATGCATTTTTTATACATATTTCTTAGTGTTGCATAATTTACCATATTATCATTATTGAACTTACACGCTCCTCCTCTTTATCACATTTTACATGTAAACATTTTAAAAGCATGTGTAGGCTAATGTTTAGTTTTTTAATTATGGAATTAGGTGCATGATTGACCTAAGAGAATTCCTCCTTGTGACTCATGTGGTAGTTGCATAAATTTATTTATAATTTCACTAATATTTACAAGCATGATAAAGTAGTATGTAAATCACAAGAAAAAAATAGTCACAATTCATCATGCCATACTGTCTCCTTGTGACACAGTGGTAATCATATCGTGTTATATATAATTTCACCAATCTATAGAAGCTTAATAGAGTATGTAAATTACAAAAAAAATCTTCACTCATTGTTCATCCCTTTAGAATATCTCCTCGTCACACACTCATAATCGTACAAAGCTATTTATAATTCTACCAATATATCCAAGCATGACAAAGCAATATATAAATCAAAAAGATTTTATACTCACAATTTCATCCATGACACAACGATTGAAATAATCCAAAATCAATACTAAAATTTTATCCCAGTGCAAGTACTAGCCTTTCATCAACTACCTAATTTTGTGATTCATAAATTTAAATGTGTATCCATCTTTAAGAATTTTCAAACTATGTAAATTTTGTTTAAATGTTTTTACATCCTAAATATATTGTTTATTCAAATATCTACTCTTAATTAATTGGTCTAAAGTATTAATAATAAATATAATATTTTTTTTAGATTAATTTGAAAAAAAAATTAATTCTTCTTTTATCAATACATTTTTTAATGACAGAAATTAAGTCAGGTTTTGAACATAACATTTCTCATACTCAAGATATCAATAAGAAAATTATCTTAATAAAATATTCCATGATATACAATAGTGCCAAGAGCATTAAATACTTGGTAAATAAATGCAAGAAAAAGCACCAAGGCATTACTAAGAAGGTTTCCTACACTCCTACATGGGGAAATTTAAACAACACTACAAAAGAGGCCAAGAGTTAGGTGCAAAATGTTTAAAATATGTATCAAAATCTTGAAATTTTCTCAAGGAAGAGGTAGAAGAATCTCTGCAAAACCTCCAATAGTTCTTGTTGGTTGTGTTGTTTGTTGTTGTATTTGCTAGTGTTTTGTCTGTTAATTTGTGCCTTGACTAATATTATGTTATTAGTAAGTCAATTTTAACCTAATGACAATATTTTGTAAGTGACAATTTAAGTCGCTTCAAAATCTATTTTACTCTCAATAAAAAACATAAAGCTACCCAAGCAAATGACAAACTTTCTTAACTATGAGTTTAGGTCACTTCAAAATCTATTTTACTCTCAATATAAAACATAAAGATGCCCATATAAATGACATAAACTTCCTTAACTATGTTTTGATTAATGGAAAATCTTTTGACCAAAACTAAATTAACTAACAATAAGGACCAAGAAAAACCAAGCCCAACAAATATAATATTTGAAAAATGTGCTTTTACCAAAAAAGGAACTCTAGATAAGATTTTGATCAAAATGATCAATCTTAAGTTCCTTGAAAGAGCCAATCTCAATTGGAAGGTTTGGCAAAATTCATAACTCTCATCATATCCATCATCTCTCTACACTTTGAGTGACATTACACACCATAGCAGAAAGGTCCAAACCCTAATCTAAATTTAGAAAATTAAATCGAATGACATATCATGAGTGTCCACTAGGGAACAATCTTAAGATTTTCTAGTGAATATCATACTCCCAAAGCCCAAATCATTTCTTCTGACATAAGATTTATTTCCCAAAAGAAAGATCTTTTTGGGATGAATATAGGTCTCATCTTCAAAATCATGAAAAGAGAGAGAAAGTTCAAACTTTATGACAGTGAAAAGGTCAACAAGGTAGAGTCAAAAAATAATCTCTCAAACATTGAACACAATTTAGAGGAATTTTCAAATTTAACATAAATACAAAATCTAGCATAAACCATCACTTTTATATCATTAAGGATCCTATATAATCAATTTTCTTAACCATGTTATTCTTTAATTTCAATTTCTTTATTGTCACTCAAGTTTATTTTTTATAATTATATGAATTATGGTATATATTCCTTAGTTGAATTGCTTGCTCTCTTTTTTATTGTTTAAAATATACCAATTGTAGGTATTTTCTCATTATATATGATCAAAAGCCCTTTCACTATTGAGAACTAGATAATTCTATCACTATCCACTAATTGTTTATATATTAGAGCCAAATCAAGAGGCACTTATCTCTTATCCACTATATTCCAACCCTAGCATTTGATTAGAGGCCCATTTGGCTAAATAAATATAATATTATTCCACTCCCTTGGTATATGTATGAAAGAAACCAGGGAGTTACACAGAGAAATGATTTATATAATAAATGAATTTAAATTACAACTAGTATATCCATGGTGTTGTTTGGTTAATAAGTCCACCTAACTTGAAAATAAGACTCACAACTAATCCTTTGCAAGCCAAGAGAAAAGAAATAATAAATAACATATACAACACATGAATGGTGAAGAGAAAATCCAAGGAAATACTCCAAACCAAGATGCTAGAATAAAAATGTAGAAACCCACCACAATAGAGAAAGGAAATGATATAATTCTATCAATTTCGTGCAGATCCAATAATATTTTGATTATAATTTGTCACGCATAAGGCCTACCTGATTGCAACCTTCAATTACAATAGCAAATCAACATGCAACCTTAGAATCTCAAGAGCTAAATTTCCAAATATTACCTTCTAAGAGTTCTACCTCTAAACATCAACTACATTATAATATATAGTCATTAGAACACGTAGGTCAGCTGAGAGATTGCCAAATAGGAAATGTACTAAAAAGATAGGTTCCCTCCCCCCCCAAAGGGAAAATTAGTGACCACTTACTTATGCATAAGAAGAGTCACAAGTTTAGGAATAGGTCCACATGTGATCTAAGAAATCACATGCAAAGCCATGGAAGATTGCAAGATAGCAAAAAGTTTGTTGAATCAAATTTCCACACATTATGTGAGGTAACAATGAAGAACAATACCTTGAGAAAGAATAAAAGAGAACATGTCAGCAATAAAACATTAAGATCCCCAATCAAAGGCATAAAAACCATGATAGGTCCACATTATGGAATTGTGTTCGTAGATGAAGATAACAAGAATAAGACTGTTCACACGAGCAAAAACTAGAAACACAAAACAAAGACATATTTTTGGATGATGTAAGATTTTCAAAAAGCATAAGATGCTCGTGTATTAGATGCATAGGGTAAATAGAGAGTTATTGTCCACATCAAGAAACTTACACACACTAACTAAAAATGTAATGATCTAACTCATACTGAGAAATCTATGTATTATCTTCAACTAGTTTATTCTACCACTAATCTAAATACTCCATATAATCCTTTCCTTTGGTGCTCTTGTTAAATCTAGAATCCAAGATCCTCTCAATTCTATCTACTTTCTTTTTAGGATAACCAGGCTTGTCAAAAGATTCATCATCAAACTCATAATACTCATAAATATTAGATATAGGTGAAATATGTGTGTCATTAGATGATTCCACTTCAAACGTATCACTACTGTCAAATTTCTCCAAGATCTTACAAGGCCCAAACTTTCTCATCTTTAGCTTTAAATACATTCTAATAAGAAATTTGTTCTTTAAATGAACCATTATTTCATCTCCAACTTTAAAATTCTTATGTATCTTCCTTTTATCTATTATATTTTACCTCATCATGCAAAGTCCCCATTAAATCATTATATCCTTCAGCTTCAACAGTTCTTCTTTCTTCATGATCAATATTTATCAATTATGTTACTCCTCTAGGGTGCATGCCAATAACAATCTTAAAATGTGTCTTCTTAGCTTTTGTTCACTGGATTATTGTATCCAAATTGTGATTACACTAAACTAAATCCCAATTTTCATACTTATCCCCAATTAAGTATATGAACAAGTTACCCAATCTTTTGTTCACAACTTTAGTTTATCCACCAGTCTATAGATGAAATGTAGAACTAAATATCAGCTGACTATTCAACCTCTTCCAAAGTGTTTTCTAGAAAATAACTAGTAAATTTAGTATCTCTATGAGAAACAATACTTTTAGGCAATTAATGCAATCTCACAATCTCTCTGAAGAATATATATACTATTTGTACTGCATCTAATGTCTTTCTACATGGTATGAAATGATTCATTTTAGAAAATTTGTCAACCAAAATAAATATAGAATCATTACCTCTCTGAGCTCTAGATAATCCAATAACAAAATCCATACTAATGTTTTCCCAAGGTTTACAAGGAATAGGAAAGGGTTTATACAGTCTAATATTTTGACTTGTTCCTTTTGCCACTTTGGAAATTCTACAACTTCTCAAAAATTTATGAACATCCTTATATATTTGTGGCCAAAGTATCTTTGAGAGATCAAACTTACTGTCTTATCAAGTCCAAAATTTCCTACAAGTCCTCCACTATGCTTGTCCTTTGTGATATTATCCCTCATTGATTCTCTATATACACAACTAAATTCCTTTGAACACCATATCTTCCTGAATGAAGTAATCAACCCACTTACCCTGATAATCTTCTATAGATGTCGTACAAGATTTCCAAGCTTTTGCAAAATCAAGATCAGTTTCATACAAGTTCTTCAAATCATTAAATCCAAGTACCTGAACCTTCATCTCTTTTATCAAGTTCCTTGTTTCACTCAATGAATCTACTACTCTATTTGATTGTCCACTCTTACATTTTAATAAAAATGTGAAATTCTACAAGTACTCAACCCATTTCATGTCTCTGATTCAACTTGTTCTGACTACCCAAGTACTACAAAGCTTTATGATTAGTATATAAAATATATTTTGTATGCATCAAACAATGTCTCCATTTCTTCTAGGCTTGAACAATAGCATAGAATTATTTGGCATAAACTGAATATTTCTTCTTAGCATTGTTCAACTTCTCATTATTAAAAGAAACAAGTTTGACTTCTCGAGTAAAATAATCTCCAATTGCATTCCTATTAGCATAACAATCAACTTGAAAAAGGATAGTAGAATCAAGAAAAGATAACACAAATAACTTTGTAACCTTTTGCATTAGTGTTTCAATACTCTGATATGCTCCACATGTCCATTTGAATTCTTTTTTATCACTTATCATTCTCTTTGTCATTGCATTACAAACTAAATTGGAATTTCTAATAAACATCCTATAGAAACTAGCCAAACCATGAAAAGATCTAAATTCACTAACATTCTAATTTGTAGGCCAATCCAAAATAACTTTTACTTTCTTAGGATCCATCTTCAAACCATCAACATAAATGAAAAAACCAAGATATACAATCTCTTTTTTCTTTAAAAGAACATTTCTTCAAGTTAATCAACAACTTTTCTTCCTTAAGCCTCTATAACACTTGTCTTATATTCTTCAAATGATATTCTTTAATCTTACTAAATATTAAAATATCATCAAGGTAAACAATCACAAACTTAACCAAGAACTTATTAAAAACCTCATTCATTAACCTCATGAAAATGTTAGGTGCATTGGTTAAACCTAAAGGCATAACCAACCACTCATTCAAACCTTCATTTGTCTTAAAAGTAGTGTTCCACTCATCGCCTTCCTAACAATCCATAATGTCACCCATCGTAGGGAATTGGAATCTGTGCTTTACCATAATTCTATTTATAACTCTAAAATCAATGCACATTCTCCACTCTCTTTTCTTTTTAGGTGCCAATACTACAGGTACTGCACAAGGAGTCAAGTTTTCTCTTATCAAACCTTTCTGCAATAATTCTTGGATGTGTCTATTCATTTCTTTATTCTCAGCAGGTGTCAGTGTATGTGGTGCTTTATTCACCAAACTAGCAATAGGAATAAGATCCATGCAACAACTGATACTCCTAATTGGTGGCAATCCATCAGGTACATTATCTGAAATAATATCTTGAAATTCTAACAATAATGACTCAATCTCAAGTGCATGCTCATTTTCATGTTTCTTTTATGTCTTTCTAGGAATCAAGGCAACACACACATTCTCTTTCTTCAAATCTCTGATGATAAACTGGGTTTCCTTCAACTAAAGATTCTCTAACATTAGTACAATAACCATTCTCAAGTTTCTTAATCAAAGGCAACATGATTTGTCTCTTTCCATTAGCCCAAATAGTGCATTGATTCAATCTATCATCATGTAAAGCTTGTCTATCATACTACCAAGGTCTACCCAACAAGATACGACAACAATCCATAGACATGATATCCAACAAGACTTTATCATGATAGTTTCCAATGTTGAGTTTCAAAAGGCATTTTTCACATACCAATACCTTATGCTTATCATTGATCTAAGCAATGTGATAGGGTTTAGGGTGCTTCAACCTATGTAACTGCAATTTCATAACCAATTGTTCTGATGTCAAATCATTTGAACTCACTATCAATAATCAACTTGAAATATTTGCATGTGATATTACATCTAGTCTTGAAAAGAGTTTTGCTCAAAACAAGACCTCATTGATTTCATCATTCTACAAAGTTATTCTAACCATCAAAGTCTCTCCTTTCTCACATATATTAGATGAATTAGATGTGTCTCCCTATATTAAAGAATTTTGACTATTGCTACATGTCTTCTTGTTTAACTTCAAACATTCACAGGCTTTGTGAGATCTACATCTAAAGTAACCTTAAAACAAGATCTATCTTCTCTTTTACCAATATTATTGTTCCTAGAGTAACTAGTGTAATTACCTCTAAAAAGGTTATCTCTACCTCTACATGAACTTTCATCCTTTTATTTGGATTTTTCTCTTTCATGATTTGCATTGGTTGATCAAGATTTGCTACTTTTACTAAAGGATCTACCTTTTCTTCTCAAAAATCTACCTCATTTTCTCGTCTTTTTTCTAAATTTTTCTTAGATTTTAACAAAAAATGACATGCTTCTTCCATACCATCCATCTTTACCAAACTAATATCATCTTATATAGAAATCATCAAACCATTCAGGTACCTTGCAATATTTTCTACTTCATCATCAACATACCCAGATCTAGTATCTAACTTGTAGAACTTTTCAATGTATTCCTTTACAATCATGCCCTTTTGCTTTAAATTTGCATTTTCTTCAACAAATTAAATCGATAATCACAAGGAAGAAATTTACCTTTCTATTTACCAACAATCTTATCCCAAGTCTTAATATTTTTGTTTCTTCTTCTTTGTCTATCAATTTGCAAATATTACCACCAAAGATATTCATGCCCTCTCAACTTTGTAGCTACTATCTTCACCTTCTTATCAATAGATGTACTCTCCTATTCAAAATAATTTTCCATTTCAAAGATCCAATCCAAAAACTTATTAGTATCAAGATTACCATGATACTCATAGGGATTGAATTGTGGTGTAGCATTGACTCTTGTCAAAGCTCTCAAGAAACTTTTATCACCTTGTTCCAAATCATGGACTTGTTCTGCTACATCTTTTTCTTCATCTTCACTAATATCTTCTATAACTCTTCATTGGGCTATCTCAACAACTGCAAGACTAGCAACAATATGCCTCAACATATCTATAATAGAAAGATCTACATTTCTTCTTCCACAAACCATTTTGATAATAGTTCTCAAAAGAATCATAACCCTTTGCAAGTTACAAATCATACACCAAGTCTACCACCCTACAACCAATCAAATCAAGATTCCACATAATTCCAATACTCAAAGAAGGAAAATTTTCTCTGATACCACCTAACACATGGATGATGAGGAGAAAATCCAGGGAATGCTCCAAACCAAGCCGCGAGAGTAAAAACATTAAAGCAAAATATAACATGGACAAGAAATGATGGAATTCAATCAATTTCATGCAAATCCAATGGTATCTGATTAATTTTTATTAGGCATAAGTCCTACCCAATTGTAACCTTCAATTACAATAGTAAGTCAACCTACAAGCTTAGAAGATCAAGAGCTAAACCTCCAAATCTTCTTCTAAGAGTTCTATCTTTAAACATCAACTACATTGCAATATATAACTATCAATACACACAAGCTCACTGAGAGATTATAAAATAGAAAACAGATTACAAAAGATAAGTCCTACCCCAAAGGGAAAATCAACGATTTCATATGATAATGCATAAGAGCCACAAGATTAGGAATAGGTCCACACAATATCCAAGAAACCGCATGCAAAGCCACAAAAGATTGCAAGAAATAATGAACTTTCCCAAAGAAAATTTCCACGTGCTACACAAGGTGCCAAAAAAGAACATGCCTTGAGAAAGAATGAGAGTTAAACATGTCAGTGAGAAAACATTAAGACCCGCAATCAAAAGAATAAAAACCATAATAGGTCCACATTATTGATCTATGTTCGCAGATGAAGCAAACAAGAACAAGATTGTTCACATTGTCAATAACTGGAAATAAAAAACAAAGAAATATTTTTGAATAATGCAAGATTACTAACAAGCCCAATATGCTTCTACATAAGAAAATGACAAGAGCCTCCATTAAATTTATTAGTATGAAGGCCCTTATAAATAGAGATCATAAACTGTACATAGACTAAGGTTTCCTACCCAACACCACCAATGTCAATATACAAAATGAAAAGAGCCTCTATTAAAATTATTAGTATGAAGCCCCTTGTAAATAAAGAGCATAAACTGCATATCATCAAAAAGTGTCACACCCAACACCACTGAAGCCAACATTCCTAGGATTCCCTTGAGATAATCCATTATTATTAATTTTTAAACCTCCAAGAGGGAAGGGTGTTCAATAACCCTCCTGATTGACCTATTATAAAATGCATTTGCATCTACAACCATAACCCCCAAAAACCAAAGCATCTACTTGACGAAGAAAATTAAGATGAGTACAAATGGATACACCATCAAGATCCACACCTCCAATCAAATTACAAAACACCAACCATCTCATGCATAGTGCATTATATTCCATCACAAGCATTTGGCATCATCCTAATATCCTAAATATCCTTTAATTTTCTTCAACAAAATATCCAAACGATAAAAGGACCAAGGGCCCAAGCAATCTGAAGAATTTAAGTTTTGGCATGAGGCTTGCCCCATTGAGCCTAAAACTAAGATAAAGAAGGGACAAGAAAATAAGTCTGACCACAAACACCCTACCAACAATATCATACTTCCCTAAAAAAGAGGCACTACAATAATAGATGAAAAATAAACTCCTCACCTTTTAGTACAACACATATCGAGGGGCACTAAAAGCCCCACTTACAAAGATTATCCTAGGCAAGACAACAGTTCTCAACCACAAGCCATTAGTAAAAAAATGCATTTCAACGAGAAAAAATAATTCAAAACTTGCTTCCACCAAAGAACTTCAATAAATCCAAATAAATCCTTGTTAAATAATGAATTTCAACCAAAGAACTTCAATACCCAACGCCCCCAAAGAGTTGCAAGCCCTAGAGGCCAAATTTTGACTCAACTTATTTTTTTGGGTCTTTACACACCATGGTGGCCAATCAAAAGAATCCTTCTATTAGTAGCCAACAACCAAACCAAAGTTTTGAACCTCAATATTACATAACCTTGTCCCACCTAGCAGCAAGAAAAAAATCACAAAGGGCTTTTGATGTAGGAGCATCCGAGATCAAGGCTGTTGACTCAAATGTGGGTTTTGGTCGAGATTTACTTCTGAGGGTCATAACTTTTGACTTCAATGTGAGTTTTGGCTAAAATATTACATGCAATTGCTTGAAGAGCTATTTGGATTGCCAATTGAGCTTAGCTAGATTGGTGGCCGTTTCGACATTTTTTCACTAGCCTAAAATATCCTCTTAATCTCCAAAATTGGATTTTTGTGTTCTTTTTTTTTTTCTAGTTTTTTAAAGAGTTCTTTTTGTAATAAATCTAAAATCATATTTTTTATTTCGTAGATTAGTTGGCAATTCATCATGCCTTAGTTGGGGGATTTTTTTAGGAAAAATCAAAATTCTTAGGATGGATTTTGAAAATTACCAAAAATGAAAAAATCTATTTTTTCCTAAAAATCTGCCAAATATAGTAATTTTCAAAATTATAGTAAGTAGTTGTTTTACTTTCATTGTGGAGGAGAGTAGAGTTGGAAATATTTAACGAAGAATCGAGCATTCTAAAACTTCTATGTTGTGTAATTTTTTGAGTTATTGTTTTGAAGGGTTTGAGCTACATCAGCTTTTCAATACGAATACATGGAAAGAAGGTGGATTACCATCCCAAGAATTTATTCAAAAAGAGAGCCTCAAAGCATTTATTGCAAATCTAGAAAATACTCATCTTTAATAGTAGAGTATTAGCCTTGAAAGTGCTCCAAACCATAGAGCCCCTATTCTTGAAAGGATAGTTAGAAACATCCAAATAATCAACTCTTGATCCATGCATATGCATGAGAAGATAGGCCCACAAAATTTTGATTGAGATGCCAACGCTAATACAACTTAGTTTCAAGAGCTTGCCCAATCATGAAAGCATAATATATACTAGGACCCCCTTTCCTCTTAGCCTGACAAAAGCTCCCATAAAATCAAGCTCCATTTGGAAATCTACAAATAACCACTAGTTAAAAACTTGCACGAGATTCCTTAGGAAAATGTACTAGTGTCTTGAACTAAGTTTATGTAGATGGGCAAGGCTTGACTAACAAATTAAAGAAGGCTCGCCCAAGCGACAATAGAAAGCCACTAATGAGTCCAATTATTCTAAACATTCTAACACAACTTGTCCAAAATGCCCCACCAAAATCGTTTGTTGACTAACAACAACAATAGGAGTCCCTAGATAAACCAAGTGAAGAGATCTAGTTTAAAATTACAAGATTTTGACAATCCTCATCTACATAGGCTCTGGAGTATTAAAAAAATAGATTGAGAATATATTGTCATTGACTTTATGACATGATACAACCAAATAAATATGACGTATGCCTAAAGGTTCAACTTCAGTCAACCTAGCAAGCTCCCTAATAGTATCATCATCTATAAACTAAACACGAGAAAGCTTGGACAACCCATTCACTGAACTTGAAACATGAATCTAGTCCCAGAAAAATAGAAACTTAATAAATATGTCAAAGCCCTTGGCTATAATAATAAATAAATAGGGAGAGAATATAGATGTTGTAAAAGATAAGAATAATTAAAAATAAAATATATATTCTAATAGTCTAAAATTCAAGTAGTTCTTAGTATAAATAAATAATATGAAATAAATTTGAAATTGATTTTACAAATTATGCATAACAACATCATCAGAATGTAGAAATCATATCTATCATAACAAGATTTTTTATGAATTTGCATTCCAATATATAAGATGTCTGACTAAATGATAATAAAAATAAATATTATAAATGTATCATCTTATGAAAAAAGAAAATCTCAACTTTCGAAAATAACAAAAAAAGTTGCCATTATAATTATTTACAAGTTCTTAGAAGGAACTGGCGACTTCGTGCCCTCATTCCAATCATTGCTTGAGAGTGCACAAAAACATCACAAGGACTTCAAAGAAAACCCAAAACAATTATCACCGTGGTCTTGAATGTTCAGCTAGAAATTAGAGAGGAGCTGACCATGAAGAAAGATATATACAGCATCAAAAGAAAACCTAGCAATGAGTTTCTTTTATGTGTATCTGATAAATACACATTTTTTTAGTTCAAGAGAACAGGAATTGAATCTCAGTGACCAAGAATAAAGTTTACAATTCAATTCCTTGGAATATTAACTAGCAGCAAAAAACAAACATCAAATAGACAACCTGAAAATGAACAAACAGATCGTTAATATAATCCTCAATGTACAATGCCAGATCAATATGAAAAATGAATGGCTGGCTTACCCCAGTTGCAAGGATGTGTCTGAAGCCTCATTGTTTATAATGCTGTTTCCTTTGTGAAGATTATTATCCTCCAATGTATTATAAGTCCTATTGTAAGGATTAGTTATAGAAGAGTTATATGGTTGAGGATGATGATGAGTTTTCAGTAGCTCAATGAACAAGTGTTCCTGTGCAATATCATCCTCCACATGACAGGTCTCCATTTCTTCCAACTGGTGAAAATGAAAGTACGTTAAATTAACGGTTTAAATGAAGTGGAGTTTGATAAAGAAAACTGAAATGCACATTGAAAAATAGTGCTACTTACCTGTCGCTGGAGTCTGATATTTTCTTCCAAATATTGGATTCCCTGCTTACAACGTGTTGGAGAAATATATTAGCAGAACTATTCAGTATTAGATTTCATAAACGATTAGTTGACGGTTCATTTAATTTTAAGGTAGCTCCATAAAGAGTTTCGGAATGTAATGTTCTATTTATTTGTAATATATATTGTAAACCTGTCGAACATTAATATTGTATTTTTTTTGTTGGGGGGAAGACACCCACTATATTTTAATCACCGTCAGAACCATAAAGTTTTAATAAAAAGATCCCCACCATATTTTGATCACTGTCAGATCGTTTAATTTTAGAAAAGACACCCACCATATATCGATAAAAATTATGTGTACTGGAGGACATAAAACATTGAAGAATCCACTCACAGTGAAGTATGGGAGTTAAAAATATTTATTTGTCGTATTTTTTTTTTTTTTCCTCTGCCATTGGATTCCTAGAATATTTCATAGAGATGAGATACTAAAGGTGTTGATGGTAAAAGGATATTCCATCTTTTAAAGAAAGGAGGTCATCTAACTCAGTACTACTCCAGCTCGAGTTCACTTAACTACGGAGTTTCTTCCATGGTTAAACCCACTCTACTTGCAACCCCATTTGCAAAACCATTCATTGGAAAACCCCTTAAGCTCATCAAGTGATAAGTAGGAGATATTTCCACAGTAAGTCAAATTGTGATATTGCTATCAGGATTTAACTGTGTAGTTTTTGAGTCAAACTTATTTACTCATGTTTCATGAGCAGTGATTCACACATGAATCCATCTCTCATGAAAATAAATGGAACACTTAGCACTCATTGGATTTAGGTGATGCTCACAGACGTTAAGTGATTTTATTTTATTTTTCTTAGATTGATATTTGAAATAAAAGAGGAGTTAAAATTTATTTAAATAGAAGAGAGATAATGTAGGATATCAAACGTTCTTATCAAGATCAACAACTGATCAAATTCTTGAGAATGATGTAGAAGTAACTGATTCCTATCCACAATATTGCAATTTTGTATGTAATTAGTAACCTATTTGGCTAGACAATCTGCTACACTATTTGGCTCCCTAGGGATATGAGTGAAAAAAATGAAATCCAAAGAAACACACAAATTAAGAATCTAGTTAACAACCAAGACTAAACTGTCAACTAACATCCTCAAAATGGTGTGAAGTCAACAAATGCACCACCACTTGTGATTTGGAATCACAAATGAGCCTACTCCATCCAAGAGCACAAGCATGCTCCAGAACATACAATGTAGCAATAGCCTCTGTCAGATTGTTAGTATAGTGACCTTTATAGACAGAAAATATAAGCTGAAAAATCCCCATGCCATCACTCCACCAGTGCCAGAAGGTCCTGAGTTTTGTTGATGTATAGCATCAGTCGAAGTAATATTAAGTACTTGAATTCATGATTTATATGAACTCTGTTTTACTGATGAAAATATACATAAATATGATTATATATAATATATACAAATATATGATTTTATATATATAATGGTTCATAAAATGACTTCATCAATATCGGGCTCTTGTCCTTGAAAAGGCTATTGGTATCGGGCCTTGTATTTATCTGTTATGCCGCCAATTACAATGTAGACAAATTACATTTGTTAGAGTTGAAACTAATGATAAGTTATGCCCATGTAGGGGCATGACCCTGCATGGCGTTTGGCCACGTAGAGTCATGTCTCTACAGGGAAATGGCTCTCTATTCTCATATAAATGATACCGAGCAGTCGTTGGAAAAATATATCAATAACAAGGCATATACAGTCCCAGCGATTGCTCTCCCTGCAGGTAAAATAACGGCAAGTTTTTCCATTGGCATTCAAGGTTGAAGATTATACTACACAGACTGCTATTTAAAGTTGAGATCTGCACAATTCAACAACACAATCAATCTGAGATACAATTAAGTTAATCTGAATTTGTTCAGTCTGCTATAATAGTTTATCTCTATCAGAGATCCTTATATTTACATGGTATCAAAGCTTTCGTGATAGAAATCCTATTATTCAGCATTAAAACTAAAATCTCAGATTTATCAATATTAGAATTTTATCTTCAAATTCAAAATGGTCAATCACGTAAGATTAAAGGATATAGACTTGAAGGAGCATCAAACTTTTCATCATGGAAAATTTGACTCATGATAATACTAAAAGAAATGGAATTAGAAAAGTACATAGAATCAAACAAACCTATTCCTGAAAATGATCCAAATAAAATGACATGGAAAAGACACAACAACGAGTTCATGAAAATTATTATAGACTCTATGAAGGATCATATTCTCCCTTCTATATCCAATGTTAAAACTGCATTTGAGATATTCTCTGCTATTAAGAACACTTTTGAAATCAATAATACTAGTAGATTGCTAACTTTAAAGCAAGATCTTCTATACATAAAAATGAATAATGAGGAGTCAATTACGTCCTATTTCCTAAGAATCTCTAAGTTAAAAGATCAATTTGCAACAATTGGAAGTCAAGTTGATGACAAAGAACTTAGCATAATAGCTTTAAGAGGACTTCCACTATCTTGGGAAACCTTCATTCGAGGTCTAAGCTCCCGACCTGAGCTTCCTAAATTTGAATTACTAAAAAATGAATGCACCCAAGAAGAATCAAGATTAGTTTCAAAAGGATTAAACATAAATCAAGAGGAAGACATTCAAGCTCTTTATGCAAATTCAAACAAAAAAGGAAAATTCAAACGTAATAAAAAGGAAATTAACAAACCATATAAGAAATGAGATTGGTCAAAAGTAAAATGATTCAAATGTGACAAAATTGATCACTCTCACAACTTCTGCCATGAATGAAAAAAAATTCAAGCAGCACTAACAAAAGTCAAAGAAAAGAAAGAGGAAAAAGAAGAAAACCTTGCATTTTATCTATCTCTCTCAAGTGAATTGAATTGAAACAAAAATACTTGGATTATAGACAGTGGAGCATCTTGGCATATAACAGGTTTTAGTGACAAATTTGAAAGCTTCTCAAAATACTCCTCAGAAGAAGTAACGATTGAAGATAACTCTACTCATCCAATTAAAGGTATTGGGTCTTTCTCAATTCATCTAAAATCAGGTATTACTCTCCAACTTAAAAATGTTTTATACTTACCTAGTATTAAAAAAATTGGTCTCTCTCTTGTCTTTCTGATCAAGGATTCAGAATCACCTTTCAAGAGGATAGAGTTTTGTCTTGGCCAAAGAACTCCAACATTAAGAAAACTATATCTATTGGATTTAGAGACGGAAGTTTATATAAACGTAATCAATAAAATTTAGCCCCAAGTCATGAAACTTCAAATTCTACCAAAATTTGGCATTGGAGACTAGGCCACCTTCATTTCCATGCATTGTCATCAATAGGGAAAATTGTAAAAGGATTACCTAGTCTCAAAACTGATCACTTAGAGATTTGCAAAGGATGTGCCCTAAGCAAACACACTAAGCAATCCTTTCCTAAATGCATTCAAAAATCAAAATTTGTACTTGAACTTATTCACACTGACCTATGTGCTCCTATGTCTGTAACTTCCCTAAATGGGTGCCTTTATTATGTAATTTTTATTGTTGACTATTCTAAAAGAATTTGGATCTACTTCCTCAAACAAAAGGAATCAATTGAAGTATTATCAAAATTTAAAGAATTCAAAGCTCTAGTTGAAAACCAATCAGGATAGAAAATAAAAATTCTAAGATCAAACAATGGAGATGAATACATCTCTAAAATTTTAAAAGATTTTTGCATTATTGTTGGGATTAAGAGGGAGTTTTCTGTACCATATAATCCTCAATAGAATGGACTTGCAGAGCGTAAAAATAGATCAATTATTGAATAAGCCAGAGCACTGATGCACGACCAAAATCTTCATACTTCTTTTTTGGGCGAAGCATCTAACACTACAGTTTACATTCAAAATAGATGTCCTCACTCAGTATTAGAAAATACCACTCCTGAAGAAGTATTTACGAGTATCAAACCAAATCTACGTCACCTAAGAATATTTGGGTGCCCTGTTTATATTCATATTCCTAAAGGGAAAATAACAAAACTAGAACCATCTGGAAAGAAGGGAATACTCAATGGATATAGTGAAATAACTAAAGCCTACAGGATCTATGTTCGAGGTCAAAGAACAATTGAGATCAGTAGAGATGTTAAATTTGAAGAAGATATTGCCTTGAATCTTTCTAAGAACAGTGATGAATCATATACAGAACCTGTCACTAAAATAGATGAAGATCATCCAATAGAAAATGAGAGGGAGAACGATACTGAACCTCCTTCACCTACTATTTAAAATCCTGAGAATATTGAAAATGCTAACACTAAAAAGAAGCCACTTTGGGCTAGGAAAATGATAGAAGAAAATCATGTTGAACCCTTGAAGTAATCAGAGAAAGTAAGAGAACAAGAAATCAATCATGTTATGTGGTACTCTTAACTGAACTTATCAAAATAGAACCTTCAAATGTTGAAGAAGCCTTATCAAGCAAGCCTTAATAAAATATAATGTATGGAATGTTGTACCCAGACCTAAAAACAAATCAATTGTTTCTTCTTAGTGGCTTTACAAAATCAAGCATGCACCTAACGAAAGCACTAAAAAATACAAAGCCAGATTTGAAGCACATGGTTTCTTGATGCAGGAGCATAGAGCTTGGATTTTGGTGGATTTATGCTTTTCATGGTTTGGGATGTGTTGGAGACACATTGGAGTACCTTTCCTTATGATTGCATAGAGATTGGATGGATTCAATTGAAGTTTTAACTTTTTTTACCTTGCTGCTGGAACTATGTTTTCTCTGATTTCTGAGTGCCTATTGTAGGCCATATAACTAATTTTGCACAATGAATGAGAGGCTATGCATTTCAGGGATTTAAGAGATCTTAGAGTACTATCTATGGTCTAAGCTGCAAGTTCTAATTCCTCATAAGTTGGGAGATATGGCAATTCTCTTAGAGTATCGATTTTTGGTAGTTTTGCACGACAGTTTTCTGTACTTGACTTTCAAGATGGATGTGCACTTATCCTTGTTGAATTAGCCTTTCCGCCTTTAAGGGGTTGTAGTGGACCTAAAGTTCTACCTTTGGTTAGAAGCACGAGTTCTAATTCAATTGAAGCTAAGAGATATTGTGATTTTTCTTGGATATTAATTTTTGGACATTTAATTGTTGTTGCACGCCGACTTGTGGCTCTTCAAGTATTTAATGTTAAATTTTATTTAATTTGTAATTGCTAGGCCGACTTGTGGCTTAGATTGGTATAAATAGGGGCCTTGTGGAGTCTTTTAGTCATTCAGTTGAGATGGAATGAAGGATAGATGCAAATTTGAAGAGCTAGAGCTGCAGCTTAGGAACTAGAGGATCTCTTGGTGGACTTGAGGGTATAGGTGGATTCTTCTTGGTGTTCTAATCCAGTTGTATATCTGGACTAGCTAAGATTGGTTTTGTAAGTTGGATCTTATTGGATCTTGTAGAACTAATTTTGTAATTGCCGTTTGTATTTGGCCCTAACTTGGAAGGCCTTACAACCGGGCATATTGCATATAATCAATTATATTTTATGAACAAATTATTATAATTTGGTATCAAATATTATATTGTTGCATCTTGTTGTTGTGTTTCCGCTATGTGGTCATTAGCTGGGGGCTAGGACATCTCCTTTCGAGATTCTCCTACCTTGTGTTGCATCAGATGGTATCAGATCAAAAATTGTTCCCAAGCGTGTAAACAGATCGCCAAAGTTGAGGTAGTTTGCACCAAGACTTGGGTTGGAGAAATAGATCTTAGTTGATCTTGATATGGTGGTGGATTTTCTTTCTCGAGTCCTAAATCTCTTGGTTGCGAGGTGGCAGATTGTGGTTCTGACTTGCAATTGCAGAGGTCTTGCAGATGGATCGATGGATGCAAAGATGGAAGACCGATTTTGTTGAGGCATGATTGTAGAGAGTTGTGGATTACAAATTCATGGTCCTAGACTTGTTATGTGGTTCTTGATTGTTCATGCAAGGTGGCAGGTTGCAATTTGACTTGCAAACAATTCAATTTTGTCACAAGGAGCATAGGAAGTATTTGTTGCAAAGGGTTTACGAAGATCTTGGAAGATGGCTCCAAGAGGAATGGACTCTGGGAATCTTTGTGATATAGTGGAGAGGAGGATTAATGAGACAATAGCTTGGGTGGATGCTATTGTGGATACTTCTTTTTCTAAAAGAGTTGAAGTACCAAAGAAAGAAGTTATATGCTATTGGAGCTGGAGTGTATTGATCCAGAAGAGATTTATCTTGCCAGTTAAGAGACTTTTTCATGAGAGAAGATGGAATAGCAAGGTCGAGGTGGAAGAGATTGGTTTTGCTGATCAATTTGTGTAGTTTGATGCAGAACCTACAAAGCAACTTGAGCTTGTTGCCGAGCATATTCCTAACCTTGTTGATGTTGGGACAAACTTTGATTTTCATGATTAGTTGGCTAAGTGTGACATGGAGATTGTAGAGCACTTGGTCATGGATGATCCGGTTGCTATTGGTGATGAGTTTTGTGTTGCAAAGCATCTTGTTGTGAGCAATGAGATTGTTGGGGTTGTGAGTTTGGCATGTGTTGATGGAGATCTACATGTTGCTACTGATGCAAAGTTTTTTGCTGCTGCTGTGGATTCACTAGTTGCTGATGTGGATGAGGGTTTGCTAATGAAGCATTATGTTTAGTTTGTTCTTGGGTGTGAGCATGCTGATTGGGTTTGCTGATATGTATCTGATTCTGATGTTTCACTGGATGAAGCATAGATGGTTGATTTTCAGTTTTTTTCTATTGACTTTGATGAAGTGGAAGCCTTTGGTAAAGATGAAGTTGGTTGCAAATCTTTCTTTGGGCATCGAAGTATGGGACATACTTTTCTATTTACATGAGGAGTTTGATGTAGGAGCATAGAGCTTGGATTTTGGTGGAGTTATGCTTTTCATAGTTGGAGATGTGTTGGAGACACATTGGAGTACCTTTCCTCATGATTGCATAGAGATTGGATGGATTGAGTTGAAGTTTAAACTGTTTTTACCTTGTTGCTCAAACTGTGTTTTCTCTAATTTTGGAGTGCCTATTGCAAGCCCTATAACTAATTTTGCACAATGAATGAGAGGCTGCACATTCAATGATTGAAGAGGACCTAGAGTACTATCTATGGTCCAAGGCGCAAGTTCTAATTCCTCATAAGTTGGGAGATATGGCAATTCTCCTGAAGTATCGATTTCTGGCAATTTTGCCCAATAGTTTTTTGTGCTTGACTTTCGGGATGGATGCACACTTATCCTTGCTGAATCAGCCTTTGCACCGGGTTTTAGTGGACCTAAAGTTCTACCTTTGGTTTGAAGTATGAGTTACAATTTAATCCAAGCTAGGAGATATCGTGATTTTTCTCAGATATCAATTTTTGGACATTTAATTGTTGTTGCAGGCCGACTTGTTGCTCTTCAAGTATTTAATGTTAAGTTTTATTTAATTTGTAATTGCTAAGCTGACTTGTGGCTTAGATTGGTGTAAGTAGGGGGTCTCGTGGAGTCTATTAGTCATTCAGTTGGTATGGAATGAAGGATAGATGTGAATTTGAAGCGCTAGAGTTGTGGCTTAGGAACTAGAGGATCTCTTGGTGGACCTGAAAGTACAAGTGTGGATTCTTCTTGGTATTCTTATCCAATTGTGTATCTGGACTAGCTGAGATTGATTTTGTCAGTTGGATTTTGTTGGATCTTGCAAAACTAATTTTGTAATTGTTGTTTGTATTTGGCCCTAACCTAGAAAGCCTTACAACTGGGCATATTGCATATAATCAGTTATATTTTATGAACAAATTATTGTAATTTGGTATCAGATCTTTCATTGTTGCTTCTTGTTGTTGTGTTTCTACTATGTAGTTATTAGCTAGGGGCTAGGACATCTCCTTTTGAGATTCTCCTACCTTGCACTGCATCATTTCTCATAGAAAGAAGGTATTGATTATGAAGAAACATTTGCCCCAATTGCTAGATACACATCTGTTAGGACTATCTTGGCAATTGCAGTATCCAAAGGATAGAAAGTTCATCAAATGGATCTTAAAACAACATTCTTAAATGGTGAAATTGAAAAAGTTTATATTGAGCAACCAAAAGGGTTTATCACTCATGATAGAAATTCTCATGTGTGTAAGTTAAAGAAAGCACTATATGGTCTTAAAAAAGTTCCCAGAGTATGGTATGAAAGAATAGACAGCTATCTAACAAAGTTAGGGTATTCTAAGAATGAAGGTGATCCTAACTTGAACTTCAAAATAGATGGTGATGACATGATTATTCTTGTGTTATATGTTGATTTGTTGATAACAGGTGAAGAACATCTTATAAGCAATTGAAAACAAAAATTAACAGAAATGTTTGATATGAGAGATCTAGATCTTCTCCACTAGTCCCAAGGACTAGAAGTCTGGCAAAATGGGAACTACGTTTTCCTGAATCACGGAAAATATACTATTGATATTTTGACAAAATTTGGAATGATGGATTGTAAACCAACTACTTCTCCTATGGAAGTCAACCTACGTAAGCTGAAAGATGATATGATTAAATATGAACCTACATATCCTACTCACTATAGGCAGATCATTGGATCCTTAATGTATTTGGTGAATACTTGTCCTGATATATGTTATGCTACTTACACCTTAAGTCAATTCATGTGTGTACCAAAGAAGATACATCTAATGGCAGCCAAATATATCCTAAGATATATAAGAGGAACTATTGGCATGGGAATCAGATATGATCAAGTCAAAATCGATCTTCATGGATATTCAGATTCTGATTGGGCAGGCAGATCTACTAAATGTAAAAGTACTTCTGGATGTTGCTTCAATCTTGGATCTGGGATGATTTCTTGATTCAACAGAAAGCAATCTTCAGTTGCATTACGCTCTAATAAAGCAGAATATATAACCTCTTCCTTGGGAGCTAAAGAAGTTGTATGGTTATGAAAGTTACTAGTTGATTTGTTTACGAAGCCTTCAAAGCCCACTGTCATTCATTGCGATAATCAGAGTTGTATCAAGCTTTCAACTAATCCAATTTTTCACAATCGGTCCAAGCATATTGAAATTTCTTATCATTACATTAGAGATGGTAGATTGAGGTGTTATCAAGTTGGAGTACATCAGTACTAATGAGCAAACAATAGATGTTTTTATCAAGCCTCTTGCTAAAGTGAAGTTGAAATACTTCAGAGGAAAACTTGGTATAATTAAATTGTAATGTTGAATATTGAATTTAAATTTAAATTTATATGTGTCTATGCTTCGATGGTTGTTTAGTTGCAACAGATATGTAATGAAAGGTGACGATCTTTCATGGACATATATATTTAGAAGGTAAGCTTTGTAAGGTGACAATCTTGCAAATGATAGGCATGTTACTATGATAGTTTTGTTCTAGATATGTCGGAAGTCAATGATAATGAATGCATTATGATTACTTTAGATATTGTTTTGGACAATTAGAGATCATAATATATGTTATGATAGTGTTCATAACATGGTGATTAAAATTATTTGACAAGTCACAATTTCAGAGTGTTAAAGTCAGATAATGTGTTATGTACTGATATTCTATATTATGATATCTCTAAAAGAGTTTATTACTTCTCCCTTGCTAAGAGGGAGTGTTGATGTATAGCATCAGTGGAAGAAATATTAAGTACTTGAATTCGTCATTTATATGACCTCTATTTTATTGATGAACATATACATATATACCTATATATACACACACACACACACACATATATATATATATATATTTATTTATTTATTTATTTATTTATTGGTTTATAAAATGACTTCATCAATATAGGGCTCTTGTCCTTGAAAAGACTATTGTTTTAGATTACGGTAAAAGCAGATTTTGAAGGGACTCCAAAACCCTTTAACAACTAGAGAAAAGATATAGCAATAAAACCACCAAGAAAGAAGTCCTAAAACCAACAACAAAATCAAGTTTTATAGGGACCTGAAACCACTAACATAGTCCGAAAAAAGAGAACCCAGGTTTTACAGGGACCTGAAACCACTAAAATAGTTTAGACCAAAAACCAATTAACAGGACCAAAAACCAGTACCAAGTACCCCATCCAGAAAATAGGACCAGAACAGGACAAAACCAAAGAACAAAAACCCAAGACAACTATTGCAGCTCCATAATCATCTTGACAACCTCTTTACCAATCACAACAATATCCTGGATGGAATCAGTGGCCGAAGCAGCAGCATCTTTCGAGGCTTTCTTCCTCGAGCTCTGCCTTGTTCTTTTGCTCAGACCCTCAGGAGATATAATTTCTTCATTGACTCTTTTGCCAAGGCTCGCAGCAGCATTATCGAGGCCTTGTATTTATCTATTATGCCGTCAATTACAATGTAGACAAAGTACATTTGTTAAGAGTTGAAACTAATGCTTAGTTATGCCCACGTAGGGGCATGACCCTATATGGCCTTTGGTCGTGTAGAGTCATGTCTCTATGGGGACATGACTCTCTATTCTCATATAGATGATAATGAGCAGTCGTTGGGAAAATATATCAATAACAAGGCATATACAGTCCCAACGATTTCTCTCCCTGCAAGTAAAATAAAAACAAGTTCATCAATCCTCCATTGGCATTCAAGGTTGAAGATTATACTAAACAAACTGCTATTTAAAGTTGAAGATATGCACAATTCAACAGCACAATCAGTCAGAGATGCAAGTTAATCTGAATTTGTTCAGTCTACTATAATAGTTTATCTCTATCAGAGATCCTTATATTTACAGGTTTCCCTCAGACCACATGTTCGTATTGAATGCCTTACAGAAGCAAACTCCATTTCTCCACCCTATTAATTTTTTGAAGAGGGTGCCTACATCTATCCCTCACAAGAGAGCCTTGAGGAGGAGGAGGAATATGGAGAGAGTTATAGAAAATAACATCACCAAGATCCACAACCTCAGACAAATCACATTTAGCTACAACAATTTCTCTCAAGAATGGAGAATTTTTCACTGCATGTGGTGAGTCTCCAACAACACATCTTGAAAGATCTAATGAGTCCTCTCCAACCAAATATGATAGATACTAAAAGAAGGGATAAGAATCTAAATAATGTGAAGAAAGCAAGTCTTAATAGGAGCCATACCCAACCAAACAAAGAACTCAGCCAAAGAAGAAACATGCCAACAAGCTTGATTTCAAACATCCTACCAAAAGTGTCAAATGTGTCTAGTGAAGGACAACTAAAAAAAGAGATATGAGATAATTCCTTCACTTCTACAACACAATACACAAATCTAAGGGCCTTCAAAGCCTCGCTTACACAAATTATCCCAAGTAAGACATTGATTGATGACCACCAAGCACATTAAATAATTTATTTTGGGCCATGAAAATTGTTGAGCTATTGTTTTGCATGATGCTTAACAACAGGAATTCTTTTGAACTCCTCTCTTGAAAAGTTGATATGTGATCAACTCTAAGGTTCCGAGCGATCTTGCGACCTACTAGAATCTGCTCAATTGAAGATAAATGTGAATGTTCACAAGGTCTTTGCTGGCTTTGAACAATTTGGTTAAGATGTGGAATTTACTTGCTATCTCAAAAGAATGACTGCATGAAAAAGAAATATATTTTTGTATTTTTCTGCTATTTAATGAATGCAATCTTAACAATGCAACTATATGAATTCCTAAATTAACCAAGTGTTTGTAAAAGCAAATAATGAAGATAAGGTAACAAGCAGTTAAAGCAAATGACTTGAAAAGTAAATCCCTAATAGACATAAGCCACAAAAACAACACTTCTACGAGTTAAGCCTTTGAAATGATCGGTAGGTAACCAATGAAAATAGAAGCAACACTTCCTTAATTCCACTAATGCAATCGTCGATGGGAACTCAATAATCGTAATATGTTTCACTTTTCATTAGATCGCAAAGCCACGAAAAGTGCGCTCATGCGAGACAAAAAGCTATGTAGGAACAATAGGGTGATCTCTTCTCAAACTAAGTACGTCAGCGGAATTTGTAGACACATGGCAAACACCAAAATTAGAAGATCACTCAATCAAAATAATGCAATAAAACTATTGGCTCCATTACATTCCATGAACATACATTCACAAAATATAACACACTCGAGCAAGAATAACTACACTCCAAATGAGAGCACCAATAGCATATATTATTACATCAAAATAATGGCCCGGAATACATATTACATTCCTGAATTTATAGGAAATCATCTCCCCAATTTGTGTTGAGTGAGAGATCCTTTTATACAAACATATGCTTCTAAATCAATAAAACAAATCTATTTATGTACAAACTGACTCTCTAATTGGTGCTAAGTAGGACTCCATCCTTATTTATATCATTTAATGGATGCATGAGCCTTTACATATCTTAAAACAAAGAAAGCATGAGAAAATAAGAAGAAGAAAGACATTAGATGATGTAGGAGTCTCTAGAGGTGCCAAAAATAAAAGCTCAACCTTCATTGGATGATTGTAGGAGCTAAATTGTCGTTAGAATGCATTTCTGGTGCATGGAAAGCTCTAAATTTGGCACTGGCAGTTAACTATCGACACATCTCTGACTTCTTCAAAAAAATTCGGCGCACCTCGGAAGAAGCGCATCTTGAAAGCAATGCATCCTAGAAGCAGTGTACCTAGCGCACCTAGCGCACCTCAAAAGCTAGGTCCAAAAAATGAAAAATTTTACCGAGTGTCAAAATTGAAATTCTAGCTTCCGGGTTTTGTTCCCCTTCATACCAGAGCTATGTCTAGGTATTTGCTCTTGAATTTTTCTATAATCTCAATGACTCGGGTTGCATCTAGAAAATCTAAAGCTTCATATTTTTCCTTTACTTTTTGCCTATAGTTGCCCACCTCTAAGCGAATCTCTACAAAATCTCCCAATTTCACATCTAATTCTAGCAATGCCTCTTCAGTCTTAAATGCTTGTTTGATATCCTCATCACTAAAAGCTTCTTCAAAACTCTTTCGAAACTATTCAACAACTACTTCTACAGCTATTAGTTTATCCCTTGAATCATCTTCAAAAATATACAAGCAAGCATTACTATAATGTCTCTTTGCCTCCAAAAATTTTTGTTGGGTTTGATCCTTGCACTTATGAATATCTGCATGTAATGTTTCCATTGCTTTATTGCCATCTGCAATCTTCTCTATCCAATCATCTATTTTATCTAACTTTTTTGCTGTATATACATCCATCAACATCCAATACCTCTGACCCTTCATAGCTTGTAACGCTTGCAAGTCTTTACCCCAAGTATGTACCTCATCCATTAACCTAAAATCCTGGTTCAATATAGCAACTAGCTCATTTGTATTATTTTGCATATGGTGTAACAGTTTAAGATTTCCTTGTATGATTTGCACACCTTCCTCTTCAAAACTTTCTTGCCATTGCTGACAAGCCTTAAAAAATGAATCTAATTGTACAGTCTCTTTATCCCTTTTCTCAAGTGCCGCATTTAAAGTCTCCTTAAGATTTTCAAGATCCAATGGACCAACTACTTCATTCAAATATCCCCTTAGGATTTCATTCTACTTCTGAAGGTTTAATAATTCAGTCTCATCCTATTCTAAGTGCCTAAACACTTCTTTGATTCCCGTAGTGATCATCAATATGGCAGTGTCCACAGTGGGTTTTCCAAGCACAACCTCCCTGATTTGATAATCTTTTGGAGTCAAATCCTCAATATCTACATGTGGAGGAGTGATAACAACATGGGCGAACAAGTCTTGATTTTGATCACTCATGACAAAGGCCAATGTGCGTGCATCACCTGCAGGTGACTCGAGCTTTTTGAGAGCTCTAATTAATTCTGCCATTCCCTCTTCCTCAGAAAAATATTGTTGCCTTTTGTGTCTAACCATCACCTCTTTCCTCAACCATGTTGGAGCATGTTCCATTGGAGATTTATCCTTAAATGAAGATGGAGCTTGTACTGCTATACTTTTTCCCTCATCACTCCTCTCCAGAGTCTTCTCCTTTTGTGAGAGATTCACCTCAGGCATTTCTATGTCAATCGAGTCCACAGTCCTCACTGTATCTTGGAAAGTCTGTTGAGTTTCCTCATATATTTGCCCTTCTGTTGACACTTCATCGGCGGGTATTTGTTTGGCTCTTCTTCCTGTTTAACTTGCACCTATTCTTCATTACCCAGAGGGAGAGGAGTAGCTGAAACTTTATCCATGCAAAATGAATCTGGATTTGGTGATGGTGGAGAAATTAAAGGTCTTGGTGATTGAGGTGGCAATTGACTCCAATCATCTTGAGGAGGTTGATTTGTTGGGGTATCCCTTATCTTATCACCTACCAACTTAGTGCCTATCGGCATGAAATCAAAATTTGACATCTTAAAAACAGTAGCCCCTTTATCCTCTTGCTCATCAATCCATTCTTGTAGTTCATCCTCGGAAGTTGTAGCCTAAATAGGCTATGTAGGAACGGATGGTGGAGTAATAGTAGAGCTTCTTCTATGTTCTATCTCTATAGCCCTAGCAAGATGAGTTCTCTGACTTAAGGGAAAGGTTATCTTCATCTTCATCGTCCCCTTCTTCCTCTTCTAGAATAGCTTCTGCGACTGATGAAAAAGGAATAACCTTTCTTATCACCTTTTGTCTCCTCTTAATTGGAATTTTTATCTTTCTTTTCTTAGGAGCTGATGGGGATGCTGCTACTTCTCGCGCAGGCTGAGACACTTCTTGTAATTTAGTTTCAGTTTCTTTTCCTTGTTCTGGCGATGACACTTGAGGATTATTCTGAGTCTGGATAACTTCTATGTTTTTTGTTCTTTGCACATTCTTCGCACCTTGTTGCTCCGATGCCTGAGTTGCCTCTTCTCTAGGCTTGGCTTGCTAAGGGGAAGTTCTTTTCCTTTTGTCTTTACCCTTCTGCACCCTGAAGTATCCAACTTCTCTATTAAGTTGATGTACTGTTTTTGGTCTTACTGGAAACTAAGCTATGAGTGTGGGCACTATCACCTTTCCTCCTCTACCTTTCACTAGGCAGGTTGTAGCTTGGAAAACTACAATTTGCGGAATTGGACCCAACTTGAATGGTCTTTTAATCCAATCCTTGGTTAAATTGGATTACATGCCTTGCCCTATGATTAACATTTGTGTTCTCACTCTTTATCGATTTTTGTATTCATAATAGGTCAATTAGATATCTTATCCCTATTGTAAAATGGATCTAGGACCTCTTCAATGTCTTGTTGTACTATCTTTAAAGGGCCCTTTATTTTCAAGGCACTGCCTACCAAATAGTCATCCTACAATAATCCCTTATCTAGATTTCGTAGTCATCCACTGCGTTCATCCAATGGTCCTCTATGGCATCTTCATGTTGGAATTGTTTCCCTGCCAAGTACTACACTCTGCTGATGTTACCAAAACAAGGACGAGGAGAGTTATATTCCTCCAAGGGATATTGATCCTACTCAAACTCAAAAGTCGCAATATCCTGTTTTCGGACAACACTAAACGGACCTATAGTAATGGGCCATACCCAAGTTTTCTTGTGTTGCTTCCTTACTCTCTCACTTGCAGACGAGTTGTCGTGCAATCTCCAGTAATATGAGTCTATCACACAGATACCTAGGGAGCTTCTTTGGATTGACAGTCATACCAGCTACCCTTAAATGAGAGAATGTTTTAAATTGGATGTAATAGGTGTGAATTTCTATAATCTTTTCCGCTGCCACATCTGACATCCTTTTTGCATAATCTCCCTCAATAAACCTGATGATTGCAAAAATAAAGGCATCATTCATTATTTTGTATTCCTTACTATTCTCTGAAAGCTTTTTCTTTACCAACTGTGGGTATACCACATAAGGCCATGCCTTTGCATCTTGCATCTTGCCCCTTTTGAACAATCCTGGATAATTTGTTCCTCTTGCAACTAACAAGTACACCAAATAAGATGTCATATAGAACTTTTGATTGTTCTTGACCACCACCATTTGCTCATCCAAATTATCACTAAGAATTAAAGCCCAATCAATTGGCATCTTTGTTGTTTTGATGGTCTCAATGAAGTGTACTATCCATATGTTCAGGTGTCCAGTTGCTGGTAATCCCATGACTCTACTCAAGAGTACTGTAGAATATCTGATATCACCTTTCATGTAACCCCTTGTCATGTCTACTTTGCCTGCTTTGCATCCAAGAGGAGTCTTATCGATGAGATACGAGGATTGGATGATTTATGATACTTTCTCTCCATGCTCTCTGTATCACCTTTCTGCCTGATGATATGTCAATCTGATATACTGATCTTCTCTTGAAAGAGTGAATACCTTCTCTATATTCTTAGGTCTCAAATCTAGGATGATCTCTCCAGTTATACTTTTCACAACCCTTTCCTCTGAAACATAGTTCTTCGCCAATGTCATGATCAATTCTTAAGACTATAGTGATACTAGGTGTGACACTGCATTAACTAGCCCTAATCTGATAAGAGAAAATATGATTGGAGACCTCTTGGTTTGTTGCATAAAACTAGGAAGGTGTTCCAATCGATATGGCCAAGCTCAATGTCCCAGATCTCTAAATATTCATCCTAGAAGCTTGATTTGTCCGGAACACCTTAAAATTTGAAGACCAGTGGTTTTGGAGCCATTTTTATAGTGAGGGAGGATGAGGAAGCCATTGAATCTGCATAAAACCAATATCCATTAGTCCAGAAGTGAAGACAAATCAACTTACATAAACCCTAATTAGTAAAATATAACCCAGAAACTCTAATCCTACACATACAGTTAAAAATGCCTAAAAACCTATTAAACACCTCAGTTGAACAAAAATTGGCGCGCCTTGCACACCTAGGTGTGCCTTTCTCTTAGCAAAACTTTCAACACTAAGGGTGTGCACCTGCGCACCTCCTTACACACCCTTATGACACCAAGGTAAGACAAAATGTAAAAAGAAAAGGGTGCGCACTTAGCACACCTTACCAGTGTACCCTTTACCATATTTGAGGTATGCTTTAGCTTTAGTAAAGGTGCACATGTGCGCACCTTGGATAGGTGTGGACCTATGCACCTTTATCTTAGGTTAAGGTTTGTGTCTAGGTTCTTTTAAAAAAAAATTGTTTAGTTAATGAAAAAAGTGTTTCTGGGTTCTTTTAAATGTTTTTTTGTTTAGTTAATAAAAAAAGTGTGCACCTTTACCTTAGATGTTGTTTAACGTTTGGTGGTGTTGTGTGCAAGTGAGGGAGAAGGGATCAAGCACTGTGGTCCACCTTAGGAGCTGCGGAGGTACGATAGCCGGTTGCTCAGAGGAGAAAGTGTTGTGAGGAGAGGGGCAGAGTCCCAAGCTTTATAGGCCCAAGGTTCAATGTACCTCTTGGAGGTGCACAACTACGCATTTCCAAGGGGTGTGCACTTTTCTTTAATGACTAGTGCACTAGTGCACCTAATGAGGTGCGCTAGGTGTGCTAGTGCACCCCTTTACCTTAGAAATTTGCTTTTCTCCCTAAGAAACATGGTTTCCGAAAACTGGGTTTTCAGGCAAAGACCCAGATTAGGTAAAAACACTAGGAAAAACCCTAAAAAAGACTCAAACCCCGGACAAGGGATCTAAAAAGCTAAAAAATTAAAGTAGGGGGTCCCCAATTCTAAGCAAAATGGTGCGTGCGTTGTGAAACCACAACAAAACCTTGAACCAAAACATGTTTTCACCAAGGAACTTGAATGTCCCAAAAAGAACTCAAAAAAAAACTTGCAAGAACAACAAAACTTTTCAAACAAATCACTACTAGCCAAGCCAAACCATCATTTCAAGCGAAGGTAGCACACTCCCTAGACTCAAGAATCTAAGCTAGTTGCTGCCTATCATCCTCAAATCTTCCTGTAGGTCATTCAGAAGGATGTTTCCAATGGAATCAAAATACCAACCCACAATTATAGGAAAACTTATAATGGTCAACAATATCCTAGTCATGTGTAGTAAAGGTGTCACAAAGGACAGGAAGGTCCAGTATCAGAAGAAAGGATAGAAGGATGAAAAATCCAAAAGAGTGCATTCCTAACGAGCCCCAAGCTTCAAAACATTTTAGATCATTCCCATTAAAGGAGAGTGGGGGTCATCAAATACATTAACCCCTAGAAGATACTTAGAGGTCAGAATACGGGACCAAAGTTGATGTTGGCTAGTGCACCAATGCTAATATATCTTAGGATCAAGAACTTGCCCGTTTACAATAGTAATCTTGCATCAACCAAAATATTTCCTTTCTAATACTTTTCCTGTTAGCTAGTTTTGATGTTTTGTGTTGTGATCGGCCTCCCTGACTCATTATTCCATGTGATCCTTATGGTGTGTTCTAAACATGGTAAATCTAGATGTCTAGCTCTGCATTGTGATTGGTTTGTCCTTGATGAAGTTATCTTAAGATTGGTCCCGTCCTATTTGTATAGGACGTAGAGAATTTTAATTTGAATTTGATTTGTGTTGTGATTGGCCCACTTGACTTGTTATTCCATGTGATCCTTATGGTGTGTTCTAAACAACATGTTAAATCTATGTCTAGCTTTGCATCGTGATTAGTTTGTTCTTGATGAAATTATCATAAAATTGGCCCCGTCCTATTGTTTCTTCCCATTTTTGTGAAGAATTGGTGGTGTTTGATGGTGTGATCCCAAGTCCCACTCACGAGTGTCAATTTTCACATATCTCTATGTTCTTGGATCGCGTGTGGACGTATATCTTGAATCATAGAGGTCCTACAGTTTAAGTTATTAGATCTATATGATTTGGACTCTAACCTATATGTTGTAATACATTTCCTCCTTTATTAGTGAATGCAATTGGTTTGATCAACTTGTGGCTTGCAATATTTTATACAAAAGGGGTGGTAGTTACCTAGTGGGGGCACTTTGAAGTTTAGGACTTAGAGAATTTGAATTGATAGCTTCCCTTTCTAATCAGGTGTATGTCAAAAGACTGTAAACTGCATGTTACATGCATATTTGATGTAAATCCTTGGTTCTATCATAATGAGAATATCAGTTTACCTTCTTCATTGTGTTTCTTTACTTCTATGATTGTTAATTCCATTGTGTTGAATCTAGCTGCATGGTTTGGACCATCTCCATTGGGGAAACTCCTTCCCTGACAACACCAAGTGGTATCAAAGCAAGTTTCATGATCCTTTGTTAACCAATCAAAGCTCCTGGCCTTGTGGAGCCCTAGATCTATTTATTGTGAAATGACAAAGTAAGGATCCAACTCACAATTGCAGAGGACTTGCACAAGAGGACATCAGTAGGATTGTTGGCTTGTTGTAGAGCTCAAAGATTTTTCTAGTCTTAAAGAGGTGAATAGATCTCTAAATTAGAGATTGATTGTTTGTTATTCATTAGATTGCCGAGTAGGAGGGAAATTGAACTTGAAAATAAGATTGTCAAAGTCAAGGCAATTGCACCGAAGGGTTAGAAGGATTAGGAGGATGAACCCGAGACAGATGAAGAAGATGAAATTAAGGAATTCAAGAATAAGATGAAAGTTGATATTCGTTAATATTTGACTAGAATTAGGAGGAATCTTGGTACTTAAGATGGTTATGGAGACGCTATTGAAGATCTTGAGATTGTAGAAGTTGAGATTCCTATAGAAGAAGAAGATTGTTGAGAGCTATGAAACAAAAAGGTAACATTCATAGAATTAATGTTTCTAACTTTTCTAGTTCTTTGCATCTTGAGGATTTGATAGATTTGATTCATGAGCTTAAAATTTTAAGGATCCACGAAGGGTTAGGTTAACACAGAGTAAGTTGAAGAGTCAAGTTTCCTTCTGGTGGAAAAAAAGTAAAAGGATAGAAAAAATAATGATAAATTTAAGATCACTAGATGAAGGGTAATGATTTCTAGACTTAAGGTGAGGTTTATACCGGAATATTGTGAATTAGAATAATTTAAGAAGTAGTAGAACCTAAAGAAAAAGGATTTGTGTGTATAAGAGTATACATAAGAATTCTACAAGATGAAAATTATATATGGACACCAAGAGTCATCTACGGAGAGGGTGGCTTGGTACACTAATGCCTTGAGACTTAATATTCAAGATGAAATAAACATTTTAAGGATCAATGCAGTTGAGGGTGCTTATTAGCATTACCTGAAGAAAGAAGATAAGTTGAAGAGGAGACATAGTAAACTTAAAAGGGGCAATAAATTTGGTGAAAATAGCAGAAAAAAGAAAGTGATTGAAGAAGCCAATCAAACGATTCATGGGAGAGGAATTGATAGTAGAGATTTCAATGGTACTTATTTGAAATGTGGGAATGTTGGACTTAAATCTTTCTATTGTTCAGAGGGCTCCGGTAAAGGCATGGGTAAACACAACCTTATGGTAATCGAGGAGCAAGCTATTGATGAACTTGGTGAAGGTATGCTTGCACCTGAGATGGGAGAATTTGTATTGTTTAGAAGAATCTTGTTTACTACAAAGGAGATTGAACTTAATAAGAGGATTTTGTTTAATATTATATGCATGTCAAGAGGTAAATGTTGTAACGTTATTATGGATAGTGGTAGTACTAATAACCTTGTATTAGGGGACAGGGTACAAAAGGTTGGATTAAGGAGATTTAAATAGCCCTATTCTTATGGGATAAGTTAGTTTCAAGACGATTATATGATGGAAGTTAGAGAGTATTGTTTGGTTGAGTTCAATATTGGTCCTTACATGGATGAGGTATTATGTAATGTAATTAACGTGAGTTCTTGTCATATTTTTTTTGGGTAGATTATGGAAATATGATAGAAGTGTTATTCATGGTTGCTAAAGGAATGTAGTTTGTATTGTGAAGGACAGAAGAAAGTTCACTTTGATTCTTTTGAACAAAGAAGGAAGAAGGGAAAAGAACTTAAGTACGATGAAGGCATATACCATGGAGAAATAGACTAATGTAGATAGGATGGTAACTGATGTGCAGCAAGTCATTTATGATGTATTTGAGGTAGTACAAATGAAGAAGGGTTCAGTGAATGGATCTTAACTTTAGAAATTATTAAGGACTGGTGACAACAAGATGGTGTTGCAGCAGTAGAAACATACAATGCGGAATTATCAAGAGAGAACCAAAGACAAATGCATGTTGCATTGGCTTGGTGATCAAAGCAAGGATAGCATAAATAGTAGCAAGGTGTAAGGATTGAGAGATTTGGATATAGCCATAGGAGTGGTCATTTTCATATTGTGTCTATTGCGCATAAGGAGGATATTCGGATTAAGAATGAAGATGGGATTTATGTCATCAATCTTGTGACATGTTCATAAGTCCATCTTATAGAACATCTTCTATCCACGTAGAGTATCTAGTGAAAGAGAAATCTAATCCTGCATCAGCCAAAAACATCTCCTTTTTGTTTCTCTTCTTGTTAGCTAGTTTCTATGTTTTTTTATTGCAATAATCCCAATCAGCTCATTAATCCTTATGATCCTTATGGTGTGTTCTAGACATCATGAAAAATATGTCTAGCTTCACATCCTAACTAGTTCATTCTTGATAAAGTTATTTCAAGAGTGATCCAATCCTATTTGTTCTTCCTAACCCTGCAAATAGTTGGTGTCTTACGATCACACGATTCTATGTCGCATTTGGGAGTGTCAGTTTGCACGTATTTCTATGTTCTTGCGTCGCGTGTGGACTTATTTTTTGAATCACAAAGGCTACATGATTTATTTTATGAGATCTCTATGATTTAGGTCCTGACCTATATGTTCTAATACATTTCCTCCTTCATTGGTGAATGTGATTGGTCTAGCCAACTTGTGGCTTGCAATATTTTATATAATCAGGGAACTTGCTCCTTAGTAGGTAGCAATCTTAAGGATAGGACTTGTAGAAGCTTAGTTTATCTTTCCTTTACAATTACGCATGTATGCCAAAGAATATAAGTCATATGTTGTAGGCATATTTGATGTGTGCCCTTGGTTATATGATAGTGGTAATATTAATTTATCTTATTCATTGTGTTTCTTTTCTTTTGTGACTGTTAATTCTTCTATATTGACTTTGGCTACATGGTTTGGACCATCTCCATTGCGGAAACTCTTGCCATGACTATGTCATAAATATCATAGTGTAAGCCAAGACTACCTTCATTCTTAGGTATGTACACAGTTTCCCACTTGACAAGGCTCATCTTCGAAGTCAATAAGCTCCTATTCCAAAGAAATTAATGAGATAAGGCATCAAATTCCAAAATAAAATACATGGGAGATGCCTATTCAAAACATTTGTGTATAGTTAGAGGTTGAATAACAAATTTTAGAAGAGTAAAGTGAGCAACAATAGATAGCCACTAGTGAGTCTAATGGTTCATCTTCTGATGCGGCTTGTCAAGAAAAATCTGCCAAGACGACATGGGATGTCTACAACCAATTAGAGGAATGACCAAATAAATAAAGGTATGTCATTGTAATAAGTAAGCACCCTTGTTATGTGCTCATGTTTAGCCCCATTTTAGCATTTATGAGTTCCCAGATCGATTTCACTTCTTTCTAACCCTTTTGCATCCTAAAAAATAGCATTACATGCTCAAAACTCTATGTTGGTTCTAATTTGAATGCATGATTTCCTATTTATCCAAACATTTATCTAATCCATCTACGTTGGCTTCATTTTAGTCTTTACACTTGGTTTTACAACTTATATGTTTATTATTCACCAAAACATAAAATGTTCCTCGGTCCCACATAGCTTACCTCATAATCCCCCTTGTCAATTATAGGTCATCTGGGAGTGACCTATACCTCCAAAAATCATTTATGATGTGCTTTCAATCCTAATACCAAGTATTCTTTTCCCACCTCATAATGTCAGTCTTTCAAAAATTTGACCCAAAAGTCACTATAAAAGGAGATCTCTTCCTTTCATTTTCACATCCATTATTCATGAGTATTATTAAAAGAAAGTTATTGTACAGACAAGAAGTTCAACAAAACAAGAAAACATTCATCCATAATGTAGCGATCCTCCATACATTTCCTTCCATAAATCTAGTTTTTTTTCTCTATAGGAGACAAAGAAGTTTTCTATCAAGGAAGATCTAAATTTATCCATTAAGTCTTTTTCATTTCTTCCCTCTTCAATCTAACATTGTGAAAAACCACAAGATTCATCATTTGAATGTTTTTTTTCCATAATTTTCTGTTGATTTTTTATAGAGTTTAATATATTTCATCAACACTTGTGATCATCTCCAAGGCGACACTTGTGATCATCTCCAAGGCGACATGACATCATTGAGGTAAAAGGTAGTTTATGTTTCAAATCTAGATTATATTTCTTCATGAAATTTCAATTACGGATGAAGGTTGATTCATAAACAGGTCAAAGCCCCTCCCCACAATGGTTTCCCCTTCTCTCGTGTGCACATGCAAATTTGTAGAGCTTTGGACTCAAAATTGCAAAGCAGAAGATATATTATTTATAAAAATCCTAAGACCTTCGGATAAGGCCCTCTTAGGTATAAGTTACCCCAAGTCAACCCATACCTGGTGTCAAACTCCTTATCCAACCTCCTCCTTTGAGTTCTACTACCTTCATACACTACTTGTACATTGTCATATCAATCCACTATTCCTCACAAATTGCTTTACAAGCTTCTCCTTTGCACCTAATACACTATATACAGAGGCTATTGCTTGGTCTCCAAGAGCCATGGTGATTAGACCAAGGACACTCAAGCCATAGCCCATTTCATAACTGTAGCACAAAACTAGACAGTAGGTTCACAAGAAACAAATAATTTTCTAAATCCTATCAAAAATGTACTTGAAAATAAAACAACTACACAAAGATTCAAAACATGAATTCAAGATGCTATTCCCTCAAAAATAGTTCTTCATTCAATCCAAAAACTTCAACCAAATTCCAAAACTATGCTTCAAACTTTACAAATTGTACTACTTTGGGTAGTATATGTACATCCAGTTGTTCCAACCCTTCAAACTGATTTGGAAAAGTCTTAGATAGACTTCATGTTTCATCCTAGACTATAGTTCCAACTATAACTACCCAATTTGTTGATTTAGCAAAAATTGCCTAAAAGTTGTCAAGCAATTTTGCAAAAATTACAAAGTTGTCAATGCAACTTTTGACAACTTTTGCAATTTTGCTCCTAGAGTCCTCAAATTTGCATAGGATGTTACCAACCCTTCTAGGATGACCCTAGAACTTCTAAGAACCATGTTTACATAATGCTTGCCTCCTTTTAAGGCATTTTACCTCATTTTGCCTCTTAGAGCAACTAATGTAATTTTCCCTTTATTAGGACCTAATTGACAAAATCAAACTCTTAATCAAAAACCTATCAAACAAAACCACCTAAACACATCTCAAGACTTTATTAGTAGTCCTTATTACCCCAATGGTTGGTTAGACCATTTACAAACCAAAATTGGATTTAGGGTTTTACCTTTCCCTAGGTGCTCCTGCACCATTCTCTCCCTATCTAAAGAAACCTAAGGTACTGCTAGAGATAGGAGCTCCTTGCTGATGCCTAATTTCTTAAAGTCACCTTCATCAATTCAAGTTGCATCAGCCTCAGGGAAATCCATCCATTTTACCAAATGTTCCTTGTAGACCTTGTTTCTTGTGCTCTTCTTCACTCTAGAATCCAAGATCTTCTCAACCTATGGTTGCTTCTCTTCAGGTATCTTCATGTCTATTGCATCCTTGTTCAACTCTTCCTAATACCCATATCATCCATCTAAGGTCCTTTGCAAGGTACTACATCTTTCACATTGATGATTGGAGAAAGAGACATGTCCTTTGGTAAATTTACCTTGTAGGCATTGGGTCCATACTTCTCAAAGATCTTGCATGGCCCAATCTTCCTCATCTGCAATTTGCTAGGGAGTCCCTTTTGTAATCTGGCATTGTTGAGATACATTGTAACCAAGTCTCTCACTTGAAACTGCAACTCTCTCCTCCCTTCATCCTTCTTCTCCTTCAACTTTTGATTGGCTTCCATCAAGGTTTGTTTTGCCTAGCCATGTACCTCCTTCATGGATTGTACAAAGTCATCAGCAGTCCCATTGATCTTGTCATGTGAAGGTAGGTCCCTCAAGTCCATTATACCTCTTGGGTGAGTACCATACACCACTTGGAAAGGACTTAGAGCTGTTGTTCGGTTCTTTCTATCATTGTATGCAAACTCAGCCTAGGGAATAACTTTCTCCCAACTTTGTCCATACTCCTTGGTAAGACACCTTAGTAGGTTGCCCAATACCCTGTTTATTACCTTTGTCTGACCATCAGTTTGAGGATGATAGGAAGAGCTATGTGCTAAATTTGTTCCAAGTCTTTTCCATAAGGTCTTCCAAAAGTGCCCCATAAACTTGACATCCCTGTCAGCTACTATGCTTCTTGGCAAGCCATGTATCCTAACCACCTCCCTAAAGAATAGATTCACAACATTACTTGCATCATGTGTTGTCTTGCATGGTATGAAGTGGCTCATCTTGCTGAACCCATCTACAACCAAAAAGACACTATCCATCCTTGTCCTAGTTCTTGGTAATCCCACTATGAAGTCCATACTAATGCATTCCAAAGGCCTATTAGGGATAGGGAGAGGTTGGTAAAGCCCTGCATTAGATGAAATCCCCTTTGCCTTCTGACATATATTGCATTTCTCCACATACCTCCGAACATCTCTTTGCATTTTAGGCTAGTAATAGAACCCTTCCACAAGGTCCAAGGTCCTGTTCACACCAAAGTGCCCACTCATGCTCCCATTGTGTTTTTCTTGTATAAGATTCTCCCTCATGGAACCCCTTTAGATGCACAACTGTTGTCCTTTGAACAATAATCCATTCTGCAATGTGTATTCAAAAAAATCACTATGGAAATGGTTACCAAAATCAATGCATACCTTATAAGCCTCTAAGAAGTCAAGGTCCTCATATAGATCTTTGAAACCATCCAATCCAATGCTCTGTAATTTTACCTCTTGCACTGTCAACAACATCCTGCTCAAAGCAATTGCCACCTTATTGTTTGTCCCCTTATGCTTTATAGTGAAGGTATAGGACTGTAAGAACTCCGTCCATTTGATGTGTCCAGACTTCGCTTCTCATGTCAGTTAATAAAACTCAAGGCCTCGTTCTCTATGAAGACAACAAACTCCTTAGGTAAGAGGTAATGCCTCCACTTCTTGAGGGCTTGGACAAGTGCATAAAGCTCTAGGTCATATGCTAAATATCTTGTCTTGGCTTCATTAAACCTCACTGAAAAATGCCACTGGTCTGCCCTCCTAACTCAATACTGCCCCAATTACTATGTTACTAGCATCACATTCCACCACAAATGGTTTCTCAAAACTAGGTAGAATCAAGATAGGTTGGGTTGCTATCTCCTTCTTCAATCTCTTAAAACTTTGATCTACAAGTTTGGTCCACACAAACTTAATCTTCATGCCCTCTTTGATTGTATCCATCATAGGTGCACATATTTCACTAAACCTTCTTACAAACTTCCTATAGAACTGTGCTAAGCCATGAAAACTCTTGAACTCAGTAGTAGATCTAGGTGTAGGCCAACTCAAAATAGCCTCTACCTTATCTTTGTCCATCATAAGACTTCCTTGGGATACTACAAACCCCAAATACACCAGTTCCTCTTCCATGAACTCACTTTTCTCAAAGTTTAATATCAACTTTTCTTCTTGGAGCTTCCTTAATACCAACTCTAGGTGTTTCATATGTTTCTCCTTGGTCTTACTAAAGATGAGAATGTCATCTGGGTATACCACAACAAATGCCCCAATGTAATCCTTCAAAACCTCATTCATGACTCTCTTGAAGGTACTTGGTGCATTGGTAAGGCCAAATGCAATTACCAACCACTCTTAGAGACCCTCAGTAATCTTGAATGCAAACTTCCATTCATCCCCCTCTTTCATCATAATCTGATAGTATCCACTTTTGAGATCAATTATGGAAAAATACCTAGCTCTACCTAGACAATCCATCAAGTCTTATATTCTAGGAATGGGAAATCTGTACCTAATTGTGATTCTATTAATTGCCCTAGAATTAGAACACATTCTCCACTTACCTCCCTTTTTAGGTGCTAAGACCACTTGGTACGACACATGCACTGATGCTCTTCCTAATCAGCCGTTGATTAAGCAACTCCTGAACTTGCCTTGCAATCTCCTTTTTGTGCTTTGGAGTCATCTTCTATGCAGCCTTGTTAGGTAGTGATGCCTCTGGTATGAAGTCAATCTGATAACTTATGGCCCTCTTAGGTTGTAGGGTAGGTGGTGCTCCATCACAAATGATGTCTTTAATCTGGTCCAATAGCCCTTGCACTTCTGCAAGTATAGGTGTGGATGGTTTTGTCTCCTCCTACTTAGGCTTTAACATAACAACATAACCTATTGCTTCACTCTCCTTCAAGTCCTTAAGAAATTCCTTTCCACTCATGAGCAAGGCTTTAGCAGTAGTTTTCTCCACCTTATTTTCTTCCACTATGGATTCGATTCTATAAGTGACACCATCTTTCTTAAAGGAATACTTGTTCTCCTTCCCGTGATGCACTGCCTCCCTATCATACTGCCAAGGTCTTCCCAACAGTAGGTGACAAGCATCCATGGGAAGTACATCACACAAGATCCTATCCTGATACTTGCCAATGGTGATGTCGACCCACACTTGTTCATGCACTAGGATATTTTGCCCCTTATTTAAACATGTCACCTTGTAAGGGCACGAATGTGGAATCTTTCTCAAACCAAGCTTTTGTACTGCCTCCTTTGACAAGACATTGTCGGTAGACCCTAAATCTATGATTACCTTGCATACTTTGTCCAATATTTTGCAAGTTGTGCTAAACAATGCTCTCCTCCATTTAGGCTCACATGAGGTTTTATCCTTTCTCCACATCAAGGTCTACTTCTCATGCCTTTTGATTGTCCTCTTCTTGGCCTTAGTTAATCTTCTTTTCCCCATAAGAAGATGATGCCTTCTTTGGACATCTATACGTAGGGTGTCCCAACTTACCATAGTTGTAGCACTTCATGTTGCTAAAGTGTGATCCTTTGCTACTATTACCAAATCTGCCTTTGCCACCATTGTTGGATCCTCTGCCCCTGCTATAGCCTCCTCTCTGACTACTCTCACTGGACTACTCACTCCACTTAGAGTCTCCATAGTTTCTTTGCTCAATATTTCTGCCACTAGAGCCTCCCCTTGAACCACCTCTGAAATCCTTGCCTCTACCTCTGTTCTTAGAACTAGAGTCCCCTTTCTTTCTTAGTTTTTCCTCCACCTTCCTAGCCATTTGAAACAACTCTGAAGGGTGGTGAAGTTATACAAACTCAACTCATCCTGCACGGACTATTTAAGACAATTCAAGTACCTTGCAGCCTTGATACTCTTGGCTTCTTGCACTCGTGATCTTAGTGCCAAATTTTGAAATTCCTCAGTATAGGTAGCCACATCAAGTTCCTTTTGTCTAAGATTCTGCCTCTGCTTATGGATCTGAATCTCATAATCCTCTGGTAGGAATGTTTCTTCAATCTTTGCCACCATTGCCTTCCAATTAGCTATAGGCTTCTTCCCCTCACTCTCTCTTTCTTCCTACACAAACGTCCACCATGTCAAGGCTTAGCCTTTCAATCTAGACTTTGCAAACCTCACCTTTTGCGCCTCTATTGTCCCTTCACACTCAAAGTAGTTCTCAATTCTTTCTAACCATTCTAAGACTACCTCTGCATCCATCTTGCCATGAAATAAAGATACATTCTCTAGACTCTTCCCTCCAAATGCTTTGGGCTTTTAGCAATGGTTTCTACTCACCAAGTGGAGGATCATGTTTTGGGATCTCATCCTCCAAACTCACCTTCTCTTTCCCCCTATTGAAGTCTTCATCTTCCTTAGCTTGGGTTGCCTCCTCTATCTCTTTCAACTTGCCTTTTACCTCCTCTAGGGCCTCATCTAGAACCCTAGTCTTTTCTTCTAAGGGTTTTTTCTGCTCATCCACTTCCTTTTCCAATTCTACATTGGTCACCATTTTGGAAGATCCACTTGAATCAGTGGAATACAACATGCCACCACAAGCCAAATCTTATGGCTCTAATACCACTTTGATGAGGGAGCTTCTAACTCTTTCAAGGCTACTCCTAGCCCACTATAGGGCCTTCTCTCCTAGTCCTGACTTAAAGGATCCCTCTTCAAGCCCCTTTACCCAAAAAACTCTCCATGAATTCACAACTCCAATGTCATTCTCCCAATTCTTCCCAAATGCCTTCTTTGGCTTAGAAATTCCAAAAACTTCCCAAGAGCACCAAGACTCTCAAAAACAAGGTGAAACACTCCTAATGAGGTTTTAAAGGCATTCCTCATCATTTTGCACCATTCTTTTAAGGTTCTTGCACCGAAATCACAAAATTGGTTAGTTATACCTTGTAGCCCTAAGAGCTCCTTTTAGCCCTCCTAGAAACAAGGAAAGTACTATAACTCACAAAATCCCTTAACAAGGCACCTTGGTATATACTAAACTTTTGTTTCACATAACCCACTCTTGAAGATTTTGTAGTTCTTGACCCCTAGTAATGTCCATATAGTATGGATTTAGGAAACCCTACTTTTAAGGGTTTTAAAAGCAATGGTAGTGTTTCTTCCTCCATAGGTGTCAAACTCCTTATCCAACCTTCTCCTTTGAGTTCTACTACCTTCATACACTACTCCTACATTGCCATATCAATCCACTGTTCCTCACAAATTGCTTTACAAGCTTCTCCTTTGCACCTTGCCAAGCTTGTCTGCTTGTCTAGGGCTTGCTTGTAAACATAGCAACAGGCCTTCTACAAACTCCATCAGCCATATTTACACTATATACAGAGGCTATTTCTTGGTCTCCAAGATCCATGGTGATTAGACCAAGGATACTCAAGCCATAGCCCATTTCATAACTGCAGCACAAAATTGGACAGCAGGTTCATAGGAAACAAATAATTTTCTATATCCTATCAAAAACATACTTGAAAGAAAAACAACTACACACAGATTCAGAACATGAATTCAAGATGCTATTCCCTCAAAAATAGTTCTTCATTCAATCCAAAAACTTCAACCAAATCCCAAAACTATGCTTCAGACTTTACAAACTGTCCTGCTTCGGGTGGTATTCGTAGATCCAATTGTTCCAACCCTTCAAACTGATTTGGAAAAGTCTTAAATAGACTTCATGTTTCATCCTAGCCTGCAGTTCCAACACTAATTGCCCAATTTGTTTTTTTAGCGAAAACTGCCTAAAAGTTAAGCAATTTTGCAAAAATTCAAGTTGTCAATGTAACTTTTGACAACTTTTGCAATTTTGCTCCTAGACTCCTCAAATTTGCATAGTATGTTACCAACCCTTTTAGGATGACCTTAGAACTTCTAAGGACCACCTTTACATACTCCTTGCCTCCATGTAAGGCTATTTACCTATTTTGCCTCTTAGAGCAACTTTTGCAATTTTCCCTTTGTCAGGACATGATTGACAAAATCAAACTTTCAATCAAAAACCTATCAAACCAAACCACTTATTAGTAGTCCTTATTACCCCAATAGTTGGTTAGATCATTTATAAACCAAAATTGGATTTAGGGTTTTACATTTCCCTAGGTGCTCCTACACCAATTTTGTTTGAAAAGAATGGAGTAAATGAAGGTTACATTAAAATAGGGGGTCAAGGGAAATTAGATGCATTGGAAAGAAATCAATACATAGAGCGCAATAATCAGAAGAAGGTTTTGCAGAAAAGAAAAGTTTGAAATTAGGAGAATCCTCTTGAAAAGGGACAATATAAGGAGTGCACAAGACATAAAAGATTGCAATAGAGGCATGCTGGTTTAAAGGGACGAATAAGGTTGAAAAAAAAACTTGGAGCAATAAAAGAAGAGGAGTAAGGAATGAAAGATATATAAGAAAAGTTTGATGGGGAAAAAGTGTAGTAATACGGAGACAAGGAAATACACAAGTAACATTTTTTTTCTGAATTGAATGTTGGATTACATAATTTTGATGAAGTTTTGGGAAAAGTTGCAGAAATTTATAAAATGACCATTTGAAGATCTTTAATTTCACAAAAAAAAATTGATGATGAGGAAAACAGTCTATAGTTGAAAGTTAAGATACAGAGACAAAATATTATTTGAAGGTGAGATGATAAACGACAAAAGGAAAGAAGTTGCAACCAAAATATGTCTTTTCAAGGAGTACATGGGGAGGGCAGAATTAAAACAACAAAAGAGAACAAACAGATTACAAAATTCTTATTTTATTTTTCTCAAATTTACTAAGAGAATATTCATTCCAATTTCTATAAAGTAGGTGTAGTTGAGGAGGTGATGAATATATTTAATAATTGTAATTTTCATAGATTTATAGGAGTGTTGGTAAGTAAGAAATGGTAAGAAGGTTTACCTTGGAGGAATGGGAGATGGTGAATTATTTCTCACAAAGTGGAAGATGTGAGAGAAACTTGCTGGACGAGGACCATTTATGGTGGGTTGAGATCTAATATGAAAAATAAGAAAGATGAAAATATTTTTGTGGTCGTTAACATACAGTGAGAAAAGGTTTACAATGAAGAAAGAAGAGGAACAAATGGGACAAATGAAGACAAGCAGAGTTGCAAGTTGTCTTTATATTTTCCAAAAAAATTGTTCTACTATTTAACTCCATTTGTAAACTATGTTCTGAATTTTCTTCCCTTGTGTATTTAATGGAAGAGCTTTTGAAACTATTCTAAGCTTTTGGTCTCTTATAATAGGCTTGGGCATCTCACATCATCAAGAAATTACTAATAGATATAGAACTACAAAATTTGAAAAGAGGGTCAAACGACCTAGTGTTGAAAAAAGTATTTTTCGGGGATTTCGTTTTCATTTTTAGTATGTTTCTTCTTTTAGGGTACTTCTGCTCAACATTATTACTGAAAATGAAGGTTTCCTTATGTTTAAGGTTTTGCAGAAATCATTAGATGTTTACACATTCAAATTTAATAGTGAAAAAATAATCAGTTAACAATTTTACATACTTTTATAAAACTTTGAGATGTAATTTTCACTCTCTACCACTTTTAATATTTTTTTGGGGGGAAATTGAAGCAATCAATAATCAAAGAAGACTTTTGCTCCAAACATTCAAATGTAGAAGGAAAGTGGAATTTCCAAGCCTAACCCTTAAGATAACTCAATTTTGATTAGAAAAGTCCAAATAGGATGAAGGGATGCCAATACAAAACCCAAATTAGACTATGGAGATACGCAAGCCTCTTTCACACGATGTAAATTTACCTTGGGTTTTTTAAGTGAAAGTACATTGACTAATTAATTTGAGAGCTAGAGTGATTTACTTACTTAGGGTTAATTGATTTGATTATAAGAAGACGTACATCCCTAATTATGCAAGAAATCAGATCTGAAATGTAAATGGACTAGAATGAATGCAACTTACCTTGTGAATGAAAAGGGAAAGGAAATTTGATGGGCTGAAAATGGTATTTTGGTAACTGTTGTGCCCAAACTAGCAGATTAGGTTTCCTATGGAATGATGATCCAATTATTGGAAATCCTAATAGCAATTTGCCAATTTGCTAAGGCTAGTAGGCCTATACCTCACACCCTAGAGGCTTATACCTCAACCAGCATGAAGACTCAAAACAATAATCAGTAGACTAGTACCTTAAGCGATGGAATCTTTATCATTATTTTATCAATCAATCACAGTGTTTAAAGTAACCCTCAAAGACAAACAATAAATCCCTTTGAGATAAATTTTTATCACTTTAATGATGTATGAACTATTGAATGCTCAAGTAAATTTTAGTACTGAGTCTTACTGAATTTAACTCCCCTGAAGAGCCCAATAAGACAGCAATGAAGATTGATTTATCAATACAATATTACTATCTAACAAACACTGAAATAACTTGATGCATTCAATCAATCAGATAGTCAATTAAAGAAAAATTGAAAATTTGATTAGAGGAAACAAAATATATGAGACAAAAATGATATCACCAACAGATCAATCAAGCACATGAATCCTTGTATTGAATTTTAATTGCTTTCACCACAAATACATTTGTCGCTGGTGCATACAAATAACACAGTCTGAAGTAAAACAAAAGGATTGATTTTCTATAAAATGTATAAATGAAATATATGATAATGATTATGATCTTGATTTCCAAATTTGGTCCTTATAATTATAGACATCAAATTGGTTACAAAATAAAAGGGTATGACCCTTTCTTTACAAAATTTAAACAAATCGACTAAATAGTAACAATTGTCGATTAAGCAAAACAAATTTATAAAGACAAAGATTCATTGTGTCGAATCTGATCATGATTCCTCACTAAAGTCGTTGCATTGTTTTATATGTTATCTGTATTTGTCATCTTCAAGTAGGCTAGCATGGGCAATCACCTCACAAACTTTGGTCTCCAACTCGATCATCTTCTCGATCTGTTCGTGTGTTCCTATCATCTCGAGGTCATCATTCTTTGTCGCTTCCAGGGCTTGATCTTGCATTACATGCGACACCCCCATCCATGTCTCCTAGTGATTGTTCCTCCATCTGCATCACGCCAAGAGAAGACTCTAAGCTCTGATACCAATTCTTCAAACAACAAAAATTGGTCTTAAATTCCTGAGTGTATATGCCATGATCATGGATCAACTTATTTGCCTCCTGGAGGATGTCTTCATCCTCTGTCAATTCATTCTTTTTCTCGACCAGTTTTCTGTACACCTCATTATGTTGGAGGGCCAAAGGTTTGTATACATTATACAAATCCCAACCTGCCCTAATTTGGTCAAGAGCATCTTGAAATGATTTCTCAGTATGGAGCCAGATATCTCCCTTCGAATCAAAGAAACAACCTTCAGCCTTATGTTTTCTTCTTGTAGCTTCTTCAATTCAGTTCTCAAGGCATCATCTGATGATTGAATTATGGGCTGCACTTGTGGCTTTCCCGCTTTAAGCAAGCTCTCATACACTGCTCTCCAATTGTCTCTTTCAAATGGTACTTATTTTATTTGAGCTTGGTTAAATAGAGCCATGTCAACTTGCATAGTAGTTAACTTATTAGGGTCTGTCAACACTACTTTTAATGTCATTAAATATCCAAAAGCCTTATCAACGTCAATGATCTATGGCCTTTTGTGTGGAGGGTGTAGAGCCCATAATAGCATAGATTTTTCATCTTCAACAAACCTAGAACCAATAATTACATCTTTATCACCCTGCACATCTCACTTCATAGCTTTCTTCCCAAATTTGATCAGGCTATCAAAGATGTAAGATGTACTTAAATCCCATCCTGGTAGAACCATCATTCCTGCTTGATTGAGTAAATGTCTCCCTCTTGCTGGAGTCATGTTTTCTACTTTCTTTTTAATATCTTCCTTTCAATTGGCCATCAACTCCTATTCATTCTCTCGAGTGACGTTTTTGACACTCTGCCTCAATTTCTTGCCTCTGAAATTGAACAAAATAAAAATAAATTTCTTTGTCTTAACAAAGTCATCATCACTTATGAATTTTCTAGATTCAAGGATTATTTCATCCTTTTCTGCATTTACTCAATCAAGTATTTCAACATCATATTCCAGTACTTGAAGTGCTGGCCTATTCAAGGTCCTAGTTACTGGAACAAGGGAGTCTGGTATATTCTAAATGTTATCTTTAAATTGTTCGAGTGCTTGTTGTCTCTACTCTTTCAGCTCTCTATTTTGTTCTTGCAACTTCCGTTGTACTTCTAGCCATTCCATATTTTTGAATCTTTCTTCATATTCAATGCCTTGATGGATATAGTCACCTAGTTTCTGTGACTTTCTATAGGCATGGATGTATCCTTCAAGATCATAATGACTCCATCAATCCATAGTATACATGTGATACTCATTCTCCAATTTTTCCCCAATCTTATCATAAGACTTGGTGGCACAGATTGTAAAGTCTCCAAAAGATAGAGTGGCAGGGAGAAATGTTTGTTTTCTTTGCTTCCCTCTAAAATGTTGTTTGTTGGACTCTAAAATTTTCCTTACAATCTCCAAGTAAGCAATTCTTCCAACTACTGAGGCTTGCAGCCCGTCTCACAATCCGTATGATTTACAGGGGTTGGACAAAGTGATCCTCAAAAGTAAGGTAGCAAGATGCACTGTATATGTAGTCCCATAGTGATGTCTACATTTGAATAGGCCTTTCCTCTTCATTAGTTTCCCGCACATTTAATTTCAAATTTTCATGCCAAAAACTTCTTAATTGACCAGAATACAAAATTACATGCATAAGCAAAGAGTAATGCCTAAAAGTAGGATATTCAACATCATTGAAACTGACAAAAGAAGTACGAATGTTATCAATAACATACTCTGCGTAATCGTAAGGCCTGGGTTCCAACATTTGAATGTTTGATGCTAAAACCATAGGTCCAATCTCCATTAAATCAAGAACTCCCATTCCTCCCACTTGCCCGCAAGACTTGTATGTCATATCAAGGTAAGTCTTGGACATGTTAACATTGAATGGAGGTCCATCTACTACATTCAATGGCTTGATGAGAGCCATTTATGATCTATTTGAAAACATCTTTTAATCATTTTATATACATTTATATTCACTTCCATATCATGTTTCTATTCCATTTCATCCTATTTTACCATCTTATGTTGCATATGTTTAAATATGAATAAGTAATATTTAATATAATTTTAAGATAAATTAATGCAATTTATTATTGATTGCTTTTACTAATTAATATTACTATTTTATGCCTTGTATTATTATTTTAGTTTATCATCAAATGTTCCAAGCCAAAAAAAATTGCCTGACAAAAATATGAAGTCAATTTTACGTCCTCATTTTCAAGCAAATGAAGATAAATTTGGAAAATCTGAGACATGGGTATCGTCCAGAGTATGTCCAATTATGATTCTACAAAAAGAAATATTCATACAGTGAATCGTTAAAGAATTGTTAATGATTTTCTAAACATAATAATTTCAGATCTATTATTACGAGCAGCCAACTCTCAGCATTTTTCTGCAATAAGTGATGATTTTAATCATGCGGAAACTGATTTATGGAGGATATAATTTACTATACAATCTATGGTTAATTTGTTAGATTTTTGGTGGAGCAAAACCAACTGAAGTACGGAGGAGAATCTTTGGTTTACATGTCTGCATAGTTGGAGATATAGATAGTATTTGCAGTCTTAATTTGTGTTTATTGTTTCGACTGATTTGTTTATGATTCGTTGTTGGTTTTAAATGATTTACGTGAGCCTCCTGCTCACTCATCTATTGTAACAAACTACATAATTTTCCTTTCATTATTATGCAGTCTTTACTTGTATATATGCATATTATGCAAGCTACAAAACATAGCAGATTTATATAGCCGAAAAACACATCTGCACATAGATCTTTCTGTAGAAAAATTCTGTGTAAATTCTTTGTTAAATATGGATGAATAAAATATCATTCTTTTGATTAAAGAAGCGTAGAGTATCATTTATTTCCATCACTAGGCATACCGAGAAGGCAAGATCCACTTCTAAGAATGACTGGTGATTTTTTTAAGATTAGAGTGTGTTTTATTTTATCTATATTTTGATTTGCTTTCTTATATAAAATTCTTATATTAGCTTACTTGTTTTAATTCATGTTATTGTAATTAATTATTGATTCATGTATTGTTTAAGATATAAGTGTGAATTTATATTTCTGTGGTTTCTTATTTATATTATGCAATGTTAAATTCTAGATTAAATTTTACATTTTATAATGCTTCCTAATTTTTAGAATAGTTTTCTTTTAGATTTAAATGTTCAATTCTTGTCGCAAAAAGCGACAATTCCTATCGCCAGTTTTGTTTTGGTTTGTTGTAGGTTTCTTTCCACATGTTCTAGTTTCATCCATCCCCACTTGGCATTCTACCTTCATCCCTTGAGCATCTAGCCACAATACCTTTCACGAGTTTACGATCCAAATTGATATTTAAATGTGAGATGAACTAGCTCTTAATCTTATCAACTATCCTTAATATTTGTATCACAGTTTCACCCTACATGGCTCTATGATAGTCTTGTGTAACATTAATTTCCACTCATATAGGAAATATCCGTCATCTCATATCATTCTTCAACTTAGTGAATTGTAACTTCTTAGTGAGACCATCTATTAATTTGAAAACTTCATTCAAAGAATCAATTGATATCTCCATAAACTTCTCCCTAGCATTATCATAAATACATCTATCATCAACATTATTTTTATTGATGATGACCTTAAGCAATTCCACATTCACAAATACATTAGACACTGTCAATTTTCCTAAATTTATTTCCCATTGATGACAGATAGGTGCTTTATGGTTCCATCTGACATAGTGGAATAGAAAAAGCTCATATCCCCTTGTCCTCATCCATATATCTCCTACCTAACTATATCTATCTTCTAATTTATCAGGAGAGGCAAACTTGCTTCTGCTTCTTCTCTCTCTTACTCTTTTTCACTTTCTCAACTTTCATGTTCTATAGTGGACTAAAAACTTCATAGTTCTCTGAAAAATTCTCTCTGAATATTATCACTGCAGACTAACAGAAAACCTTACAGCTTCTTTTGAAATTCTTTGTGTTTAGAACAACGAATGACTACTTCTTTAATAACAAACGCCTTGTGCTCGTGCATTTATTTTCCCACATGAAACAAAGTCATAAAGTTTTTGATCATTATAATACATCACAAGCTGTCAGCGGTCACTTCCTGCCATTACTTCGTATTTTTTCAAATATTCATCTCTGCAACTCTTGGGAAAAAATGCATGCATACCTCTGATCACTATGTCTTAATCCTTACAATAGAAATCTATTTCATTTTTATTTTATCACTATAGAAAATGGCGATGACTCCATCGCTTATCACTATGTGGAAAATCCTTTATCTACGACCTCCGATGGATGTTCTCGCTATAGGGTATAGCAATCAAGAACTTAAGTCTTCGAAGTGGGTTTTTATCCTTTCGCTATAAATCTTAGCAATATGCAAAAGCTCATCACTTATTGCTATGTCTTTATTACTCTAAGTGAGATCAATCATTTTTGATCTATCACTATAGAAAATAGCAATCCCTTTGAAAATCTTATTACTTTATCACTATAGAACATGGTGATCACCTCCTTCATCGTTGCTCGCTATAACACAAAATGCCTTCCTTCGGTCACCAAAAACATCAATAACTATATGATATAGCGATATCGTCCATTTCATCGCTAATCACCAAAACCCAAATCTTATTTCTTCGACATCCCACGATCGCTAAAGGTCATAGCGATATGCTTCTTTCTATCGCTCATTGCTATGTCTCTATTATGTCTTCCCTGCATAACGATGATCTTTGAAGCTAACCCTGTTGTTATCGCTATAGCATATAGCGATACTTGATGCTTCATCGTTGTAGCTATAGCGATACATGCAAAGAATAACTATCTCACAAAATTTCAAGAAAATCAGAACCAGGATCGATTGATACGGATTACGATTTGATGAGTAAGCCCTAGGAATGCAATTTGAAATAGGAGCCTTCGACTTTAGATGATAAATTGTAGTTTTTTGCAACACAAAGAAATGCAATAAGTGATTCGTTTATTTGATCACAACCATACAATCAACCTAAGCTATGTAAATGATAAGTAATTTGCAGCACTAATAGTAAATCAAAAAGATGCATAATAATCAGAGCAAATAAATGGTGGAAAATATTTATAAAATATTAAGCTCCACCAGTAACAACGGTGACAAAATAGAAACCAAATTTGGAAGTATTAAGCCAAGAGGAAAAAAACCCACAATGCAATTTATCCCGGGAAAATGTCAATTTAAGTTACCCTATACGTCACAATTATAGGTATGGGTCATTTTTTAGAAGTGTCACTTTTGATCAATATATACCTATTATTGAAACTTCTGTGGATCCCAAAAATTCTACAAAAAAAGGGTACTTAGGTCTATTTCCAAAGCTCTAATCCTCAACCTACATATAAGAGAGATACGCTTTTGTTGGTTGGGAGTGAGCTTTCCTTGGTCAAGTCCTAGGTGATAAATTAGCCTTGAAATGAAATGAGATTTAAAGCATGTAAGGAAGAAAGATAAATTGTAAATTATTCACCTTTCTTGATGAAACTCTTGTTAGGAGGGATTTTGTAATGCTTGATGTTGATGTTGAATCTTTGATGTTGAATCTTCAATGTGAATGTACGATATCTCCAAAAATACAATGGACCTTGTCACTAAGAAGTCATGGAGCCATGGATGTAGACGTTCTTTAAGGAAGAAGGAGAAATGATGAATGCAATACATGGAATGTAGATCTCCTCCCTTGATGGTAAACAATGGGTGGTAGAGCATGAGGAGGAAATGCTTCTCAATGAATCCTTGAATGCCTTGAATGCTTCAAGATGTCATCGTACTTGTTCATAGAAGTGCACAAAAGTCTTATGTGTTTGAATGAGATACTTGGTGTCTTATGAGTGAAAATGAAATTCCCAAGCTCCCTTATATACTAGTTTCGAGATTGAAAGAAAGCAAGTCAACCGAGGCATTAGAGAAACAAATTGGGGAACTCAAGAGGACACAAGACCCAAAATTCTTTTGGTCCTACCCAAGGAAGTCAGAGTCCATGTGTGTGGCGTCTCGAGGGTCGTGCAAAAAGAATTAAAAAATAAATACAATTGGAAAAAGAAAAAGAGCCACAAATAGAGTCATTCAAGCACAAATAAATCCATGAACAATATGTTCACTAAAGCAAGGGAGTTGGAGTCTTAAATGACAAATGCTTCCATTTTAAGACAGAACAATATCAAATTGCAAATTCATTACTTATCATGATATGAATCTAAAGGTTCTACAGATTGAAATATTAAATAATAATTTGAAGTGATTAAAAAATCAATGAAGTGTAGTTAAAAATTAATTCTCGTCACCTATGCTAATGAAAACTAAAGAGTCAAGCTTCTTGGAATCAAATAAAAGAAAATTGAGTAATGAAATGAGGAGCCAGATACCTTTCTATAAATGAGATAAGTCGTGTGAACATAAGTTGAAGAGTTTCCAACTGTCCACATCAAAAAAGATGTACATGTGAAGCCATGAAATACTATAGATATGAACATACTTTTACATAATAAATTGGAGTTTGATGTCTAAAATCTTTATCTCAACTAAATCTTAGTTTATCGTTTGGATGCATGTTATTTCATGGACTGTATTTGTTTAAAATGAAACTGAGTTGAATTGGTTGTTTCTCGCAGACTTATCCTTGGTCATCCTCAGACTTGTGTGCATTAATTTATGGGTAAATTGTGAGTAGATGCAATATTTAATAAGTATGTTCACCATATTTCTTTTCTTATAAATAGATTTGATTTTATTGAAAGAAAAAGAGACATTACATAAAGTAAATAAGTGATTTGAAACCAGCTTCAAGCTTACTATGACGGAATCATTATGATGATCAATCCATCCAAAAACCCTAGCAGCTAAGCTACCTTACAGACATGTTTCAAGAGTTTGTCACTATCATTAAACAGATTTACAGTTTGTGAGGCCTCATCCTGGCCCAACTTCCCACCTTACCTTCAATGAGTTGTAGTTTGAAACAAATAAGGAAACTTAGGTGGAGTTAAAGTGATCGTTCTCTTTTATGATGAAGAAAATGTAGGAGTTTAGTTTCTTATTAGAGGGGAATTTGAAAATAAATTTGTTGTTCACCCACTCTCTAGTTTTTACAGATTTTTTGGTTTAGAGATTGAATCAAGGAAGGATAGAGGGCTCTTCTCAAATCGTTCATTTGCCATAGCTTGTTGAAAGGTTGGAGCTTTTACCATGTTTTAGGGATTATGTATTGTATTATTTTCTTGTATAAAAGTTGTGTAAATCTTGTTACACATGCATATGTGTATTGTTTATTGTCCATGTTGTGTTGCTGGGTGTGGATGATTTTCTGTTGCCTTTTATTTTATTTTATTTTGACAATATGATGTTTATAGGTGTGGAAGGACATCACTCACCCTTGGGAAGGAAGCAGTGTCTTTCCCCTGAGTGCAGAGTCTCTTACCTAGAAGGAAGAGGGACAAGCATAAAAGTATGGGCTTTATGTGCCAATACAATATTTTGCATTTTGGAGGAGACAAGGGGAGAATTTTTGTGAGATATGGTATTTTTTATATGCCTTGTGAAGGGAAATTTGGTTTCTATATTAGGCTTCTCCTCACAATTTAGGCACACCTTCACCCCTTCTATTGATTCCTATGGTAACCTATTGTGTAAGCTCAAAATGGGAGTTAAATGTTGTACCCTATAATTGTTGTATTATGTGTTTGTGGTTGATTGTTACCCGGTTGGTATTGGTTATCCAAGCTTGGTGGGTGGTCTCATAGAGAACTAGGTTGGGAGGTGAGCTCTCCATGGTGACTGATGAGGGGAGTTCATATAGTCCTGTAGATTGCACAAGGAGGCTGAAATGGGGAAGAAAGGTTAAAGAATGCCATTATCTTCTTTATCTAGTGCTTAATCATCTAGTCCTATGTCATTCACTAATTGTACTAGTCCTATTGGGACAAGAAAAGAGGAAGATGAGTTGCAGAGACACGAGAACAATTTCTAAATATGTTTATTGTATTAACACGAGAGGTTGTGGAATTCATATATTGCAAAGTTATAATTTTATCCACTATGGCTCCCTCATTTAGACCCCCTGGTGATCATAATTTATGAACTACCCTCTTAGACAAAGAGTACTCCAAGTTTAATGTGTTGTTCGAAGATACAAGACATGCATGAGTAAAGACATGCTACTCTATTGTGCTAGATGTGTTGACTAATTTTAGACATTAGCCACTCATCAATCCCATTGTCACATCCCTTGCTAATTCTTATTTTGTGAAAGTCATACATTGTTCAACATGATTATAAGGATAGAAATTTCCAATTCATTCCATGGAATGCATGTGCATTCAGGCTTACAACCTTGAGCACTTTGCTCATATACAAAAGAGGGGTATAACCAAAATTGTTTCAGCCAAAATGGCTACAACCCAAAAATATGGACTAAGAAATAACATTTGCTATCCTAGAATAGTTCCATGTAAGTACAGTATATTAAATTTCTGAGGATCACTATAAATGTACTAAGTGTTGCCATAATATTTGTTATGTGTTTTCCAAATGGCAGTGACCTCTGATTTAAATTGAGAACAGGTCATGAAGAGACATGTCCCATTCATAGGACATGTCTATTCATTAGTTAGATAATTAATATGATAAAAGTTTAATCATTGTTATATATATATATATATATATATATATATATATATATATATATATATATATATATATATATATATATATATATATATATATATATATATTTCTCACATAAAAATAACCTTGTATATAAATTTTATCTCACATATAATTTATATATAGGTTTATTCAAAAAAAGCTACCAAACATCAACACTCCCTCTTAGCTCGGGAGGATAACACATGTATCACCTTAAGCTAATATCAAGTTAGCAAGATTAAGGATGTCTTTGATCAGAAGATATCTATCATTTTGATATCACGAGCACTGGCCTTTAGAATATATGATATTCATGAAAATTCTGAGTAATGGTCTCTAGAGTATCAACACTTGATACTCACCATGTACTCAATAAGGTAATGGTCTGCATAATATCAACATATGATATTCACCATTTTAGTATCACATTTGAGTGTTGGTCTACAAAATATCAATATATGATATTCACCAAATGCTCTTTGAATAATGGTCTCCAAAATGTTGGCATGCAATATATTCACCAAGTACTATGAGTAATGGTCTTCCAGAATATCAAGTTGCATAACACTCACCATGTACTCAAAAAATATTTATAAGGTATGTGCGCACACATTCTCATAATGCTTACCATATAAACATTCACCATACAAAGTATAATCTATCATGATATGCATAGACATTGTAAGATATCCATCATAATAGAAAATTAAGTTACTGTAAGATCGCCACCTTTCAATAACTTCTGCAAATACAAGTGACAGCATTTGGAAATCATCACTTCCTCACAATGTACACAGAGGGTAGGCCCATTAAAATCACATAGTCATGAGGTATATTCATGAAGCACAGTTCTCTTGACTGCTACAATTGATCACTGGAGAATCCATCTCAACACGGTTCACTCCCTCTAAACCAATATGACTGAGATCATCGAAAGTTGACTTGAATCATCTTCTCTATCTACTCCTTTAGACGAATGTGTCAAACTCCCTCTGATTCTGAAATCAATCTCCCTTTTCCTGCAATAACATCCTCTGAGGAATAGATCAAGAAAAAAAGCTCTTACAGTACATATTAAAATACAAGTAATGAGTAAATAAATGTAATACACAATAATATCATAAACTACCACCACATGCGTCAATATTTAATCTTGCTTACCATTTGATTCATAATATCAAGTTATTAAATAACGTTCTTTGAAGAATATTATTATCATGAATATATATATATATATATATATATATATATATATATATATATTTGTAAATGAATGGAATTTTTTTGGCAAGGTCTCTGCTCTGCGAAAATGAGGAATTGTGCGAAAAAATCAGTTCTCTCAAGAAAACCAGAATTTAATAAAAACTATTATCACCACTCACGGGCGAACAATATCGGGCACTATAACTACCCTACGCTGGCATCGAAACCTCAACTAGAAAAAAAGTAGCGATATCCAATGCTCTCAAAATGAATATAGCATTGATGCACTAGCAACAGAGCCAGAATAAAGATGATGCACCAAACCAGCAACAAAGACAAATATATTCAAAACCCTAGTTTGGCTTCATGAAATTCATAACTCAGCCATCACCATTAACCAACCAAATACCAAAGATCGAAACAAAGGCAAATGGCAAAGGGTAACAAATCATAGGATCAAGAGACAAGGCTCTTCCCTACTCACTTTGAACCCAAGCATTAACAAAGAAGCAATAGAAGTGCATCTGAAGATTCAAGAATCTTTTCTTAGCCAGACCAAGTACACTAAAACGGGAGAAAACTAGGCAAAAAATGCCCTGACAGGAGGCACCCGCAAATCTTGTTTGACCCCTTGTATGGCTCCACAACTTGCGAAGGTTTTGGAGGCAAATAATGCTCCAACAGGAAGTCTGAAGCCTAATCCCACTTAGCCTGAAGATCTAACTAAAAGGTTGAATAAATTACCAACTAGCTTTGCCAAGCCCTTAGTTTACATCCCTCTGCATAAGAAAAAACAAATAATCTTAAGCAAGCAAGTTGAATCTAGAAACTATCATCTAAAAGAAATAAACCCTAATGACACTATCATTATTAGCAATGAAATTAGTGAGACAAAATGGCAGGAGTTCTCTAATCTAGGAGCATACACGATCTAGAATGGATCGGAAAAATATAAAGCTAAACTAGTAAGGAATCTAGCAAAGATCTACGGCGCCAGGTAAGTATCATCGCCTCTTTTGATAATTCATTCCTTGTATATTCAATGTCAAAATCATAGATGCAGGAATGAATTGATAGGAATATCTAATTGTTTTTATAAAGGATACCCAGTTAAATTCATAGCATAGGTGCCAAATTTTAATGATAGCAGCAATAAGAAAACATTAGTAGCGCAATGGTTAGAATGCATAAATTTTCCTCTAGAATTAAATGATATTGACATCATTAAAATGATAGGGCATTCTCTAGGAAATCTTATAGGTATTGAAAGAAACTTCAAAAACTCTAGTAAGATAAGATTCTTAATTAATACAGAGTTAGATCAAACTGAATTGAAATCGAAAAAAATCATAACTAACAAATCAATTTACAATTTAACATTCACACATTACAAAGGAGAAATAAATGGAGTAATTGGAGAAAACTTCAGAATGGATAACACCAAGAACAATCTGAAAGAATTCCTAAAGAACATTAGTAAAGCAAGAAGAAAGGAAACCAAATTAACAAAGAATGTCCAAATATTCAAGCAAAGGGGGTCAAAGAAATAGAGCAAGAAGAACAAAGGATAAATACAAGGAAAACAAAGGATCCAGAAAGTGAACTCAAGAAAATTATAGACAACCTACTTGCATTAGCAAAATTCAAAAAATGTGAAGACTACAGAAAAGAAGAGGAAAATCTAGAAAAATGGAACTCAATATGAAAAAATTGAATATGCTGACTCATGAGCTCTTGCTCCTTCACAATGATTTAGAAGATCAAATTATACTAGCAGAATGTAATCACACAAAGCACAAAGGAAAGACTAATAAGAACCTAGATACAAAAAAGATCACAAAAGAAGTAAGAGAAATAGAAATTAAAGAGACAGAAGGAGAGATAAATAAGGAACAGAGTATACCAGAAAGCAACTTGGATCTAGAAGTAGAAAAGAGCAATAGTGGGGAATCAAATAGACACATGACAAAGGGAAGGAGTCTAACAGACACAAAAAAGGAAAATATAGAGAACCAAAATAGATCTCAAACATTCTGACAGCAGATTCAAGTCAATGGAGCAATGTGACCGTCAAGATAAAAGCAAAGAAAAAGAGCTACAAATTCTAACAAACAACAGCTAATGAAAAGAATATATTTGATCTGAACGAGGAAAAGGATAATAGTAAGGAAAAAGAACTAACTAAGGAACCCTGGATACCATTGGAGATAGAAACTATCATTAGAGAAGCAGAATTAATAGATAGCCAATTATGTATTCAAAAAGATCAGGATAATCAGCGAGGGAGCAACCAAATTTGAGAAGAATTTGGAATTATGGAAGAAAGGATCCATATGCATGAAGAAGAAGAAAACTTAGGCAATGGTGATGAAGGTAAGAACATAGAGGAAGAAGAAACTTCATTAAAAAATCAGATGATTAGAGAGTTACTAAGAAAAGAACAAAGAATAGAGGAATCAGATGTCCCAGTTAAAACCATAGAGCAGACAAAGTTGGAAAATCTAGGAATATCTATCAATCAGGAAGGTCTAAAAACACCAAATTGTGGAAAACAAAAACCTAAAAGAGGAAGGAAATCACTAAAAGAACTAAGGAAGGCAACAAGACAAGTAAAGGGGCAAACAAAGATAAGTGAAATCCTACAAGCAGGAAAGGGGAAGATTCTTCCCAAGGACCGATGAGAATAACAACCTAGAATGCTAGGGGTCTAAATGCCCCTACCAACAAACTCTTGCTAAAGGGTAATCTCACATTATTTGAATCAAAAGTCATATTAATTCACGAAATAAAACTAAAAAAGAAGGAAACAAGTTGGGACTGAAGTTAGATCCATGGAACTCAGAACTTAAAGAGTAAAATGGAGCTTGAGGAGGATTGGGAATAATTTGGAATCCTCGAAAGATAGATTTAAAGATAATATCTACAAATACTAATTGGATGGGATGCAAAGCTTCAAGCTTAAGAAATAACCTTCAGAGTATATTGATAAATGGATATGGGCCTAACCAAACAGCAAATAAAATGGCAGTATGGAATGAGATCAACACCTTTATAGTAAATCAACAGAATGAAAATTTTATCAGTGGAGGAGATTTCAATGCAACAATAAAAAGAGGAGAAAAATAAGGGGGTCTTCAAACAACCTCACAAGCGACAATAGACTTCAGAGAATGGGTAGAAAAAAATTCATTAATAGATATTCCAACCAAGAATGAAATCTTCACTTGGAATAATAGAAGGGAGGACTTCAGCTACATAGCAGAGAGGTTGGACATATTCTTCTTTAAAGGAGATCTAACTAGCATAGACATGAAAATCAAGGCAGAGATTCTACCACTAGCAGGTTCGGATCACTTTCCTGTAAAACTAGATATCATTAAACCATCCAAACCTATGAGAAACCCGTTTAAAAGCAAAAAAAATATGGTTCCTAGATAAAAATTTCATGAAAATTATTAAAAATTGGTGGCAAGAAGGACAAGTCCAAGGATTAAAAATATATTGCTTTGTGTCTAAATTAAAAATGGTCAAAGAAAAAAATTTAAAATGGAACAAATTATAATTTTAAAAAATATATTTAAAGAAAAACTTGATATAGAAGAAAAACTGGATAAACTAAATCAAGAAGTCATAAAATACAGAATGAACAATGAGAAATATATACGAGAAAAAGAATTACTATCTAAACAAGAAGATATTCTTGCAAAAGAAGAAGTGTTCTGGAAACAAAAATCTAGGGAGAAATGTTTGGCAGAAAGAGACCGAAATACAAATTATTTCAATTCCAGCATCATTCAACACAGAGCAATAAATAAAATTTCGAATATTAAAAATAAAAAGGGAAATATGGAAGATAATCCAGCGAAAATTGCAGAAATTTTTATAGATTATTTTTAAAATATCCTAAATAACTATGAATCCTCAAATCGAGTAGCTCAAGAGGAGATGCTGAAAGCAATCCGCAAAATTATTGCAGAAGAAGATAATAAATCTCTCAACAAAACCTTCTCACTCAATGAAATCAAAACAACTCTTTTTAATATTAATTTTGACAAATCACCAAGACCGGATGAATTCTAGGCATTCTCTTTTTTTAAATGCTAGGAAATTATAGGGGAAGACTTATGGACAGCAATCGAAGCAACTAGAAATAGAGGATCATTACTAACAGAAATTAATCACAAATTCCTAACTTTAATTCCAAAAAAAAGCAATGCTGAGGAACGAGGAGATTTCAGACCAATAGCTTTCTGCAATACAATCTATAAAATATTATCTAGAGCTTTAGCAAACCACTTAAAAGGTTTTCTCCCCAAACATATATCGGAAGAGAAAATAGGGTTTGTCCCCAGAAGATCCACTCTAGATGGCATTTCAATTATCCAAGAAACTATTCATTCAACATCAAAGAATAAGGAGGCATGCATTTTGATGAAACTAGAGATACAAAAAGCATACGATACAGTAGATTGGAGATTCCTATGCAAAGCACTGAAAGCATTCGGATTTTCACATCAATAGATTAACATCATATATCAATGTATCTCAACTCCAAAAATATCATTGTTAATCAATGGTATACCAAAAGGTTTCTTCAGTATTTCAAGGGGGATTCAACAAGGTGACACTATTTCACCTTTCTTCTTCATTATTATGGCAAAAACATTGGGAGAACTATCAAAATAGCTCAAACAGAGGAAAATATTAAAGGAATTAAGGTCATAGAGAATATTGCTAATACCACTCATCAACAGTTTGGAGATGACACTTGGTAAAAGTACAAAGCTATGGCTATGTCACCTTTTAGGCTAACTTATCAGAACAACTGAATTTGAGTATTTCTTTCTAAAATTCAATTTTGTTCAAACAGATGATCTAAATAAATTAATTCTAGCTAAGTTATATATGGTCTCACACTTTTCCAATTGAAAATGTTTATTAAATACATTTTTTATACTAGTTTGTATCCAATTACTAAAGAAATAACATAATTTCAAAAAAGTGACGTTTCAATAACTCTTACAATTTTTTATGATATTTTTTTAATAACATATAAACACCATTTTATAGAGCTCGAAGTCAAGAATATTCTCACATAGATTTTATAGTATTTTAATTACATATATTATATTATTATTAAAAAATACTGCAAGCATGTATTTTGACATTCAAAAATATGTCAGTTTTGAGAAACAAAAAATAATAAATCATATCATAAAAATTTAAAAATTATATGGCATTCTAGAGGAGAGAGTTCTCTTCTAGAATGTATAATTTTTCTCCTAGTTAGAGTAGATTTGTTTTGAAAAATATGGTGGGAGATGAAAACTATCGATTTTAGGTGAGTTGAAATTTGAATCATTATAAAAGAGAAAATATAGGTCTAAAGCCAATTTTTATTTTTGATTGTTCTAAGCTATATATGTTACCTATAACATAGTCTAAGATCAAAGGGAAATAAGCTTAATTCCATATAGTTTTGTGGTGGGAACAAGACCCCTAATTTTTAGCATTTTTCAATACCTAAAAAATTATATATAAAAATTACAAAAATATATCAATTCTTATTCTAAATAATTATTAAAAATTATAATCCTAAACTTCATCCATTTCTACACATTTCAATAGTTTACTTCATTTTGAAATTCAAAATAATAGTACTACTTTTATGTCTTTGAAGGTGAACTGTTATACTTTTGTTAGCCTTTTCCTTTACAAAAAGGTGACACATGTTTGTGCTTTTACCACATCAACTACCCTAGCTGGAATAAGCTCTAAAAAGAAGTAGAAAACTTTAAAAAAATCATTAAAAATTACACAAAAGCCTCAAGACAAAAATTTAATGCAAAAAAATCAGAAATCTTCTTCCTCAATACACCACTAGAAAGGGAAGATTATATCTGTAATGAATTAGGGTATAAGAAAGGAACCTTTCCATGCAAGTACTTATGAATATATCTAGAAAAAGGAGCTAAAAAGACTCAAGGCGGAGAGAAAATCCTAGAAAGAATAGATAGTCATATAGAAGCATGGAAAGGAAAATGGTTAACCAAAGTTGGGAGAACTACTAAATTCAAAGTGGTTCTTTCAACATTATCCACTTACCATTTATCATGTCTTAAATTGCTACGAATAGCAATAAAAAATAGAAACAAAAACGAGAAACTTATTCTAGAAAGGTACAGAGGATAAAACGAAGGCAGCTCTAATTCGAAAAAACAAGATTTGTAGGCCTAAAGAAACAGGGAGATTAGGAGTAAAAAACGTAGAGTGGCAGGAATGAAATGTTACGAGCCAAACAAGTCTAGAGGATGTATCAAGAAAGAGACAACAAATGGGCCACAATAATGTATAGCAAATATCTGAATGCAGTAGACTACACATCTCTTATGAGAAATAGGAACCCTCCTAAAAGATCAGTAGCTTGGAATTTCATGCTAAAGTGTCACCCATTGATTTCAAATTTTATAACTTGGGATATAGGTAGAGGTGATAAAGCCCTTTTCTAGGGAGACTCTTGGAATGGTCACCCCCTCAGATCAATCAGATATCTCTATTAATTCTATAAATCTACAACTTCAGAATGGGGAACTAATGTAGCAGATTATATCCAAAATGATCCTTCTAATGAAGAAGCTCCATGGAGATGGAAATCCCTAGAGAATGTGAGTCTATTACTGAAAGAGATTTCAGATAGGTGTCCCCTTGATTAAGCCTTTCAACTCCAAGGTTCCTCAAAGTGGTGACGTTTGTCACCATTCTGAAAATTTTTACTCCATCATACCCTTGGTAGTCAAGGAGCTCTGGAATGGTAACATGTGTCACTGTTCCAAGAGCTCGTCTTTTAGTAGGCTCCAGGTCCTTAACGTGTCTCGAGATGGTGACATGAGTCACCACTTCAGGCACTTATCTCTAATGCTTCCTTGCGGGTTTTAGGTGCCCCGAAATGGTGACACGTATCACTGTTCCACGTGCTTTCGAGTGTCATATAGCTTCCCATTTAGTCTCAGACTTGTAGGTTCAATATTTTTTTCAACAATACTCATGAGACATCAGTAAAAATGTGAACTGGATTTATTAAATTTGGATTAAAATTAAAGGGTTATATTTCTAACACTAACGCTAATATTTCAGTTTAGCTTTGTGATGAATGAATTACAGGGAAACAAAGATAGCAGGACAATTGGCAGGAATAAATATTTGGTAGAAATTAAAAAGAAAAATTCAATTTTTGTCCTCAAGTTCAAGCTTAAGATGGTATGCCATCGATATAATTTGTAAAAAGAGGAATGCCTCCTTAAAGTCCCTTTTAGGGCATCTATAATATATGCAAGACTTTGGTCTTGGGCTAAAATGGAGGTTTTTTTAGCCCCATTCTTTTCTCCAATGCCTACAGTTGAACAAGGAAAAACTTTTGTAAATTATTTTTGATAATATAATATACAGACATTTGCCTTTTACCGATATATATATATATCAACCATTTATTTTATAATAAACTTTAATAGTCTATTGTAAAACTTAAATAATATATTTCATCATAATGTAAAAGAAAAAATTCATCTCCTTCGCTCTTCTTATACCTATGACCTAATTAATTTCCAAATCCTTTGCTTGGCAAGAGAAAGGGATCAAAATCCTACAGCAATGGACTGCTTAACTCAAGATTGGACATCTCAAGTGGTTCTTATCCAACTCATTTGGACTCATTTAATTCATCAACCAGGGACGTAAACTTGAAATGGTGTTCGCAAAGTATATGCTTCAAACTTATCTCAACTTAAGAACTACTCTACGAAGATTCAAGTGCTTAAACTACAAGAAATTTATGCTAAAGATGAGAACCAAATCTATTTTAATAAAGCATGAAAACACAGCTGAGAATTACTTCAACTGCCTATGCTTAAGGAACAGTCCACTAAATCTGTTAGCAATGGCTGCAAGAACAACAGAGTCTACTTGGGTTCTACGAACTGAATATAAATCCTATGCTAACTAATTAGTTCACTCCTTGTGTGGGCTCCCACAGAGAAGTGAAGTATAATAACTCAAGGATGAAAACCTGAAATGATCTTTTTATTCATAACAGTAAAACGTACATACTGATGAACAGCAGGACTATATTTAGTACTAAAAAACTCAGCAACTTCTTCTTTCTATTGAAAAATGACTGACTAAAACCTAGCACTTCTAGAACGTAGACTTCCAGCTATTTAAAACACAAACTAGGAATAGAATTCCTAAATTCAAGTCCCATCAACTACCGAAACAAATGAGGGCATTGATTATTACAATATGCACATTAATTCTGGCACCAAATAGAACAGTAATTTGGGAGCTTATGACACCTTAATTTCCTCCGCTCAAGGCTGGTCTATTAACGCATGCAACCGCTTTGACTCCCGCTTGGTTGACTTGGCTTTGCTTTTATATCTGCAAAATATTAACACCTCCAAAATAATAACAAACATCAAGACTTATTCAAAACATGTTATCTAAATTAGTTTACCCTATGTCACATTGCATTTGTCTGAAATCATCATAAACATCATGTTCCTGAACATCAAAGTCTTTAGAAAGTTTGAAAATTAAACTGAAAATGAAATGACAAAATAGACCATATTCTGGTCTCATCATTCCCCCCAACTAAAACTTTGACTTGTCCTCAAGAAAACATGAAATTTTTCACCCTCGCAGCCATCCTGAAATCTGAGGCAACACTTTATCCTTTACCCCCTATAGCAATGTTCCAATAAAAACCTTTACTCTCCCTATACCTTTCCCATCTGCAGAGCTCTTCTGACATATCAAATTTCTCTAAATCTTGTTGATTAGCAAGCAATGGGGACAACAACAGTGGAGGCTGAAAAGTTTACAGAATCCAATCATTTTTCCTTTCTTCCCCCAACTTGATATACTAGGGTGCTCGCCGAGTGGCCATGATAAAATTCAGCGGAGAATGAGGTTCCCTCTTCTGCAAGTCTTCACTCAACCCTATCAAACACCACTGATTTTCCTGCTTTGCTACAAGAAGATCTATTTCTACCATAGCTTTATAGTCTTGATAGATTGTTTCCCTTAAAGGAGGAATAATCCGAATTTTGGGTTTTGAGTAAGCAATTTTCAACCATTCATAGTACAGCGTTTTGGCATCCTTGGCCTCAGGCCTAAGAAAAAGTGGCATCTCATACTCTAATTCCCTATATTGATGGGCTTGGTTTTCCTTGCTAATTTCATTTTGAATCCAAGACATCAATGCCCTGAGTTGAATATCACCCACATAAGGCATAGGGTTCCAATCTTTGTTATCAATGACTACTAAATTATGTAAAAAGAGTTCACAAAGAAAATTTCTAATGGCTACAAGTGCAGCATGAAAAGCTTGGAAGAATTCATGAGGGGTATTCAATGTTAAACTTTTACCCTGCATTACACAGGTCATCTGGTAATTGACAAATTGTTCCTTCAAAAAGAGAGCATGAACAAGAGAAGGAGAGCGACAAGACATTAATTCAAGAATCATGGCAGTGACTTTTGTCAGTTTACCACTTAATTTTTCAATCTCCTCATCCTCAGTCAATTTTTGAGTTTGATTGAAGATGGTTTTTTCTAGGCTCTCTCTCTATTTTCCATTCTTCCCTCTCCTGAATTAATTGGCTAGATAACTGTGAAATCATGCTTAACAATGAAACAATAGAACCAGGACGAAAAGTAACATGTGTCTCAGGTGAAGGATCAATAGGATTAGTTTGTTGGGTTTTGGATGCTAGAGCATCAAGTCCTTTAGAAAGAATCTATTCAGCAACAATATGAACTACATCAAAATTTATTCCAACATCTTCATGAAATTTTTCTCTTTGAGGTGGAGGAGAATCTGAAACTCCAACAAATACACTGTCGTCATTGTCTAAATCTATGGAAATGATAGGTGGCTGGACAGAGGATGTTCCTGCTGCTACAGGTACACGTTTTGTACTTTCACCCTCTTCAATGATGATCTTATCTTTGTCAGAAGAAAAGGATTGCTCTTTTTCACTAACTACATTTTCGGAAACAAGGGATTGAAAAGACACACCCTCATCGGGTTTTACAGTCGATTGGCTCCTTCGAGTTTTACGCCTAAAGGATACTTATGTTGCCTTTGATGATGTAGGAGGTTTTGGAGATGTTTCTTGTACATTCCCCCTTTTCTTCTTATAAACCCTAGGAACTGTAGGAGAGCCAGTATTTAGGGAAATTTTAACTTTCCTTTTACCCTTATCAGATGTTGGTACCGACCCAGAGGTAGAAGCTACGGGGAAATTGAGGTTCTTTGTGACCTCTTGGGTCTGGTTGAGGAAGAACTAGGGTTTATAGGGTTTCCTTAAGGTTCTCTTTCCTATTCAACTTGCTTTGCAGGTTGCCTAATAGGGTTTTGCACTTTGTTTCCAACAAAATCATCCCAAGATATCCCAAGTTGTTCCCTAAGGGCTTTTTCTATGATGAGCTTAATAAAACAATGATGTGAAACATCCTTTGGGGTTCCTTTTTGTACTGCAGCGACTCTTTTTAACAAAATATGATACATAAAATGAGGAACATTCAAACTGAAGTCATCATGTCTTAGGCAGCTCAAAAATTTGAAATGTGTGGCATGCATATATGAATGTCTCCCCTCACAAGTAAAATATCTCACAATAAAAGTAGCACAGATGTGTGGATTGTACCTCGTTTCCAGTCTATTTGAAGTCGTGGGTCCATATGCATTGTAAATTGGGCTTTGGCCGAAACTGCGTCTAATGCATCCGAAAATTGTTCTCCTTCCAACGGCAATTCCATTATATCTTCTGCAATTTCAGGTAAAAACGAAACCCTTACTCCTCTAACTGTAGAAAAACCATCCCTCAATGTTCCCAAGAATTGTAAGGCAAGCTCCTCATTCCATGCAAACAGTTTGAACATGAAATTCATCCACCCCCTGGCTTGAAATATAGGTAGGCAAACTGGGTCTCCCAACAATGTTGTATGGTCAGCTGGTTCTCTTCTTAACAAACCACCCCCCATTGTTCCTCCGGAGTGGTTACAAGAGAAATTTCAAAAATGGAATAACTTGCAACAAACGAGAAGACAAGTGATAGTACTTGTCTTAAGCAACTGACTTTTTAGCATCTAAGATCACTTAATTGCGCATTAAGTACCTTAGTTGGAAATCGTACTTACCAACTTGCGAAAGGTGTGCGACATAAAAGGTGACTGTCACATCACATTACTCTCTTATCATGATTTATGGAAAGGACACAATATGTGGCGGCACATAAAGAATAGCATAGACATTTAATTGACATTTAATTATAACAAAAAAATGAAATATAATACCCCTCCCCCCAACTAAATTAGGCAATAGCTCCTACAATTGCTAGTGACAGGTAACTAAAAATAAAACACATTAAGAAAAAGTTTAATCTTGAGTATGCGTACGGACCTATGAAGTCATGTTGTCATTTGATACCATCATGCAAGTTGATGAAGGGTGAGGTGAGGTGAAAGACAAGAAAAAGTGGAGTGAGGTGGAATTATTATGGAGAAAATACTTTCACAAAGAAGTTTATTATGACGAGTGAAATGCTTTTAGAGAGGACGGCAAATGAGCAGGAAACTCATCTGCAGTTCCTACAAGAATTGTAGGATCAGTAGATGACTACAATTGCTACAGGAACTCTTCCCGAATAGGCGACTTATGGTAGAGTTTTAAAAAGTGTCCATTAACAAGAAGTTTGAAGAGAACAAGATCAACAGTAGAGAGCTACACTGCACTATTCTCAAACACAGAAATGATTTTGTACGGTCCAAGCCAATGGGTTTGGAATTTGCCTGGATTTTTGTTGATAACGGGAATCATACAGGAGGGCCCAATCTCCAACAAAAAACTTCTTGTCACGAATGAACTTATCATGCCATTTCTTCCGCTATTGTTGGATTATCCCTGTATTGTGCAGCGTAGAAATACGATATTCATCAAGGGCATTCAGCTGCAGTAACCTGTCTTCTTGAGCCTTTGAAAGATCAACATCTAGCTCTAAAGCAATTTTTAGAGTCTTGTGTTCAAATCCTATAAGCATGGAAGCAAATTTACCATAAAGTAATTCAAATGGAGTAAATCCAGTGGTGCTCTTCCATGTAGTCCTACAAGCCCAAATTGCTTCAGGAAGCCTGGTAACCCAGTCCCATTTGTGTATAGCAACTGTTTTAGTGAGGATTGCTTCGATTTCTCTATTTGTGATTTCTGCCTGACCATTAGCTTGAGGATGGTATGGGGAAGATGTACCATGATGGATCATGTACTTCTTCATGAGTTCTACAATCAAGTTTGATGTGAATTGAGCTCCTTGATCCGTGACAATTTCCCTAGTTACTCCAAATCTGGTGAATATGCATTCATATAGAAAATCGGCTACTTTGTGATCTCGTGCATGTGTCATAGCTTGTGCTTCAACCCACTTAGTTGCATAATCAGTACAATCTAAGATGTATGATTTTCCATGAGAAGAGGGCTCTATTGGACCAACAAAATCGATACCTTATTTGTCAAAAGGTGTGACTACTACCTGTGGCTATAGGGGAATTTCATCAGTTTTAGTGGGTCTTCCCATGCGTTGGCATTGATCACATCGCCTTGTATACTTTGCTGCATCTTTGTGGAGAGTAGGCCAGTAGTATCTAATTGTTAAAATCTTATAAGCTATTCTTTTTGCTACAAAATGACCTCGACATGGTTCATCATGGCATGCCCTTAGGATGTCATAAGTTTCATCTTCCCTTACACACTGGCGAGTTACTTGATCTCGTCCAGTGTAGAACATCAATCCAACTATCCATGAGAAATTGAAACTCTTTTCCACCAAGAGACGGCACTACTTGGGTGAAAAGTGTGGTGGTGTTTTTCATGTAGCAAGGTAATTTGCAATATTTGCGAACCATGGGTTATAACTTTCTATTGAAAATAGATGCTCATCAAGAAAGTTGTCATCTATGGCTATAGGATCATTAGGTACTTTAAGTCGTGATAGAAAATATGCTACTACATTGGCTCGGCCTAGTTTATCTATTATTTTTATATTAAACTCCTGCATGAGTAGCCAACGTGCTAATCTACCAGAGATGGTAAGTTTATTCATCAAGTATTTTATAGAAGAGTGGTCAATGTATACAAAAACCTCACAGCTTGTGATGTAATGCCAAAATTTATTAAGTGCATACGCAACACCAAGCAGTGCTTTTTCAGTGACAGTATAATTCATCTCAGTACCCTGCAAATTCTTACTAATATAATAAATGGCATGCTCAACAATACCTTCTTTTTCTCCGAGAACTGCCCCTAAAGCAGTGTCGGATGCATCAGTATGAATGTGGAATGGTAGCTTCCAATCAGGTCCTTTAAGAATAGGTGTTGTTGTCAAAATATCCTTCAATTGCTGGAATGTTGTTTCACAGTCTTTTGTCCACTCAAATTCAGCTTGCTTTTTAAGTAGGTTATACAAAGGAGCAGCAAGCTTACTGAAATCTTTGATAAATCTCCTGTAGTATCCAACATGTTCAAGAAAGCTTCTAACATCTGTTTGATCGGTTGGTGTTGGTAAATTAGTAATGACAACAATCTTTGTAGGATCCACTTGAATTCCAAAAGAGGAAAGGTAGTGCCCAAGAACAACTCCTTCTTTCAACATGAAATAACACTTCTCACTATTAAGAGAAAGATTGCATTCTTGACACCTTTTTAACACCTTCTCCAAGTTGGCATGAGCTTGTTCAAATGTGTCACCATAAGTGGTGAAATCATCCATTTATATCTCAACACAATCAGCAGCTATGTCAGAAAATATGCTAAGTACCGCTTGCTGAAAAGTTGCAAGTGCATTACATAATTCAAATGGTAAGACAGAGTAAGCAAATGTTCCCCATGGACAGGTGAACGTTGTCTTCTCCTGATCTTCTGGAGAGATTTAGATTTGATTATAGCCACTAAAACCATCTAGAAATGAGAAATATCTTTTTCCCGCTAAGTTACCCAGTCCTTGATCAATGAATGGCAAAGGGAAGTGATCCTTTTTAGTGGCTTTATTAAGCTCCTTGTAATCTACACATACTCTCCATTTTCCCCCCTTTTTGGAACAATAACAAAAGGTGAAAACCACTGGCTATCAAAAATAGGATAAATAAATCCAACATTAAGAAGTTTTTGTAGCTCTACTTTGACTATATCTTTCAATTTCGGGTTTATCCTCCTCTGGGGTTGTCTCACTAGCTTACATTCTGAATTGATAAATATCCTATGCGTACAAAGACCAGGATCTAAACCCTTCGTGTCAGTATAGTCCCATGCAAAGGCTTGTTGACTATCTTCCAATAGTTTAATGGTACTTGTCATCTAAGATACAGTAAGTTCATTATTGATATTCAGCTCTTTTCCTGCAGCAATCTTTCCTTTCTTAACCTTGTCCATCATTAAAATCTCTGTTATTGATGGAGATTTAATTTCATGGGGTAATAATGTATGAAGGTAATCAATTGCTACAGGATTTGGTTTAGATGGAGCTGCAAGAACTAACCTTTGTGGAAATGGAGGAGGTGCTTGTACAGATGAGGGAATTGGAACATCAACTGGTTGGCTTGCTGGAACATTTTCAGTATCAGTGACCTCAGTTATTATATGTCCTTTAGGTGCAGGCAACTTGGTTCCGGAGCTAAGATGAATATCATTGATCTGCAAAGAATAAGCCTGCTACTTATTGTTGGGATTTGGTGCTGGCTGAGCAGGAAATTGTGGTTGCTTCTGTGGGCTAGCATTGGCTGCAGGAGGCAGAGGCATCAGGGATTGCTGCTGAGGTGATTGGTTAGGCCCCCACTGAGGTGGTTGCTTCCAATTCCCTTGATACAAAGGTTGTTGATTAAGGCCCCACTAAGGATACTAGTTATTTTGTTGAGGCCATTGAGTATTATGTTGGGGATACTGAAGTGGTTTATGGTAGGCTTGATTATACTGAGATTGCTAGTTGGGCCAATTATTGTTCCAATTATGTCCTTGAGGGATAGAATTTGGGAGAATATTGCCTTGCCACTGATTACTATTATAACCAAAATTATTCAGAGGGTCTTGAGGCATACCTTGTCTCTGAGCCCATGGCCATCTTTGAGCAACATAAATCACTTCTCTTGTATCCTCATCAATTGCTTTGAACTCAGCGGGCATTGGTTCTACATTCACTGCTGCAATGGTCTTGTATGTGTAATTATTCTTCCTTTATCTGCAACGAGAGCAAAATTCAGTCAACATAGCATTAGCTTCATCCTTTTTCCTTCGGGCTTGCATGGTATCCAATTGAGTAGTGACATCATTAATGATATCTTGCTTGAAGTTGGACAGCAAATTAGATAGCTCCATTTTTTATACTCCAGACCGACCATCGGTCTTATGTGGTAGGCTCCTTAGTCCTCTACCTTTCTTCACAGTAGCCCTTGAATAGGGCTGACATATCTCTTTGATGTCATTCCAAGTTTTTTGTGTAACATCTCCTCCAGCCATTACGTCTAGGGCTTCCATACTTTCTTCTTGCACCCCTCTCAGAAAAAGATGCTTTTTAGATTCTTCATTTAGGTTATGTTGTGTATTTCGTTGCACATTAAACAAGAATCTGGAAACATAGTCTTCTAAGGTTTCACCCTCCTGTGATATTTTAAAAATGTCATCCCCCTTCATATCTTGACCTCTGCAATATTCTTTATATTTTTGAAGAAACAAATTACTCATTTCAGTCCAATTTGGTACCGCATTTGTACCCAACCCCATGAACCATCAAAGAGCAGCCTCCTTCAGAGTAGAGGGAAACAATTTCAACTTATGGGCATCAGTTGTGTAGTCATAGCTCCTACAGAGAATGTCAAATTCGAAGAGAAAGGTTTTAGGGTCTTCTATAATAAGGCCATAGAATTTTGGAAGTGCAGCAGCAGGTATGTTCTTCAAATTTTGGTTCCCTTGCTGAGGTGGGATAGGAAAAGGAACTGTAGGCATAGCCATTCTTGGAGGAAGAGGTGGTGTTTGATAGAAAACAATGGCTAGTGGATTATCTTGATATTCAGGCTCATCAAAAAGTTCATTCAGATGGAGTGATTCTTCTGATTCAGCGTCAATGCCAGCAAATAGATTTTCAAAGGGTTTGTCTTTGTCATTCTCTCCTTGGGGTTCATCTAGTTCAGGTTGAACATCATTGAATGGTTCTTCCTGATTATCACGAGGAAAGAATCTCCCTAAGTGGTCTCTTCTTCTATGCATAACATGCTTCTTTACTACTAAACTTTATTCTGCAAGGAATAGAAATACAACTAAAAAGACTAGTTTGAATTAACACCATCCCTGGCAACAGCACCAAAAATGCTTGGCCAAAGAAAGGCATCAAAATCCTACAGCAATGGACTGCTTAACCCAAGATTGGACATCTCAAGTGGTTCTTATCCAACTCATTTGGACTCATTTAATTTATCAACCAAAGATGTAAACTTAAAATGGTGTTCGCAAAATATATGCTTCAAACTTATCTCAACTTAACTACTCTAAGGAAATTCAAGTGCTTAAACTATAAGAAATTTATGCTAAAGTTGAAAACCAAATCTATTTCAATAAAGCATGAAAATACAGCTAAGAATTACTTCAACTGCCTATGCTGCAGGAACAGTCCACTAATTATGTTATTAGTGGCTGCAGGAATAGCAGAGTTTGGTAGGTGGACACGGGACAACCAAAAATCATTAAATATTCCAACACATATTTCTGACTCATCCAAATATGATTGCTGCTTTGATTTCTCAATAAGAGAAATTAAAATCTTCCTTTTGTTTACAATCGAACCAATTTCTGGTTACTCCTTTTACAGACAGGTTGGAAAATATTAATTTTCCCGCTTCCTGGAACAAGCCTAGACTCTTGATCTTACATCTGACCTTCGATTAATATACACATCAAGGGGTACCTTCATTGACAACTTTGATGCAGTCGCTATTTCATACATGGATGATGTAGACTGTCATAAAGAGATTGAGATCATTGTCTTACATCTTCATCTCTACCTTTATTTGATCGAAGTTTTCGTGTCTTGGAATTAATTCAATATTATTATTTATCATTTTTGAAGGTAGAAAAACTTGTTTCAATACCATGTTTAATTTTTTCTATCGTTGCAAATGTACTAAGCGCTGTTATAATATTTGATATGTATTTTCCAAATGACAACGACCTATTAAGAAATATTCAATATTTCACTTTTCTCATCATCAAAAACAAAACCCAACAAGTTACCTTGAACAATAAATTTAACAACGTGTAGAACATCAACCATTTCCTAATTAAATCTTCATTCTAATCCTAACCAAAACAATATGTAACACAACAATAATGTCGGCTCTATGAAGAATAACTATCAAACTGATCGAATCATCAATCAACTACAAGTATCGTTGATCGATCCAAAATGTAACTCCGCTATTGCTCTACATGCTTCACTAACAACCCAATGCTCAGATCTTCATAACTCGATCAAAATTTGACATAAATAAATGGTGCAATATAGTCTGTAGAAACATTCCATATCCGCACAATACAAAATACTTCAGTACCTTCCTATATGTCCTCCTTGTTCTTTCATACTTAACCAATTTTCCATGATGGCCTTCAATACATTAAAGAACTGTTAAATTGCCAAGACAATAAAGTGTAGATTTCATCAATGACAACATACAGATCATCCATTGCAATGTCTCTTAGCAACACCGGCATCGATGAGGGGATAAGAAGTCTCCTGGTGGAAGAATCTATGAAATAAGTGGTTCAAATAGATGCATCGCCTAGTATATATGCACAAGAGCGGCTTTCAAGGACCACCAGCTTGTCTCCTTTATGGTAACGGAAAGGAACACTCTTCTTATCTAACTTTTTAGTGATTATTGTCTAGAGCCATTTGACACTCTAGGTGGAGAGATTGGAGGTGTATTTTCATTCTTCTTCTCTAGTATATTTTATATTTTGAAGAAGCTCGGTAAGGTTTCCAACTAAGGATTTCTTTCTATCGATGACTTGGTATATCAGCGCTTCTCATATCATTTATCAAGTATGGTTGGAAAGGAATTATAGAAATTTTCAAGACAATTCTTGGTTTAGCATCTTTCAAAAAGGATTATGGGAATGATTCAAGAGACTATTATCGTCGAATGTAAGGTATATATCCCCTCGAAAACTGGTGCTGTTGAGGTAATGCAAGGCATAGGCTTATTTCCGAAAGGGTTGACATCTCCTCTCCCAAGAGGAAGACAACTCTCTGAAGAGAAAACTTGATGGACTTCACCTGTTGGTGGTGTACTTAAAATTAATATAGATGGCTCCTCCTAGGGAAATCTTGAGGCTTGAGCCGGTTGGGTTACTATCCTTCCTTTCAATCCATTAGAGTTAGTAGACTAATAATCTCATGGGAGATATTATCCTTTATTGTTATTTTGTATAGAGCTTGTGCTCTAGGACAATATAAGCTTATTCGGTTATTGTGAATTAGACACAATTTTTGATAAACTTGTTGACCAAGTAGAATCCTAACAGAGTGTATTGAAAGATGTCTTAAGTTGCTTTTCAAATTCTTAAGTTAAAGAAACTCACAAGAATGTCTCTTTTTTCCATCTCTTGAAAGAGTGGAATATTGTAGCTGATTATTTTTGGCTAAATGGTATTATGAGTGTATGAATGGTTGTAATGTCCATTTGTGGGAGCATCATTCAATGGGTTGCTCCCAAGCATTAGTTAACTTGATTCTTAAAAGCTTTTCGTAAGTACTTGGTTCTTCTAGCTAAGTTTCTTGTTGTTTAGGATTCCTACTTGATGTAGTTGGCCAAGTTGTTCTACTGATTTACCTTGATTAAATAAAAATGTACACCTTTTAAAAAAATTTTAAAATTCCTAATTTAAATTCATTTATCAATTTTATAAATATATTTTACAAAATATGTATAAAAAAAATTTACTCCTTAATAAACACAATAAACAAAGAAAAAACGAAAATAACTTAAACCTTCATCTTACCTGTTTTTCAAGCTCATATATCTCTCTAGAAATATATTCATCCTAAACCAAAAGAATAAAAATTACATCAATTTTAACTCATTTTATAAATTAACAATTACACATATATATTAAATATTCAAATATACAAGTATATTAAACATACATAATACCTTTTTAGAACAAACTTGACGCAATCCAATTTCCAACTTGTTTTCTAATTGTTGCAACTCTATCATGGTTAGCCCTTCAAGATCCTGTCCATGGAGACGTCTACTAACAATAACTAGATCTTTATAAAAACTAATACATAAACACATATTCAATCTATCAAACAACTAGAATTTTCACTTTACCTCAACTTACGGTTAAGATCTTCAATCTGTTGTCTGATCCTTATCACTTCTTCATTCTTAGACTTGATTTCCTTAGAAAAACATTTTTTACACATCGTTAATGCCTTAGAAACATGAAAATCAAATGTTAAAATATCGACATTAAATATACAATTATAAATTATCCAAATAAAAATTAGACTGAAGTTGACTACTCATTGCAATAGAAAAAAAAAAAAAAAAAATCATCTATTTAGTAGAAAAATCAAGTTAAAAACAAAGTTAACCAAGATTTGATCAAACTGAACTTTGATGGTTCTCTCAAAGTTGACCTTTAACAATTAATTATCTTTTAAAACTTCCATGTTACAATGAATACTAATGGTATTCCTTTGGAGCAGTATCCTAAGCATTGGAGAAATTGTTAGCATGATTGACACATTGCATTCTTGACTATGTTTGTCATTGATGTCAACATAGTATTATTTCCGTGAAAACTGGCAAAGTAGCAGATAGAGAATGAGGTCGAATGAATTTTGTGTTGAGGAACAGGTTAAGTGTAATTGAGGATATGTTCTACATTGTGTCCTAATGAAGTGGACAAGTGCACATGTAGAGAGTTAAAGACATGTGAGAGTTATTCAAGAATTACAGAGGATAGTGTGTAGACATGGTAATTGAGAAGTGGTTTGTGTTGTTTGGATTGTATTTCTTAACAGGGATAGAATCGTGATGAACGAAGTTAGACAGTGACACTAGAAAACCTTATGTTGACGTTAGTGTGAGCGCTAGGTCAGAGGTCACACGTGTGAGAAGTTGTGTCTATTATGAGCCAACAGTGTTTTGTAATTGTAAAAATAAGTAATGAATTGTAATATATTAGTGAGGTCTTATTATAATTAATTTGGAAAGCCTCAAGGCTAACTCAAGGAATTATTTTGATGATGTGGTATAAAGGAAAGTTATTTTCTTTTTGTTGAAGTGCGTATGGATGAAGTGCAAATTTAATTGTATGTGAGCAAGTGATATGCGAAGTTGGTAAATGCGTGTAAGAGATCCAAAGGATTATTGGATGTGAGGTTGGTCATCTAGTATTGAGATTAAAAGAGGTTTGGTCTGACCAAGAGGACAGAGAAAGAGTTTGAATTATTTCACTCAATTATTTTGCAAGGAATAATTTACAAAGATCAGTTGGATAGTGTGTTCATTGGTCTTTCCCTAAAGTTGTATGGACAGTGGGTCCTTTTGCCTTCTACAACTCCTAAAAGGGTTGGAATCTCCTAATAGGGCTTCAAAGTCTCCTAACAAGGACTGATATGTACTAAATGTATTTCAATAGGCTCCTAACAAAGTCCAATATCCTCTTACAAGGAAACTTTCTATCAGTACATCACTTTGTGGGTACTAAGGTTAATGGTTTAAGGAAAAATGACATTATTATCAGTGATGTAATATGGTTGAGGATCCAGGTTGTAGTAACTTCATCAAGTTTTTTTTGGAACCTAATTCTGCTCCTCATACCCCAAAATAATTTTGAGAAATTTGATAGGGGCTTCCTTGTGAGGGTAGAAGGTTCTCTGGAGGTGGTAGTTTGGGACAGCTCTACCACAAGAAGAATCTATGCGCAAATGGTATTGTTGCATTTGAAACCTTGCAACCCTCAAACAAATATAATAAAACAAAGACAAGATGCAGTGCAGGGAATTTAAAAGAAAAAGAAGGTGTTGGTTAAATGTGGCTATCCACATGTTTGACTACATGGCCACATGAAATCCACAATGATAAAAGAAGACACAAGGAAAACATTTGTGGACATGGTGTACATGCCAAAGCCCTATGCCTCTAAATAATCAAAATTGAATATCATCCAACTTTTATCAGGTTTGGAAATTGAGAAAACATTAAACCTTTTTTTGTTGAGAAAAGAGATGTCTCACATTTGTTTGGGATATCACTGATTTTATAGAATTAATGAATGCCACCATTCGCTACTTGATTTACAACATGATTGCATTCTCTATATTGATGCCCAAGTGAATTATCTTAGTAACATGTCCAAGTAAAATTTATGTATAAGTGGAAGCATTCTCCAAGCTTTGATATAGCATGCATAGTGCTTCTAGAATATTCTGTAGTCTCCAACCATTGATGGAGTTATTGCCAAACCTTGAATAACTATTATACAAGTCGGGTAGTATTGGGATGGGTGACCTCCTAGGAAGTCTCGGTGCTTTACCTTTGTGAGCATCACCTGTTGGAAATACAATAGGGAAAGTAAACTCTAGGTGGGGGGATGAGTAAATCCTTCAAAACTTTATCCACTAAAACATTCACCACACATCCATCTCACAAATTTTCATATAAACTGAAATACCAAACTAAGCATATTCATCCATGGCATGAAAACAAGTAAACATTGATCACATATGACACAAGTTATCTGATTACTCAGAAACCCTCCAATGAAAAGGTAAAACTGGGGTAGGGATGACACCCACAAATCTTCACTACTACAGTTTTAAGTGTATTCAATGAAGGTTACAATGTTTGATCATAAACTATGATCTACACTGTGAAAGTCTTTCGTGTCAAAGGCTTACAAAGATTGTTAGATCTTACCCTGTTAAAGGATTTCAACACCCTATTAGAAGTGTTCCTGGTTAAAGGACTTCAACTTACAATGAAGTAAGCACTCGGTTAAGAGATTTACACAAAAGTCTGCTAGAACTTGAAACCTGTTAAAGTTACTCTGTTAAGAGATTTTACTAATTCACCTGTTAGAATATCTCAGCCTTGATCCTTTGGTTAGCACTACTTTGTTAGATAACAGATCACCTCTTTCCTGATGTGTACTTGATCCTCTTTCATTAGATACACCACTTATGTCCTCTCTGCTTTCCTCTATTCTCTCTAACTGATTTTGCAATGCATATCTTGTTGAGATAATGGGTGTTGCACACATTGCATAATATTGTTATATTTTATTATTTTATTTTATTATGTAATGTTGTGCCTAGATGGACGTGCAACATGTAAAGATTTCCATGGAATATTCTTGATGAGTTGTATTGTAACCTTGTGATAATATTTCATGTAATTATTTAATATTGGGGAAAAGAATTAAATGCCCAATATTAAATGTGGGGTCAATGGGTTAGGTAGCACATGGTTTATGTAATACCACTTGGTGGTTTTGTGGGACTTGCTACTATATAAGCAACCACAAGGGTAGTTGTTGTAGAGTAAGAGTTAAAAAGGCAAGAGTCGAGTGGGACAAGGCTTGACAGGTTAGCAAACGGAGCATTTGTGAAGGTTGGAAGCATGGCATGGATGTGTGGATTCATATTTGTTCACATAATTTGCTCGGTTGTGGCTATGGCCATGAAGGCTTCCATGGTTGTATTGCAATGATATTTTTTGCTGAATAATACATGGTGATGGAAGCTTTTGGAGGCTGGGTTTTTTCCCTCAATGAGGGTTTCCCAAGGTATATCTTGTGTCACAATTTTGTGAGTATGTTGTCTATTCTCTTGCATATGGATTTTAATTCCGTGTTTATTTCAGATCTATTATGGGTTATGTGGAAACAGTTATATTATTTCTTGCCAAGTTTCCTTACAAGTGGTATCAGAGCTATGGTTTTATTATTATAACCCTAGATTGAATCCATGGGAATGCATGAGAGGATAAAAGAAAAGGGCAAGATATATGAATGATTTATTGCAGATCTAAGGGTTTTGAGTTTGCTGTTATGATGGAATATTAAAATATTTGGGCATGTGAAATTGTTGGACAAAAGGAATTTTTGAATGTTTCATTTAAATGAGAGTTTTGGGAGGTAGCATGCAGAAATGACCTCCTGGATAAAAATAGACCTCACCATTGGATTCGGGTTGACGTTTCCATAAGTTTTGATATATAATATGCCCTAGTTTGGCCATGTTCAAAGGAAATGAAAGAGTTTTTTGATTTCAGCCCATGATGGCCATCAAATTTAATCCTGTCGGAGTTTTCATCACCAAAAAAAAAAAAAAAAATGAAAAATCGCAGTGAGAATAGTAAAAAGATTGTCTTAGTAAAACAGCCATAACTTTCTCTCAAAATATCAGATTTCAAAGTTCTTATAGCCGTTGGAAAGCTAATTCAGAGCACTACAACTTGGTATAGGTTTGGTTCTATGATTTTGATATTTTGTCAAATTTTACGAGCCCTAAAGGCAGATGTTATTTATTTTGAACACGGATTAGGGCATAACTTGAGCATGTCGAGTTGGATTTTGGACTTCGAGTAGTCAATGCAAAGCTCTTGGAGAGCTCTAAACATTGGTTCAAATTTGGTGCAAGTTTGGTATGATTTATTTGGTGATATATTGATCTGAACAGTTTATAGATATATTTTGACTACGGTAACATTGTGAGTTTATGGAATTAGAGATTTAAGATTTGATGTCATTGTATACTCAGTTCATATTTCGGATTGGTCTCATGATGATATGGTTATCAATGTTTGGTTTGGATATATATGATGACTTGTTGGATCTACAAATTGTGCAGTGTTGTAAGCAGTCTATACTTACAGGTTGTATTTATAACTTGATTATGGGTTGTTTTTGCCCATTGATCTTTCATTATTGATGCATATTCAGATTGGTAGCTTGGATTTGGGTTGTCTATGCCCTAAGTCACATGATTTGCTAATTGCTTTTCATGTAGAAGGGATGAGATGTTGTTACCAAGTATAGTCATGGTGAAAAATTATGGTTGACTATTTTATGCTGACAGGTTGGACACATTAAATGTTAGTTGCTCGGTTCATGGATGTGATCATGGTGCAATGGATTTTGGCATGACATGATTAGATATACAAGTACATCCTTGATGTTCATTAGCTTGGATTTCTGATTCAGTTATGGTGGTATATCTTCTTGGTTGAGGATCATGGTTATTTGGTTTCTTTTGAGGAGCTCATGATGTGCACTTTGAGTTCTTTGATGGTTTGATGTCTTGGTTGATTTTCATAATTAGAGGATGGATTTTTTTTTTTCATCATGATGTCATGGATAGCTTGGATATACGGTTTAGTGGGAGCTTGTGACAGTGATGGGGTGACAGTGCAAGATTAGTTCTTGGTTTGGTTTGGATCTTCATATAGAAGATGGATTTTATGATGCCATGGGAGACTTGGTACCACGGTTGAGTGGGAGTTGTTGGCATTGATATATTTATTGAGTGTTTGCAGATGTTGGAGGTTTGTCTTAGATCCTGTTGCTGTAGAAGCATCTTTGACATTTGCATGGTGCACTTGTTATCTTCATGGTGTGTGAAGATGGTTAGATCTTGAGGACTCATGGAGTTCTTGGTTCTCTTCATGGTGTGTGGAGATGGTTCTTCCTGATATGTGGAGATGGTTGCATCTTGAGGACTCACAGGGTTCTTGGCAAAGGTGTGGTTTATGCTTTTATTTGGCATGTTATCCTTGGTATAAGGATGGTTTCATTATTATGTCATGGTATACTCTTGATACGCGTTTAGATTTGTGACATGTTATAGTATGTTCATGTGGAGCATGTTATCTCTTTGGTTGAGATGGTTAGATCATATTGTCATGTTTATGTTCCTGAGGCCATGGTTGGAACTTTGACATTGATCTTGATTTAGTTTCTTGGTATTAAGTACAATGATCATAAGCTGGATACTTCATGATATTGCTATGTTGCATTTGGAGTTGGCATGGATTGATTGGTTACAAGTGCTCATGGATACTTAGAGACAGTGGTGATGTTGATTTCTCTTGGATTAGAGAAGTATTTGTTGGGACGCTTGATGGTTTCAGCAAGAAGTCCGAGGGGCAATCACCTAATATGGACTTAAGAGGAAATTGTTCTTAGATGAGTCTTGGTTGGAGACTTGGGTATCTTGATGAGCATTCTCATTCTCCACTCTTGCTCTACTCGGCAGTTTGCTACTTGAGAGGTATAGCCCATTGTTTCTCTCAGTTGCATTATATTTATGCTTGTCTTTCATGGATATAGATCTTGAGCTATGGTACATGAGTTAGTTCTAGAGGGTTCATTTGAGAGATGGTTTAGCATTGGTTATCTCCATTTGCATATGTTATTATGCTGGTTGAGTTTGGGAGATGGTTTTATATTGGGCATATTCCTTGGTTTAGGAATGGTTTATTGAGTTTGATCTTCTTGTGAGAGGCTTACATCCATGATTAGTTATATGGTATGGTTTGGCTGTTGTTGTGGCTTCTTGTTGGGGTTTTATAGAGGAAATCATACTTGCATAATTAACATCTAGAAGTGTGTGTATTGTTGAGATAATGGGTGTTGCACACATTGCATAATATTGTTATATTTTATTATTTTATTTTATTATGTAATGTTGTGCCTAGATGGACGTGCAACATGTAAAAATTTTCATGAAATATTCTTGATGAGTTGTATTGTGACATTGTGCTAATATTTCATGTAATTATTTAATATTGAAAAAAAGAATTAAATGCCCAATATTAAATGTGGAGTCGGTTAGGTAGCACATGGTTTATGTAATACCACTTGGTGGTTTTGTGGGACTTGCTATATAAGCAGCCACAAGGGTAGTTGTTGTAGAGTAAGAGTTAGAAAGGCAAGAGTAGAGTGGGACAAGGCTTCACAGGTTAGCCAAGGAAGGATTTGTGAAGGTTGGAAGCATGGCATGAGATGTGTGGATTCATGCTTGTTCACATAGTTTGCTCGGTTATGACTATGGCCATGAAGGCTTCCATGGTTGTATTGCAATGGCATTTTTTGCTGAATAATACATGGTGATGGATGTTTTTGGAGGCTGGATTTTTTCTCTCAATGAGGGTTTCCCAGGGTATATCTTGTGTCACAATTTTGTGGGTATGTTGTCTATTCCCTTGCATGTGGATTTTAATTCCATATTTATTTCAGATCTATTATGGGTTATGTGGAAACGGTTATATTCTTTCTTGTCAAGTTTCCTTACATATCTCAATTCGCAACTCCTTAGCCACCATGAATGCTCTATCTGCGCATGCAAACTTCTCTCTTTGCTCCTTAGCATCTTTAGGGTTTGCCTCCCTTAAGAAGCCCTAGGTAACTTAGGGTTAGGTAAGAGAATGATTGTGATCCAACCATATTTCTGCTAAGAACATCCCTCAATCTGATTGGTTGCATGTATTGCATAGGGATTCTCAATATAGATTCGTTCTTATTATCTAGAATTGCAAAACAATCCTTAATTCTACCCAAAAATAGTTTACATAGAAGTTTGTGTCATTACAAACAACTATGTCCAAAATTGTTTACTCAGCACTTGAAGCCTCTGATGCTCGGCATCCAATGTATCTTCAATATTGTAACTCGTCTCTTGAATGACTTGGCATCCACTGTTCATTCAACATCTAAATCACTCGACATAAACTAACTTGCTCGTAACTACAGTGACTCGGCACTAACTGTCTGCTCGGCATATACTGGTGCTCCGCACATACTAAATAATCTGCTTGGCTTGCATTATCTAACAACTTATGCTTGGCATACACTACTTACTCAGCATGCACTTTAAGAATATGACTAATTGTGTAGTCACTCATATGTCAAAACCAATCTTAGATTAACAATCTCCCCCTTTGACGTGAGTGGCAAAAACACTTTTTATGCATGTATATACTTAACTTAAGCATAACTTAGATAATCTATGATCTTTACTCTAGTCACATACAAAATTTAAAAACTTCAAAATTAAAACTGATGACTTATCAGTCATACCTCAAAACTTCATAACTCCCCCTGAGCTAATTGTTTTGTGTTGTATCTGAATCTGATACTCCTGTTGACTAAATTTGCTTCAACTATTGGTTTACTTTGTTTCTGCATATACTCCACATTGGATATGTTCATCAATTCCCCCTTTTCTCAATTCCCTCTTTTTTCACACTTATTTCATGGGTGATACATGAATAGTCTATTTGTCTAAAAATGTTTGATGGACCTCTAGTAAAATCGTTATGCTACATCCCAATTTTTGCACACCACCTCTAGAGATTGAATTTGTACATCTAGCTCGGCAGCAAGATCCACTAATCCTTCATGAGTAGAAAGATAAGCATATTTCTTCATCATTGTTTCTACAAAGGCTAGTTCCTTGTGGAACACCTCCATGTGTGGGGTCAACGTGGCTTGAATATTAATCAAGGTAGCCCTGGTATTTGCATCTTGTGCATGTAGTGCATCTAGCTGACCTTGAGTAGATAATAACCTCTAAAAATGAGTCTAACTATGACCAGGAGACAACTTAAGAATATTACATGTTGTCTTTAAGTCTCCCTACAGCCGATCAATTGCCCTTTGTGCTTCTTGTGTGAAAAAGTTCACATCACAAAGCTTTGTGTGTAGAGAAAATATGTTCTCTAACATATTTTTCACATCTTCCATCTTGGTTGCTAAGTCAACCTGTCTAAGTGCAATGGCACTAGAAATCTTTTCATCAACCTTTGTTAAAAATCTCTTCTCTACCATTCCAAAAGTTTGGTGTTTGTGTCTAGGTCTGCATCACTGATCTTGTCCACCATATTCACCAGTTTCTCAAGAGTAGATTTCTCTGGATTAGGCTCTAGGAGGCTGAATGCATCAAGAAATATGTCTTTGATGTCATAAAGCACTTGTCTTTGCTTGTGCTCCCTCCTAAGTAGCTCTTGATTTTTCTTCCTTGTGAGAACTTCTTGCAATATGCTCATTTGTTCTATGGTGATTGTTGCTAAATCAAACTTTAAAAGTTCAATCACCTCATCTAAGTTGACATCTCCATAAGATGTACCTTCTCCATCCTTACATGTATCAGGACTAGGGCTTGATGACTGCAATGTTGTAGCATCTATACTTGGCCTTTGAAAAGTTTGACTAGGAATAGTTGATGCAGAGCTTGGTAGGGTAAACAATGTCTGGATGGCAATTTGTTCCTCCAGTTTCTTAGTCAAAACTGTCTCTTCAGTCCTATCTTTCTCCTTCTCCGTGGTTTCTTCACCTTGAATCTGTGATTAGGTGTAAGACTGCCTTCCTAGCCTATTTAGACTTGTGTCCCAATCTTCTCAACTATAAAAAGTGCTTGTACTGAAGCATTTGACACCAATGGCCTGACATTTGATGTCACTAGGTCCTTCCTTTGGTATACCACAATGGGCATTGGAACACGAGTGTCAGAGGTGACACTCAGTTGTGCTTCTAGACCTCGTCTCTATAAGTGCAAGGGGCACACTAGATGTAATAGTGTTCAATTTATCCCCTACTGATGCTTTGTTAATTTCATCTATACTAATTAATATAGGATTAGTGCAAAGTTTAGCAACTAAATTTGAATCCTATAGAATCCTCTTCAAATCATCCTCTCTCAAAGGATTGATGTTTTGCATAGTGTTATCAGAAACATGCTTGATCTTTATTATTTCTTGTTGACTAACTTCTTCCAAATGAGGGGGAATAGCACTCAGCATATGTACCTTAGGTTCATTGTGATCTTGTTGTTGCTCTTCTTATGTCATTGCCTCTTCCTCTATTTCTCATTCATGACCACTTGAAATTGACTGTTGTCATCTAACTTGGTCCTCTCCTCATCTGATTCCTCTCTGGCAATATACTTTCTCCTCTTTGGTTATTCTTGTTGACTCTGCTCTGCAGTAGCAGTTGATCTTTTGCCTTTGGGTTTGTCAGCTTTGCAAAAGCCCTTGTGCTAGCCCTAGTGATAGGTACTATTGGCTTTTGTTGTGTTGGCTTCACAACCTTCTTTGGTTTCTTTGTTGCTGGCTCCTTGGCTTTTCTCTTCTTCTTCTCTGCAAGATTAGGTGCTTCATTGGCTTCTTCTCCCTCAACACCTTCATCATGTTCTACTTCCTCTTCTTCTTGGTCCTATCCTTGACCTTGTGTTAGTGCAAGAGGGCTTGAGCAGGTTGCTCATCTTCTTCATCCTCATCATCATCTTCTTCTTCTTCCTCTTCTCCCCCTCCACCAAACCTTTCTTTAAGCTTCTTCACAATTTTGTTCTTCTTTCTCACCATAGAAGCTGTCTTCAAATCTATTATGATTCTAGATTTGGCTTACTCATAGTTCCAAATGAGGTTGCATCCTTGTCTACTTCTTCTGCAAGTAAAGTTGTGATGGTTGTTAATGCCTCATCCACATTGATTTCATAGGGCAATGGCCTAATCCATCTAACCCTAGGAATAGTTGCTTGAACATATGTAAAATCAGCATCTACTAGAAAACAAACATCATCATAATATTTCTCTACTAGTGACAGTGGTATCCTCAATCTTTGTTCCATAGACTTCCTAAAGTCTTCAAAGTAACTTGTCATGACTGACTCAAAATTGTCTCCAAGTTGCTCTATGAACTCTCCAATTTGAACTGCAACTGACCTTTTGGTCTTCCAAGCAACTTTACCAAATGAAGGAAATGTGTTTTGCACATAGAAAACTATACAAACCAGTAATGAACCGAATTTGCATTGTGCACTCTTAGTCTTTCTTGTTGCTCCCAAGTTATCTGATAACTGCTGGAGTTGTAAACTCAGCAATGTCATAATAGTGATCCTTCTTGACTATCTTGTAGCCCAAATCCACAACTATACAAGATACATTGTTCAATTTACTAGATTGAAAGAAGTTGTGAGCAATAATTCTCAGCTGCAAATGCAATTAGGGAATCTAAAATTGTGTCAATTATCATCCCTCTTTTGTTCCATACAGCCCCTGTATTTTTCTGAATTACTTCCTTTGCATGGTCTTGGGCCTATCTAAGGTAGGGTAAGTTGTTACACGTTGAATAGTCCTTTTAGTGATCTTGGTAGGGCCATTTTCCAACCATACTGAGTGATCATGTATTCTGCTCTACACTATCTTACTCCATTCAGTCTTGAATACGTTTGGAAAATCTAGAGCACGAGTTAACCCTTTTCTCTCAACAATCTTGTTTTCCTCCTTCGGCACTCCATCAACACATAGTTTTCCATATAAATCTCTGATTTCATGTCTCCAATACTTCCAACCTTAAAAGTGTAACAAGTCTTACATCTTGTATCATCAAAACATGTGGTGGTATCATCGATAACATGGATCTCCCTTGTATGCAATCTTGGGAATAGCTCAAAAGGGTGGTTGTTTAATCTCATTGCTTATCAAATAAACATTTTAAACTTTTTTTCCTTCCTTCCTAATAGAAGTAGAAGAACTAGATGCCATATCAAATAACTAGAGTTTGCAATAATTCAAACAGCATAACTCGGTAAACGATAAATATCTTATGAATCTAATGATTGGTGATGAGTAGCAGCTAAATCTAGTATAAAAATGCTTGAATCCTTCTCTCCAATTTGCCTTATGCTCTTCGTGCTCTCTTCAATCTCGAATGAATGCAAATGAGTCAAAAATCAACCATGAAGCCCTTCAAAACTCAACAATAGATGCTCAATGCTTACACAGCTGTAAGGTCAGCTACCATAGCAATTTCAACTCACTCGGTTTACACCTGATTTCTTTTATGCTCGACAACCACAACGAGCTCAGCCAATACTATCACTTTAATAGCTTGGCACCAACTAAGATTTTTCATGCTCGGCAACAACATGAAAACTAACATAACTCATAGATTTCTTTCAGGTTCTAACCAATACATTGCATCTTAATTCATGCATATATAATCATTTTAGAACTTAGATTCGAATAATTGACGTAAAATATATCAATGCAATATGAGTCCCACATACCTTTTGATTGCCTAGTTGGGGGTGATGTGATCACCTGATCTATTAGATGAAGTGACCTCATCAAAACTTGATGTGTTGCAAATTTCTTTTTTCTTCCATGTCTTGTTCATCTGCACTTTGACATTCTCAACATCAATCTTCCCTTTGCCTTTCTTGAATTCACTGCTAGGTGTTTTTTACCTTGTTGGACAATTCCTGCTAATGTGACCAGTCTTCAAATAGCTAAAATATGTAGTTTGACTCAACCATCTACTGTAGTCACTCTGAAATGTGTTCTAATGCAATTCTCAGCAACATGTCCATATTCTTGACAATAGTGACAACTACACCTTGTATTGTAATCCCAATTGTAGGGTTTTCCGTTGTGTTGTCCCTTTGTCAACTTGTTTGATGTCCACTTTGTATTAGATCTACATTCATATGCTTTATGTCCATACTTCTAACAATTATGGCAATGTCCTTCAAAGCTTTGTGTGCTTGTAGTCTTAGTCCTCCATTCATGTGCTTGATGTTCGTGCTTGTTGCACTTATGACAGTAACCCATGAATTTTTGTTTAGGGTTCTGATTTGCATTGTTATTTCTACAAATATTAGTTGTATGACGTATCTTTCTACAACTATGACAAGTGGGTTTGTAGTTCTTACCCTTGTTGCTTCTTTGTTCACCACTTTTAGATGATTCGCCTTCCTCAGTACTGTGTAACCCAATCTAGTAGTATCACTGTTAGATCTAGGAGATCTCATCAATTTCTCAAAGTACTTGATAGCTTCATTACGTCTGTTGAAACTTTCAGCAAATTCTTTTTCTCCTTTTAGATCATTTCTTAGTTGTTCATTCTGTAACTTCAGGGTTGTGATCTCAATGTCATTTACTTCACGATTGGCAATCAACACTTGATTCATTGTTTCCAACTGCATGCTAGCAATCCTATGTACCTCTGATGTCTTCTCTTCCAGTCTGTTTGTCAGTGTCCTTTTGTCATCTTCAACCATGACTTTGTCTTCCTCATCTTTCTTTTTCTACTCAGTCACCTCACATAACAATATTGATTGGACTTATTGTTCTATCTTAAGATTTATGACCTCTTCAGCTAGGGAACCATTTCTTTCCATCAGATCTGCAACTGCTACATCAAACTCACTTGTATTTCCATCTACAAACAATTCAGTAGTGTCTTCCTCTTGGTAATGTGTGTTGTTCTCCTCAATAGCTATATCTTTCCTTCTCTTTAATGATCGCTTCAAATCAACTCTTGCTTCATTCAACTAATGCAGGGCAAGTTGGATTTCAATATTCTAGTTCTTAATGACTTTTCCCAAATTGTGGACTTGCATCTTCAAGATCTTTCCTCAAAGCTGCAAAGCTTTCCCTTTTAGAGAACAAGGCTCTAATACCAATTGTTGGAAATGCAATAGGGAAAGTAAACTCTAAGAGGCGAGGGGTGAATTAGTCCTTTAATACTTTATCCACTAAAACATTCACCACACATCCATCTTACAATTTTGCATATAAACTGAAATACCAAACTAAGCATGTTCATCCGTAGCATGAAAACAAGTAAATATTCAGCACATATGACACAAAATATTTGGTTATCCAAAAACCCTCCAATGAGAAGGTAAAATTGGGGTGGGGATGACACTCACAAATCTTCACTACTGCAGTTGTAAAGTGTATCCAATGAAGGTTACAATTTTTTTATCATAAACTATGATCTACCCTGTGAAAGGTCTCCCCTGTTAAAGGTTTTCCATGTTAAAGTCCTACAAAGATTGTTAGATCTTATCCTGTTAAAGGATTTCAAAACCCTATTAGAAGTGTGTCTGGTTAAAGGAATTCAACTTACAATGAAGTAAGCACTCGTTTAGAGATTTACACAAAACTTTGCTAGAACTTGAATCCTGTTAAGACTACTCTGTTAAGAGATTTTACTGATTCACCTATTAGAATGTCTCAGCCTAGATCCTTCGATTAGCACTCCTTTGGTAGAGAACAAATCACCTTGTTCCTGATGTGTACTTGATCCTCTCTCATTAGATGTACCACTTCTATCTTCACTGCTTTCCTCTGTTCTCCCTAACTGATTCTGTAATGTATCTCAATTCACAACTCCTTAGTCACCATGCAAGCTCTGTCTGCGCATGCAAACTTCTCTCTTCACTCCTAAACATCTTTAGGGTTTTCCTTCCTTAAAAAGACCTAGGTGACTTAGGGTTAGGTAAGAATTAATGATTGTGATTCACCCATTTTGCCACCTAGAACATCCCTCAATCTGATTGGTTGCATGTACTACATAGGGATTCTCAATATAGATTCGTTCTTATCATCTAAAATCGCAAAACAATCCTTAAGTCGGCCCAAAAACAGTTTACATAGAAGTTTGTGCCATTACAAACAACTATGTCCAAAACTATTTACTTGGCACTTGAAGCCTCTGATGCTCGGATTCCACTATATCTTCAATGTTGTAACTCATCTCCTGAATGACTCAACATCCATTGTTCACTTGGCATCTGAATCACTCGGCATAAACTAACTTGCTCATCACTGGAGTGACTCGGCACTAATTGTCTGCTTGGCACATACAACATATTGGTACTCGTCACATACTACATAATCTGCTCGGCTTGCATTATCTGACAACTTATGCTCGACATACACTACTTACTTGGCATGCACTTTAGGAATATGACAAAGTGTCTAGTCACTCATATGTCAAAACCAATTTGAGATTAACATCACCTAGATCCAATGAGTGCTAAGTGTTCTATTTATTCTCATGAAAGATGGATTCATGTTGAATAACTACTCATGAAATATGGGTCAATGAGTTTGACTCAGAAACTACACAGTTAAATCTTGATAGAAATATCTCAAATATTTGCATGTTTAAAATCTTTCTGCTTGTAATGTGTCTTTGATTATTTCTTTTAAAATAGAAATCATATTTAGATTTATTTTCAAATGAACAATAACAAAACTAGTTTCATTTCTCTTTTAAGCAGAATAAATATATTTATTTAGTGGTATTTCAAACCTTATTAATCAGCTATGGAAAACCTATATATGTGAGCTCGAGCAACTGATTGTCAATCCTAGAATATTCTTTTAATGTGCACACATCTCCTCCAAATGAGTTTACAATTATCTAAATTTAAAAGCCTCTTGCTTGATATAGGCCAGACTACATAAAATGATTCAAATGCCTTGAAATTATTTATAGGCTAGGTGTTGGAGCTTGGAATGAATAGGAAAACTAGCATGCTAAAATAGGTTAAATTCCTTTTCTAGACCGAACTATTGGCACTCAAACCCCATGTCTTTTCTTTCAATATAGCCACCTCATATTGAAGTCAACTTGCCATATGCTACTCACCCGAATATAATATCACACCATTCAGATCCACACCAAGAATGAAGCAATTGACCAGTGAAAAAATGTTCAAATGCCTCCAAATGTCCAAAAAGCTCAAATGACTAGCTCCTTAAGCTCCATGGCAACACAAGAATGAAAGTTTATGGAACATTGTCAAACATTTATCAAAAAAGCCATGAACTTGTACTTCTACATTAACAAATGAAGCGCCCAGCTGCAAGGACTAAATTCTCCTCCTTTTGATATTCATTCTATCCTAACATTTATTTTTTGTTGATAGGAATTATAGTGTAGACCTTGAATTTTAATTAGACAAAATTTCCTTTAAAGAGTGATAATGGTTATCACATCAATGCATATTATGGCTTATTCCTTTGATGCAAGGTGTGCAATCCTCCCCATGTTGATTGCATGACAAAAAGGGTGAAATAAAGTTTGTCCAAGTGAGCACAAAAAAGGAATAAGGATTGGATTATTTAAGTTTTGCAGGATTGGATTCATTATAATATTCTAGTAAAAATGTGTATTTAATCAATGGTATGCTTGAGTTATTTAAGTTTTGATATGTATTAAAATGACCACTAGTTTGAAGGCTAGAGTTTTAAACATAAGTGTGTACCCATTCCTTCTTTAATATGTTTATCTAAAGTCCAACACTTGAAAAATCCTTATTTCTTTCATGGTTCATAAGTGGTGATTGATTATGTCTAGAGTTTAATATACATTGAGAGGCCCTACACATTATGTCTTCCAGTCCTTTGGACTTATTTATAGGTAATAGGAACTGTGAATTTTTAGTAGTAAGAAACAAGCCTCCCCCATATCGTGGATGACATAATGGATAGGATTAAAGATTTTTTTTTTCCCCTTTGAGTAGCTCTTCTACTAGTAAGCCTGTGCTTGTATTGGTATGACTTCTTTTTGTCTATGATGCCTACTATTGTCTTCTCGGCATGGCTTCTCATATTGCATTGCAAGTTTAAGTCTATAATTGCTATTCTTGGTGTTCAATGCTAGGGTTTCCTATAACCTTACCAAAATTTGGCATTCTTGTTGGTGCAATCATTTTGGTGTGAGAACTAGAACCTAGGAAGCAAAATCGACATTATAAATGAAGATTTTAGTGTCTACGTGTAGTTGGTGGGTCGTAGATCTTTAATGGTTGCATACTATTTGAAGACTTTACTGGTGGCATTAGGTTATGTAGATTACAATACTCTAATAAGCAAAAAATTTAAAGAAGAATCTTCTTGAGCCTATTCAAGGAAAGTGGTATGAGCACCAAAATTTTAATTTCTATACAATGGGCCCGAGGATTGAGGATATCCTATTCTTTGCTACTGGAAGATAACTTCTTATAAATTCTAAAACATTGTGTTAGTTGAGCATGTGTCCTCCATCTTTGTACATTGCTGCTACAAATATTTCAAGATATAATCCATTAGTTACAATAACCATCTAGGCATGGATCACTATCAGCATACTATTGAGATCAGAAACTAACGATAATCACTGCCTTGAAACAACACTTACTAAAAATGAAATTGTCATGAATTGGCTTGTATGGTGGTCATGGGGCATGTCTCTACATGAGACATTCCTCTTTGGCATATATATATTTAGATCTACCAAGCACTTGAAACACAAAGAACTGTAATAACCCCAACAGGTTATAACTTCTTCAAACACCAAAATCTTCTCTAGTTCAGTTGTTCGACATTTTGTCAAACACTTTTCAAGCAAGTTCTGATACCAATGTAATAACCCCAACAAGTTATAACTTTTTCAAACACCAAAATCTTCTCTAGTTCAGTTGTTCGACATTTTGTCAAACACTTTTCAAGCAAGTTTTGATACCAATGTAATAACCCCAACAAGTTATAACTTCTTCAAACACCAAAATCTTTTATACTTCAATTGTTTGACATTTTGTCAAACACTTTGCAAGAAAGCTCTGATACCAATGTAATATCCTCTTACAAGGAACTAATATGTAAGTGCAATTCTTTTGGTATTTTCAATGCAAATACATGGAAACTAGATATGAAATGAAAAAAAATTGACATACAATAATGACTACAGTAATGCCAAAATTTGATTTTGAATTATCACAAAAAAATCATATGCTTATGAAGTACAATGATAATTACTAATAGTTACAAGAGGAACCTGATAATAGTGATGCCCAAGAAATGGAAATGAATCAAACATAGATACTGCAGCGCAGCATTGTGCTACAATCTATTCTCCAATTTAAGCACAAATAGAACTCCTAAATTGAAGCTCTCCTGAATACCAAATTCAATGGATATTTCACCACCTCAAATGGTTGCAACATTGAAGAGTTAACATTCTCCAATGGCTGACTGAAATCGGAAACCTTAGCTTCTTCTCCCAACTTAATGTCAAATGCAATTCACAATAATTGGATGATAAACAATGAAGCTCTCACCTCTATTTATACTTTTCCTTCATCCTTCTAGAAGGAAATAAAATATTTAATAATTGCATTCTCTAGAAGTTTCTCCCTTTCCAATTATTTATGTGCTTTTAAGAAATTAAATTACTAGAAGTTTCTTCGTTCCAATAATTAATGCACTCCCTAGAAGCTTCTCTCTTGTAATACAATAATTAATAAAATATTTAATAATTGCAATTACTAGAAGTTTCCCCCTTTCAATAATTAATGCACTCTCAATTAATTAAATTAATTAAATATAAAGTAACCTTTTTATTTTAATTTATTTAATGACTTTATAAGAAATTAATTTAATCAATTCTCCTTATTTCTCCAGTTAGCCTTTGGAGAATGTCAAGGCTAAAAACTCGACTGAGATGCTAAAAGGATGGGGGCATTACAAGAACTATCATAGTGTTACCACAAGTTCTAGCAGTCTCCAACTTATACATTTGCAGTCTATATTCAATGAAAGCGCACACACACATAGTTTGACAGCTTAGATCTCTTGTATAAATCTATGAGGAGAATTCACATCAGTAAGGAGATTCAAGAAGAGATTCCAGCCATCATATTAAAGCAAATAAAAATAAATCTCTATCAATAATCTGATCCATATTCTTTAACAGTTTTTAAAGTCATAATTAACAGATTAATATTGTTGAAACCAATATTGTTGAAACCAATAGTGAATGGATCATTGTTAGCACACTATTGAGATCAAAAAGTAACAAAACTTATGACTAGTCCCGAATCACTATCCATGTGTGGGGGGTTTTGGGACACCCTGAAGAAATAGGGGATGCTCTGGAGGCCCCCCCTTAGGGGAAATTCTTCCCCATGTGCAGGGGACCGTGGATCCCTGGGATGTCCCCAAACTCTACAATAGGTAGGGAATGGGGAACCAATTTTCCATCCATCCCCACACCTTAGAACGTCTTAGGTGCCCAAAATAATGGTAAAGCCCCAAGGAACCCTAGAGAAAACAAGCTCAATAACTTTTGAATAGATAAAATATGTTTTTTTGTGCAATGTAATGACATGGTGGCATAAGCAGAGAATGTTGATCTCATAGAAATTATGAATTTTCATACTATTTTGCAATAGATATGTTCTGATGTCTATGGTTGTGAAATTTAAAATCTTTTTCATTATAAGTTACTAAGATGACAACATGGTAAAATAATGCAAGTACACTAACATCCAGTGGATATTGATTTAGTATGTTGTGGTGAATATAGCTTGGATCTTCAAGAAGATTCTAATGCATTCTTGGCAATGCTTTTATTTTAATGTACATAAAAGATCCAAACTCACATTTATGTATGGTGTACAAAGTTGAAGTTATAACGCTCACCCAATTTTATGTACAGTTTTAATTGTTCCTTGTCAAAATTCTTTTTCTTTAGATTCTAAGACATGTTTGTAGTTTTTGGATGTGTAACTTAATTGACTGTGACATTTCTTATATTTTGGATATCATGATGGATTTAGAGATGTCTCAATAAGAATTATTAAGGACATTCAGAAATATCAAGGTGGTCTTCAGGTATGGCAAATTTTCATCTCCTTTTAGATAAGTACTTAACTTCTTTTGCTAGTAAAGTTGTGAGCTTGCTGACTGGTTTTCTCTGATGCCATCAGGTGGCACCTAGAAGTGAATCCAACATTTTTTGCTTTATTTTGAATTTTATCTTTCCTATGATATATGACCATGAATAATTTTGTGTTGTGCTAAATTGCTCTTCTCCTTTTAATTTATTAGAGGAATTTCAGCAGTATTGATTTAAAATAGTTGCTTTGCTTGAAATCATTTTTGCATAAGTAGATTTTGGAATACATAGTACAAAGACTACAAGAAGATGGTGATCTTGTCATTTATTTAGAGGAAAGGTAAGAGAGTTCTTGTCAATAGTATAATGTGTTTTACGTTTTTCTCCATTTACACAGTGAAGAATACATATTCCATTTCTCAACTGTGAATACTTACCATAATAGACTTCAGTATCATTGAAGAATACATATTCCATTTCTCAACTGTGAATACTTACCATAATAGACTTCGGTATCATTAATTGAATACTCAGATTAGAATACGCCTCCTCTCTCTCTCTCTATACATGTATAGGGAAACCATCATCAGAATACAATTCTATCAAAATATAATTTTGTATAAAATTAAGAGAATTAACCTTAGAGTTGCAAGTGCTTAGAGGAAGAAGCCTCTTACAAAATAAGGAATTCTATCTCAAATTTGATAAGAACGGAGCGGGGACACTACAGTCTACCAGGTGCTGCAATCAGCTCACTAATATATTTAGCCAAGGGAATAATTATCTTAGGGTAATGGATAAGGAAGCTAATGATTTTATGAACATTCAGCCTCGAGAATCCAATAATATTGTGGAAGAACTCATGCTTCAGGACAAGCCAATTGGAATTCCACTAAAATATTTGCATATCAAAGCTTAGGGCTTGAGTAATCAGCAATTGAAAAAGCTTGCACAAAAGATTATGGTAACTTTGGCAACTACAATGTTTAATGAAATAGCTATGGAAGAAGATGTATGTATAGCTTCAGAAGCATGCCCTTATCATGCATGCATAGAAACGCAAAATGTTAATCCCACTTTTCAGGTAGAGGAACGTTCGGACGATGTTTTAGAAGGGCTGAAAGAAGAGATGAAACATAATCATACGAATGTCATGTCAGGAGATCAGAATTGTAATCTATTTATTGCATAGAATGAGCATATGTGCTTGAACCAAATCAGTAATGGTGATCTTGAAGGGGTGGAAGCAAGTCAACCTGTTCTTATTAAAGGAAATCCTCAGTACAAGACTGCTATGATGTGCCACGGCCAGTAGTTCAGGGTTGTCGGCCTTTCGAAGTGGGTGAGTCAATAAAGAAAATGAAAGGATTCAAATCAGTAATAATGCTATTACATATCAAACTTTTAAGGTAAATTGCATGCAGAGCAGTGAGAAATTCGATATGGGTTTTAAGCGGGAAAATTGGGGTAAAGAGAAGCAGGGGAGTTTAGGGATCGAAGAACATGGTTTAAAGAGAAAGGCAGAAAGATGTGCAATGGACAAGCTCAAAAGGGAGCCAAACAAAATAATCAATCCAAAACAATAAAGGTGCCTATTGTTATTTGTTAACAATAATTTCCAGGTTTTTACCAATTTTAAATTAATTATGTGGACGCTGGGAACATCACAACTTTTGGTGAAACTGTCAGTCTTTTGAAACATTAACCAAATTGGTGATGAAGGCTAAAATAGAAAGCTTTTCAAAATTAATGATCATTGTTCTCACATGGTGACAGAATTAATGTAAATGGATAAAGTTTATCAGGGATTGAATTTTAGCAAAGTTTTCGAGTGTTATATATCTTGAATTCATGCGAACACCTTCCTTGGAGGTTCCATAGCTTGGTGAGAAACATTGTCATGAGGAGAACATCTTCTTAAGCTAATTATTGGTCGTATTGTATAGGAAATAGATTATATAATGTGATCTGTTGCTGTTGTGATTGACCAGGTTCTACGAATATCATTATTATGTTTGTTTTGGATGCTTCCTTCAAATTAAGCCTTGTTATTGGCATGTGAGATGATATTAGGAAAGGGGATGCAATAAATTTAAATGTTTTTTGGACAGTTGTTTGAATCAAAGCATCATGTGCAAATTTAGACAGTTTTATTAATACTAATTTTGGCATTTTAGGTGCATTTGGAAGGTGATTACACTTCTGAATAAATTGTTCTTTACTTCCAGGGGATACAACGGTTCATTCTTTATTTATTAACTAACAATATGTTGCCCAATCAATCCTGCCCAAATAACTTTAGAACTGTCACTGTTATTTCATAGCATTTTTATAGATATATTCTCAATAGCCAATAACTTCCATTCTAGAAATTATTATTGAAATCGCTCGGTGAATGTAAGGGAAAATTGGATATCAAAAACATACTCAAAGAGCAGAAAATCCAACGGTTAGTTTTCAAGATACGAACCTCGTACCAACACCATATTTAACGGTCAAAAAAATAAACTCACAAAAATCTCATTATTTCTCCAACAAGGGCATCAACATCTCTCACTTGCCAAAACCAAATTGTATAAAACCAAATACATCTTAAAGATTCATGAGTCTATTATCAAAACTTATAATTTCATATTTTTTGAACAGTCCAAAACAAAATTATCAGTAAAACATTGCATACAGGTTTATTACAAAGGGTTTGCAAGAGCTTTTACAAAATACTATGGTTCTTTCCCTGTAATCAGCGACAATTGCTTCAATTTATTTAAAATAAAAAAGTTCTTTGGCAGTGACAAAGCTATTTCAGCTAACATGCGGTGAGAAGCAGTTATGTGCCTGCCCTGCTATCGCTATCTGCCAGTAGGGAGTAAAATTGTTGGATGAGGGTCGAACAGCTCGGAAATATTTTTCTCAGACAATTTTGTTGGGCTCAGCCCTCATGAAAAGTCCTTATGGCTAATTAAAGACTTGTAATGTCCCTTGTTCAGCAATCAGGTATGAACAAATCCTTGTCTTCGTTGTTCTGTAATATCTTCCCTATGACGATGATTATCTTCTTTTCATGTGTTGTTGGTTCTCATTGTAATTTGTACGTCAATTTTACTCAAATTAAGATCTTAATAAAACATATAATAATGTAAGGTTAAAAAAATTAGCTAAAACATATAATAATGTAAGGTTAAAATAATTAGCTTTTTGTGGTTGAGGTGAATTTATTCAATAATTTATCATTAAAAAATTATTACAGATTTCCTTTTGTTTTCTTTATTTGTTCTATTTTTCTGTATTTATTAGGTTAAAGTGTATGTAAAGACTGTATGTATTTCTTACATTTTGAACATTTTCAAGTCTCGACCATCCTTAAACACCACACACTAATAGAAATATTAAGTTTGGAAATATAAGTCAACTTTGACTATTTAACACTTTCTCTCCCTCATCCTTGATGTTTTAATGGATACACTTTCCCTTCGTTAGGTTGGTCCATTAGGTTGATCTTCCACACAAATCATTATATCTTCACATTAGAGAAATACTTATCCATGTCATACACTCTACATTGTAGATATATGTAGCATTTAATATTGTAAAGTGTTGGGTCAACTAATTTGAATAATATACAACGTATTTATATAGTATGTGGATGATTTAAATTAATGCAATATGATTTTATAAAATCACTCATATTTATTGTATAGTAATTAACTATATATCTATTTATATGTAGAAAATTAATTCTTGATATAATAATTCCTAACATAAAATTGAAATACTAAAATGTTAAGTTATATTTATTATTTAATTTATATATAATATCAAAATTTGTTATATTCAAACATTCTCCTTTGTTATCTTCAAAGAAAAAATGGATAAGTTCATAAAGATTTGAGATTTTGAGGGGGGGAAGAGTTATAGTACGTTGTAGTGCCTCTCCCATTTGATTTTTGTAAGTCATCCTAATGGATGCAACCTTGATGATCTTGCTTGGTGAATAATCATGATTGGGACCACAAGTGGTCTACACCCTTGAGATGATTGGATTTATGTTATTGTATCAGTTACTTTGATTATGCTTATGGCTGATTTTGGGATTATGATGTGTTAGATGGTTTCACTGAGGTTTGTGTCAGTGGTTACTACGATCAATGTGGTATCATGATGTTGTTCTTTGATTACCCTGAGATGTGTGCAAAGATTACATTGTGTATTATTATCTTGCTACACTGGACTAGGTTCCTGTAGTAGTGGTTAGTCATGTATATGACTATGTTCACTTATGTGTTTTAAGTGCCTTTTCATGATGTTTAAACAACCATTATTAAATGCTTAAATATTTAAAAATGGATTGTCGATGTTGGATTCATTGGTTATGTGTTGCAAATATTTACCTTGTTATATTTTGATCCGACAAATACTTGTTACTCATGTTATGTTTTACATTTGAGATGACCTGAGCGTTGGATGTTATACTTGATATCAATATCATAGATGTCAAACTATTATAATGTTCAATTGATCATATTTACATGATGATGTCATTTTGAGATGATAGTAGGTTTTATGATGATATCTGGTTCTCCAATATTTGGACATATCTCTGATTATGTTATGTGATGGATTTAATGCTATGTTTATTTACTTCATTCTTGCTTTATTATGCTATATGTAAACGTGAGTGATGTAAATAGATTATTTTAGTATAATTGAATAAATGGTTAAATTAAGTGATTTAATGCATTTATTGCTTTGGCTAAGTTATTATATGCAATTGCACTTGATCATGTGTTTTAGTGTGCAGGATTTATATCCCTGGCAATGGTACATGGAGTTAGTGATTCAGTTGTTCATATTTTACCAATGTCGCCCCTGTATGGTCGACATATCTTATTTAATTGTTTTATTAAACCTCCCGGTGATTTGGTAAATCTGGACTCATTTGCATTATGTGGCTAGACCTATGAACGTGTCTATGCATTTAGAGGTTCGCATTGTCGCGAAATTGTTAAGAAAAATTCTATGATTTTGAAGTTTTCGGGCTTTATTTTATTTTAGTTTAATTTCTCATTGCTTTGACATAGACGAATTCCAATTATTTAGAATAGCCTATTTTCGTTTGGGTCGATTCGGGATTTAACTAGGTTGGCTAGTTATTTGCCCTAATCGATTATTCACTCGAAAAATGAATAAGTATTGATAAAAGAATTTAATTCCTCACTTCTCACTTTTGAATTAGAAAGTTTAAGAGAAACCCAAAACCCTCTTCATGAGGAATTACTATTTTATTCAGTGTGGAAGCTATGCGCGTGGGATTGTCGCGAGATCGATCTCGTTGGATTCAACTCGAAATCTTGGAGTGTCGCGATTTTTGGCTACTTCTGCGGGATTTTTATTTTATGGTTCAAATTCTCGTTTTGCACTTTTGGGTGCGAGGTAAGGCTCTCCCGTTTTATTGTTTCGGCTCTGTTTATGCTTCTATTTTTGGTAATCGTTTGTTAGGAGGCTGAGAACTAGTGTTCCCCTCTATTTTTGTATGCTAGCTCTACCCAATTGGGCGAGTACAAGCATTTCCCTATTTTTAGGGATGAGGCTTTGGGCTTTTGCATTGTTATGCTGGCCATTTTTGCATACAGACTCCAAATCCAAATTTATTCGATATTTGTGGCTTTTGTGCCCTAAAACCAAATGGGTTTTATTTTCAAAGTTTTCAAGTTTTGAGGTTTTTACCTCATTTGTGCGTTGCCCTATTTTCTCAGGTTTTCTTGGCATGATGTTGATCATGGACCTGAATCATCAGTTGTAATGCCAGTTAGATCATTGTTGCACATTTATGTTGCATTGGGATGTGTGTCGCATCTGTACTGCTGACTTTGTATTTGGTTGAGTGATTGTTTACTTGGTGTTATTGTTTCTTTTGGAGCCTTGTTATTTCGTGGACACTAGGATTCGTCTAGATTCCATACTCCCAAATTGAGGCCAGTTGAGTGAGTTCATGATGTTTGGTTTTGTTGCATCATTGAGACTCGTGTAGAATCCATAGTCCCTGATTGAGGTTGGTTGAGTAAATTCAAGATGTATGGTTTTATTGTTCTTGGGATTCATGTAGAATCTGTCCTTCCGAGTTATTTTCGGTTGAGTGATATTTTGTTGGTGTTCTCATCCAATCCTTGTGTTATGATCTTCATGATGGTGGTGCGCCACACACAAGCACGTAGGCATGCATTTGTCGGGTGACTTGCAAGGTCAGATCTTCTGTGGACTTGCTGAAAGTTATGATCATTTGGGGTTGCGTTGGGAATATGCATGCCTACAGGCACTCGTCGTTGGATGAGCATTGGTAGTGTAGGGTAGCATATGAAGGGGGCTTCTATTTCTGCGGCCTGGTGTCCATGTTCAGAGCGTTGCATGTGAAGTTTTAAGTAAGTGATAACTATATAAAATGTGTGAGTGGTAATAAAACTTAAGATAATTAAAATTGGATTGTGCGCCTTCCTTTGGGGAGAGCAACTGCCAATACTGGCTTGGGCTTGTCGATGCCAAGCGACTCTCCATGATGTCAGCCCCTACATAGTAGCCCACAGAGTGTCTGACCAAGACCTGTTGTACTTGTATTGTCTCATGATCTTGGTTTCAATTATCATTACTATCTAACATGAGTGTTATCCATGAACGTTGTGCTTTATGTGTGTTTCTAGTTGGATCATTATCTCCATCAGCACGGAAGGAGTGGACCTACAAGTTTCAAGTGGTTGGGAGGCGTAGCTACCTATACCGCTGTTGGGGACTGATGTACAGAGACGGTCTATTGTCTTAGTGCGACCATTTCTGGATGTTTTCACTTGATACTTTGGGTTTCGGAGTATGCTTTCTTGTGATTTATGCTTTCATTGGAATGCTTGGATATCATGTTAGATAATGTTAGTTTATTTTATGCATTCCCATATTATGATGTTTATCATATGGTTAGATAATGTTATTTGCTTAGTTGGAGTATTTATTGCTTATTGAATTAGCATGTTAGATTTCATTCTCTAATACTGTTATTATGCTTTAGTAGTGATGTCCTTATAAGACAACTCTAACTATCGGCAGTTTGGGATGTTACATGCAAGGTATCGCTAAGACTTTCGAGGTCTCATGATGCTATTATGGTTGAAGGAATCGCACACAAGTTTTAGTTGTGTGATGCTTTATTGTTTATGTTTTCCTTCATATGATGTTTGGTTTATGAACCATGTATGTTCATTACGATGTTGTTTTTCGCATGTTCCTTCATATTTTGTTATGGATTAGATGGATAGTTGTATTCTACTTCCTGTTGCATAGTGTTTTGTATTTCATGCACTTGAGTGTCCAAGCCTCGATTATAGTGGATCTAGTACTCCCAGGTGTGGAACTTCTTGCTCTTTGTCCCTTCTGATTGTTCGTCGGGTTGTTTCTTCTCAATCCTGGGCAATAGCAGTTCAGCATTGGACGATACTAGAAGAGTATCGCATACTTTAAGGAGAAATCTCGTACGATACTAGAAAGTATCGCACCATAGTAGTGTGAAATATCGTACAATACTGGTGTAGTATCACATGGCCATACTGAGAACTATCGCCTGGCTATACTGAGAAGTATCTCCTGGCTATAGTGAAAAGTATCTCCTTGGCAAAAAGTATCACCTAGCTATGTTAAAGTGTCGCCTGGTTTTCTTGCAAAAACCTGCTCAGGAAAATAACAAATATATTTGGACTTTTTTATTGAGAGTTGATTGGTGTCTTGAGTACCCTTTCGGGTTGCACTCCTTCCTAGTTCAGCAGATGTTTCTATGGGGTTTAAAATATATCGTTTAAGTATAAGTTGACGTATTCAGATATATTTTAATATATGCGACGATTCATTTCAGATAGGTTCCAGACCTGTCCGAGATAAGGTGTAGATTCTAGGAAATTTTAGGGCTTAAAAAATTCAAACTCAACCAATTTTCAAGGCTTCAGGATTTCAAACTTGGTGAAATGTCAAGAATCAACATTTATCTTTCAGCATGGTGTTTAGTGGATGAGTGGTGGTAACTTTTGACCATTGTTGGTCTCTACTTGCGAATCGTGATTATGATTTGATTTGTGGATATGGACTTGAATGTCTAAGCAAGCTAAAAGCTTTTACCTTGGGATTGAATGAGAATATCCTCTTGGTATATTCTCATGATTCATGTGGTTTTTGGTTTGTGTGTTGTAGTTTTGAGCTTGGACATCTTTGGAAGTAGTTGTAAGACTTCTGCTGGTTTACGTGAACATGTGAGTCTTTCCATGTTCCCTATTCACATCACCTTGTCTTGGTGTTTCACTATTACACTTGGTTACTTTATGTTGTTGTTAAGTAACTTATCTTAAGAAAAAAATTATCTATTACATGTTTTATCCTTGTGTTCCAAGGATCTCCGTGCGGGGCATTACATATGCCATGCACTATTGTTTTTGGTCTATGTATGGGTAGATGAATTGATAGAGGTGATTGTTGTTGCAAGGAGCATGCACAAAATACTTAGAGTCAAACTAGCTAGTTTTGGCCATCGCAACCTTATTTAAATCCAAGTTCTCGTATCTCTTCTTCCTCTTTAATAACCATGTCATCAAAATCTCTAGAGAAACCATATCATGTACATTATTAATAACCATTAAGAAAGGACAAAAAACATGTACTAGACAAATTTACTGCAAAGTACAAGTTAAGAGCTTTAGCAACAAATAATTAATGGAAGGAGTGAGAATTGTTAATGTTTAACTTATAATTTTTTAAATGGGCATGAATCTTGCATAATTTGGATTGTAAATACTTTGATTGATTTCTCCACTAGTGTTTAGATAGAATTATGATATTTTAATTTATTATTTTATAGGCATTTTTTGATTAATTGAATTATTATCTCATATTTACTTTGACAATTTTTTTCTTTTATTCTTTAAAGGATACTAGCTCAATAGAAGAGCACCTATTTTACAAGTAGGAGGATGGTGTTTCAATTCCATCGTGCCCTAATATGATTAAATAACTACCAAATCAACTACCATATAAACTACCAAATCAACTACCAAATCGACTACTCAATAAACTACCAAATCAATTGCCAAATATACTACCAAATATGCTATTAAATCAACTAGCAAATAAACTATTATTCAATAATAATAAACTACCAAATAAATTAGTAAATAAACCACCAAATAAACTATTATTTAATAACAATCAACAATTAAATCAGTGACCAAATTAATGATTAAAATAGTTTTGTCATAAATTTGGTTGTTATATAAGTGATCGACAATAAACTACCAATGGTCATGTGTTCAAAATTGGTCATATATCTATAATTTTAAGTACTTTATTTAATAATATACTATTGTTTTTGTAGTAGTGCCTTTACAAATGATTATGGGGATACTAAAGAGATACCCCTAAAAGACATAGAGAAATGTCGTAAAGATAAAAACTTCGAGAAAATGATGGAAATCTTGCTCAATTATGAGAGAAATATTTCTTCAAACTCGCTCAAGGAACAGAACTACCTCAATATTTCAATGTTGAAACAATTGCCACACAAGAAGAGGAATCTAAAACCTCCAAGTTACAGAAACAACTCCAAGCCATGCAAGAGAAATTGGCCCAAACATTGAGAGACAAAGATAAAGCGGCTAAACAATACACATTAGATACTATTCATCCATTTCATTTTAACAAGGATTTGTACATGCCTCCTTTTCCTAGAGGAGTTGAACTACCCAAATACAAAAAGTACTTAGAAACATTTGATCCCCAAGGTCACTTGAGGGAATTCAGTGCTTTGTCCATGGAATTCATGCACAATCAAACATATCTTATGCATTTATTCCCACAGAGTCTAGGTGGTCAGGCGATGGAGTAGTTTTCATGGTTACCTATTGGAATTAAGACATTTTATGAGATCGCTAATATGTTTATCCAATAGTACTCACACAACATCCAACATCTAGTAAACATTAAAGATCATTGCAACCTTAAATAAAGAGTTGGAGAACCTTTCCTAATGTTTCTCCAAAGATGGAGACAATTGTACACCAAATACTCACATAAGATTCCTGAACCTAAAAAACTTGATATCTTTATGGATAATATTTTACCTAATTTTAGGTATAAAATACAACTTCAAGGTCCACATACCTTTGAACACATGATTACACAAGATATCCGAATAGAGGAGTACATGGTAAAGAAAGGAAAATTAACCCTTCAGAAAGACATCAAACAAGGGTCTACCTCTAGCAAAGACAAATCCAAGTATGTTAATAAAAACTAAGAGGTGGTACATGACGGAGAGGTGGATAATATCACTCCCAAACCTTCTAAAGTGGCTTTTAATCTCACGGATAACATGCATACATCTAGAACCACTGAACAATCTACTCTGAATAACAAGACATCTGGAAGCAAAGCTAAAAACTCATCTTGGGTTTCTCAACCCAAACGTGGATACACACCTTTGGGTGAGCCTCTCAAAATGGTCTATAAGGATACTTCAAAATAAGATTATTACTCCACTTGATAATTCTTGTCCTTATGATCCACAACAATGACCCACGTGGTGGAATGAGAACGTGTATTGTGAATAACATCAGAACAAGGCTCACAAAACAAACAACTGTATTAACCTGCAACACAAAGTTCAAGATCTCATTGACAATGGTAAAATAGTTGTGGGTGGACATAACAAGAATTCAGACCACAAAGATTTTAAGGAACTATTTCCTACTTATGACAAGGGAAAAAGTTCTAAACAGAAAAATAATAACAAGGTCAACTATACATATAACAATGATAACCTTTGGAATTTGAACATTGAGATGTTATCACAATTAAAGGAAAAAATAACAATACGAAACCTAAGACTCCATTTGTTTTACGAGATACCACATCTCTTACATAAGATCACAAACAGTCACAATTTTGTGCCAATGTTGTTACATGTTCTTGTGCCAAGATAGTACTCAAAGGCCTTGCGCCTTTTGCTCCTGAAGTAGATCAATATAAAGACAAACCTATTGCTCATCCATCCAGAAAAAAATTAAAAAATTAAAACATCCTCCACAACAGCAAACTATAGTATCCTTGAACTATTGCAATAAACGAATGCTCAAATAAAAATCTTTCAACTACTTAAAAGCTCACCTGCTCATAGGCAAATTCTTCACAAAGCCCTCACTAAGGCAAGCGTACCTCAAGATCTTGATCTTGTCATGTTTCAATCTATGGTAGGTCACTTGACCTCACCTCATTATTTTTCCTTTTCAGAAGAGGGCAATAATTCTTTGATTCATCATCATAATCAACTATTGCATATTGAAGTCATGATACACCAGAAACGTGTTCGTCACCTACTTATAGATAATGGAGCTAGTCTTAACATCAGTGCTTCTACTTTGCTCAAATAATTGACTTATCATGAAGAGTTTATTGATCATCGCCGCAAAATAACTATCAAAGCATATGATGAAGTAGAATGCAAATCCCTAGGTCTTGTTGTGTTGCATCTTCAAGTTGGCCCTATAGAAAGAGATGTTATCTATTAGGTCCTTGATATTCCTTTAGCATACAACATAGTGTTAGGAAGACTATGGATTCATAAAATGCAAGCAGTACCTTCAATATACTATCAATGAATCAAGTTTTCATTCCAAGGATCAAAAGTTACTATACCTGCTAATACCAGTTACACATGTAACATGCTCAAGTCTACTGGCAATTTTGTTCCTACTAATAGAGAGTCTATAGACAATTATGTCAACAAGCTCAAAGAAATGGAGAAGACTCTCAAGTTAATAGAATCTGGAATGGGCAAATATCACATTGTACCAATTTAATCTTTGACATCTCTTCTTAAATCTCCCCATCATTATGGGAGACCATCTGAAACGAAGAGACCTTTTGTGGTAACACCTACGACTGTATTCAATGGTGCCTTTGTAAAGGATACAATACCTCTAGAAGACGAAGATGAAAACAAACTCATCATTGTGTGGTTATACAATGAAGAAGTCCCAGCTGATCTCACAGACCAGTCTCGTGAGATAACTCCTAAAAAGTATGGACTAGGTCTTAAACTGATAAAACGCCTTGGCTACAAAGGAAATGGTTCTATAGGATGTAATAACAACAGAGTGATTAATCCAATCAAAGTAACATCTAGAAGGCCTCGTGACACAATAGGCCTAGGCTTCAAGAAAGTTCCCTTAAATCATCTAGGGATCAATAAATTTATACCAGAATCTAATAATTTATCTAAACATGAGTCACAAACTAAGTCTAACAATCAAGCGGAAGGCTCTGATGATGAGGATACCATTCCTTATCTTAATTTGATAGATCCTGCTACATTCTTTGCTTAACCAGATGACTTTGTCCCATGTGTCAATACTATTAAAGCTAGCAGTGATTCCTCTATGAATACTATTGATACTCCCCAAATTCAATAGGAACAAGGTGAGTCTAGTCACACTATCATTGTTGAATGACTTTGTAAAAATCAAGATGATAACGAAAGTGGAGAATGGGTACCCATAATTGTTGGGGAATTCTACAATCTGACAACATGTATCACCAATCGTCGAGAATATGAATTTGATTCTCTCTCAGAGGCAACTTCAAATAAGGATGTCAATCAAGTGCATACATATGAAAATCAATCGAAATAGGAGTGTAATCTAGGGTTTGGTTGGATGAGTGTCATCCTACCAATGTTGATGGGTCTTCAATTGTAGAACTCAAAGGAATCCGAACATACCTTTGAACAAACATGCTTTAGGTCTCAAATTACTTGTCCACACATTTGATGACTATACTGTGAACACAATCAAAACCGCCACTTCTCTTTCACTCATTTATCCCAAGAAAAAGATTGGAACTCCAATACTACATCTAGTGAAGTCCCCATGTTCTAGAATGACTATGCTCTCACTTGTTATCTACATGTTGTTGAACTGATAATGTCTTCCACCAATGAGCATAGTGTCAATATGACTGAATTTGATATCAAATATCTCAATCATGCAACTAAAAGAAAAAGAATAGACATTTTGATGGTGAAAACAACATCGTCACAATATTAGAACCAAAAATAGTAAAAATAAAAGACATATCTAAAGGTGAAAACCTGTCTAATCCACCTAAGGATGAGATATTTGATGCACTTCCGAGTCACTTTCAGGAGAGATCATCAGTATTGATAGAGCCAACACAACCAATCATTTTGAGAACTAAGGAACACCCTCATATTATACATCTTGCACAATCTTTATTTGCAGAGGAAAAAGAAGAATTTGTTGCTTTCTTCTGAGAAAAGAAGATCAACTTTGCATGGACCTACTCAGATATGCCAAGCTTAGATTCTGATCTTATAATGCATCATTTGTCTATTGCAGTAGGCATGAAACCTATCAAACAAAAACTTAGGAAGATGCATCCTCATGTGGTACTACTTGTTAAAGCTGAACTAGAAACTCCTGAAAGATGGTTTCATTCGTGCCATTAACTATGTTGAATGGATCTCAAACATAGTTCCAATCTCAAAACATGACAAGTCTATCAAAGTTTGTACGAATTTTCAAGATCTAAAAAAAGCATGTCCCAAGGATGACTTTCCACTACCCAACATTGATATAATAGTGGACATGACAGCGGGATATGAAATGTACTCACTAATGAACAATTTTTCTAGTTATAATCAAATCAAATCTACACCAGAAGACCAGGAGAAAATTGCTTTCCCTTGTGCATGGGGTAATTTTTGTTCGAATATAATGTCATTTGCTCTAGAGAATGTTGATGCCACATATCAATGAGCAGCTACAATAATATTCCATGACATGATGCATATAACGATGGAAGACTGTTGATGATACCTTGGTCAAGAGTATACAACAAAACACTCATCTTCAAGATCTAGGACCTATCCTAGATCGCATGGAAAAATTCAGTCTCAGATTAAATCTTAAGAAATGTGCCTTTGGTGTCACATCAAGGAAGCTACTTGGTTGCATTTTGCCTACAAATGGAATTGAGGTGGACCCATAAAAGGTTCAAGCTATAAGGGAAATGCCTCCACCTCACAACATTAGTCAAATGAGAGGACTACAAAGAAGACTTCAATCTATTCACAGATTCATATCATAGTTAGCGGATAAATCACAACCTTTCAATAAGAGTTTGCATAAAGGTGTGAAACATGACTGGAACAAGGATTGTGATCAAAGCTTAACACAGAGTAAGCAGTATCTTGTTAATCCACCGATACTGATGCCTCCTATTTATGGGAAGCCTCTCATTTTGTACATCTCTGCACCAAATTCGTCTCTAGGAATCTTGCTAGCTCAAGAAGACAACAACAAAAAGGAACAAGCTATTTAGTATCTTAGTAATACATCGATCTCCTATAAGATGAACTACAACATTATTGCGAAATTTGGCTTAGCAATTGTTTTCACTTCCAAAAAATTGAGACACTACATGCTCGCTCATACTACGCGATTGATTGCAAAGATTGATCCATTAAAGTATTTTCCTAGCAAGGCTACTATGACAGGAATGCAGGCTAAATGGGTTATGACCTTGAGTGAGTTTGACTTTTAATATGTCAAAAGGAAAGCTATCAAAGGACATGCAATCACCGATCAACTAGCAGAGGCACAAATACAAAGTCATGTGCCATTGAATATTGAATTCCATAATGAATCTATTTTATTGCTAACACACCAAACATGGGTGATGTTCTTCGACGACTCCTTCACACAACAAGGATCTGGTGCTGGACTTTTATTTATAACACCAAAGAAATATTCTCTACCTAACGTGCGTACAAGATTCTATTTCCTTGTACAAACAATATTGCAAAATATGAAGCCTTAATCAATTGCATGAAAATTGCAGTTGAATGGAGAGTAGATGAGCAAAATATCTTTGGTGACTCACAGTTAGTAATCAATTAGGTCAATGATGTTTATCAAACAAAGGATGAGAAGTTGACACCTTACAAAAGAATGGTTGATGATCTACAAAAGTACGATGCACATGTCACTTTCTAGCAAATTCGTCCGGTAAATAACAAGGTAGCCGATGCAATGGTCACTCTAGCTTCCATGCTACAGATGCCAGAAAATGAATTTCGACATGAGTTCTCGGTGGAGATGTCATCCTACCATGCTTATAATTCAATTGAATCCCGAATGATCTATTCATTCATATAACATATTTCATCTTGCTACCATCATATCTACTCTTACCTGCATGACCAGATTATTCTAGAAAATCTAACCCACAATGAAAAAAGTCACCTTATCCGAAATTTTTCACGATATGTCATCATTGCCAGTGACTTGTTTAGGCGCAGTCTTGACGGTACACTCCTTAGGTACACGATGAGTTGAAACACACATTAATAGAGGTACACGAAGGCATTTGTGGATCACACTCAAATATCTTGACACTGGCTCACAAACTTATTAGAGCTGGTTACTATTGATCAAAAATGGAGCAAAAGACAATTAAATATGCCAAGTCCTACAAACAGTGCCAACTCTGTGAAAATTTGATTCATGTTTCTGCTAGGGAACTAATTCCTTTCATCACGCTTTGGTCATTTCAACAATGGGCCTTTGATCTGGTGGGTCACACTCATCCATCTTCTTCGAATGGACACAAGTTCATCATCACAGCTACAAACTACTTCACAAATGGGTAGAAGCAGTCCCTCTTTCTGAGGCTAATGGAAAAATTGTATCTTTGTTCATTCTCAACTACATCATCTATAGGTATAGTGTACTATCCTCCATTACTGACAATGGGGGACAGTTCAAAAACAAGGATCTCAAGGAGTTATGTTCAAAGTTTAAAATCATGCAACATTGGTCTTCCATCTACTACCCCTAGGGTAATGGAAAAGTGGGAGCATCCAATAAAGCTATTCTCAAGATCCTACATTGCACAATCAACAAAGTTGGAAGGGACTAGCACCTTCAAATTGATCCAACTCTATGGGCTTACAAAAAAATATCAAAACTCCTATGGGAACAATGCCCTTTGCTTTGGTATATGGAATGAATGTTGTGCTTCCTATTGAGGTTGAGATTCCTACTTTGTGAATCTCTCTGAAAGGCCTCATTACTCATGATGACTATAGAGTATCTCGGCTACAAGAGCTCGAACTACTAGATGAACGTCCACAAGTGGCATTTGATCATCTACGAGCTTATCAAAACGGAATGTCCAAAAGATACAATAAAAAAGTCACACCACATGACTTCCAAGTGGGTGACCTCGTCCTCAGGGAAAACCCTAAGAATCAACAACAAAAACAAAAAGGGAAGTTTGAACCTAACTGGCCTTGTCCATACATAATCACTGCAGTGTTTGGATCCAGTGCTTATCAACTCTCAGCAACTAAAGGAGACTCACTCAAACAGTTGATCAACACCCTTCATTTGAAACGGTTCTATAGCTGATATGCTTTTAAAGCTCGTTGTACATATCTAAATATCTTGAAAAACAAAATCTATTATCCTAGTGACAACCTAGCAATCGACACCTTGGTAATGACAAAACAAAATTCAAAAATTCAAAACTCCAAAAAAAATCAAAAATTGAAAAATACAAAAAAATTGAAAAACAGAAGTGTCATTTATGAAAACTTGGAAAACAAGCGTCGTGGCGGCAAAAATAAGAATCTCTACCAAGAAGGTGAAAAACTGTTACATAGGCACCTCTTGTTTCAAATACTACATCCTGTAGCGCATCTTCTGGTTCCTGTACAGTTGCTTTCCTACTTTAGTTTGCTGCTTTCGCTCATGCATATGCTCTCGAATACATTTAAAACTTTGCCCAATATCCACGTTGATTGAGTCTAGTCATAAGTCTAGGGGGCAACACCGTATGGTTTCTTAGAGAATCTCTTAAGCCTCAGTCACCAATTGTCCTGACTATGTCTGTCTATTGTTGCTTACTTTACTATTGAGATTCCTCTCGAAGAAGATCTCTTTCGCGTCAATTACCAATTGCTATAGCTCTGTCTGTCTACTGTCACTTAGTCTCTTGTTGAGATTCTTCTCAATGAAGCTTTTTCTCTGATGTTAGACACCAGTTGTCCTAACTAAGTCTGTCTATTGTCATCCTACTACTAAAGAGATTTCTTACACACATGTCATGAACATCAACATTTCATATCAATTCACTAAAACTAAAATTGAATTGAAAACATTGAAATTGTTTGATCTATGCTAAGCTTTTATGTGTTTTTTTCTCTCTTTGTCATTCCCCTTTGAGCAACTTGAGGATGTCTATTTTGACTAGAGAAGTGAGGATTGGAGGTATGATCTTTTCTTTGTTTTCCGCTTGATGGTTTAGTCCCAATGATCTGAAAGGTAAATATAAAAGGGGTATCCACTATATAATAGTCTCCATCTCATGTTGGATGGCTATGTGTACCTCAACTCATTTGATATGAACACTATAGTGAGGTCGGTTCTTCTCCTTAACTATTTGAGTGAATTCTCTATGCTACAATATAATACCGATACTCGTCTTGTTAAGTGAATGTATGGGCCACGGTGAGTACACTTAGCACACTTTTGTCTCAAGTTACGAATGCACAGGTTGTTGTGGGCAGAATGCTTACTAATTACTTAGCATGAGAAGGATCTCTCGCATGTTTGGTGTACTTTCACGAAAGAAACATTCTGGTCATTCTAGCGTTTATGCTCTAATGCTTATGTTCACTTGTAACATTATAAGGTTCAAATGTTTTGGTCATTGTCTTATTGTGCCTTAATGCTTACATCTAATCCCGAAAAAACTAAGACACCTGTCATTCATATTCTAATGATTGCAGCATCAGTGCAAATTGTATGACATTTGAGGATCTAAATAAAAAGCTTTATGATGATAACTATCGTACAGGTTCAGTAACCAATCCTAGGGATTGCATCTAGCATAAGATTGCATTTCATACTCAAAATTGAAATAGGGCATAACCCTGGTTACTTCTTTACTTGTATCTTTTGACTTGAGTGCTCGCTGATTTCTTCAATGTATCATGTTTTATCTTCATTGCACAAGCGTTTGATTCCTTGGTTGATCTTTCTGAATTTAACAAAGCACCTATCATGAGCAACAAATGTGAATCTTGCCTGAGATGTTAGCACATATACATATTGCATTACCATATCATCCATCTACATATCATCATGTCACATCATAAGCATACAACATATCTCATTAATCACTAAGTGGATTATCGATTACTCACTAGAGGTTCATAGTCTGTCGGCTGGTTTTGTTGCCTAGATCACTCGAATCAGTTAAGATGCACAAGGACCACCATTTTCGCCTCAGACCTCCTCCACAAAAGACAAATGATCAAATGATTTGAAAATGACCCTTTGGGCCCTTATATAGGTTGACCTAATTTTTAAAACTACTCCAATGAACATGAAAATCAACCTCATTTTTAAGATCAAAATCAAACTCTGACACTCTTAAATAGCTCAAAATTACATTTTTTAAATTTTTGGGACCGACGTGATTGAACACTTGTGCAATCTATCTTTTTGATACTTTATAAATCTTGGAACATCATCAATTCAATATTTCTCCAAAAAAAATCAAAATTTTAAAAAAAAAAAGTCAACTTTGGTCAAACTTGGTCAACCAAACCTCGAAATTACTCTAAATCAACTCCAAATTTTCTTCGCAATCTTCTGATCTATTCTACATTCTTCTAAATCTTTTCTCACATTTATGGCTTCTCACTACTACTCTATTGTGTCATCTTTCGACTTCGCTTCCAAGGGGTCAAGATGATTACATCATTGAATCTTTCAAAACTGGTTTCAACCTAATCTAAATATAATGTCCTAATCACTAGGAGCATCTCACAACTTGAGGCATCCTTGTTCGATAGGTATCAGGGCATTCTAACCCTGACTCCTGAGGATTAAGCCTTGTTCAGGGTAAAATCCTATGAATCGTGATTAATCTTGCCATCTTTTAATGGACAAGTATCGAGGCATTCTAACCCTCACTCCTAAGGTTTGAGTCTCGTTCTGGGAACAATCCTATGAATTTTCACAATCTTTATTCTATTAGACCAGTATCTAGGTGTTCTATCTAGACTCCGAAGGATTAAGCTTTTGTTCTGGAGATAACCCTAAAAATCTCATCAATTGATTTATGTGTCATCAAATCTCAAAAATCAATCTCAGTTTTTGTTCTATACTTCAGAATTTGATTTATTTGAATCGATGTACTACTCGTACATTTATTCAAAGAGGACCAAATGTAATACCCCTAAATTGGCACATTGGCATTCTGAACCAATTTTGGTGCATCAATCTCACAACATCTAGTTTTAATCAATTTAAGTTCTATTGTACTAGGCATTTCTAATTCTAATCATCTTTACTTAACCTAAGTGTTGAATATAGAAAATCGCTACTCTGTATTAATCAAATACTTTATTTAATCCCTAAATATTGATTGAAATTGGCTAAATTAACCTCAATTTAATTAATTTAATTATAATTCCTAAGCACTTTTATTTTATTTAATCCACCCTCTTTAGCTAATACACATAAAAAAGCAATTAAAATACATTGATATAATTAAATATACATTGATCATAAGTCTTGAAACTAATTATTTTATTAATTAGAATATTAAATTATGATGTCAAGTTTAAATGGATCAATATTCTTTCCTAATTCATCTCATATGAAAAAGGAATTAAATATATTGATTTAATCAAATATGCTCATCATAATTACATTGAAACTAATATTTAATTAATTAGAATAATAATTATGAGCACGTATTTGAATGGATCAATGTTATCCCCTATTTCATCTCATTCAACTCCATCAAAAATGGACTCAATCTCACATTCAATCTAAATCACACACTCGGTTTAATCTTGACCGTTGATTGGATCCAAGATTATATAAAAAGAGACCCCTGACCTCTCATTTGGAAGGATGCAAGTGAAGAGTATCGGATGACTGGTGGATTGATTACTCAACCATCTTGCATTTGAAAATTTCCTATTGCTTTTACATGCTCATCATCTAGATTACAATGCACTCATTTAGCTTTAATTTATTTTTCATTGTTCTTAGATTAATTTGAAAATCATCTAGATTAATTGCATACAAAACTATCAAAAAGTAGATTAATATTGCATTTTGCATTCATTCAAATCCTTTATACTAGTTTGATCTCATTTGAACTCTCAATTTTGAGAGTATACAGTAAAACGTGTTTAGTTAGAAGGTAACAAAGCGCCTTGTGTAGACATGTCAGATGAATAATGTCATCATCATTCTAAGATGTTACTGACAAACAATGATCATGTTTAAGTATGTGATTGAATTAGAGGCCCATATTTAACACTCACAGTAACAAATTATCCAATTTTTAAAATAAAAATAATAATGGAACAAAACCATAAATAACAATGAAATAGGTGTTGGTTTATCTTTTACTCAAGTGGGTTTGGGTATTTATCCTTTTGAAAAGAAAAACACCTTTTAGCAATAGGATATGTAAGTAAATTTTCTTGGATGAAATATGAATCAGCAATTAAGCATTATATTACAACAACTTCTTTTCACAACACAACTTGAAAACCTTATTCAAAGCCAAAAACTAGGACAACAACTAGGCAAAATTGTGCTGGAACAACACTTAGGGAAAACCAAAACACTAACTAAATGTGCAACAACTCTTATTGAAACCAAGAAATCTAATCTAAACTTATTTCCTAAGATGGATCGAATCTCAAAGCAAGGCTTGAGGTATATCCCGTTGACCAATATAGGCGGTACTTCACCTTACATTGTTGTCAATTAAAAGGCATTATGCTCCTTGCACTCTGAAATCATGAATGGCTTGCTCAAACTTAGAATGCTTAGCAGACCTGGTTTAAGCTCATCCCATTTGAGACCATGTCTCCAACTTAGAAATTCCTTAACCTTGTCTATACGTAATTTAAGGTCATTTTGGTTTGCAGTTGTTGGTACTCCATAGTCTTCATAGCACTGCCTCTAGTCTCTTCTTAACTCCATGAGTTGAACATGTATAACTTATAAACAATCTCCTTCTTAAAACAAAACCAACTGGCTAGAAAAGTCCAAAGCTAACAAATCTACTTATATTGACAAGTGTGCTTCTTTTCCATACACTAATACATAAAGTGAAGTCCCAATCACCATCTTAGGAGTCATTCTATCTGTCCATAAAGAACCTTTCAGCTTGGAATGCCAATCCCTCTAGTTGCTTGTAGTATCCTTTTGATGATTTTAATCACATTCTTTCTTGTAGTAGTTGCCCAATCAGCCACTATCAATCTCCCAAAAGCCAAAACATTATCTGATATGGTAGACTCGAAAATGCCAAATCAGCAAATCAGGTCTTCATAAAAGTCCAAAATAGAGGGCTCATTAGCTTCTTTTAATGTTGTTGCTTGTGTCTAATGGGTGAAATAATGTGACACTAATTATCTGTGTATGACCTACATTAGAATGTGACTAGAAGGTGGATTAATCACTCCAATAAAATCAACACCCCATCTCATAAAGGGTTGTTCTACTTGAATTGGTTGTAATGGTAATGCAACCAACTTTTCTTTGCTTGAAAACATTGCACACTTAATACATTTTATGACATATACATGTGTATACTTAAAAAGGTTAGGCCAGTAATGACCAGATCGCATTGTCTTAAATGTTGTTGTCCTTGCAGCAAAGTGACCTTGTGAAGGTCCATCAATAAACTCATTTAACACTCGGCTCATCTGATCAGCATCAAGGCACCTGAATAGTACACCACTATGATCCTTCTTAAACAAGATATTGTCAATCAAAACAAAAGGAACAAATTGGATTTTGTAGTATCTTCTCTTTTCTCATTCGGGACCAAGCGAGCACATACCAAGTCTTAGGAAATGTGTCATTTCTTGCAACTAGACTGCTGGTTGGTCACTTGTAGCTATCCTGTTATTGACTAAAATTGTTTTTGTCACTTTCTCCTCAGCTGAGATTGGTCATAGCCAAATTATCACAAAGACCAGCCAAATTATCACAAAGAACCTTTCCTCTAACCTGTTTAGCCACCTGGATATCCACATCATGAATACTCTATCATCCTAGTGATCCACCCAACCCTCTTCTCATTCAAGTCTTTACTTAACAAAAAACCCCTTTACACTTTGGTGTGCTACCATCAAATGAACTTTATTTTGAGATAGCAAAAACCTAAAATTTTCACAATGAGAACATGTTTTCCACAAAATTGTACCTTTTTCATATTCTTCTAGTCTTTTGTTGAAGAAAGCAATAGGATATTCAAAGACCTCATAATTTTGTTACACTAAGAGTTCTGAAATACTTTCATAATTACCATAGGCATACTGAAAAAAGTTCTTGGTTGAAATCATGGTCTATTAGTGTTGGTGTTGATGCTAAAGCTTCTTTAGTAGATTTTAAAATGGTCTTTTCCTCTTTAGTCGAACTAAAAATCATATTTTTCTTTAGCATGGTTGTCAAAGGCTTTAGGAGATTAACAATATCAAGCGGAAAATGCCTCACAAAATTAATTCTTCTAATGAAGTTGTGTAGGCCGTTCTCATTTTGTGGCAAATGATAGCTCCAAAATAGTTGCAACTCTCTCTAAATCAACTACAATACCTTCTTTTGACACCACATACCCTCACCATTTTCCCTTATGGTCTACAAAAACACATGTTTTTGGATTTAGTGAGACACCAAATTCTCTGCACCTTTCAAAAAGGTGCCTAAGATGATCATGGTGCTCTGTTGCCCTCTTAGAGTTGATTGTAATACCATCAAGGTATACCAATACAAATTTGTACATGAGATTACTGAAAGTTGTATCCATAGCTTTCTGGAAGGTTTCCCCTATACTGGATAGTCCAAAAGGCATCTTCCTGTATGTCGTAGTACCTCATTTTATGGTGAAAGTAATTTGATATTGATCCTCCTCTATTACCAATATCTAATTGTAACTTAGTAGCCATCTAAGAGCGAGAAAGACTTAGAACCAGAAACATACTGAAGTATCTACTCCATATAGACGGAAGAGGATATTCATCTTTCATGGAAGCCCTTTTCAAATCTCTAAAATCAACATGGAATCTCTAGTCTCTATTATTCTTCCCAAAATGGACAAAGTTTGACACAAACCTGTGTGCTTGATAGGAAATATTTTTATTTTTGGGCAAAGTGGACTAGCCACTATATATATTATAATTTGATTCGAGGACTCAAACGAGAAAGAACCAGAGAAGAAAACCTGGTATCCGTCCAGTACATAGTACAAACCTAATAACCTTTCGAAACCCAATCCAACATCAAATTACTTAGATGTAGTTTATATACATCTAAAGCGACTCAATGCAAAATGATTTTTCTCTCACAAACTGGGATTGGGGAATTGCTCATTTCTATCACTCAATTGACAACCAACGATCCCATAATATGGTGCGCCCTAATTCCCATATGCCTACTGTCTATAATCCAAAGACTGAGAAAATATCCTTTGTACCAATGCTATCATGTCTTAATTGGCTCACCATTAATAATTTCCGCCAATCTTGGATGAACATCAAGAATAGTAGCCACTTCATGCTCATGTGTTGAAATGTCATCACAGCCTAAGTTTGATAGGTAATTTGCAACTTGGTTTCCTTCCCAAAATAGGTGCAAGAAAACACATTCTCGAAAAGAGTCAACCAACCTCCAAACTTGTTTAAAAATATAAGTTAATTTTTGGTTATGCACTACTCTGCTAAAGAAAGCATGGATTGTAATGAGGGAGTCACCTTCAACATGAACCCGGGTGAGATTGAAAGAAGCAGCAAGAACTAAACCTTGCAGTAAAGCATAGACTTCTGCTTGATTGTTAGTACCTTTAGGGATTGGTAAAGATTTTAGTGCTAAAGGTATTCCATAATGATTTCTCAAACAAATTCCAATGCCAGATTTACCTCGGTTGCCCCGAGAGGCACCATCAAAGTTTGATCTTGATAACCCCATGCTCAGGAGGCAGACAATGAACATTAGATCTATCCACTTTCCCAACTCCATTATAATTTATAAAGACTAGGAGAGAGATATGTTTCCATTCTTTCAAAGTAGCGTCATCCCAAGTGGAAAAAAGAATATTCGATGAATTGTTTCTAATGTTAGCTAAGACTACTTCTGAGATTGACTTCTCAATAATCTGTACAATGTTATCCAATGAAGAAGTGGATTGTCTAAAAATTCTTTTGTTCCTCTCCCACCATAAGGCCCAAACAACTAGAGAAGGTGCACATTTCAAATGGATGCGAGGAGAGAGTTATGATAAGGCACTAGCCAAGACTCAAATAGGTACCATAATGAATTAGGAAGTGGCATCATATATTTCAACTTCCCAAGTACAAATTTCCAGCAATTCTAAGCAAACTCACATTGTAAGAAAATATGATCAGCATCTTTTAAAGCTTGATGGCAGAGGAGACAAGTGAACCTCTGGGTAATATTAAATTTCTCAAGTCTGTCACTTGTTAATGGGCGCTTTCTAAGTGCTAGCCAAGAGAAACAACCCACTTTAGGTAGTGTACATTTATTCCAACAGAAAGAGAAATCTCTATGTTTATTTAGATCATCCTCCTTCCTAGAAAGAGCCTTATAACCTACCTTAATCAAGTAGCACTTGTTGATGTGTGTTTTATGACTCACCAAACAGTAGAACAAAATACTGAAATATCTTATCCTCTCTTGAATAAAGTCTTGTGTATGCTAAGATTGCTAGAAGATCATACAATGACTTCAAAGTTCCTTTAATGTCAGGTCTTGACTGTGGATAAGATCGGTGGTTGATGTGATTTGCTGATGATCACAAGGGGCCTTACGTGTTTATTTAGATTCATTTCAAGCCATACTGGATGTGGGAGCTATCTTAAGGTTTTGCAATGAAGTACTTTTTGGAATTTTCACAAAATATGCAAAAATTAAATAAGATGGGGTTCAGGAATTCTATTCTAATCCTAAGGGCAGTGACAACAACAAATAGTATTCTAGTGGACAAATTCCTCAATTTACCGAATTCCGCTTCGCCAAGTTATACTACAACTATGTGTGAATAGGTGCAATCTTCAAAGGTTGTGCCAGAGATTTTCATATCACCATATACACCATCATAAAGAACAATGTATACGAATGATAGAAGTTGAGCATATGCATGAAAGGGGTTCAAGCTAACTTTACACAACGAATTAGAATCACTAAAACGTCAAAGTATGAACCAAAGGAACTCATCAATACACCATCATATTCTTCATTGTAATCACCACACATTGACTATGCTAAACTTAATCTAATTGAAGAAATTTAGGAGAACAAGCAAGCACTAAGACACATCAAGTATTCACCAAACTCCAATGAAAACTTTATTATCTCAGCAGCTCATAGCAACAATCTCATAAAAATCTCCCTTTTACAAATGAGAAATGAGGCCTTTATATAGGTCCCCAATTACAATAGGTGGCCCAGATGATCACAATAACCGATGGCCAAGATTGTGCCACATCAGCCCTAATTAGGGTTAGGGCAAAGGAAAGGAATCTACATTAATGCAACAAGGAATCCATTACTGTAGTGGGTAATAAATGCCCACTATGCATGCTTGTTTAGGAAGGAGTGGGGTGCAATAAATATCCACCATGCATGTCCATTACTCAATAAATGCTTAGTCTTCCTTGAATAAATTATTCTTGATTTCATTCTCTGAATGCATAGAAGTTTGACTTGGAGACCTCAGTTCTTCATCAAAGATAATTGGATGCCATGAAATGATGATGGAGGCCATGTAAGCTCGAGTCTTTTCCAACTGCATCATTTTAACTAAGATCCAACTTTGACTGACTTTTCTGAAAATCTCTCTTCGAACATTCTCGTCTTCCATGTACTTGCTTGAAAATTTATCTCCCTAAAATAGATTGGAATCCCTTGCTGATGATTATGTTACTCTAGAATTTATTCATATTGAACTTCCTTCCCCATGTTCTTGGATTTTTGGATTTGAACTTTGATCTTTGAAGCTTGAATGTCTGGGACCAGATCACTTAGTACTTTGATCTTGGTACTAGAATTTTGGATTTGAGCGTCTTTCCTGAATTTCTAGAACTAGAGCTTTCTCCTCCTTTTTCTTCAAATGCTTTCAATTCACTGTTATGCCTTTTCTTACATTTTGAAGAATTCCCCCTTTTTTAATCGTCATCAATCATTTTTCCAATCTTGGGTACACACTTGAAGAGGGTGAAATTCAAGATCTGGAGGAGAAATTTCCAGCACTTAATCATTTTTCATTTTTCCATGAAGGAGAAAGTTTCCAACACTTAGCCATTTATTCTTCCATGAAGGAGGAATTGCCAACACTTAGCCAATTTTTCTTCCATGAAGGAGAAACTTCCAACACTAGCATTTTTTCTTCCATGAAGGAGGAATTTCTAACACTTTGCCATTTTCGCTTCTATGAAGGACAAATCTCCAACACTTAGCCATTTTTGCTTCCATGAAGGAGAAATTTCCAACACTTAGCCATTTTTGCTTCCATGATTTCTAATTCTCTTGCTCATGGAAATTTTGAGTGGTCATGGATTTTGTCCATGATGGAAGAATTCCGCAGCAACCATTTTTCTCCAAGGCTAGATTTTTTTGAGAGATCGTGGATTTTGTCCATAATGGCAGAATTCCGCAACAACCATTTTTCTCCAAGGCTAGATTTTTTGAGAGATCGTGGATTTTGTCCATGATGGAAGAATTTCGCAACAACCATTTTTCTCTAAGGCGGAGCTTTTTGAGAGATCTTGGATTTTTGTCCATGATGGAAAAATTCCGCAACAACCATTTTTCTCCAAGGCTAGATTTTTTCAAAGATCGTGGATTTTGTCCATGATGGAAGAATTCCACAACAACCATTTTTCTCCAAAGCTGGATTTTTTGAGAGATTGTGGATTTTGTCCATGATGGAAGAATTCCGCAACAACTATTTTTCTCCAAGGCTGGATTTTTTGAGAGATCGTGGATTTTGTCCATGATGAAAGAATTCCGCAACAACCATTTTTCTCCAAGGTTGGATTTTTTGAGTGATCATGGATTTTGTCCATGATGGAAGAATTCCGCAGCAACCTTTTTTGTCCAAGGCTGGATTTTTTGAGTGATCTTGGATTTTGTCCACGATGGAAGAATTTCGCGACAATCATTTTTCCTATTATTTTCATGCCTTTCTACTTTTGGATATTTCATGGGTGATTCCAAACTTAACCATTTTTTTCTTGATTGACTGTCGTACTTGCTCATTCTTTTGGATATAGACACATGTACCCTTTTGGCTCTTTATCAACCATAGCTCACTTGTTGCAAAAATAGACCTGCCAAAAATAGACATTCTAAAAATAGTAAGTTGTCCCAAAGTCAAAATAAAGCCAATCTGAGAGGCAGTGAAATTTACTAAAAATAGACTTACTAAAAATAGACTTTCTAAAAATAGTAAGTTGTCCCAAAGTCAAAATAAGGCCAATCTGAGAGGCAATGAAATTTACTAAAAATAGACTTTCTAAAAATAGTAAGTCAAGACATTCAATTTTCAAACAAGCAAATAATTTTCATTCTCAGAGCCACATGGACAACACTTTCCACATCTAGCCAATTTTACCAATTCTCATTTGAAAGAGGGAACTTTAGAAGATTGAGCCCAATACTACCAAGAACTAAAGCCAAAAGGACAAGACCAAGAGACAAAAGGGGGCCCCCCATTTGCAATGGGATGATGGTGTGAAAAGCCCACAACAACACCCATCTTGTGCTAGCGCCCAAATAATCACATCTTCATGAGCATGCAAGAAAACCTATCTTGTGCTAAGAATTTTTTTGAAAATCATAATAGAAAGCTGAGGAATTGGAAGGTTTGAAGGCTCTTTCCAAATAACTTGGCACGATATAGATTCCACTTCAACATAATCACACACCTTGTCACCCCAGCTGGCTTTAAAAATCTGCACATAATTTGCAATCTCCTAAACATTGATAAGAGGGGGGAGACGATTCCATGAATCTTCCCAAAATCGAGCCTTGTGATAATATGAATAGGATCCATAGAATCAAGATACTTTGATTGCATAATCATACATCACATGCTAAGGGACTTATTTAACATTTGCCAAACTAATTTTCCTTCATAAGCCTTATTTCTTAAAGCCAAATCATGAATTCTCACTCCTCCCCTTTCTTTGTCATTCATCATATCATTTAGTGATACAAGAGGTATTTTCTTTTGCCCTGACATATTTCCATTCCAAAGGAAAGTGGAAATAATCTACCTAATCTTTCTTAACACTGAAGGTGGAGCTTGAAGAATAGAGATAAAGTAATTAGGTATAGCAGAAAGCACTGATCGAATAAGGAGAATCTTGCCTGATAGAGATAGCCATCTGGTTTTCCAAGCTGCCACTTTGCCATTAATTCTGTCTATGATAGATTTCCAATATGTTGGCTTATTAATTCCCACAAAGAAGAGAATTCCCAAGTAGACTGATGTAAGTAGCTCTTGCCTAAAACCAAGAATCTTTACAATCTTTGAAGAAACTGTGGCATTGGTAAAAAAGATATAAACTTTAGACTTAGGAACACTTATTTGCCGTCCTGAAACTGCAGAATATGAATCTAAGATATGCTTAATTACTCTAGCTTCTTGCACAGCAGCATACCCAAATAACAATGTATCATCCACAAATAAGGAGTGTATAATAACAATTGATGTTCTTGGAATCTGAACACCCCTCCAAAGACTCTGATTATGTTTGAAAGTGATCATTCGGCTGAAAGCTTCAGCCATCAGGATAAATAATGACAGGGATATTGGGTCCCCCTATCTAACTCCTTATGTGGGAGAAAAGAAACCCGATGAGACTCCGTTAATGATCACTAAGAACGAAGTACCAGAAAGCAAAGCTTAAATCCATTTACACCAATTGGGAGAAAAGCCAAATTTTAAAAGTAAATTTATGAGGAAGTTCCAATTGACCTTGTCGTACGCTTTCATTGTGTCCAATTTAACTACAAATGAAGGCAATTGGTGAGTATTAATTGAGTGGAGGACATCATGAGCCACTAAAGCACCATCTATCGTTTCTTTTCCAGGTACAAACCCTCCCTGTGGTGAAATAATACTCGGAAGTAGCTTCTACAATCTTAAATAAATTGCTTTTGTGAAGATCTTATAAACTGTATTGCACAATGAGATCAGTCTAAAATCTGCAAAGGACCGTGGGGTTAAAGATTTTGGAATCAAAATAATGTTTGTAACATTGAAACAATTTAGTATGTAATTGTGCTTTCTTGATTCCTCCATTGCCATCAGCAAATCAAAAGCAATAAAATCCCAACATTTTTGGAAAAAACCTGAGGTAAATCCATCTGGGCCTAGAGCTTTGTCAAGGGACATAGAGAAAACTACTTCCTTTAACTCTTGAGGAGTGAACGGTTTGAGAAGATCATCATTATCTTGGGAGTTCACCAAGGAAGGGATAAATGATATCAACTCTTCTTCCAAATCTGGGTTAGATTGGAGGTCTTGAGGTGGTGCGAGTAAGTTTTTAAAAAAAATTAACTCCCTCATTCTGAATACTTGTGGCATCTGTCAGAAGGTTTCTTGTATCTAATTCTTCAATTTGGAAAATGGTATTGACTGCCCTCCTCTATTTAACCGAAGAGTGGAAAAATTTTGTATTCTTGTCACCCTCCTTGAGCCAACATTCTCGTGATTTTTGTCTCCAAAACTCCTCCCCAACAAAGCTCTTCCCATTGCGTTTGAAGGATCCTTTGTTTGACAAAACCATCTGGGGTGAGACCGTGAATGATAATATGTGAATGTATTTCCTCCAATTCCTTTGTCACCTTGGCTTTCTGTGTAAAAACATTTTTGAAAACATTTTTATTCCAGAGTTTAATCTTCTTTTTAAGGAATTGAAGTTTTTTGTATAACTGAAACATCCTTGAACCCTTCTCAAACAGGGTACTAGTCCACCATTGCTTAAGGAGAGGAAGAAAATGAGGATGTGTAAACCACATGTTCTGAAAGGTGAATGAAGGTTTAGGTCTACCCACTAGAGGGTTGACAAAAATATCTAGCATTACTGGATAGTGATCATAACCTATGAGTGATAACACTTCTGTAGAAGCTGAAAACTGTAATAATTTCCAAAACTGAGATAACAAAAACCTGTCTAGTCTCTCAGCAATCTATAGAAAGCCTTGTCTTTTATTTGTCCAGGTAAAACTACCATTCCTCGGAATAATATCAATCAGATTATTATCCATAATGAAATTCTGAAAGTCCTCCGTAACTTTGATAGGTGGGAGGATCCCTCCTTGTTTTTCCTAATGAGACACAATAGCATTAAAATCCCAGCCAATATAACGTTATCTTCTGCATAGTCATGAAGAAGTTGTGAGAGAGAAGCCCATAGATTTCGTTTTTCCAGAGTTGAAGTAGGACCATAGGTACTAAGAATCATGAAAGAGAGTTCAAAATGTTTAAAATGGATCAGCTGCCAATTGATTTCTTGCTTAATAAGATGGCCTACAACTGACTTGGGATTCCATAGAACCGTAAGACCACCAGAAGCTCCCAATCCTTGCGAGTGAACAGATTTGCAAAGGGGCCACTTGTTTAATGTCTTACTAAATGACTCTTTTGATGGTTTCGTTTCTTGTAAAACAAATATGTCTACAGAGAAAGAGTCCAATTGCTGCTCGACACTTTGCCTCTTGTCAATGCCTCTGACATTCCAGGTAATGATCTTCATTGAACCCGAGGAGAACATGTCGTTCTCCTCGTGACTCTTTTGACTGAAGCAAATTTCTCATCCAATGTTGACTGCGTACCAGCATCAATTTCATCTTTAGTTTTAGAACTTTTTGGCTTTCTCCCTCTCTTTTTAGGAGTTTTAACTAGATCGAACTCTGTCATTGGTGTCTGAAAAATAGAAAGTTTTGTAGAGTAGTCAAACCCTGACTTCACTGATTTTTGATCATCTGACTGTGGATTCAATTCAATCAAGACCTCATATTCACCCAAATCCTCGTCATTTATGTTTTTCCTGGAATTAGTTTCTTCGAAAAACCCCTTCTCTGTATTAAAAACTGAACCACTGTGTTCTTCCAAAGTTGAGCATTTTTCCCAGCGAATAGCTAAAGCACTAATGGGCTCTGATGCAAGCAATAAATTATCTAGGAGAACTGGATCTGCCACAGTACACAAGTCCAATTTTTGAACTTCTTCTGGGATAGATATTGGATGAGGGGAAGTAACTAGATTATTAATAAAAGGTTCTGAAAAAACAATCTCAAACCCCTGTTTTGGTCTACCCTGTTGCTGTCTGTTATTTTTCTGACAGATGGAGAACACATCATTTGAATTGTTATTACATATGGTTCCATCGATATAGCCTTCCTCAATAGCAATATCTTCAAAACATCGATCTGCTATTTCCAATGAAATTTGATTGACCACAAATGTTAACTCTGCATCTGAGGATTTTGTATGTTTAGCCTTCTTCTGCAATTCGCACAACATGTCTTCCCAATTTGTTAACTTGGACAGCTCATGAGAAGGTGGAGCGGGAGAAAATAAACGAGATGGAAAATTCTCGGTCACCTTAGCTGACTGTTCCGTGGAAAGTAAACATAACTGAGTCGGTTTAATATAGCATGATTGGAATTGTAGCCAATTAGACAGTGACCGGAAAAGGGAATGTAAAAAAATCTCAATCTGTTGATCCATCGGAGTAGGTAGCTCTCCCAGCGCTTCTGGAACAAGGGCAGATTCGTTAGGGATGGTAACAAGCCGAGAAGAGCACTTATTTGCATGAGAAATGTGGTCCCGACAAACTTCCAGAGACATAACTGGATCACATTGTTGAGATCCGCATTGTGTTGCAAAATGCCCTAACATGTTTTGAAACCTATCAACTACACCATCTTCTTGAACTATAATCTTCTACATCCACCAACCCCATTTTGATTTGAGCAGAATCTCTGTGGGTAAAGTTTTGGATTGTGACACCAGAATACAAACTCTGACTTCCAGATGGGGAAGTTCGTATGAAATCAAATCATGCTTGATAAAAATACCTAACTAGTTAGCAATGATTTCCACTAATTTTGGGTCCCTATATTCAAGTGGCTAAGAGGGCAGAGCAACCCATAGTGGAAAAAATTGGCATATAGTTGCATCTGGCTTGAAATTGGGGCACCAGTTAACAGTTAAAAGACCAGACCCCTTGCAGAACCACCCTTTCTCCTTGTGAACATTATCTCTATATGCTTTAGAATCAAATATGGCAGTAAAAAAGTTTGCATTTGAGTCCATAAGAAAAATTTCGCTCAACCCCGACCAGTTTTGCTTAGCCCACAGAAGAATATCATTAAATGCAAGGTTCGAATTTGCAAACTTACCAGTCAGGGCACATTGGCCAAGGTCATGAACATGTTTGCTAATCAGATGCTCTGCGAAGAAGATTTCAAGGCCCTTATTCTTTGTCGCATGTACATTTTGAGCTTGGGAGTTCGATAGCTGGACGATTGGCTTCTGAATCTGCCTCCATTGAAGATTATACCATGCTGGGTTTACCCTAACATTTAGTTTTGGATTGAGGGGAGCTCCTCCCGTCGATTTCCCCTGTTTAAACTGATTTTCCTGGGACTTCTGTGGGAAGGCGCGGAGAACTTCTCCATTGTTGTGTTTTAGAGTTGCAGGCGAAGTTCCATAACATATATCAAAACGCTGTCGTTTTTTAGAACCCTTCTAACGCTGCGGATTTGGATTGAAACCCTTCAGATCGCCATTCAAAATTTCTTCCCGCCTAAACTGCTGATTTAATTTTTTATTACGCAAACCCTTCCTTGCACCTTGTGCCGAAGACTCACCCTTTTCAAAAGCAAGTAGCACGCGTGATTTATAATGTTCAGAGGCATTGCATTAAGTATATTCATATGATCGCTTAGTTCGATCTGTCAGTGTTGATTGTAAACAAAATTGTGGGAAATATTATTCTACTCTCTATCACTTTTAAAACTTCTTTCTATATTAAGGGTTCTAAGCTGGTGTTAACCAACCTCAGTTTCTACCTTACGAGTATAGCATTGGGCTCTAACTCAATGGTATGTTGCACTCGTTGTTGGTTAAACCACTTAAGATCGCCATACTCCCATGCAAACACATCGCTGAATTCTTGAAATACCTTAACATAAGACTATTTTTTCTGAAATAGAACTCACCTTTCCAAATCTTCAAGTTCTTGCCTAGTGCAATCTCCAGATCTTCGTAGCGATCACGTTGAACCAACAAGCTGATTTTATTCCTTTCACTTGATGATCTAAATTAAATACAGATTCTAAGGAGACTAATCCTTTGGACAGTTTATTTGATTTCAACTGGATTTTCTAGTCATAATACTGGTTCTTAATCTTTTCTTGATTGGGAGCTGCAAAAACATCGTCTTCCGACAAAGTTTACAGTATTTGTTCATTACTCTCAAATACCTACCAGTTAAGGTTATTATCAAGAATTGAGGGCCTAATTATAACTTTAACATGTTGTTGGTCACAACCTTTCTTAATGTTGTTAAGAATATTAAATCAAGCACCTATTGCAGCCAACCTATCAAATGTTGGTTTTTATCTCTTGGTCTTACAATCAAATTGAAAGCATCAAACTCTTCAATCATGTCCCACGCTCTTTGTTTGTATGCATTGAAAGCATCTTTTTTTACCATGTTCAGTCCCCTTACTTGGTTGACAATTAACTCACAGTACCATATACCTTCAGAAACTTATTCCTCTTTTCCTAGCCTAATCCAATCCTTGAATCAACCCTTTGTACAAAGGAATATTGTTAGTGCATGAAAAACCAACACAAAAGGTTGCATAGTACCTCTCACCTTTCAAGGACACATACATTGCACCTCCACCAACACCATGTCTACTTCTATAATCATCGAAAAATATATCCCAGACCTCTTGTTGCTGTTCAAAATCATTTTTTGTAATTTTTTACCACATTTGGCATCCTCTTGAAATGTATAGTTTCCCAAACCAGCATCTAAAACTAGGTTGTTTTCATTATTTAAAGTATTCTTTTCTGCTCACTCATCTCGAAGAACATCAAGGATACCACTGATTTGGGTGTCGGACTCTACAATAATAGTCTTCACTTGCATCAATCACAACACAATTTGAATTGATTGCAATGGGTGTATAAGGTTCAATTTGATCCTTTTCTAAGACTCGATATTGATGGTAACCTAGGTTTCATAATGAATCTTAAACAAAATATGAGACCAATCTAAAGAAAGATAACCCCCTAAAGAAAGATAATCCCCTATCTTGGCTATGAACTCTCTTGACAAATAAAGGGCAAAATATGGGGAAAGATCCATCACATAAATAGCCTAAGGTTTGGAGAAGTTAGGGCAGGCATGGAGAGTCATATTAGCATCCTTAATGGGTCAAACAACATTGATTTTGGAACCATCCGATTGAACTTTCCCCTTTTCTAATGGCTCATATGCTAAACTCAGCTAATCAACTATCCTTTTTGGTATCCAAAAGCTGGTAGCATCACTATCTACCATATAATTGTATACTAATTTATTACCAATGATTAATGAGACTTAAAATGGGGAAGGTTTCACACTCTTACCTTGGACTTTATCATTGCCTTGCTGGTCTTTATTTGTTAAGACAACCTTGTAATCTTCACTCGCGCCTTGCTTAGGAATAGCCTCTTCAAACAAAACTTTCTTCAGCAAATACATTTGTCCCAGAATAACCAATGAATCTCACATGGTCATGGTCACATTCATCTTCTTCACACTTCACCGCTCTAAGCATCACCTAGTTGCATGATTGTTACATATCTAATTCATTCTCATGTGGGACGGGTTCTTGTGAACCAATACTCATAACATGAGTCAATTAGTTTGACTCAAAAAAACTACACAATTGAATCCTAATCGAAATGTCAAAAGAATCATGTTATTCAATAAGACATTTACACAAGAAATGATATTTTTTTCATCTAGATCTTTCAATTATTAGTTTTGGTTTAATTAATTCAAATTGTAACTCTTAAAATAAACACCAAGATGACTAATTGGGTCTAGTCTTAGTTGTTACCAAATTAACCCACACTTTTATTTATATCGGAAGCTAAGACATTTCAAGTTAAAAGAACTACTCATTTATTTAATCAGAATAAGTTGTTCGTATGCTCATTAACTCTCATATGCAATTTATTTAATCCAAATAAATTATTTGTATGCTCATTTAACTCTCATATCCAGCCTTAGACACTTTAAATATATTTATTATAAACATATGAATTTATATAATTCTGAATCTATTATTATTTCTATATTTGTAAGATCATTTATGGATCCCTCACTCATAACAGAAATTAGTTATAATATTTAGCCATAATAATATTTAGCAATCAGAATTACTCAATGATTGCTTACCATCCATTGCACTTAATATTCTTAAAGGCCAACCCATATTGTTGATATGTATTCTTTCTATATTATTTTCTAAATATCGGAAAAAAATATATATTAAATACCATGATAATTTAATATTTGATGAGAATACATTCTTATATCTATATTCTCTAATGAGGAGTTGCAACGAAAGAGGTGTGTCTTATGCCTCTTACTAAGTATCCCTTTGGTTAGATAATCACATCCTTAAGAGCGTGACCATTCAAATCTTCTTTATCACACCCCTTCTTTTTGTTAGTTTTGTTAGCTTTGGACAGCTGTTTGTCCATATGCTATTATTTAGTATCTAATTGTTTTTGCTAACAAATTGGTTAGAGCAAGGACAATTATTTATTAAATAATTGAATTCTCTTAGAAGCAACTAGAAACCAATTTTGTTAGGGTTGGTAAGTTGTTTTATATCTCCACCGTCGATTGTAAATCAATCTCGGCCGTTGGTTTACCAAAAAGAGTAGTATAAAAGGGGGTCTAGGGGGCATTTGGAAAAAAAAAAAAGTCTGGAGAAACGTTTGCAGTGTTAGCAAACAGTCTTGCAGTGTTAGCAAGGGCGCAGTGTTAGCGCGGGAACAGCAGTGGGGAATATTAGCGGGATAAATTAGGAGGTTGTCGAAGTTCTGCCAGTAAGAGGCAAGGAATTTTGTATCTCTTGATTTGCTGAAGTTTAATATAATTTCTCATCTGTAGAACTAGTTTTCCCTTAAGGGTTTTTCCAGGGACAATTTGTCCGAAAATAGTGTTCATTGTGTTGCGCATTTCTTTCCGTATTTTATAAGTGAAGTTGCAGTTGTGTTATTTTTCGATATTAGCTGGGAATTTATTTTCAGCAGTTTAATAATCGTTTATGATAGGAGATTAATAATCAGTGACTGCAATAGTTAAATTTTTCACATGGTATCAGAGCATTGTTAAGGGTAGAAGAGTTTTGCCCTAGAAAAGAAATTTTGATCTCTTTAGATTTATTATTGCTTTAAACTCTTGAGATGGCTTCAGCTGATTTGAGAGATCAGTATAGATTGGATGGTGCCTCAAATTTTGGTGTCTAGAAGGCCAGAATTTCTTTATTGTTGGAAGAGAATGGTATCAAGGATTATGCTACCAGTGTTGTACCTGTACCAACGGATGCAACACAACTTGCAGCATATAGGAAGGACAATGCCAAGGCGAGGAGGATAATCCTTGATGGTGTCAAGGATCATATTGTTCCATATATCGCAGAGCTAGATACAGCGAAGATGTGGGACACCATTCTGAATCTATACCAGAATGCTACCACCAACAGGAAGTTGATTCTCAGAGAGAAGCTAAAGAATACCCAAATGAATCAGGGAGAAGACGTCACAAGTTACTTCACCAGGCTCAGACTTGTCAAAGATGAGTTAGCAGCTGTTGGAGATAGCCCTAGTGATGACGAGCTAGTGAGAATAGCCCTAAATGGGTTTACTAAACAATGGAGTGTCTTTGTTCAAGTTGTCAGTGGACGAGATACTTTACCGAGTTGGGATCGACTATGGACTGATTTCACTCAGGAGGAGTTTAGACTAAGTCTTGTCAATGGGATCAACAAGAGTCAAAAAAATGAGGTGGAACAAGAGAACGTTGCCCTAGCGAGTAAAGGGAAAGCAAAGAAGGGATCTAACAAAGGATCAAATTCCCAAAGTTAGAAGAAGAAGAAGGACCTTTCTAAGGTCAAGTGTTTTGGATGTCACGAGTTTGGCCACTATGTCAGTGATTGCCCAGAGAGGAAGAAGGGCAAGAAATAGGTGGCAGCTTCAGCAAGTGCGGAAGAACTCTCCAGTAGAATGGAAGATGAGTTTGCACTCATAGCTTGTATGGTTTGCTCAACCTCACAGTGTGTTTGGTATATAGATAGTGGGGCGTCATTTCATATGACAGGAGTTAGAGAGTACTTCTCCAGTTACAAGGAGGAGGACACCAACATCCAAATTTCTATGGGAAACTTGTCCAAACTCAACCCTGTTGGGAAAGGGACTATTCAGTTTTAGAGGGAGAATGGAAAGATAATTCCACTTCATGATGTGTTATATGTGCCAAGCTTAGGTATGAATTTGATTTCTGTATCTGTTCTTCAGAATAGGGGGTATAATGTACTCTTTAGAGGGACAAATGTGTTGATTAAGCACAAGGATTGGAAATCACCCATAATTATTGGAGTTAGGAGTGGTCGCCTTTATAGATTACAATTTGATACTCCTAAGGCACTTATGAGCAACAATAATCCTAGAGATCTTGGAGAGCTATGGCATAGGAGGATGGGCCATATTCATCATGGAGCACTTAGATTGCTTCGTGAGACGGTGACAGGTGTTCCAGAGGTGAGCACAGAGCATGACGATGTATGTAAGGGATGCGTGTTGGGGAAGTTTGCGAAAACATCTTTTCCAAGGAGTGACACTAGATCTAAGGGTGTTCTTGATCTAGTACATTCAGATGTTTGTGGACCTATGTCGACGAAATCTCTCAAAGGATATCAGTATTATGTTACTTTTATTGATGATTTCTCTAAAAAGACCTGGATATACTTCTTGAAGACTAAGGATGAGGTTTTCAGTTGATTCCAAGAGTTCAAGGCTCTTGTGGAGAACTCAACAGGAAAGAAGATAAAGGTTCTTCGGTTAGACAATGGAGGCAAGTACAAAGGAAATGTCTTCCAGGAGTTCTGCACCAAAGAAGGAATCAAGAGAGAATGGACTGTTCCTTACAATCCACAGCAGAATGGAATTGCTGAGAGGAAGAACCATTCTATATCGAAGGCAGCAAGAGCTATGCTACATGACCAGGACATGCCCCGTTACTTATGGGCAGAGACGTGTAATACAGCAGTCTACATTCAGAATAGAGTTCCACACAAGGTGCTAGGGAAGATGACACCAGAGGAGGCTTTCACAGGGAAGAAGCTAGATGTTAGTCACTTCAGGATATTCAGGAGTTTGGCATATTGCCATATTCCTGGAGATACACGTACAAAGTTAGATCAGACTGCAGAGAGGGGGTACTTTGTTGGGTACAGTGAGACCTCAAAGGCATACAGGATTTTCATTTCGGGGACTAAAAGAATTATTGTCAGACGGGATGTCAAGTTCATGGAGGACAAGGCATTCAGGAGATCTAGAGATTTGCCAGCAGATGATCAGAGTGAGCAGCCAACAGAAACTCCAAGACCAAGTCAAGAGCAACAAAGCTCAAGTACGGTTACCAGTACGAGTGTAGACTCAGTTAGTGAAGATTCACAAAGTATGGAGCAACAGGTGCAACAGGAAATGCATCTAGAAGACTTAGAGGTTGACATTTCATCCTCTATAGTTGGCAGTGGGAACCATGTGGTTCCAGATACACAAAGGGATACTCAGGAGTTTGTGGGAGCTCCTAGGAAGAGTACTAGACAGCGAAGACAACCAGCCAAGTTCAATGACTATGTGGCATTAGTTAGTCAGTTGGTAGATAGTGAGCCTTCTAGCTATCAGGAAGCTGCAAAACATCAAGTATGGCGAGATGCTATGGTTGAGGAATATTCTTCAATAATGCAGAATGATGTGTGGGAGGTAGTACCTAGACCAACAGATAGGGCTGTAGTTGGATCACGCTAGATCTACAAGATAAAGCACGGTACAGATGGTAGCATCGAGAAATACAAGGCGAGGTTCATGGCAAAGGGGTTCTCTCAGAAGGAGGGAATAGACTATGAGGAGACATTTGCTCCTGTTGCCAGGTATACTTCTATACGAGTTGTAATCTACTTGCAACACAGATGGGATGGCAAATCCATCAAATGGATGTCAAGACAACATTCCTTAATGGTGAGTTGAAGGACGAGGTATACATAGAACAACCAGAAGGCTTTGTAGCACACAGCAAAGAGACCCACGTGTGCAGATTGAAGAAAGCATTGTACGGACTCAAGCAGGCTCCTAGAGCGTGGTATGAGCGCATTGATACATACTTGCAGAAAATGGGCTTTGTGAAGAGTGAAGTAGATGCTAACCTCTACTACTTGATGGTTGGGGATGAGATTCTCATTCTTGTTCTTTATGTGGACGACCTATTTCTTACAGGTTCACTAGGGCTCATAGTGGATTGCAAGAGGAACCTTGCAGAAGAGTTCGAGATGAAGGATTTAGGACTTATGCACTACTTTCTAGGCATGGAAGTGTGGCAGACAGATGGGGAGATTTTCCTTGGTCAAAGGAAATATTGCATTGAAATCTTGAAGAAATTCGGGATGGCGGATTGCAAAGCCATGTCTACACCCATGATCACGAATTGAAGGAAGGTAGATACATCGAAGGAGAAAGATGTAGATCCCACATTATATAGACAGTTGATTGGTTCGCTTATGTATTTGGTCAACACTAGGCCAGATATAGCATTTGCAGTAAACTTTCTTAGTCAGTTCATGGTTGAACCAAAGAGAATGCATTGGATAGTGGCTAAGCATGTGCTACGTTACTTGCGTGGTACAGTCGAGTATGGGATCAGATATGTTCGAGGTGAAGGTATCAGGTTGATAGGCTATACTGATGCAGATTGGGTAGGAAGTACAACAAACAAAAGGAGCACTTCAGGGTGTTGTTTCAGCTCGGGATCAGGAGTTGTATCTTGGTTCAGCAGGAAGCAAAAGTCTGTGGCTCTAAGTTCAGCAGAAGCAGAATACATAGCAGCTAGCATGGCAACATGTGAAGCTATATGGCTTCGGAAGTTGTTATTAGCCTTGTTTGGTCAGAAGGTGGAGACTACTGTGATACATTGTGACAATCAGAGTTGCATCAAGTTGTTTGAGAATCCAGTGTTTCATGATAGGTCTAAACATATAGATATCAGATATCACTTCATCAGAGATTGTGTACAAAGGGGAGTTGTTCAGCTACAATACATACCTACAGAGGAGCAGGTAGCAGACATTCTGACTAAGGCATTGGGGAAGGCAAAATTTATCTTCTTCAGAGATAAGTTAGGTGTCCTGCAGAACAACTTCCTCGCTAAGAGGGAGTGTTAGTTTTGTTAGCTTTGGACAACTGTTTGTCCATATGCTATTATTTAGTATCTAATTGTTTTTGCTAACAAATTGGTTAGAGCAAGGACAATTATTTATTAAATAATTGACTTCTTTTAGAAGCAACTAGAAACCAATTTTGTTAGGGTTGGTAAGTTGTTTTATATCTCCACCGTCGATTGTAAATCAATCTCGGTCGTTGGTTTACCAACGAGAGTAGTATAAAAGGGGGTCTAGGGGGCATTTGGAAAAAAAAAAGTTTGGAGAAACATTTGCAGTGTTAGCAAGGGCGCAGTGTTAACGCAGGAATAGCAGTGGGGAATATCAGCGGGATAAATCAGGAGGTTGTCGAAGTTCTGCTAGTAAGAGGCAAGGAATTTTGTATCTCTTGATTTGCTGAAGTTTAATATAATTTCTCATCTGTAGAACTGGTTTTCCCTTAGGGGTTTTTCGAGGGACAATTTGTCCGAAAATATTGTGTTCATTGTGTTGCGCATTTCTTTCCGTATTTTATAAGTGAAGTTGCAGTTGTGTTATTTTTCGATATTAGATGGGAATTTATTTTCAGCAGTTTAATAATCGTTTATGATAGGAGATTAATAATCAGTGACTGCAATAGTTAAATTTTTCACACTTCTATAACGTAAACTGTATTTATATCCCATCACATAATAATTCTTACATGCCAGCCTATAGTCACTGCTTTGTTGACGTCTCCTTATAGTTTAAAATTAGTCAATATTACATTGAATCAATCACCTGTTTGTTGCCGGTACCTTGGGGTAGTAATAACATTATTAATTCCCTTCGGCTCCTCCCAACAACTGCATATTTGTACTATTCTTTCCTCTTAGCATAGGAAGTCAACTTTTGAAGTAATTGCATTATCAAACACAAGTTAGAATCATGCAGCAACACCTTGGCTAGATATTGATAAGGGTAAGTATTCCTTGCTTTCAATATAATCACTAATATATATATATAAAATTAATGTTTCATGTTGATATATTTATTTAATCAACAGTGTAATAATACTAGTTAGTTTATATATATTATATATACATAAAATAAGTCAAGAGATATCCTTCTCGAGGCGTCTATTTTCATAATCCCATAATTTTCATCATCGCATATTTATGTGAGTCTAAGAGGTGTGAGGAAATGATTCGAAACTCTTGATCTGCTTCATTTTTACTTCCATTTCCTCTCTGTAATTTTTACAATTTTAATTATAATTAAATTTTGTTTATTTCTATTTTGTTTTCCTGACATGTAAATGAACGTCAATTTTTTTTCAAAATAAAAAATGTTTACATTGAAGATTGCTGCCACTATAGAAAGCCTTTTGACTTAATAATTTATATGTCTATTATTTATTGAATAATAATATAAATAATGTACATAAATTATTTATAACATTATTATTAATATTATTAGCTAATAGAACATCTATGGTATATATAATTGATATTTAGTATTTACTAATCTTGAACATTAATCATTTACTTATTTCTATTTCAATTCTATTTTGATTTAAATGATTTAATAGAGGGGAGCTATTACAATTATATGCTCCCATCATTTCCTAGAGGGATTATCTATTGTCAATGTTGCCTAGTAGATTTTCCCAAAACTAAGTTCTCAAATAATCTATCTCTAACTTTTTCTATTATTCCACTTTGAATCATACATTAGATGCACTCTTGAAAATACAAACTAAATATATGAGGACACAAAGCATATATTGATGCATGAAGACGCAAAACAAACACATTAATGCATGAAAACACAAAGCATATACCTAGCATTCGCATGATACACATTGTCAAATTTATTTTCATTAGATAGTGTTATTCCTTCCTTTATCCCTTCACCCTGCATGATGGTAGAATCAAAGCTCTCCTACCATAATTTGTAATGTTTCGTAATTGGGTTTAGTCTCATTTATGACCAAATTAACACATTTAATATTTATATCACAAGCTAAGATATTTTAAGTTAAAAGAGCTACTCATTTATTCAATCCAATTATTTGTATATTCGTCAACTCTCATATCCAACCTTATTAGTATTCCTCTCAAAGACAAAAGAAGTAGTTGTTATCAAGTCGCCTCGATATCAACTGCAATGTGATCCCTCAAAGTTTACAAATCCAAGCCCTTAGCCTATCCTCTGTCTATGCCTTCTCTTCTGACATTAAATTACTAATAGAACCTGAATATATAATTTTGATTATCAATAATAATGCATATATTATTTTCATTGTTATTATCATATATATATACGCACACACACACACACACACATGCACACATTAATATAATTTACTTTAATTATATTTATTTCAAAGATATAAATATATAATCCTAATTTATTGTTATTTTTATATAACTAAGATCATATATAGGTCCCTCACTCATAATAGAATTTAATTGTAAAATTCAGCAATCAAGAATACTCATTAATTACTTACCAACCATGTACCTAATTTATCAAAAGGCCAAGTTCACTAATGATATCCATTCCTTTCATATTAGTTTTTACATGTCAAACATAAATAATAAACTTCCTTTCCTAAAATAAGGTTATGAGATATATTAAATATCATGATAATTTAATATTTGATGAAAATGCACTCTTATATCCATATTCTCTAATGACAAGTTGCGCTGAATGAGAAATGTCTTCTTGAAACTTACCCCTCTTGATAATGATTACTGCCCTTTTGGTTAGTCTCCTACGATATTTACATCCTTTAAAAAAACATGAACATTTGTCAAATATTCTTTACTGCCCCTTCCTTTATGACTAGTTACATCCCCTTACATAACAATTCTTACATTTTATACTATAGTCATTGCTCTTGTTCAACGTTTCCTTTTAATCTAAAATTAATCAATATTACATTGACTTAGGCATAGGTCATGTTTGATACCCTAGGTAGTAATTATAATTCATAACCTTTTTAATTGCTTTCAATTCCTTCCTCTTGATGCATATTTGAATTGAAGGAAGATTACTTTTCTGTCATTTTCTTTTTTCTTTTTTAGGCAATCCAGCGAAGGCACAAGACCTGCAGCTACCAACCAGCAAACATTAATTATTTATTTTTATTTTTTTCATTTATTATACTTTAAATTCATTAATAAAGAGGGATATTATAGAATGTCTCTGGACTGATGTGTTAATCATCATCCTTCTCTTATGCTAATATTGCTTGAAGATACTTGAATACTTTAGCATAATTTATCTAAATACCTTAATTGATCTATATTCAATATAACCTTCTATTCGAAGAGGTACAACATTGGTACGCTCCCTAATGCTATTAGATGAGCCCTGATTTGATATGGGGAGTGACTTGAAGGGAACCTTCCCACATCATTTCTAATGCATGTGTATACATAGATATACATCTTTTTATTCTTGTTCATTCCTAATTTGTAATTGGCAAGCATTGATAGATCATTTGTATTTAAATTAAGATCAAATATATTATTTTAAAAATATCAATAAAAAAAGATTGTACAAGGCATAAAAGAATATTACATCATAGTTATAATCATACCTAAGCAATTAGCACTAACAACCAGCATATAGTATCAATGTATACAATAAATAGTTGTAACCCACAACACGTAACATGAAAATAAAAACAGCTACAACAACCAGCTGCAACAATACGATAGATTGAATACATACAAAAACAATTGTAACAATGGCCTAAAACAACCCAGCAAGCTGAATAAAACTCGGACATAAAAATCTGATAATACTTGCACATTTGGTTAAAAAGGAATTAGAATTCTGATATGCTTATTTTAGCCCAAAATGGGCAGGCCACTCTTCCCTCTTAATAGGTGGAATAGGAAATGAATTCTAATTTTTTTATAAACTCAATTGGATCCACCATCGGGTCCGCACATTTTAGTAAACCCCAATCTATATATTGTCGGGTCTGCTCATTACTGTTTGCAGAGGACAGAGGCCATTATTTTCATTCACCGTTGTAAGTTTCTTGAACAACCCCTTATAAGCTATTAGAAACATTCTGCCTCAAACAATAATGACCATGAATTCGTTATGCCTCAAGCAATAACAAGCATGAAATATACTTCTAAAGTTTTTGTGAAATATTGCAAACATAATGACAGTCTTAAGCAATATGCAGCTGCCCATAGTTCTGAACAAAATGGTGTAGCTGAAAGAAAAAAACAGAACAATTGCTGAATATGCTAGGAATATGTTGAAAGAAAAGAATCTTCCTAATAATGTGTGGGTTGTAGCAGTTAAAATAGTTGTCTATTTGTGAAATAGAAGACCTACTAAGTATCTTGCAAACTGTTAGTGAACAGACTTGTCTTCCAAGAAAACACTTGCAAAATGACCTCTAAAATGCTCAAATAAGAAGACTCGGTCTACACCAACAGTTGGGTCGCTTCACTATTAGAATGCACAAGCGCCCTCTAAATTATTCAAGTACAACTCCCCGTTCAAGATTTACAATGAGTTTATATAACAACAGACGTAAATGCTTTTAACTAGAAAGCACAAAAGGCACACAGACATCCACTCGTAAACATGACATAGATGCCAAGAAACTAAATAACTGAAAGGAAATAATAAGTAAATGATACAAAGCTCATTTACCTCAATCGTTACATTACAGAAGAAATTTAGAAAGAAAGACGAATTGTCTTTTCCAAATACACAAATAACTAAGGCCCAAGTCTAAATGATAATCATGGCAATAATTATATGCACCAAAACTACATTCAGAAATAACCAAAATAAATCAGAATGCTAGCATGCAATCTCAAAGTTTTGATATACTAAAACTTTTCTCCTTTAAACACAACAAAACAAAATGCATTTGTTTCGTGACACACAAATTACTATATGGAAAAGTATCTCCCCTCCCGTGCATTACAATTACAAGAAGAAAGATAATCTTCCTCCTGTAGCGCAAAGTCTAACTTGTCTCTACCTCATTTCTAGTTCTCTCCCCCAGCACAAAATCTGTCGAAGAAACTAAGATACTGGAACCCCATACTGTTGTTTTGTCATCTATTTAGTAATCGATCATCCCCGTAACCATTCGGTTACCAGAATAACTGTATCTTGGAGTCACAATCTTTAACTACCTCCCGATGAAATTTCATTTCATCTCCCCCTTTTTTTAATCTTGTTCCTTTTTAATGGCACAATTCTTCAATTCTTCTAATGCTCCATGAAGAGTAGTGGCTATAACCATTTCCATCTTAGGTGACAGATGTCATTGTTAATAACTGACATCGTAATGTATGGTTATCTCAATCTGTCAAGGAGACACATCAAACATATCACTATCATTCTGTCAAACTTTTCTATGTCGTTCTCCATACCAACGATTTGTGTGTTGCATTCTTCATCCTATGCGAAAACCGTACATAGCTATGAGAATGTTTTAGCGGAGTTTGAGGATGGAATTAGTTACTCTCCTTTCACAAATCCGCATATCATGCCACTATGAATTTTTTATCAATTCATTGGTTTGATTCTATCTGATGAAGTTTCACTCCTTGCATCTGATTACAAAGCATTACAGAGGCTTTAATTCACCGTCCTCGCATCAAGAAATAAGGATATCACGCACAGGTTCCTTGATCATTTACAGTTTCCTTGATCAATTGTGCTTTGTCAAACAAGAGATGTTTATCTTGAAAGCATAAGAAATATGTTTTCCCCCATGTGATGAATCAGAAGCCAACAATTTTAACTCTTGACTAGAGTCGACTAAAGAACTCAATCTTCCCATTTGATAGTGGTACCATCATTTTGGCATTAGAGATCTTCCTCAAGCTTTCGATTGACGTGCTTCAGCGGTTCTTCGAATCCATTAACTGAGAGTGAGGCAAGGTTTTTACCTCTTAGTAGAAAAGCGAGTGCATTCTGATCATTTTTGCACTCTTTAATGTGTCTCAATGCACAGCAATGACAACTTCCAATTATTCTCAAAACCAGTTAGCGAGCATTTCATATGGGAAATGGAACCATGACAACATTGGTATTCTACAGGACCATTTATGATCACCCTTAAACTGCACCCACTAACAATTCGATATTCATCATGCATGAATTAGAATTCTAGCAAATAGTCTGTCTCTCTTTGCTCTAAAGTTCAAGCACGGGTTTTGGGAGTAGTCTCTTGTTGTAGCTAAACCTGATTATTGCTGTTGAGTTCAGGAATTTTTTGACTAGTTTATGGGCATTCATTCCCTCATGTCCGCACTTGAGTCTTCTATCGGTGTGGAAGAAGTATTTGAAAGCTTCCACAACATTTTCTTCACCAAACCCACCCACATTCAAGGTGTCATGCCTGGGCTTGAGCTTCTACTTCGTTGTGCATATCGTGCGAATAGTGTCACCTTCTAACACTACTATGCATCTGCATCTTTGTTCTTTCTGAGCCTCGCATTCTGTCAAACAGTTGGCAACAACCTATAATTTCCACGTTCGAACTCCATTCTTTTGTGTTGGAATTGGGGAACGATGATTCTTAAAAAAACATGGATTGAGGCCCCCGCCAAATATTATATATATATCCTATATAATGGGGTCATCATTATTAACTTTGACTCAAGAAGCCTTTGTGCCAAGTATCGAATGTGCATTCTACCAGGTCTTATCTACTGTCACAACTCTTAACATTGTCTTTCTCTAGCTCGAAGACTTCATCTTCGAAGGTTGTAACCGGTGACATTTTGAGATTGCCCATTTCAACTGAAACTTTGCACACTGCCTTAGTGGAGAAATATAGGAAGTTGATATAACGCTAACGATAATCATTGCATGAATCGACAATTTGATAAATAATTTCCACAATTGAGCCTTTAACTTTTCTTGTGTCATAATACTCAAACCGCAACAAACATCATTGGGACTTAGGAATCAAATATTTCATATCTGATATTATATAAATATAAATCATTAAAAACTTTTCAAACCGTTATGTTGCGGTGGTCAGGCTTGTTATGATCTTTACATCACCCACTATTACGAACTGGACTTTAGTAGGGATATTGTCAAATGATTCGTAATCAGTCCCCATTTATGATATCTTCATCATAGTCGGCATGTGTGAATATTCGAGAGTCTACTGGAGTCCTTTCTTTAATCTATTAGTGTTGTGCGTCTTTCAGATTCCTTATTTATAACATCAATCAAACCTATGAATTTGAAGCTTCATCTCTGAACCTTTGAACTTATGAAATAAATCTAAATCTGTGAATCATATATCGATTAGGTGAACTGCATCATGCGCACTGAATCACTAAACTTGATCTTCGAACCCTGGCTCTGGATCTCTAAACCTCTGCATTGGATCAGTGAACTTTAAATTCGAATTATGTACTTTGAACCTTTGAACCATCGAACTCATTTGAATCTACTTGAGCAAATTGAACTACTTTGAACCACTTTGAACCACCTCAAACTTAGTTCAAAAAGGTTCAAGAGCGTAAACTGAAAATTTTTTTACTGGGTCTATATAGGTACCATCACAAACAAAACTCCTTATGAAGCTCTTCATGGAATTAAGTCAATTCTTAGTCATTTGAGAATTTTTTGGAAGTAAGGCATATTGTCATATTCCAAAAGAAAATATAAGGAAACTTGATGCAAAGTCATTCAGATGTATATTTGTTGGTTATTGTATTGACCATAATGTGTGGGTTGAAGCAATTAATACAGTTGTCTATTTGTTAAATAGAAGACCTACTAAGTATCTTGCAAACAAAACGTCTTATGAGGCTCTTCTTGGAATTAAGTCACTTGTTAGGCATTTAAGAATTTTTGGCAGTGAGGCATATTGTCATATTCCAAAAGAAATCATATATGAACTAGGTGAACTACATCATGCCCACTGAATCACTAACTTGATCTTCAAACCTAGGCTCTAGATCTCTGAACCTCTGCATTGGCCCAATGAACTTTAATATCAAACTATGTACTTTGATTAACCTTTGAACAATCAAACTCATTTGAACCTGCTTGAGCAAATTGAACTACTTTGAATCACCTCGAACTTAGTTCAAAGAGGTTCAAGAGCCTAAACTAAAAATTTTATTACTAGTGTCTATATGGGTACCAACACAAACGAAACTCCTTATGAAGCTCTTCATGGAATTAAGTCAATCATTAGTCATTTGAGAATTTTTGGAAGGTATATTGTCATATTCCAAAAGAAAATAGAAGGAAACTTGATGCAAAGTCATTAAGATGTCTATTTGTTGGTTATTGTATTGACCATAATGTGTGGGCTGAAGCAATTAATGCAGTTGTCCATCTGTTAAATAGAAGACCTACTAAGTATCTTGCAGACAAAACTTCTTATGAAGCTCTTCTTGGAATTAAATCAATTAATATTCATTTAAGAATTTTTGGAAATAAGGCATATTGTCATATTCCAAAAGAAAATAGAAAGAAACTTGATGCAAAGTCATTCAATTGTATATTTGTTCGTTATTGTATAGATCACAAGGCCTACATGATGTTTAATCCCACAACTCATAAGGTATTTGCTAGTAGAGATGTTATATTTCATGAATTTGCAGATGATGTTCAAGATGAAAAAAAAGTGCACAAAACCATTTTATTGAAACTACTTGAAGAAGAAAATGAATGTTTAGATATTGTAGATCAACAAACTCATGATCAAAGTGGGCATGAGACAAGTCATGCTAAGGTCACTCCATCCAATAATGAAGCAGTAAGAAGATCTACAAGGCAAATCAAGGAACCAGTCACGTATAATGATTAAGGTTTAATGACCCAAGTAATGAGTGTAGATGAACCTCAAAATTTTGAAGCTAAGAATCCTGAATAATGGATGACTGCAATGCATGAAGAATATATTTCAATGATGAACAATAACACTTGGCAACTAATTGAACTACCAACAAGTAAAATTTCTATTGGTTGTAAATGGTTGTTCAAAACAAAGTTTAATGGTGATGGCACTATTGATAAATTCAAAGCTAGAATTGTTGGTAAAGCGTACTCACAAAAGTAAGGAAATGATTATCAAGAGACTTTTGCACCAGTTGCTAAAATGAATACTATTAGACTAATGATTGCACTTGCTACTAAATTTGATTGGTCTCTTTATCAAATGGGTGTTAAATCTACATTTTTAAATGGTGATTTAAAGGAAGAAATTTACCTTGTTCAACCTTAAGGTTTTGTAAAATAAGGAAAAGAGCATTTGGTATGCAAGTTTTAAAGAGGCATTATATGGTCTCAAACAAGCACGAAAGTCATAGTATGAAAAAATTGATAAATTATTCTTTCAACAAGGATATATGGGTGAATGCACAAAATTGGGTCGCAATTTTGTAGAAGTCAAATCCGTGGAATGAGACCTCTTAGAAACAAGTACCCAATTTTAAAAAATAGGCACCCATTTTCGGCTTGGGTACCTGACCCTAAATTTAAAAAACAGGCACTCATTTTTTTTAAAATCGGGCACCCATTTTTTTAAAAATCAGGTACCCATTTTTTATTTTCAAAAAATGAGTACCCGTTTTTTAAAAAACAAAAAAATTGAATTTTTTAGAAACAAGTACCCCGTTTTTAAAAAATCAAGTACCCATTTTTTAAAAGTAAAAACGGTTACCCGTTTCTAAAAAATTCAATTTTTTTAATTTTTGGGGGGATTTTAAATGTCGCTTTTAATTTTTCAAAATGGATATTTGTTTTTTGAATTTCAAATAACAAGTGCCAGTTTCTTATAACATGAAGCAGGATTTTTTTTGCTTGTCTCGGGTTTTGGTTCAGGATTGGCTTGGTGAGACCAAGCCTATGCCTTGGCCTCTCAAGATTTGGCTAACGCATTGCACTAATAAATTCATGTTTTGCCATAATTTTTAAAGGCTCTTCCCGATCAAATTTTTTTACAAAATAAAAACCCATTAGAGCTCTCACTATCCTGATTTCAAAAATATAAATTTTATAGTGTTATGATTTTATTTATTATTTCTGTATTATTTTTTAATCAAATGTGGTACCTAAATGTAAAATAGCGATGTTTACTTAAACTTTAATAATTTTTTTATTTTATGTTTTTTCTTATATTAATTTATGTCATCAATCTACATTCAATTCTTTTGAAGTTTTAAAAAAAATTGAAAAAAGTGAAAATTTGATCAAACTATGGTGTCCGTATACAAGAGGTTTTAAAATTTACCTCTATAGCCAATTAAAAATTAATAATAAAAAAATTATTCAATAAAAAATTAAGAAAAAATATTATCATCAATCTTTGGTGTGTTTGGTAACTTCATTTAAAAAGATTTACAAAAAATTATTTATTTATGTCAAATTATGGGTCTCCATACATGAGTGTAGTATGGTCCTAAAACAAGCATTTTGAAAAGTGGTTTTTAAAGATACATACCCAAAAAAAATTATCATATGGGTACACAAATAAATTACATATTCAAAAAGTAGATTTTGAGCACTACAATTTTATTTCTGAATTTTTTTTATATTCAATCTCTAAATGCATCAAATTTTGACATCAATTGACAAGAAATTTCAAAAATAAGAAAAACACTTCCACTATTTGCCCAAAAAGTGAGACCCAACTTCTTGCACTTACCCATATCAAGAGTAAAAATTATCCAAATTTGTACATAAAGAATGATGAACATGGGAATGTTGTTTTTATTTCTTTGTATGTTGATAACTTAATCATCATAGGAAGTTCTATAGAGTTGATTGATACAATCAAGGAAACTCTATCACAAGCATTTGAAATGAAGGATCTTGGCAAAATGCAATATTGCTTAGGAATTGAAGTGTGAAAACAAAATAGTAGGACTTTGATTAATCAAAGTAAGAATGGAAATAAGTTAATCCAAAAGTTTAAATTTGGAAGAGTGTAAAGCAACATGTACTCCATTGGAACAAAATTTCAAGTCCTCTTGTGATAGTGACACTTCAAAAATTAATGGGACACTGTATAGGAAGATGGTGGGATGTCTAAACTATTTGACCCCCACAAGACCTAATATTTCATATTTTGTCAGCATACTTAGCCAATTCATGGCTAATCCTCTCGAGGTCCATTGGAATGCAACAAAAACAGTTCTTCGATACATACAAGGCACCATCATTTTTGGCATTGAATATACTAACCATTTGAATGTTGAGTTGATAGGTTAATTTGACTCTAATAGCGCAGGAGATCTAGACGATCATAAATCAAAAACTAGTTATGCATTAAACATAGGATCAAGTGTTGTTTCTTGGAGCAACAAGAAGCAACCAACTATTTCTCTTTCATCTACTAATGTTGAGTACAAAGCATTATGTAGTGCTAACTGTGAAGTAATTTGGCTAAGGAGAATTCTTTAAGATATGTGACAAAAGCAAGGAAGGCCTACTTCAATCAAGTGTGACAATAAAAGTACAATCAAGCTTGCAAAGAATCCTATTTTTCATGCAAGATCAAAACATATAGAAACTCAACATCATTTTGTAAGAGAGAAAATTCAGTCTCGAGATAGAATTGAACTATCGTAATACCAATGACAATATAGCTGATGTATTCACCAGTCATTGGGAAAAATTAAGTTTGTAATATTTAGAGAGATGTTAAGGGTCAAACAAAATCTGATTATTCATTAAGCGGGAGTGTTAGAATAATGAATAAACAATGTTGCACATGTGGCAACTCGAGTTGTTGACAGCAAGAGTTTGGTTTGATTGTAGTGGTTTCATAGAATTCTAGTTAAATAAATGACTAACTCTAGATCTGGCTCTTAGATCTAGTTAGCTGTCAAGAGTAGTACACTTGTCCATTTTCATGAATGTGTCAGTCATGAAGCAGTTTTTTGTCAATCCAGTCATTTAGGAATGTTGGTGGGTCAATCTATTGTATAAATAGGCTTTCTTCTATTCAATAAAATTGAGCTACAAGTTTCTTCCTTCTCAGTTTTCTTTTAAATAAATTTTCAGTTGTATAATATCTCTATTCTTATAGTAGTCACATTAATTAGTTTGTAATTATATGACTAACTCCATTGCTCTTACCTATGTTTATCAAATACTTCATGGTGGACCAGAGTATGACGAAATACTCAGCACCATAAAGACATCTCAATAATAAAACCCATCAGATCATGAATTTTGAGAATCAATGTAATATAAGAATTGTCGATTTTCTTAAGGATTTTATCTTGGATGAAGTTTTGAATTGTCATAGTGATCGTATCTAACATAGTTTTAGAATTCTCTAAAGAAGGCTATGGAAAACCTTCAGGCCCTAGGACTTTATAAGCACCCATGAAAGAGGTGACATGCTTGACGTTTACATTAGTGTTTGGGACAAGGAGCTACATTATCCTCTAGAGACAATGCTATAGGTAAACAATTTAACAATTGTTCTTCCATGATGTGGGTTGTTCCAAATAGGACTTGTAAAAGTAATTACAAGCAACATATATAATTAAGTAATTTAACAATTGCTCTTCCATGATGTGGGTTGTTCTAAATAGGCCTTGCACAAGTAATTACAAGCCAACATATCATCCCTAAGATATTGACCATTCTCATCTTAAAGAGACGAGGAGATATTTATTTTTGTGTGTTGAAGAGCATATGTGTGATGTTGAAGAATTAAGGATCTCTACAAATGTAATAGTACTATATGTTTTTATGTGTTTTTTAAGTGCATATCCGAATACATATATATAGAAGTAGAAGAGACATGTCTCTATATTAATCAATATTGGTTATTATAAGTTAATTTCCATTAGACATTATTAACAACAAAATATATGGGTGTGTGTATGTGTGTGTCTAATTGATGATTAATTAATTGCAATAATGTTTAACAAATAATCATAGATGATTAACTCTAGATCAATTCAATCCTACTGAAGCTACAAAATTAACACTCTCTTAGCTAGGGAGGATTGTTATAGAACACATTATGCTCTCAAGCATATAAACAGATATCATATTAATATGGTATTCTTGGAAATGACGTATTTAAATCATACCCACCAAATTTCGATATCATCAAGGGTATGATTCGGTATGGAATATCAACCATATGATATTCATATTTTTCTTGGTATGTGCACTGGCATCAAGTCTATGATACCTACCAAGAGAAGATATGCATATAGTGTAAACATCATGTCATATCCCAGTGGAATATGTGTTATTTGATCTCCAAGACAACAATTGAATGTAGTCCATTAGAATAATATGTAGGTTATCATGATCTCTAGGACAACTTAATATAGTCCATCATAATAACAACCAAGCTATCATGATCTCTACGACAACAACTTAGTGTAGTCCATCATGATAGGCTATCCTGATCTCTAGGACAATAATTTAATATAGTCCATCATGACAGCAGGTCACACCATTGTCAAGATTGTCACCTTACAATAGCGACCATAAAAAAACATCAATGAAAGATCACCTTTCGTGATGATTTCTATCAGAATCATGTAGTAACTTGCATGATATCCACCATGAACCATGTAAGGAGTGGATCCACCATAGCTTCTCTTGGAGGTTGGAATAAGGGATTTCACCTCAAACTTCTCCCTCTCAATTTGTTGATTTTTTTCATCCAAGGTTGCTTCTATTGACATTTTTCGTCCAAGGTTGCTTCTAATGGAATGAATGTCATACTTCCTTTGAATTTGACATCAACCTTCTGACCTCCTCATGTACAAGGTTGCATCTGATGAAGTGTACTCATAATCTTAATCATCAAAGATATTCGCTTCAAGAGCATCACTTTGTCCAACCTGGTCATCGAATGACTAATGAATTCTACATCACATCTTTTTTGGAGCTGCTGTCATAAGATTGAGTCTGCACAATATTTGGTAGCTTGTGTAAAGTACTAATGTTGTTTTCCTGCAAGAACATCCTCAAACATAAAGGAAAAGATCAAGACAAATAACTCTTATAGTATGTATAGTTACAAATAAAAGAGCAAGTACAATGATTAGATACTTGTAATACTCAAGGATAAGATTACTTATCTGCACATGAGGGTTCATAGACATTTGAGAATGAAACATCTCTTCTTCACAAGACTATTTCTCAGTTTGTTGCTCTTAGTGACATTATTATTCTCGGGGATTTTAATGCGAGAACCAAGGAACTCCGGACTCCACTTTTTGATCGTAGCTCGGACCCCATTTGCTCCACAGAGATTGATCCAACTTCCCTTGGGCTTCAACGACACTCTAAGGATGCTCTTGCGCCATTATGTATGTATGGTAGACATCCGGTGCGGCTTTGTGAGTCTTCGGGTCTGGTGATCTTGAACAGCCTTTATTGCTTTCCTGGTTTAGAGTTCTTCACTTGTTTGTCTCATGGTGGGGGTGCTAGTGTTGTTGATTATGTCCTCGCCTATCCCTCTTTCATTTTTTGCATTCACAGTGTCAACATTTTGCACCTTCCTCTTGCGGACCATGCTCTCCTCAGTATTCACCTTCGCCTCTCCCCTTGTCTCTCGCCCACTCTCTCGACCTCTCATCTTTCCTCTGTCACTGCTCGCTCACCTATTCGCTTCTATTTTCTTGAAGGTGATTGTAAGCTCTTTTCCGCTCATCTTTCGAGGCTCCTCAACCCTTCATGGTTTTCTAACTCATGCAATACCACTTCCACATTTGACCTACTTGCGACGACTATTCAAAAATCTACCATTCTTTCCATTCCTCGTTGCCCTCCTTTGCCCCTTCATAACAAACACCATAATACTTTCCCTATGAACTAGTGGTTCGATACAAACTGCAAATCTTTCCATCGTTATATGCATTCTGCTTTTGAGGCTCGCTCCACTGACTTTGTCCACATTCGCTCTTCTCATCTTCGCTTTCTTTGCGGTAATAAGCGTTCCTTTGCCGCTTCCAAGTGTAAATCCCTCTACTCCACGCTGATCCACAATCCCCAACTTTTCTGGCACACTCTTTTCCCTTACAGTTCTTCTCCACCCTCCGCCCTTGACTTTCGATCCCTTACCTTGCACACCACAGCTCTTTATGACATTTTGGGGCAGCCTTCTATCCATCTCATTTCGTCTCCTTCCGACCGCTTGTTCACCCCTTCCCACATTTTGGAGGCCATCAGATCCATTAAGTGTAGTAGAACTACTGATGAGGAAGGCTTTCAAACTGAACTTTTTAAGTTTGGTGCCTTAGTTCTGGGCCCCTATCTCTGTGTTCTCTTTAATAGAGCGATTCACACTGGTTTTCCGACTTCTTGGTCTAGGCATCTAATTTATCCCATTCATAAGACCGAGGCGATCTCTAATCCGAGGAACTACAGAACCATCATGATTGGGCACACGTTTTCCAAACTGTATGTGACAACCCTTAATACTATGTTATCGAGTGAGCTAACCAAGATAGGTTACAGGGCTAGAGGACAGGTTGGTTTCTGAGCAGATTATCAGACTATGGATCACATCTTCACTCTTCGGGTTATTATTGAGGAGGCTAAACATAGATCGGAGAAGGTGTATTGTTACTTTGTCAATTTTCACAAAGCTTTTGAATATGTTACAAGGGTGGACTCTGTTTGAGAGGCTTAGGGAGATTGGCATCTTTGAGATGCTATGTACCGCTATTATGAGACTATATGAGACTGTGGTTGGCAGATTCAAGACTCTCAAGGGTTTCTCGGATCTAATCCATAGCACCACTAGGGTTAAGTAGGGTTGTCCTCTCTCTCCTACGTTGTTCGGGTTATATATCAACAAGCTCGAGGACTTCCTACGGAGGTCCTCACTTCTTGGAGATGGTTGTCATCTTCACCAAGTTTTGATCTCCATCCTTCTTTTTGTCGATGATGTGGTTCTCCTTGCTTCCACTCCTGATAGTTTAGAAAGGCTTCTCGATGGCTTGGCTTCCTTTTGTGATCAACAACAACTTGTGGTTAACGTGAGTAAGACTCAAGTCATGATCTTCAATTGTTTAAAGACTTCCCATCTCCACTTCTTCTTTCAAGGTTAGGAGATCGAGATCACTACATCCTATACTTATCTAGGGGTTAAGTTTTCCGAACCACAATTCAATATGAGGCCAGCTATTCAACCCAAAGTTAATAAGGGTATGGGTTCTCTTGTTTTGCTTGAGAAACAGTATTTCAAGCACCATTTTCAGGATACCTCGTCCAAGTTATCTCTCTTGGATTCTCTTGTGAGGCCTACTATTCTCTATGGGTCTGTGGTTTGGGGCCCATCTCTTCTTGGTTCTGATTGGGCCTCAATCAAGTGGGTTCAAACTTTATTTTTGAGGCGCATTATTAGATGTCACAGGTTGACTCCTCATAGTGTCATTCTTGAGGAGTTCGGTGCTCATTCTTTCATTCTTGCGGCCATTTTTTATTTGGTTTGGTTCCTCCATCGTCTTCGTGGTTTTGCAGATCATGCTAGAGATTGTGATCGGTACTCCTATTTAACTTTTTGTTTGTCTGTGTCTATTGCGAGGGCTGAGTCTAGTTCTCGCACACATTGTTGGTGTGCACAGGCCTCTCCTCTACTCGGTTCGATTGGGATTGATATTGACCGCCTCCCCCCCTTTCAGTTCTCGTTGGATGCCCCGATTCATCTTCTCCCCTCTCAACAGGAGTTGAATGAGCATGTCAGACTTGACATCTATAGACAGTACATTGCCACTACCTGGGTTAACCCTCTTGGTGGGTAATGCCCATGGATATCCTTTTACGCGAAGCACTTTTTGGAGATGTTTGATGGTATTATTGTTCGTCCTAGCTACCTTTCCCAAAGGTGGTCTCATGCCGTACGTATCTCTTTGGGATCTTTTAGAGTTGGTTCTCACCATCTTCAAGTCCAAACTGACTATCATATTGACAGTGGAGAGCGGATCTATAGGCTTTGTACTTTGGGTGAGGTGGAGACTGAGACACACTTCATTTTCCACTACCCCATCTATTATGAGATCAGAGGGAGATTTTTCTGTCTATTTTGGGATTGCTTCTCTCTCTATGATTTTTTTCAGCTACTATGATCAGCACTATCTTGCACTTTATCTTTGAGAGATCACTATGCTTTGTGATAGCACAATTCAGTCATTGTGTCCGCATCAGCACTCATCTACTGAGCTTATTGCTGCTTTTTTCACACCATTATCTCCTTTGTGTGGGGTTAAAAGGCCTTATAGCTCCACTAGATCTACCAGGCATTCCAGATGCATCAGGTCCCGGACCAGCTATTTGCACCAGCGACACTCCTCTATGAGTGGGCCATAGATAGAGCAAGGCCTTTACTCATCGGCATACATATCATTCAGTGACTGACTTCTTTTCACCTAGAAAGGACTCCTAATCTCTCTCTTGGCCTCCTTTCTAGTTCTTTGTTTGCTTTCTCTTGTTGTTGTTTATATTTATTTTCGAACACCTTTGTGTGCTTCTACTACTGTCAACCTCATTGTTGTAATCCTCCAGTCCCATAGATTTTTTGTTGGTCTTTTGTTGGACATTAATATCATTATCTTATCTCTAAATATGGTTCAAGTGAGAATGGAACATTGTTTATTATTTCCTCCCACAATCTAAAATTCCTATTTTTATATTGTTCGAACAATTTATGCATCACATAAAATATGACAAACTTCTAACATTCATTCTCATAAGAGCTCACAAATGTGAGGTGCACCCACAATGATCAACACTTTAGAATCAATAATCAGCCATGATTACTGAGTTCTTTTGCTTCAACTGTCAAATTATAGCTCATAATTTAAACATGACATTTTCATGCATATAGTTGTGTCCCACAATTTTGTTTACTACCACAATTTTGTTTACTACCAAGTGTTTCAAATGGCTTCATCGTATAGGATATGATCCATGGAAGCTTATGTTTATTTTGAATTCTTGCTTGGTTTTAATGCTAAGCCTCGATCATGAACCTAAATAAGACTCCGTTCAGAGGGATCTTTATAACATTTGCCTGTTGTCAAATTTTCATCATACTTATTATTGCAACTGCATAGTCGTTACATCCGACTCTAATTGGTTTATGACGTCCCGGATATCTAATAAGTAGCTAGATCACAAAATTGTTGTTTAATCGAAATCCAAATCCAATTCATTCCAATATGAAACTGCTGTAGGTACAATGATAAATGCTTCCTTTAGTTTCTATCTCTGATATTACTCTCTTTCGACTAGAATATTGTCTGGTGTTTCACATTCCATCTGATAATACAGGATCTTTAATTTTGCACCCCTTAGCCCAGAGGCATCACACAATCTCTAATTTACTGTATGTCGAGCCTTCTAGTGTGAAACAAGATGTTGTGCCAACGTTCATGATATTAACCGCAAACCAATATAATAGCTTTTGTCAACAAAGATAATTTTCACAATGGCCATAATAAGTTTGACTTGAGAAAACAGAATTATTATCAGTCACGGCTTGTATCGAGACTCAATATTCGTGGCACCTGCCCTGAACTTCACTTGGTACCTGTAATCTATTTCAGTTGACATCTGTGATTTAGTTCCTCTGTATCGAGGTACTAAAAACAGTCTGTATGAACCATATATGCCTTCATGCTATGAATCACAGTTCGTGGAGTTCAACTTCAGAAACACTGATTGCAATCACTTGAAGGTCCTCGAATCTCTCTAAACAATTTTATTTTCTTGCAATTTTATTTCATAAGCCTCCGTCAATATTTATATTTAGATTGAATTAATTACAAGTCCATTGTTGATACACAAGGGTGATTCACAGACATTATAACATGTTGTAAAAGAAGCGGCACCGGTATTATTTCATAGCTTAATATTTCTTGGTCATGTCTTTAATCTCTAGATTGTTTCCAGCAGGGAAGCACTCCCCAGTCTAATGTCAGTTAGGTGGCCTAATCAGTAGTCGTTTAAAAATAATATCTCATGATTTTATAATAGCAATGATTGTTCATTCTTTTTACATATGTTCAGTATTATGTTTGCCCAGAGAGCATTCTCCATACGATGTCATCCTGAAGAGTGGACAAGAGGATAAGAGAATTCTCTACAATTTGTAGTTCTGTTCACCTACAATGTAAATAGAGTCCACATACACGGTAAATACTTTCACTGTGATACCAATATTCTACAGCATGCTCTTAAATCTATTATACTAATCAAGTTCTTCTATGTAACTGAATTCAGCTGTTACAACTCAAAACCCACGCAAAATACAATATACCAAAGAACGATATAATCCTCACTTATTCCTCCCTTAGAGATAATGACAAAGCAATTTCTTCTACCTCCGTCCATTCCTTGTTCCCAGTATCTGTTCTAAGAAATAGTTTCACGCCAATAATGCCCCCGAGATAATACTCCTTAGTCTCGGAAGAATAGGCTGGTCTGTGGCCGAAAATGAAGGATTGGAAATTGGCTTTCCAACTCCCACATTTTTTGCCGTTTACAGGTATTAAAATGTCGTTGATGACTTTAGAAAAGATTCTAAACTTGATTTGAGTTAACACCTCAATTACTATTTTTGCCATTAATAATTGATTCAATATTATCAATCTGCCTTCAACGGTTTCGGCTAGATATATATCGGCTATTTTTAGCCTTGTAAACGTTAAATTTTTATCTATCTATCTATCTATATTCACGAAAAGCATCGCTAACATTCATTCATAACTTCTGTTTGTGAAAAATTTAACTGTTGGATTATTAATCTCCTATCATAAACGATTATTAAACTGCTGAAAATAAATTCCCAGCTAATATCGAAAAATAACACAACTGCAACTTCACTTATAAAATACGGAAAGAAATGCATAACGCAATGAACACAATATTTTCGGACAAATTGTCCTTGGAAAAACCCCTAAGGAAAACCAGTTCTACAGATGAGAAATTATATTAAACTTCAGCAAATCAAGAGATACAAAATTCCTTGCCTCTTACTGGCAGAATTTTGACAACCTCCTGATTTATCCCGCTGATATTCCCCACTGCTATTCCCACGCTAACACTGCGCCCTTGCTAACACTGCAAGACTGTTTGCTAACACTGCAAACGTTTCTCCAAACTTCATTTCTCCAAATGCCCCCCTAACCTCCTTTTATACTACTCCTGTTGGTAAAGCAACGGCCGAGATTGATTTACAATCGACGGTAGAAATTAAAACAACTTAACAACCCTAACCAAGTCGGTTTCTAGTTGTTTCCAAAAGTAGTCAATTAATTAACAAATATTTGTTTCTAATCTAACCAATTAGTTAGCAAAACAATTACTTGCTAAATAATAGCAAATGGACAAACAGTTGTCCAAAGCTAACAAAACTAACACTATTCATTCCTAAACTCTAACATTTGAAGCTCTTCACCCTCCCAAAACTCTTCAGGAATTTTCGATAATACTTGGAAGCACCAACCTTAGTCAACTCCCTAAAACATTATTGACTTCCAATGTTTGACTTTAGGGGGGAGTTGATAATATATCAATCAAATTGCCCATCTCCAAACAAACTTAGAAAATATCAAATACCCAAAATCGGACAATATCAAATACCCAAAGACAATCAAACTGCGATGATCTCTTCTCAAGGACTGCGATTTATCATTAGGCACCACTAGTACGGCAAGTATAACATTGTGCTCCAGATTCAAAATATAATATGCCAATGTAGGCTTCCAAAACCTAATCAGGCAAACATGCTGCACTTCTCATAAAAAACTGAAAACAGGAAAACTTGGCTCTAACTTGGCTCAACTGCCAGACGGTGACCATCTTGGCTTCCTGTTTGCTGATTGTTTAACATTTGCAAACATTTGCAGTCTGGCTCTGGCTCTGGCTCTGATATCATGTTGAAGAATTAAAAATTTCTACAAATGTAATGGCACTATATGCTTTTATGAATTTTCCTAGTGCAGATTCAAATACATATATATAGGAGTAGAAGAGGCATCAAGTTTCTATGCTCTGATTAATTAAAGTGGAAAGGGCTTGAAACTATAAGAAAAAAGTAATGTCAAGTCTTAAACAGACAAACTATAGGATCACAACCAGTGACCCTACCAAAAAATGATCATAACCAGCAGCTTCAACAAAACATAACCTAAAACTTTAAACCAAACCATGTTGGGTCAAAACAAAAACCCCAGCCATCAAAAAAGAGTTTTCATACGGGCTAAGCCGCCACCAGCATAAAGCATGAAAAACAAGAACTTTCTAACCAGTAAGACCATGGTAGACCAAACCAGCAACTGCATACAACCACTACACCGCACCAACCAGCAAACCACCCAGCAGCAAAACCCATAGCATCAAGAACCAGCCCCAAAAATCAAATGGACCCAAAACCATCACTAGGCACCAAAGCACGAACCAACCACTACTTTTGCAGCTCCTTGAGATGGTCCAACAAGGAGAAGTTAGGGCGAGAAAGCTTGAACTCACTAAACCCTTAGGAGGTCTCCTACTAACCTTCCTTTATAAATACCAATTCTGAGCAACGGGCATTTCACATTTGCAAAGAGTTGAAGTGGGATTAGTGTTGTCCATCGTATCAATGGTCGTCGCCGCACTGATGGAGATGAAGGGAAAAAATGTTGCAAGAGAATATGGTTTGATCGATTCTTTGAAGGTTTTTCCGGCTAGTTTTCTGTGGGAGTTTATCCAAAAAGGAAAATAGAATAAATCATGCCTATAAAAATGATTCAACATAGGGAAAATGTGGGAGTGAAACCTTTTGTACCTTCCTTCGCAGGTGACAAATTGGAAGAGAACCTTCATCAAGGTCTTCCAAACCCCATCCATCACCTCTCTCTTAAACCCACGATGCAATTTAGGGATTTTTTTCTTCCAGCTCCCTTAACTTCTCCAAAGTATCTTTTAAAGACATTTTGGCATTTCTAAACCCATCCATGCTCAACCCAGTGATGGCAGAGATGAACTCCCGAATGATGACAAACAAAACACAGTCCACCGTAACCTTACCACCATCCCACAACTCCACAATTTTCTGGGCAAGCTCTGGATCATAGACCTTCATGCCTATGATTTAATATGTTAAATTGCCCTTCTCAAGGATTTCCCAAAGCTCCTTGTCATTCTGGTACTCTCCTCATTCATCGGGCTCAATCTAATAAGGATCTCCTCCCATTCTTCTATTCTTATGAACAAAGTAAACACACAACTTCAAAAACTAACAAACCCACAAACACCAAGAAAATCAAACTCAAGCTTTTCTTCGTAGTCACGTTAAATTGTAAAACTGAAATGACATTCCAACTCATGAAAATGCTTTGGTAATCAAACCACATAAAGAATAATGATGACAAGTTCATTAATGCGAGATTTCAGCGCGATCATGACAAATCACTTCGTACGCCTCCACTGGGATGAACAAAGGGTCATCCCAAATTTCAAACCCGTTTGTAAATTTCCCCACACTCTCCAACCTATCCACAACATGATTACCCTCTCTATAGGTGTGTCAAAATAACACCTCCTCCAAGTTGTTTGACAAGTTTTTTATTTTAACAATTACATCCCTGCCATTCCAACATGTCATCGTCGCGTCTTTTAAAATATTGATGATGTTTAAAGCATCGCCTTCAACAATTACCTTTCTCACATTTTGCCTAGTCAACACTAAGACCCCATGGTAAAGGACTAGGAGTTCAGCCACATAAGCAATCTGAACCCCCAAGTTGACTAAGTAAGCTGGCAACAAATCTCCTTTTGAGCTTCTCAAAAGGCCATCCCCACCCAACCCACCCAAGTCAACACTGAGACCCCATGGTAAAGGGTTAGGAGTTCGGCCACATAAGCAATCTGAACCCCCAAGTTGACCGAGTAAGCTGGCAACAAATCTCCTTTTGAGCTTCTCGAAAGGCCACCCCCACCCGACCACCCAAGTTTCCCATAGAGGAACCATAAAAGTTCATCTTGATCCAATATAATCAAAATTGCTTGATATCCATTAGACACTATTAATAACAATATATGTGTGTGTGTGTGTGTTCTGTCTATGTGTGTAATGATTAATCAAATGCAATAATGTTTAACCAATAAGCATAAGGGATTAACTCTAGATCAAATCAATCAAAAATTCTAGCTACAACATTAACATATAAAAGAAGGGAATAATGCCCACCCTACCCTCGAGTCATTATATCTTTTTTTTTTTAAATATTCTAATTTTAAAGTATATTTCTAATCCTTTCTCAAGAAATTCTTCAGTAATATGGATCTCTTTAAAAAGGTCCCCATTGGCTATTTGAATTTGAATGGTGGTAAGCTTAGTAGTAACTCCTCCTTAACCTAACCATTGGCTATTCGAATTTGAATAATGGTAAGCTTAGTAGTAACTCCTCCTTAACACAAATATTACCAAAAGCAATTTATTTCTATCCCTTCACATTTTCTTCAATCAATTCAATTTTTGAGAAACGTTAACATCATTGTCACTAGGATGGGAGTGTTCCCCTAATTAAGGATGCGAACCCTTAATGTAAGGTGAGTAGACAACATGCTTTGATACCTTGGAGGGATCAAATATAACATGATGCTTACGAGGATTAAATACTGCTATTTGTTTATAATTAGTAATCTAGGATTATCCTTGATTACAAATTCCTAGATATTCAATTTAAAGTGTCTTGGTATTGAAGATGTGGATAATGATTAATTTTTTATTTTAAAAAAATTAGCTTGGGAAAGAAAGAATTGTACCTCTAAGTGTTGGCTTTTTATAAACAGTATGTTGGTGCCAAAAAATTAAAAATATATCAATTTAAACCTCTCATTTAATAAAGAAAATTGGATGATAAGATCCTAATTAGAAACAAATTACATATAAAACATAACAATTAGATTTTTAAGTTAATATATTTTTTCTACTAACAAAATCAGGTGTAAACTAAGTATTAAAAACAAAGTAGATAATGTAGTTGGAAGAGAGAACTAAGAAACATGCTAAAATATGTGCTATGAAAGTAAAGTTCCTCAAGCTAGGAGTTGAAGTAGTAAACATGTCTTACTCAACGAGAGCATTCAAGAGCATCACGAAAGATTTTAGGGAGAAGTTACACTCATTGGAAGACATTACCAACATAGAAAAATAACATTCAATTTTTTTTAATGAAATTACTTGATTTTGAGATATTATCCAATTAATTTATTAAAAGAATTAATAAATTGATCGATTCGTTATTTTTTAAAATACATAATATAGATAAAATCTATCAAGTATTTTGAAATCGAATGAAGGGAAATGTGTATATGACAGCACATTGTTGAGACATATAGAAAGTCAATATTTAAAAGAAAAGATGGTAAATATAATTGTAAGGAGATTATTGATACAACTACTAGAGAGTATTGGTAATTTGATACTACATCAACTAAAATAATTTCATATTTGAAATGTCAAATCATACTACCAGCTTTTTAAATAATTGAATAAAGTTAAAATAAAAAATAAGTAAAATTAAAATATTTAATTACATCAATCTATATTTATATATTTTATAATATCAAAAACAGAAATTAACAATTTATATCAGAATGTCATAGTTGAAAATTAAGCTAAATCAATTAAACTTATTCTACAACTAAAAAATATGATCAGATTTACAACTTAAAATAACTTTTGATAGAATATATGAAAAAATAAAAATACAATCAAAGACATTTGAGAGCGGAACTTGTACCTTAATAGTAAATTGTTCATTATTCATATCAGTATTTGAACATTTGTGATACTTCTCCAAAATCAGCTTCATACTTCAAATCAGAAAATATTCAATATTACACAAATATTTTTTTTAAATAATAATATCAAAAAAAAATACTTTAAAAAATTTAAAAATAAAAATAAAAAATCTTGATTGCTTTTTAATCAAAATACACTTAACAATTTAAAAACCCGCCATGTTTTAAAAATTACATGTTAAATTACTATTTCAAAGAAGTTAATATAATTTAACCGAAACATATTAGTAATAATAAATATCAAATGTTAAAAGTATTTTTATTCTTTATTTCATTGAAAAAATTATGATACTAATAAAAAATTGACCGCATAAAATTTTACCAACTCTTCTGCATCACACTCGCAATCCATTTCTTATCGGCAGGATGAAGAGAGGGATTATCTGAAAGCCGTATTATTTTGGAAATTCGTGTGATCTTCTCTTCTTTGCGCAAGATTTATTTGAAAACAGTTTACTTATCTAAAATGTTCATCATCTCCTCTTTCGAGGATTTCGTTCAAAGCACATTAGATGAACTGATATTTGAATATTTGTGGGATTATTTATTTATTAATTTATAAGACCATTGGTTTGTTGAATGTAATATAAAAAAAAAGTTTAAGCAGTTTATTCAAACTGCTTTTTAAAAATTTGTATCTTTATACTTACAAGATTTTTTTTATTCGTTTCTATCGTGAGGCAACATTTCTTTATAGTGATTAAACTAGTTATTTTCTAGTTATCTTCACCAATCACTTTTCATAATTTTTATGCATAATATTTAATTTTTTCACTTAATAAAATTATTTATTTATAATTTGATTGTTGAAACAAATAAACGATAATACCAAATTAAATGACAACCTTAATAAAGTTTATTACATTTTTTATAATTTGATCTGTAATTTCTTTCATATCATAACTATCTTATTACAAAACTTTATAAGGTATTTTATTGTACTTGCCATAGGCTAGTACTATTGCATTCATTTCTTGCATTGCTTTGCATTGTTATCATTTAGATTAACTTACATACTCATTTGCATGCATATTTTGATCTTTGAATCTCTCATTTTATGGTGTACTTGCATGGGCACAAACTAGGTCAAATTGAGGGCCTCCATTACAAACCCTTGCACTCCATGAATATAGAGCTATGAGTTGCCATTTGAGACCTCATTCTTGAGTAATATTGGATTTAATGAATCATATAAATCTATCCACCAATCACATGTAATAATTTTTGAATAATTAAAATATTTCTAAAGTTTTTTTATTCATTTATAAATTTTATATTTCATACAAATTATATGATTGGCTGAACTCATTTTGTGTTATAGGAGCCCCCTTTTCGGAGGTTCTTTTCGGCAAGAATCAAGGTAAAAAATAAGAGATAGTATAAGTTTTAGTTTCTCTTTGCATATGTTTTGGCTAATGCAAATTTACACAAAATCAATACATAATATAATGAAATCTTAATAAATTTAATAGCATGACCAATTTTAATTTACCTTGTAAAGATTATTTTTTATTTTTAAAAAAATGTGAAATAGGACAGGTGAAATTGTAGTAACACAAGGTATTTTTTATATATGAGAATGTTCTCACAAGATGTATGAAAGTAAAATGTATTCACAACTACCAATGAGATAATGAGAGTATAATAATTTTTAAACTATTCTATTTATTCTTTTATATTTAAACTTGACAACTTATTAATTATAATTCTTTTTTCATTTTTCTTAATAATTTTTTTCAGTTTTCTAATATTTAGATTAGATTTGATTATATTTATTAGAAATTTATTTTAAAAACTACCACTTCTACTTACAATTATAATTAATAACAATAAGGCAAGTATATGCCACACTTGTTAATAAATATAAAATTATATTATATTTTTAATTAAATTTATCATAAATATAAATAAAGATATAATTTTTAAGACAACCTATCATTTTATATTAATATTTTTAAATCAAATCACAAGAATATAATGTTAAAGTTTTTAAATTAGATATATCTTATTTTTGTATCTTTATTAAAAATATAAATATTTTATAATATAAAATATTAATATAATATTAAAATAAAAATAATCAAATAATTTGATACAATTATTTTTAACTCTTTTTATAAGTATAATGTTAAGATACTTCTAACGTCTATAAAATTTAGCTTTTTGAATACTGTAAATTTTCTTGGAGGATGCAAATGCACTAACACTATTTGTAATTTTTGTGTTTTCCAAATTACATTCTCAAGACATATGTATATGATATTTAAGAGGCATGTCTCTGTAGAGACATGTCTTTTCAACTTTCATTAGTTATCAATAACATATGTTCACTTTGATTAAGAATGTGATAATAACTTATATATATGTGTGTGTGTGTTATCCGAAAGAAGCTACAAAACATTAACACTCCCTCATAGCTACAGAGGATAAACACACATATAATATAAAGATGTCTTTCATAAGAAGATATTCAACATTTTGATATCACATTTATATATCAAGAGTATTAGTATTCTAGAATATCAACATATGATATTCACCAAGTACTAAATAAAGTTTGATATCACATATGATATTGTGAGTATTGGTCTCCCAGAATCTTGACATTTGATATTCACCAAGTACTCAAAATAAATGTTTGATATCACATCTGATATCAAGAGTATTGGCCTCCATGAATATCAATGATATTCACCAAATACTTTAAATAAGATTTTATATCACATCTGATATCAATAATATCAACCTCTCGAAATATCAATGATATTCACCAAGCACTCAAAATAAAATTTGATATCACATATGATATCAAGAGTATTGGCCTCCCAGAATATCAATGATATTCACCAAATACTCTTTGAGCAATGGCCTCCCATAAAGTTGAGATGCAAGGCATTCACCATATAATCACTTTGTTTGATCTCATAATACAAATTATTGTAAGAATGTCACCTTACAATAACTCTTGCAAATATAAGTGACATCATTTGGAAGTCATCACTTCCTCACAATGTACACCCCAACAAAATCACAGTCATGAGGAATATTCATAAATCACAATGCTTTTGACTGCTATAAAATATTAATCTCTGATAAATCTATCTCAACATAGTTTGCTCCCTCTGAATCAATATGACTAAGACCACTGAAGGTTGACTAAACCATATCCTCTATTTGCTCCTTCAAACGGAATAAATTTACCTCTGAAAAAATGTCGATCTCCCTCTTCCTAGAAGAACATTATCGGAGGAAAAGATCAAGACAAATAGCTCTTATACAAAAAAGATACGAGCAAGACTAATACAAGTGCCACGTAATGACTTGTGTTTGCCATAGATTATAATAGTTTTAATTAATTAGAATAATAAAGTAAAAAATTGATAATATTAAATATAATTTTATTACTAACTGATTAATATTTGATATATATTTTAGATAAAACTTTAATATAAAAAATCTAAATTCCACATAAATGCAATGATACTATTATAACTACTAGTATAACTACTTAATTGTATTTTATTACTAATTGATTAATATTTGATATATATTTTACATAAAACTTTAATATAAAAAATCTAAATTTCACATAAATGCAATGATATACTTAATTGTATTTTAGTATATTGGTATATTAATACATTAATATTATTTTTTACTATAGATAACTAAACATTTATAAAATAAATAGTGTTAAGATGTAAGATTCTAAGCCTGGATAATCATAAAATAATTGTACTAGATTTTAGTCTAATAACAAAGTATTGTAAAAAAGATATAATTATTTATATTATATTTTTAGTTTTCATTTATTACTATACCAGTTTTCATTTATTACTATACCGTTTTTCACAAATACTATATTTTAATATATACATTAGTTAATTGTCATCTTCCACAAATTAAATTATTTAAAATTTAATATAATCAAATACTAGAGTGGCTGGTGATAAAATTAATATTTACAAACCCAAAACTATTTATTTCCATACAATGTTTTTTTTTAAATGAATAATAAAATTTTGAAGAAAATTCGCCAATCAAGTTTAAGTAAAATATTTTAAAAAAAATTAGATGTTAAAAAACTCATATATAAACAATCCAAAAATCAAAACTTAAAATTAGAAGGAAAAATAATTAGATCTAATTGGTTGTAATTGGTTGAGATGTAAAAAAGACATGTATTACAATAGTATGAGCCTATGGCGAATACAATAATACTCAGAATAATAAATAATTCTACATAATAATAATTCCAATAAAGATAAAATAAATATCTAATTTCTATTTAATCATTTTATCAAATTTAAGTATCTATTAAATATTATTCTTTTATATTTATAAATATTTCAAAATTATATATATATAAAATAAAATTCTATTAAAATTTGAATAGAATAATCCTTAAAATAACCATATCTTATACTTACTCTTAATGAGTGCCGGAGGCCCTTAACCCCGTTATAGCTGTATTACTTCTTTCCTCATCATACGGTTTCATTCTTTATCAGTCAATACACTTCCACGTACAGCATTGATAATCTCTTGTTCGATTCCTAAGTTTTTTATTCCGGTGATGCGGGTGCCCATTTTATAAAATGCTCTCAGTCTTTAAGGCTTGCCAATTTCGTTATTGGTTTAAACAGGAATGGAGTAATTAGTATCCTAGAAGTCCGTCGGATTGTCTTAGAGGAATTAATGCAGCCAGATAATTTCTCTGCTTTTGAAGATGCGATGCAGCGAAATTGGGAAATCAAGATTTTGGTTAGCACTCGTTACCAGCTAATTAAATACAGTTTTGATTGATTTCTTGCAGAGTATATATACGGGGTCTTCATATGAACATGTGTATATTTTTGTATGAAGATCAATTATCAAAACTCATACAATTAGTGACGAAGAGGCTTCAGATATTTTGGGATCACCCGCGTTTTGGTCTCAGGAATCAAACGACATTGAAATCAATTGTGCAATCTGTCTTGATTCATTTGAAAGAGGCGACGGGGTTAAAACTTTGCCTTGCAATCATGTATACCATCATGGATGTATCCTGCAATCAACCAAAATAAAAAGGGAGGGCCCCATATGTCGTGCCAGCTACAATTGCAGGGAAGGCTAGTGAAAATAGAGTTTCTCCCAGGATAGTTTTCTTTCTGCTACCCATTAACAATATTGATCGACAGTACGCTTTTCCTCCTCTGCGCAAGTTTTACAGAAGTGCATCAATTTGAAATCATTTTCAGATAGACAACCGTTGCACAAACACATGATACAATCTAGTTTTGTTTCATTTCTAGTTGATTATATCCTCCTCCCAGGCTTTGTTGTCATATCAAATAGATTTTTTTGGAGAATGCAAATGTACTAACACTATTTGTAATTTCTGTATTTTCCAAATTACATTCTTAAAGCATATGTATATGATATTTAAGAGACATATCTCTCTTCAGACATGTTTCTTCAACTCTCATTAACTCTCATTAATTATCAATAACATATGTTCACTTTGATTAAGAATGTGATAATAACTCTCATATATATATATACACACACACAATAAGTTTTATCCAAAAGAAATTACAAAACATTAACAAATACAAGTTTAACTCTTTTCACATAAATATTTCTAAAGTTTATACATTAGTTGGAAATTTGTAGTCTCCAATTTCTAATTTATAAGATGTTTATACATTAGTTGGAAATTTGTAGTCTCCAATTTTTAATTTATTTATTTTTAAACACCTGATTTATAAGGTTTATTTGAAAACAACTTATTATTTACGAACAATTTATTTTAATTGATCTATAACATTTTGGGTGAATCTTTTTCCATTTTCACGACTTGTCTGAAAGCTGTTTGTAAAAACTGATATTAGAAAATTTGTGTGATGTTTTTTATATAAGATTTTTTTTTACATAAATTGATATACAAAAATAGGTATGATCCTCCTTTTTATTAACAAGATCTCTTTGAAAACATTTTCTTCTATAAAAATTAATATATAAAAATTTGTGTAATCGTCTTTTCTACTTCCAAAATTTCATTTAAATAAAAAAAAAAAATTGTGCCATCATCTTTTCTACTTCCAAAATTTCATTTAAATAAACTAATACTTTATTTTCAAGATTTCTGTGAAAGCAGTTTATATAGAGTACAGTCAGTTAAAATGTAAACTGATCCTCTATTTGCAAGATTTCTTTGAAAGCAGTTTATATAGACACAAGACAGGCAGTTGAAAATTTGTGTATTTCTTTTCCATTTGTATGGCTTCTTAGAAAGCACTTGAGATTAGTGAAAATTTGTGTCCTACTTTAATTGCCGAGAGAACAGTTTATTTTGAACAGGTCTTGTCTGATACAAAATTTCTTAGAAATAAACAGATATTTGAAAATATATTTGATTCTCACTTCTACTTACGAGATCTCCTAACAGTTTCTTTCAAATAAATTGATTCATCTCCTCCAATCCAAAACGATTTCATTATAAAATACAAGATATTTGCAAATTTATGGGATTCTCTATTTTACAGTCTTTACATGCAGGATTTTCTTGTAATTAGTGAAAAATTGTGTTCTACCTTTTTTTTTAACATCAAATTCGTAGACAGTAAAAATATGGTTACATCTACCAGACATAACCCTTATTTGTTAACACTGTTTATTTTGAATTCTTTCAAATCAATTTACATAAAAAAAATTATGTGGTCGTGAAAAAAAACTTATTTTCTGCTAGGTATAGGAATGGAAAATAGGAATGCAATATTGGGAAGAGGAATGGCTATTCCAATAACAGCTAATTTTTTGGAACAGGTATAAGCTCGTTTTAGAGGCAAAATTTCCATATTCCAATTAAGAAACGAAATATAGAAAACTTATTCCGAATATTCTATTCCTATTCTAACAACCAAACCGACTAAATGAAACAAATATTTTTCAAAATTTATGTGATTCTCTACTTTACTTGCAGAGTTTAATTGAAATTGATAAAAATTTGTATTCATAATATTACAACAATAACAATTTATTTTGACCACGTCTTCTCTTATATAAAATTTCTTAGAAATAAGCTGATGTTTGAAGAGATATGTGATTTTCTCGTTCATTTACAATATGTCCTTGAAAGCACTTTCTTTCACATAAATCGATAAAAAAAAAGTTGTGTGATCGTCTCTAACAGATATTTGAAAATTTATGCAAATCTCTAAATTACTTGCACAATTTACTTGAAATTAGTGTAAATTTGTGTTGTACTTTCGTATTTGTAATATTGCTGAGAAAACAGTTTACTTTTAACAGGTCTTGTCTGATACAACTGATATTTGAAAACAGATGCGACTCTCTCCTCTATTTACAATATCTACTCAGAAAACGGTTTCTTTCAAATAAATCAAAAAACAAGAAAATTTATGTGATAATCTCCTCCAATTCAAAACCATTTCTTTGGAACAAAACAGACTTTTGAAAATTTTATGCGATTCTCTACTTTACTTCAGGATTTATTTCTTTCGTTTGAATATTTGTCTCATCCTCTTCCATTTGAGAGATTTCTTTGAAAGCATTTAAAAATTGGTGAAAATTTATGCTCTGCTCTCTTCAATTTGTAAGATTTCTACGAAAACAGTTTATTTAAACAGCCCTTCCGAAATCACTATCATCCTCTCCGATTTCAGACCTTTTTCCTATTCTACGTTAAATAATCAGTGTAAACTATGCTTAAATTTCGTCATTTCACACTTTGAAAAAAAAAAAAGGCTAGGAAGAAATAACATACCTGGAGCTGCAGTAATGGAAAAGCTTCTCGTTTGAGGAAAAAATGATAAGGGCCACATCTGCATCGCAAAGAACAGAGAGCTCCTGCGCTTTCTTCATCAAACCCCGCCGTCGCTTAGAGAAGGTCACATGCCTGGCAGCCTTATTCTCTATTCTCTTTATCGCTGTTTTCTCCCGCGCCATTTCAGATCAAGATCCTTGTAAATAAAGAACCACCCGGAACTCTCAGAAAATATATTTTATCCGTCCTTTTCCTGCGCGGCAATCTGATACGAAAAAGTTCCGCTCGCGTGAATTTATATCATGAAATGAGATGAGCTGTCCGATTCTCCAATGCATTAAATTAATGGATTCCGTACATGTACAAGAGCCACCTGTTAAGGTGAAAGATAATGGCGAGAATGGGGACCATTTGAGCATACGGAGTCTTTATTCTTTATAAGGCAAAGGAGCCTAGAAGAAAGGAAAAAGAATATTATAAGGATGAAATGATGATGAAAGGGATCCCATGTTGTTTTTGTTAATAAGTTGAAGCACGGCCAACTTAGGGTTATCCGAAGTGGGAAATAGGCTTCATTTGGACTTCTCTTAACTAGGAAATAATTAACAAATATTCTTTTCGGGGTGGTCTTGATTTTGAGGGACAGAGCTTGAAGAAAGCGGTTGCTTACCCAGCAGAATATATGCGCTAGATCTGATTTTTTTTAAAATTTTGGTTGCTTTATATGTTGAAATGATAGGTACTAGGCCCACAGATGGGATGTGTGGAGTCTATATGAATCTTAAATTGCTAACATCAATTATTTGGTAGGTCTGCTCTTTATCATCTTTATTGGCTTCAAGTAGACTCATGGTACATATTCAAGTTTGGAATGATTCTATATGTGAAGAATTGTCTTGGTGGTATTTTACATAATTTTTAAAAAAGTTTTAAAAAATATTTTAGAGTTGTGGACATTAGTTATTCTTTGTGTACTCTAGAAGGTGATGTGTTTTTTTAATAACATTTTTTTGGTTTTTGAATTTAATATAATGGAATCAAGTGATTGTCATGTGTTCAATGTTCATGAAATTTGACTATTATGCATAAAACTTAAGAAATAAGATATTGTACTCAATGTTAGATTGTCAACATCAATAATTCTTGCTAGTGTTCGTATCGTTTTTAATGGTTTGAAGGAGACTTGTTCCACCCTTAAAAGATTATCCATGGTGAATCATTGTTTTTGGTGTTTTCACTGGGTTATATTCTAATGTTCAGATTATTTTCTAAAAATTATTTTAAAAACTTTTGGTTTTGAATTGTTGATCTCAATTAGAAGATGATAAGATTTTGCAACATACTATTTGAAAACATGTGTTGTTCTAAGAAGGTTTCTTTTTGCAACATAATGGATTGAAGTGGTAGACAAGTGTTAAATACTCATGAATGCCTATGTCTATCAAAACTCAACAAATTAAGATATTATAAATAATGTTTGATTATCAACATCAATTATTCTTGCTATTGTTATATTTTATCAACTTTGTTGGTTGTTTAGACTTCTTGAAGGACACTTGTGGTATATGTTCATGTTTGAAATGATTCCACATGGTGAATAACTAGTTTTTTTTTGTTTCCAGTGGGGTTTGTTTTAATGTTTGGATAATGTTTTAAAAAATATTTCGACAAAAAAAAGGTTATTGAGCATAAAAAATTAGTGTAATGTTTGGAGACGGTAAAATTTTGTTGTTAATAATTTATTTTTTGAAATGATAAGATTTTCTTATTTTTCAGCATAGTGAGATTATGTGGTAGATACATGTTAAAAGTTGATGAACATTAATGGTCTAGAATCATTTTAGTCAACACAAACAATGGGAAAAAAACTAAGTTAGGGTGGTTGACATTTGTGTTTATTTTGTCACGAACAATTTAGTCTTTTCATTAAATCTCATATTTATTTAACGTCATGGTAGAAGGGAGAAAGATTTGACCATTGGAGCTCAAATGAACAAAGTAAGTCACTTAGTGTTTAATAATACCTCTCACTCTTCACAATTGCAAGCATGTGTAGCACTATCTTAAACTTCTTGTTGATGTAGCCATATTATTTTTGAATATTTAACGTTATGACCAATTAAGGAAAAACACACAAGCTTTGTTTTTTCTTTTAAAAAGACTATAGTGGGCACATTATATTGAATTAACTAATAATGTTGTTGATGTATGTGAAAGTCATATTAGTTTTTGCATTGTCATTGATGGCAAGCCTTAATTAGTAAGACATTATGCTAATTCAATACCGTTCCATATCATTTGATTGATGAAGAGGATTTGAAGAAAGTATAATGATGATGTAAGTGTTGATAAGCGTATGATATTCAATGGGTAGTTCAATGAGTTAGACCCTGATAGAATGTTGGTTTGATTGTTTTACATGATTTATTTTAAGTGTTGAGGTCATGTATAAGAAAGGCAATTTTGTTGGTGAATGGAGAATCTTAGTATTAACCAAGCTACTATAGTTGTCATTTAGCACCTAATGATGAAGTAAAGGATGTGTAATTTTAATTAACTGAGCAAGACCAATGTTAACCAAGTGTAGTATTGAAGGAGCAAAGTGTAGTGTTAACAAAGCAAGAAAAGGAAGAGCAATTTGGAAAAGAATTAATCTAAAGTCAACTTTGATGAAAATAAAGATTATTTGAGAAGTTTTAAAGATAACCTGATGGAATTAGTTATGAGATCAACACTTAAAGGAATTCAAAGAAGATATGATGAAGGAAATTTAATTATTTGAATTGAAGCACAAAGTTCAAGGTGAAGGCATGATACCCCAGTATCTAGATTCAATAAATCTAAGTTGGATGAAGATTGAACGATTGTTATTAAGTAACAAAATGTGGAAGAATCTGATGAAGTGAAAAAAAATATTTTTAAGGGATGAACACATTGTTAATTGTTGATGATCAAGTCGAAGAAGAAGATCGATAGCTAGAGGATAATCAAGCAGAACCACATTGTGAAGATCAAGAAAGAGAAGTACTAAGTTGAAGTGTAAGTGAGTGGATCAGCCTGAAAAGAACAAAAGGAAGAAAGAGGATGAACATAGGAAAGAGATAGAGTGAAATAAAGACCTAAACAATAAAAGGTGGTGCTATTATAAACATATCATTTCATTATTACTCTCTAACCTCTGTAGTAGAAAATCTCTTAACCAAGTTGACCTAACAAGTATTATTTGTAAATCCATTGTGTTAGTAAACATGTTTGTCCTTAAAAAAGAAATACAATGAATAACTCAAAATGCTCGAATAGAAGAGCAAAGGCCACTAATAGTGGGACAAGTTACCATTAGATTGATAACCCTCCTCTGAATTGAGAGGTACGTATCTATCTTAAGATTTATAATGAATTAAATTATTATTATGTATTTAACCAAAAGAGACAAAGGCATTAACATTCACCCATCAACATGGTATGAATGTGAATACAAGCTTAAATAACTTTAAAAGAGAGAAAAAGACAAATAAACAACCTCAAGACCGCTTATTTGGGCCTTCATATCATAGAGAAGGTAAAAGGAAATAATATTTCATTCTACAAACTATGAATGATAATATAGTACTGCATTTAAAACATGAAAGAAGCAACTACATAATTGGCTTTGATCCAAGAAATCCATATCCAAACTTCAAAATTTGGTATATGGGAATTCTCTTTTATTTCAGACACATAGCAAAACAACAATAGTAGTATTTTATCCCTACCATTATAATCGAAGTGCATATAATAAAAGTAAATCCCCTTATTACAATTATTACCCAAAGAAGATGCAATCTCCCCCTTCATGTAGCCACAAGACCCCAATAACGAGAAGAACTCCCACTCCTTTTGTTATTTCATGTTTATCTTCTCGTCCCCCTACATCTGGATAAATTTTCGGTTATATAACTGATTCTTGAAAATGATTGTAATTAATATTTTATTTTATCTTTTAATTCCAAGCCAATAACCAACTTTCCCAACTTCTTATCCTCATAATCATTAGAATAGAAAGGTTTATAAATATAGTATATAGTAATGAGTATAATTAAACTTGGACAAGTGGTATTTGAATAATTGAGTTCCATAACACTATGTATTAATAGTTGAGAATAACACCATACAACCATGCATAGATTCCACATTTACAACACTGAGGACAATTGGGAATGATAAGTGTGTAAATTATGCTACAAGTACTTCCTCATTACTACCTTTCTACTTTGGCATTTTTACTTATCTTTGCTCGAAAATTTGGATCTGTTGGTTGTTGGCCTTCCAATATACCTCTACATAGGCATTCATATTTTTTGAACACTAATAGATTTCACCAATCACTCCAATGAGAATTTGGAAATCTAGCCTCATAACAACATATCCAAAACTAAGCAAAATCCACTGGTGTGGTAAAACACAATGGCCCTTACATCAAGGCTAGTTTTTCTAATTGCAAAAAATCCATGATTACATTTCATTAGAAAAATTGGTTTTTGTTTCTCCATTTTTATAAACTCTCCCAACTTTGTACTAGATGGTTTATTAGTTTATTTTGACAACATCAACTTGTCCCTTTTTTGTTTCATGAATTTTTGATGGAAAACTTGTGATTGAGTCACTTCTACTGCATTTTTTACCACACTTCATTTCTCCTTTCCTACCTATATTTGACAACTCTTTTTCCATTACCAAAGATTACAGCCTTCTTTATAGGGAATCAATAAAGTGCAATGTCATCTAAAAAACTTCTGAGAATTCTCTGAGAAATGACTTTAGAATGAAATCATGCATCTAGGTATGGGTTGTTGTCCTTATGTAAAATTAACTCATTTGACTAATTATAGCAATCACACGTATATGTTACTCATACACAAACTTTGTGTTTAGAGCTTACAAATGCACAAAAATTAGCTTTCCACTTCCATAAATAAATAGATGGTGAACACCTTATCAGAGCATGATTAACTAAGCCATATTCATGAGACTTGGAACCATTAAAGTTTGAAAGCCTAAGGAATCAATTCTAAAATACAAAACCAGTTAAGCTTTTGAACTGATGAGTTTGTAATTTTTAACTTGAACTTTGAATTATATAGTTTAGGTTCAAGTTCAACAATTCCTCATAACACTGCCCCTTTGAATATAAATTTGGACTTTCTACACTAATGAATTTCTTTTTGAGATTTGAACTTGAATTGAGTGGTTCAAGTTCTAGTTCAAATTTCACATATGTGAATAGGTAGACCAACAACTTGGAGACTAACTAACCCAACATTTCTCACTAGTGACAAAACTTGAACCAACATGGTTTCAAGGTACAAATTTAACTTCCATAGAATTACTAACCAAGCCTAGACAATTAACCATGAAAGAGAAGAAAAATAATACAAGTACATAACAACTAGCTCTAACTAGGGATATGGGTCGTGAGGAACATGAAGAATCTAGAAAGCCTTTGGTTTTACAAACTAATGCTTTGCCATTGGGGAATAAAGTCATGGTAGAACTTGGAAAACATGGAAAGTAAGAGATGCTTGCAAATAAGGGGAAAATAAGAAGCTTTCCAAAATAACTAAACTAAGGAACACCAAAAAAACCTATAGAATTAAAAATTATTTACAAATATATACAGGTGAAGAGATCTCACCATAAGAGATGGAGTTTAGGAAATACTTAGAAAAATATTTTTACCGGTTATGAGAATAACGAGCCTTTCCAAAATAATGAGTTAGTTTTGGCTTAACACAACCTCCATTTGAAAAAATCTCCATCTTGATAGCCCAAACTAATCATGTGTAGGGACCATATCAACCAATTACTATGCCCCAAAGAGCCACATCTCATCATAGATTTTTTAATTTTATTGAGCTTTTAGCATAAAATTATCAAGGCCATTTCAATCCATGCGTGAAACAAATAATGCTCATATTTTTCCAAAGGAAAGGTTAGATCATTTTCCTAATCAACATTCATGGGGTCCCACTCTTTGAAAGAATTTTTAACAATCAAAACACCTTCAAAACAATAATAGACTTCATCTAGCATAGACTCAAAATTGACTAGAATAGCTTCATCATGCTTTGTTGCAATTAAATATGAAAACTCCCTATCCAAGACAATTACAATAGATAGATTAATAATTAATTTTTTTACCTTCGAGATATTCTTGTTTGATTCCTAATAAGAACTTTTCAATTTGATATCCACCTCATTTAAATAATCACCACTCAAGCAGGAAAATGATGATTGGGGTTGCAATATCTCAATAATCTTGTCATCATTAATCTCTACATCTATCTCAAATTTATCTTTTCATTTTAGATTTGCAGAATCTAAAGAGATTTCAACCAAACACAAGTTAGTTTTACTTTCAACACAAGAGATTCATGCAAGGGAATAGACTCTATAACATTCTGATTTGAAGAATCACATTCATGCTTATAACAAGTAAATGGAAGACCTCATATTCTAATTGTACAAGAGGATGGATGTAACCATTTTTAAAGTTGCAAGAAGAAGAGTAGCTTTTAGCACTTCCAAACTTAGGAAAAAGAGTAAGATTAGAAAACAAATCTTCAACCATTCTTTCTTGTCAATGCTTGATCCTTATAGAGCTGGACCATTTCTTGCTCTCGATATGTAATAGAATCTACCTTTTTGAGTGAATTTTCAAAGGGCTACTTACTAGGGTATGATTCTACTCAACTTTCAATACAAGTTTTGCTAGAAGGGCATTTAATAACTTTATCTTGCAGAGGAGAAAATTCCAAAATATGATTACTACTTTCTTCAAGACAAAAAGAACTTTCAAGTTTGGGCATACAATCAAAAACTTCATATTTTGGTTGCATACAAATCTAAATATTATTATCCCCCGTTCTTGTTGCAGTAGATTGGTGTTCCAAACTCTCAAAAATAAAATGATTCTTCTATGGAATGACTACAAGTTTTTTAAAATAAAGAGTCATCATTGTCCATTCTTTCAACAAATTTAAAAGCTTTATATTCAGGTCGTATGTCAATCTAAAAGCTTTCATTTTTAAGATGACTTTTACTGCCGTCAAAAATGGAACTTCCCACTTCCAACTGAAGAAAGGGATGCTCAAAAATTCCCCCAAAAAAGATTACATTTATCTCATAATCATCACTTTTGAGATCACCATTTTAAGTGAATTTTCAACATTCAAAATATTCACAACGTAAAGATAAACCCCATCATTCTTTGTTGAAACTAAATTTGAAAATTCTTTATTCAAAATAAAGATATGAGATGGATTAATACCCAAATTTCTTTGTGAAAGGGAGATACCTTGTTTAATAGTTGATAAGAATTCATATGCAATGTATTCCTCACAAAGAACACCATTTTCCCAACCAACTAGCAACTCAATGGTCATATACAGTTGTATTACAAAAAACACCCAACTTCACATATAAGTTTTGACCTTTGTACCAAGCAATTCTTCTTTGTCGGCCTTCATGTCTTCACACATTTCTCAAAATGAAAAATTACTTTTTTGCTAAGTGAGGGTTAACATCTAGGATGTCATCCCTACCTTGTTAAGCTATTGTTTTGGAAAACCAAAATAATTCCTTAGCCAAAATGCCTTTACTTTCTTATATGTTTTGTTCTGCCTGTATAACATGCACATGTAAAACTTGTCATAATTGTGTTTATACATGGAATATTCTTTAGAACTCTTAGACATGTTCTTATTATATTATTGTATCAAGTAGACACTTACAATAATTCCAAACACTATATTAATTGATTTAATATTTCCCTTGACATTATAATTATTTATTTATTAATTAAATATATTTTTCATATTCTTTTACTTATTTAATTAAATTTATTTAATTGAATAGGTTCACTTCCCTAATGTATTTAAATTTAATTTAAATGCTCCCCTCTAACGTGTTAAATTTATTTAATGCATAGTGCTCCATAAATCCCCTTTTAAATAAATTTCAATTTATTTAATTCCCTCCACTTTATTAAATTCTATAATCCTATGATTAAATTAAATCTTATTTGATTTAATTTAATCCTAATCTCACATAAAAACCTAGTCTACCACCCATCACTCTCATCCTTCTAAGCCTATCCACCAGTTAATCCCACTTAATTATCCTAAACACCCTTTAGCTCCTAAGTGTTTGCTCACACATGTGTGAGCAACTCAAGATCCAAGAAAGCCTCCCTTTTATTAATTTATCCAAAAAGCCTCTTACACTCTTACACATTTTTCCTCCTTTCCTTTCTCCAAGGTTTCTCACATGTGTGAGCAAACCTTGAGCCATCTCTATCACCAAAAAGGCTTGTGTTAACCTTTGCATGGCTTGTTCCCTTATCCCATGTGTCTCCCTTATTACACCTATGTGGATGCCACATAGATGCCACCCCCCCAAGGCCTATCTCAAGCTTATAAATAGAGCCCTTGTCTCAAGCATTCTTCATCTCCTCCATTGTATTGTTATCATGCTAATTTAGTTTTAGAGCTTTTAGAGATTTTTATGCTTAAAGCTAACCTTTGGCAATTTTTCGCATTCTAGTCTTAGATATTGCATTCTCATTCTATATTTTCATTGTTACTTTGATTATTTGAATCCATCTTCACATCCTTTGAATGCTTTTAAGAATGGTTGCTTGCATAGCCATTGCTTGAAGTCTTCTCCATTCATCTTAGCATAGTTTCGTATCATTGATCAGTCATCAAATCATGGGATTCATCCATAGTTGTGTTTAAGGAGAGCACATCCACATCCCTCATCTTGAGCACACCAACAAGGCCTCTTGTGGGCATCCTTGTTGATCTACTTTGAGGTTGCGTGAGGACTTTTCTTTTCGGTTGCACTAAGTTTTAAAACTCAATTAGAGTTAGTTGTATTTCAATCTTATTTGAATCTTTGATATACATGTGCAACTACATTTTATGTTTATGCATGCTCCTGACGGGTTAGGTTTTCTTGTATGCAATTACCTTTCTTCCATTTACTTCACATAACCTCATACTCTTCTAGACAACCATGCTAAACAAAAATACATAACTATAATTTACTAATTTCTTGCATTGTACTTAGACAATTTTCTAAGTTCAATCATTTAAAAAGTAGTCTTGTATTTTTCCTTCTTCATAGAAGATATAAGTTTCCACAATGAAAACCCTTCATCATCCTTTCATACCCTCCTAACCAAATTTCCAACAATCTCCCCCTTTGGAATTGATGACAACATATGGGAAAATTGGCTAAGTCTTCAAAGTTCTTTAAAATTATAAAACTTGTGAAGTTCTTCACATGGCCAAACAAATTACAAAATGTGGATCATTTCTATTTATATTCCATCTTCTATACTATACCCATTCTTAGTTTATGGATCATTTCTATTTATATTCCATAGTTTACACTATACTCCCCCTTAGTCCATACTCTACCTTATATCTCCTTATGCAATTTTCATTCACTGCTCTCCCCATTTAACATCAATGAAAAAGGTGAGACAAAACTATATATACATGCCAAAATTGTGTTACCTTCATTGCTTGTCAGGATTTCTTACTAATGAGTGTCATGCACTCTCCAAAGTTTCACTTCAAGATGTTAAATTTGTTAAACTCTTTGTCCCAATTGTCCTTGACAGGATTTGATATGTTGATTAACGCACATAGGCCATAAGATACCAACTCTACTATATTTAGATAAGAATCTATAAATTTGGTGAAAGAGTCCTTTGTGTCTATGCAATCCTTTAGCTATCTCTGTGCATGGTCAATCTTCAAGGTAAGGTGTTCCCTTAAAAAAGAAAATCTATTAATAGTTCTCTCCTTCCTTAGATCAAGTAATCTAAGCTCATCATGAATGCTACTAATCTTTCCCTCCAAATATGTTATTTGTGCATTCGGATATTGTAATTTTCATCCACAATGCTCTTCAATTCAACTTATTTCTCTCTAATTTCTTTCTTACTATCCTTTGTGAGCTCAAATGATGAATTAAATTTCCCATTTATTTAATTACCTCCTTATAAACATTTCCTCAATACCCTGATATGAGTTATAAGAAGTGATAGATCATTTGTGATATTATTGCAGACAATGATCAATAAAATTCGATCATGTGTGGCCTAAGCTTTTTTTGTTGCAATTTCAACCAACGATGAAATTTTCTTGTCAAAATAATTTAATGTATCCTCTTCTCTCTTCTCCACATTAGGTTCATCAACTTATATTGAGAAATGTCTTGCATTTTCTTTATCATTTTATCTAATGTGCCCAAGGCACTCTTCCTCATCTTTCTTGATTCTTCTACAATCTTATTTAGTGAGAATATTAGTTGTAGATATTTTTGTATGTCCATGTTACCATAAAAAATATTGGTAACATCTTATGGAAATCTAGTGGTTAGTGCTTCGAGAGGGGATCTTGAAGTACTAGTTTTTCGTGCTTTATTTGCACAATCGATTCTTGTATTTCCTTGACTGAAACTGTAGGTTCTTCAATAGGTGGTTGGGATGTCTGAGTCTCCATAGATGATCACTTTATTTTCTTTATCTTTTTATCTCCTCTCATCTTCTTTTACTGTCTTTTTTTATGTAATAGTAGTGGTTGCCACCTTATCTACTATATTTGACCAATTTGCAAATAGTCAAACTCTGTGCTTGTAGGGATAAGTGCAAAAGATAGTTATATAGGTGCTAGTTGATTGCATAGAATATTAGAATCTTTTTTCCTTTTGTGTCCCTCTTAATCCTCTAAACTAACATAGTCTTTGACATACATTGTTTCTAAATTTCTAATATTATCTTTCTTTTGTTCAGTAGAGGGAACAATTTGAACATTAGAAAATGGGTCATCACTAGTATCAATAGAAATAGTAGCTCCCCCTATGACCATTATATCATATTTTTCACTTGGTGCATCACCAGTGTTCATGAATGTGTCCTAATGCTCTTCCTTTGTTGTTTCTCTTGGAAATATAAGAGGAGTAACTAAGAGGGGAGGGGTGAATCAGTTACTACAAAAATAAATCCAAGATCCCTTAAATGTCAATACAAATCAAAATTCTAATTAAATTTTATTCTACTATAACTTGACAAACACACATGTACTTGATTTACACTAGCAAATGTTGTAACTTGGCAAACACTGTAATAACTCAACAACTTCTTAATGTGAAAATCTTAAGATATTATTTGTGATCAGCCTTATTTAAATTAGTTGCAAACACATTAAAGAAATATCATGAACATAATTGACACCAAGATTTAATGTGCAAACCCAATTTGGGAAAAACCACCAATTGTAACTAGTTACTGATTTTCACTCTTCTGAAGTGAGCCCTATTAAGAGCCAGCCCTGTTAAAGATTACAAATCACATTGTTAGGTGTAACCCTATTAGAGGATTTGATCAACCTGTTAGGAGTGGCCTTGTTAGAGATCTTTAGATAATTCAATCTAGAAATGCCACCTAGTTAGAGGATTCACAAATAACTATTAAACCAACTCTGTTAAGAGATTTAGATCACTACTACAATGGTTAGAATGCAACAATGAGATGAGCTAATATTTGATGCAACTGAATTGCTGGTTACAGATCTCAATTTTGTCTTATATACTTAATCCTTCTTGATCCGATGTATCTTTACAACTCAACAAGGATATTCTGCTTATCCTTCTAATTTTCTTCCTCTAAGCATCTTCAAATCTTCTATTATATTCCACACATTCAATCCTCAACTTGACCTTATATTTATATCTTACACAATGTCAAGTTAGCTTGAATACAACTTAGAATAATTAATATTCATCTCCTTAATCAGCTAGAACTAGCAAACAAATCAATTGAACTCAATATGCCAAAACAAGAAAATCCTTCGTTAGCTAACCCTGCTTGGTAGACACTAGCTCAAAAATGATTTTCCTATGTTAACCAAATGAAATTGGTTAACCTTGCATATTCACAAATTTTCTTTGGTAATCGAGTGAGCTCAATTAACACTGGTTTCATCCAACATTTCCTTCATTAATCGAGTGAGCTCGGTTAACACTCAACTTTTGCGAACTTCTCTTTGTCACCCTAGTGAACTTGGTAGACACTGTCTTCTGAACTTGGCAAACTTTGGAATGCTTGGCAGACACAAGAAACTGTCTTCAATTCCTGCATGAACTTGACATACACTGATTAGCAATGATATGACATTTTGTGTAACATCAAAGACAATATACAATTAATCAATTATTTTCAACAGTTTCTATTGTTTTTGATCTAGTTGGTGTAAATTTTATCATTACCTTTACTATTACATCCTTGGTCTCTTTGATTACTACTTCATATTCTCCTCCCATTATTATTATGGATATTTTCTTATTCCTTAACAAACATTTAATCTTATCCATTATAATTTTCATTTGATCTTCACTCTGAAAGTCACAGAGTTTCCTTATCATTCGCTCTCTTCTCTTCTTGTCCTCTTCCTTGACTCTTGACTTCTTTTCAATTAGTCTGTTGTGCAAATCTTCAAGAATATCCCCATGAATATGAATAAACAATTTCTTAAAATTTATCATATATCTTATAACTGCATTCTCTAGTTTCATCTTCTCCAAGGGATCATAAAGATCATAGTAACTTTTTAGTTGTCATATATTTCCATCCTTAATTATCATTTTATTCATTCAACCAGTTTCAAGTTTCTAAATCTTTCTTTATCTCTTAGTTCTCTCTATTACTTGTGATTGTGGCTATGGTGGGGTTATTTGACCTCTCATATTTCTTGATGTACTTTCTTTCTCTTTTGTAGCCTTCTTTCCCTCATAGTTCATCAATACTCTAGGTTTCTTGATGGGTCCAGGTCCATTAGCCATTTCCTTTAATTTCTTTGATCTTTTACCGGTAAATTCCTCTTGATTCTTTTCTTCTTTATCTTCGTTGACTATTGCATGAGTCAATGATGTTGTATATGGTGAGGATCTTCTTGACATTGCTAGTGAATTCATCTCATTGATCACACTATTACATTGTCCTCTTTTTCTAATGGGTGTTCCACTTCTATTTGTACTTCATCTTCTATGGGAATAACACTAATAGGTGTTTCTGATGGTGGACTAGTTGGTGCAATTGGCAAAGGTTGTACTAGTAATATAATACAAGTTTTGACTTGCTTCCCTAATCTCTAGTACAATCTTCTTTTCCTCTACATACTCCTCATGAGCCATACCAGTTTCCTTGAGTACTTTCTTTACAACTCTCTCAACTGACTTCTTTGCTACCTTGGATGACAATAGCTCTTGTACTTTGTCCATTGTTTCTTTAGTTGTGCTTCATTTCACACTCTAATCATCAACTTTATTTTTTAACAACTCAATTGCATAATCAACAATTCATATCTCTTTCACTTAATATCAACAAACAAAACTTTAGGTACAACTACCTCCATGCATGTCTTATTAGTCTCAACCATGAAACATGTTTGCTTCCTAATTCCAGTCTTTATTTTAGTTTGGAATGACCTTATAAAGTTATTTATTTCCATGACTATATAATCCATAGTTAAATTTCTATAAAAGTAACTTATTGAATCCATTGAAAACTTATCAGATTTCCACTCAAATTCTATCATTTTTGGGAAACTTTTCATAACATGGAAGAATAGGTATGTGATTAAGGATCCAAATTTGAAAGTTTCATATATTTTTTTCTTACTCCTCTCCAAATTATCAAATAGTTTCTACTTCAAAATCTCACTTGGATTTACTTCAGTTTTGTCAATGCACATCTTGTATACTACATTAATGAAGCATTTAGGTACTTCATCCTCGCTAGAGCTAGAATTCATTTCGTATGCTGATATCTTTCTCACAAAATTTTCATCATCTTGTTCAATCAAACTTAATGTTATACATCTCCCATTCCATTTTCTGTTGGTTTACAATTTTCTTTAAATTTTTCTCATTTTTTGGAATTATACCTTTGTTACTATGTCTTGTTACTTCATGGAATAGGTCACTTTTGATGTCAAAAATTTAGTTTCCCAACCAAAACTCATTGCCATATATCTTATTCCTCATTGTCAAATTCATGGAGTAAAATAAACTGTCTAATTTTTCATTGACCTAATTGGCCAAAGTCATCTTTGAAACTCATGTCTTGTAAATTAACTCAAATTCGTTTCCAATGACACTGTCACCTAGGGTTTCAAATATACAGTGAAAGTAATATTGTACATCCTCTATAATTACTACTCCATCTAGTATTTGCCAGAATTCCCTATGGGGTTCTTCTCCCAATTGTGTAATTGAACCTCTTTTAAAGCTATATCTAGGCTTCTCCATAATACCATGAAATAGAGATTGATACATTCTTTACAAATTTTAAATGACTTCATAGTTGTTATAGATGAATACCTTTAAATTATTAGTTTAGGGATTTTAGCATGAACATGTAAATTGCATTCTCAAATACTTCAATTCACTCTCAACTTGTTCTTTAGTCTCATCCACAAACTTTTCTTGGCTCAAAATACTCAAATAATTTCTCCTTACACTGATTTAAGTCCTTTGATTCATTAAAAGTTTGTTCAATATCAAATACAATAGTACAAAAACTCAAAAAGATGATACAATAACTAGTAGATTGGATTTTGTTTTCAAGCTCTTAGATGACCTCAAATATTAATACACTCTTAAATGTAGAATTAAGACACTATTTTCATGCTTCTCTAAGTGTGAAAAACTTTATCTCATCAATTAAGGGTCTAATAATTTACTAGTGTGATATCTCTTGTTTCTTCTAATGATAAGGGTGAATTTCCAACTATTACTTACTTTAGCTCATTTTTAGGTGTTTCACTTGACTTCTTTTCTACCCAAATTTGTGAATTTATTGGTGTCTTTTTCTTGACAAATGTTTCATTGAAGTTTTCTACATGCTATTTCACATTTTCTTTTTGTCTTTCATTACTATTCTCTTTCTTCTAACACTTTTTGCATTCATTCTATAGTTAGGAGATCTCATGTTATTTGGTATTCTCATATTGTTCATCATACAAAATCTTTCTCTATGATCCATATTGTTACATATATGACATGCTATCACATTGTTCCCATATCTAGGTCCTGATTGATTGATTTGTAATCTACAATATCTAGAAATATTTCCAAAGTTGTTGGACTTATAACACATGATTGCATTCCTTATAACATTGGTTCCTCCAATAGGTCTACTAGTTGCAGGGTTAGTACCTTAATACATATTATTATTAAATGTAGATCTTCTGCATTCACTATCTCTAAGTCCATAAGCATAAAAATTATGACAATAACCAAAAATATGGTTAGAATACTTACCTGTATAATCCTTCTTCGTGTGATCAAATCCATTGCATGCATAACATTTTCTAGTAAATTTCCTCCTTACTCCTTTAGGTGGTTTAGGTTGTTTAGTTACATCTTCAGATTGATTGGAATCAACCTTGTTAATATATTATTGTTGTTATCCAAGTTGTTGGATAACAAGATCTGGTTCCTTAGTAACCTTACATCTCTTTAATGACTCTCCTTCATGATAACCAATACTAGTCTTATCATAGGAAGGTCTTTGTGCCATGATGTCTTCCTTAAGCTTTTCACTACTTGAATAAAGATTCTCAAGATGTTGCTTTGACTACACAAGATCTCCTTTCACAATGGTATTATACTTCTCAAGTTCTGAATATTGTAATTTTTAATATTTAATTTTAGATATCACCTTGGTAAGTTTAGATTTTAGATCTACATTCTCTTATCTTAAATCTAATTCATTTTTCTTGTCACCATCCTCTAAACTCAATTTTAGTTTTTTAATCTCCAACTCATGCTTTAGGATTTCATTCTCTTTTTTAAGCCTTGAGTCTTAATCACTTTTCTTGGTCTCATCTTTAGATTTTCTTTTGGATTTAATAGATTCAATATTGTCTTTCAACTTTTGAATGATATCTTTTAAATATTTATAATTATCCTTCAGACCATCTCTTTCTTCTATGATCATATCAAGTTCCTTAAGAGCTTCCTTCATATTCTTTTGCAACTAATCTATATCCATAGTGGCCTTACACAATCTCCTAGGCCTTCTCTGAGTAATTGAGATATGATACCAATTGATAGAAATAGGAAATAGTTGGTGGGGGGGGGGGATCAATATTTCACAACTCCCAACTATGTATATATTTTATAATCTTAAAATATGGACATGTGAATAAATTGAAAAATAGACATAATAAGAACACACAACAACTCATAACACCATTATTTGTTAACTAGGGAAATCCCCAGCGGCAATGGTACCCACAAAATGATCCACTAATCAAAAGTATCTTGTGAAAGATATTGACCATGTTAGGAGTTTATTACATTTGTATAGTATCTCTATCCTTTTTAGAGGACTCGAATTTGTTAGAAGCCTCAACCCTATGAGGATTTGTTATTACAATTACAAAATGTATGCAAGATGATTCCACTACCCAAACAAGCAAATTATAATAATATTTAGTATACAAAAGGTATAGATACAAAAACCTCTTGTTAATGTTGATATCTTCAATATTTGATTTGACCCTTGTAGCTCACTATACAATATTCGCATATATTGCCTCTTACTTCTCTTAGCATCAAATTCACATCATAAAACATTAGCATTTCAATGCCATAGACATCACAAAAAAACATTACCAAACTTCGCATATAAAGTTATGTACTTTATACCAAGTAATTCTATTGTGTTGAGCTTCATGTCTTCACACATTTCTCAAAATGCAAAATCACTTTTTCCTAAGTGAGGTTTAACATCTAGGATGTCAACCCTACCTCGTTAGGTCATTTTTTTGGCAAACCAAAACAAGCCCTTAACCAAAATGCCTTTACTTTCTTATCTTCTATCTTATACCTATATAGCCTGTACCTGTAAAACTTTCCATAACTTTCTTTGTACATAGAATATTTTTTAGCGCTCTTAGAGAGGTTCTTATTATGTTATTACATTGCTTCTCTTTACTACACATAACCTCATATGCTTCCAATAAATCATGCTAAATATAAATACATAACTATTGACTTATTTCTTGCATTGTAGTTAGACAATTTTCTAAGTTCAATCATCCAAAACTTAGTCTTACATCTTTCCTTCTTCATAGCATATATATGTTTCCATAAATGATAATTCTTCATCATCCTTTCATACCCTCCTAGCTAAATTTCCAATAGTTTCAAGGGTTGTGAGAGGGATTTATTATTGTGAAATAGATTCCTCTTCTTCCTTGGAGATTTGTGAAAGTGGAGAGAGTTTGAATGATGCATATCAAGTTGGATTTATTTTCCTCTCTTTGTCTCCATACTCCTACTTCTATTTAATCTTTATAGGACTTGAGGTATGAATTAAATTTGTTGACTGCAGTATTTATGTCATAAAATAAAAACCTATTTATAGTTTCTCATGATGTATTATATATATAATTTAATTATTAAAGTTATTTAAAAGTTTGAGTTTCTTTTTGTGAAAATGTCTATGTATTTTTCTAGGCTAATTGGCTACTAATTTTTGGAGATAAGTTTCTTTTTGTTAGAGGGTTGTGGGTAACTAGAATCAAGATATATTGTATTGTTGTAGTATATATTTCACATGTTTTTCTCCACATTTTTTGTACATGCTACATGTTTTCATTGTATGTTTTGGAATTATATATGTTTAATTTTAGGAAGTTTTAACCAATTTGACCTCCTACTTAGGTTTTCATGTTAACAATTATTGATTTAAGACACTAGAGGCATGTCAAATTGTAATGTGATATATAATGTGTGTATTCGACATCCATGTTCTTGTGAAGACATATGCTTATGATTCTTTTTCTTTATGATTTCTTGAGTGTTTTGTGCATTGTGATGCTCACATGCTAAGTTAGGGTTTGAGGGTTAAACTAGGGGTATGAGACCTTGGATATTCTCCCTAAAACTATATATTTACTTGTGATTTTCTAAGTAGGGTTAGATACCCATGGGTGGGTGAGTTACCTTTGATGATGGGATGCAAAAGTGTTCACTAGAGGATCTTATGTGTTAGAGACAAAGGCCCTATATAGGTTGGCTCTACATGTATGTTTGATAATCAAGTGGAAACACTAATAAATTAAATGGGGTTTGGGGTTTTTAAAACATTAATCAAGAAAGGTATATTTGAACCATACTTGTCATGTTGGACTATTGGGACTATATGTCATTGTGTATAAGTCTTAGATGTGGCAGGGTGATAATGGTTAAAGAAGTTGATCCCAACATTAAGGAAAGTGTGATAAAGTTGCATGTCCCTTGTTGGAGTACAAGGATCATAGATCATTTTGTATAAGGTTTGGATGCAGTAGAGTGATCAAAGTTTAGGGGGTTGGTCCCAAAATTTAAAGGGTATACGATCACATTCACCTAGTCGTAGGCTAAGTCCTTACTCTTACTTTTCCTCTAGTTGCATTTATGTTATATTCTTCATAATGTATTCTCATCTTTGTTTAGATGTGTACTTATATTTCCTATGTAATTTTCTCATTTTTATTATGCTTCTTTATGCTTATTGTGATGTTTGGGAAGGGTGAGCCCTATCCTTAAATTTCCTTACAAATATGTGGATCATGGTCGTATCTCTTAGCTTGGGGGAGTAGTCCATTTATGGTACCATGTGGTTGGGTGGTAAAATATTTTTGAGGAACTATTCATGTCTTATTGATGGCTCTATGTGGACCCTTGATGAGTAATTACTGGGGATTATTTATTAAGTCTTAGAGTCTTTATGTTTCATTCCTTTGTTAGTAACCTTTATAATGTGAACTCCTAAAAAGAGGTTCAAAGGCCTTATGTATATGTGTCATTATTTAAAAATATATGTAAAATAGATAAGGGTATCTCTAAGAGAATATAAGATAAATCTAGACATGTTGTATTGATTCAAAAATCTTAATGAAGTAATGATGATGTTATGACTTGTGTACTTCTTTATGTCTATGTAATGGTAATGATAATATGTTATGACAAGTAAAAGAAACTTGTGGTTTTCTAAAACTTATTAAAATGGTATCAAATGAGTGGTGGATAGAATTAACTAAGTATCTTAAAGATCTTTTGACAAGATTTGGATTGGAGAACTATAAGCAAGTTGGAACACCTATGGTTATAGGATGTAAATTATCAAGTAAGGATGAATCTCCTGGTGTAATGCAAAAAAGGTACAAATCAATGATATAAGGATTGCAATATCTAACTCATACAAGGCCAATCATAGGTAGCCCCAATTGATAATTCTCATAATATTTGTAGAAGAGTCATATCAGTTATTATGTTTTTATTGATGTTAAACATGGTTGGTATGACATTATGCTAATTTAATAGAGTTCCATATCATTTGGTTGATGAAGATGATTTGATTGATGAAGAGGATTTGAAGAAACTATAATGACGAAGAAAGTAATTATAAGTGAATGGATTTCAATGGGAACTTAATGAGTTATACTTTGACAGTATAATGTTAATTTGATTATTTCACATGATTTAACTGAGTGCTAAGATCATGTATAAGAAAGTTATGGAGTCAAGAAGTGAGAAAACAAAGAGATAGCAAGTTGCACCAAGCTAGTAAGATTGGTCAGTGAATGAAGAACTTAGTGGTCACCAAGATATTACAGTTGTTACCAAGCACATGTAAAGTGAATGAAGGATGTGTAGTATTAATTGAGCAAAAATAATATTAACCGAGCTTAGTATTGACCAAGAAAGGGAAATATGAATAGTTTGGAGAAGAATTAATTTGAGGTTAATAATTGATGGAAATAACTTGATTGTTCAAGAAGTTTGAAGGATAAGGATGAAGTTTGTTATGAGATCTATGTCTGAAGAATTTTAAATAATATCTAATCAAGGAGATTTGATGATCTGAAATGAAGCACATAGTTCAATGTGGAGGCATGATGACCAAGTGTCTAGATTCAATGAATTTGAGCTAGATGAAGATAAGATGATTATTATTAAGTGAAAAGACATATAAGAATTTTGTGAAGTGGAAATAAGTTATGTATTTAAGGAATGAATGAGATGTTCTTTTTTGTTGATCAAGTTGATGTTAAAGAAGGGATAACCGAGTAGAGAAACATTGTGAAATCTAGCAAGTCAAGTTTGAAGTTGATGTGTTTGTGAGTAAATCAGTTAGAAGGAACAATGAGGATGAATAGAGGAAAATGAATGAGTGAAATTGAGGTTTGATCATGAAAAGGTAGTTTCTATTTCAAATAGAACATTTTGTGCTATTACTCTCTAACCATTGTAGCATAAATCTCTTCACCATGTGGACTTATCAATCTTATTTGTAAATCCATTTGTATGAGAACATTCCTCTGAATGTTTATAAGTTATTTGGAGTAGGTCAATCATGTTGAGGAGTGGTAAGGTCTAGATGATCTTCGATGCAAATCCTTTAACAAGGTCATATTAACAATGGGTATGTAACCTTAACAACGTTGACTCCTAACAAAGCTCACTTCAAAAGAGTGAAATTTTTGGGTTGTCAAACCCAAGTGGTTTTTTCCTGTACAGGGTTTCCAAGTTAAGTGCATGTGTCAAATTTTGTGGATATTGATTATGTTGCATGTTGTTTTATGTTCATTATTTTATGTTTCTCTTAGTATACATATGAATTTTACTCTAATACTCGATATATAAAGTTAACTATTTATTGGAGAGATTAAGTTGAATTTTATTATTGAGTTAGATCTATTTACCCATTTAGTGATCTGAAAGTTTAAAGTTTTTGAGGAGCTATAAGAAAAATATAAATATAATAGATTCACCCCCCTCTCATTTATCTAACAATTGGTATCAAATATGGTTGCTTGAAGGATGCAGTTTGAAGGAACTTTAGCTAAAGATCTAAAGATGTATGAGAGAGATGTTCCTAAGAGGAATAAAGATAAAATTTCATCATGGAAAACTATGCATTTTACTATCTAGGAAACCAATACACACCATCGATGACAGTTGACTAGACAAGGGAAAAGAAAGAATACAATAATATGATGATAGAGATTACTTCTTCAAATTATGTTCAATTTGATTATATCATTGATCGTGTTACTGCTAAAGAGATGTGGGATAAGATGGTACTTGTTCATGGAGGAGATTAGAATGTGTTGAGAGGAAAAGTTAAAGAGCCTAAGAGGAAAGTTTGATAGTATAGTGATGAAAGATGGAGAAAATATTACATAGTATAGTAACCAAATCAAGGAAGTTGTTAGTGCCATTAAAGATGCTAGAGGAATCATAAGTGATGAAGATGTTGCAAGTAATGTATTGAGAAACTTGTGGGTGATTTATACTATTAGAGTATCAACTATTCATGAATTCACAGGCATTCTTGGTAAAGTGCTTACTCTTGATGATTTGGTTAGTATATTGTTTATATTTGAGTTGAGAAACTTTGATAATAGTTTACCTAAAGCTGAAAATTATTTCAAGACATAAATAGCTATTAGAAGTTCAAGGAAGGATACATGTAGTAGAGATGAAAGTGATTTAGATTTTGACAACAATGAGAAAGATAAACTTAAAATGCTACTTGCTAGGAGACTAGCGAGAGGCAAAATAAATCTCAAAGGTAAATTACCCCTGATATGTTTTAAATACAATAAATTTGGTTATATGGTATCTAGATATCCTAACAAGAGCATAAATGACTAGAATGGTGAGAGAGAGAATAAATACCAAAGAAACACATATTATAAAGACATAAGAAATAAGTAATGTTACATTGATGAGGAGGAATGCAATGAGTCAAGGTCAAATGATGAAAATGAGGTTAGGAATTAGTTAGATATGTTTATGTAAAAGAAGATCCAAAGGAGGGAATATATGAAGAAGAAAAATCCCTTATATCTCACGTTAGTAAAAATGATGCTTGGATTATTGATAGTTGTTGTTCACAACACAAGACTAGTGATATTGATAAGTTTGAAAAGTTAGAAGACTATGATGATGGATTTGTTAAGCTTGGAAATAATGTTAGATGTCCTATGAAAGGTAGAGGTTCAGTGATGTTGAATGAAATGATTCTTATTAGGTTGAGGGTCTGAAATATAACATGTTGAGTGTTATACAATTGAATAAAACATGCCACTGATTAGTGTTCCTAAATAGAAATATGAAAATGTTTATTGCTAATGGAGAATTGATTAGAATTGGTGAAAAAACAAGAGGTAATCTATTTTACTTAGATCCTACTATAAATACATGCATTCTTAACAAATTTGAAGATGTAAGGTTATGACATAAGAGACTCTGTTAGGCAAAATTTGATAATATGATTAAATTTAGTAGGAAGAAGAAAGTGAGAGGCTTACCAAACTTGCATAAACCAAATAATGCTATGTGTAAAGAATGTCAACTTGGTAAGATGACTAAGTCAAGTTTCTCAAGTAGGTAACACTCATCTAATGATATATTGGAATGGGTTGATATTGATCTTTGCAATCCAATTAAAGTTTAAAGTTAGTATGGTGATATATGCTTTATTCTATTTATTGATTATTATTCAAGGATGATGAATACTGTGTTTCTTAAGTTAAATTTGACACATTTCAAATGTTCAAGTGGTACAAGGAAAGGGTTGAGAAGGGAACTAGTAACGAGTTAAGATATTAAAGATGTGATAGAGGTTGTGAGTTCATGTGTAATGAATTTACTAAATTTAATATTGAGCATGTAATTAGAAGGCAAGTATCTGCATATAGAACTTCACAAAAGAATGGTATTGTAGAGAGAAGGAACATATGCATTGTAGATCACCACTGATTGAGAAAGGAGTTTCATAAATGTTCTAGAGAGAATCTATTAGCACTTTTTCATGCACCCTCAACCAATTATATTTGAAGAAAGACACAAACAAGACACCATATGAACTCTAGTATGAACACACACCAAATGTAAGTTATTTTGAAATCTTTGGAAGTAGGTGTTATATTCATAAGAATAATAGAAATGGAAAGTTTGATTCAAAAGGAGATGAAGGGATATTTCTAGGTTACTCTACTAGGAGTAAAGTATATAAATGTTTGAATAAAGTGACTAGCACTATTGTTGAAATCACAAATGTAAGAATTGTTGAGTTTGTAGATAAGAATGATGAGGAGCAAGAAAGAACTAAAGCTTACAATAGATTTTTCTATGTACAAGATGAAGCACTTTATATGGTTGTCTAGAATATAAAATATAAGGGTGGGAGGTAGAAAAGATGGCTAGCTTCCTTTGCATGCATCGATAGAAGTAGGCAGTCGAAGAAGGTGGCCCTATTATAAAAAATGGAACCCTTGGCTCTATTATCAAAGGCACTTTAGGATCTTGAAATAGCTTATTATTTAGGTAGGAATCTCACCCACCCCTAACTCTACTAAGATTTTGTTTAGGTAGAATATCCCCCACCCAATGACTCTAGTGAGAGCTTGTTTAGGTATAGGAATATTCCTTATCTAAGCTCTAAAGTATCTGCCTTTACCCAAGAACCAATCCAAGTGACTATAGTCATAAACCAATAAATAACAAAGAGAAACTGACCAATATCTTGCAATGCCTAAGTCACAAATAGATCACCCTAAGAAAAAGTTTGAGCCCTAATTGAGTGTTGATAAAGATGAAGAATGAAGAATGAAGAGTTGAGCTTGTTTTAGTGAAGTATGTTAGAAGGCACCATTCAAAGAATTAGATAATTGGAAATAAAACTTTTGGAGTCATGAAAAGAAGTAGATTAAGAGAATATATTTTTTATTTGTGAGTTTGAGCCTAGAACTGTAAAAATATTTTCTTGAGAATGAGGATTAGATCAATGCAATGAATGAAGAGATAGATCATATTAAGAAAAACAATACATAGACACTGGTATTGAGACCTGGAGACAAGAATGGGATTGGAATAAAGTGGATTTTTATGAACAAGTTGAATGAGAAAGGAGAAGTTGTAAGAAAAATGGCCAGACTTGCATGTAAAGTTTATGCACAAGAAGAAGGAATTGACTAAGGAGAAACCTTTGCATCTATTTCAATATTGGAAGGTGTCATAACACTATTGGCATATGTTGCATACAAAAGATTCAAGGTCTACCAAATAGATGTAGAGTTTGTATTTCTAAATGTAATTCTAGAGGAGGAGGTCGATGTTGATCAACTTGAAGGATTTGTATCACTAGATTAGAAGTACATGGTATGTAAACCAAACAAAGATTTTATGGATTGAAGCAAGCACTAGCAGCATGGTATGAAAAATTACATTCTTATTTGATTAGAATTGGATTTATTAGAACTAGTGACAATAGTGACCTGTACATGAAGAGTCAAGCTAAAAATAAGGCATTAATAACATAAATATTTGTTGATGACATAATATTTGGAGGAAATGATTTTATGTGCAAGTCATCTTCTAATTAGATGAGTAAAGAATTTGACATGTCTATGTTTGGTGAGATAAAGTTCTTCATTGGTTTACAAGTTCATCAAGAAAAAGAAGGAATATATGTTACTCAGTCCAAACACATCAAGGAGATACTGATTTTTTTGGACATGGATGAGTCAAGGCCAATTGACACCCCTATGGTCATTGGATATAAATTGTCTAAGGAAGAACTTGACAGAAGTGAATGAGACTCTATATAGATCTATACTTGGAAAGTTGTAGTATGCAGTTCACAAAAGACCTAATATTGCATATGCAATTAGAATATTAGCAAGCTTTTTAGCCAATCCTAAGGAGACACGTATGACTGCAACAAAAATAATATTCAAATATTTGATGGGGGCTGAAAAATATAGATTATGGTAAAAGAAAGAAGGATATTTTGAGCTAAGATTCTACACTAATATTTTAAAGTATTAGATAGAAGCCAAAAGGACAAGGGGCTGACCCTAGTGTACAAAAAGGATGAGAGATCAGCTAGAAGTTACCTCATAATCATCTAACTGATACCAGTTTTATACTTCAAATAAAAAATATGATCTAGAATAGAACTAACAACATCAGTCCTACTGCTAAAAAGAAGATAAAAAGGAAAACCATTCTAGTAGTAAGGAAACATACTACTACTATTAGTCCAATGATTAAACTTATACATATAAAATAAAGCCCCATGGGGCATCAAGTTCAGAGTAATTGATATCATAGTTCAACAAAAAGAAAAAATAATAGCAAGGCTAACTACCCTCCTTCTTTTCAAGTTCCTCATCATTCTTCGCCTCAAGCTCATCCCTTTTCACATCCACCACCTCCTCTTTGATAGGTTTATCCAGGAAAGTCTTCAGCTATTCCTTCACCAAGAAGCCATATAAAGAGTGTGTAGTCTCACTCTCCTTGCCTAGGTCTTTCACATCCTTATTCACTTGTAGGAAGCAAAGCGTAGTGGCCACAAAATGCATAACTTTAGTGGAGAAATCTGCCAGAGTTTCAAATTTTTAGCAGATGCCAATGTGATTTTTTGCCAACTCCTTCATCGACTGCTCCATCCTATCCATTCAAGCATTTCTACAGCTCTAGCCATGACTATGCTTCCCCTTTTTTCCCCCATCTTTAGGAGTTCCTTTCATGGGGGATATGATGTCTTCCCCCCCCCCCCCCCCACTTCTAGTCGGGAAAGAGTTAGCTTCAAGGGCATTTGAAATGTAGGAGGGATTGAGTGGGCTAGAGATAGGCTTCTTGCTAATGTCTTGGTGATGTTTCTTCCTCTTGGTGGGTTTAATGTCACCTTTGGTAGACTCTAAGCTAAAAGATTGTTTTGGGGGGGACTTAAATTTTCTCTAATAGAGGCATTTGCTGGCTCTCTGAGCATTATGTTTTCTCTTCCTTGTATCCCTATCATAATCAATGAGGCTAATTCTACATTACTATTGATTGAGAAAGAAATATTATTATAGGAAGAGTACAAGTGGTGGAGCTTTCTCTTTAAGAGAAAGTTTGGTAGCATGGATAAGTAAGAACAAGAGTTGTATTTCACAATCTAGTAATGAAGCTAAGTATGTAGTTGCTATAATTAATTTCTCAAACATTGTTTGGATCAAACAACCATTGGAAGGTATGTAAGAAGAAGTCACATAGCCTATTACTATCCATTATGGCAATACTAGTACTATTAATTTATCAAAGAATCTAGTGATGCATGCAAAGACAAAGCACATATCTATCAAGTATCACTACTTTAGAGAGAAAGTTCAATAGAAATAAGTCTTGGAGTATGTGAAGTTCAAGAAGCAAATACCAGACATATTCACAAAGCTATTGCCTAAGGATGCTTTTGACTACAGAGGTAAATTAGGGTTCCTTCCCATATCATATATTCACTAAGTAAAAGATGCATGTTGCATCAATTCATGAATGATCACAATATCTTTATGGAGTTGATGCAAGAGTTCACTCTTTAGGGACTGTCCTAGAGTTGTGGAAATGAAAGTAATGCAGAAGATGTAATCAATACATGTAAGGTACAAGGTATAACTACAAGGTTTCATAAGTTTCTCATTGAAGCTTATAGTTTTCATTGACATTGCATTAAAAGGGGGAGTGATTGGTGATGTGCATACAAAACAAGAGAGAGTGAGTAGAGTATGAGTTAAGGGGGAGTAATGTATTGTATGAGAATCATGATGTATACAAAATAAGGGAGACGATGACTATGTTGACAATTGGTTAATGAAGATATGTAATTGTTGTCATTTATGACAACACATGATATACATGCTTATAGGAAACCTCAAAAATAAAGATACTTAGCTTTTGGTGCTCATAAAATTGTCTAAGTATGAATTTGGTATACAACAATGCATTATTTTGTGTGTAACTTGTTACTGACGCCATATTATGACTAGAAAAATTAGATGGAGATTGTATACATGTTGATGATGACATGTATAACCTCAAAAGTTAGTATAGACTATACGGAAAAAGATATTCATGTTTTACCAGTGAAACAAGACAATGGAATTGAACGAAACAAATTATTTTGTTTACAAAATAATCACTTGACTAATTAGAGCCAACATCCTAGATTTTACTATAAGTTGGAAAAGTATATTATGGTCTTAGCTAACCTAGCAACAATTTGTGTAAAGGCATGATATTTATGCAAAGTACATCTTTTGAATTCAAGTGTAAGTTGTGCAAGTATTGTGATATGCGAACTTATTGTGAAAGCAATATATGAAAAGTTTTGTAAGAGCTATTTGTGATCCAAGATCGAGCTAAAGATCAATGATCATCCAAGAAAAAAGTTATAGTACCTATATTCCATAAGTATAATTACTTGTTTGGACAATGATCTCTTCTTGTAATTGGAAGTGCATATTTAGGTAGTGGACTCATCTTGCATCTACTGTACTACAACTCCTAAAAGGGTTGGAATCTTCTAACAAGGATTAAAAGTCTCCTAACAAGGAATCTCTATACTAAATTTTCTCATTGACTCCTAACAGGGTCCATCCTCTAACAAGGAACTTATATATCAGTATATTATCTAGTGAGTATCATCCCCACCAGGATTTTCCCTTGGCAAGGGTTTCTCTAGTTAACAAAAAATGGTATTATGAGTTATCTTTGTGCATGGTTACTATTACTTTTCAACATTAATTTATTACTTTGTTATGTATGGTTTAAAGTAACAAATAATATGTAGTTGGCAACTAAAGTTTGTAGATTACTGATTCACCCACCTCCCCCCCCCACCCCAAGTAATTCATATTTCTAATAATTGGTATTAGAGCACAGTTACTTAGAAGAGGCTTAACAACTTGAATAAGATCCCTATAGATATGGAACAGTTGATGAAGAACCTTGAAGAGACACTTAAAAAAATTGATCTCCTTACTGAATAAAGAGATAAGCTGAAGGATAGATATGAAGACTCAAAAGTATACATTGGACAGTTGAAGGAGAAGATTGAACATCTAAAATCAAAGCCTAAATCTACTAAATCTAAAACTAGTGATGATGAATATTCAAAGCTAAAGACATAGTAAAAGATCTTGAAGTATGAATTGAAGATTATGAATCTGAAGTTGACTTTGAGGAGTGATCCTAGAAAAGTTGAATTTAATTTGAAAACTAAGAATATAGATCTTAGAGCAAGTCTAGCGAAGAAGACATCTGAATTTGAAATGTTGAAAGAAGATCATGAATAACTTCATAAGTACAACACTATTGTGAAAGGTCAATTAACTCAGTTCAAGAAATAACTTGAGAAACTTTATTCTAGTAGAGAAAATCTTGATGATTCTCTATCAATATAGAGACCTACTTATGATAAAACTGGTCTTGGTCATCTGTTTAACATGTCTGCAAAGAAACCTGAGATTAGATTAGATCTAAACTCTGATGATAAGATTGAATCCAGTCAATCTTCTGATAAACCTAAAGAAGTTGGACAAGACAAGGAGGTTGAGCTATTGGATGAATCAAAGCAAGTGGAATCTCCCAAGGAAACTAGGTATGAATTTAGAGGTAAGTGTTTTTCATGTAATGAAATAGATCATATGAAAAGAGATTGTACAAATAAGTCATTTAATAATGTTAAGGACTTTTATTGTCATAATTTTCATGGTATGGGTCATAAAGAAATTGATTGTAGGAAACATAAGTATGAAAATGATAGAAGGAATAGTAGAATGTGTAGAAATACTAACCCTATAGATAGAAGAAGATCTACTGAAAGGACATTGAGAGAAGGAAGACTTTATGAAGAAAGAAGATAAATCATGTGTTATAAGCGTAACAACTTTGGACACATTGCTTAGAATTGTTATGAGCTTGATGATCAATAGAATCCTAGAAGAAAAACTCTAGCATGTTAGTTATGCAACAACTTCAAACATACAACATAGTATTGCAAAATGGATAGAAACTTTAGAGATAGAAGGAACAATGGAAGAAACTTTGGAAACTAAAGGAATGATGGAAGAAACATAAAAAATGACAAAAGAAACCATGAGAAGAACTCTGGAACTAACAAAGACAATGAGAAAAAAAAAATGTAGTCAGTAAACTTAAAGAAGAACTCAATGAGGCCTTTGTAAAAGGATTAGATATCTCAAAGGAAAATCTAGAAGATGAGGAGACAAGAAGATCAAAGTCAATTATCGAGTTTGATTCAATTAAGTTGAATTAATATTATTCACATCACCATAATTTGCAAACTTCATCTAGAGATCGAACTAGAGGTAGCGAAGTTGGGAAAAGGTATATCAAGATACGTTTAGACTGTATCTAAGATTGCTTGTAATTTGGAGCTTATCTAAACGAATTACAAAAGAACTAAGAGTTACAATTATTACAGAGAAAGTTAATTTTGTAGAAGAAGATGAAAACTATGTTTTTACAGAGAATTTCATGAAGCAAAGTTTTGTGGAGCATTGTCATGATGGAAGGAAGCTATGGTAAACTTCGAGTAGCATCTGAAGATCGAATAGAAGATATTGAGTAGATATTTGATTTCAAATGTAATTGATAGCTTTTTCGTGTTTACAAAGTACACAATTAATGAAATTTTGAGTTAAAGGAATAAAATGGAGTACAAAGTTGATTGTGATTATGTCAGAAGCATAGAGCACTCAAATTTGACTTGACAAGGTGATTTCAAAGCAATCCCTATTTTTAGAAAGAGGTATTTTAACGTTTATCCACAAAATTTATTTGATAAAAGGTTATATTTGATAGAAGCATGGATATGTTAGTAGTTCATAATGTTGAGAATGAAGAGAGACCAAAATTGAAGGTTGTTTCCATGAAACCCATAGAAGGAAACCCTAATTCAATATGACCCAAACAATGTAGTTTATCTGAAAGATGTAGGAAGTTATCTTAATAGCAAGTTTGAATCTATTGGGAGTGAGTATATGAACAAGGATATGGAATTAGTCTTTAATCACAATATGACTGTGAAACTCAGATTTGAACATTTGAAGGAACTAGACCTGTTCAAATATCATTTCTACCAAGAATTGGACACCGATGAGTGGGCATAGATTATACTAAGTAGAAAACATGATGGAAAACTATGGATGGCAGATAGTGCAGTTGATATTTTAGAAGACCTTAATTTGTGATGTAACTGGTCTTAGCAAACAAGGCGGTGTACCTATAGGTGAGAAATTGGTTAAGAAGAAAGTTGAAAGCTACACCAAAGTAGTTTATAATGGAAAGGCCATGGTGATCAACACCATTAAACAAGATTCCTTAGTAGAATCATTACCTACTCTATATGTGCAAGTTTTAAGATTGATGAATTTTTAGCTAGATTCATCTATGCAACCTATAAGATATGTGTTGAAAATGAACAAGTTAACCTTAGTGAAATTCTAAGAATGCAACTTGTTAAGAATCTAGAGAAAGTCAAAAGGACAAAGAATGGTGTGTTTAGATTTTAGTCACTAATCAATCATTTATTCTTTCATGTACTTAAGAGATTTCCATATTTGTCAGTCGCAAAGACTATGAGTAGTGAGAGGTGTACAATGGAGAAGATCAAAGAAGTGTGTAGAAGACATCCAGCGGATAAAATATTGGATAGTGGGAAAGTGATAATGAATTTTTTTTAGAATGGGATGAGATAAAGATTCAAAATTGCACCTATAATTGTAGATAGATTTAAAGAAGATATTTGTGTTATGGTTGATACAGATTTTACTAATATTCAAGAAGTAGAACCTTGAGAAACATTTCTTGATCCCTTAGTTTATGAATTAAGTGATGATATAGGAATTGGATACATTGATTTATTGTTGAAATCTGAAAAGGACCAAGCCGAGTATACATTTGAAACTTATGATGAGATTACCCAATCAGCTCATTAGGCATCCTTGGAAAAATCATCTCACAAGAAGATAGAAACAATAATGAAGAAAGCTTTATTAGAGGCTGGTATGACTGAGAGTGAGTCATAGATAGTCAAGTAGACTATGCAACAAGGTATATTGAGTGTGCAACCTTTGTTGCTGTCTATTGCAGAGACATCTTTGGAATAGAGCATTCCTTATGTAGTAGTATTAGATGTACAACCAAGTGAACCGAAGAGGAAATAAGAGAGATTAGTGGAAGCTATGACCACCAAGACAAAAAGGGTCAAGCAACAAGCCACTGGACCAGGAAAGAGACAAAAGACATTGTTGACAATTGTTGAGTCTAGTGAAGAAGAAGAAGAAGAACAAGAAACTAAACAAACAGAGAAGGTAATTACTTCTAAACGGTCAGCATTAAAAGCTCAACAACCCTGGAAGCTGAAGAAAGAGAAGATAAATTCAACCATTGCTAATGAAGGCAATGTTTTGCAGATGAACAAATTTTATGACTTGTATAATAATTTTGAGAAAGATCAGATTGATATCTCTAATGTGAGATACATAATAGCCAAAAATTTGAAACTCAAGGATATTGAAGGCACAGTAAACCAGAAAGTCTATGACAAACTCATTGAAAAGAAGGCACCAGGTCAAGAAGAGGACATAGAACTTCAGAAGTCTATGATAAGAACAATATGCAAGACTGATGATGAAGAAGAAGTCAAGAGATTGTTGAACAATCTAGCACCTTACTTGAGAAACAAGGTAAGACCATTCCTGCTTATGGTGGGTGAGAAAGATAAAATAAGAAGTGAAACTACGAAAGCCATAAGTTAGATGCTGACAGAATCCAAGGCAACATCTTCACTAGCACCCAAAACCTCAGAAGTGTTAGTAAGTGGTGACACATGCAGATAGATTAGACCTGTTAGAGTAAATTATTAATTATTAATTATTTATTCTATTTACTTAAGCTTACTTAGGTAAATGCATTTCATTTATTAGTTTTAGTCTAGGAGTTTGTTATAAGTTGTTGACAATATTGGAGTTTTTTCTCTCCTAAGTCATACTTATCCTCTCACCTTGTTCGAGGACTTTCCACCTCATGTGGATGTATGCTTAGTTGTCACACTTATCTCCTAGCGTTTTCTAGCTTGTTCTAGGAGATTCCATGAGGCCTTTATAAGCGGTCTCTCCCTCATTGTATTTCACAACTCATCATCACTTTTCATCATATTGTAAATGCATATTTTCTTGTGTTTGCATATTTTCTCTCTCATGTTTGTTTAAGGTTTTTCCCTTGCTCCACGCTCTTCCTTCCTTGGCTTCCCTTTGATAGGTTATTGCATGCAGGTGATCTTGGGCATCTTCGGAGTTGGAGAGCCTTCCTGCTACTGCTTGATTGAAGGATTTTTGAAGCTGTGATTTGAACTCACAAATCCTAGTTTGTTTGTGCATTTTTCTTCAAATTAGGGGAACAACAAATTTTTGGAGCACATTGGGCCCAAACAGACGCTACCATTGGATCTAGAAGGTCATTTTCAGTCAAGATTCATATAAAACTTTTCAATTTTGGATACAAAGCTCCGGGAGCCAAAAAAAATTTAGTTGCAGGCACTCTGTATGGTTGTACGAATGATTTGGCATTTAAAAAATAATAATAATAATGTTGGGTCGCGCCACTGTCCTATGGCCGCTGTGGGGCCACCCATGCACAACCTACACCCTGCCTCAACCGATTGCGCCCCCCTCCATCCACTGTTGAGCAACCACCACCGACGGGCCACCCACTAGCCTACACGGCTGGGTAGAGCCCCTGCCTTTCACCACCTGCACTGGCATTTTCAGCCTAGTTGTCACCCCTGCTCCTCCAATTTGTGTGAGATTCCTACATCCAATCAGATTGTGACAACTCAACAACCTTTGCATAGTTGGATCCAATCAACACTCTCTGAGTAGCCACGTTGGTACCTTCTACACAGTTGGTGTGCCCAGTCAACTTTGCCCTATCAACTTATCCGCATGGAGACTCTTGCCATCTCGGCAGTTCTGAGCCCAATTTGGGTGTGACATGTGGCAATTTTCCACATGGCGCTTGCCATGTCACTTGCGAACATGTCAATCGTACGCCACATGGCATTACCACGTGGTAGCCACCTGGCCTCTTTTTTTGTTGCGACGACTGTTGGGCCATCAAATTTAGGCCCATGATTTTTTGACATCAGCATGATGTCATCCTACATCACCACTTGCACTCTCCAAAGTCCTTTTTGACCTACTCTCAGTTTTTTGGCCATATCTTGAGCATATGGAGATATTTTTCCAATCCGAAAGAAGCGTCGAAAAGTTGGTTTTAAGATGGAGACATTGGTGCAGGTATTTTTAGGTTTTGATGCATTTTTGTTGTCAATATTTTTAGTTGAATTCTAAAGTTATGTTTTTGACTCTAACATGTATATCTTTTACGTCCCATGTTAGTTTTTTGAAAACGTTATATTTTTGGAAAGCTGATTTTGTCATCTTTTCAAAAATATCATCATTTTCCTTAGATTTTGGCCCATGCTCTTTCTATCATATTTTTGGCATTTTTGCTCTATAGTGGATATCTTGGGTGTTTTAGGTCTAAGGATCATTTTCCTGGCATGGTTTCTTTTGTTTTGGGCTGTCTTTTCTTTTGTGTCATCTTTTTCTTTGTTATGATCATTGTAGACATCATTTGTAAGCACTTTTGTATACACACTGAGATAAAGTGTCACTTTGCATTTCGGGTTCATGAACGTTGTTTTTGAGTTAGTTGTACATGCACTATTTTTATAAAGCACCATGGGGGGATAGTTGTTTTCTATTTTAGGCATTCTCCCTTTGTCAAGTGAGTGTCCCTTCCATGACATTAGCCCCATACAACATTTTTGTGACCATGTCTTTATAGGTGTTTGTACCTCTTCCTCTCTCGTCATTCTTGGTTCATCTGTAGAAGATTTTTGGCCCACCTTCTCAGTTTCCTGTCATCTCACCCCATCTACATTAAGGGGGGCTTATGCTGTTGTTCTAATGCATCCATGGTTCAATGGTTTGATAGTGTGAACTATGTATTCAGTGGTTGATCCTATATACAAGGCGATTGCAGTGGCTAGCTATCTAGGCATTTCGATGAGATGGATCATCTACCATATAAACACACTTAGTTCATGCCTTCTTCTTCCTTGGAGGTTCTTTAGATCAGCAATTTTCTTCTTGATGGCAGAGTTTTTGCGGCTTCTTCATGCTTCAGTGCTGCTCTTCATGATCACTCCTTGTTACTATTTTAGGGGAGATTCCCCTAGTTGGAGGCTTCTTCAGTTCTTCACTAGGTTCTTACCTCTTTTTGGGGGAGGGTTTTTCCCACGTGGTTTTCTCTCTTTCCCCATTTATAGAGGTTGCATCTTTTGCATTTGTACATGGGTACCTAACATGGCCTCGTTGTCGAGACCCATTCAGCATTTCTGCATTTCTTAGTTTTGTGAGCTTAAGGCATTTCCCTAAGTTGCACTTAAGGGGGGTGTTAGAGTAAATAATTAATAATTAATTATTTATTCTATTTACTTAAGCTTACTTAGGTAAATGCATTTCATTTATTAGTTGTAGTCTAGGAGTTTGTTATAAGTTGTTGACAATACAGGAGTTTGTTCTCTCCTAAGTCATACTTATCCTCTCACCTTGTTCAAGGACTTCCCACCTCATGTGGATGTGTGCTTAGTTGTCATACTTATTTCCTAGTGTCTTCTAGCTTGTTTTAGGAGATTCCATGAGGCCTTTATAAGCAGTCTCTCCCTCATTGTATTTCACAACTCATCATCACTTTTCATCATATTGTAAATACATATTTTCTTGTATTTTTATATTTTCTCTCTCATGTCCATTTAGGGTTTTTCCCTTGCTCCATGCTCTTCCTTCCTTAGCTTCCCTTTGACAAATTATTGCATGTAGGTGATCTTGGGCATCTGCGAAGTTGGATTTCATCAACTCCAACAAGACCAATGCTACCATTAACATTGATGATACTAACCTATTTGAGAGTTCTAAATAGAATGAACCTCATACCAAGGATATCAAAGATCAATTGAAACAAATTGAAGAAGAGAAGAGGTTATTAGACGAAGAGAAGAAGAAAATAGAAGAGACCAAGTAGAAATTGCTTGAAAATGAAATCAAAAGAAAAGTTGAGGAAGAAAAGAAAAGATTAGTTCAGGAAGAAAAGAAGAGAAAGTTAGAGGAAGATAAGAGGGAGAGATAAAAAGAGAAAGAAGAGAGAAGAAACAAAGATGATCTGATTTCGATCTAAGATCTAGGCAATGATATACTAAGTGGAAAAATATTGCAGAATAAGTGTACAGATGCTTAATGTCTAATGTTTGACTAAAAATACATTAAACATTAAGAATGATAGGAACCAGAAGAAAGGTAATTACAGAGAACCCCTGGTGTGCTAGTGCAATGTGTTAAAACACTGACTCTATGCCAATTTACTTAACCACTTTGATTTAGTTCAATGTGGAATAAGGAACTTAATGATAGTTAAGTAAAATTGAAAGCACATTAAAGCACACGAAACAAAGAAAGAGAGAGAGAGAACCAATTTGATTTTGGAGTTCATCCAGCTAGGCAAACTATGTCTCTAGGTCTAACTCAGTTGAATGAATGATGTATAAAGTGATGCTTTGAAAGTTGATTACAACATGCTACAGTTCAACCACAAAGTTGCTATACAAATCCTAACTCAAAGTCGTCTTGTAACAAGCTCCCAAGGCTCAAGATCAGTTACTGAAGAGCTAGGAAGACTTTTCCTAAAAGGGCTCAATTGCAGACTCAGAACATCAACATCATGGTGTGGCTCTCAGAAATTCTCTCCAAAAATATCATTTAGATTTCTCTCCTCTGGAATGAGGTGGGGATGTTCGGGAAACCAGAATGGCTTTGGGATGAGAAATTCCCTTCTCTTTTATACATAATTTTTTTCCTAAAATAGGCTTTAACCAAATATTTTAAATATAGGCCTATTAATTTTTTTTTTCTTAATTATCCCCTTTGTCATATTACAAATTTGGCTTACACCAAATTGGGGGTCAAAATCTTAACAAGATAACAAAAAAAAAGACCTTATTTACTAAGGTTGGTGGTGGGTTGTTAGCTTTCAAATAACAACTGTGCCACATATACATCAAAGCACTTAAATAGTGCAACAAAAAATCTTATTTTAAGACATGCTGCCGGTCAAGGGTTCCAACCCCGCCAGTGGCTCTTTAAAAGCCATTTTGAGCGTGATAAACGTTAAATAAAAACTGTGCCGCCATAGTCTTAAAGTCAACACATGACCCAATGGCTAGCAGTCGGTGTCTTGGAGCTCAAAGGTCGTAGGTTCAAATCCAACCACGTAATTTTGGTGAAATACATTGTCTCTTCCACCACATAGGTGCCACGTGGCACAAAAATGTTTGCTCCTCTACCACGTGGATTGCCACATGTACAATTTTCATACAATCCAAGGTGCCACATGGGCTTCCTTGCCATACATGTGGCATCACATTTTTTTCCCTATAATTCCATGTGTCAACTTTTGATTGGTTGAACATGCTGATCATACTTGCCATGTCACTGGTCAACCATTTTCCTAAGCATCTTTGATTGCTCATAACTTTTGCATACAAACTCCTTTTTTCAAGCAACGAACGACATTGGAATCATGGTGATGAGACTTTCAAGTTGATGTCATTTTTAGCCAATTAAAAAATGGTCAAATTTTCCTGCCTATTTTTGGCTAAAAATGACATAAGCTCTCAACAAACCCTTCAGTTTGATGCCAAATTTGACTAATTTTGGGATGTTTGAATTTTTTCTTTTCTAATAGCCTTTGTACCTGAGTTCAACCCAACTTTGATTGGCCATAACTTGAGCATACAGACTCCTTTTTCACCCATTCAAGTTGCGTTGGGTCCAGAATTTTGAGGACTTTAATCTGATGCTGATTACTAGAGTTTTGGGGATACTTCAAATTTTGATGAAAAATATCCCTCGAATCAAGCCTCCCCATTGAATAGGCTTTGTTTCTACCAAAAGAATATATAATTGAACCTTTAGCTTCTTGGATACAGATCTCAGTTTTGTTGCCATTTTTGAAGTTTTTAGTGCAATGCTTACATTTGAGTCATACTTGAGTCACACTAGGACTTATGATGGAAAAAGGAATACAGTCCAAACAGAACCTTGACAACCATAAAGTAAGAAGAAAAAATGAGCATGATAAACCTATCACTCAGTGCTTCTAACAATGACAGTTCACGTCTACATTCTAGCCTAGTCACTTTTGATGCTCCTTCCTTGAGCGATGGTAACAAATCCTCATCTTCAAACATTCCTTCACCTTTTTTCTTTGGAAAAGCTAACTGAGACATCACCATAAAGCTCCAAATAGTTGCATACACATCAAGGTCACGATGAATACCTGAAGGAACCTTGGTCACCAATTGACCATATTTAACCAAGTCCTAAAGCTGAGAACTTTTAAAGGTATTAGTTAGCTATTCTCTGCAACTCAAAATCACAATGGCTATAATAGGTGCTTCTTCTAAAGAGCGTCACACCAAACAAATTTGTAATAAGAAGTTCAAAGTATTTCCCTTTTTGGATTACAAGAGATATGACTTTTAAAAGCCGTACAAACATCTCAACCCTAGGATTATACAACTTCATTACATACAATTTTTATTTAGAGTAATATACTCAAAAACATACTAGCTTACTATTAACATTATTCTATAAAGGTAATACCCACAATGTTGACAATGCTATTTTGTTGAAAGTTGTTCCCAACTCTTGCGGAGTTGTTCAAAGGAACCTCCTTCCTTGGGTTTTTCACTCCTTTGTTGCACTTCCACTAGGATTACTTTAGGATTGGTGGAGACTACTGGTGCTAACTATGCCCTAGTCTCTTGTCTGGTGGTAATGGGTGCCACCTTGATTTCTTCCTTGTCTGCTTTGGGCTGATTGGATTCTGCAATGAACTTAGGGAAGTGTCGAAGTTTTGGGTGCAACTTCCAACACTTCTCTATCCAATGGCCACTTATCTAGAAATGGGTGTATAAGTTTTGAATCTTTTCATGTGTCTTGACCTTCTTCTTCATAGAAGACTTAGCCTCAACATGGTCCAGAGAATTTGTCTTCGACAAGTCTTCAGAGTTCTTATCGATTTCTCTGAATCCAATCCTAGCTTTCAAGGCCTTTGCTTTGCCTCAATAGGATGGGTCATGCCCTACTCTTGGATGCCCAAGCCTTTTCCACTATATCCCATCTTGGGCATTAGTTTCCCACTGATGCCCTTTATATGCTTCTCGAAGCTTCCAATGGAGTGATGTTTAGGTTCTTGCTTCTGTTCTGATGTAGAAGATGTGTCTATCCAACCACTGTGGTTGGTAGGGGCTTGAAACTATCTCAGGTACTCTAGTTGTTCAGAAAAAGCACAGTGGCTCGCATTCTCCTTTGAGCCATAATTAGCCCATCTACCATGGCCACAAGGGAATCCTTGCTTTGGTGAAGACTTCATAGCTGATGATGCAGTCATACTTCCTAGTGGAGTGAGTGGAGAGTATGAGGAATTTCCAGGTGGGGTGAGTGGAGAGTATGGGGAACTTCATTCTACTCGTGGGCTTGGTGCATACATGCCAAAACTCTCTGAATGAAGAGGAATCCTTCCATGTTCTCTCTTCAAAACATCTCATGCAAGCTCTACTTTTCTCAATTAGCTTCTTGTAGAAGCCTTCAGAGATTTGCATTCTCCAGTCGAAGTTGATCATTGGCTTCTTCCAATTCTTGGATTCTATCATCTTCTTCTCGATGGTTTTGACTGAGTAGTTCCACTTTCTCTGTGATGGAATGAATGCTTGCCATCATAGATAGAGTTAATTCCTCCCTTTCTGGTGTCATTGTGAAAAATACACTTGCAATCACCTCATATACAATTTGCCAAACTGGGCTTTGATACCAAATTTGATTTGATTTCGATCTAGGATCTAGGCAATGATATACTAAGTGGAAAAAAATTGTAGAATAAGTGTACAGATGCTTAATGTCTAATGTTTGACTAAAAATACATTAAACATTAAGAATGATAGGAACCAGAACAAAGGTAATTACAAAGAACCCTCGATGTGCTAGTGCAATATTTTAAAACATTGACTCTATGCCAATTTACTTAACCACTTCGATTTAGTTCAATGTGGAATAAGGAATTTAATGATAGTTACGTAGAATTAAAATTACATTAAAGCACACGAAACAAAGAAAGAGAGAGAGAGAGAGAACCGATTTGATTTTGGAGTTCATCCGGCTAGGTGGACTATGTCTCTGGGTCTAACTCAACTAAGTGATCGATGTATAAAATGATGTCTGAAAGTTGATCCACAAAGTTGCTACACAAATCCTGACTCGAAACCGTCTTGTAACAAGCTCCCAAGGCACAAGATTGATTACTGAAGAGTTGGGAAGACTTTGCCTAAAAGGGCTCAACTGCAGACTTAGAAGATCAACATCATGGAGTGGCTCTCAAAAATTCTCCAAAAATCTCCTCTAGATTTCTCTCCTCCAGAATGGCTTGGGGATGCTCGAGAAATCGAAATGGCTTTGGGATGAGAAATCCCCCTCTCTTTTATACATAATTTTTTTCCTAAAATAGGCTTTAACCAAATATTTAAAATATAGGCCTATTAAAAATTTAGATTTCGTAATTACCCCCTTTGTCATATTACAAATTTGGCTTACACCAAATTGGGGATCAAAATCTTAACAAGATAACAAAAAAAAGACCTTATTTACTAAGGTTGGTGGTTTTGGTTGTTAACTTTCAAATAACAACTACACCACATATACATCAAAGCACTTAAATAGTGCAATGAAAAATCTTATTTTAAGACATGCTGCCGTTCAGGGGTTCCAACCCCGTCGGAGGCTCTTTAAAAGCCATTTTGAGTGTGATAAATGTTAAATAAAAACTACGCCACCATAGTCTTAAAGTCAACATGTGACCCAATGGCCAAAGGTCGGTGTCTTGGAGCTCAGAGGTCATAGGTTCAAATCTAACCACGTAATTTTTTTGAAATATATTATCTCTTCCGCCACATAGGTGCCACGTGGCACAAAATTGTTCGCTCCTCTGCCACGTGGATTGCCACATGTACAATTCTTGTACAATCCAAGGTGCCATGTGGGCTTCCTTTCCATACACGTGGCATCACATTTTTTGCCCTGTAATTCCATGTGTCAACTTTTGACTGGATGAACATGCTAACCGTACTTGCCACGTCACCGGTCAACCATTTTCCTAGGCATCTTTGACTGCTCATAACTTTTGCATACGAACTCCATTTTCGATGCAATGAATGATGTTGGAATCATGGTGACAAGACCTTCAAGTTGATGTCATTTGTAGCCAATTCGAAAATGATCAATCCTTGAGATCCTATTTGACCATGACTTTGATCAGGCATAAATTTTGCATACGAGCTTTGATTTCGATGAAACAAATGTCGTCGAAAAGCTCTCGATGAACCCTTCAATTTGATGCCAACTTTGACTAATTTTGGGATTTTGAATTTTTTCTTTTTTGGTAGCCTTTGTACCTGAGTTTGACCCAACTTTGACTAGCCATAACTTGAGCATACAAACTCCTTTTTCATTCGTTCAAGTTGCATTGGGTCCAGAATTCTAAGGACTTTAATCTGATGCCAATTGCTATAGTTTTGGGGATACTTCAAGTTTTGATGAAAAATATCTACCAGATCAAAAGAGGTGGCTGAAAAGAAGGAAAGGGAAGATGACACTAAACCTTCTAGTTCATCTACTCTGCTTTTTCTTGCTACCCTCACAACTGATAATGATGATCAAACTAACTTGATCTCATCTTTGTCAAAACTTATTGAAAAGAACAGAATAGTGAAGAGCCTGCAGAGAACCTTGATGGATGTTACTGATAGATTATAGAGTACTCTAGCAGTATAGCATACAGAGGCAGATCCTGAACAAAGGGCATAGGTAGTGCTAAAATGTTTTGATGAAGAATTTTCAAATTTATTGAATGTTGTAGAAACAAAGGCACAGATTTCACATGATGCTAACTTGTTTAGCACTATTTGTCAGAATATCAAGAGCGATTTAATAAGTCCTGATACTTGTATCAAGGAACTTCAAAAATGTCAACAGGATGGCAAGATATTGTACATTACATGTACCCTATCTTACAAGTTGACTAAGTATATTAATACTCATATTGAAGCTAAGATGAGTGAGCTAGAAGCTCTCTCTAGCTAATTACAACATCGTTATTGTAAAGCTGGTGATTTTGAAGGACAAGTGGTCAATATTCATAATAATATTAGGAAACTGGAACTTTGGAAGGAACAAATTTTGGAGAGAGTGTCATATTTCAAAGAGTATATTGCTCTGAAAATATCTATTGTTAAGAAATAGTTGGAGGAATGTGTCAAGGCCAAGGCAACTTATTCTAACTTTTTATACTTTGACCTTTATGCAATTGAGATTGCATCATACACCTTATGTGCAATTCTCACCTCTACTGAATCAACCAAGGATACATGGACAAAAGGTATGAATAGTCTTAAGGTGAGTTTTGATGATTGCATGAAGATACTATCAGCTTAAAGGCAAAAGAACAGAGTTTCTAACAACAGTTTTTGATAGTTTTTGACATTTTAACCTTTGTCATTGATGTCAAAGGGGGAGAAAATGCATAAGAAAATTGTAAATTAGGTAAATAGAAGATAAAATTTTAAGGTATAAAATAATATGGTAAGGGGGAGCATATGGACAAGTTGTAATAGATGTAATGTTACTGTATTATTTTTCAAAGTTTTTGATACTTAGCCAATTTTCCCTACTCTGTTGCCATCAATGCCAAAGGGGGAGATTGTTGACAATTAGCTAATGAAGATATGTAATTATTTTCATTTATGGAAATACATGATGTACATGCTTATAGGAAACCTCAGAAATAAAGCTACTTAGGTTTTGGTACTCATAAAATTATCCATACAACAGTGTATTATTTTGTATATAACTTGTTACTGATGTCATATTATGACTAGTGAAAGTTAGATGGAGATTGTATACATGTTGTTGATGATGTGTATAATCTCATAAGTCAATATAGACTATATAGAGAAGAGATATTCATGTTTTACCAATGAAATAAGACATTAAAATTGAAGGAAGGAATTATTTTGTTTACAAAATAATTACTTGACCAATTAGGGCCAACATCCTAGATGTTTACTCTAAGTTGGAAAATTATATTATGGTCTTAGCTAACTTAGCAACAATTTGTGTAAATGCATGGTATTTATGCAAAGGACATCTTGAAAATTCAAGTGTAAGTTGTGCGAGTATTGTGATATGCGAAATTACTGTGAAAGCAATATATGCAAAGTTTTGTAAGAGCTATTTTGTGATCTAGGATCAAGCTGAAGATTAGAGATCAACCAAGAAAGAAGTTATAATACCTATATTTTAGAAGTCTGATTACTTGTTTGGGCAGTGAGCTCTTCTTGTAATTGGAAGTGCATGTTTGGTTAGTGGGCTCATCTTGCATCTACTGTACCACAACTCCTAACAGGGTTGACACAACTCCTAATATCCTCAATTCAAAGTCTCCTGACAGGGACTCTCTATACTGAATTTTCTCATTGACTCCTAATAGGGTCCATCCTCTAACTAGGAACTTATATATCAGTATATATTATCTAGTGGGTATCACCCCCACCGAGGTTTTCCTTGGCCAGGGTTTCCCTAGTTAACAAAATATGGTTTTATGAGTTATCGTTTTGCATGGTTACTATTACTATTCATAATTGCTTTATTACTTTGTTATGTATTCTTTAAAGTAAAAAATAATATCCCGTTGTTGACTAGAGTTTGTAGATTACTAATTCACCAACACCGCCCCCCCAACCCTTTCCCCCACAATAATTCCTATTTCTAACATATTATTGTTTCAAAATGGAAAAATAATGACATATACCCAAAATGGGAGAATATTAATAAGTTTCTAAATAGTGAATGAGCATATAGAGTTGTAGACTAAGCATGCATGAACTTTATAAAGAGTATAGGACTTAATTTGTAGAGAACCGAATGAAGTTAGAGTTGAAGATGTTAATTTGATTGTATTATTTAATAATGTAATGATATGTAATATTATTTTTCAATCAATTCCAAAGGGGGGATTGTTAGCCCCAACTAATAATGTTGATAATGTTTGTTGAAGGATTATATTAATTATTCTATCATTGATGTCAACTTGATTCATAAGACATTGTATTAATTCAATAGAGTACCAGATCATTTGATTGATGAAGATGATTTGAAGAAAGTATAATGATGGAGAAAATATTTATAAGTGTACAGATTTCCATGGGTACTTAATGAGTACAAATTTGATAGTATAATGTTGATTTGATTATTTTACATGATTTGAATAAGTGTTGAAATCATGAAGTGAGAAAAAAAAGAGATAGCAAGTTGTACCCAACTAGTCAATTTGGTCAGGGAATAAAGGACTTAGTGGTCACTGAGCTATTAAAGTTATCATTAAGTGCATGTAAAGTGAATAAAGGATGTGCAATATTAACTAAGATAGAATGGTGTTAAACTAGCTTAGTATTGACCAAACAAAGTGTAGTGTTTACTAAGCAAGGGAAAGAAGAATCTTGGAGAAGAATTGATTTGAGGTTGATATTTGATGAAAATAAAGATTGTTTGAGAAGTTTTGAGGATAAGAATAAAGTTAGTTATGAGATTTTTGGTTAAATAAATTCAAAGAATATCTAATTAAGGAGATTAAATGATATAAAATGAAGCAAAAATTTCAAGGTGAAGACATAATACCCAAGTGTTTTGATTCAATGAATCTAAGCTAGATGATGATTGGAAAATTATGATTAAGTGACAAAAAATAGAAGAATTTGGTGAAGTGATAATAATTATCTATCTAGGGGATCAACATGATGTTTTTTCTTTTTATCAAGTTCATATTGAAGGTGATAGCCAAGGGATAACCAAGCAGAGCATCATTGTGAAATTTAGCAAGTGAAGTGTGAAAAAGTTGTGTTTGTGAGTGGATTAGTTAGAAGGAATAAATAGGATGAGAAAAGGAAAAAGAGTGAGTAAATTGGAGATCTAATTAGGAAAAGGTGGTTTCTATTTCAAACAAATCATTTCTTTATTAATCTCTAACCATTGTAGTAGAAATCTATTAACATAGTGGACTTAATAGTCTTATTTTTAAATCTATTTGTATGGTTACATTCCTTTGAATGTATGTAAGTCCCTTAGATAATTTTTCTTATATTGAGGAGTGATAATGTATAGATGATATTTAGTGTAAATCCTCTAACAAGGTCACATTAACAATGTGTATGTAACCTTTAACAAGGTTGTCTCCTAACAAAGTTCACCTTAGAAGAGTGAAATTTTTGGGTTGTTGATCCTAGGAGATTTTTTCCTTTTCAAGATTTTTTCATGTTAAATAATTGTATCAAATTGTGCGGATATTGATTTTATTTCATATTATTTTATGTTCATTGTTTATTATTACAACTTGGTATACATGTGAAGTTTACTAAGATACTTAGCGTATGAAGTTAATAGTTTGTTGGAAGGAGTGAGTTGAATGTCATTGTTGAGTTAGATATTTTTATTGAGATAGTAATATAAAATTTTGAAGTATTTAAGGACCTATAGAATAACTAGATATAACTAATTCACCCCCCTTCCAGTTATCTAATAGACATGTATCAAATGTAGTTGGTATTGTTGCAAGATTTCAGGACACCCTAAAGCATCATATTTAGTAGTAGTGAAAATGATATTCAAATAATTGAATGGAACATAATATTTTAGGTTATTGTATGATAGTTCACATGATATCACACTTTGTACATATAATGATGAAAACTGGTTAGGTAATAATGATGAATAAAAGAGCACAACTAGTGGTACATTCTTTCTACGAGATAGTGGTTTCTTAGTGAAGCAAGGAACACGATTGCATTTCACAATCTACAATGGGAGAAAATTATGTGGCAATAGAAAAAAAATCTAATAAGGTCATATAGATGAAGAAAATGTTGAAGGATATAGGTATTGAGTTTTTAGAACTGATTATTATACATTGTGATAACACAAGTATAGTAAGCATGTTAAAGAATCCAGTTTTACACTCAAAGACAAAACACATTGCTATACTCTATGATTTTTTGAGAGAGAAATTTTTAGAAAAGGAAATTAGATTTGAATATGTTAGTACAAAAGAGCAAATAGTAGATATCTTTACTAAATCAATGGCTAAGGATAATTTTGAGTACCTTAAAGGTATGCTTGGGGTGATGTCCCTACCCAATTTAGAGTAATTAATGCAAGATTGTACCAATATAGTATAATCAAAGCATTATTAATTCTAGAATAGAATCTTGATGCTTTTCCTATGGGGGAGTAGTTGTTTTGGGTAGAGTTAATCAAGAAATCTTATGTAATGTTTCAGTAAAACAATGTTTGTTGGCACTTGGTTTGATTGTCTAGGCCAATGCAAGTATAATAATGAGATCACTTCAAATTCTTAGATTGGCATATTGACACCTTTGTCATTAATGTCAATGGGGGAGAGTAACACATGAAAAATCATATATGTATAGGGGAGAGTAATACTTATGGGGGAGAGCATGTATGTTTATGTATTCATATGATGCTTTTGGGGAGATTGTAAAAACTATACTGAACCATCAATTAAAAAGGATTAGTGGTTGGAACTTATGATTTTCCATGATATGTTTCCATCAATGAAAAGGGGGATAATTTTAGGATCATACCAAAATGGGAGATGTTTGACATTTTAATTGTGTGTCCATGTATTGCATTGATGATAGGTTTTCCATTAATGTTAACATATATGTGCTTGAGTTTGTGATAGACAATATTTCTATATACATTATAGCGGTTGGATTAGTCAATGGAGTTGGGATATGACATGTTATGTGAGACTAGAATAATGTTTTAGAATGTATTTAGATACTACATTTGTGTTCACATATGTTAATATAAAGGGTTGGATAACTTACAAGTCATTCTATGGAGATTGGTAGTAGGCCATTGTGTAGGAGATATGTTGCTGCTATTTGATTAGAGAGATAGAATTGAGGTGATCAAGCTTAGATCATGGCTTAAGGCTGTTTTTGATGATGTGTTTATCTTATCACATGTTGCAGGTCTCTGAAGTGTAATATGTGATATGTTCACTATCAGGTCAACTCTTGTATTTGGAATTATTTTAGAAGTTGTAAAATATATTGCCTATGGAACTTTACTATCATACCTCAATGGGTTCATATATTATCACCATTGGCCCCTACTATTTTATGGCTCCCTGATGCTACCATTATCAAATTAGTTGAGCCCTTCTGCATGCACCACAACCTTATGTGCAGATGGGTGCATGGGCTTAGATAGAAATGACCTCTAGTACTTTTATATTGGGAAAGATCAAAAGGCTGACCTAATTATTTATTAGGTAAAGGTATAAAGGAAAGGTTATTTCGTTGGTTGTAAGTATCACATCATATTATATTATTGCAGATGTGGTTAGAGGATGTGAATTTGACTAGAGCAAAGTAGAGGATTATGTTGATGTTGGTTTGAGAACTTCAAAGGAATTGTATTCACAATAGAGTTGAAGGTTTGGTAACTTTACTACTTGGATTTTTTTATCATAAATGATCTATTATGTAATAATGTTGAGTCAATTTGGATAGTAGGTTTAGTTATCTTCCTTATTACTTCTAATAGGGATAAAATCTTCTAACATGGATTAAAATTCTACTAATATGGACTAATGTACTAATTGTATTGTAGTTGTCTCTTAACAAGGTCACATCCTTTCACAAGGAAATTTTATATTAGTACATCATATTTTTGGTTCCATACCCACCAAGGTTTTCCCTATGATCAAGGGTTTCACTAGTTAATATATCATTGTATAATTGTGGATGTTTTATCTATTGGCTCACTATTTTGGTTATTGAACTTGGATTAAAGTTATTGATGGTAAAAAAATGACTCACCCCCTTGTTCCTCTCAATTGTGCTGGTGGAATTTTCTTTCTAATAGATCTAAGCTCACTCACCTTAATCCCATATCACTTATTAGACCCACTAGCCTACTACCAATCTTCACAAAATGAACCATAAGTAATTCTCACCATAAATGTAGGCAAACATGGATGCGGTATTTGAATACATTTATTAAGATAATTATAAGATTTTATAGCTTATCCTTTCATATCCAAACTTTTCTAATGAATCAAATCTCTATGATGTACACAAAATCTTTCTCTAACATGAACATAAGTTCATATATATGTTGACATTAATGACAATTTTTTCATCGATACAATACATAAAAATATATCCAAGTGTTAGCCAATGTTGTAATCTTAACATAACCCCCACAATTTTCAAAGTATATTTTTGATTTTCTTATGTTTGAATGGAAAATTACTAAAAACAAGTTGTTAGGCATATATTCATGAGCAATTTCAAAACTATCAATATGTTTTAATATAATTATGTATTAGAAATGCATGGCATCTAATATCAAAATACTATAGCTTCTTTCTACGTGTATTTATTCATAAAAAAATATAAAGTTTTCAACACGTTATAGTTATGTATTGTAAAGACATAACATCTAATACCAAAACAATAGAGTTATAATTCTATATTAGAAATGTAGGGCATCTAATACCAAAACAATAGCTTGATCTATGTGTGCAAGAACCATCTAGAATTGTCATTTGGATTAATTCACTTAAAAAAAAATCAATCCTTTATAGATAATTGAATGATGGTTCTAAATCTTATTGATCACATGATCAAAAGTTTTAAAACCTAGAATTCGTTTGGTCCTAGTATAATAGAATGCTAAAATACTTCTCACAAGCCATTTTCTTAACTTTGGCCTTTATGAAATATGTTTGATTTGATCACCTCTATATTAATGAAGCTAAAGGTTTATATCTTCAAAATAAATATTTAATAGTAATACTAGAAATAGATACTTCATCAAACTCTCTTAGTAGCAAAGCCAAATAAAGTACCTCTCATAAGCCATTTTCTTAACTTTGGTTATGGAATATGTTGGATATAATCACCTTTCTCTTTCTCTGTTAATAAAGTCAAAGGTGTAAATCTTTAAAATAAATCTTTTCTAATAATACCAAAAATATATTTCCATAAACTCTCTTAGTAATAGAACCACCTAACTATGAATATGTTCGAGCTTTTCCAAAAGTGTACAGACTGAGCATGAAACTTGCACTAACTAGACACTAGTAAGTCCCTTAACTTTCTTAAGTCATTTAAACACACTTCTCCCTCCCACCCCACCATAGACAGGGACTCCAATTGGACAAAAAACTTGTTACTAAGAATTAATGATACTACCCACTTTAAACTTATGCTCACTTCCTTATTTCCTGAATGGTAAACATGAGAAATTTTAAACTCTTTACAAAGTGTTACTTTTTTCTCAAATTAATTTTAGGTTTATTAATCTTCAAAGCCTATGATTTTGATGTAGGAGCATCCTAGGTGTAAGAGCAATCTTGCATCACCCAAAACCATTTCTATTTCAATCTTTTCTATTTTAATAAGGACTAGTAGACAAGGGGGTTTCTATTTCTGGGAACTTGCTATTTTTAGTAAGCTTTTCATACGAGCTCAAAATGTTCTCATTTTCTATAGGAAGGTTCAAGCCTACCATAAAAATCTCATTGCTCCAGCTTAAGTATCAGAGAAGTCATTACGGATTTTTGGTGGAAAAAATTGCAAAAAAATCTTTAGGCTCACTGTTGGAGGCATTAGAGTGCCTGGATGAGGTCCAAAAACTCAACAAAAGGGCACTAGTGAGGTTCTAAGCCTATAAATCAGAAGTTGACATTTTCAAAAAGTGGCTATAATAGCCAATCAGAGCAATGGTTTGAGACTTATGACCTTTTAAAGTTGGGCTACCCAAAATATCTAAAATAATTGTCAAAGATATATTTGGCTGACTCTATATGTATTGTTAGGGTCTGTCGGCCCTAGGTGTTAAGTTTAAATGTTTAGAACCTTCTTGGGAAACATAAAATTGCCTATTTAAGAAAGGCTCGAATGTTGTCTAGGAGAACTTTGGGTGTAGTTTGAAACATTGTCTTGTAGGTTACTATAAGGAAGGCACCCATGTGGGTTAGCATATTGTACTTGTGAATTCTATAATTATGCATTTGCAACGATAATAAGAAGCCCATATTTTGCTCTCTCCTCCCTTGAACTGTCTCCTTCCTTCTTCTTTCTCTCTCATCTCTTCCTCTCTCATCTCTTTCTCTCTCCTCCATTTTCTTATATTTAGATGTTCATTTAATTTTTTGTTGTAGATACTCATTTAAATTAATAATTTAGATGTATTTAATTTATGACACATAATTAAAGCTAAAGTGATGGATGATTCTAGATGCATTAGATGTTTATATTGTTTAAACATGTATTTACATTGATGCTTTAGATTTATTTCAACTAAATAGTAATTGCAAATTGTTTTGTTATACATATTGAATATTAACCACAATTTATGGTTAAGATTTGTATAAAGCTTATACTTGAACCTACACTTTACACTTAAATACATGTTTACGAAATATTTTTAACCCTAATATATTAAATTATTACCCTATTTGTATCCCTAATTCAACTATAATCCAAATCTTAGGTATATATTAGACCTTGAATTTAATAATCAAACTCTAACCATAATCTTGAACCATAGCTATACTTCACTTTTTGACCTTAACTCTAACTAGTTCATATTTCACTCTACTTGAACCATAACCCTATTCTATCCTTAAGTCTAGTAAAAATTATGCTTCAACCATAAGAGCAAGTGAACTATATAGGTCTATCCTAATATGAATCCTAACCATAATACAATCTTAACTAGAGCCATAATAACATTGGCACTAATATGTACATCCTAACTAAACCCTACCTAATGCATAATTTGAAACCCTTTACTTCAATTCTACAACTAAATCTAAACCTTAAATGGTTAACTAGATAATAAGTTAAGTCTCAAACCTTATATTCCTAACCCTACCATAGACACTAAATTCTAAACATAAATGTAACCATTATGTTAGCCCATATCCATACCCTAATACTAAACCTAACCAAGTTTTATGTTCATACCATAAAATGTTATTTTAAAATCTTAATCATAACTCTAATCCTCTAACCTTAACCCCTAAAGTTCTTATTTTATACCTAAAACTCAACCCTAACCCTATATTCCCAAACCATAATCTCCTACCTAACTCAAGTATCATAATTCAGATATATTATTCTAAAATCTTTTTTAGAAACACTTCTAATCCTTAACCTAATCCTGACCCTAATCTAAATATAATTTGAATCCTAATCCATACCCTAACCTTAACACTTTGTGTAACATTAATTTTAATTGTAAGAACAATCATACTAATGTAAGCCATAACCTTAATAACAATCCATTCTGTAAATTTAATCTCTATCCTCCTCTTTTTGATATATTTAAGTAGTTAAAGATGCACATTAGATGAAAATATATGGTTTTAAAGATGTATTTATATTGATATTTTAGATTTATTTACATATTAACCACTAACCAAAGTTAAGGATTATAATTTACTTAAACCTACACTTTATAGTTATGTATGTTTATGATTCAATGTTTCTTTAAAAACCTAATATATTAAATGATTAGCATGAATATTCTATCCTTAATTCAACTCTAATACAAATCATAGGTATAAATTAACCCTTCAATTTAATAACCAAACTAGATAACCACAATCTTGAATCATAACTATAATTCACTTCTTGACCCTAACTCTAATTGTACAATATCTCCATTTACTTGAATGTAGCCCTATTCCATCCTTAGGTCGACCACAAATTGTGCTTCACTATAAGAACATTGAACTATATAAGTCTATCCTAATGCATAATCCCAAACCCTTAACCTAATCCCCAAACTAACCCTAAACATTATATGCATAACTATAATAAGTTAAGTTTCAAACCTTATTCCTAAACAAATTATAATTAATGCAAAAATTGAAGATTTAAGCTAACCCTTAAATCCTAAATGCTATTAATTGTAACCTTAATTCTAAATGGAAAAAATTTAATCAAAATGTTAAATCTAAATCTTAACCAACATATATTAATGATCACTCTAGTAAAACCTAATCTTATAAATGTTAACACTTTCGAACCCTAAAGTCTAAGCACAATCATAACACCAACTATACCGCTAACTCAAATCATAAACATAATACAAATACATAAATTATATGAGGACATAAACATTAAAAATGTAATATATAAACCCTAATAGTTTAGAACCAAAAGTCTAAGCATAAAACATATCACTGACTATATCGCTTTTAAAACTCAACCATAACCTTAATCCTCAAACCTTAAAACCTAAAATGCTTCTTTTATACCTCAACCTAAACCCTAACCCTATATTCCTAAACCATAATCTCCTACCTAACTCAAGTATCATAATTTTGATATATTATTCCAAAACCTTTTGAAAAACACTTATAATCCTTAGCCTAAACTTATGTATGTTTATGATTCAATGTTACGGGTTATGATGTTATGAATGTTTATGATTCAATGTTTCATTAAAAACCTAATATATTAAATCATTAACATGAATATTCTTTCCTCTTTTTGATATATTCAAGCAGTTAAAGATGTATTAGATGTAAATATATGGTTTTAAAGATGTAAATATATGGTATTAAAGATGTATATATATATATATATATATATATATATATATATATATAGAGAGAGAGAGAGAGAGAGAGAGAGAGAGAGAGAGAGAGAGAGAGAGAGAGAGACGCACGTACGCACACATGCGCGTGCGCACACACACACACACAAGATTTATTTTAATTAAATAGTAATTTTGTATTTTTTTTTATGTTGTATACATATATATAGATTATATTTCATGGACCCACTCCCATACCACCCCCTCCATCTCCATCTCCAACCCCACCTCCATCCCCACCTCCATGACCACCTAGTCCTCCTCGACCACCTATCCCAGAGGAGCTACGTGAGAGCATGAAGCATAACCTTCACAAAAAACTCATGCAAGATATATAGACTAGTAGGTGCAATACCCATCCTATTCCTCACCTGCTTCACCTTGTAGATACCATGCAAGGTTTTGTAAAGTCTATAGAGCACTTAGACTATAACATAGATAGCTTTGGAGCATGGAGGCAAAACATGCATGCCTTCTATTCTAACAACTTGTCTTATAGATAGGTCCATGAGCTGAAAATAAATAAAGGAAATTAACAAATATATTTTGTTAACCTAAAGATGGGTGATGAGATAAGTGAGAAGAAGCCTTGTATATATTTTAGATGGTGCACACACCCCTGCATTTAAGAGCACTTTTGGGAGCGGTGGTGGATGGTATTTGAACATCCACCACACACTAATTATGATGTGCCCATGTACCTTCTTAGGAAATTATGGGTAGAGTTTGAATTGGGTTTATCCAATTATTTTGATATAAAACCATTTTAGGGGGTTGATGGAGGGATGTTGCAGGATAGGCCTAGGGAAAAGCTTAGTGATAATATGAGGAATTGCCAACATCCTTAGCCTCTTGTTCCTCATCTTGTACTGGTTATTCTAGTGCCTCTCCCTCATTGAGTAGTATCATCTGCTCTTAGTTCATTGAGTGCCCTTTTAGACAATTTAGTAGACCAATGGATATAGGTGAGGGATATTGATCCCCTTGGACACGTTTGTACTAGTTGTGGGGGTATATGTAGAGGCCCCCAGAGTGATGTCGATACAACATAGGATGTCCATTATGCTGAGGGTGGTGATTTTGATGATGAGGCATATGATGCTCATGGTAGTGTTAGTAATGATATTGATGTGTCATCATTTGTTGACCTTCTTTGTGGGGAGGGAGATAGTCAGGAGCAATAGGTAAAAATATAATTAATTTTTAAAAGTACATTAAAATTTTCTTTCTACATGTATACATAATTGTATTAACCATATTAATATATCTTTATTTTCAACTAATAAAGGATGGATGACATTGTTCCTTCTAGGAGACAATATAGTATTTTTTTGAGACCTTTAGATGTTGGCATCCCTCATACAATATGCACTTTGAATTACACTTTAAATAATGTACACTGGAACTCAAATTTGATAATATGTGCTCATATATTATTTTTATCTAATTTTGTAGGGATTGTCATCCATTACACAATTAGATGCTTGTATAGGTCTTGATCCATTGACCACTGAGGCACAACCTCAAATACATACAGTATGAACTTTTCAAGAAAAATATTTTTTACTATTTTTATGTACACATTGTTATTTACTATCTTCAACTTTGACCCATGTATAATAATGTATGCTAGTTTTATGAATAGGAGATGGATTGTACTTTTCCATGTAGGCCTTAGTATAGTCTATTTTTGACTCCTTCACCTTTTGACCATTTTAGACATGGAGTACATGATCATCATGGTAACATGTCTATAGACACATCTATGACACTGACTAGTACTCAGGTATAATAGATATGCTTTTACTTCAAAAAAATGTAGTGTAAATTATGTACTTTTAAATTCAGTGTATATAATTTTGACTCAAGGTTTATGTATCCATGATTTTAGGATGATGTTGCCATGATTGTTGGTGGGAGTATAGGACTAAGCCAGATGGAGGTAGAGACATCATCCTTTGAGGTTAGTATTGTTATTTATACATAGTTCATTATAATCTTTATCACAATTTTAAAATTTATGTATTCTATTGCAAGACCTCATCACTACCACATTTGGTAGCTATGATAGGTTACTTCCTTTTGTTATAGAGGGACACCTATCTCACATGGTATTATTTTAAATAAGTACTAAATATTTTATTTTATTTGCAAGCTAGATTTTGAAACCCATTTCAATTAAGCATGTATATAGTCTTCTCAGGATGTCACATAGGATGTGACACACGATGCCCCACACAATGTGACACTTGATGCCCCACATGATGAGACACATCATGTTACACAAGATGATCCATCTAAGCCATGGGTGGGAATTTCCCTTTGGCATCAAGTTTTTTTTTGAGGAAAGCCATGGTACATGTTTGATGGGACCAATCCTGTGCCTTTATGTATCAAATTTTTACTAAGGCAATTATTCAACAATTTAAGGCATTGTCATAATTTTTATATGGTCTTCCTCATTGATTTTTTTGACAAAACAAAAACTCATTATAGGTCTTACTATTCTGATTACAAAAATGTAAATGTTATAGTGTTATGAGTTCATTTTCTATTTTTGCAGTATTTATTAATCAAAAGTGTCAAGTTTTAACATAAAATCGTGACATTCGCTAAAACTTTCATAACTTTTAATTATTTTTTTCATATTTCTTATATTAATTTACATGTCATCAATATGAACACAATTCTTTTGAAGTTTTTTTTTTTTCTCAAATAAGTTAAATTTTGATTAAATTATGGTGTTCGTACACAAGAGGTTTTACAAATTAGCTTAATCATCAATTAATTTTTTTAATTAAAAAAATCATTAAAAATTTATAAAAAATTATTCTCATCAATCTTTGGTGTGTCAGGTAATTTCTTTTAAAAGGATTCACAAAAATTCATTTAGTTGTGTCAAATTATGGTTTCCGTACACAAGTGTGGTATGGTCCTGAAATAAGCATTTGAAAAAGAAGTTTTTATAGATCCATACCAAAAAAAATCTATCATATGGGTATACAAATAAATTACATATTCAAAAAGGAGATTTTGGGCACTGCACTTTTTATTTTTGAAGCTCTTTATATTTAATCTCTAAATGCCTCAAATTTTGGCATCAATTGATAAGATATTTCAAAACTAGAAAAACACTTCCACTTTTTGGCCAAAAGTGAGACCCAACTTCTTGCACTGACCCATTTTAGAGTCTCATCCTATGTGTAGTTTTCAAATTCCATTTTTCTATCCAAGATTACAATAAGAAAAACATTGTTTTCTCTTCCACCTTGTTATTGATTCCCTCATGTTTATGAGCTCCCAACATCAATATATATAAATTCTAATAATAAGCCACACATCCTAAACTCAATGGCTTATATAGTCTTTTATGTCCCACAAAAAATGATCTTAATAAAAAATTCTTATGTTTTTCCCAGTTTACTTTCTTATGTATACTTCAAATACGATTAAACCAAGAGTGTCCATTTAAAGATGCAACTATAAGTAAAGTTTTTAATCTTTATAAATGATTATCTATTGAATCAAATGTAAATTTGTCATTTTTTGTTTTGCTTTGTTAACATGACATAAAAAATTTCAACGAAAACATTTTCAATTTGCATACAAATTTTCTCCATCTACTCTTTTTTTCCCTAAAATATTTTCTTGTTTCTTTCCTTCTAAATTTCCCAAATGAAAGTCTGTGCAAAAATATGTTAGATACTAGAAATGTTGGTTTTTCCCCATCTAATGGTCAACTTGAAACTTATCCTTTATCAAGGTCTGGCATGGAATATTCCAATTAACTTTTTACATGATGAATTTCTAAACATGCAAAAGTACAATATAGGAGTAGGTGATCTAGTGTCTCTTTGTATGCTTTGCAAATCATATATTTTAAGAGATAGGTTGTAAACTAATTCTTTTGAGTCTAGAATTAGTTATCTATGACTTCTTAGTTCCAACCATAAGGACCTTGCCCCTGAAGAGAATCTATCATCATTTTTTGATGTTCAATAACCTTCTTAGGTAAAAGTACAAAGTTGTGTCACTTTTCAAGTTGACTTATCAGAATGACTAAATTTGAGTATTTCTATCCAATTTTTTTTTTTTTTCAAACACATGTTCTTGATAAAATTATTCTAGCTAAGTTATATATGGTCTCACACTTTTTCAGTTGGAAATATTTATTAAATGCATGCTTTATACTAGTTAGTATCCAATTACTTAAAAAATATAATTATTTCAAAAAATTGACATTTCAATAACTCGTACTATTTATTATGATTTTTTTTTAATAACATATAAACACCATTTTATAGAGCTCAAAAAAAAGAATATTCTCATATAGAGTTCATAGTGTTTTAATTAGATATAGTATATCATAATTAAAAAATTCTACAAGTACGTATTTTAACACTTGAGAAGATGTTGATTTTAAGAAAGAAAAAAATATTAAATAATATTAAAATAAAATAAAATTATATGACATTCTAGAGGAGAGATTCCTCTTCCAGAATATATAATTTTTCTTTTAGTTGGAATAGATTTATTTCAAAAAATGTGGTGGGACATTAAAACTATCGATTTGAATAAGTGGAAATTTGAATCATTATAAAAGAGAAAATATAGCTCTAAAACCCATTTTTATTTTTTATTGTTCTAGCTCCATATATTATCGATAACATAATCTAAGATCAAAGGGAAATAAGTTTATTTCCATATAGTTTGTGGTGTACTAGACCCCTAATTTCCAACATTTTTCAACAACTAAAATTTATCTTTAAAAAAATAGGAAAATATATAATTTCTTATTCCAAATAATTATTAAAAATTATAATCCTAAAATTCATCCATTTCTGCACATTTCAGTAGTTTACTTCATTTCAAAATTATAAATAATAATACTAGTTTTATGTCATTGAATGTGAACAACTACACTTTTGTTAGCCTTTTCCTTTGTAAAAGGGTGACACAGGTTTGTGCTTTTACCCTCCCATGATTGCTTCCAAATATTTATTGATTTACCATTTTTTGATTTCTATGTGAATTGGTTGGTAACTACCAACTTGAAATACATTATGAAGTTCTATATTGTAGATCTCCTCTCTAGATTTTTTAACGATAAAATAAGTTCTTTACATTGATTATCTAGGTATATTTTCATTTTTATTATTATCACACACTTATGCTAAAATTAATACATACATGTTATAATCAACTTCACTTTCATTGTCTCATTCAATGGCCTGTAATGAATCATGAAGATCTAGATTGTGAATCCCTTCGATAGATTTTTTGCTATCAAAATACATTATTTATATTAACTGTCTAGATTTTTTGTTCAAGAATTTCACAAATTTATGATACAATTTTCTATGCATGTGCCAATTTATATTTGTCTCCATTGCCTCATTTATATGGTTCCAATTTATTAAACATCCCTTTGCCTTATGACTCTTTAGGTTGACAAACCTTACCCAATTCTAAAGGGGAATCTTATCTAAGTCTTAACTATTATTCAAGAAAATCAAACTTCAAAAGTTTGAGTTTATGATTTCTTTTATATAATATAAATTAAATTTTTTTTTTTTTAGGAGATAAGATTGGGTAAAGGCACAAACCTATGTCACACTTTTATAAAGGAAAAGGAAGTATGACTGTTCAACTTCAATGACATAAAAGTGGTATTAATATTTAAAATTTCATTAATAAAGTAAGCAAGTGAAATGTGTAGAAATCGATGAAGTTTAGGATTATTATTTTTAATGTTTATTTGGAATAATAATTGTTATATTTTTCTAAATTTTAAAGGTGATTTTTTAGTTGCTAAAAATTGATGAAACTTTAGGGTCTAGTTCCCACCACAAAACTATATAGAATAAACTCTTTTCCCTTTGATCTCATATTATTTTATAGATGACATATATAGCTAGCTCAATAAGAAATAAAAAATTGGTTTTTGACCTATATTTTCACTTTTTATAATCATCTTTTCTTTACATGTGTCAATTTGTCCATATTGCCTCATTTATTTGGTTCCAATTTATTAAATGTCCTCCTACCCTATGACTCTTTAGATTGACAAACCTTACCTAGGCCTATAGGAGAATCTTATCTAAGTCTTAACTATTATTCCATAAAAGATTTTTTTTTTTTTTTTTTACTTTATGATTTCTTTTATATAATATAAATTAGATTTGTTTAATTTTAAAGGAGATGATGTTATTCTTTTGATTTCTCTACAATCTCCCATGGTTTTGTTTCAACAATCTCCCAATTTTTATAAGAAAAACCAATAAATCCACCAGGCCTTGAGCATGATCCCCTTTCATAAGGAAGATAACTATTTTCATTTACTCTAATTTCCCTTTATTTTCTAATAAATTATTTGTTGATCCATTATTATATTCATAACAACCTCATGTAGATCATTGTTGAATTTAGTATCCACTATATAATCTATGTTTAGAAGAATCTTGAAGTATTTGATGACTTCTTTATTGATATCCTCTTTGTATGCCAACAAAAGTCCATCAATATTTTCAATTTTACATATTCATCTTCCCATGTAAGATACAAAGTTGCCCACCCCCACCTTTCTTTTCAAACATAGTCGGAGTTGCATTAAAATAAAATCCTATTGTTAGTATGACCTTACCTAAAAATATGGATAACATGAGAGATGTGCATCCACATTACCCTTCTTTGCCTTGTTCTAGTTGGAAGATAAATATTGATGAAATATGTACTCTTTATATGTATTAAATTATACCTTTACCATTAGCCAATGAATGTTTTGTGTGTTATGTTATGGGTGAAAGCACAGATGTGTGTCACCTTTAGGGCTAACTTTATCAATCTGACAGGACTAAATCTGGTAGGACTGAATTTGACTAGCCTGAATCTGGCCAAAACCACATGGCACTGAGTAGGTGCCAAGTGGCGTGTACACATCATTTGACCAAAACGAGTCTAGCCAGAACACCAAAAAATATATAAGCCACAAAAAGACAAATCCGATGGTCATTTGCATCATACGAGCTTGTTGGAAGTGCGCAGCGAGAAGAGCTACACGAATCATTCTGTCAGGTCAGGCATGTCAGCACTTCCCCCAATTTTTTAATATGTTTTGAGTTTTATTTTATGTATCCTTAGGTAAAAATATGGTTTTTAATGTGTATTTTTAATGTAAATTATTTTAAACACTTCAATTTTTTTACTATTATTATACATTTATGTTTTAAGTACTGTAATTGTTACTAAAATTCTACACATGATGTAACTTTTTTAAGTAATGTTACAGAAGGAATTGCAGAAGAAAACATTCATTTTCTATTCATTTACATTTCATCATTTTGCAATCATATTAAAAATCATGAGCAAAAGGAGATATAATGTTCATTGTATAAATTGTCACAGATATGTAAAATTTTCATTTTTTACAAAGTATGAAATGAATGATAAAATGCTAGAAATGAAATATCTCACAAAAGCCGTGAGTCTAACTACTACTTTTATACATATTGAGAATGAAAGAAAAGTATAACCTATGAGAGAAGAGTAAGGGGTAACCAATCATTGCCCTTTTAACCTTTGACTTGTTAAGTGTTCTTTGTTGTTGCTCCTAGTCTAGCCGTCAATTTGGTAGCTTCTGGTTTTCGTTCTCCTGCATAAGAAAGAGTGGAGTTAGATCTTTAAAGATCTAAGCAATGAATGATTATCTACAACTACGTACCTACACATGTCATACTTCTCTTATTCTAAAGACATACAAAAATAGTAAATGTATTCTAAGTGCTCAAATGCAAAAAATAGAAAGTATAATGTTAAAGGGAAATATTATTTCTGATATGAAACATTTCATTATAATCAAGAGCAAGAATATTGATTTCATAAGGAATAGATGCAGATCACAGAGGGGTAGTTTATGAGTGTCATGGACCCGTGCTCAAACCTCATGGAATAATTTTTCAAATATTATAGAACGGGATAATTCAACACTCAAGGAGTTGTTTCAGAATATGATAAAAGTTTGCATAACTTGTTGTAGGAAGGCTTAATATGGAAAGTAGAACTTTGCTTATTAATAGAAGGTTGTATGGTTGTGTTGGTATTGGTACTTATGATCAACTTCACATTGAAGGAGTTCCTATTGATTTCAAGCAAAAGTAAAAAACATGCTGAAAATTGATAACACAATTAATGAGATAATGCACATATATTCATACTTGACAAGTGTGAAGAATGTAATTTGGTACAGTTGCATATCATTTATTAGTCTTAAAAGTGTTCTATCCTGATGGCATCAGAATACTTTCCAAATGTTGTTATAGTTTCAATGGCACAAGCTTTAAAGAGTATTGAGTGGAAAACTTATGGGCTGCATATGAAAGGCATTTAAGGAAACTTATGATGTATTGGATTGTGGGTCTTGTGTTGCAAAGCTAGCTGCTGCTTTCTAGATTTATAGTAATTTTATACCCAGGAGAACATCAAAATACCTTTTATGATGGTAACTAAGTCTAAAAAATAAGCACGGTGCAGACTCACCTGCATATAAGGAGCTGCTAATAAGAAATTGCAAGTTCCCAACTTTGGTGATGAGAAGAGCTATAAAAAGGTTGTCTCAACGGTTAAAGGTTTCATAGAGGAAAGAAAGAGTTGAATATTTTGGATCATTGGTGCCACAATCAAAAAATATTGATAAATTGCTTCAAAAAACTTGAACAGATTGGAGAAGGTTCTAGACTCATTTATTTTGATGGGAACCCCATTTGGGTTTTCACAAAAATACAACTTCCAGAATTCAGTTAGAAATAATTAAAAACCCTCAACTTCATAATGACAGCGAAAGGAAAAACAATGCCAGCATATTCACAATGACAACAAATGGAGAGAAAGGTAATCAACAAAAATTTGAAGCTCCAATAGATTTAATAGTGGCGACATGTATCAAAAAAACTAGAAGAAAAAAAAACCAGTAAACCCCAGTTTTAAAGTTTGAGCAAATGATCTCATGACAGTCAACATTTAAAAACCAAAACAACAAATATGAAGCTTCGTTTCACAACAACAATGTATTTCATATGACGTAAAACAATCAATAAAAAGCCCTCAACAATATCTCTCATGGTAGTGCATAAGAAAAGGGCCAGTAAATTCTTAATAATGGCTATCAAATATAAACAACAAAATACCTCTCAAATGTACAATGGCGGCAAGTAGAAAGGAAAACCGCAAGTAATCCATCTTCAACAAGCTCGTCAATGGCAACTTCAAAGATCAACAAAACTTTTTAGGGGCAGTTAAAATAGTAAGATCTTCCTTTAGAAAACCAATGAATATTCATGGTGGCGCATCAAAGAAACATCTTGAAACCCTCATATTCTTTCTCTCCATCATTCTAGATTCTTCCAAAATGTGAATGTGGAAATGAATACCCTTTTTAGGGTTACAAAGGCTTTTATGCCTTTTCCATATTTCATATTCTTTGAAGTTTGTAAGGGGGGTTTTTTTATGGGATTTTGTTCCCTTTGAAACTTTATGTTTGTATTATGTCATGTGAGAAGGGGGGTTTTTCTTAGTTTCATCTTAGTTTCTTTTTAGGGGGCTTTGTTTTGTTTTTTTTTTCTTTTGCATAAATATATCATTGTAAAAGATAAATATTTAAATGATAAATTATAAATCATTTAAAATATTTCCCATTTCTAATACAAAAAGAAAGTGATTGGTTTGAATCCATGAGTTATGGTCTTTAAGGGAAGAATCAGTTGGGAAACATATGGAGGGAATATAGGACTTTTGGGATCAAATTTGACTTTGCCAAGTCAGTTTGGGGGCCTTTATTGACTCTTCAAAACTTTTTGGGGTAGTTTTGTGTGAGTCATAGGGTTCCTAATGACTTAGTGGAGTCTAATGAGTTATGGGACTTCATTTCTAGAAGTTTCTAAGCCCTCATTTTTAGGCTATATTTCTGCATTTGACCCAAGTGTTGGGTTTGTATTGAGTGAATTTTTTCAACTCATTGGTAGAGTTTTGATTATGCAGTGAAGTTTTGTGACTACTTCTGAGTCCTTAACTTTATTTTCAAAGTTTGTAATTCATTTTGGAAATTCAAGTACAGGTGATAGCAGTTGAGTTTATGCTACTTTGTGTCAATTTTTGAGCCTTTTTTTCTTTTTGCAATTCTGTATGTAGTGATAGAGTGATTTTGATAAAACAATTAGTGAACTGTTATTGTTCCTTATTATTTTGTCTCATTCCATCACCTAGTTGTAGAGGAGTAAGTCTATTTGCAGGTTGTAATCTGTGTTTTTAAAGGTGAAATTGGTCAGAGAGAGGCATTTTTATTCCTCCTTTTGCTAAATCATTCTTCAAACCTTATTACAAATTACTTATGAAAATCTTTACAAAAAAGAAGTGTTTTGTTTGTATTTCAAGTAGCTGAATAGTCCTTCTTTGTCCTTTGTACCTAAACTTTCATATCACTTTTGGTGTATCACCCATTTCTTAGTTTAGACTTAGGTTTTAGGTTTATTTTCAGCAATTTCTCCCCTTTTCCCACAAGTTTAAATTAGGTCCATGGAAATGTCATTGAATACTCAATAGGAGCTAGCATAGAAACTGGAAGTTTCACTTCATTGCATGTCTCACCAAGAAGTGATTCCCATGTTAAGTCAGAATTACTGAACTTTTTTCAATTCAATACTAGGTGCAAATTCTGGTACTTAATAGTTTTGCACACCCAGTGGGACACAAGCACATTTTTTCAAGTGCAGTGGTACAATAGATGATTATGTTTCAACCAATTAGTAAAGTGCAGCAATTTTATGAAAAAATTCAGATAAGAAGTTCCACTTCTTTTGAATATCTACAACTAGAAACTCCAAAAAGACGTGGAAGAACTCTTGCCGAAACAAAGCCAACATCAAGAAGGCAACTTTTAGCCCTTGGTATTCGTGTGTATAGTAGAATACATCAAAGAAAAGTTAGGCATTCAAAAATTCCAATAGTGAGAACTAAATCATAGGAAACTAATATTTCTACTACTTCTACTACAAGTGCCAGTTTCATATCGGCAACTACAACACATACAAGTTTTTTACAACAACCTATTCCTATCCAAATTTCAGCATAGTAGCAAGTACCATTACCTTCTCCAATGGAAAGAGCATTTTCTTTTGTGCCATTTGATCAGGGGAGCCCTTTAAATTTTGCCCAACATCATGATATACCCCTTGTTGCTTAAAAAAGTTTACCAGATTTCATTGGAGAGAATCAAACTACAACATATGAGCATATCAAAGATGTTGCTACATTGTGCAATGTTCATCATGTTACAGAGGAAGATGTCGCTACCAAGTTACTTGCAACATCTTTGAAAGGAAAGGAGCTTCAATGGTTTAGAAGTTTGGCTATTGGTTCAATTAATTCATGGGATGCTTTGGGTGATACTTTAACAAGGAATTTTGAAGATAAGTTAGATTATTTGTCTCTAATAGAGCAGCTCACAACTATAAAACATGCTCCTCAAGAGAAAATGATGGATTTCAACAATCGGTTTCAAAGGACTTGGACTAGAATACCTATCTCGGTAAGACCTTCAGCAGATCATGCTTTTCTGTATTTCTTGAAAAGCTTAAATAGTGATATTTGTGTAATGATTCAGTCAATGGGAGGTGTTTCCTTGCCTCAAGCATATGATATTGCTATTAGGGCTGAAAATAGGCTTATTCAAGCCAGAAAAATAGCCCCTAGGCCTCCAATGCCTATTTTTTCAGATATTTAACCAAATATGCCATTAACAATCTCACCTTTTAATCCTTTACCTGCTGTTCCTATTGTTCCTAGTCAAGAAATTGCTATAGCAGGGCCTTCACAAGAGTTGCAGGAGATAAAAAATAGTTAGCTCAAGATTGAGAACATGATGCAAACATTTAGCAATGAGCTAGTTAATTTAAAAAGTAACAATTTTAGGCTAGACCACCTTACCAACAATAAAATCAAGTTGCAAATCCACCTTATAAATAGCAAAACCAAGGCCAAGCCCAAGTGAATAGACAACCATATTAGGGTAATGCAATGGGTTATAGGAAAAATATCAATGAAAGACCTTTTTGGCCTTATAACCCAACCCCTCTCAATGATGTTAATCTAGTAAGAGATATTGTGCCTATGCAAAATAACCTTGTAGTAGATTTTTAATGGTGTTATCCCTGCAATGAACCACACAATTAGGCTACTTGCACCAATGAGGTGATTAATTAGGCTTTGATGATAAAAAATACAGCTGTAGGACAAAAAAATGTAATGAATGATGCACCTGAATAGCATCATGATTCACACACTCCTAAAACCACCTTCCTTAACTGGTAGAAAGATGAGTTTTGTGTAGTAAATGATGATTCACCAATATTAGCCAATACTCGAGCCAAGAAAAGAGCTCTTGAAATAAAGCAGATGACAAATAAAAGTAAAGCACCTAATACAACTGAACCATCACATTCCACAAATATTGTGGAAGATACTCATGTCCCTGTCACCAAGGAAAATGTTCACAAGCAAGCAGAACATGTTGCTGCTAAAGCACATCAAAAATCACATACTGGTGTACCTTTTAATATTGTGGAGAATATGAAAAATATGAACGTGTCTATGTCAATGTGGGAGACATTGGCTATTCCTGGCCAAATTGATATTTTGAAGAAAGCTCTATCTAATGAAGCAGATCCTAAGGGAATTATGGATGAACCAGTGAAAGTTGTATTGACGAATGTTGATGAGAAGTAGGAGGATAGTAATAAAATTGCCAAGGAAACAAGTAAGATAGTTAAACCTCCTCCTTTCTATCTTTCGTTGATTATTGGTGATAAGTTAGTTCATAACTATCTGGTTGATAGTGGGGCTACAAGTTTAGTCATGCCCAAAAAGATAATTGACTAGCTAGGATTAAAGTATCAGCCCATTGAAAAAGGTCTTGTTCAACTTGATGGAACATCTATTGTTACCATAGGTTTGATCAAGGATGCAAGTCTTACTCTTCATGCCTGTCCTAACTTTTCTATTCAGTAAGATATCTATGTAATAGACTTACCTCCATATTTTGCTATTTGTTTCTCTAGAGACTTTACTACAAAAATTGAGGGCTATTTATCATCTGATTGGTCTCACATGCTTTTTAGGACTAGGTATGGTACAAAGGTCACCATTAAGTTTGAATTACTTGCAAGAAACCATATAAAGCCATACGTACCTAGTGTTTTGAATGCAAATTTTCTTTCATTTGATAAGGAAGATCATGGCATAACTGCTGAAGCTAGAACCTAGCTAGATAATGTTATGGATATCCTTCTTGATGAATGGGCGATAAGTCAAACTTATGAAAATAATTTTTATGATTTGAAAAATGCTGATTTAGGGATTTGTGTCATACATGAGCAAGATGCAGTCATTCCTAATTTGGTCAAACCAAAAAATTAGTTGGAGGATTCACAAAATTAGATATGGAGTATGGTTTTTGATGGTTCAAGGGGCAAACAAGGTGCTGGTGGAGGTGTTATGTTAGTTTCACTTGAAAATGAAAAGTATTATGCTTCCTTTAGATTCAACTTTTCCTGCACAAATAATATAACTAAGTATGAGGGCTTGATTCAAGGTTTAGAATGGGCACAAAAGCATGGTATTAAATGTTTTAAGGTATATGGTGATAGTGAACTGATAGTAAACCAAGTAAGAGGCCTAAATACTATAAAAAATGATGTTCTTAAGTCTTATAGGCATCGAGTGTGGGATCTTCTTGAGAATTTTGATGCCTTCAACATACTTGTTGTTTCTAGAAATAAAAATTAGCATGCTGATATTTTAGCAGCTTTAGGTGCTCAGTATAACATTATAAAAAAAATTAAAGCAAAATCTGATTAGCAACATATAAAGATTATTACCAAGCCTTTAATACTTGATAATAATGTAAATTGGCAAGTCTTTGAAAGTGATGAAAAAATTTTGCAATTCCTATTTGAAGAGGATATTTTTGCCAATTCAAACCAATAAAAGTATAAAGATAAATATGGAGATCAAGTTTCCTAAAGGGTTAGTAACACTGGAAATTTTTTTTAACGCTGATGATTAGCTAAAACCTGGTAAAGCAAACCTGCTGGTCAAGCAAAATCAGTATGAAGACTTGGAGATTGAACTTGAAAAATGCCTTAAGTTTGGTAAAGTGAATTCTATTGAAGAAAAATAGCATTTTCTTCATTTATTTTAGGAATTCAATGATTTTTTTTCATGGGATTACAACGATTTGAAGGGTTTTGATCCAAAGCTTGCACAACATACTATACAGTTGGAACCGACAACTAAACTAGTTTGGCAAAAATAATGGCCAATTAAACCTAAATTGGAGCCTTTGATGCAAAAGGAAGTTTTTAGGTTGATTGAGAGTAAAATAAAATTTCCTATCAAGCACACAAGCTAGGTTGCTAATTTGGTCCCTGTGAGAGAAAAGAATGGAGAATTACGGCTCTGTGTGGATTTTAGAGAGTTGAATAGAGTCTCATTAAAAGATAGACACCCACTTCCATCCATGGAGCAAATATTATAGCATGTGTTAGGGGCTAAATGGTTTTCCTTGCTGGATGGATACTCAGGTTACAATAAGATTTTGGTGAAAGAAGATAACCAATTCAAAACAACCTTTACAAAAAAGTGGGGAACAATGACATATAAAAGAATGCCATTTGGACTATCTAATGCTAGAGCAACTTTTTAGAAAGCAATGGAGATGGCTTTTAGCAATCTGATTTATAAGTTTGTTTTGGTATACCTTGATGACATCACTATTTACTCTATAAAAAAAAGTAGATCATATTGACCACTTAAGGCAGATTTTTGAGCATTGTAGAGAATTTGGGATCTCATTAAACCCGAAGAAGTGTATTTTTTTTGTCCATGAAGGTAAGCTACTTGGGTATATTGTATCAAAAGAAGGAATCACTATAGATCCCAAACGAGTTGCAACAATTTTGGAGCTACCTCTACCTTAGCATAAAATAGGTCTTCAAAGCTTCATTGGTCACATAAAATTTGTGAGAAGATTTCTGCTTGATATTGCAACATTACTTAAGCCATTAACAACTATGCTTAAGAAAAACATAGTATTTGCATGGAAAAAAGAGGAAAAAGAGAATTTTTAGGCCATCAAAGATGCATTAGCAGCAACCCCAGTGTTAATAAATCCTTATTTTGGTAAGAATTTTATTCTTTATGAATATGGTGGTTTTGATGTCATTTTAGACATGTTAGTACAAAAGAATTCAGAAAGATTGGAACAACCAATCGCTTTGTTTAGCAAAGGACTTGATGAGTATGAGAAAAGGTACAATTTTGTTGAGAAACATGTGCTTTCAGTTGTCAAAAGCCTTAAAAAATTTAGGCACTTATTGACACGTAATAAAGTGATTTTTCGTGTGGCACATCCAAGTGTTAAAGAGTTTCTCTTAAGTAAGGATTTGAATGAAAAGCCAACTAATTGGTTAACATGGGTCATGGAATATGACGTGGATATCCAGATAACCAAGTTGGTTAGAGGCAAAGGTTTAAGTGAATAGATTATAGACAAAGAGGTTTCAGAACTTGAAGGACAAGCAAATACCATTTTGCTAATTGGTGCTGCAGGAGATAATAATAGACCAACAAGCTGGTTGCAAGATATGGTTCATTTTTGAGGACTAGTGAGTGTCTAGCCACTTTGGACAAAGAAAAATAGAGGTATTATTAGTTACAATATGCTCCCTCTGTCCTGATTAATGATGTTTTGTATAGGAAAGATCACAATGGTGTACTTCTTAGATGTATTGATTTAGATTAGGTTGCAAATATCTTGCATGAATTTCATGATGGTCATTTAGGAGGACACTTTTCCCCTAGAAAAACAACATATAAAATTCTCCGAGCTGAGTCTTATTGGCCTAATATTTTTAAGGACAGATGTGTATATGTCAGAAAATGTGTCAAGTGTGCTATGTTTGTAGGAAAAGAGATGCTACCAGCTTTGCCTTTGCAACCAATTAAGACAGAACAACCCTTTCAAAAATGTGGTGTTGACTTTATAGGGCCTATTAACCCTCCATCAAGTGTAAGTCACAAGTGGATAATCACTGCTACTAATTATTTCACGTGCTAGACTAAAGCAACAATGTTAAAGGAGGAAAATGAGATGGCAGTCCTCAACTTTTATGATGATATTATGAAAAGATTTGGGATACCTAATTCTATTATTTCTAATAATGCACTTGCTTTTATTGGAATGAAAGTGATTGATTGGGCATTCAAACATGGAATTTATCTCAGCACTAGTTCTAATTATTACCCACAAGTAATGGATTAACAAAATCCTCCAATAAGAATCTGATAAGGATTGTCAAAAGAACTTTGCAAGAGAGTCAACGAGATTGGCATTCTAAATTGAAGGCTACCTTATGGGTTGATAGAATCACCCCAAAACAGGTTATTGGAAATTCACCTTACCAATTGGTCTGTGGGAAAGAAGCTCAATTATCAATTGAAATAGAGTTACCAACTCTTGATCTTGCTACTCAACTAATTCTTTTTGAAGAAGGGGATCCTATTCTAGTATGATGTGCCCAGTTGATGGAGTTGGAAGAAAGCAGAAAAAAGGATATGCAAACTATGGAGTTTTAGTAGATGCAAATCAAGAAAAGCTATGACAAGAAAGCTAGAGCTAGAGAATTTAGCATGGGTGATATTGTGCTGAAATGGGATGTTCTTAAGAGTAGGCTAGGCCATCACGATAAGTTTGATCACATGTGGGCTAGACCATTTCAAATTGTTGAATGCAAACAAAATAATGCTTACCAATTGGCCACAATGGAAGGAGATGTTCTATCGATCCCTATGAATTAGATCCACCTCAAGCCATGTTTTGAGGTATGAGTTTTAGTCCTACCTTGTATATACTAGGTTAGTTTTCTTTTTTTCAATAAATGCATCTGCATTTTAGTTTAGTTTGGTTTTTCCTCAGTGTTGTCCAAGCACATGTCAGTTTTTGTTTTCTATCCTAGGTTAGTTTCTTGTCTTGTTTTGTAGTTTAGGTTAGTCAAGTTGTTGGTTTATGTTGTAAAGCTTCATAATTCACTCATCCCATTCATGCTTGCATCAATACATGTATTTGAAGGCCTACACATACTTAGTATACACATGCATACACATATAAATATTGTTGCAGCTACTCAAAGTCCTGTTGTCAACCTTATATACATGCATATCCACATATACACTATTCACATGCATGCATTCAAATACACACATTCATCCAAACATAACTAAGATGATCAAATGATGAAGGTTTTGGCTTCTAAAGAAACTACTTGATTGATTATGCATATCCGTCAACCTAATAAGAGTCTTATTAAGCTCATGTGCATGCATCCAAAACTAAACTAGCAACCTTAGAAGTCGCTTTGTCTCAGGTCTAGGTGTTAGGAATGCATAATTTTAGACTCTATGCCCAATGAAAAAGAGAAAATTGGTCAAATTTCAAGCAAGTAGACATGCAACAAAGGTTGCCAAAAATGTTACTAAAATTCTACACATGCTAGAATTTTACTTTAAGTAACGTTACAAAAGGAATTGTAGAAGAAAACATTCATTTTCTATTCATTTACATTTCATCATTTTGCAATCATATTAAAAATCATGAGCAAAAGGAGATATAATGTTCATTGTATAAATCATCACTGATATGTACAATTTTCATATTTTACAAAGTATGAAATGAATGATAAAATGCTGGAAATGAAATATGTCACACAAGCCGTGAGTCTAACTACTATTTTTATACATATTGAGAATGAAAAAAAGTATAACATATGAGAGAAGAGTCAGGGGTAACCAGTCATTGCCTTTTTAGCCTTTGATTGGTTAAGTGTTCTTTGTTGCCACTTCTAGTCCAATCCTTAATCTGGTAGCTCTTGGTTTTCGTTCTCTTGCATAAGAAAGAGTGGAGTTAGATCATTAAAGATCTAAGCAATGATTGATTATTTACAATTACATACCCACACATGTCATATTTCTCTTATTCTGAATACATACAAAAATAGTAAGTGTATTCTAAGTGCTCAAATGCAAAAAATAGAAAGTATAATGTTAAAGGGACATATTATTTCTGATATGAAACCTTTCATTATAATCAAGAGCAAGCATATTGATTTCATAAGGAATAGATGTGGATCATAGAGGGGTAGTTTATGAGTGTCACGAGCCCATGTTCTAACCTCATGGAATACTTTTTCAAATACTACATAATGAGATAATTCAACACTCAAGGAGTTGTTTTAGAATATGATAAAAGTTTGCATAACTTGTTGCAGGAAGGCTTAATATGGAAAGCAAAACTTTTCTTATTAATAAAAGGTTGTATGGTTGTACTAGTATTGGTACTTATGATCAACTTCACATTGAAGGAGTTCCTATTGATTTCAAGCATAAGAAAAAAATATGCTGAAAATTGATAACATAATTAATGAGATAATGCACAGAAATTCATACTTGACAAGTGTGAAGAATGTAATTTGGTACAGTTGCATACTAGTTATTAGTCTTAAACGAATTCTATCCTAATGGCATTAGAATACTTGCCAAATGCTATTACAATTTCAATGGCACAAGCTTTAAAGAGTGTTGAGTGGACAACTTATGGGCTACATATGAAAGGAATTTATGAAAACTTATGATGCTTCCATTGAATGTTGAAGAGTGAAGGATACAAGCAAAGACAATGCCATGTTTCTGCATTGGATTGTGGGTCTTGTGTTGCAAAGCTAGCTGTTGATTTCAAGATTTATTGTAATGTTATACCTAGGAGAACATCAAAATACCTTTTATGATGGAAACTAAGTGTAAAAAATAAGTATAGTGACTCACCTGCATATAAGGAGTTGTTAATAAGAAATTGCAAGTTCCCAACTTTGGTGATGAGAAGAGCTATAAAAAGGTTGTCCCAATGGTTAAAGGTTTCATAGAGGTAAAAAAAGAGTTGAATATTCTCGACCATTGGTGCCACAATCATAAAATATTGATAAATTGCTTCAAAAAACTTGAATAGATTGGAGAAGGTTCTGGACACATTTATTTTGATGGAAACCCCATTTGGGTTTTCACAAAAATACAACTTCCAGAATTCAATTAGAAATAATTAAAAATCCTCAACTTCATAATGGCAGCGAAAGGAAAAATAATGCGAGCATATTCGTAATGACAACAAATTGAGAGAAAGGTAATCAACAAAAAATTGAAGCTCCAACAGATTTAACAGTGGTTGCATGTATGGAAAAACCCAGAAGAAAAAAAATACCAATAAACCCTAGTTTTAATGTTTGAGCAAATGATCTCATGGTAGTCAATATTTAAAAACTAGAACAACAAATATGAAGCTTTGTTTCACAACAATAATGTATTTCATGTGCCATAAAACAATCAATAAAAATCCCTCAGCAATATCTCTCATGGTAGCATGCAAGAAAAGGGCCAATAAATTCTTCATAACGACTATCAAATAGAAACAACAAAATACCTCTCAAATGTACAATGGCAGCAAGTAGAAAGGAAAATTGCAAGTAATCCAGCTTCGACAAGCTTGTTAATGGTGGCTTCAAAGATCAACAAAACTTTCTAGTGGCGGTTAAAACAGTAAGATCTTCCTTAAGAAAACCAACGAATATTCATGGTGGCACATCAAAGAAACATCCTGAAACCCTCGTATTCTTTCTCTCCATCATTCTAGATTCTTCCAAAATGTGAATGTGGAAATGAATATGCTTTTTAGGGTTATGAAGGCTTTTATGCCTTTTCCATATTTCATATTCTTTGAAGTCCACAAGGGGTGGTTTTTTACGGGATTTTGTTCCCTTTGAAACTTTATGTTTGTATTGTGTCATGTGAGAAGGGGGGTTTTTCTTAGTTTCACCTTAGTTTCTTTTTAGGGGGCTTTGTTTTGTTTTTTTTTCTTTTGCTTAAATATATCATTGTAAAGGATAAATATTTAAATGATAAATTATAAATCATTTAAAATATTTCCCATTTTTAATGCAAAAAGAAAGTGACTAGTTTGACTCCATGAGTTATGGTTTTTAAGGGAAGAATCAATTGGGAAACATATGGAGGGAATATAGGACTTTTGGGGCCAAATTTGACTTTGTCAAGTCAATTTGGGGGCCTTTATTGACTCTTGGAGACTTTTTGGGGCAGTTTTGTGTGAGTCATAGGGTTCTTAATGACTTAGTGGAGTTTAATGTGTTATGGGACTTCATTTCTAGAAGTTTTTAAGCCCTCATTTCTGGGCTATCTTTCTGCATTCAACCCAAGTGTTGGGTTTGTATTTAGTGAGTTTTTTCAACTCATTGGTAGAGTTCTGATTATGTAGAGAAGTTTTTGTGACTAATTCTAAGTCCTTAACTTTATTTTCAAAGTTTGTAATTTATTTTGGAAATTCAAGTACAGGTGACAATAGTCGAGTTTATGCTACTTTGTGTCAATTTTTTAGCCTTTTTTTTCTTTCTGCAATTTTGTGTGTAGTGATAGAGTGATTTTGATAAAACAATTAGTGAATTGTTATTGTTCCTTATTATTTTGTCTCATTCCAGCACCTAGTTGTAGAGGAGTAAGTCTATTTGCAGGTTGTAATTTGTGTTTTTAAAGGTGAAATTGGTTAGAGAGAGGCATCTGTATTCCTCCTTTTGCTAAATCATTCTTCAAACCTTATTTAAAATTACTTATGCAAATATTTATAGAAAAGTAATGTTCTGTTTGTATTTCAAGTAGCTAAATAGTCCTTCTCTATCATTTGTACCTAAACTTCCATATCACTTTTGATGTATCACACATTTCCTTGTTTAGACTGTAGGTTTTAGGTTTATTTTTAGTAATTTCTCCCCTTTTGCCACAAGTTTGAATTAGATCCATGGAAATGTCACTAAATACTCAATAGGAGCCAACCTAGGAACTAGAGGTTTCACTTCACTGCATGTCTCACCAGGAAGTGATTCCCATGTTAAGTTAGAATTGCTAAACTTTTTTCAATTTAGTACTGGGTGCAAATTCTGGTACTTAATAGTAATATTAGATAAAGTTTAGAAAAGTATTGAAATGTTGTAAAATTTATACATTATTAGAGAAATTAGATTAATTGTAAAATATTATTTATAGAAAATAGTAAAAAGTTATATAGATAATATTAGAAAATTTATAAAATTTTAGAACAGTTAGAAACTTTAGAAAACAATAAAAAAAAATTATTAAATATAAAAAATTATTTATATATAATATTAGAGAATTTAAATAAATATATATTTTAAATTAGAAATTATTAGAAATTATTGTAAAGGTAAAAGTTTAGAAAGTATTGTAAAATGGTAACTAAAACCATTAGATTGAACTAAATCAAACTCTACCTCTTACCGTGAACACAAATAAATTCTAATTGAAACCTTAACTTTGAACCTTATAAATGATTGGAAAGTACAAAACCTAACATCAAATGTAATTAAACTAAAACATTAAACCTAATCAAACTTGAACTAAAACTCTCACATTGAACCAAATTAGACTCTAACTCCTATATTAAACCTTAAATTCAAATATGTTGACCTAAACCCTAAACGTTAAACCCTCTCTCTCTAGATCTCAAACTTGCAACTCTCTGTCTCTCTCTAAGTCCTAAACCCCATCTCTCTAAACCCAAAATTACTGTCTGATCCCATAATCTCTAAACTTCTCTCTCTATAGAATGTACATAACTTCATCTCTCCCAACCCTAACCTCATCTCTCTCATTCTAGATCTCAAAATTTAAACCCTTTGTCTGTCTCTAATTGCTAGACCCCATCTCTCTAAACCCTAAACTGCTCTATAACTTGTAAATCCCATCCATCTAAACCTCAAACTACTCTCTAAATCCTAAAACCAATCTCTTTAAACCCAAAATCACTCTCTAAGTCCTAAACCTCATCTCTGTAGAAACCCTAAACTGCTCTCTAACTCCTAAACCCCATCTTTTAAACCCTAAACTGCTCTCTAATTCCTAAACCACATCTCTCTAAACCCTAAACTGCTCTCTAACCCCATAATTCCTAAACTTCTCTCTCTCTCTCTCTCTCTCTAGAATTTACGTAACTTATCTCTCCCAACCCTAGCCTCATCTTTCTCTCTTTCTAGTTCTCAAACTTTTAACCCTTTGTCTCTCTCTAACTCCTAGACCCCCTCTCTCTAAACCCTAAATAGCTTTGTAACTGATAAACCCCATCTATCTAAACCCTAAACCACTCTCTAACTCCTAAATCCCATCTCTTTAAACCCTAAATCACTCTCCAAGTCCTAAACCCCATCTCTCTAAACCCTAAACTGCTCTCTAACTCCTAAACCCCATCCCTTTAAACCCTAAACCACTCTTTAAGCCCTAAACCACATCTCTTTAAACCCTAAACCACTCTCTAACCCCATAATTCCAAAAGTTCTCTTGCTCTCTCTCTAGAATTTAAATAACTTATCTCTCCCAACCCTAGCCTTATCTCTCTCTTTTTAGATCTCAAACTTTTAACCCTTTGTCTCTCTCTAACTCCTAGACCCCATCTCTCTAAACCCTAAACTTCTCTATAACTCATAAACCCCATCTCTCTAAACCCTAAACCACTCTTTAACTCCTTTAAACCCCATCTCTTTAAACCCTAAACTGCTCTCTAACTCCTAAACCCCATCTCTCTAAAGCCTAAACCACTCTCTAGAATTTAAATAACATATCTCTCCCAACCCTAATCTCATCTCTCTCTTTCTAGATCTCAAACTTTTAACCCTTTGTCTCTCTCTAACTCCTAGATCCTATCTCTCTAAACCCTAAATGACTTTGTAACTCGTAAACCCCATCTCTTTAAACCCTAAACTGCTCTCTAACTCCTAAACCAAATCTCTTTAAACCCTAAATCGTTCTCTAACCCCATAATCCCTAAAATTTTATCTCTCTAGAATTTACATAACTTATCTCTCCCAACCCTAACCTCATCTCTCTCTCTAGATCTCAAACTTTTAACCCTTTGTCTCTCTCTAACTCCTAGACCCCATCTCTCTAAACCCTAAACAACTTTGCAACTCATAAACCTCATATCTCTAAACCCTTAACTACTCTCTAACTCCTAAGCCCATCTCTTTAAACCCTAAACCACTCTCTAACTCCTAAACCCCATTTCTCTAAACCCTAAACTGCTCTCTAACCCCATAATCCCTAAACTTCTCTCTCTCTCTCTCTCTCTCTCTCTCTCTCTCTCTCTCTCTCTCTCTCTCTCTCTATCTCTCTCTCTCTCTCTCTCTCTCTCTCTTTATAATTTACATAAATTATCTCTCCCAACCCTAACCTCGTCTCTCTCTTTCTATATCTCAAAATTTTAACCCTTTGTCTCTCTCTAACTCCTAGACCCCATCTCTCTAAACCCTAAGCCACTCTATAACCATGAGTTATGTGACTATGTTAATATGTAATTGATATACTTGATGTTTACATTTATAAAATATATTTTATGTAAATGTGGAAATATTTTTTTTAAATATCTCCTAGATTTTTATTTAGATAATTGTTAATGTGTAAGAAATTTATGTGTTCTATAAATTAATGAAAATATGTGTTACATAATTTTCTAGGCGTGTTGTAAAAGTGTATAGAAAATGTAAATGTAAATAGAAATAAATAAATAATTTTTTAGATAAGTGTTAATGTGTAATAAATTTACATGTTCTATAAATTAATGAAAATACATCTTACATCATTTTCTAGGTATTTTGTAAAAGTGTATAAATATTGAAAAAATAAAAACATGTATAACTATTGAAAAACAATTTATGTATATATAAATTTGAAATATTTTTATAAATCATTAAACCTATCTATCAATCAGAAAGTTGCTGATACATATGGTCGGGATCCTCTTTATCTTTAATAATCTCCAACAACTTTTTCACGCTCCTCGATATCTAACCTTCACTTTGGTTTGCTACATCCTTTTTTTGGCATAATGTCAAACTTAATCTTTGTGGCTAAAACCAAGTCACTGTAATGCAAAACTTTTTGGCCAGGGATGTATTCAATAAATTGAACAACATTGTGGTCAATTTTTGTTTGCTGATAATAGATGCTTGCAAAATAAGATTTATACTTCATTTAGTATTCTTAATAATATAGAAAAGAAATAATTATTTACAATTAATCTCTCACTCTCTAATTAGTTGTATACATCTCATAAGAGGATAATCTATTACTTCTATAACAATTGAACCATTTGGATATGATTGGTTATCATCATCTGTACATGGTACAGTCAACCTAATTTTCACTTTTGTGCATCTAAGTAAATAATAATCCACACCTTCCACATTTTGAGGATCCACATTCACAACAAAGATGTCATCTACAAATGTACAAAAATAATGGAAACTGAAATTAAATAAATATGAGGAAAAATAAATATAAAAATGAAACATGTTTGTAGAAACTCACCTAGAACAACTAAATCAGAAACATGTTTGTAGAAACTCACCTAGAACAACTAAATCAGAAACATGTTCATAATCAGCTGAATACATAGGATTATGAATGTCTATGTCATTGTCATCTTCTTTATAAAGGGTACTTCTAATTATGTTTGTCCATGTCCATTCAGAGACATAGTCATTCACAATATTCTCGCATTGACCCATTACAATTTTTTGAAAGATGGCATCACAAAAACATGATTTTTCTCTTACTTGAATTACTGGAGGTTTTTGTTGTCTGGTAGTCATCAGTTGATTCAATCTTCTAATTCCAACAATGGGTTGACAATTGTAAGGATTTGATTGATCAATATCCATAACACATTAAATTGGCAAGTATCTATGTCAATAATTGAAATATTAAAGTAATCATGTCAAAGAAAATTGTAAATCTTACCTTTCACTTCCAAAAAAAAAGAAGTTTATTATATGTTGTATCACGAGGAGAAAAATGAGATTTTCACCATTCAACAACTTGATTTTCTTTGTCCATCTTTGCACCTGTATAGGAAAGAAAATTGTATCAATATTAACAAAATATAAAAGAATTATCTACTAGATGGTCATATACGTCAAATTACCTGAAAGTTCATGTTGACAAGGTGCACGCTTTACACATGCTCCTTCTCCATAATGCTCTTCTTTTCCATGACCACTTTCAAAAAAGTTCCAACGAAAATTAACATTCTATCTCACATGTTATGTTGCAAGCCAATTCAATGCTTTTGCAAACTTAAATTGCCCTAGGAAAAAATTAAAATAAATTTATGAGTAATAAACTTGTACAAAAATTGCAATTTGATTTGAGTGATAATATTTAGCTTGAATTTCAGATCGAGTGGAAAATGTATTAGAATAAATAATTATTATTTATGCTTTTACTTAAGTTTACTTAGGTTAATGCATTTATTTATTAGTTGTAGTCTAGGAGTTGTTGACAACACAGAAGTTTTTTCTATCTAAGTCATACTTATCTCCTCACCTTGATCGAGGATATTCCACCTTTTATGGACATATGCTTAGTTGTCAACCTTATCTTCTAGCACTTTCCAGCTTGTTTTAAAAGCTTCCTTGAGGTCTTTTTATTCAAGCTCTCTCATTATATTTCATAACTCATTTTCAAGGCATATTGTATAGCAATACATTTTTCTTTGTTTGCAATATCTTCTCTCTCAGTCCATTTAGTTTTTTCAAGTTCCACCTCTTCCTTCTTTGGTTTCCCTTCGATAGGTTATTATCATGTAGGTGATCTTGTTAAGCTATGAAGTTGGCTTTGATCAACTTCTACATGGTATCAGAGCCTCCCTGCTACTTACAGGCTAAAAGATTTTTGAAGCCGCAATTTAGAGACATAAACCCTAGTTTGTTTGTGCATTTTTCTTCAATTAGGGAGAAGAGAAATTTTTTGGAGCACTTTGGACCTAAATAGACATTGCCATTGAGTTTAGAAGGTCAGTTATAGTCAAAATTCATATTAAACTTTTTGATTTTGGTTTCCATGGCATCTACAATTTTTTTCAGTCCCCCTCAGGTAGCCATACAGACTGTACATATTTTTTTTTAGAAAAAATAAAAAAATGGGCGAGCTATTGTCGCACCACCATGGGGCCACTATCGTGCCACTAGTGCGTAGCTCGCGTGCCACTACCGCTGGTAGCATAGCCGCGGGGCAGCCACTCCGCAGTCACCATCGCCTAGCTGGTTCACCACCCACCTTGGTGGCACCTCCCTTTCCTATTGCCTTTGCTAAGTTCTACCCCTAGTTCATTGCCCTACAACCACCCACCTACAGCCACTGCCACCTGTACCTGAAACTAGCGAGCAACTGACACTTGGCACTAGTTACTGAGTGCCATATGGCCCCTGCCACATCAACACTGACAACTTAGCAAGTACTACCATGTGGCAGTCCTTTTTTGCCATGACAGTCAATAGACCATCAATTTTAACCTAGTGATTTGCTAATGTCATCATGACATCATCACTACATTAGCACCTACCTGCCTCTCCTTTAGGGTCCTTTTTGACCTACTCACAATTTTTTGGCCATAACTTGAGTATACAAAGGTATTTTTCTAATCTAAAAGAAGCACCAGAAAGCTAGTTTTGAGATGGAGATATTGGTGTAGGTATTTTTAGGTTTTGATATTGTTTGATTGCCTAGTTTTGTAGTTAAATTCAAATGTTCTATTTCACTCTAACAAGCTTTTCTTTTGTATCCCATCTCCATTTTTTGAAAACATAATATTTATGGAAAGTTGGTACTATCATCTTTTCAAAAATGCTATCATTTTCTTTAGATTCTACCCCATGCTCTTTGTATCATGTTTTTGGCATTTTTTTCTCTGTGGTGGATATCTTGGGTGTTCCAGGTTTGAAGATCATTTTCATGGCATGTGATCTTTTGTTTTGGACTATACTATCTATTGTATCATCTTTTTTTCTTTTCTAATCATTATAGCTATCATTTGTAAGCATCTTTATGCAAACACACTAAGATAAAGTGCCACTCTTGCATTTCAAGTTCATGAACGTTATTTTGAGATAGTTGTACTTGCACTATTTTATAAAGCACCATGGGGGGGTTAGTTGTTGTTGTTTTTGTGACCTCTTCCTTTGTCAAGTGAGTGTTCCTTCCATGACATTAGCCCCATGATGTGTTGGTGACACATGCCTTTATAGGTGTTTGTACCTCTTCCTCTCTCACATTGTTCTTGGTTCTTTCTACAGAGAATTTTGGTGCACTTTCTCAGTTGTCTGTCATCTCACCCTGTTTGCATTAAGGGGGGTTATTCTATTTTTCTAATGCTTCCTTGGTTTGATGGTTTGATAGTGTGAGTTATGTATTCAATATTTGATCCTATATAGTAGGCGATTGTAGTGGCTAACTACCTATGCATTTCGGTGAGATGGATCATCTACCATATAGATATGCTCAATTTGTGCCTTCTATTTACCATGGAGGTTCTTCAGATCAACAGTTTCTTTCTGATGATAGATTTTGTGACTTCTTCATGCTTCAGTGATTCTTCATGATCTTCTTGTTCCTATTTTCTTAGACATTCCTCTAGTTGGAGGCTTCTTCAATCCTTCACTAGGTTTTCTTACCTCTTTTTGGGGGAGGGTTTTTCTGATGAGGTTTTCCCTCTTTCCCTATTTTCAGAGGTTGCATTTATTTGCATTTTACATGGGTACCTAACATGGCCTCATTGCCAAGACCCATTCTGCATTTAATCTTAGCTGTTGTAAGCTTAAGTGCATTCCCCTAAGTTGCACTTAAGGGGGGGTGTTAGAGTAAATAATTATTATTTATGATTTTACTTAAGTTTACTTAGGTTAATGCATTTATTTTTTAGTTGTAGTCTAGGAGTTGTTGGCAACACATGAGTTTGTTCCTATCTAAGTCATACTTATCTCCTTACCTTGATCGAGGATATTCCACCTTTTGTGGATGTATGCTTAGTTGACAACCTTATCTTCTAGCACTTTCCAACTTGTTCTACAAGCTTCCTTGAGGCATTTATATTCAAGCTCTCTCATTGTATTTCATAACTCATTTTCAAGGCATATTGTATAGCAATACATTTTTCTTTGTTTGCAATGTCTTCTCTCTTAGTCCATTTAGTTTTTCCAAACTCCACCTCTTCCTTCTTTGCTTTCCCTTCGACATGTTATTTGCATGTAGGCGATCTTGGTGAGCTATGAAGTTGGCTTTCATCAACTTCTACAAAAAGTATAGTTTTCTGAGAAGTCTACAATTGATAGAATACATCCTTGTGAAAATAATTTTTTGAATCTCGAAACTATTTTGCTTGCCATCTTGCACCATGACAATGTTGGATGTGTGGATAAATCATAGTTTTGAATTTATCCATAAACTCACCATATGGAAAATTACTCTCCTTCAAAGCTATTTTTTTATTCTTCTCCATTCCTTGTTCAATATACTCATACTCAAATCTATTACACACAACTAGTGTTGAAACATCACTAATGTCCATTTCATATGGAAATTTTTACAACTCTCTGCAATTTTTACATACATTTTTTATGCATTCTACATTGAATTCATTTGATTCTTCAACATTATCACATAACAAAGACTTTAAAAATTGTGTTGTGCTTCTAGGAATTATCACATAGATCTGGCTTAAGTGTTGTCATAGCTTTTCTTAAATATTGCAAATAAAGATGAAACTCAACATGATTTTGACAACAACAAGTTTAACATGCCTTATTTATGTATATAAAGCATGTGCACAACCTCTAAAACATTCTTTGGAAAATTTTCACATTGAAAAATCCTTTTTTGAAAGCTTCAAATAATTCACTTTATGTTGTGTCTGAAAAGTGTTTTGGATGTGCTATTTTCATACCTGTCTCTTCATCTTTGATCTGTATAGTGTCTCTTCTATTGGAAGAAACTTGTGATTGCCTAGTCCAATATTCAACAACCTATCTTCTAACATCTTCAAAAATTCTATCCTTTTGAGGAAGTCAACAAATATTTTCGTAGTCCTTTTCAATGTTCTCATCAGGAAAATTTCTCCTTTTTATGTATCTTTGAACAATTCTTCTAGATAGATTGAACATTTTAGAAATTGCTTGAACTTGATTTTTTTTGTTACGAGTCCTTTTTCATAATCATAGTCATCAATGCTCTTCATGCAACACTTAAATCAGCTACTCAACTTCTATTATCAATAGCATTTAATGCATCTCTCAAATTCTGAACTATTGTTGTATTCACATTATCTTCTAAGCTTTTCTTATTGTTCACACCTAACAACTCTAGGATAGGACTCATTTCTCTTTAACTAAATAATCTAACAAATAATTATGCTTTACCAATCAAAGATTTATTTTCAAAATATCTCTCCCACATATTTTTTAGATGTAGCTTAATTGTACTTTTAGGCATCATGTGTTCAGATGATTCAATTTCTCTAAAAAGAGAGTCTTCGTCCATCTCTACCAAATTTTCCAAATGTCCTACTACTTCCTGGAACTTCAAAAAGATCTTCTTCAACTTCAATCAATGGATCTTCAATTGATGGCTCTATATTACATTTTATCCATCCTTGTTTTTTGTCATCTTTAAATTGATCATATCTTCTTGCTCTTTTTGCTTTATTCCCCATTGCACAAAAACCTGAATAGAAAGCTTGTTATCATTTGCATATAAAAGACTTCCAAATTCAATTACATAAATACTAGTAGATCATAGACAATTTAGAAAAAACTTTCAACTTTGGAAGCTTATTATATTTAACTATTTGTAACACTACAAATTCTTAAGACAAGTAGTTGCATTAAAGCATTACTAAATTTAGATTAAACAATTTATTAAATAATTTAACTATTTAATAATTTTAATTTTTTTTATAATATTTAAAATACCTAAATTCATTCTAATATTTTATTTAAATGAAATTAATTAATAAATTTTAAATAAACAATAAATTTAATTAATTAGTTTCAATACAAAAATAACTTAAAAAATCTAATTTCTAAATATTTCTTCAATAAAACTTTATGTTTTTACTACTACAATTGCAAACATGAATTAAATATAATAATTTAAAAAATAAAACTTTACCTTTAAAATAAAAAAAACTATTTTATTGAATTAAATATAACAATTAAAATATAAAACTTTACCTTTAAAATAAAAAAACCTATTTTATTGAATTAAATATAATAATTTAAAAATATTTACCTTTAAAATAAAAAAACCTATTTTATTGTTCAAAGCGGATAAATATTTTAAGCTGATGCTCATGCATGTGATGTTGTGTGGACAACTTTTGGGTCATATGGATCCGGCCGAATCTAGTCCGATCAGATTGGATCCGATCGAAACTGTTTATGTGTCATCCGATGTGGCACTTTCTTTCATGTTTTTTGCAATTCTGAAGAACTTGACACTTTAGAGACCAATTTCATCATCATAATTAGGGTTTAAAAAAAAAATACTACTGGATAGAAGTTGTAGTCAAAATTATGCCAATATAATTTTTTTTATAGGTGACACAATATTGATTACAATAATTGCAAAATAATGCAAGTAGGTATTTCAACATTGAAGATGATGCACATTCAAAAAAATATTAAAAAATTAGTAGATGATAACAAAAAAAATTAAAAATGACGAATTGTTCTAGAGGAGAGAGTCCTCTTTGATAATATATAACATTTGTAATGGTTAACATATATTTACTAGGGAAAAGATGGTGGGAACGAAAAACTGTTAAATTATGAAAAGTTCAACTTTAAATGGCTATAATAGACAAAATATACAATATTTTTGAAAATTTCTTTTTGATAGTTCTAGTTACATATGTCGTCAACAACATACTTCAAATTTAGATGAAAATACATTTATTTGTAATTATCTCTATGGCGGGAACTATAACCCCTAATTTGCTTGATTTTTAACACTTTCAAAAAAGGTCATTGAAAATTATAAAAACATACTATTTTATTTTTTAAATTTTTAAAAAAATAATATTCATAGACTTTATCCTTTTATACACATTTCATCAGTTTACACTAACTTAAAAATCAAAACAGAAATATGACTTTTACATTATTGAAGTTTAACACTTTTTTTGATGTTAGTCTTTTCCTTTTGTAAAAGAGTGACACATGTTTGTACTTTTACCCTTATGCTCTAATATTTAGGATATTCTGTAAAAATCCAAGACACCTTGATACTTCTACAAAAAATCCATTCTAGTTTTTCCACTTATTGATCACTAAAATTATCTCTTTTAAAAATTTATCTTCCTAGATAACATTACAAAATTTAGGTGTGTGTGATTAAAAATTATTTTGAATAGGAACCTCTTGTCAAATGCATTGTAACCTTTGACATTTTGTGATATACTCTACATTACTCCTTGGAGAAGCCAAACTCCTTTCCTAATCTCAACTTTCTTTTTCCTTTTGCACTACCAACTAATCAATTTAAACTTTTAGTTTTTCCACCCCTTGACTTCTTTTCTCAAATCACAACTTTATTTGTAGTGAAAAGGGTTTAGTTGACTATCCCTTTTTTCCAAAATATCCCCTTCATCATTTACTAGATCTAAGATACCTATTTTATACAATAGTTCAATGCTAGTCCCCATCCTTCCATAGATATAAAAAGATTTCCAAAAGATATTACAAGTTGTTTTGGTGATGTTGTCTAACTTTAGAAACTTTAGAGGAATATCTTAGATTAAGTTGAGGATAATCATTTTTCTTCACTTTTCTTTTGGTGCATCACCTAATTACCTTGTCTCAACTTTAATAACATCTATATGGTTAATCACGACCACAAAATGTTTTTCCAATTCACTTTTACTAGTCTTCTCCTCTATATGTCAGAGAATAGATGCATCGTTTTCAATTATTTCATATTTCCTCATCTATTACTACTTTCCTATTGGTTCTATGTTAATCCTCAATATTCGAGATTATGTTGGCTAGGATCTCCACTTTGTTTTCTTTTCATTTCTTTTTTTTTTTAACAAAACATTACTTATTCAATTATTTAGATTCTTTGTTGGTTTTAAATTTTTCCACTACAACTTGTACTTCAATTTGTTATTTAAGACAACTATATCAAGGAAAACATTTCAATTTCTCATGGGAGAAACATAGAAGTGTTTCCAAATAATATAAATCTTAGAATGTGTGTTATAGATCTTGTATCACACTACTTTCCCTATTTTTAAGAATATGCCTAACTTATTCCTATTAGTTTTATAGTTTTTGAATCCTACTATTCAAATTAAATATTGTAGATTCTTTGGTTCCTAGTCCTTTATGTAAAAGCCCATTTCTCCCATTAAAATAACCCATTATTATAGAGCAATTTCTTACCAAATAAAATAGATTTGAGGGATTTTATGTTCAAAATAAAGGCCCCAATTTCATCACACTATTTTCTAACGCTAGTGAACGTCATCAACTTTCTAGCCTATTGTATACATAATGATTTTATTTTAAGAATTTTAACAAATTCATACCTTTCCACATTATTTTTTGTCAAGAGAAATAAATGAAGATATATTTTTAGAGTATAAGAAACCATTTCCACCTCTATCTAGGTTGCCTAAGTATATGTACCACCAGGATAATATACTGAGGCATTAGACAATGATTGTTGGGGGACACCTATGTTATGTCGCCTCTTAGTCATCATGATTTCTTTGTACATTATTTTATAGGTACATGTACTCTTCATCCCTATTCATACACATAGTTACATCCTTCAAAATAATTGATTTCAATTGATGAATCCAACCATATGTGGAGATGAATAGTTCAATAGATTAGTTTTTATCTAGAGATGCAATACATGTCATAGGGGGATCATATTTTTTTGGTATTAATAATTTTGTATTGGAAATGAAAGATCATGCAATCTCATGTTTTTACTAAATGAACTTTTAGAAAATTCTATTATAATACTGTATCCACTATTTTAATAAAAAAATAGTGCTATAAAATATTGGCTTTCATTGTCTTCATCTTTTTGTGCACTTATTGTATGATTATTTTTTAGTGATTATAATTTAATTACCTTTTTTCTTCTCCTAATCTAAATTTGTGATTCTACATTTATGTGTTCATGCATATTTAACTATAATACAAAATTTAATGTCTAAGTTGGCATTTCTTATTAATAATAATAGACATTTATCTAAAATTTTATTTCAATAAATTTTATAGTACTAAATTATTAGATGAAAATTACTAGGTATATTTAGGTAAAAGTTTAAAATTAATTACTCTAGGTATATATATGCATATAAATATATTTAATAAAAATAGAGTTAAGAATAAATAAATAATTTATACATTTTCAAAATAATAAAATTCTCAAGACAAAGATAATGCTTTCACAAGTACATGTATATAGTGTGTTAGATAATGGAGTTATAAAGTCTATTTAGGTTGCTAACTTTAGCATTCTTTAGTTTTTGCTATGTGAGACCAAGGTTGCATTTTGAATTAGAGGAGGAAAGAAGACAATACCAGAGAGATTATCAAAAACAATATTGAAGATAGATTCATAGATTTCAACAAGAATAACTGTCAGAAAATAAAATAGAGCAACATAAAATAGTGCACAATTAAATAGGTAGACGACAATTTTCTAGGAGAAGGGAAGAAGTAGCAGTGGAATAATTGGAAAATGAACACAAAGATGAGGTAAATGTAGAAAGAAATAACCATCAAAGAAATTTTGAATAACTCTCTCCTCTTTACAATCAAGAAATGCTTTATTGATTATTCTCCCTCTCCATGTCAAAATTATGATCAATTATTCTTAACTAAGAAATTAGTAGATGATATTTAGAAATTATGATCATTTTTTTAATGTTTATGAATGTTAAAAATATATTATGTTTTGATAACCATATTTTCATTAATTTAAATGAAACAATTGCAAACATTAATACATACTATTGCACTATGAGTAATATGTAAAGTTCAAAATAATAATGTTGTATGGTTAATTATTTTTTATTTCTTAAAGTTGGTAAAATAGTTTTATTCATGTTTCATCATACTAAGCTAGTTATTACCTTATTCTAAACATTATTGATTTCCCTTTCCTTATGTAAATTAACTATATTTTTTCTAATTACTTGTATATATTGATATTGATTTATGAGTTTGTATGATACAATTTGACTATGGATACCTATGATAGAGAGCCAAACATCGTTAATATGAGCCTTGATACTTTGGTGACCTTATATGATTTCTTTGAGACCAAATTTTACAAGTGTGTACAAATAATTAGAGATGTGCACAAATATAGTCAAAGCTGTGGAGAATGTGACATTGTCAATTGATTATGTTGAAGAAATTGAAATAGTGTCGATGGAAGATGCTGCAAAATTCGTGTACAAGATAGTTGCAAAAGTAGATGTGTTTTCATCAATGATGAAGTAAGCTTTCCATGACCATTATTAAATAAAGGTCACAATATCATCTTAATTTTTGAAGAATATGTGATGATTTACATCACTATGGAGAAATGTTTTCTATATAATTCATTTTTATTTTTCCTTCCACACTTTTTACTTCATCTGAATAGTTATTCTAGGACTTTATTTCCCTTTTCTTCTATGAAGTTACATGAACAAGAAATAAAGAAATAATTTTTAGTATTCAAGTGATGCTTACAACTATACTTGTTGGGTTTCACAACATGTTTCTATTGAAATTTATATATCTAATATTAACATCTTTGAAAAATGGTGAGCTTTGGAAAGAAAGAAGAAAATGACAAGCTTTGGAAAGGGAGGGAAAATAGGCTTTCAAAATTTGAATCTCAATCAGGGCAAGATTTCTTAGGTATGTCAGAATTGGGCCCCTAGTTTGGGGCATAGGCCGCACTAAGAGAATGACCAAGTATCTTTGGGTATAGAGGACTAGGCAGAGAAAGATGACAGGGACCTAGATGCTCCCCCCACGGCTTTTGACGAGATTGTGTTTGTCCCCAAGGCGGGCCTCCCAGGACCTGCTAAATGGTTGTCACTTTTTGGTGTTAAGCCTATAGGTAAGTCCTCATTCCCAGCTATTAAGATTCTCCTTGAGTTGGAGAAAGGATCTTGTGCTATTGCCATTCCAGACGAGCTAGTGGATCATAGCATAGCATTAATGGCTTCAACTTTGGTGGGAAAGTTTATAGGGCCAAGGCCTAATATAGATGTTGTTAGATCTTTTATTAAGAAGAAATGGGCTCTCAAAGGACAAGTCTCTGTCATGGCTATAGAAAAAGGATTCCTGTCCTTTGACTTTTCTTGTCTAGAAGACCTCACAAACATCTTATGTGAGGGATCGTGGATGGTTAGTTGATCCACCCTGGTTCTCTAGAAGTGGACTTCAAAGATGAATACGAATGACTCATTCTTTGAGCAAGCACCTGTATGGGTAAGGCTTCCAGAGCTTCCCTTAAAATTCTGGAATGAGGATGTTTTTGTAGGTTAGCCAGCTCTTTTGGTGTGCTCCTTTCAATTGACCTGACTACAACCTCTAAAAGATACCTCACCTATGTTCATATTTGCATAGGGCTAAGGGAAGGAGTGGACATGCCAAAAGTTGTAACTTCTCATTCAAAGCTAGGAGTGCATGTCCAAAAATTGATTTATGAGATGGTGCTTTTTGCATGCTTTCTCTATTTTAAATCAGGACACAAGGCCAACCAATGTCCAAAAGTCAAAGTAGAGAGGCATAAGAGTAAGTCTTTTGCTAACTTAGGGAGAGATAAGAAAATAGTCTAGAAACAAAAGAAGATAAAAAACCTAAAGAACCAGTTAGAGGATGTGGGGAAGCCAAAGGGAACCTTGGCCTAGTTGGCTATGGGGGAATAATTAGAAATTGTTATGGGATTGGTGTAGCAGCCTTTTCCAATCCTTTAGGGACTCAGATGAACCACTATGCAGAGGCCAGAGTGGCTTTTCATGTTGTCAAGTTGGCTCTTACTATTGGGATTGAGAACCTTTGGTTAGAGGGAGATTCTTTAAATATAATAAATTATTTAAATGGATCCTCCCATCCTTCCTGGACCATTGCCAATGTGGTGGAGGAGATCCTTGCTAATTTGGGAAAATTCAAAAGGGTCCACATCAGCCACATCTATAGAGAGGCAAATTCTATTGCGGATTGGTTTGTGAATGAGGCGGTGCCCAAAAATACAACGACGATGTGGCATAGTGGAGACAACTCTCTAGTGGCCATGAAAGATATTCTAATTCCAAAACAAATCCAGGGGAGTACAAAGGTAATCTAGAGTTAATAATGGAAAGATATGTAGGATGATGCAAAAGACAAGGTTTTAATGAGAATCAAGTGAATGTTATGAGATGCTATCATTTCATGTACTTTTGGCATGTTTTATGGGTCTCATTTTTATCTTCCATTAAAATTGCTAGAGGATAAAAAAGATTTTGTAAATTGAGAAACTTAGAAAGAAGAAGATTGTGAAGGGTTGGAGTGTTGGTGTAGGGTTTCTTCGTAGGAGATAAAGATGGTTCAGGGGAGGAGTAAGAAGGAGCTGACCGAGGAGGTGGAAAAATGGAGAAAGAGAATGAAGGTCTAGAAGAGATTCGAGAAGGGAAAAATATCAAGGTACATTAAAAAACTCCATGATTTTGACAAGGAGATTACGAAGATCATGGTGAATAGTTAGAAAGATGAACGAGTCAAAATTGACTAGAAATGATTACTCTTGTCATGGAGATTCCTCAGGAGGGGGTAAATTTTTACAGGGACAAGAAAATGTTAGAAAATGTAGTGAAAGACTTTGCAAAGGATGCCGAAGAGAGGAAGAAGTTAGTGAAGGTTGAGACTTATTATGAAATGGATTCAATAAAAGAGCTATGGAGGTATGTATTTAGGGCTATCATTGAATTCATTACCCTAGATACTAGATTCGACAGAGTTATAACACACCACTTTTTTCTGCTAAACCATTTTAGACATGGAGTAAAAATTTCTTTTCCTTTTTATCTGTTTACTTCCTTGAGCAACAATATTGAGGGTTACAAGAAGAAACCTAGTGCAAACTTGGCTCTTCATGAGGGTTTGCTCCTACTAGTTTATGAATATCTTAGGACCTAGACCAGGGGCAAACCCTTAGGCCACTTTGGGGAAGCTTCAAAGAATACTAGAAGCTCAATTTCTTTTGACTCTGATGAAACCCAAAGTCATAGCTTAGAGAGAGAGGATAATACCCCCTTAACGGGTAATAAGCCAAAGGGGAGGGAAAAAATTCTCCCTCCACCAGTATTGTTCCATGTAGGAAGAGCCCCAAAGGATTAACACCTAATCTTGTGGAATAGAGGGAGGAGGAGTATTGTGAGGATGGGGAGGAAATGGAGTCAAAGGATGAGAAGAAGGAGGAGGATATCACTATTCTACCTAGGAATCCCAAGAAGAGGAAGGCTGAGGAGGATATGCCTCTGGAAAGGAGAAGCAATAAGACACCTGAGATTCATGGCCCGTCCCTTACCATCTCTTCACCCCAGAAGAAGATAAAAGAGATCTTGGTGGAAGATAGTGGTGAGGAGGTAATGAAATAAAGGAGGAGGGTGTGGAGAAAATTCAATACCAAAATAGTTAAGATGGGGATAATCAGAGAGACAATGAATCCTCGGGTTCTCAAAGACAAGGAGGGAAAACTTCATTTTGAGGAACTCATAGATCTAGCTTTGGTAGCAATTTTAGATAATGCAAGGGAGATAGGGCTCAAACTACTCAATAATGCCAAAAATAGTATGACAGACAACTTCTGCTCAATTAAGTGGTTTTTCCATGAGATTGAAGAGCTTAAGGAGAAAAGGTGCCAGGAGGAAGGCCAAAGGAAGAACAATAACTAGGGTTCTATAGCTGACCAGGAGGATCATATTTCTCAGGTTGAGAAAAGGGTGCAGAGGATGGAGATATCAAACCAAAATCTTGCTAATTAGGTGATCACCACTCTGAACATTCTTAATGAGAACATCAACAGCCTAGGAGAATCTTTGAAAAATGTGGGCATTGGTGGAGAAAAGGATGAAAGGGTCAATGAGGAATCTAGGTAGATTGAGGGCATGAATGTGATGAAGGGCCCAGTGGAATGTTCTACTGATTTGAACTAGGAGTGTGCAACTGTGGAGATCTAGAGTGCTAATGAAGTAGTTGAAACCATGCATGAAACTGATAGGAAGATTGAAGAGTAAGGGTTTTATTTCTTGTCTTGTCCTTTATCAATTGGGTCTGTTGGCTTTTGCTTTCTGGCCGTTGGCCTATCTTTTGTTTTGGCCTTATGTAGGTAGAAGTATCGGGTTTGGACTTTATTTAATATTATGATGCGAGCTATTTTGTAAAAACTTTTGGGTTTTAGGATCCCTGTAAAACCTATTTTTCTTAATCAAAAACATCTTTGAAAAATGTGCACCATAAAAAGGACGCCTTAAGTTTGTTTTTCAAATAAATATAAAAAATTAGTTACAAATGACATCTCAGACACATGTTAGGCATTGGATTTTGTATGAATCCCATATGTTAATTCTAAGTAAAATCCTAATATGGATGATTATATTCATTCTAAGTTTAACAATTATTTTAATAATATAAAATCAAAATCATAACCTTATATGCTATTCTTCATGATAACCATATTTATAAAATACAATTCTTAATCATTCCAATAAAGGTCACATTATCATCTTAATCATTGAAGAATTGTGATGTCTTACATCATTACAGATAAATATTTTATTTTTAGTTCATTGTCATCTTCACTTTCATATTTCCCCTTTCACAAACAAGACATTTTTTTTTACAATTAAACTGATGTTTATAGTTCTATACTCGCAAAGTTTTGCAACTTGTTTCATTCAACTTTGTATTTATGCTATTACTAGCTTTCAAAAATGTGTGTCATATAAATGATACTTTTAATGGATATTCCAAATAAATATAAAAAATTAATAATAAATGACATCTTAGAGATATGTTAGGCACTAATTTTTTTTAATAAAATAAATATGTTGATTGTAAGAATAATTCTAATCCATATGATTATATTATATCTAAGTGTAACCATAATTTCAATAACATTAATCGAAACCATAAACTTGAAGCAAACATAATATAATACTAACATTAAGTAACCATACATGCTTTCATTTATGATAACTATAATAAACTTGAACTAATACTCTATTTATGACCCTTACTCTAATCCTAAGGATCATCATAATCTTAACTTTAATACCTGCATCACATCACTAACTCTAACAAGTATGATGTTGATCCTTAGTCTAATTCCCACCTATCATCTCTAATCACATCCTTCAATAAAACTATACCAAACCCTTACCCTAACTGAATACTCTAAACCTATACCTAAATATCACACTACCTGTTATATTGATATCAAGTCTCACACCTACATCCCATAGAGAACCACGCCCGTAATCTTATTCTAACAATCAATGGCTTATTTTAACCTTAAAAATAATGACATATAATTTAAATGTAACTCTAACTAAAATCCAAATGCTTACTTGTACATCAATCTAACTCTAACCCTAACTCTACACTTAACCAATATTCTAAGAGTACACCTAGCTATAAAACTTTTTTGTAACTCTAACTATTCTAACCATTTAGTAAATCTCTAAATCCAACCCTAATCCAAAATGACCTTAATTGTATTAATACTAAGTATGATACATACAATACCTATACAATGCACATTGAATAAGTATCTATATTTGTTATCATGATATAAAACTCATCCTAAGATTACTCCTAACAACAACTCTAACCCTTGAACCCTATTGTAATCCTAACCTTAAATATAAATAACCTCCACCATATTACTAACGCTTATCCCTTACCCTAATCATTAAACATAATATTAAAATAAATATGATATAACAAACAGATCTCCAAATATAAAATCATATCCTAAATCACGATCTTAATCTTATCATACCTATGCATTGACCACCTAACCTAGTTCTAACCCTAAACCTAAATCTAAGTGTGTCTTTAATATTATACTACTCATAATTTTAATCTAGTTTTTACTCTAGCACCAACCTTAAAGATAACACTAACCTTTATAGTAAAAGTAGCCATGACACTAACAATAACCTCAAAAGCTAATGTACATCAAACCAATAATATTAATACTAATCATGGCTTTAATTGTAACCATTCATGTGATAGTTCTCCTAAGGTTAAAACATAACCATAATAAAAATTGTAACCCTTCCCTTTACCATAGATAAAATGGTTAACATAAATCCCAACTATACCCATAACTTCATATCCTTAACCATGATATTATTCTCTACATGTAAACATGTGTAAAATAGTTTTAAAACTATAGAAAACCTTGACCCTAAGCAAATATTCCAACCCCACACCTAAATCTCACACTATTTATGATATTAATGCCAAGTTTAAAACTACATCCCATTGGCAACCACTTCCCTAATCATCTTCTAATACTCAACTTGCCAAAGTATGATACTATGGTCAAATATTCAAATGATAGTCTAAATCTTTTGGATACTATTAAAATCCCAAATATTTAATCAAATATGTTCTAGTAGATTACTAGTCTCTTGTCATAATCATTTCATGTTCTTTATATTAATAACATACATGAATTGAATCACATTGAGACTATTTATATTCTCCTGATCGTAGATCTCATAAGAATGATTATTATTCAGGAAAGTTTTTATTTACACCTTGATTAGTGGTTGGGTTTACTTAATAGACGTAAATCGATGAAATTTATAAGAATTGTCTTAGATGGACCTATCTCTACCATGTAGAGACTTGTCCATTCATGGACAAGTCCTCTCATAGAGATATATATCTATTTTAACTGATTTTCCAAAGAGATATCAAAATCTATTAATGTTTTATTCTAAGAGAAGATTGACTGTTAAAACCATAATCAAAATTTTATATTTTATATTTCTAAATATTGAATATATAATAAGTTTGAGATTGATTCAAACCTTCATACTCAGATTTGAACTTGCTATTCATTATTAAGGAAGATGAATAGTTATACAATTCTCAAATAAAACCTATCTAATACGATATAAATTTAATTCCACTTACTTGGTATCAAATCCAAGTTAAGGAAGATCCAAATTAAATTTGAGATATTAGATTACTCACCTTGATATTGCATTCACATTCCATTCTTCAATTTGTCAAATGTGATCAGATTTGAGGATCATCTTGCAGTTCCAAACAACTTAACATTATGGAAGTTAATAACAATGATGATACTAAAAGAGATTTTAAGTTAGATTCATTCATGAAAGATAAAAAGATAGAACCTAGGACTAAACTAGAAAAAAAATCAATGGATCGAGAATAACAAAAAAACCATGAATTTAATTTAGTAGATGTAGTTAGGGATTCCATAATACCTATATTAGTAGGATAGGAGGTTGCATACCTTACATTGCAATATCTGTAAAGTACATCTAAAATAAATAACATTGGCAAGACTCTTGCAATAAAGAGGCAAATTAATCACATAAGCATACTCAAAAGAGAATTCTTCAATGCATATTTAATGAGAATCACTGAGCTAAGGAGTCAACTATCAACTGTTTGATATGAAATTCATATAAAATAATTAAAACTAATAGCCTTAGTTGGCCTACCAAACTCATGGGTTCCATTTGTTCAAGGAAGAAGCACAAGATAAAAACTACCAAAATTTGATTGATTAAGATATGACTACCTACAAGAAGCAACTAGATAGATGCCAAAAGGAAACAAAAAAAAACCTATAAATGAGGATATCCATGTCTTAACCACTAATTATCATAAGAAAGGTAAGATGAATAATTTCAAGAGAAAAATATTTTTTTATGGAAAGGGTTCATCAAAGTAGGGGAAAGATATTTCCAAGTTCAACACTTTAGATTTGACCAATATGGACACTATAGAGTCAAGTGTCCTGATAGGACAAAAAGACAAGCATTATTTTCTAAAGTTGTAAAAACAAATATAAAAGATCATGAGAAATTTGTCTTCTACTCAACATTATCAAACCACATACAAATTCAACACTACAATATTTGATAGTGGGTCATCAAGGCATATAAAAGGATTCAGAGAACACCTAAACATCATGGTAGAAGAAATAGATGAAGAAATAACTATTGGGGATGATTTTGTACATATAATAAAATGGCTGAGAACTTTCACTATCAAATTGGAATTAGACACCTCTATTCAACAGACTTGTGTATAATTTTTACCTACAATTAAGAGAAATTTAGTATCCATATCTGCAATGATAGACAACAGATATAGGGTCACCTACATGGATGGGAAAGTTCTGGCATGATCAAAGAAATCTACATATAAGAAAGCTAAAACTATAGGTATAAGGCAATAATAACTATAGAAACTTTTCACTAAGACAAAACAAGCTCTGATCAAGCATAAAAGGTTAGGACATATTTACTCTCGCATCCTACCCTCTATGGAAAAATTGGTATCAAGACTACCAAACTAAATCCAGCTTATAGTGGGACATGAAAAGGATGTACTTTAGGGAAAAACAAAAAGGGAACTTTTCAAAATAGTTTTATTACAACCAAAAATATATTAGAATTAGTCTACTTTGACTTATGTGGATCCATTCTTGTTCCCTCCATGGAATAATTCCTATATTATGTAATATTTGTGGATGACTTGTCCAAAAGACCCAGATCTATTTTCTTACATGTAAAGAGTGAGAATAAATCCTTAAAAGGTTCAAAGAGTTCAAAGCTCTAATAGGATTTCATAGATAAAATTAAAATACTAAGAGCAGGCAATGGGAAAGAATACATCTTAAAAATCTTTAGGAAATTTTGTGTTAATCCCAAGATTAAGAGGGAGTTTAGTATACCCTATAATCCTCAACAAAATGGGGTAGCTGAGAGGAAAAATAGAACTATTGTAGAGATTTCCAAATCAATGATATAAGACCAAAACATAAACACCTCATTTTGGGAAGAAGCATCAAGAACAACTAATTATATCCAAAACAAGTGCCCCTATACACACCTTGATAACAAAACTCTTGAAGAGGCCTCTGGTGGTATAAAACCTAACATAAGACACCTAAGGGTATTTGGTTTTCTTTTTTATATCCATGTGCCTAAAGAGAAGAGGTCAAAATTAGATCCTTCTCAAAGAAAATGAATCTTTATAGGCTATAGTGAAACCTCAAAATCCGACATGATATACATATCTGGACAGAGACAAATAGAATTGAGTAGAGATATCATCTTTTAGGAAGACATTGCCTTGAAAAGGGAAAATAGATTTAATGAGTTCAAAATTTAGGTTACATTTAAACACATGGACGAGGACCCTACTCTTATGTTTTAGAGGGAGAATGAAGAATAAACCACAAATGAAAACTAAACTACTCATAAGAATTAGAGGGAGTATTAAGAAGAAAATAAAAACAATAATAAGAAAATACTGCTTTGGATTAGAAAAGTGATTGAGGAAGATGAAAAAATTTCAGCGCGCAAAGGAATTTTCTCAAGTTATGTTTCTTAGTGAGAAAAATAATTAACTCAAAACCTACTAATGTAACAAAGCTCTCAAAAATCAAGTATGGAAAGATGCCATGAAAAAGGAGTACCAAAACATTTTGAAAAATGATGTATGATATATAGTACCTAGACCTGAGGAGAAATCTATCATTTCATCCAAATGGCTTTTGAAAATAAAACATATTATAGATGACAATATAGAGAAACACAAAGCATGTTTTGTTGCCAAAGGGTTCTATTAAAAGGAAGGTATTGATTATGAGGAAAAATTTGCACTTTTTGTGTGATATACCCATGTTAGAGAAATCATAACTATTGCAACAACAAAAGGTTAGAAGATTCACCAGATGGATGTAAAAATTGGATTCTTCAATGAGGCTATGAAAGAAGCTCAGTTTATTTAGGACAGCCTCAAGGTTTTATGATTCATAATGCAACCTCACATACATGAAAAATATAGAGAGCCGTATAAAGGCTTAAACATGCTCCTTGATCCTAGTATGAAAAGATTGACAACTATCTTATGGGACTAGGGTTTTCAAAGAATGATGTAAACCCTTTAAAATGATTAAAGGTGATATGATAATACTAATCATAAATTTTCATGGCCTACTAATTATCTCAATACAAGATCACCTTATTGTCCAATGTAAGAAGGGCTTGGCCTCAACATTCAAAATGAAGGACCTAATCATTTTACACTACTTCCTTGGTTTAGAAGTCTGGCATAAATCTAATGGTAAATATTTTGAATGAATGAAAATCCAATATTTATATTTTGAAGAGATTTTGTGTGTTTAATTATAAAATGATGTCTACACCCATGGAAACCAACTTACATAAGTTAAAAGAGGTAGCACTAGAATCTAAATTTGTAGATCCTTCTCTTTATAGATCTTTAGATAATTGGATTGCTACTTTACTTGATCAACTCTCAACAAGATATTTCTATGCAGTGAAAGATTTTAGCTTTTTTATGCATGAACCACAAGAGATACACCTCTTTGTTCAAAAATATATGTTGATGTACACATGTTGAAAACAATTGGTTAATTGTGTATTATCTTTGATGTTACACAAAATGTGATATCTTTACTAGATAATGCATGCTGAGCTCACTCGGGTGATGAAGATAGTTTCCTATGTTTGCCAAGCATTCTAGTGTTTTCCAAGTTCAAAAGGCTGTATCTACCAAGTTTACTTGGGCGTCAAAGAGAAGTTTGCAGAAGTTGAGTGTTAATTGAGCTCACTCAGGTAACAAAGGAAATTTGGATGGAACCAGTGTTAGTCGAACCCACTCAATTACCAAAGGAAGTTAGAAAAGATGAAGTATTAACTAAGATCACTTGGTTAACATAGGAAAATCATTTCTAAGTTAGTATCTACTGAGGATGATCGGCTAACAAAAGATTATCTTGTTTTGGCATATTGAATTTAATAGTTTTTGTGTGTTGGTTCTAGCTAACTTATTTGGACTGAGGAGATGAATATAAATTATTCTAAGTTGCATTCAAGCTAACTTGGAAATGCATAAGGTATAAATATAAGGTCAAGTTGAGGATTGAAAATGTGAGAGTTTATGGAAGAATGAAATATTCTTAGAGGAAGTGAATTAGAAGGATAAGAAAAATATCCTTGAGGAGCTACAAAGATACATTTGATCAGGAAGGATCAAGTATTCAAGCTAGAAATGAGATATGAAATTAGCAATATAGTTGCATCATAAATTAGGTCATCTCATTGTTGCTCTCTTACTATTGTAGCAACCATTTAAATCTCTTAACAGGGTTGGCTTAACAACTATTTGTAAATTCTCTAACAAGGTGGCATTTCTAAATTTAAGTGTCTAAAGACCTATACCAAGGCCACTCCTAATAGGGTGACTAAATGCTCTAACAAGGTCATACCTAACAATATGTTTTGTAACCTTTAACATGGTTGGCTCCTAACAAGGCTCACTTCAAAAGAGTGAAAATCAGTAACTAGTTGCAATTGGTGGTTTTTCCCAAATTGGGTTTCCATGTTAAATATTTGGTGTCACTTGTGTTCATACTATTTCTTTCTTGTGTATGCAACTAAGTTACTTAAGGTTAATCACATATAATATCTTAATGTTTTCATGTTAAGCATTTTCTAAGTTATAATTGTTATTTCAGGGGTCACCGAGTTATAATATATTATCAGTGTTAACTGAGTGCCTATGTATTTAATAAGCTACAATATTTTAGAGTTTATGTTCTGTGCTGAAATCTAAAGGATCTGGAATTTATTTTAGTGGTAACTAATTCACCCCTCCCCTCTTAGTTACTCCTCTCATATTTCCAATAGTACCTTCAAGGTACTACTGGATATGATCTTAGTTACGTAAAAGTTCACCTAGATCTACATGGAAACTGTGATTTAGATTGGGCTAGAAGTACAATTGATTAGAAAAGTACATCAAAATATCATTTCAGTTTGAGATCAGCTATGATTTCTTAGATAAGCACAAAATAATCTTTAGTGGCACAAATTTTGACAAAAGTTGAATATATTACAACCTCTATGGGAGCTAGAGAAGCAATATGGCTTTGAAATTTGATTGTAGGGCTATTTAGTGAACCCCTAAAACCTATTACTAACCACTGTGATAATCAAAGTTGTATTAAGCTCTCAGTTAATCTTAGTTGGAGTATATCAATACAAGAAATCAAACAAAAAAATTTCTCACCAAGACTCTCTCTAGAGTTAAAGTTGAACACTTCATGAAGAAACTTTGTATGGTTGAAATGTAAGTCATTGAGACAGTCTCATAATTATTTTTGTACTAGAATATATATGTGCTTGTATATAGCATTTTAAGGTGATGACTTTACAATGATTAGATCTTTATCACGATGAATATCATGTGACTTAATATTTGTATACATGTCATTATATTAAGTATCTCATAGATATTTGATAGATCTTATGAGACTTAATATTAGTAACAAATCATTATGTCCTTGTGAGATAATCATGGTGGATATTATGTGATGTAATATCCATGTATATGCTATGATTTTTTGTGGAAGACATCATGATAAATGATATCAATGCAAATACTATAACATCAATGCATAAAGAAGAATGTCATGTGACTTGGTATTCTTGAGCACATTATATCCTCAGATATCATGAGTTAGGTGATATCTCTTTTCACAATGGACAACCTTATGACAATTTACATATACTTGGTTAGATCCCTATCTTCTCTAGCTAAGACCTAGAGTGTTAAAGTAAAATAGCTATGGTTAGATATTTGAATGATAATCTAAATCATTTTCATACTATAAAAATCCCATGTATATTATCAAATCAATTTTGATAGATAATTACTAGTCTCTTACAATAACATTTCATGTTCTTTGTATTAATAATATAGATGGATCAAATCACATTAAGACTTTTTGTATTGTTTTGATCGACGATCTCATAAGAATGATTATTAGTAAGGAAAGCTATTATTTAAACCTTGATTAATAATCAAATCTATTTAATAGATCTAAACCAACACAATTTAAGAGACTTGTCCTAAATGGACATGTCTCCACCATGTGGAGACTGAAAAATCTACTCATATATATATATATATATATATATATATATATATATATATATATATATATATATATATATATATATAAAACTGATCTATCAAACATATATCGAAATCTATTAAGTTTCTATTTTAAGATAAGATTGACCATTACAACAATAATCAAAATCTAATATATTCAATATTTATCAATATTGATTATATAATAAGTTGGAGATTGATTCAAATTATTCCTCATACTTAGATTTGAGCCTTCTATTCCTTATTAAGGAAGATTATTAATTAAACAATTTTTAAAACACCAATATAGTCTGATATAGATTTAGTTTCATGCATACAACCAATTATTAATCTTAACCATAAAACTATGTGTAATTTAGACATAACTCTAACACTAACCCAACCCTAACTCTAACCCTTAATTATACATTAAACTAAGCATAACCCCAACTCTACACTTAACCAATATACTAATAATGTTAGTAGAAATAATTATTATTTACACTTCACTTAAGTTTACTTAGGATAAATGCATTATTTTATTATTTCTTAGGTTAGACACCTAGGAGTTTGCATACTCATATGAGTTGTCTTGTTGACAACATCGGAGTAAGCAACTCTAATTTAGCACATGGTGTCTACATCACTGGAGTTTGCATAATCAAATAAGTTGTCATCTTGACAACATAGTTGTTCACACTCTTAATTTAGCACATGGTGTCTACAACATAATTTTACGTGACACACCTTTATAGGATTATCCTGTCATCATTGCACTAACTCCTGTGCTTACTGGAGGATAACCCATTCTTGGTGGACATGTTCTTAGTTGTGGAGCTAATAATATTGGTAACTCCTAGACATTCTAGATGCATCATAGAGGCCTTTATATATAGGCACCTCTAGCATACTATACAAGAAATTGAATATCATATTATTATTCTAATCATACTCTGTTGGTCTATTTGTGCTAGTTATTGTGCTTCTTGGTCTTGTGTGAATTTTTCTTTAAGGAAAATTCTGACATGGTATTAGAGCCATAGAGGCATCATTTCATAGCCACTAGAGACCATTCTTGCTTCACCTCTCTAAGGACACCTCGACACAGATCCAGAGTATCCATAGCTATTGGGAGCATCTAGAGCCAAAGCGGACCTCACCACTATGTCCAGAGCATTGATTCGGTGAAAATTGACTATAAATTCACCTATATTGGGCTATAGTTGAATTTGAGGCAATTTTTTTTGCAAACCAGCACCCAAAGGCCCATTTTGCAAGTTCAGTATGGTCATTTATTAGATCTATTAATTTATTTTTTAGATCTAAAATTTTCTCTACAATTTCAATTTTTGAATTTGTATTTTCAATTTTTTTTTTGGCCTATTAGGTCTATAGAGATTTTTTTTTTTGCAAGAATTGGTGGTCAAATCTTGGCTCCTGCAGGTGGAATATTTTTGGGTATTAGAATATTCCTTTAATTTTCGATGGGTGCATCTTATCAAATTCTAGCTAGCACTAAATCCAATAGCCAATCATCAAATCCAACAGCAATATCTGCAAATGGTCAAACACATTTTGATGAGCCCATACATCCCACAGGCGGCTTGTTTTATTTTACTACTGTGACTTTCACCTTTTAAACACTTTGAAAAGTGTTCCCACAACCAATGTGTGTTTAAAACATCCCCCCACCAACCATTATTTTCCATCATTGTTGGCAACCTTCAAACTACTTTGCCGACAGTGGCAAAACTTCTGGCAACACGCATCAAACTCTGGCATCAGTCAGCAACTTTGGCAGTGAGACTTGTAGTAACATGCGGCATCACCCAGGCCGCCCACGCATCGGAGATCTCCACCCATTTCTGAACTCATGTTTCTTGGTGCCACTCTTAGAGACCCCAGCGCAACCACATTACAACCTCTATCGAATTCTCTACCATGTCGATGTGGCCAACATTACAGTCCACGTCAAACCCTGATCAATGACACACATCAACTGAGGACCTCCATCATAATAATCTACGATGTGGACATATCGTACACCACTTAGCTGACAACACACCCTCCCTATTAGCATATATGTATGCCAGTCGACCTAACACATCATCCACATCTATACAGTCCATGTAGTCCTGACGTCAGCAGTGACATCATCAAGGGCACCCAATTTTTACTGCAGTCATATGATCATCATCTAGAAGCCAAATTAAACTACTACGACAACTATTTGGACATCAAATTTAACCTTGTAGTTTGTTGATCAAACCCCTCTCTACATTTAGTTTTTATTTGACAATCCAACTTTGGGAGGCCATAACTAAGTCATTTGGGCTCCAAATTAGGTGCAATCTTTTTTGATTTTGGGTAGAATTTCCTAAATTTTATAATGGTGCTATTATTTTCTAGTTTTGGTGCAGAGATTTGTTAGAAAGTGTAGTTTTTGGTGACTATACCTGTCAAATCCTACATTTTACAACTTCAATTTCTCCATAAGGGCTCATTTGGACTCCAAATTAGGTTCCATTTTTTTTGAAAGTGAATAATTTTTTGTCTACTTTCTAGATCTACAATTATATTATAGGCTTATGTGGACAAAAATGCCACTTTCAGAATTAGGTCATTTCTTTGCATTATATTGCTTCAAAATTATTGTACATTACTTAGTTTTAGATTTGGACTCCAAAAGGAGGTTGTGAATAGAAAATTAGAAGACCACTAAGGCCAAAATTGGCAAGTGGCTATTGTAATCGCACTAAGTATAAAGTGCTAACATCTTTCATTTGGGGGGGATTCTTGATTGAGTGAAAAGGGGGGGTGTCTCTTGGTGTTGTGTTCCTCTTTTTCTACTATTATCTTTCATTTCTTGCATTATGGGAAATCTCAAGTTTTCAAAATTAGCACCACATAACTATGCTACATGGTCTATTAAAATTTGGTGTTAATTAATGCATAATGAAGTTTTTGAATATGTAGATGGTACCCTTCCTAAACCAATAGGTGATCAAGTATCCAAAAGTGAGATTCTTGCTTAGGAACAGGTAGATAGGAAGGCCCTAGGTGATATTAGGATGGGGGTTGAAGACAGGATCCTTTATTAGATCCAGAAGTATAATACATCCAAGGAAGCTTGGGATGCCCTCAAAAACCTATATGGTAAAGTGATTGAGGAGGATGTTTATAAAATTGAAGATCAGCTTGTCTCCCTAGATCCTAAAACCTTTGATTCTATACATGATTTTATTATTAAGGTGAATGAATTAAGAACAAAGCTTGATGATTGTGGTAGTCCTATTAAAGATGACAGGTTGATCTATCTCATTCATAATAAGCTACCATATGAGTACTCCACCTTTGTTTCTTCTTACAACACAAAGACTACATTATGGGCTGCATATAAGAAAATCACTTTTGATGATTATGCTCAATTGTTAGAAGAATTAAAAGCTAAGTTGCAAACAATGGGGATTCTCAAGTCATCAACATCCAAGGCATTGGTGGCTAATAATGAGGGTTCTCAAAATTCAGCTAGTCAAAGTTCAAACAAAGGAAAGGGAAAGGAGAAGAAGTGGAAGAAAAAAAAACAAGAGGATACAAAAAAGACAACACCAACATCAAATCAACAAGGCAAGTCTTCCTCAAATACCAACAAAAAGGGGGACACTAATCAAGAGAAGAAAAAATGTTCCTATTGTGAGGATGGGTCATGATGAACATCAGTGTTTGCATAAGTAGATAGATGAGTTGAAGAACATCATGAAGAAACACAATGTTCCACTACCTAATGCTTATAAGGAGAAAGGACCTTCATCTTTAGATTATAAGGGCAAAGGGCATGCTTTGCTCACAAACACTAGTAGTCAGGGAGAATGGATCATAGATTCAGGTGCCACACATCATATGGGTGCATCAAAGAGAGATTTTTCTTCTATGACACATTCAAAGGTACCACACATCTTTGTCAGTGATGATTCTAAGGTGGAAGTTGAAGGTAAAGGTGAAGTTGAGATGGAAAATAAAGTGTTCAAGGATGTTCTATATGTTCCTAACCTTACCTCTAATCTTCTTTCAGTCTACCAAATGACTTACTATGGAGGTGGAAATAAATTGGAATTTCTTCTAGATTCAATGATAGTGAAAAGCATTAAGGATGACTCAATGATTGCAATAGGTGAAGCCAATCATGATTCAAGGTTGTACACTTTCTCCTCCTTTTTGCCAAAATCAAATGTACAAGCCTTGTTATTACATTCAAATTCAAAAAGTAAACTGTGGCATGAGAGATTTGGACATCTCAACTACAGATATCTTCAGCAGCTTAGCAGCAAGAAAATGGTTAATGGTCTACCTGAAGTTTAGTTTTTAGAAGGTGTTTGCTCAGGTTTCTCAATTGGAAAACATCCAAAAAAATTGTATGAAAAAAGAAAGTCTTGGAGAGTACAATGTGTTCTTGAATTAGTTCATAGTGATGTGGTGGGACCATTTCTAGTGCCATCATTTGGCAAGTCATGTTATGCACTCACCTTCATAGATGACTATTCTCACTTTACTTGGGGTTTCTTCATGGCTCATAAGAGTGAAGTGTATGCAAAATTTCTCAACTTCAAGCTCAAGTGGAAAAGCAGTCAGGGAAATTCATCAAAGTTCTTCAAACAGATAATGGGGGGGACTATGTGAACACAAGACTAATAGACTTTTGCACTCAAGAGGGAATTGACCTTCGACATTCACTACCATATACGCCATAGCAAAATGATGTTGCTGAAAGGAAAAATAGAACTCTCAAAGAGATGACCACTTGCATGCTACTAAACAAGTCTCTTGATCAAGTCTTTTGGGTTGAAGCAATGAATTATGCTAACTATATCCAGAATAGAATTCCTCATAAAGCTTTGGATGGTGTAACTCCTTTTGAAGCATGGATTGGTAGGAAACCTACAATTAAGCACTTCAAAGTCTTTGGTTGTCCAACATGGGCAAGAATTCCTCCATAGAAATGCAAGGCATTAGAATCTCAAAGCAAACCTTGCATCTTTGTTGGATATGCGGACTCACATAAAGCCTAGAAGTTAATGGATCTAGAGACATATGACATATTCTATGAGAGGAGTATTCATTTTAAAGAAAGTTGTCCAAGCTTTTCTTCTTCAACTCCTCCTTCTTCCTCCTTCATTGAAGAGAGTGATAGTGATAATAGTGACTTGGAAGATGTTCATCCCCAACAAAAATAGAGGCATTAGCTTGTTGAAGTTAAGGATATTCCTTCTCCATCTTCTTCCACTAGACCTAGATGGGCTAAGCAGTCATTGGATATGACAAGACCATTGGCAGGGAATCCTTCTGATACAAGGAGGACAATATCACAACACAACTCACTCCCACATGCTTATATTGTAGTTGCTTCAGATCCACAATCATTCAAAGAAGAATTAGGTATTTTAGAATGGGATTGAGCAATGGAGGAAGAGTATAAATCTCTTATGAGAAATGACACATGGGACTTAGTCTCTCTTCCTAAGGGAAGAAAATCAATTTAGTGTAAGTGGATCTATAGGACCAAATTCACAGTGGATAGAAGTTTTGATAAACATAAGGCTCGACTCATTGCAAAAGGTTTTTCTTAGGTACCTAGCATTGATTACACTAAGACCTTTACACCATTTGCAAAGATGAATTCCACTCATTTAACACTAGCTATAGCGATAGCTCAGAAATGGGTTGTTCATCAGATGGACGTGAAGAGAAATTTTTTGAATGGTGATCTATATGAGGAGATATATATGGAGCAACTATAGGGATTCATAAAAGATGCTACCTTGGTTTGCAAATTGAAGAAATCTATCTGTGGACTTAAACAAGCTCCAAGAGCTTGGTATGCCAAGATGGATTCTTTCCTTCTCTCCAAAGGGTTTACTAGATATCATTCCAATCCGAAGGTCTACATTCTTTGGAGGGATGATTCACATTTTCTCCTTGTGCTTTATATGGATGACTTGAACATTACAAGAAGTACTACATCCATCATCAACAATGTTAAGGCTACTTTGTAAGATAGGTTTGTGATGATAGACTTGGGCCTACTTCACTATTTCCTTGGTATAGAGATACATCAATTTTCATTAGGGATCACACTATCACAATCCAAGTATACTCATGATCTTCTAGGTCGGTTTCACATGAGTGATTGCAAGGTTGTATCCACCTCATTCCTTTTAGGTGTTAAGTTAGCAACAAAGTGCTCCTCTCCACTTGTTTCTGGGACTTTGTATAGATAGTTGGTTGGAAGCCTTATCTACTTGACACATACACACCCTGACATCTCATTTCTAGTTGGCATGGTTTCTCGCTTCATGCAAGAGCCACATGAACTTTATTGGAAGGCAGCCAAATGAATCTTACACTAAATCCAGGGTACACATACACATGGGATACATTATACAGCTGGTATAGGTCTGTAGTTAGTGGGATATATAATCTTTGACTATGCAGGAGATATTGATTCTCGCAAGTCTACCTTAAGATATACGTTTCATCTTGGTTCTAGCCCCATTTGTTGGCAGAGTGAAAAGAAAAATACCATTTCTCTTTCATCAATTGAGGCTAAGTATCGAGGAGCTATGAATGTAGCCATAGAGGCTATTTGGTTGCAAAAGATTCTGAAGAAATTTTGTTTTGATCTATTGAGACCCACAGTCATCCATTGTGATAACTAGAGTGCTATTGAAATCTTGAAACATCCAGTGCAACATCAATGCACCAAACATATTAAAGTTCATATGCACTACATCATAGAGTAGATTCATGAGTAGTTCATCACATTATAGTATTGTCCTATTGAGCAACAGGTAGTTGACATCTTCACCAACCCCTTCATAGAGGTCAAGTGTCTTCATTTGCAAGATCTCTTGGGGGTGAGGGATTTTTCACCAAGAGGGTCACATGATCCTTCTCTTCTCTATTGTACATATCTCTCTTTTTGGAGGAGGGTTTTTACCATGAGATTTTCTCTCTCTTTGGTTCAAGAGAGATTTCATTGCATTTCAACATTACATTTGTACTTGGGTACCTAACATGGCCTAGTAGTTGAGACCCATTATGCATTTCATCATAGCTTTTGTAAGCTTAAGTGCATTCCCCTAAGTTGCACTTAAGGGGGGGTGTTAGTGTAAATAATTATTATTTACACTTTACTTAAGTGTACTTAAGATAAATGCATTATTTTATTATTTCTTAGGTTAGACACCTAGGAGTTTGCATACTCATGAGTTGTCTTGTTGACAACATAGGAGTAAGCAACTCTAATTTAGCACATGGTGTCTACATCATTGGAGTTTGCGTAATCAACTAAGTTTTCATGTAGACAACATAGTTATTTGCACTCTTAATTTAGCACATGGTGGCTACAACATAATTTTATTTGACACATCTTTATACGCTTATCCTCTCATCATTGCACTAACTCTTGTGCTTAATGGAGGATAACCCATTCTTGGTGGACATGTGCTTAGTTGTGGAGCTTATCATATTGCTAACTCCTAGATATTCTAGATGCATCATAGAGGCCTTTATATACAAGCAACTCTCATGTACTATACAAGAAATTGAATATCATATTCTTATTTTGATCATACTGTGTTGGTCTATTTGTGATAGTTATTGTGCTTCTTGGTCTTGGGTGAATTTTTCCCTAATGAAAATTCTTACAAATAGTACAACTGACTCTAAAATATCTTCTCCAACCCTAACCGTTAAAATTCTAAATCTCACCATAATCCTATTCATAAACATATTACTAACTATAACTATAGTACTAAGTATGATAGAAAACCTACTTGTAAAATGCACATTATGTAGGTAACTAGTCTGTTATCCTTCTATAATGTCACGTTAAGACCTAATTGTAACTTTATCACCTAACCCTTGTCATACACCTAACCTTAACCATATTACTAACCCCAACCCTAAATGTAAGGACTTACCCTAATCATTACATGTAATATTACATTAAATATGGTACAAAAAATATTTGTAAATATAATATCATATCCCAAACCACTACGTTAATCTCATCCTACCTTTCTCTAATAAATCAACCTAGTGCTAACCCTAACCTTATATCAAATTATAGTCCTTAATGTTATACTACTCATAACTTTAACCCAATTTATGTTTTGACACCAAACAGAACTATAACAATAGAACTATCCTTAACAATAAAAGTAGCCCTAACACTATCGATAACCTTGCAATCTAACGTGAACTGATACAATAATCTTAATACTATTCATAATTGTAATTGTAATTCACATGATAGTACTTGTAAGGTTAGACCATAACCATAATGATAATTATAACCCTTCCATTTACAATTGGTAAAATCATAAACATATATTTAATTATACCCATAAAATTCTATACCTAACCATGATAATATTCCTTAACAATAAAAGTAGCCCTAACACTATTGGTAACCTTGCAATCTAACTAAACCAATACAATAATATTAATACTATTCATAACTGTAATTGCAATTCACATGATATTATTTCTAAGGTTAAACCATAACCATAATTATAATCATAACCCTTCCATTTACCGTTGGTAAAATCATAAACATATATTTAATTGTACCCATAACATCCTATACCTAACCATGATAATATTCTCTACTTGTAAATATGTGTAAAATAGTAACAATAATAATAACCGTTAATATGATACAAATCCTAACTATAGACATAACATCATATCCCTAACCATAACATTAGTCTTATCTAACCCCTTATATCAACCACTTAACCTAATTATAAGCTTTACCCTAACCCTAAACATAAATATTATACTAACCCTAAACATAATTGTTATACTAACCCTAAATGTAAACACAACTATTATACTAACACAAATCCTAACTATAAACATAACATATTATCCTTAAACGTGGCATTAACCTCATCCCACCCCTAATGTTAACATCATTACTATTATACTAACAGTAAATATAACTATAACTATTATACTAATCCTAAACCTAACCATAACGATAACTATTATATACCAAATATAATTGTTATTTTTTATTCTTCATTAAATAAGTCCAGTTAATTGGAAGCAGCAACACTGTTGTGATGTGAAGCCTAATAAAACTTAGAGGTTTATTTGGTGCAGTTTTCCTCCAAATTATTTTTACGGGGGTTTGGGGGCAGCACCCCCAAGACGGGGTCAAGGGGTAGTGCCTCGAAGCCAAAAATGACCTTATATTGTAAAAGGTGTTGGCTACTATTTTTTTATTATTCTAGCCCTAATTTTTTAAGTGACAAAAAGCTTGTATAAAAGGGCTTGGGGTTAGGGATTTTTCATAATGTGTGATGCAAAAATTGGTTCTTGCATAGTATTGAGCTATAAGGAATTATAGATTATAATCAGGTTGTAATCACTGGATCATAATAATATTGGACTTGTTGTTGGTTGACATAGCCTGAGGATTGGGTGAACCATGTTAAATCTTGGTGTCTTGTGTTCTCTTATGTTCGATCTACTATTTTTTTATATTGGTTATATTTGCATGTAACTATTATTTTTGTCTAAGGTTAACCTAACAAGTGGTATCAGAGCTAGACACAACCATCATTTTCTTTTAGCCAGACCATTATCATTTTTTTTTAGCAATTCTCTACAGGAAGGTCTCATGGTTAAGTGGGCGCCATGGCAGATGAGGGTAAGCTAAAGGTGGAGAAGTTTAATGGGAAAAGATTTCAATTATGGAAGACATAAATAGAAGACTATCTTTATCAGAAGGATTTATGGAAGCCATTGGAAGGAAAATCCAAGAAACAAGGAACTATTTTAGATGAGGACTAAGTTATCTTACACAAAAAGACTCTTGAAAGCATTTGATTATGCTTGGCACCATCAGTGACATTTAACATTACAAAAGCAAAGGCGATGGAAGAGTTGATGGAAACCCTAGCGAAATTGTATGAAAAGCCCTCCGCTTCGAATAAGGTATTTTTCATGAAGCATTTATTTAATATGAAAATGGCAAAAGGTAGATCTATTGAAGATCATTTAAATGAGTTTAATAATGTTACTAGTTAGTTATCTTCTACGGGTATTAATTTTGATGAAGAAATTAAGGCACTCTTGATTTTGTGTTCTTTGCTTGAAAGCTGTAATGATTTGGTAATGACTATGAGTAATTCTATTTCTAGATCCAATACCCTAAAATTTGATGATATGATTGATGTTATTTTGAGTGAGGAAACTCATAGGAAATTCTTAGGTAGATCTACATCAGGAAGTGCTCTGAATGCACAAAGCAAAGGCAGAATGACCAAGAGAGGAAAACATTCCAAAAATCATAGGAAATCAAGAGGAAAGTCAAAGGGGAAGAGGTCTCAATTCAAAGGACCGAGAGATTGCTAGTACTGTGGTAAAACAAGGCATAAGAAAAAAGATTGTTGGACTCAAAAGAACAATGAAGGGGATAAACTTGAAGGGAACAAGGAGGAAAATGTGGTAAGTAAAAATTTGAAGAGGATGCTTTGCTTCTATCTTAAGAAAGTGTTGATGATTCATGGGTTTTAGATTCATGTGCTTCATTTCATGCTACACCTCATAAAGGTTATTTTATTGATTATGTCCAAGGAAATTTTGGGTTTGTTTATTTGGGAGATAATGAACCCTATCAGATTATTGGAAAAGGAAAAGTTAAGATTAAGTTGCAAAATGGGAATCATTGGCTACTATATGAGGTAAGACATGTTCCAAGGCTGAGCAAGAATTTAATTTCAGCAAGGAAACTCGGTGATGAGGGTTTTGTAGTTACTTTTAATGATAAAAATTGGAAGGTTTCAAAAGGTTCCCTTGTAGTAGAAAAAGGTGTGAAAGTAGGCACCTTATATCTTTGTACATTTTATATTGTTCCTTCTACTTTGATTATTTCAGAGAAAAACAAATGTTCAGGAACAATTGTTGCAGTTGAGTAGGGAGAACAAATAGTTGCTCTAGATTCTGATACAATGCTATGGCACAATAGATTTGGAAACATGAGTGAAAAACGTATGAAAGTACTTCATTCAAAATTTTTTTTACCAAGTTTCAAATGTGTCAATATTGATTTCTATGAAATGTGTCAATATTGATTTCTATGAAATTTGTGTGTATGGAAAACAAAAGAGAGTGAGTTTTGTGAAGATTGGGAAGGAAAAGAGGAGTGAGAGATTAGAGCTTGTTCATACAGATGTATGGGAACTGACTTAAGTTTCTTCCCTTGGTGGCTCTCATTATTATGTTACATTTATTGATGATGCAACTAGAAAAGTATGGGTTTATTTCCTTAGACAGAAATTTGATGTATTTGAAATTTTAAGAAATGGAAATGCTTGGTTGAAAATGAGACTAGAAGGAAATTAAAATATCTTAGATCTGATGATGGTGGTGAGTATTTCAATCATGAATTTGAAGATTATTGCTTCACTAATGGGATTCTTAGACAGAAAACTATTCCAAGGACTCCACAGGAAAATGGAGTGGTTGAACACATGAATATGACTATAATGGAGCATGCAAGGAGTATGAGGTTGCATGCAAGGTTTCCCTTAAACGTGTGGGCAAAGGCTATCAATACTATTGTATATTTGATTAATGAAGGTCCCTCTACTCCTTTAGGTTGTGGTATTCTAGAGGAAGCGTGGACTGGTAAGAAGGTGAGTTATTCTTTTCTCAAAAACTTCGGTTGTGAAGCATTTGCTCATAGATTCTGAAAATAGAACCAAGTTGGAAGCTTAGTCAAAGAAATATGTATTTGTTGGATATGACATTAATGAATTTGGTTATAGGCTTTGGGATTTTGAAAATTATAGGATTGTATGAAGCAAGGATGTCATTTTCAATGAGAAAGTATTGTACAAAGATCTGTTGCAGCAACATGAGAAGAAAGAAGATGATTATATAGTGCTAGATGATACTCCAAAAGTTGATGTTTCAACAATTCTTCATGATGTGCAACAACCACAACAATAAATACCACACAACCCAGTGAATGTTAGATGGTCAACAACGGTAAGCAGACCTCTAGAAAGATTTTCTCCTTCCTTGTACTCTATTTTACTTATTAATGCTAGTGAACTTGAATGTTATGATGAAGTTGTGCAAGTGGATACAAAGATCCAGTGGGAGTCTACAATGAAAGAAGAAATAGTCTCTTTGCTAAAAAATGAGACATTGGATTTATGCAAGTTGCCTGTGGGTAAAAAGGCTTTGCAAAATAAATGGGTTTATAGGTTAAAAGAAGAGGATGGAGGTAAGAAACTGTTAAGTATCAGAATTTGCACCCAGTACTGAATTGAAAGAGTTTAGTAATTTTGACTTAACATGGGAATCAATTCTTCGTGGGACATGCAATTGAATTGAGACCTCCAAATTCTAGGCCGGCTCCTATTGGGTATTCAGTGAGAGTTCCATTAACTTAATCTAAACTTTCAGGGAAAAAGGAGAGATATTACTAGAAATAAACCTAAAACCTACAGCTAAACTAACTCATAGGTGATACACCAAAAGAGATATAAAATTTTAAACGCAATTGATAGGAAGGATTATTTAGCTATTTGAAGTACAAACAAAACACTCCTTTTTGTAAAGACTTGCATAAATAATTTGTAATAAGGTTTGAGGAATGAATTAGCAAAAGGAGGAATACAGATGACTCTCTCTCTTACCAATTTCACCTTTAAAAATACAAACTACAACTTGCAAATAGACTTACTTTTCTACAACTAGGTGCTGGAATGAGACAAACTAATGATGAACAAGAAAAATTCACAAATTAATTTATCAAAATCATTCTACCACTACAGAAAGATTTGCAGAAAGAAAGAAGGTTCAAACACTGACACAAATAAAATAAACACAACTACTGTCACCTATATTAAACTTCTAAAATGAATTACAAACTTTGCAAAAAATGTTAAGGACTCAGAAGGTAGTCATATAAACTTCTCTGCATCATAAGAACTCCCTAAAATGAGTACAAAATACTCACTAAATACCATTTTAGCTCTAGTGGGTCGAATGCAGAAAGATAACATAAAAATAAGGACTCAATAACTCACAAAATTAAGTCCTACCCCTGAGAAAACTCCACTACCTCATAATGAACCCAATGACTCACTCACAACTACCCTAAAAATGTTCTAACAACCAATAAATACCCTTCAACTACTAGGGCAAAGTCAAATTTGACCCAAAAACCCTATGTCCCCTCCTAGAAGAACTCCTAGTGTTTGCAAAATGATTTCTTCCTTTTAAAAGGACCCTAATACACAAGGTCAAACCCTTCACCTTCTTTCGCATTAGAATAAAATAAAAATATTAAATGAGTTATAATTATCTCATTTGAGTATTTTCCTTTACAATTATTAACTTATGCAAAAGAAAAGTATTTAAATGAAACCCCCAAATAATCTAAGCCATGAACATAAAAAACCTCACCACTTTTACAAAACAAATACAAAGACAATTTCAAAGGGAATAAAATCCCATGAAATAACTTGCAAATTTCAAAAAATCATGCAAAAAAGAAAAGGGCGCAATACTCAACAAATACCCTAAAAGAGTCTTTCATTCTTCATTTCCATCACTTGCATTTAGAAGTTTCAAAAGAGATTGTGAGGAAATGAGGGTTTTCTTGCCACCATTGATGAAGAATCCACTGGTCCTATGCATTGCCATGAAAGAAATTTGTTTGCTTATATGCTGTTATCAGGCTTAGAGGTATGACTTGCTGGTTTCCTTTGCTGGCATTTAAATAGCATCATTAGATCATTTATTTTATGACACAAGTCTACTGGCTGTAGATGAGGCCAAGGGTCTTAAAAAAAACTTCATTGATATATTGGAAAGTATCTTGCTATCTAGCTTGTCATAATGCATGAGAGGTATTGAGGTTTTGTTGATATTTCTTCCTTCTACTTGAACTACTAAATGGAGATATGTTTTTTTTTTTTTTTTTGTTTATAGCAAGTTTATCACTAGCATCGAGGGTTTTCTTGCGTTATTGGCTTCTTCCATTTTCACATTCTTTCGCTAAATTGGCAATGTATTCTTGATATGATCCACTCGACTCTTGCACCATGCCTTTGCTCTCAGTGATATGATGGTCTATTGCCTCGGCTTTAGGATCACTTCTTCCACTGTTATCTATAGCTTCTTCTATATCTTTTCTGAATTTGGAAAGTTCATTGTCCATTATTCTAAGTTTAGGTAGCATGCCATGAGTATAAGCAAATTTTTTATAGAAGTTCAACAACCATAACCTGATCTGCTCTTTCTTCATCAATTGCAGCTTGCAACGCATCTAATATTTGCAAAGACTCATAAGAAATACAAACTCCTACTTGCATCATCTCACTCTCCAAAAAAAATTAGTGCATTCCTTGTGGAATCCTTCTCCCACATCATAGAGATTGCAAAGATCACCCAAAAACTGAAGCAATTTCCCTATGTCCCTCATTGCTTTTTGAAGTGTGTCATAAATTGGCCGACAATGTAATATATATTTGAGAAAAATGAACTATCTCTGTACCTTGTCATTTTCTTGCTTTGAGCTTGTGCTTGTCAACCAACCTTTTAAAACACCCCTCTTAAAAGACTCCTAATTCTATTCATAGTCATCTCACACTAATGTTCCATTAGCTTCTTGTTAAACATTTCTTCTCTTTCCACAATTTTTTTTGCTAGCTGATTTATTCTGCTTTATAGTAGTTTTCTATTTTCCACATTAAACCTTCTTGTATCAAAATATGCAAACTCTTTATCATATTCTAAAACAACTGACTGGGTGCCGAATCATCCCATTCTATGATATCTGAAAGAGTATTCCATGAGGTTCAAGCATGGACTCGTGACGCTCCTAAATTATCTTTTTTTGATCTACATCTATATGATTTTCTTTGATTATAACGAAAGGTTTCATATCAGAATTAATATGTCCCTTTAACATTACAGTTTATGCTTTTTTGTCGTTTGAGCACTTAGAATACACTTTTTATTTTATATGTATTCAAAAGAGGCAAGATATTGCATCCGTGGGTACATAGTCAAAGATAATCAATCATTGCTTGGATCTTTTAAGATCTAACCCCATTTTTCTCATGCAGGAGAACGAAGACCCGAAGCTTGTCAGATTGAGAGCTAGACTAGGAGCGGCAATCAAGAACACCTAACCAGTCAAAGGCTGAAAGGCAATGACTGGTTACCTCTGACTCTACCTCCTTGTGCTATGTTTTTCGTATTCTCAAAATGTATAAAAGTAGTAGTTAGATTCACGGCTTCTGTGAGGTTTTCATTTATTTCTAGCATTTTTCCATTCATTTCATGCTTTGTAAAAATTAAAATTGCACATATCAGTTGATGATTTATACAATAAACATCATATCCCTTTTGCTCATGATTTCATATATGATTGCAAAATGATGAAATGTGAATAGAAAATGAATGTTTTCTTGTGCAATTCTTTCTGTGATGTCACTTGAAGTAAAATTTTCAACATGTGTAAAATTTTAGTAATAGAAACGATTTAAAGGTAGGTTAGTTGTAAAATGATTTGCACAAAAAAAAGAATAGATTTTGAGGAGATATTCTCTCTTGTTGTTAAAATGACTTCTATTCACATTGTTTTAAGTATTATGGCTACTGAAGATTTACATTTGGAGCAGCTTGATGCTAAAACAACCTTCCTTCATGGTGATTTGGATGAATAGATATATATGGCACAACCACAGGGATTTGAAGTCAAAGGTAAGAAGAACCTAGTGTGCAGATTGAAAAAAAGTTTATATGGCTTGCAACAAGCACCTCGGCAATGGTATTTGAAATTTGACAGGCTTATGCATGAGCATGGATATAATAGGTGTCATCCAAATCATTGTATTTATTTGAAGAGGTTGGATGATGATAGCTACATTATTTTATGTTTATATGTTGATGATACACTTGTAGCTAGGTCTAACTTAGATCATATTAAGGGGCTGAAATGCTAGTTAGCACATGCATTTGCTATGAAAGATTTGGGGGCAGAAAAACAAATTCTTGTGATGAAGATTTGCAAAGATAGGAAGAATAGGAAATTGACCTTATCTCAGGCTGATTATGTTGAGAAGGTGTTGCAACATTTCTTTATGGAGAATGCTAAAATCGTCAGCACACCTTTACTTGGTCATTTGAAGTTGACTAAGGAGATGTGTCCCAAGACACAAGAAGAGGAGGATAAGATGTCCAAGGTACCCTATGCTTCAGCTATAGGAAGCTTAATGTATGCTATGGTATGTATTAAGCTAGATATTGCACATGCAATGGGAGTTGTTAGTAGGCATATGAGTCATCCAGGAACTGAGCATTAGAATGTAGTTAAATGAAATCTCAAATATTTGAGAAGAACATCCAGTAAGTGTTTACACTTTGGCAGCTCTACTACTTCTTTATAGGGTTATGTTGACTCATATTTGGCAGAGGATATTGATACTAGGAAGAGTACTACAAGTTATGTATTTATTGTTGGTGGGGCAGTAGTGAGCCGAGTATTCTAGGTTACAATAGGTTAATGCTTTATCCACTATAGAGGTAGAATATGTTGCTGCTATAGAGGTAGCCAATGAGATGATATGGCTTTAGTTCTTCATGGAAGAATTGGGACACCCACAAAGGGATAATTAATTATTTACAGATAGCTAGAGTTTCATTTATCTTGCAAAGAATTCAGCTCTGCATTCAAAGACAAAACACATATAGTTGTGGTACCATTTCATTTGGTTAGTTTTGGATGATGGCCAATTAAAGTTGGAGAAGATACATACAAATGAAAATGTAGTGGATATGTTTACTATTGATTTCAGATTGGTTATGATAATTGAGTGTCAATATACTTAAGACATTTTCTAAGTTGATGCCGAGTCACAATATGTGTTGAGCCAAAAATTCATCAAGTACCGAGTCATTCAGATGCCAAGCAAACAGATAGTGCCAAGCAAGTTTCAGATGTTGAGTGACTAATAGATGCTAACCAAAGTTCAAGTGCTGAGAAAGATAGAATTTAGTATGTGCCAAGCATTAGTAACTAGTAAGTGTCGAGTAACATAGAATCAACATAAGAGTTTGTGCCCTCAAAAACTAAGATGTAACCATTTTTGAGCCAACATATGGATAAATCTCGAAGGATTAAAAGATAAGACTGAATCTATTTGATTCTCTATGCAATCAAATTGCAACCAATTAGAAAAATGGAAAGATTTGAGTGGGAAAGATGGATGAATCCCAATCGTAGATTCATATCTAACCCTAAGTCACAAAACCTTTTTAAGGAAGTCGAAACCCCATAATTTAGTAATGTATGAGAGAGTATGCGAGAAGAGAATGCATGCAAGGAGAGAATACTAGCGAAGTTTGAAGGAAGTGAAAGAGGTGAATTTACTTAGAAGAAGGACAACATTGCAGTATCAATTAGCAGAACAGTGAATCAAGATCACAACAGTTTCACACCAGATCAGTGAGGATCAGACTGGATGAACAAGGATCTAAAATCAGCATTAGCAAATTGCAAGTAATTAGTTCAAACATTCTACTATATTTTCTAACAATTGTATTAGAAAAATGAAATCCTATAGAGATAGGTTGGTTTAATAGCCATTGTATAAAGCCTTTAATAGGGTGACATTCCAAGTGAATGTTTTGTAAATCCTTTAGCTAGGTACACTTCTGATAGAGTGTTAAAATCCTTTAACAGGGTAGGATTTAACAATCCTTGCAAGCTTTTAACAAAGAAGGCCTTTCATAGGGCAGATCATGAAAATGGTGAAAATACGTAACCTTAATAGGTGAACTTTATTGCTGTAGTAGTGAAGAGTTGCTGGTGTCATCCCCACCCTAGTTTTACCTTCTCATTGGAGGGTTTCTGGGTAATCATATATGGTGTCAAGTGTTTATATGGATGCATTTACTTTACATGTTATTTTTATATGTTCATGCATGCTATGTTTTTAAAGTTAAAAGTTTTATTGGTCAAAGTTTAATACTTTTGATTCACCCCACCCCCCCACCCCCCTTGCCCCTCAAAAGTATACTTCCCACTTCTTAATTCCCAAAAATTGGTATTAGAGCTAAGTTCTCATTAGGAGAAGCCTTAGAGCTTGGAGAAAAGATCTTGAGATGGAAGTCTACAAGTTGGGAAAAACCATTGAGAATCAAGAGATTGAGATACACCTCCTATTGCAACAATTGGATGAAGCCAGAAATGCCTTGAGTAGTTCACTAAAGAGAAGGAAAGAGATTTCCATAGCTAAGAATGACACTCAATAGAAGGAGATTGACACCACAAAGTTATTTTTAGATGGTAACTCATGTGAGTTTGATGCAAGAATTGTAGATCTAATGGATAAGAACAGAGCACAAGCTGAAGAGATTAGAAATTTCAAGTTGGACCAAGAATCACAGGCAATACTGCTATGTGAAGTAATTGAACAAAAGAAGAAAGCCATTGAGGATAAGGGCATGATTAAAGAAGACAAAAGAATTTTGTCAAACAAATTGGAAGAAAAGTCAACAGAGTTGTCTAGGATCTCAAACATGTAGTTGGATACCTTGAGCCAAATGATGAATGACCATCATGAATTTAATGTCAAGGACATTGAAATAACCACATTGAATTTGCAAAATGAGCAGCTGCAAAATGACCTAAAAAGAGAGAAAGAATTTTCTGAAAGCTTCAACAAGACAAATGAAGCCATCAAGTACTTTGAGCAACTATTGAAATCCCCTAGAACCAGTAAAGACACATCAGGTTTGGGCTATACAAATACTAAGGAAGGAGAGTCATTCAAAACTACTGAATAAAGGAATGACAAAGGTAAGTACTCCAAACCCACTTGTCATTTTTGTAAGAAAGGACATACAACTAATGTTTGCAAGAACAAGAATGGTAGTTAGAATGCTAAGCCAAAGAATATGACACATTGTTACAAGTGCAACAAACAAGGTCATTAGGCACATGTATGTAGAACAAGGACAATGCATGCACCAAGATTTAAAGGACGTTGCCACAATTGTCATAAGTATGGACATAAAGCTTTTGAATGCAGATCCAAGCCCACATGGTCATCAAACAAGGGAACAAGCCATGAAAATTCCTATAATTGGGATTACAACACAATACACAACTATCACTACTATCAAGAGTATGGACACATCCCTAAAAATTGCATAAGAACACATTTTAGTGGAAGCTACAGTAGATGGTTGAGCCAAACTACATGCTTTAGTTGTTTGAAGATTGGTCACATCAGCAAGCACTGCCCAACAAAGACAAAGGCACCTAACTTTGACTCAAACAAGGGAAAAGGTAATGTAGACGTTGAGCATATTAGAGGAGAGATGAATAAAACATGGAAGAAGAAAGATGGATGTAGCACATCAAATGAAGGGATCACTTCACCTAAAGGGTTAAGTGATCATACTTCATCAAACTAAGCAAGAAGGTATGTGGGACTGATATTTAAATGCTTTATCATACATCAATTCCTAGAATGAGTTAGCACCGAAAAGGTTAGATCAACATGAATAAAGATGCAAGGTTAAAACTTCAAAAGTTTTCACAATGTTGTCCAATAAGGAAAGTTTCCCTCAAATGCCTAGTAAAATCCTAGTGTATGCTGAGTTGTCTGCCAAAGTCAGTATGAGCCAAGTGTGTAGTGGTTGTCGAGTAAAAGAAAAATTCTTAGTGAAGTCGAATAAGGGAAACTCTAGTGGATGCCGAGTGTTGGAAAATCAATGGAGGGTGAGTAAAGTAGAATTGCTGAGTGGACAACTGCACATGCACTAAGCATTAAATGCTATGAAATAAAGGGTATAAGGTCAAGTTTTTGATCATTTATCGTCATTGTGAACACAGAGTGAGAGCGAGAAGAGCATAGAAATGATTTTAAAGAAGAGATTGACACTTTTGCAAAGATTCCAACAAATATTCAACATTGTTTTGAAGATCTAAGGTATTTACTTAAGTGTCGAGCTATGCAGTTATGAAATTTCTATATTTTGAAACCCTAGTTTTCAGAAATGGCATCTAGCTCTAGAAACATCAAGGATAAGGAACTGTTTGAGGTTCAATTGGTCAGCAATGAAGTAAAACAACCAAATTTTAGACCAATTCCTAAAGTCAATTATAAAAATGACGTTGTCGGCACTTTATCTATTATCCCACCAAAAGTTGTTACGGTGCAAGATAAAAAAAATGTTACAATTGAACAATTGGAGAAATAGGTGACATGGAGATTAGGCAAGCTTATGAGAAACTTTATGAAAATGGGTTATTAAAGGAGGAATTCCAAATTATTGAGAGAAAGGGCTTAACCCATGTCCTAGATTTCCTCGCAGTTTTCAAAACTAAATGGATAAGGATAATGTTGAGCAGAATTCATGACAGATACTTATGGTTGGAGGGTGGACCTATAAGGTTGTCAAAGAGAATCATACATAGATTAATAGGGTACCCAACCCTAGAATAGCCAAAGACCCTGAGGAGTGATTCAAAGGAAGCTATAGAGAAGAACACTAGGGCTAAGTGGAACAAAAGAGACATGACAATAGACACTATCAGAGATCCACTTGTAGAATTTGCTATCAGAATAATATCCCATAAATTTTACCAGTCAAACTGACTAAATAGTGTCCCATGCATTGTAGTTGATGTAGGATACAAACTTGCCAAGAAGGATCATACATATGATCTAGCAGAGCTACAACTACAACAGATTGTGGAAAATTTAGGAGCAATAAGGAGATCAAAGAATGCTCAGTGTAAGTTTGGATCAATTTTGATATGTATATTTTTCTATGCTCAGAATTAATTCCCCTCTTTTGGTAAATAAGTTGGAAAAAAAAAAGGTCTATAGTAGTATAAGCTAATGAGTATATAGAATAGATGGGAGCTAATTTTGAAACCTTAATGACAAGCTATTTTGAAGACTTTAAGAATTTTATGAAGCAAAGGCTCAGAATACTAGTATCTCTAATAGATCAACATATAAATGATATTTGTTTCTTGGTTGACATTGATTATACATACATCCAAGCAGCAGTACCAAGGGTAAGATGGATAAGGCCACTTGGCTATGAAATTAATATTGATGAGGCATCAACAACAATCACAACATTGCTAGTAGAAGACATTGATAAAAGTGCAAAGCCCTTTGGCACTTTTGATTTTGTGAAATCCAAGGTAGAGATGGAGTTGAAGACTGCTTCAACCCTAAAGAAGAAGGATAAACTGGTCAAAAAACTAAAGGCCAAATTTGGTGAAGGGACTATTGAAGCAGAAGAAGAAGAAGAATAGGGCCAAGGGCTACTTGCTTTAACACAAGGCATGGGTGAAGACGCCAAAGAAGAAGAAGGTGTTGAGGAAGAAGAACAAGCCAAGAAGACACCTATCAAGTTGGATCCAAAGAAAAGGAAAGCTCAAAAACAACCTATAGCTCAGTCCGAAGGCAAGAAGATAGCCAAGCCAAGCCCAAAAAAACCTACTACAAGGGAAAGTACAAGAGCTACAACAAAGGAGGCTAAGGAGTAGGAAAAGAACAAGGCTATCGAGCAAGAAGGTCCATCTAAGAAGAAGCTAAGAAGAAAGTATGTTGCACCTCCTGAATCAGATGAGGAAAGGATTGAATCTAATGACAATGGCCAATTTAGAGTGGTAAGTCACACCACCAAGTTTATTTAGAAAATTTATGTGATAACATTAGAGATAATGTAGACTTATTTGGCTTAAAAGGCATTGATTTTAATAAATTGAGTAGAGAAGAAAAAAACATAGTTGAAGAATCTATCTACACTATGATGGCCAAGTTCAAGAACACTCCACTTGAGTTTGACAATTCAATGCCTAAGGAGTTATATTCTATTGTTGAAAATAAATGACATTACTGCCTTAATATGGAGAAAGAAATAAGAGAGCCAACATTGGCTTGAGTAATTCTTGAGCTCACTAAAGGGAAAATAAGCAAGGTAAATAAGAAGCATGGTAGCAAATTTGTACCCAAATATAGAGCATTCAATATTCTCTAGAATAAGATTGAGGATTTTGTGAAAAAGTCCACACAAATGTGGAAATTAATCTATGGCCTCACAACTGTAAAAGAAGGAGAAGAAGATCCCTTTGAAGGGAAAAATAATGGAGAGGAGGATGAAAATGAAAAGGAAGGTGAAGGAGAAAAAGAAAAGGCAGATATAGTGGAGAAGAAAACACAAAAGGATGATATGGTAACTATTGAAGAGCAACAAACATAATAGAGTATGAAAGACACACAACTGCCACCTCCAAGTCCTCCACATGATACTTATACTCCTGCAAAAACCATGAAAGTAAAGGATGTTCCTAACAATTATGGTTAGAACATAAATCCATTGACTATAGAGGATCTCAAAAAGATTCTTGACCAAACAACACTACAAGCTTAATTATGCAGCAATCCAGTGTTGGTCGGTGTAGATGAATTGCAAAAGGTAGTAGCTGACTTAACTAGGGATAAGATGGGAACACAAGAAACATCTTCAGTCATCCCTATAGCTATAAGTGGACAACCTAAAGAGCAAGCTATACAAGATACATCAGCCAGGGTTGACTCCATAGTGACAGTGGCTACAACTACCGAGGAGCTAGCAAAGGATAAAATAGGATAGATGGATACCTCTGTTCCTACTGCACAAGCACAAGGTGCACCACCTCAGATAATAATCATTGATCAAGGAAGATTAGAGGAGGAGAATGAGACCCCAAAGGAAAAAGAGAAAGCAACAATTCAAACTTTGGTTAATCTGCCAACCTCTGGGACTCCAACAAAAATGCAACAAACACCGAGCATTGAAGTAGTACCACTTCAAATATCACCACTAGGATCGAGCTCTACAAAGATTGCAAGGGTACTTCACTATGGAGACTCTGCACTAGATGAAGAAATAGTCATTCCTATGTATGACTATGAAACTATGAACATTGATCAAATCAATGAAGTGCAAGAGGCACTAGAGAGGAAAAAGAAGCAGGAGTTACTTAGGAGCGAGTATAAACAGAGGCAAGCATTGATTGAAATAAAGGACATATTTTTAGATGCTTTTAGCTTGCAGACACCTGATGAAACAAAGCCCATAATGGAGCAACTTTCAAAGATAGTGGACTAGGTGCAAAGTGAAGACCATGATACAAATGCCAAACTGATGGAATAGTCAGAAAAGAAGTTTCAAACAAAGGTAAATGAAAGAATATCTAGTGAGATAGCACTATCTCAAGTAGAATTGGCAAAGAAAATTGAAAAGGTGAAGCAAGTACTTGAGAACATATTCTCATTGTACTCAAAATTGTGTGATCCTTCCATCTTCGTATAGGAGACTAGCTAGAGAATCATGAGCTTGGAGAGGAACTTGAAGGTATCAAGTATGCAACTACCCAAAGATCCAGCGCAAAGTGAGAAGCACTTTAACACAATGCTTCACACTCAAAAGGAATTAGTTGTATTAATAGCAGAAGAGGCTAACACAAGAGCCAAATTGGTACATATACAAGCCTCCCCCACCCCTCATATGAAAATTTTGCAGAAGGAACTAGCCTATGTAGAGAATATTATAAAGAAAGATCCCAATCTTTCTACATTAGATGGCTTAGTTCACCTTGTAGCAAACGCAACCATTCAAAATAAATCCCTAGAAGTTGCAATACAAAATTGGGATGCTGCTTTGAGAATCATAATGGAAGTGAATAAGAACTTCTTGGCTAATTATTTGGTTAGTGTCTAAGACCCTTTGACATAAGTGTAAAAAAAGGGGGATATATTGTTGATAAGGAGGAGAAATTAAAGGCAAATTAGGAGAAATTGAAAAGCCAGAAGGACACATAAAACTAAAAGGGAAACATGTAAAAGGGGGAGCTAAGAGCTTAAATAGAAAGGGGGAGTAATAAAATAAATAGAGAAGGAGCAAAACAAAGCATAACAAGGACACATCAGATAAAGAGTATTAGCATTGAAGACAAGGAGTATCAATTGAGGCACATCAATCTATTTAAAGATATTTTGGTCACAATGATATGGCACATCAACTTAGGGGAGATACAAAATTTTGAGTTAAGTGTTTTTGACACTCATGTCAAAGGGAGAGATTGTTGATCTTAGATTGGTTTTGACAATTGAGTGTTAACACACTTAAGAAATTTTCTAAGTTGATGCCAAGTATAATATAGATGCCAAGTGACAATATGTGCTGAGCCAGAAATTCGTCAAGTGCTGAGTCATTCAGATGCCAAGAAAATAGATAGTGTTGAGGAAGTTTTAGATGTCGAGTGACTAATAGATGCCAAGCAAAGTTCAAGTGCTGAGCAAGACATAATTCACTATGTGCTGAGCATCAATAACCAGTAAGTTCCAAGTAACACAAAATCAGCATAAGAGTTTGTGCCCTCACAAACTAAGATGTAAACAGTTTTTGAGCCGACATATGGATAAATCTCGAAGGATTAAAAGATAAGATTGAATCTATTTGATTCCCTATGCAATTAAAATGTAACCAATTAGAAAAATAGAAAGATTTGAGTGGGAAAGATGGATGAATCTCAATCGTAGATTGATACCTAACCCTAAGTCATGAAACCTTTTTAAGGAAGTCAAAACCCCATAATTTAGTAATGTATGAGAGAGTATGTGAGAAGAGAATGCATGCAAGGAGGGAATAGTAGGGAAGTTTGAAGGAAGTGAAAGGGGTGAATTGACTTAGAAGAAGGACAACATTCCAGTATCAGTTAGCAGAATAGTGAATCAAGATCATAGTAGTTTCATACCAGATCAGTGAGCATCAAACGAGACAGAAAAAGGATCTAAAATTCGCATTAGCTGATTACAAGTAATCAGGTCAAACATTCTACTATACTTTCTAACAAATTTTATTAGAATAATAAAATCCTACGGAGATAGGTTGGTTTAATAGCCATTATATAAAGCCTTTAACAGGGTGACATTCCAAGTGAATATTTTGTAAATCCTTTAGCTAGGTACACTTCTGATAGTGTTAAAATCCTTTAACAGGGTAGGATCTAAGAATCCTTGTAATATTTTAACAGAGCAAGCCTTTCATAGTGCAGATCATGGAAATGGTTAAAATATGTAACCTTAACAGGTTAACTTTATTGCTGCAGTAGTGAAGAGTTGTGGGTGTCATCCCCACCCTAGTTTTACCTTCTCATTGGAGGGTTTCTGGGTAATCATATCTAGTGTCAAGTGTTTATATGGATGCATTTACTTTACATGTTCATGCATGTAATGTTTTTAAAGTTAAAATTTTTATTGGTCGAAGTTTAATACTTCTGATTCACCTCCCCTTCTCAGAAGTATACTTTCCACTTGTTAATTCTTAACAGTTTAAAAAGGTAGTGACAAGGGAGAAGCTGAATTCCTCTTCAACTTCGATTGGTCTTTTAGACTAAACAGACGAAAAGAACAACATAGTCTAGGGTGGTTTAATATTCCAGGTGGAGCTATAGGTTTAGTAGTGCTATGATTAGTCTCCAAGCGGGAGGTTATTATTGTAGAGTCTGATTAGGCTCCAAGTGGGAGATTGTTGTGACATAAAGCCTAATTAGACTTAGAGGTTTATTCGGCATGGTTTCCCTCTAGATTATTTATATGGGGGTTCGGGGGCAGTGCCCCTGCAAGGTCCTGGGGTGGCACCCCAGGTGCTCTCCCTATCGCAGTGCAGGGTGGGGTTGAGGGGCAACACCCCCACGGGGTTTTCGAAGCCAAAAATGACCTTATATTGTAAAAGGTGTTAGCTACTATTTTTCTATTACTCTAGCCTTAATTTTGTAAGCAAAAAAAAAGTTGTATAAAAGGGCTTAGGGTTAGAGATTTTTCATAATGTGTGATGCAAAAATTGGTTCTTGTAGCGATATTGAGTTGTAAGGATTACAGATTGTAATTAGATTGTAATTAATGGATCATAATAATATTGTACTTGCTAATGGTGGACGTAGCTCAAGGATTGGGTGAATCACATTAAATCTTGATGTCTTGTGTTCTCTTATGTGCGATCTACTATTTTTTGATATTGGTTATATTTGCATGTAACTATTATTTCTGTCTAAGTTTAATCCTAACAAAAATAATTTTTGTATTTTGAGTAGCAACAATGTGTGTATAAGATTGAATGTGCAGTGAGCAATGATTTCTCTTGACATTCTCTTATCTCTCAGTGAGAAAATTTTTGAGAGCTTTGTGTATCTTTAGGTGTTTGGGCGCAACTCTAGAATGTTACAAGTTAGTTTGTAAGTTGTATATTCAATCAATAGTTTTTATTTTCTAGATTTTTGTTTGGTGTTTCCCAATTTGTTATAATTTGTCTCTAGAATTTTATAAGAAAACATGCAAGAAAGAATCTTGCACATCTCTAGCTCTTTTGTTGTCTTCATTTGTTATTTCATTATGCATTCTGAGTGATTGGGAAAATTCAACTTGCAAGTCTTTGAGTTGGTTATATATTGAGAATTTTAATTTTTTTACATATTGACCTCTTGCCATAATTGTAAACCTAAGCCTAAGCCTAACCTTAACCCTTACCCTAAACATAGCTATTATAATTGACCTAAATGTAACCATAACCATAATTGTTATACTAAACATAATTAGAGCTATTATACTGACATTAATTTTTAAAAGTTAAAATAATAATTTGATAGTAACCTTAACAAAATTAAGAATCATAAAATTTCTTCTAAACTTATATGTATATATATATATATATATATATATATATATATATATATACCCAATACATGGAGAGTAATATTTGTGGAAAGTGTATATCAAATTTTATGATTTTTCTTTTTAGAAGGTGTCTTATTTTATCAAATTTCAAGGGTTGCTTATATCAAATTTTATGATTCTTCTTTTTCGAAGGTGCCTATTTATATTAAATTTCAAGATTTAAATAATTTGTATATATATATATATATATATTTATGATTATCTTTCTCTAATATGTTTTCTTTTTTGTTGTTTTGAATTTTTAATTTGATATTAGATCGAGTTATCAAGAAGAGTTTTTAAGTTTTTGTAAAATCAATAGGGTGGAGGCTATGGCCTCGACAGTCCTAAAATACACCCAACTTAGAGATTTTTCGAAGGGTGAGATTTTTATATGAAATGTTTCTGTTCGTTGACTGTGTTCAAGACTTGCACAATTTGAAAAGAAGCTTATGAAGAAGACAGAGATGCCTCTAATAGTAGGCCAAGAGTTTAATATTCATAGCTATTGAAGGAGCTTAATTTGAAATATGAGAGCACAACTGATCACTGTTTACTTGAGACAAGATGCCAGTTAGCCCAAAATATGTGTTGATGTTTCAAAGGCACATATTGTAAGGAGTATTAGGAGAATGCCGGCAGATTTGATATTTGACAAAAGTGGCATGAAGAAGATAGCAGAACCATTTGCATGAAGTTGTTTGTCGTTACAACAAATAGAGGCCGTAAGTAAAGGATTAGCATATGAACGGTTACACCAAGGGTGCATATAATTTGTTTTCAGTAGTTAATAAACTTTCATCATTCTGTGCTATAGCACAAAGACTTGTCTGATTTTCTTTATATTTTTATGCTTTCAAATTGGTACAGAGCCAAGTGAGTTCAATAGTTGCAACTCAAGTTGTTCAATCTGCTGTGTCAAACAAACGAGTTTCTAGAAGAGTTTGCTGCCCAAAAATAGAAGCCATAGAAAAAATGTTCAAAATGGAGCTTGTGTCTCAAGAAAGTTATTAGATACGAATTCAGCTATTGGAGTAAGAGAAGATACAAAAATTTGAAGATTGCTAACGGATGACATGTGACTAAAAAGGGTTATATCACTCATTTGGACAAATACAAAAGTAGACTTATGTGAGTAGTTTCTTGGAGAAATATGTTGTTTTATTGTTGAGGGTAGAAGGCAGAAGGTTGTAGCCACCAACAAAGTGAAAAGTTAATAATAGCTTGTGCTGTTAAATTTATGAGAAATAATATGGTAGCATGTTCAACATTTTGAGTTTGTGTAAGCAATGCTTGAGGCTAGTATAGTAGAGTTAACAGTGACAAAAGTTTATTGAATGCATGGATTTTAACTTGTGATTAAAACATCATACATTAAGGTTTGAATTTTACAAAAAGAGTGTTAAATAGTCAAAGTTGACTTTTTTTTTTCAAGCTTAATTTCTTTCTTACTGTGTGATGTTTAAGAGTGACCATATTTTAAAGTCTATAGTGATGAAAGTTTTATCCAAATTGAGTATTGATAGATCATGATTGTCTGAAACCATGAGTTTGCCAGATTTGTGGTCAGTTAGCTAGAAATTACCCAATAATCCGAAATCATTTGAATTTTTTTTTTTTTTAAAGGATAATCTAAACATCCTAAAGTGATTATAATTAAGAGTAATTAGTAAAAATGTAATAGTCATTGGACAAAGTTAAATTTGCATTATGTTGAGTTAAGAGTCAATCTAAAATTGGTTGCCTTATAAAGAGTGTTAGAAAAAGTCAAAATTGAATGTTAATTTGTGTGAAAGAGTCTAAATTCAAAACAATGATTAGCTATAGATCTGTCTCCGGTTAGCTGTCAGTCTTCATCAGTTCGCTGTCAGTTTAGCACATTTATAACAAAATTGTTTGTCTCCATGCTTGAATAAATAAGCGAACTATTATTATATACATATTCATAATATTCTACTTCCCCTAAATCCCACATATAATGGAATGATAGTAGAGATTTCATAGTAGCCTTAACAATTATGAGAAGAATGCAACATGACCTTGCCTGCGCAATAAGAACTAAGAAATCAGCCAAAAATGTAAAGAGTGGCTATACTTTAACAGCAAACAAAATAAATATACTAAGAATTATTGCAGCTTATCACCTTCATCATGCAAACAAAATTAAAATTGAACTTCGCATACGTGTACACTGCCAATCCAGTCTTTACTATGCATTGGTATAATCAAAAGAAGAAGATCAATACAGAAGTTACATGCCGACGTTGATGACTGTGATAATTGCACTGAACTAGTGTTGATGTTGCATGACCATTGATGACTACATTTAACACGTTCCTATAAAAACATAAATGAATATCTCAGCTGTGCAAAGAATGGAAATCTTATGTTTATGGATCGAGAGGAAAGTTTTCGCATCAAATACTCTCAATTCCACTGGTGTTTATTCATCCCACAACATCAAGATTATAGCCCGTATACTAAACATGACTATTATACTAACCCTAAATATGACTATTATCCTAAACATGACTATTAAGATTTATATAATTGTAACACTAATCCTAACTCTAATCCTGACTATAAACATAGAGTCCTATCCCTAACATGACATTGATCTCATCCTACTAATATTGTGCCGCATTTTTAAATAAAATTTGTCTTATCCTTGAGCCTCTAACGTCCACCTAACTGTCAATAGCTTCCGGAAGTGAACAATTGAGTAACTTGTTTTCTCCAGAGAATGAAATCCCTTGCTGGCTTGTGATGTTGTAGAGTATGTGCAATCTCAATAGTCAATTGAATTTAATTATTGATAGGTAATTTTTGAAATTTGTAGGCAAAAGTTTTGTAGACAATAAATAGTCAAAAGGAAAGATTATTTTTCATTAAATAAATTCAGTTAATTGGAAGCAGCAACACAATTTTTGTATTTTGGATAGCAACAATGTATTTATAAGATTGAATGTGCAGTGAGCAATGATTTCTCTTTACATTCTCTTATCTCTTAGTAAATAAATTTTTGAGAGCTTTGTGTATCTCTATGTGTTTGGGTGCAACTCTAGAATGTTGCAAGTTAGTTTGTATATTGTATATTCATTCAATAGCTTTTATTTTCCAGATTTGTGTTTTGTGTTTTCCAATTTGTTATAATTTGTCTCTAGAATTTTATAAGAAAACATGCAAGAAGGAATCTTACACATCTCTAGCTCTTTTGTTGTCTACATTTGTTATTTAGTTATGCATTCCTAGTGATTGGGAAAATTCAACTTGCGAGTCTTTGAGTTGGCCATGTTTTGGGAATTTTAATTTTTTTAAATATTGACCCCACCCTAATTGTAAACCTATACGTAAGCCTAACCTTAACCCTAGCCCTAAACATAACTATTATAATAACCTAAATGTAACCATAACCATAATTGTTATACTAAACATAACTATAGCTATTATAGTAACATTAATCTTTAAAAATTAAAATAATAATTTGACACTACCTTTACAAAATTAAAAATCATAAAATTTCTTCTAAGGTTATATATATATAAAATACAGGGAGAGTAGTATTTGTGAAAAGTTTATATCAAATTTTATGACTTTTCTTTTTAGAAGTTGTCTATTTTTATGGAATTTCAAGGTTTGCTTATATCAAATTAAATTTCAAGATTTAAATAATTTGCTTACATATATAGAGAAACATAAATGATTATCTTTTTCTATTATGTTTATTTTTATTTTTGTTGTTTTAATTTTTTAATTTGATATTAGATCGAGTTATAAGAAGAGTTTTTAAATTTTTGTAAAATCAATGAGGTGGAGGCTATGGCCTCGACGGTCCTAAAATACACCCAACTTATGAGATTTTTCGAAGGGTGAGTTCTTTATATGAAATGCTTTTGTTCGTTGGTTGTGTTCAATACTTGCACAATTTGAAAAGAAGCTTATGAAGAAGACAGAGACGCCTCTAATAGTAGGCCAAGAGTTTAATATTCATAGCTATTGAAGGAGCTTAATTTGAAATATGAGACCACAACTGATCATTGTTTACTTATAAGATGCCAGTTAGCCCAAAATATGTGTTGATGTTTCGAAGGCACATATTGTAGGCAGTATTAGGAGAATGCGCGAGATTTGATATTTGACAAAAGTGGCATGAAGAAGATAGCAGAACCATTTGCATGAAGCTGTTTGTCGTTACAACAAATAGAGGCTGTAAGTAAATGATTAGCATATGAACGGTTACACCAAGGGCAAAGGTTTAACTAGTAGCGAGAAGTTGAAAAGTTTGTTAGAGGCATATAATTTGTTTTCAGTAGTTAATAAACTTTCATTATTTTGTGCTGTAGCACAAAGACTAATTGTGTGATTTTCTTTTATATTTTTATGGTTTCAAATTAGTACAGAGCCAAGTGAGTTCAATAGTTGCAACTCAAATTGTTCAATCTGCTGTGTCAAACAAACGAGTTTCTAGGAGAGTTTGCTGCCCAAAAGTAGAAGTCATAGAAAAAATGTTCAAAATGGAGCTTGTGTCTCAAAAAAGTTATTACATACAAATTCAGCTGTTCGAGTAAGAGAACATACGAAAATTTGAAGATTGTTAACAGATGACATGTGACTAAAAAGGGATATATCACTCATTTGGACACATACAAAAGGAGACTTATGTGAGTAGTTTCTTGGAGGTATGTTGTTTTATTGTTGAGGCTAGAAGGCAGAAAGTTGTAGCCATCAACAAATTGAAAAATTAATCATAACTTGTGTTGTTAAATTTATGAGAAAGATTATCAAGTATGTTGAGGAGAGATCATGGTTTAGTACATGTAGCTATAGTCTAATGTATGTTGTTTTCACAAGAAGGATATTGTAGAAAAATGAAAAGTAATTCATAGCTTGTGTTGTTAAATTTATAGAAAGGTCATCAAGGAAGACAGATCATGGCATAGTATATGTAGCTATAGTCTGATGTATGGTGTCTTCACAAGAAGTAAATGCCAAGAAGTAAACAAATGCAATTTTTTACCACCACAAGAAAAATTAGTGTATGTTGTCAAAATATAGGTCACAATATTTCTAAATTTTCCACGGAGCCTGTATTTTGTTGTCAAGATTGACTTGAAAAGAAAATATTTGTGATGGAGCCTACAAGTTTTAAAGGATGTCATAGACATCCTATGGAGTATTTATGTGGCAGACAATGCGTTGAGTAGCTCAAGCTAGGTACGTTGTAGAAGATGTCCGACTGAAGTTCTTAAAGGGTAAAAATTTGAAAAGATTGTTTGTAAAAATTGAAGAATTGTTACCCTTCAAATCAAAGTTCACTGAAGCAAAAATAATGAAAACGTGTGAAGACCGTTCATTACGTGTCTGAAAAAGCTGCCACAACAGTCGGAAGGAGTGGATTTGAAGACATTGGTCAAAATGTTTGTTTATATTTATCCCTGTAGTGTTTTGAAAAGGAAAGTAAAGTTGTCAATAAATTAAGAAATAATACGGTTGCATGTTGCAATATTTTGAATTTGTGTAAGGAATGAGTTAATAGTGACTGAAATTTATGGAAAGTGGGGATGGCTTAAACATCACACATTAAGGCTTGATTTCTATATTAAAAGTCTAAATCAATTTATTTTTTCAAGTTTAATTTCTTCCTTAGTGTGTGATGTTTAAGAACATATTTTAAAGTCTAGAGTGATGAAAGTTTTATCGAAAGTATGTCTTGATAGATCATGATTCTCTGAAACCATGTGTTTACAAGGTTTGTGGTCAGTTAACTAGAAATCACCTTACACAATGTTTCATGGTTATCTGAAACTATTGGAGCATTCTATTTTTTTTGTCATAGTCTAAATATCCTAATATGAAGGTTAATTAGTTTATTCCTATTTCTATACATCACACATTAAGACTTGATTCCTGTACTTGAAAAGTATGTATTGATAGATCAATGATTGTCTGAAAACATGTGTTTACAAGATTTGTAGTCAGTTAAGTAGAAACCACCTTACACAATGTTTCATGATAATCTAAAACTATTTAGACATTATATTTTGTTTTGGGATAATCTAAATAGCCGAAGGTGATTATAATGAAGGTTAATTAGTAAAAATGTAATAGTCATTGGGCAAAGCTAAATTTGCATTATGTTGAGATAAGAGTCCATCTAACTTCGGTTTTTGCCTTATAGAGAGTGTTAGAAAAAGTTTAAATTGAATGTTGAATTTGTATGGAAGTGTCTAAATTTAAAACAATGCTAGCTATAGATCTGGTTCGAGCTAGCTGTCATTCTTCAGCAGTTCGCTGTCAGTTTAATAGCAGCTTTATAACAAAATTGTTTGTCTCCATGCTTGAATAAACAAGCACCACATTCTAATTTAATGAACTATTCTTATATAGAAGTTCATTATATCCCACTTCCCCTAAATCCCAGATATAATGGAATTATAGTAGAGCTTTCGGAGTAGCTTTAACAATTATGAGAAGTATGTAACATGACCTTGCCTGCTCAATAAGAGCTAAGAAATCAGCCAAAAATGTAAAGAGTGGCTGTATTTTTACATATGAAGTTGGATGCTTTAAACAAAATAAATTTACCAAGAATTATTACAGCGTACCACCTTCATCATACAAACAAAATTAAAATTGAACTTCGCATACGTGTACACTGCCTATGAAATCCAGTCTTTACTATGCATTGCAAAGAATAATCAAGAGAAGAAGATCAATACAGAAGTTACATGCCGTTGATGACAGTGATAATTGCACTGAACTAGTGTTGATGTTGCATGACCATTGATGATTACATTTAACATGTTCATATGCAAACATAAATTAATATCTCAGCTGTGCAAAGAATGGAAATCTTATGTTTATGGATCGAAGTAAACTTTTCAAATCAAATATTCTGAAATTCCACTGGTGTTTATTTATCCCGCACCATCAAGATTATAGCCCGTAGACAACCTGAAACAGCACACAAAATCTCACAAGATTATGTCCAATGATCAATAACTATAACTGGAAGCAAACAGAACAGAAAAACTTTGATGTGATTGATGAATGGTGTACCCAAGATGCAAGAATGTCTCTGGAACCCCATTTTCTTTAATACTTTCTTTATGTTTGCTGGAATTGGATGCATAACAAATTGTGGAATCACGTGACTTTGGACGATCTTGTCTGTCCAAAAGCTCAAAAAACATAGTTTCTTCTTCATTGCTAATTTGTGCCGAGGAGCAACAATGTGCTGCGTTTAACTGCTCAACATGTACAAGTATTTCAATATTTATATTATGCACTATACGAAGAATTATAAATGCTGATTTAATAGTATTGTAGCTACCTGTACATGGAGTTCGCCATTCCCCTCCATTAATTGAGTTATCTGCTTAAAATATAAAGAGTTCAGGAAACCACAAGGGATGTTATTGATTTCAGCTACTATATTTTATCCGTTCTAAGATCAAGACAATGCAATTATTACATAAAGCAAGGCTCATTCTTTCAAAACCCAAAATAAACTTTTATATATATATATATCACAGCTTCATAGCCATGTTGTCATGCCATGCTTAGTTCTATTTCTGGGAACCTACTTTAGCTTTTGTTTGCATCTCAGCTAACTGTTACCAAACTCAGTTTTGTACATTTATCTGCCAGTGAATGTGTTTGGAGAATAATCTTACGAAAAGAAGCTCCAATCTAGAGGGGTCAGTAGTTAAGTGGCAGAGCACTTCAACAATATATGGAAGATCTTCAGTTTGAGTTTCAGTTGGTCTATGAAAAACTTAATATTTATTGGTAGATAAATAATTGATGGAAGGTAAATTTAATATCGGATGCAATTTTTTTCTGAGAGCTAAACAAAAATGAGAATCTATGATGAAAGTTATAAAACTCATGCCAATAACATACTCAACCCATAGATCCTAATCACCGACTCTTTTTATAAAACTTGTCCATGAACATACATGTATTAATGTTAAATAGGACAGTTGATCATAGAATACCAAGTCTACCAATCAACCACTCGTGCCAAGGTTTGGCTCATAATCAAAGCATGTAGTATGAAGAATAATAAGAATATTTCATATAAGCAAGAAGGAACCACGAGTCATCCAAGTCCAACACATTAAATCGTATTGATATGAACTTTCAAAAAGTAGTTATAGAACAAACACAAAAAACTTATAAACATAACATGTCCTTTCAGCAACACTTCAAAAAGCTAAGTTATGTTAAATTGGATCTCCTTTAAAACTCCAATTAAAAATTCTTTAAAAACACCCAACCATTCAATTCCATAGATCAAATAAAACACATGTATCTCATATAACCTATCATAGATGCGAGCCTTTCTATATAAGTAAATAAAACTTAAATCTATTTTTAAAATTATAAATTAATCTCCATATAATATTTTAAAGCATGCCAAACAATCATGAACTGAACTCTCCGCACTAAGCAACCATAACTTCAAATCCATAACCAAAAGAAGATAAATTATACATATTTCTCATCTTAAAAGAAAAATTAGTGATGCCTTTTAAATGACTATCAATTGAATAGACAAAGAGAAAGGAATGAGATCACTCCTCCAGAAATACCAAGCCACATTCACTCTCTCTAAGAACAATATCTTTTATAAGTCCATGCGAATAATTCATCAGGATGAAGGTTCCTTGAAAGCTCTCTATTGAAACCTAAAAAGATGGACCCTCTTACCTCACCCAAGTTTACAAGTATCAATGAGTACTTCTAACAAATCAATCCAGGTTAAGATCTAAATACAACATCGCACTCTTGTCAAGCTACCAATCACATACTCAATGTTTCCAACACTTAGAGAAGTATTTAGATTGCTGTTTAATCTCCCACTACACATCTATAAAATCTAGTAACACATGATGACATTATGATTTAGTCTCTTCAAAATATTGTATGCTCCAATGAACAAATATCACTTCAAGGGTGCCTATATCATGTTAATTACCATGCAATAAGGAGTCCAACATGATGTATGATGTCAAATATACTCTCAACCAAGCATCACTTGTCAAAAATGAGAAGTCATAAACTAACACCTCAATCAAATACACTAGAGTCCTAAATGACTAACCAATATGTCAGTTACATCCATCTTTCATGAACTTATTACATAGTTTTTTAAATTGCCTAATGGGATGTGATGTTATTTATAATTATATGAATATTTTTTGATGGATTAAAGGAATTAGTGATGCAAGTTCTAGAAACTAATGTTTGGCTTCAAAAATACCTAGTATGGTAAATTTTTTTATGTCAAATAGCCTTTGTGTGTGTAAGCGGATGCAAGAGGTTAGAGCAGTGAGAAAAAGGGAGGGAGAGTATCGTAAGGGAGAGGGGAGCACACATGAGGAGAGGCCAAAGTTGTCATCTATGCAAACTATTAAGGTAATTTATCTCCTTGTCTATTATCTAGGTCTCAAAAGCCCCAAGTAATATGCTATCGGATGATGGTGGTCCATAAGGGAAAGAAACCTTCAACTTCCCACCCTAAACAAGATTCGCCTACCACGGCTTTGCTACCTAATATTTCTTTGCCTTCCAAAGTTTCCAAGAATGTCTCTCTTTTATGAAGCATTTCATATCTTGCTTCTCAAGGGAACCCTTCCCAGCCATGGGTTCTCCTACAATTTCAAATGCCTCATTTTGGGGAGCTTGTACTCCACAACCAACTCCATTGATTTATGGCACCCTTGCTTTTATCGTCAATATTGAAAACTTCCTAAGAGAGAAGATATTGAAGATGAAGAGACACACAAAAGATAGGTGATCCTGAGAGATTTTTATCTTGTTCTTCATTCAAACTCATAGTTTTTGCACAATAGTTTCTCCTCTCTTGGGGACAAGAGATCTATCTTGTAAATATTTTTTCTAAGATGCTTGACATTAGTTTCCACAAAAATATTTTTTGTGCCTTCATGATGTTTCTTAATAGCTATTTTTTGCTTGCAATGACATGCTTCACCACCTAATATTTTTTCCAATCATGAAGCTACAAAGAAGGGGTTGTTACCTTTTCCGTGCTACATTGGAAAATCACTATTGTTAATCATGGTATGAACCCCATGCAAAGATTTATTTGTGTTCTCATGTAAATTGACAACCATATTTTTGGAATTACTAGTATTTATGCTCCCAATGATGTGGTGGAAAGAACACACCTTTGGTGGTGGATAGCTGACTCACTACCTTGACCTTCTTGGGTTTTGTGTTGAGACATAAAAATGGTTGAGCTAGCTTCTAACAAGAATTTCATTTCACCATTTTGTTGGATGGCTTGTTAGTGCGAGGCTTGGTTCTACATGCGCAAGAGTTGAGACCTTTTTAATCCCAATATCAAATGTGGCCTTTTACATATAGTTTGGCATACTTGGAGACTTAGAGTAAATTTAAGGATGGTTTTGATAGATTTTTTAAATGTGTTGGTCGTGCCATGGTTTCCTCACAATAATTTTTCTCCTTTGGGACAAATCTATAAGAATTTTTAATATTTCATTATTGTTCCTAGAGCCCTGTGTTCACCTACTTGGCAGAACAGTCAAAAGCATTTAGCTTGGTAGGTGAGTTCAAATTTTGAAAAGAGGGAAAATTTTTTAGAGACAAATAGAAGGGACTATCTTCCATTTAAGGGTGAGAGAGGTAGACAGAGAAGTCATAAAGAGCAGAAAAAGAAAGTTGCAGAGCAGGAACAACAAAGGAATATCAGAGTGTGCAATAGCATGTTAGATCTCTCTCTGTAGTTTGTAAGTGAATGTTTGTCCTATTGAAGTAGTGATTGCTCCAAGCTTGTTGTATGTAGCCCTTTATAGCTGCAAGTTTAGTTTCATCATTAGGAGTAGTAGTAAGTTGTTTAAGTTTTTTAGGTTTGTAGTTTATATTTTGATTTGTAATGTTTTGATTTAGTTTTAATAGAAAGAAGAAAGCAAGCAAGTTAGTTGTTGTTTTGTTGTGGTCTTCTTTCATATCTACTTTGGTGTGTATTGTTGGTAGTTGAGAAAAACAGATTTACAAGTCTATGTTCTCGTCTTCATGTTTTACAGTGGATAAACCATACTATTAGTTGGTTATCATCAAGCTCGGTCCCCTTGTTAACCGAGTCCTTCCTCCTAGCTTAGTCTTTGTTATGTTTGTGTGCTGACCGAGCATCCTCCACCTAGCAGTGTTGATTGAATTCACTCGGTCAGTGTGTTAACCGAGCTGACTCGATCCCTTCCTCACTGAGTTGTCTGAGCTTACTCAGTTCCTTTGTTAACCAAGGTGACTTTGTTCAGTCTCGACCGAGTCTTAGTGTTGACCGACTCGACACTCCTTGCTATCACTCAGCTCCTTGCTTCTGCCAAGTGATTTCTCCTATTGGTCGGTCATCTCTTCGAGTTGATAGAAATTTTGAAAGTTTTTATATAGTATTAGAGCTATTGAGCCCCACATCCTTGTAAGTTTGAGCATTGTTTCTGGGTATTTGATCTTGTTGTGTAGGAGACATGGAAGGAGATAGAGGAACGAAATGGTAGCAACCACCATCCTCTAATGGACAAAATTATGACACTTGGGAAAAGAAAATGAGAACCATTATGGTTGCAAATGACTTGTGGGAGTTTGTGGTGAATGGGCTCAATGATGTAACCAACCCAACACAATATATGACCCCTCACCAACTATCAAAAGACTCAACTGAACGAGTCAAGAAGAAGGGATGCAAAAGCTTTAAGCTTGATTGAGGCAACCATGACAGAAACTATCTTTCCTAAAATAGCAGTAACTAGCTATTCAAAGAAAGCATGGGATATCCTTGAGACAAACTTCAAAGGGACTGATAAAGTTTGTGTAGTGAAGCTACAAATGATTCAAAGGGAGTTTGAGAACCTTCAAATGAAGGATAATGAATCTATTTCAGATTTCAGCTCAAGGACCTCTAGTTTGATAAACCAGTTGAAATCAAATGGAGAAGATTATGAGGAGTAGAGAATAGTGGAGAAAATATTGGGAATTCTGCCTCCAAAGTATGATAATCTTGTGATGACCATTGAAGAGGCAAGGGAACTCATTACTTTGACAATGGATGAGTTGGTTGGTGCTCTTAAAACCCATGAGCATTGGATCAACAGATCAACAACATCTTCTCAAGAGAAAGCTTTCAAAGCTTAGTCCAATTCAAGAGGTAGGAGGAGAGGAGGAAATGGCTTTGATAGAGGTTCTAGAGGCAGAGGTTGTGGCAACTCTGGACAAAGGAATGCTGGAGGAGAATGCTCAATACCAGTAGTCAATAGAGAGGTAGTAAGCAACTCTCAAAATACTTCTAAACGAGGTAAGAAGAACTACAACTCTAACAAGAGTAACTTAGAATGCTATTACTATCATAAATTTGGGCATTTTGCAAGTGAATGCTAGAAAAAAAAAGTTGATCGGTCAAGGCAGAATGCAAATATGGCTGATGTGAATGTGGGTGAAGTAAACAATCCCATAACCTTCATCATGTGTAACATTGGTGAAGAAGGCAGCCTTGAGGTATTGTATTTGGACAAAGGTTACAACAACCACATGAGTGGTAATGAAAGTCTTCTTTCATTTATTGTTAAGAATTTTATATTAAAAATCAGAATGGGAAACAATGAAAACATTCCTATTGTGGATAAAGGATCTCTAATGGTCCACACCAAGAAAGGTGAGAAAAGAGAAATAAAAAATATATATTTTGCCCCGGGTATGAAGCACAACCTAATGAGTGTTGGACAACTTATTCAAATGGTTACAAGGTGGTGATGGAAAATGACAAGTGTGTCATTCATAAGAAGGATTGGAGTAAGAATGTTCTAGGAGTAGTCTAAATGACAAGGAACCAAATGTTTCCCTTGAGGATAGAGACTTGCTTCTCTTCTCAAATTGTTGCTGCACCTCCCAATCATGTACAAACAATAGTACATTAGCAATCAGGCCCTAAAGATCATTATTGAAGATCCCTTCAAGCTATGGCACCTTAGGTATGAACATCTTGGCTTTGCTGGTTTAAATTTATTATCCAAAAAAAGAATGGTAGAAGATTTACCAAATATTGTGAATTCATGTGACAAGTGTGAGGCTTGTATTTTGGGTAAGCAACATAGGTTTTCTTTTAATTCTGGTAATTCTAGAAGAACAAGGGCACCATTAGAGTTGGTGCATTCTGATTTAGTTGGCCCTATGCAAACCACTTCTATTGGGGGGGAGTACTTTTTGGTGTAGGAGCACCCTGGGGAAGGGAAAATCCCTAAAGCAATTTTGGCTTGTAAATAGTCTAGCCCACCATTTAATGAATAATGACTAAGGATGAAGTCCAATGGTATGTTTAGAAGGTGTGGATAAGCAGGATTTAGGTTTGAGTCATGATTTTAGCAATTAAGTCCTGATAAGCCTAGAAATGCAAAAATGGCCCTAAAAGGGAAAAATATGGAAAAATGCCTTAAAGGGAGCAAGAAGTGTTTAGGAAAGGTCCTTAGAGTTTTTAGGATCATTTTATAAGGATTGAAACCAAGCTAGACAAGTTTGGAGGGCTCCAACGCCAAATTCTCAAAAATTGTCAAAGTTACTCATTGAGAACTTTGCATCTTTGCAAAGTTGCAATGACAACTTTTAGCACTTTGGTGAAAAAAGGAATAATATGAATCTAATATTTGACCTAAGGGTTAGGGTATTTAGGGAAGGCTATTCAAACATAAGATAACTCCTTAGAAGGGGTTGGTTATGCCATTGTACAAACAGTTGAAGAAAGGAGGAGTAATTGCTGACAAAAAACGTGATTTTTGAAGGATTACTTGAAGAAATTGATAGATTTTCTTATTTTTTTTGATGGAATAGATGCTTGTGGTCATGTGATAACTCTGTGAAATCTTTTTTTGATAATTAGCATTCATTTTATTAGGTTTTCAAAATTATTTAGTTTCATTGCTCCTGTCGGTCGGATTTGGCAAGGTCACACCAAAGTGGCTAGAAATTGAGTTCCCACAGTTGAAATCCTACGACCTTTGGGAATCAAGTAACAACTTGTATATACTATGTAAATATTAATTTTGGAGGTTGGGGAAGGTTTTTTTTTGTTTTTGCAAGCAAGCTCTAGGCAAGCTATTAGAAGCTTGGCAAGGCACATATATCCTTGCGGGAGAGAAATGAATAGAGAATTGGATTGGTGTGTGCCAATGTAATATCCTCCCCTGATTTGAACTTTGACTTGTAGAAATTTAACTTAAGGAATATTGTCAAACACTTTGTATGCAAACTTATAAAGCTGATTTCCTCAATAAATTGTTTTCCAATGAGTAGATTTACGAACAACAATGAAGTGACATTAAAATGCATAATACACATCATAACATTTACACAAACACTTGGCACACATTCAACAATATATGAAAAATATGGAAACTCTTTCAATCTGCTGATAAAGGGTGATTTTTTAAATGTAGATGAGCACTTACAACTGCCTTAAAGGCTGCAACTACTATTCAGACTTGTATTCAATAATTATTATGCAAAGTATCAAAATTTGACAGAATAACCCTGGAATTAGTTGCCGTAGTATTTTGCAGATGTAGTCGGCAGTCTTCCAAACTTCTAATCAGCCGGAAAAACAAGTAAACTTGATACCAACACTGTTCACGCCGTACTGTAGCAAAATACTGTTCATGCCGACTATAGCAAAATACTGTTCATGCGGCACTATAGCAATAACTAACTTCAGATCTGCACCTCAAACCCTTATAAATTTCTTTATGCGAACGCCCCAAATGAAACCCAGTGTGTTTCCTGAAGTGAAAACACCATTGATCCTCCTGACTGTGTCTTCCAAAAGTGAAGAGAATGCTAGCAAAGAGGGATTCCGTCCTCCAAGCCCGATAATCAGATATCCAGCAACATAACATTAATCTTCATCCAAGCATACAAAAAAAAGCTCTTACATTTCTTTTATAGTGTTCTCACAAGAGCTCAATCCTTCGTTTTCTCAATGTGGGATAAAACATAACTCCCTTTATGTACCTTATGTCTCCAATGTGTTATAAAAATAAAGGGAACTCTTTTAATTTAAATATTTCCCACAAACTATAGTCTATGCATTAATAAAGTTAAATATTTAAATTTAACTTTATAAAATGGCTTTATCAATGCATAACAAATCTTATCGATGATAAATAAGTTTTCCTGTCGATTTTAAACAATTACCATCAACATACCATTGTGACTGAATGTCCGGCCATGTCCAAGATGACTTATGATAAATAGTAAGTATGCCCAAAGTTGCCCCAGAACCCCTCAGAAAGACCTGCAACTGAAACTGTCTAGGCCAAATGGCCTCTAAGCCCCTTTAATGTCCTAGTTAGCCTACGAGACTGTGGGGAAATAGGCTAACGACAACATCATGCTATGAATGCTAGAAAGGGGACATTACAGCCAATAATGGTTTGGAAATGATGGAAGTATGTGTCTAGTGTCCTTGTACCAAAGGAGGGAGTCTGGAGTGAAGTTTTACTTTTCTTAGAAGTGAAGTTGCTATCATTGCCCTAGAAACCCTTAAAAGTACGATTTTCTGAAAATGTACTGTACAAACACTTTGAGGATTTGAGACCTAGAAAATCCTTAAATCTAGGTTGATATAAGACATTGTCTAGTAGACATCTATAGGCCTTGTTAAGAGATTTTACAAGTTATGGAAGAATCCTTGTTTCTAAGAGGGCTCATAGGGCAGAAGGACAAACATAGCAAGAATGGGTTGTGGGTGTGTGAAACCTTACAAGATGGTGCAAATTGATTTAAAATGAGTCAAGAGCCTAGAAAGGAATGCCCAAACTTGATTTTTCCCTATTGGTAGCATCTAGTAGATTTTTGGCTTGATAAGCCAAAATGTGCATAGTTGGGGTTTTGGGAGTTAGAGGAGTGAAATTTGAATTGATTGGTGAGTTTCTTGGTGGAAGGAGAAAAGAAGAGAATCCTCTAGGTTAGGGTTAGAGAAGAGACCATAAGAAGGCTAAGAGATAGCCGTGGTAGAGCAAAAAGGCTCTAAGAAGAAGAAGTTCCCCATAACTTATTTTATGACATTCATAGATGATAGTAGGACATGGGTGTATTTTTTGAAAAGAAAATCCGAAGCATTTGATAAATTTGTAGAATTCAAAGCCCAAGCTGAAAAATAATATGGACATTATGTAAGTCCTAACGTTAGATAGAGGAGGGGAGTATACCTCCATTTTTTTTGTAAATTTTTGTAGGAAAAATGGCATCAAGAAGGAGCTTACAACTGGCTATACTCCACAAAAAAATGGAGTGGCTGAGAGAAAGAACATAACCATTGTTGATATGACAAGGAGCATGATGAAAGCAAAGGGACTCCTAGTTGAGTATTGGGAAGAGTCTGTAGAAAGAGCAATATACTTGATAAACAGGTGTCCTACAAAGGCAGTCTGTGACAAGATTCTACTGAGGCATGGGCAAGACATAGATGGACCGTTGAGCACTTGAGAGTGTTTGGGTGTATAGCATATGCACACATACCAAAGGAGTAAAGGAAAAAGTTGGATGACAAAGGTGTGAAGTGCATCTTCACAGTTACAGTTCAGAATCAAAGGCCTATAGATTGTATAATCCAATCACAAAGAGGATCATCATTTCAGGAGATGTGGAGTTTCTTGAAAATCAGTCATGGGATGGCTCGATGGATGAATCTTCAAGCACTTCAAGTAAAGTGTCAACTATTGATGAAGAAGATGAAATTGGTGATTAGCAAAATGAAGAAGCAAAGAGGCAAAAAGGAAAGCAACCTCAAACATGTAGAGAATAAGCTCCTAGTGATTCTAGACAACCCCAGATTAGTATGCAAAATAGTAGCAACAAGAATACTGAAAATTCTAATCCCAATCTTGCCTCCCTATTATCAAGAAAGACTAAGAGTCTAAGGGAAATATACCAAGATGAAAGGTATGAGGAAGACTATGATAAGAGTGTTAATTTTGCATTATTTTCTCATAGTGATCCAATCTATTTTGAAGAAGCTATGAAAGAAAAGAAATGTTGTAATACCATGGATGAGGAAATAGATGTTATAGAGAGAAATGAAACAAGGGAGTTAATTAATTTTCCTCCCAAGAAATAAGTAATTGGAGTAAAATAGGTTTACAAAACCAAGTGTAATGCTGAAGGAAAGATAGATAGGCATAAGGCACGATTAGTAGTCAAGGGGTACAAACAATAGTATGGGAGAGATTATGATGTGACTTATGTCCCAGTTACAAGAATGGAAACCGTGTGTGCTGTCATAGGAATTTCAACCCAACACAAATGGAAGGTATATCAAATGGGTATGAAGTTGGCCTTCTTGAATGGTGTGTTGAAAGAAGAGGTTTATGTGGAGCAGCCATTTGGTTATGAAGTTGCAAGTGAGGAATACAAGGTGTATAGGTTGAAGACAACTCTTTATGGGCTCAAGAAAGCTCCACAAGGACGGTATAGCAAGATTGACTCATATTTGATGAGCAATGGATTTAACAAAAGTGATGGTGAGCCCACTCTTTACATTAAGGCATCAAATGGGCTGTTTTGTATGTAGATGACTTAATCTTCACCAGAAATGATAATTTCCTAATTGTTGAGATCAATGGGGCCATGAAGAGTGAATTTGAGATGACAACCCTAGGTCTCTTGAAGTAATTTCTAGGCATAGAAGTAAAAATAATTAATGATGACATCTTTATCTCTCAAGAAAAATATGTTAGCATGAATGCTGATGATAGTATTTTGGGGAGTATGCTGAGCTTTGAAGAGTATTGACATGTTGCATTCATTATTGTGTTTGTCATTGATGTCAACATAGCATGGCTTCTATAAAGACTAGTTAAGTAGAAAATAGAGAGTTTGATGGTACAGACAATGGCTTAATTGTATGGTGAAGCATAGTTATGGACATGTTCAACACAATGTTCTGATGACGTGGTCAAGTGCGCAAAGTCTGAGTCAAAGGCATATGGAAGTTATACCTAATTTACAAGTAGTAGTTAAGAGATAGAGTATTGGGAAAGTAGGTCCTAATGGTTGTTGTCTATCTTACATTTAAGACGTAATGAAGAGATGCACACTTAGGCAATGATAGAGGACAATCCGTTGATGATGTTAGCGAGTGTGCAAGCCCTAGTATCATATGTGTGAAGTTTTATATAGATTGTGAGCAGACATTGCTATTGTAATGATAAATTATCTTATTATAATTAATTGGGAAAGCCTCAAGGCAGACTCAAGGAATTATTATAAAGATATGATATAAAGGAAAAATGTTTTCCTTGATTGTAAAGTGTGTTGAAGTATTGTGATTGTTGTTAAAGTGTGAAGTGCAAAAAGTAGCAAAATGCTTATTGAATGCATGTAAGCAATCCAAGGGATTATTGGATGCAAGATTTGTGATTTGGTTACAAGATTAGAAAGAGGAGAGGTTCAGTTGATAGGACAGAGAAAGAGGAAGGAACAATATAGTATCATTCTATTATTCTGTAAGGAATAATACAGAGATCATTTGGATAGTGGGTTCATTGGTCTTTCCATTAAAGTTGTTTGGGCAGTGGGTCCAACTGTCTTCCACAACTCCTAACAAGGTTGGAATCTCCTAACAGGGATTCAACGTCTCTTAACAGGGACTCATATGTACTGAATGTTGTAACAAACTCCTAAAAGGGTCTATCCTCTAACAAGGAATATTTATATTAGCACACCATCTTGTGGGTACCATCCCCACTAGGGTTTTACCTCTGATCAAGGGTTTCCCTAGTTAACATATTTGGTGTTATTGTGTATGAGTATCTTATTGTGGTTTTATTTTATGTTACTCATATGGTTAAGATTGTTTAAAGTTGGTAATTGTGATATTAGTTGGATAACTGATTCACCGCTCCCTCTCAGTTATATCAGTGGACTATATATTCTAACAAAACGTGTAAATCAGATCTTGGGGAGAATCAAAATGCAAAACATTAAGGCAACCCCAACACCAAAAAAAATAGATCTAAAGTTGAGCAAGGAAGATTGTAGCAAAAATGTGAATCCAACATTATACAAAAGCATGGATGAAAGTTTGATGTATTTGACAACAACTCGGCCCAATATGATGCATGCAATAAGTTTGATTTCCAAATTCATGGAAACTCCAAAGGATTCCTATTGGCAAGTGGGAAAGAGGATTGTAAGGTATGTGAATGGTACCAAGGGATTTGGCATTTTGTATAATGCTGATAATGAGTTTAGGTTGATTGGTTACACTAATAATGATTGGGATAGAATTCTAGATGACAGGAAGAGCACTTCTAGTTAATGTTTCATATGAGGTCAAGTGCAATTTCATGGGCATCCAAGAAGCAACCAATTATTTCTCAACATACAATAGAGGCTGATTTCATAGCAGAAAATGTAGCAACATGTCAAGATATTTGGCTAAGAAGAATCTTAGTAGATTTAAATGAAAAGCAAGAGGATGGAACCACAATATTTTGTGACAAAATTTCCTCAATTGCATTAACAAAGAAGCCAATCTTCCACGGGAGAAGAAAGCACGTTGAGATTAGATATCATTTAATTAAAGAGCCAGTGGAGAAGGGAGAAATCAAAATGGAATACTATAAGTCTGAGCAATAGCTAGCTGACATTTTCACCAAGCCATTGGGCAGAGCAAGTTAAGTGCGCCTAAGGAGTCTTGGCATAGTTGAATTGGATATACAGTGATCCATTGTTTATTGGCTCGAGAAAAAGTGGGAGTGTTGGAATTTTTAATATAATGTTAGTCCCTGGAGCCCTGCATTCACCTACCCGAAAAACAATCCAAAGCATATAACTTAGTAGGTGAGTTCAAATTTTTAAAAGAGAGGGAAAATTTTGTGGAGACAAATAGAAGGGAATGTCTTCCATTTTAGGGTGAGAGAGATAGACAAAATAGTTAGAGATAGAAGAAGAAAGTTGTAGAGTAGTAGTAGCAAAGGAATATCAGAGTGTACAACAAGACATTGGATCTCTCTCCATAGTTTGTAAGTGAATGTTTGTTCTGTTGAAGCAGTGATTTCTCTAAGCTTGTTGTATGTAGCCATTTATACTTGCAAGTTTAGTTTTATCATCATAAGTAGTAGTAAGTTGTTTAATTTTTTTGGTTTTGTAGTTTATATTCTGATTTGTAATGTTTTGATTCAATTTTTATAGAAAGAAGAAAGCAAGAAAGTTATTTTTTTAGTTGTGGTCTTCTTTCATATATACTCTAGTGTGTATTGTTGGTAGTTGAGCAAAATAGAGTTGCAAGTTTCCATACCTGTCTTTGTGTTTTAATGGTGGATAAACTAGACTATCATTTGATTACCATCAAGCTTGGTCCCCTTGCTAACCGAGTCCTTCCTCTTAGCTCGGTCTTTGTTATGTTCTTGTGTTGACCGAGCATCCTCCACCTAGCAGTTTTGATCGAGTTCACTCGGTCACTGTCTTAATCATGATGACTTTGTCCCTTCCTGATCGAGTCGTCTGAGCTCACTCAAGTCCTTTTTTAATCGAGGTAACTCAATTTAGTGTCAACCGAGTCTCAGTGTTGATTGAGAATACTAGGTCACCATAGGTGCTAAGTAACTCGGCACTCCTTGTTGTCACTCGGCTTCTTGCTTCTACTGAGTGATTTCTCTTGTTGGTTGGTCATCTCCTCGAGCTGACAATTTTTTTGAAAATTTTTACAAAATTGGCCTTTTTTTGGTTTACCTTTGTTTGACCATGTTCCCATTAAATTTTCTATTAAATGGTCTGCTAACTTTCCATGTACCTCTCAATCTCAACTCTTGTCCAAAATGTCAATTCTGAGTCACCCACCTACTTTGTTCCATGCTTAATGGATTTGGAATATATTGGCTAAGCCCATTGTAGAATGATGCAATTCATAGAAAAACTCCTCCATTTTCATGGGAGATAGCTCATCCCATTTCTATCGGTTGTCTTATGCTAAGACTACCAAGGACTTGAGTGTAACAACCAAGAGATTGGTAGCTCATCCTTGTTCAATTGATTTACCATTCAAAGTATAAACTCTTTGTAATTAGAATTAGATTGCTAATGGACATGTAGCTAGGTGTACTTATATTAGGGCATGTATGCACTAGTTAAAAGTGCAAGATTATGCTAGTAAGGAGTTTATTTTTTGTGTACACCTTGGCATTCCTTTTCAACTATTAAAATGATTACAGAGGGTAATTCAGTTCTCATTCAAACTCTAGACATTCTCCAAGCCTTTTTCAATCATTATCAATTTTTTGTTTTGTTCAAGCTCCTACAATTTCCAATCAACAAGCCCTCAAGTATTGTCTCCATGGTCCCCAATTATTTGTCAGACTCCCAAAGGGCATTCTATAATGAAAGTTTATCTTTCCAAGACCTCAAAGATGTTTTCTTTCCATGGAAAATGATTAATCCCATAAGTGTGATGGCTTTCCTTGTGAATTTTGTAAAGTTCTTTAAGATTATGTTGGGTTAGACTTTCACCATTTTTGTCTCAAAGCATTTTAAAATGGCTAACTCGGTACCGAAATAAATAAAATAAATATAAATTTCATACTTGATTTTGTTGACCAAAAGATATTTACAAATGGCTTCTAATCACCTTACTCAACGTTTCATAAAATTATTACCAAGGCCCTTGCCCTTAATATTCACCATCTTATCCCCAGATTATACATTCTATTCATACTAGTTCTATATAATCAAGATTTATATTAGATAATGTCATTGTTTTCTAGGAGGGAATGAAATGATCTCATTCACCAAATAAGAATTTCATTTAAAAAATAATAATTTTGCAAAAGCATTTGACCATATTGAGTGACCTTCAATTCTTGCTATGTTAAAAGCTCTCAATTTGGGCACACATTTTGTTGTTTATGTTCAAATGTTTTTTGAAGATGCTTCTACGTACATAATAATTAATGGTCACCAATCTCATACTTTTTTTTTGCATAGATAAATTTTCCAATGTTATCCTTTAGCTCTTTTTTATGTGCTTAATGGGGTAGACTTTACTTGTTTTCTTGCCTTTATTGTTTTTGTAGGTCAAGTCTGGGGTATTTCTCTTCCCAATTCAAGATCACAACTTGTTAGTGGCCATTTTACTTAAGATTCCTTCCTCCCCCTCATTAAGTATAGAGAGAAATATATCTAAAACACTCATCATTGCATGGGAACTTTTTGTGTATCTTATGGCTCAACCATCTAATGACACAAAACCCTCTGTTATGATCATTCTTTCATTCCAACATCATAATGGATTTTTCAATATGATTGGTAATAGATTTAGTGTAGTTGGGTCTTCTATTTTCTAGGATTCCCTTTGTCTTTCATGGTTCAACAAGACAATTTTGGGATCTTGTGCTTTCAAAAATTGAAACCAAATTGGCTTACTAGTTAAGCAATCCTCCTCCCTTAATGGGAAATTTCAAATATGTTCCAAATCTCTTACTTTCAGACATGTTTATTACTTGTTTTCCATCCAAATCAACATATAATATCCTTGAGAAGTTGTTGTATGACCTTTTATGATATCTGGATAAATAGAATCATGGTTTCTATAGAGTGGCTTGGGATTATCACTATATGCATAAATAATTTTGTCACCTTGACCTTATTTTCACCCATAAACTAGAACAAGCCTTGTGTGTCAAAAGGGATGTTCATTACATTTCAAAGAATGAAGCTTGAAATTTTCTTCATCACCATTTCATTTCACTCCTCTGGGTTTTCTTTGCATAACCCAGCTTGGAAAGAGATTGGCTTTCAAAACTTTCTAACTATGAGATAACCATTGCAAATCTAAGGTTTAGTTATGAAAAAGAGGCATTTGGCATGAGCGGGAAGTTGCTAAACAATGGATTCATTGGAATGGGGGAATGTAGGAAGCTTTTGAGACAAGCTATCTTTCAATCGACACGACCTCCAGTGGTCTCTAATAGTTCAAATACAAAACAAGTCACTTTCTTGAGTTTCGTATTTACATTATCTTTGCTTTCATAGGCCTAGCATTCACATGTTAGAAGACCTCTTTTCTAGGTCTACAATGTGATTTCACAATTAGGAGGTCATGTAGGTTTGATTTTTCCTCACATGCCAATACTGTAAGACTTTGAATTGCTAGTATCCATCTTGCCAATAGAACTACCATATAAGATTAGTATTACAAGCATTCAACCTTGGTGGTTGGATTGGAAATGGTATCTAGAAATGACTCTAAAAATACAAATCCTAAGTCTCGGCAAAGATATTACTGGCTTTCACCTCATTTCCCAATGCTTAAGGCTTTAAATCAATGATGATATTTGTAATCTTAGTAGTATACCCAGGGTTGTGCTTTCTTACTATATAGTATCCTATCACACAACCTAAAATAACACATTTTATCTGATGTAAGGCCTACCATTAGAATCCTATCTTCATCATTTAAGAATTCATGATCCTTGTTTCTTTTTTTTTTGGCTATTTTGAATCAATTCTTCATTTAATTTGATTTTGTAGAAGAACTTAATTTTTTTGGGATTGGATCTAAGATTTTTGTTCAGTATTTTTCCCATAGTTTCTTTCATGGAATATGGTTTTCCTTGGAGATAACCTTAGATTTCCTTTTTCTTTTTTGCAGCATTGACATACATTAAGAATGGGAATTCTAATTGCAAGTTGGAAAGACATAAATATGTTTTTTTTTTTTTTCAAATGCCTCTATTGATACTAATTTCTTGACATCTACTAAAGATTTCTTATGTAATAATTTGATGTTACATATATGCATAGACTGATAAGGTGGCCCTTGAGATGGCCCACATGGAAGAATTATTGTAGTATTAGGAAAATGGTCCTTCTATGATAGCCAGATCTCCTCCAAATGATTTTTCTTCTAGTGGTTGTTCTCATTCCCATTACTACTACCAAGATTAGATTTCTTCTCATTTGCATGTAGATAATTCCCATTCATAGGCTCCTTGGGTACAAACCAACTATTGGTTATCACCTCATAGATTAGGTGCTCACCCACCTCATTGTGGGTTCATGTCATTTTAATTTTTGCCTGTTGGTGCTATTGCTATGGGTGGAGCTTCAAGTTGATCCAGTGGGTACCTAGTTTAGCCTTCTTCTTCTAAAGGCCTCCCCATATTGGCACTGAATATCTCCCCACGATGAGAAGAGGAGGTTGAAGAGGAAAATATAGATGGCTACAACTTCTTCTTCAACTACAAATTTAATTGCATGAACATGCTTTCTTTTTGGGCCACACCCATATGGCTTTATGTTGCTTTTGTTTCAGGCTATGCCCTTAACATTTTAAGTACTATGGTTTTAGGAATTATCCTACATGACTTTTGGGCAGTGACTTTCCTCCCACTATTAGTTTTTTGATTAAGTTTTATATTTCTTTTTTACTTAATATAATTGGTTAGAAATTTATATCAAAAATATTTTATTTCCTTTTGAAACCATTGTAAATATAGATCCTACAAGTCCTACAATCTATTGAAATTTCCTATTTTTCTCATCTTGGGTTGTTGGAGGGATTAGCAAAAACTAGTCCTACGAGGTCTGCAGAAACTCCTAGTAGATGGATCAACGAGACTAAACCACCAATTTGAGAAGGTATAAAAATATTTACAAACAAGTTCATGAATTTTTTAGGAATAGCTTATGGATTAATTTTTCAAATTTTCTTTTTTTTGTAATTTCCCTCAATTATAGAGAATTTTCCCCTACAAATTGGGAGTGACAACCTGTATAGAAGTTGAAAACCTTAGATATCATTATCATAATTTTCTTTTTCTAAATACAACTCAGTGCCTATTACATTTCCTTACAAACTAGCTCTGATGTGTTACCAAACTTAAGGTAAGTTTCTTTTTCTTAATAAGATCTCCAAGAATGCCCAAGCCCACTATATGTGTGACACTCACTTGTCCAAAATATTAGTTAACATACAAACTCAACAATGAAGTTGAGACACTCTAAGGAGTTTACCTTTTATGGTATTTTAAAGCGAAAAAAAAAAAAGATTCTCTCATTCAAAAATTCTTGAAAAATGAAATTTCTAAAATTACATAGTTAACTAGAAAGACTAGCGCAACAATAAAAAAAAAAATCTTGTTACAACATAAGCATTCTTATTTATTAAAAATAATAATTAGATTGTGCCTCATCTTACTATAAGAGTAGCATTTTTATTTGTATAAGTATTCTAGAAGGGTAATACTCTATAGAGGCTGCAACCTTTAACAACAAAATAGTTTTTCAAATACCTCAAAAGCTTGCAATACCACCACAAGAAGAAATGTAAGAAAATAATTCAATTTTCTTAGGTCAGATTTCTACAAATCTCTTCTTTAGGCTCGTCACAATCAGTTTCCAATGATCAGTAGAAAAATCTATCATCTTGTTATGACATTCAATTTCAATGAACTTATTCACAACATCATCATAGGATATTATATTTCTTATACCTCTTTCAAATTTTTTTACATTGTCATGTATGTTCGACATATTATAAAATTGTTTAAAATGGTTTTTTGAAATAGCCATATCTTCTAATATAATCATCTTTCTTTCTCTTCCTTGTATCACACTCTATCTATAACTCCTTTACTTTGTTTCTTTGTCCTCTAGAAATATTTCAATAGTTATTAAATTTGATTGAAGCATCAATTAACTGGGATTCAATACAATTTATCTCCTTTTTGAAATACTTTGCAACCTCCACCCAATCCACACCAAAATTATAAAAATCATTAACATTTTGATATAGCTTCCAAAATATACTATATCGTACATTAAATATACTTGTCCCTTTCTACACTTTCCAATCTTTTCACAACTCTAACTGTCTTAACGAGAAAGTGTATATGTTGACATCAATGACAAACCAAGTGACAGATGCAACACATGAGAACTCAATATTATCTCAAAATATGCCAACAGACTCCCCAAAAGGAATAATATCAACATTCATGATGACATATCCTCTGTAGGTCCCTATACTAAGTGGTATTAGAGTATTTTTTGAGTGTATAAGGGTTGTACCCCCCTTACATTAATTGTATCAGAGTATTTATTGAGTGTGTAAGAGGAGTAGTTGCCTTCATCATTACTCTATAGCATCGAATACAACCTTTCTACTTTCAAACCAATTACCTTCTTCTAGAAAACCTTCCTTCTTGATATATCAGAACATGAATCCAATAAAAACCTTTATAAAAGGACAACAAACTGTAAGAATAATGCATAAATTTCTAACAACATAATGTCTATATTTCCTCACTTAGAGTAGGGTTTTATTTATGTTGAATATAAGTCGAAGTACATGAATGAAATATTTTGTTTTGGTGAACTATGGTTAGAGTGGGAATAGACAACACTTATACCTTAGCGATCAGGTGGGAAGATATAGTTACGACATGACCATCCATGAAATAAAGCCAGTATCCATACCTTTATGTACCTACCAATTGTAGGTATCAATGTAACATTAGTCTAGAACATATCGTATTAATTTACCTTCAATTGGAGATGGTCATTTTTATTGCACCTTCATTTGGTAATAGGAGGAGTGCTGACAATATGAAAATTATCCAAGTACCCTTAGAAGCAAGAAGCCCCCTTTGCGTAGTTGATTTAGTGAAGAAAGAATTGGTTAGAGTGTAAACCCACCATCCATAGTCTCTTACATTGTTTAAGTCAGCATAGATTCTTTAAACCTATATTTGTTTCCATTTTTTATTATTAGAGGTAATTGAAGAGCTAACATTGTCAAATCATCCACATTCACAAAGTCTAGTTTTCCATTGAATTAATAGCATAAGTTCCTAAATGATTACCAGAAAACCACATCAAGGAACTGGCTTAACTCCATAACTAGAAGGAATGTTGAGGTTGTCCTAGTTGATCACACAATCATATACATTAAGTAACATCCAAACTTCCTTATTCAAGAGATGATACAATATTTTGTATTTCTTTCTGGAATACTAAGTATTTAATCCTACATTTCGAAGTGGTTACAAAACTCACATCAACATGTATAAATTACCATGAATAAAGAAATTTAACCAATTTTAAAGATTCTAGTTACATATTTACAAGACTGGGAGAAGCACAATTGAAGTCTAACTCTTCTTTTTGAAACAACCTATGTAATTTATCTACAGGATTCAACCTAATATGAATCTTCTCTAATATCAGCTTACCATGTCTAATTATAATTTGAATAAAATGATAGTAATATATTTTCTTCTCCTAATATTCTTCAATAATTAATTTCTTAATTTGTCAAAACATATCAGTGTTGGAACCACCTAAAGGAAATACGAGCATTACAAAAGGTAATATGATATCAATACTCACATTTTGTTTGAATAATTATTTAAAAATAGATTCCAAGAAACCAATAAAAACACATAAATGAAGAAAAAATAACAAACACAAGGGGGGATGGTAACTAGGGCCAAAGGCTCATGCAAGTACCATACAACCTCACAGAGTTAACACATTGAAAGCAAAACAACCAAGAGACAACATCATAAAGAAGAGAACAATAGATCTTTTATTGATTCAGCAATTTACTTCATATATGTTGGGTTCTAAGGCCTTCCCCATTGTGGTCAATATAAAGATTCGATTATAAAATAGATTCATCATATATTTTGCATAATCTATGACCTCCAAACTCCAACTCTAATCTCTCTCTCCTTCCCTAAACCTAATACTTGAATTCTTTATTTATACTTCCCAAAATGGCTTATAAAAGATTGGATGTCTGAACTAGATAATGCAACAACCCAAGAATAGGTCCACATGCTTTCTAATGATAAATCCTATACATTAAATTCAGACCATTAATTAAATATAGAAGTTGGCTCTCAAAGAATAACCAAATAGATAACTTAGTGAAAAAAGGACAAAAGAATCATTGAACATACAAGCTAAGTCACCAAACATGCTTGGTAGAGGAAGAAAAGGATCACTTGACAAATAGTTACACCAAGACAAGACAACTCAGTCAAAGAAGACCAAAGTATCCACCAAGCTAATTGCAACAATAGCTACCGAGAAGGTTCACAGAAGTAACCAAGCAACCCAAGATGATCCTACATTAGAAACCCAAGGTTGAAAGAAATCATTCTTTGAATCATCAAGGTATCACAACCTAAGCTACATCCAACTCAGATTGATAAATCCATGCAACATCTTTAATAGGTTTGTTCTTACACTTTATCAAATACTTGATGTAACCCTTTCCTCTTGCTCTCTTTCTAATTCTCTAATTCAAAATTTGTTCAACATCTTCCATTTGCTTCTTAGGGTAATCTTGAGATACAACTTCCTCATTAGATTTATGATACTTATACAAATCAGCAACATTGAATATAGGTGATAAATCCATGTCATCAGGTAACTCAACTTCATAAGCATTACTATTATCAAATCTCTTCAAGATCTTACAAGGATCAAGCTTTTTCATCTTCAACATACTATATGTGCCAACCTAAAATCTACCTTTCTTTAAATGAACCCTAACTTCATCACCAATTTTAAAAATCTTTTGTCTTCTTGATCTATTTGCATTATCCTTGTACTTTTGATAATTGAGTTCTGAATTATGTTTCACTTCCTTGTGCAAAGATTTCGTCACTTCAATAATTTTTTCTCCTTCAATACTCTTCTTTTCTTCTCAAACAACATCCCTTAAGTATGATGTACCTCTAGGTTGCATTCCTATAATAATCTCAAAAGGTGTCTTCCCTGTATTCCTGTTCACATAATTATTATATGAAAACTCTTCTTGTACCAATACCAAATCCCAATTACACAATTTATCTCCAACTAAGCATCTAAACAAATTATCCAAACTTCTATTTACAACTCTTATATGCCCATCAATTTGGATGGAGTGTGGAACTAAGCTTCAACTCAATATCTGGTTTCTTCTACAAAGTCCTCCATAAATTAGCAATGAGTTTATTGTCCCTATCAGATATCACACTCTTCAGTAATCCATGTAATCCGACAATCTCCTTAAAGAAAATTCTTGTAATATGCATAGCATTTGATGTTTTCTTACAATCTATAAAATGTTCCATCTTAGAAAATCTATCCATAATAAAAAAATAGAGAATCATTCCATCTTGGTGTCATCAGTAAGCTATGAACAAAATCCATGTTGATATCACTACAAGGTTTCTTAGGTATTGAAATGGGTGTATATAATCCAGTATTCTAACTTCTTTTGCAACTTGACGAACTCCACAAGTCCTTACAAACTTCTGAACATCCTTATACAGTTGGGGCCAATAATACTTCTTCTTAAGAAAACTAAATGTGTTATCAATATCGTAATGAACAATGTACCTTCTTGAATGAAATAATCTTCATACTTACTTGGTTGACCTAAAAAAATTGGTGTTTTGCACACTCTCCATGACTCAAAAGAATCAAGATTAGTTTCATACAATACTCTAATCTCATTAAAACCTTGAACAACAATCTTCATCTCAGTCAACAAAGATATTATTCTAGTCAATGCATTTGAAACTCGGTTAGTGACTCCACTTTTATGCTTGATCACAAATGTAAAATTCTACAAATACCCAACCCACTTCATATGCCTCTGATTCAAATTATGCTGACTTCCCAAATATTGTATAGCCTAATGATTAGTATATAACACAAATTTATCAGGTACCAAGCAATGTCTCTACTTCTTCAAAGCTTTAACAATAGCATAGAACTCTTGATTTTTCACAAAATAACTCCTTTTTAGCATCATTTAATTTCTCACTAAAGAAAGCAATAGGTTTAACTTCCTGACTCAAGACAACTCCAATTGCACTACCACTTGCATCACATTCCACTTGAAATATTTTATTGAAATCAGATAAAGCTAACACAAGCAATTCAACAACCTTATATTTCCAAGTCTCAAAACTCTTATTAGCTCCATGTGTCCACTTGAATCCCTTTTGATCTCCTCTCTTTGTCTCCATCATAGAATTACAAATTGAACTAAACTTTCTAATGAGCTCCCTATTATTGATAACTTTAAGAAACACCCATTGGAAAAAAGAATAAAATGTTGGCAAATCCAACACTATTTTCGGGGGAAAAATTAATTTCTATTGGCAATTTGTTTTTCAAACTTGGAAAAAATTTAACTTCGTTGGTGATTTTTTCTGTCGTATAAAAAATATGTAAAACCTTGGCGAATCTTTAATTATTGAAGAAAATCATGACCAAAAGTATGAATACCTAGAAACCGTATTTTATATCATCTAGAATATAATAACTCATTTTAATAACCATTAGATGATCGTAAATCGATAGTATAAATCCTATTTCATGCGTAAATGTTCAAGGACAACAAGTTTTAGATAAAATCTCTAGAGTAATGACACCTATCAATAGTCAAATCTATTTCGGAACAAAGCTTAAAAGGATAAAAACTTACTTGGAAAGTCTTTGAAATAGGGACATGTGCCAAGTATATGTACTTATCATATAACCTAACTTAAAGTTTTACCATGTGTTGGAAAATGTGACCATCGAATAAGAAAAGCCTCAAAAATTGTGGGCAGAAAGATTAGATTCCATTGGTGAAGTCATCATCAAAATAAAAATGATTATGTATCATTATTGGCGACTAATCTTAGCATGGGACCAAGTTTTCATAAATTGTAAGTGATCTCGCCACCCCAAAAGTGCAAAAAACTTCACCAAATTCAAGGTCCTTGATGAGCGAGACTCACCATTTGGAAAATATTTACCATTAAAGTAAACCAAGTTACTCCCTATCAAAACTAGCTAATCCATGAAATGATCTCACTTCTCCAATATTCTCAAGAGTGGTCAAATCAAGAATTTTTTGAACTTTCTTAGGATCCATCTTCAAATCATTAGCAAAAATAAAAAAACCCAAATACACAATTTCCTCTTTCATGAATGAAAGCTTCTTCAAAAAACCCAACAACTTTTCTTCCTTGAGTCTCTCCAACACTTGCCTAATATCCAATAAATGTTCTTCTCTAGTCTTATTGAATATCATAATATCATTAGGTTATATAATCACAAAAATACCCATGAATTTCTTCAAAACCTCATTCACCAGCCTCATAAATGTACTTGGTGCATTAGTCAAACCAAAAGGCATAATTCCCATTCATGCAAAACATCTCTTGTCTTGAAAGAAGTCTTTCATTCACCACCTTATATGAATCTAATCTGATGATATCCACTCTTCAAATCAATCTTGATAAAATATCTTTTTATACTCACACAATCCATTATATAATCTATCCTCGACATAGGAAACCTATACTTTACTATTATCTTAGTGATTGCTATGGAATTAGTACACATTCTCCATTCTTCATTCTTTTTAGGTGCTAATACAACAAGTACTACACATAGGCTCAAAAAATCTCTGATCAAACTTTTTTGCAATAATTCATGTAGTTTCCTATTAAGTTCCTCATTCTCAATTGGTGTTAATTTAAAACTAGCTCTAAGAATCAGGTACATACAATGACTTATACTTCTTACTCGATTGGTATTAATCTAAAACCAATTCCAAGAATCAGGTACATACAATGACTAATACTTTTTACAGGTGATAAACCATCAGGTACATTCTGTAAAATAATCTCATTTTACTCAATGAGTTACTCTTTAATTTCTATTGGAAGCTGGTCAACAATGTCATCAATCTATGTATTAGAAAGGACACCAAAGAAAACATTTTCTCCATTCACATCTATGATAAACTGATTTCTATTCATTAGGAAAACCCTAACTATTGTACAATGATCCTTATTAGATTTCTCTATCAAGGGTAACAACATTTTTCTCTTTCCATTAGCCCAAATGGTATACTGATTCAATCTGCCATCATGCACTACTTATCTATTAAATTGCCAAGATCTACCCACAACAATCCATAGGAATGATATCACACAAGACTTCATCATAATATCTCACAATCTTGAATTTCAAAAGACATTGTGGTGTTACGAATAATTTGTTTTTGTTATTGATCTAAACAATATGCTATGATTTAGGATGTTTTAATCTCTACAACTACAACTTATTAATCAATTCCTCTAATGCCAAGTTATCTAAATTGCCACTATCAATTATTACCTTGTAACATTGATCTGCAATCTTGTACCTATTATTAAAGTACCTTCTTAAAATAGGATCCTCATCCGCCTTCTCATTCCACAAGGTTCTCGTGGTCTTGCCCCTGAAGTTGTTTGGACAATGGGTCCTTCTGTCTTTTATAACTCCTAACAGGGATTCTAAGTCTCCTAGTAGGGACTAATATGTACTTAATGTACTTCATTGGCTCCTAACAGATCCCATCCTCTTACAAGGAACTTTTATATTAGTACATCATTTTGTGTGTATCATCCCCACTAAGGTTTTCCCTCTGATCAAGGGTTTCCCTAGTTAATATATCTGGTGTGATTGTGTATGTGTATCTTCTTATAGTTGTTCATTATATTGCTCACATAGTTAAGAATTAATAAGGTTGATAAATGTTTTAATGATTGGATAATTGATTCACCCACCCTCTCATTTATCTTGGTGGACTTTACTTTTTAACAATTGGTATTAGAGCCTTAGGTCCTTGAAGGAAAAACTTAATAGCTTAAGGAGATCAATGATAGGTCACTTCACAAAAGAAAGTCCTAAATTTGATGGAGTTAACTAACAATTGGAAGGAGAAGATGAAGACTCATTTTCTATGCATGGAAAGAAGATTGTGGAAGAAAGAAAACTTGAGGAATGTAGTGAAACTAAAAGGGATATATTTATGTGAAATATGCTCCCTAAAGAAGAATTATTGTTAGCTCTTCTTGAGAATGAAGATAGTCGGGTAAAATCCTTAAATACATCTCATAAAATTTGGAAAGCTTTAGAAACTACATTTGAAGTTGACGCGAATGTTAAAAGAATAATCTTATAGAATTGGATATGTTTGTTTCAAGATACTTGAATGACGAAAGATGAATCTATAAGAAGCCATATTGGTAGAATATCAAATTTTTTTTGTAGGAATTAAGTTTTGCAATGGATCTAAAACTAAAGATGAGGTTATCTGGAAGATCTTGAAAACTTTGACACCACCATTCAAGAAAATATCACAAATATTGAGCTAGTGATACCTTGCACTAAGAAGTTTACTAGAGAGACTACTAGGAAGATTTGAAGTAGTAGAAGCAAGCCTAAAGCAATCAAGAGATTTTCCCAAAGTGGAGACAACCTTTAGTGTATTAAGTGTCAACCCTTCATTACCAAGAAGTGCAAGCACTAGTGGAGATTATGCTAGGAACAATAGATCCATATCTCAAGATGATAGAAGAATTGAAGAAGGAATTTCCCTTCTTGTAAGGAGAGAACTAGATGGTAAGAGAATATTTAAATGTTGGACTTGCAATGAATTTGGTTATTATTCTTCTAAGCCTCCTAAAAGAGAGAAAAAATATAAGAATAATTTAGAAGAGAAAGCCCTATTTTGGCAAGTTGAAAATAAATCTGATTGGATTATAAATAGTGGTTGTTCACACCATTTGATTGGAGACATGAATAAGTTTGTTAAGTTTAACAATATTGATGGAGGAATGATGTAGCTTGTCATGTTAAGGGAATAAGATATGTTACTCTTCATAGAAAGACTAACACCGATGATGTCTATTTTGTTGATTGATTAAAGCATAACCTATTGAGTATTGGATAGTTGGTTGATAAAGGTTATCAAATGCAATTCACAAAGAAGAGATCTGCATTATCAAGGATAAATATGGTAAGTTGATTGATGCTGGTACAAGATCCAAAGGTAATGTTTTTAATTGAACCCTACAAAGATGACGTGTTTGGCTGCAAAGTTCGATAACAATTGGTGATGACATAGAATATTTTGTCATATAAACTTTGATAATATTGTAAAGGCTAGTAGTACATTTTCTATCTGAGATTTACTTAGAATGGTGAGGAATACTAATGATGTGTGCAAAGAATGTGTTATGACAAAGGAGAATAAAGTTTCCTTTCCTAGCAAGAAGTTCACTACCACAACAAACTTGGAGATTGTTCATATAGATTCGAGCGGTCCTACCAAAATAGGAGGATTCTATGGTGAAAGATACTTTATGATTTTTGTTGACGATTTCACTAGAATGGTGTGGGTAGCATTTTGTAAAGTGTGAGGCATTTGCAAATTTTAAGTTGTTTAAGAATAGAGTTGAGAATGAATCTAGAGTAGTGATAAAATGTTTGAGATCAGATAGAGGTAGAGATTTTACCTCAAGAGATTTTAACACCTTTTGTGAAGTGAACGACATCAAGAGACAACTATCAACACCTAAGACCCCTGAGAAAAAAGAGATTTCTAAAAGAAGAACTATGTCTATTACAAAAGTGGCAAGAGCCATGGTGTTTGAGAATGATGTATTTAAGACATTTTGGAGAGAAGTAGTCAATACAGTCATATACATAATGAACAAAGTACAGATAAGGAAAGGTACAAATAAGACTCCCTATGAATTATAGTTTGGACATGAACCCTTAGTAAAGTATTTCAAAATTTTTGGAAGTGTTACATAAAGAGAGATGGTGATATTGGTAAGTTTGATGCAAGAAGCAGTGATGGTATGTCCCTTGGTTATTCATTGAAAAACAAAGCTTATAGATATTTTAATCAAAGAACTAAAACTATTGTTGAGAGTGCAAATATAAAAGTTGATGACAAGTTTGGAGTTAAAGATAGAATGCTAGATTACAATTCTGATAAAGAAGACGATAAACCTAATTTTTTTATAAAATATTGAAGTTTTCTTTAAGAATAATAATGATTTGCAAAATGATGTTCAAATTGTTGAAAAAAGAGAAGAATCAAGATCTAGACTTAGAGAAGAAGTATGAGATGAAATAACAATGCCTACACCGAACAAGAATTTAACAAAGAATCACCCTACTAATCAGATCATTGGAAGTGAAGAAAAATGAGTTATGACAAGAAACAAAGTACATGAAAGAATCTGTTTAATCGCTCAAGTTGAACCAAAGAGTTTAGAGGAGGAATGCAAGGATGATTATTGAATTCAAGAAATGAAGGAAGAACTAGATCATATTGTGAACAATGAGACATGGAAATTGCTTCCTAGACCTAAAGACAAGTATGTTATAGGAACTAAATGGGTTTTCAGAAACAAGATGAATGAACAAGGTGAGGTTGTGAGGAATAAAGCAAGATTAGTATGCAAAAGATATTCACAACAAGAAGGTATAGACTATGAAGAGACACTTTCCTTTGTTTCCATAATTGTAGTAAGATTTTTTTTGGCCTATGCAACCAGTAAGAAGTTTAAAGTATATTAGATGGATGTAAAGACAACTCTTTTGAATGGAGAACTTGAAGAACAAAAAGTCTACATTGAGACACCTATAGTTGAGCAGAAAGTGGATATATATGATTGAAGGTTTACGATATCTGACTCACACCACACCAGATAGAGAAAATGTAGTTGGGATAGTAGCAAGATTTCAAGAAGATCCTAAAGAAGCACATTACACAATAGTAAAGATAATATTCATATATTTGAAGGGCACACTTGATTTTAGTTTATGGTATGACAAAGAAAGTGATTTTACTTTGTGTGCTTATACTAATGTAGATTGGGTAAGTAGTATGGATGATAGAAACAACATTAGTGGTGGATAATTTTTTCTTGGAGGAAGATAGGTGTCTTGGCTAAGCAAGAAACAACATTGTATCTCACAAAGTATTGTTGAAGCAGAGTATATAGCACCAACTAATAATTGTAATCAGATCATGTGCATGAAGCAGATGTTGAAGGAAATTGGGATAAAATTTTTAGAACTTGTTATCATATATTGTGATAACACAAGTATAGTAAGTATGTCTATGAATTTTGTATTGTATTCTAAGACTAAGCATATATCTATTATGTATCATGTTTTGAGAGGAAAAGTTGTAAAAATAAAATCAAATTAGAATATGTGAATACAAAAGAGTAGATTGTAGATATATTTTTGAATCCCTTACCTAAAGATACATTTAAGTATTTTTAAGGTATGCTTTGGGTTATGCCCCAGCCTACTTTTGAGTAGATCACGCAGAAAGTGCATCAGTCAAGTGTATGAAGCACTATTGTTTATCTTGATTGAATGTTGATGCTTCCTATATGGGGGAGTATTTGTGATGAGAAGAGTCAGCAAGGACTCTTGGTAGTTGGTATAGAATAGTGTCTTTGGATACTTGAGATTGTTGAGGACTTGGAAAAGATGATTGACATAATGAAGCCTTTGTTATTGATGTCAATGGGGAAGAGATTACATGAAAAAAATCTCTTATGTATGGGGGAGAAGTGTTGTAGAGATAGAATAAGCCCTCTAATATAATGGGGAGAGATTGTGTATATGAAACATGTATGTATGGAGGCGAATCATTCTTGAATAGATTAAGAAGTTGTCAACAATGGATTTCCATACATGTAAGTTGTTCTTGTGAGTTTCAAATTTCATTGATGAAGAGGATTTGAAAAGGAGAGAACAAAAACAACAATAACAAAGCTTGATTTGGTATTCCTAGAACTTAGATGTTTTTCATCTATGTTGCCATCAATGTCAAATGGAGATATTTTTAGCATGAAGGATGATAATATTCCTTTGGGGGAGTATTTTAAGCATTAGAGAGATTGTTAGCATCATTGACATGTTACATTCATGACTGTGTTTGTTATTAATGTCAACATAGTATTATTTCTATGAAGACTGACAGGGTGACAGACATAGGACGAGGTTGTACGAATGATGCATTAAAGTTGAGGTCAAGTGCAGTTGAGAACATATTCTATAGTGTGTCCCAATGAAGTGGAAAAGTGCACATACAAAGAATCAAAGACATCTAGAAGGTATTCATGAATTGTAGAAGATAGTATGTAGACATAGTATATGTGGTTTCAAATGTTTGGATTATATCTCTTAATACGGATAGAATCATGATGAGCACATTTAGGCAATGAAAATTGACAACTTGATTATGATGCCAGCAGGTACGTAAGGTTAGAGGTTACACATGTGAGAAGTTGCAAAGAATGTGAGCTGATAGTATTGTGCAATTATAAAATAATTGTAATATCTTAATGAGGTCCTATTATAATTAATTGGAAAAGCCTAATTGACTCAAGGAATTATTTTGAGGATATGGTATAAAGGAAACTTATTTTCCATATGGTGATGCATGTGTGGAGTGCAAATTGAGCAAGTGATATGCGAAGTTGGTAAGTGGGTGTAAGAAATACAAGGGATTATTCAGATGTGAAGTTGGTGGTCAAGTATTGAGATTAGAAGAGGATTGGTCCACTCAAGAGGATAGAGGAGTTCAAGATCATTCATTTCTATTATTCTACAAGGAATAATACAAAGATGAGTTGGACAATGAGTTCGGTGGTCATGCCCTTGAAGTTGTTTGGACAATGGGTTCTTCTTCCTTATACAACTCCTAATAGGGTTGAAATCTCCTAAAAAATATTCAAAGACTCATAATGGAGACTAATATGTATTGAATGTATTTCATGGGCTCCTAATAGAGTCCATCCTCTTACAAGGAACTCTTATATTAGTAAATTATTTTGTGGGTACCATCCCCACCAAGGTTTTCTCTCTAATCAAGGGTTTCCCTTGTTAACATATTTGGTTTTATTTTGTATGTGTATTTACTTATGGTTGCTTATTATATTTCTCACATGGTTAAGGATTAATAAGGTTGATAAATGTTTTAATGAGTGGATAACTGATTCACCCCGCCTCTTAGTTATCTTGGTGGACTTTACTTTCTAATAGAGCTACCACTTACTCACTGTGAACTACAACCTTTCCACTTGGTTTGGCCTTTATCTTCACCTTTCTATTCACTTTTTCCTTTATCTTGCACATTATTAGATTAGATTACTATTTTCTCCATAAGATTTTCCTCTACCTCTATGCAATCTTCCTCCTATTACTCAAGTTATCTTTGCTCATACCTCTTTGCCAAAACCTCTTCATACTTTAGAGCACACATGTACGTTTCCTCCACACTATCCATCTTTACATAATGAATTTCATCTTGAATTGCAATCCTCAATCCACTTAGATATCTAGCAAATTTCTCAACATCATCATCCACATGTCTAGATATGATATCTAACTTCTAGAACTCCTTAGTATAGGCCTTCACAGTCATATCTTTTTTCCTCTAGCTTTGCATTCTCCTCAACAAATTAACCAAGTAATCTACAGGGAGGAAATTCTTCTTCATTTTCCTACGATCTCCCTTTTCCTCTTCTTTGTCTATCTATTTTCAAATGTTCCCACCAAAGAGAAGCACGACCCTTCAACTTGGTGAATGCTATTTTCACTTTCCTATTATCAAAGGTTCTTTCATACTCAAACAACTTCTCCATCTTAGAGATCCATTCCAAATTGGTATCCAATTTCCCTTAAAAACTAGCAACTTCAACAAGTTTAGAACTCTCCCTAGACAAAACCCTCAAAATCCTTTCTTCATCATTTTATACTTCATTGTTAGGATTAAGTGCCACCATTGCTTCATCATCACTAACATGATCAAGATGTACTAAGTTCTCCTTTGGGTTGTCTCCATAGCATCTAATCTGCTTGCAATTTATCTCAACATATCCATGATAGCATTGCCTACATTTTCTCTACTTTAAACCATTTTCACAACAAGTTATTGCAAGATCTTAACCCACTATAAGTTATAGGTCAAAACTAAAATCTACCACCCTACAATAAATCCAACTAGGGTTCTCCATGATTCCAAAATCCACAAGAATGAAACCTCTCACTAATACCACCCAACGTAGGGGGGGTGGTAACTAGGGCTAAAAGCTCATCCAGGCACCATTCAACCTTGCTAAGTTAACACAACAAAAGAAAAATGACCAAGAGACAATAACATAAAGGAGAGAACAATATATCTTTGAATGATTCAACAATTTAATTCATACATATCGGGCTATAACACCTTCCCAATTGTGGCCACTACTAAGATTCAATTGCATAATAGATTCATCTTATATTTTGCATGATCTGCGACCTCTAAACTCCAACTATAATCTCTATATTTCATGTCCTAAACCTAAGACTGAACTTCTTTTTTTTAAATTACCAAGACAAATTATAGAAGATTTTAGGTTTGCATTAAATAAAGAAACAACCAAAAAATAGGTCCACACATTTTCCAATGGTCTATCCCATACCTTGAATCTATACCATATGTTAAATACACAAGTCGACTCTCAAAGAGGAACCAGATAGACAACATGATGAAAAAAGGACAAAAGCATCACCGAATAGACAAGCCAAGTCACCAAACATGCTCAATGAAAGAAGCAAACAACAACTCAACTAATGAAGCAAAGGATCAGTCGACAAACATAGACAAGGAGGCAAGCTAACTCAATGAAAGAAGACTGAACTATCCACCAAGCCATCTACAACAACAATTACCGAGTAGGTTCATAGAAGTAATTGAGCTAGATAGCCAAGCAACCCAAGATGCTCCTGCATCAAGAACAACTTCTTTCCCTCGATTTAAACCTTAAGAGAAAAGTAATTGCAATGCATAGATTTAAGAAATTTATAGCAACATTACAATATGCAAATTTAATACTTTAAAAAAATTAAACAAGAAAAATAAGAAAAACATAGATATATATGGATAAAAACCTTTTGAGTCAAAGTCCCCAAACTCCAAAAGATAAGCTAATGTATTATTCCCCTCTTGTAATAACTAAAACAAGAAATCATCATCTATAGAGAGCTCAACATTAGGTGCCCATTCTTTGCAAAACTATCTTCAATGCCTAGGAGATAAGTTGTGTCATTAAAAAACATCTTCCTAATCCTGTGACATGTTTGTCATAGAAACTTTTAAGGTACCAACATCTATCTCATCCATAAGGGTTATCATTCCAACTAGAAGTAAGTATAACATATAAATTAATATTTCAAGGAATAGATGATTTCTTTATTCCACAACACTTGTTAAAAGTGAACACCATGTAAATGTGAATTGCTAAAATTCAACTCCGATACATATTAGAAATTTCATAAACCCAAGACTCTTTAGTCAATACATAGAGGGAATTGTTAAATAAATTTCTACTCTAGAATGGAAATATAAAATAATCAATTTCAAAAATATAGCATCTTCAACATTTGAGTGAACAAAAAATTTACCATCTAATCACTTTTTACGTAGGATTTAACCTCACAAAGAGGTCCCAAAAAGTGAATGAAAACTAAGGAAGTTAATAACTTAGGATAAATTAATTAAACTATAAAAATAATTATATAATGATACATGTTAGGTATTTTTAACAATATTCTTCCACTTGTTTAAGACTTTTTGAGAGTTTATAACATTAACATATTAGGAGCCAAGACAACGAAATTATCATCACAACCATCCATGAAATCTTACAAATCTCAAAAAATTTCTTGTGCTCCATCAAGAGACTACTCCAAAGAATAAAATAATAAGATCCTAATGATAAAATTAGGCTATAGGATACTACCACCACTTTATTATTCTCATGATCCAGATAGAAGAAAAACCCAACATCAACTTCATAATCCATAACCAAAACAAAACATACAAAATAGGCATAGAAAACAAGATAGAAAGTCAACTAGAATAAAAACCAAACTTACTACTCTAATAGAAATTTGTAAAACTATGGGATTGAAAATAACTTCCATACCAAGTGCCAACTTTTCTAATCACACATACTTCAAAGGTGACCAAACATAAATTGTCTCATATCACCAATATAATCAACCCTTAAACTACAAGAAATTTATCATGTGTAGACAAGTCAATAATGACCAAACACATCTAAGAACTCCCATTACATAGGTAAAGTTTTATTTGAAAACAAAAATGGTATACAAGCCTAAGATTCACAACACAAAGAAATTATAATCATACAATAACTCCCATTACATAGGTAAAGTTTTATTTGAAAACAAAAATGGTATACAAGCCTAAGATTCACAACACAAAGAAATTATAATCATACAATACAAACGACCATCCATAAAGATTAAGAAAAACCTACAAATAAAAGTCTTGCAAGAAATATATCATTAATAAGTTTTAATAATTCTTCCAAAATATCTACATTTAACAAAAGAAAAATTTACAATAACCTCCAAGAGACAACATATACCAAAATATATAGATCACTATAGCCCCATACAAAACCACACATCTACTATTGAGTGAATCTAAACCTCTAGAATGATCATTAAGACCAAAGAGAGAAATCCCAATTCATAAACATGCAACATGTCTTTCTATATAAATCTCTGTATTAGTGGTGTTGGGTAAGACCTCTTTTTCAGCCCTATGAAAAAAATCATAACAATATCCAAAGATGTTTAACCTCATGGGATTAAATATAACATTTATACCATGTTAGTATATTAAAAACCTCTCTATGTATGAACCTAGATCACTCCATTTTCCATTTGAAAAAGTTAGTCTATTCCTATCCCCTCTAATTATTAAAAGAGAGAAGATATACAATACAAAGAAGATAACCATGATTTCCATCTATTACATAGAATCCTCTAAAACCACTTGACAAAAAGTCTAGATCCCTGAAATTAAAAGATAATGCATCTATGAGTAGTATCAAGTACACTACATCTACAGTCATCAAACACTTAGTTGACCAAGATTAGGGAATGAGAATACATCTCAAATACATCCAAGTCAACACATTTCATCCATTAATAATATCCTCACAAGTCTATATTAAATGATGTGTAGGATTCTTGGACTTCTTGTTGAAACCTCATAGAGATTAACCATCTATGAAAATTCAGACATCTCGAGAGAACTACAACTTCACTTGGGTCGTATTGTATTCATGAGTTCTAGTAAATGATCAATCTATGCTCAACTCCAAAATCACCTTTGCACTCTCATGAAGCTCTATGGATATATGGCCAATGCACCTAGATAAAAATTAATTACTAGATGAGTTCCAAAGCTTCATCTACAAAGTCAAAAACCTCTATCAATTCCCTCTTGGGATATCACATGCTCTAAGTTAACATACCATGGTCCGAAGAGAAATATATCATGCCAAAACTATATACATTAATAGTCAAAAGAATACAATAACATAATACTACAAATCATCACCACTTGTCGAGCCAAACCAGTATCTCAACCAATATCTCTAGTGGCGTTCCATGGCCTTGATATGTTACCAACCCACAAACAATGTACATGTTAAGATGAAAGAACTCTTATGTCTAAACATGATTTATGAAACCATCCATATCATTAAAGAAGATCATCCATTACTACATGATTAAGATACAACCACTTCTTAGTCTTTCACTAAACCATCCTACTGAGTGAAAGCAAGAAATCCAAACCAATGAAATTCACCAAGCAACAAGACCTAGTAATAAATTATTTGAATACTCATCATCAACCCTCTTATCTCAAATTAAATCACACCCATGCACGAGTGACAAAAGACAAGGAAAACCAACAAGCCTACATCAATACCAAATCAAAATTAGTGAATATAGAAAGTCCACATCCAAGTTTTCTTGATACAACTATATAGGTGATTAGCCTATTCAACTACATAGCTTATAGATCCAACAATTCAAACATGAGAACTCGCTAACAATCACTATAGTCCAAATATGACATTTAAAAGAAAGAAACCATGGGCTCACCTAGAATATATGCAATTAATATTAGAAGCTTATCATTTTCAACATTAAAATAATGATTTTTATCTATAGTACATTTCGTATAATTTTATTCCCCTAAATACTTGACCAATCTAGTAAAGCAAGCTCGAGGAGCATGCTTTAGTGGACATAATAGTCCTTCTTGAGTCTACGAATCATATCTAAATTGAAAAATAAATTGAAACCATCTAGATGTTGAATACAAACTTTCTCTTTCAATTATGTATTTAGAAATGCTTAACATCCATTTTATATAATTTGAAATCCTCATAAACTGAAATTTTAAGAAACACACTAATAGCTTCTATTCTATCTATTAGAGAAGAATTTTTCCTCAAAATCTACTCCTTCAACTTGCGTATAGCCTTTGCATTTGAGTCTTTCTTTATTTATAGCAATTTGATCACCTTCTATCAACTTGTTCTAAAATACCCACTTAGTTATAGGTAGATGAGCATCGAGTTGCAAATTTGGAGTAGTTAGTTCCTACTCTATTTGTAATCAAGCTACATATCAATGAGTTGTCTTTGCAAGCAAGTTCTCATGGTGGTGCTTTCCAAATTGGGTTTCCACATAAAAATATTGGTGTTCATGTGTTATTTTATCAGCTTAATGTTTACCTAATATGTTGTGAGGTGAATATACAAGAAGAGTTCATTACTTTAATAATATTTTTGTTTATGTTGGTTCAACCACCCCATTCTCTTCAAGCATATGGTGTTTTCTCAACACTCAAAGCATTCAAGAACAATGATCCTTTCATACAATTAGAAAGCTTATAAACAACATGAAAACATTTATTATCTTTAGTATTATGATAAGTAATCAACAAGGGGTCTCTAGCTAGTTTAGATTCCTCCATTATGAACTTCTTCTACTTCTCTCTAACATATTTGTTCTGAAAAATAAAAATAAAATCCTCTTTGTATATTAGTTTTTAAGACAAAGAAAGAATGAGTAGTCACCAATTATAGGAATTTCAAGTTCATCTGCATCTATTCAAACAACCCATGCTAATTTTATCACCACCTCCAAAAATAATAGAACCAACATAGTGACCCCACATACTGGGTTACACTTTTTTTGACAATGCTAGTTTGTGTTGAAATAATTCATTTTTTAAATAATAAGTTGATTTAAACCTTGAGAGGTCCCATTATAAGAGATTAATTAAAAATGGCTAGATCAAATATTCTTAGATAAAAGTATTAGATATAGCCTCTCTACTCCTTAATCATACTGGCAATGGAGTCTCCTTTATACCTATTAATATGTTGAATCTTTTATGGCTTTGAGGCTGAATTAGAGGGTTCAATTGGAATCGTGAAGACAAACTCATTTGTATGACAGAAGTACTTAGAATGAGCTTTCTAATGGTAATAGATCTGATAAATTTTGAATTTATTATGTATATGGTTTTTTGACATGAAACAAATGTAGTTTTCTCAACCAAAAATAAACCTCTGAGTTCAGCATTCATGAAAAATTAGTAAAAAAAAGAAAAACAAATTAAAGAATAGCTGTACACTATATTTAAGTCTTATTTCTATCAATAAAATAATAATTGAAAATTGGACAAATATAGAAGTTACAAGTTATGAAAAGAATGTATGTCAAAATATGGTTCAAACAACCTCAAGACATTAATAAAATATGAAATACTAAGGATAAAGTCATGAAACCAACTCTTGTCTCTTGATATGGATATTAAATAAATAAATTCCAAATAATCACATTGATATCTATTTGAGAATAAAAGTTATTTGGAGAATAAGCTTAACTTTTTAACATTGAAATAGAGGTTTATATCTATAGTATATTTATTAAAGTTTTATAGCTCTAAATACTTGACCAATGTACTATACCAAGCTCTAGGAGCTTTCTTTAGTCCATAAATATCCTTCTTGAGTCAACCAACCAAACCAAAAATGACTAATGACTTTAAACCATATGAATGTTCATAATATACTTCCCATTTCAATTATCCATTTAAAGAAATGAATACTTAACATTCACTTGATATACTTTGAAATCGTCATAAACTAAAATTGTAAAAAAATATTCTAATAGCCTCTATTCTATCTACTAGAGAAAGATGTTTCCTCAAAATCTACTCCAACTTGCATTAGGCCTTTGTATTTGAGTATTTTTCTTTATAGTGACATGATCATCTTCGTTCGACTTGTTTGAAAACACCACTTGGTTTCAATCACATTTTTTCCCACTATTAGAGGTACCACTTCTCATTATAATTCTTCTCTATCTAATTCAACTCTTTTTTTATTTCTTCAATGCAACTTTTATTCTTGATTTCTTCTACACTGATCTCTTGTTCCACCTTGGATAGAGGATACTAGTCTGTTTGTTAACTTTTCTTAGCAAGTCTTTTACTTGTCTAAAGACCTTTGTCTTTTTCCAATTATTTGATCTTTAGTATGATGTCTATGCACACACTTATATGTTATCTTCAGTACTTTCTTAGGTTCTTCTCTTTTTCCTCTGATTTTTCTTTGACTTATAAATCACAATTTCCATTTATAGTGATAAAAGAAACCTCTTCTACCTAAAGTTCTAGTCCAAGAATACTTTGTATCCATTCTTTACTTACTTGTAAATTCGCACACTATCCAACTTTCTTCAACCTTATATTATAGTGTCAATAAGCCTTAGTACAATTTGCCAAAAATATTTCCTCAATACATCTTGCATCAAATCTCCCAATCCTCTCTTCATCTATTCTAATATAACATTTATATCCAAAAAATTTAAAATATTTGACAGTTGCTGGATTTCCAAATGATAATGCATAAGGATTCTTTAAATGATTTACTCTCACCTGTACATTATTAAGAAGGTATTCAATAATTTGTACAAAATTTCTCCAGTGCCCATTAGATAGGTTATATTATTTAAACGTATTTCTAATCATTCCTATAATCATTATTTTATTCCTTTCACCTACTCCATTTTGTTGCAGAGTCCAAGGAGTAGACAATTATCTATGAATGTCATGAACTTCAAAAAATCTATCAAACTCATGTGAAATAAATTTACCTTCTCAATTAGATCTCAAACATTTTGTTCTAGCATTCATTTGATTCTAAACCAAATTCTTGAAATCATAAACTTGAGCTTTTGAATTTATTTAAATGCAACCAGATCTATCATTTAATAATCATCAATAAGTAACATAAGATACTTTTTAATGTTCAATCCTCTTGTCCTTTTGTGTTCACTTTGATGTTTAAGTATTACCTCGAATGGTCTTGTTGAGTGCTCCTTTTTCTTTTACTTGTTATGGCTCTACTTTCCTACTTCACATTCTCTACAAAGTGCACTAGTAGGCTTGATGATTTTGGGCAAATTTCTCACAATATTGGCATAGATGATCTTAATAAAATTATAAAAATTAATGTCTCATCCTTTTTTGTCATTTACAACATTTATTCATTTGAGGCAAAGAAAAAATACCTCCACCCGTTTCCATAACATATTTACATTTCCATTTCTCATAAGTTCTACAATTATACTTCTAGAACCTTTTCTAATTTCACAACTAGACCAATGCAAGCTATTCTTTAATCTCTCACTACATAACTAACATATATTTGATAGATTTTCCCTCAATCCTTTAGATGGCAATAATCAATACTTTATGTTTTATGCAATAAATATGATTTTCTTACTACATATAGGTGCATAGCTTTAACCAACAAATGTGTATGATCCTCTATTATAGAATTTTATCCTAATGAAATTTCTTCTGTCCCTTGTCATGTGATTTTAAAACATATGAAATCAATGATCTCCAAGGTTTGGATTCTTCTCTTGCATGTGGAGGAATCTCCATAGTTTTTTTTGCAGAAACTTGAATTTTAGATTTTTTATTATCATCATCCTTAATAGCCAAGAATAATATTTCATCATTTGAGTCATTTCAACCTTCACGCTTTAATGAATGAGTCTCTATTTTACAACAACTCTTCTTTCCTTTCTCTTTGTTATCTATCCTAGTATTTTTATTAATCTTTTTAATAACATTCTTTAGCCTCATGAGGCTTCTTATAATCTTCCTTAAATGGAATTTAACAACATAATATCCAATTCTTCCACAGCTAAAACATTCAAGGGTAACTTGCCTTTTGATTTTTTGATCCCTTCTTCAATATTTTGACAAAAAATTACTCTAAATATCATAGTTTTCTTCAAGCTTATCTTCACTTTTCATAATGACCTTAAATGAAATACCTCTCATATGTTAGGATTAAAGAGATAGAAATAACAAGCACATGCAAATATAACCAGTATCACAAAAGGTACAAATATTTAACATGATACACCCAATCCTTGGGTTACGTCCATCAACAATGAGTCCAACATTCTTATTATCCAGTGATTACAAAAAATTTAAAATCTATAATCCCTTACAACTCAATACCTCTGCAAGAAGCTACAATCTCATACACATTATGAAATCCCTAACCCTAAGCCATTTTATACAACCTCTTTTCCACTTACAAAATTAGTGCTAGAATAAGTCATCCAATAGAAAAATAGCACGTAGGGCTTTGCCCAATGACCCTGTAAGGCGGACTTCCCCCAAACCCCTATAGAATAATCTTTGGGGAAACCATACCAAATGAATTAAGGAGAAATTAACTTGCGAGTCTGATTGCTGATTAGGCTCCACATAACAATAGTCTCTCACTTAGAGGCTGGTCAAATTGCAAAAAAAAAAACCTCCCACTTGTAGACTGATCATAGCATTGCTTTGTTAGAGTAAATAATTATTATTTACGCTTTTAATTAAGTTTACTTAGGTTAATGCATTTATTTAACAGTTGTATTTTAGGAGTTGTTGACAACACGAGAGTTTGTTCCTATCTAAGTCATACTTATCCTCTCACCTTGATCAAGGATATCCCACCTTTTGTGGGCGTATCCTTAGTTGTCAACCTTATCTCTTAGTTCCTTCTAGCTTGTTCTAGAAGCCTCCTTGAGGCCTTTATATTCGGCCTCTCCTATCATAATTTCATATCTTTTTAAGCAATATTGTATGGCAATTCTTTTTTCATTGTTGCAATATCTTCTCTCTCAGTCCGTTTAGTTTCTCCAAGGTCCACCCTTCCTTCTTTGGTTTCCCTTCAATAGGTTATTTGCATGCAAGTGATCTTGGCAAGTTATGAAGTTGGCTTTCATCAACTTCTACACGGTATCAGAGCCTCCCCGCTGTTTCCTGGGTGAATGATTTTTGAAGCCACGATTCAGAGACACAAACATTAGTTTGATTGTGATTTTTTTCTTCAATCAGGAGAAAGAGCATTTTTTTGGAGCACTTTGGGCCTAAACAGATACTTCCATTGAGTTCAGAAGGCTTGTTATAATCAAGACCCATATAAAATTTGTCCATTTTGGAGAAAGTTGCTCTGGGAGGTCGTATGGACGATTTTTGTACAAAAAACAATTTTTTTTTTTTTGTAGGACTACGTGATGGCCATCATCGCACCACCACGACCTCACTAGTACACAACTCAAGTGCCACTGCCATCGGTAACATAGTCGCAACATGGTCGCTGCTCTGCGGTCACCGCCACGCCACCCGCCCTCCACCCTCTAGGTAGCATCGCTAGAACTCGTCACCACTGCCACTAGTGGCACTCTCCTAGCCACCGCCCACCTACAGCCCACTACCCACTGCCAACACTGTAGACACTTGGTCCAATCTGGGTGTGCCTCGTGGCATGGGTGCCACATTGGCACCTATCATGTGGTCTGTGCCATGTCAACACCTAGTCAACAAACGTACCATGTGGATGCCATGTGGCGCTACCACGTGGAAATATCTTTTTGCCATGATGACTGTCAAGCTATCAAATTTAATAGCATAAAATGATGATGTCAGCATGATTTCATCCCTACATCAATACACTTGCAAGCTCTTTAGGTCCTTTTTTGATCTACTCATAGTTTTTCGGCCATAACTTGAGCATATGGAGGTATTTTTCTGATCTAAAAGAAGCATCAGAAAGTTGGTTCTAAGACAGAGACATAAGTGCAAGTATTTTGTGGTTTTGATGTAGTTTTATTTCCTATTTTTGCTATTAAAGTTGGATGTTCTATTTTTCCCTCCGACGAGCTTTTCTTGTGCATCCCATCTCTATTTTTTGAAAACGTTATATTTTTCGAAAGCTGGTTCTGTCTACTTTTCAAAAATTCTATAATTTACTTTAGATTCTACCCCATGCTCTTTATATCATGCTTTTGACATTTTTTTCTCTATGGTAGATATCTTGGGTGTTCCTGGTTCGAGGATCATTTTCATGGCATGGGATCTATTGTTTTGCATTACACTATCTTTTGTATTAGCTTTTTTCCCTTTGTGATAATTGTTGATATCATTTGTAAGCATCTTTATGCAAACACATTGAGATAAAGTGCCACTCTTGCATTTTGGGTTTATAAATGTTGTTTTGAGACAATTGTACTCGCACTATTTTATAAAGCATTATGGAGAGGTTAGTTGTTGCCATTTTTGTGCCCTTTTCCTTTGTCAAGTGAGTATCCCTTCCATGACATTATCCCCATGATGTGTCAGTGATATGTGCTTTTTTAGGTATTTGTACCTCTTTCTCTCTCTTGTTGTTCTTGGTTCCTTTTGTAGAGGATTTTGGCCCACTTTTTTAGTTGCCTGTCACCTCACCCTGTCTACATTAAGGGGGGGCTATTTTTCTATTTCTAATGCTTCCTTGGTTTGATGGTTTGATAGTGTGAGCTATGTATTCAATATTTGATCCTATATACCAAGCGATTGGAGTGGTTGGCTACCTATGCATTTTGGTGAGATGGATCATCTACCATATATACATGTTTGGTTTGTGCCTTCTATTTTCCATGGACGTTCTTTAGATTAACAATTTTTTTTTGATAGAGTTTGTGACTGCTTCATGCTTCAATGATGCTCTTCATGATCTTCTCTTTGTTCCTATTTTCTGGGAAATTTCTCTAGTTGGAGGCTTCTTCAGTCCTTCACAAGGTTTTTAGCTATCTCTTTTTTGAGAGAGGTTTTTCCTAGTAGATTTCCTCCTTTGTCTCTAGTTTTAGAGATTTATTTGCATTTGTACATGGGTACCTAACATGGCCTCGTTGCTGGGACCCATTCTACATTTCATCTTAGCTATTGTGAGCTTAAGTGCATTCTCCTAAGTTGCACTTAAGGTGGGGTGTTAGAGTAAATAATTATTATTTACACTTTTACTTAAGTTTACTTAGGTTAATGCATTTATTTAATAGTTGTAATTTAGGAGTTGTTGACAACACGGGAGTTTGTTCGTATCTAAGTCATACTTATCCTCTCACCTTGATCAAGGATATCCCACCTTTTGTGAATGTATGCTTAGTTTTCAACCTTATCTCCTAGTGCCTTCTAGCTTGTTCTAGAAACCTCCTTGAGGCCTTTATATTCAGGCTCTCCTATTGTAATTTCATATCTTTTCAAACAATATTGTATAGCAATTCTTTTTTCATTGTTGCAATATCTTCTCTCCCAATCCGTTTAGTTTCTCCAAACTCCACCCTTCCTTTGATTTCCCTTCAATAGGTTATTTGCATGCAGGTGATCTTGGTGAGCTATGAAGTTGGATTTCATCAACTTCTACATGCATAACCCGTAGCTGTCATTGGAATGTAAAACCACACCAAACTTTGTTGTTCTTTTATTCTCTTCAATCTAGAAGACCAACCAAAGTTAAAGAGGAGTTCATCTTCTCCCTTGTCACTTCCTTTGTAAACATACCTATTGAATTATCACCTCTATGTATCTTTTCCAGCTTTAAATAACCATCATCCAAAATAGACCAAATGAAATGGTACCAAAAATGCATGTTCATTGTCTTTGAATGTAAAGCAAGATTCTTCTCAAGATGAATGATACTTTGGGTATCTTTAAACAAATAATTGTCCATATGAGGATGTCCTTTAAACTGTTCCATATATTATTGAAGCCATATCATCTCCTTGGATGCCTCTATAGGATCAACATACTATGCTTCTATAGTGGATAAATAATTCACCTTCTATTATAGAGAAATTCAAGTCACTGTCATTCTCCTAATAGTAAATACATATCCTATAGTACTCTATGTGATATCTAGATCCCCTACCAAATCTGAGTCAACATAGCCTTGTAAATTAGTAGTAGATTCCCTAAAACATAGACATTCACTAGATGCTCCTCTCAAATATTTGAGAATCCATTTGACAACATTCCAATGCTTAATCCAAGTATGAGTCATATACATGCTAACAACTCCAACAGAAATAGAGAGACTCAACCTGATGTAATGATTATCTATTTAAATCATAATTCTTCTAGAAGTTGTGTTATTAATAAGCTTTTTTCATAAAGTTGATTGTATTGTATAGTTAGGGATTTATATCTTTTCTCCCTTCCATGTTAACCCAAAAGGAAAAATCTTTGAACCTAGATCAAAGTAACCAAAATAGTAATCGAAAATTCCAATGTTGTCCTTGCTTGCTACTTTCAATAGATCCATCTAGTGAAATTGGGTTTTCTCCTCTGAGAAATTTTCATCCTCCTTCAAAGGATGTTATTAAAGATTGGGTGTAAGGATAATTTTATAGACCATCATTTCTTTAGTGCATTTTTTTAATGTATTTTCTTGTTTGTAGTATGTTTTCCCTAATATAATTTTTGACATGCATTTTTTATTTTGTTGGATGACCCTTATTGCAATATCTGCACAAGGACATAGAGACCCAACATATTGTGATGATTCTCTATTTGAATCATAATTCCTCTAGATTTTATTTTTTTAAATTTTGTTGGGTGGACCTTGTTGTTACATCTATAAAATTAAATGAAGAGACTCAACCTGTTTTAATGATTATCTATGTGAATCACAATTCTTCTAGAATTTGTGTTCTAATTGAGCTTTTGTCATAAACTTGATCATATTTCCTAGTTGGGGATTAATATCTTCTTTCTCTTCTATGTTAACTCATAAAGAATTGTGTTTGTTCATCTTATGTTCTATTTTCCATTGTGTTTTTAGTACAATTTCCTTTCGAGAATATAACATCGATTTGTAAACTATATATACATGATTTATCGGAAGCACATATTGACCCATAATACTAGACCCCTTATGTGCTCCCTTGTATTTTTCGAGTAACACTCATTAGATTGACTATATCGAGTAACATATCATTAATGCAATGTTCTTGTCATCCAGATGTATGTAGGGAAATATTGACCCCTTACGTACTCCCTTGTATTTTGGGATTATCACTCTGTGAATTGATTGTATCCCTTAATATATCAAGATGTGTTATGCTTGTCTTTGAAACTTATGTATGCTACCTTAAATAAATTTGTCTCAATCATGCATACACAATCACTTTAATGGGAGGGTATCCAATATGCTTGGGTACACAACACAATGTTTTATTTGTGCACTTTGATCATTCACCATTATGCTGGTGCACATTAAAAATCCTTTTTACAATAGAGTTTTCATATTACTTTTCAATTTGAGGATTTTTTTGGTAATCTTTGTGCTTGATGTACACTACAATACCTATACTAGCACCAATTTTGTTTTTTCAGGTTAAATTGAGAGAAAGTACATTTTTCTTTGTAATTTATAAAGTCAACTAACATAGAACAAATTTTCTAGACTAATTTGACTCTTTTACTTTTCATACAAGTCATTGTAAAAAACACCTTACTAGGCTAGGAAGTCATGTCGCATCCTTTCTCTTCTTTTTCTCATACAATTCATATAGTAAGAAGCAACCTATTAGCACAACAAGCCACATCTCTTTCTCTTCTTTCCTTTCACTTGATTTATGTGTGTATAATATTTGTTGATCATATTTCTATTTTTCTCTTGGTATTTGAGATTGATGAGATTCTATCTACTAAAAGGTTTTGTATTTTATGGTATCTCTCGTCTTCTATTTCAATGCTATCTTATACTTTGTCCTTTGATTTCACTGATCTTACCCTTTCTTGGGTTGGACTTTGTGCACATAATTTTTTTTTGGTTCCCTTGCCCTATAATCCATTTGCATAGGACCAAAATAGGGTGCACATTCCCTGGTATCAATTGACTATGACACTAGGCATCATAGCCCCTTTGGATCATGGTACTAAGTGCCAATGTCTATCCTAAGATCCCTTTTTTATTATTTAAATGATTTGATATTGTGGCAATAAAATATCATCCCTTTTGGATTGCTTCAAAGTTTTCACACACTTCTTTGAGATTTAGTATAAAAGGTTACTTTTGATAGGTCGAATCCTAGGCAAAAAGCCAACATATTTGAACATGTGATAACAAGATTCAACTTTGTTTTAATTGTCAATTTAAAGGAATAAACTTAAAGATGTCATGGTTGTATGCACAAGGGTTTCAAATAAAGAGATAAGTGAGCATGAAAATGCACTAAAAAATTCAATCAACTATCTAAATTAAAATTAGATTAATGACATGTAGTATGACAAGAACTATGATTCTACAGTATTCTTGCAAGATAAATCATGACAGAGCTTTTAGTATTATTTTAAATTACATTATTTTTACAACTACAATGACTACAAGAACTCTGACTGTAACAATATTTCAATGAACGTAATTATTAATAATTATCGATTTAACATCATAAGAAAAAAAAATGTATACAATAAATAGATTCAATCAATATTAGAAATAAATACATTATTGAAAATAAACACCCTCCCACACTACTAGAAATAAACACCCTAATAAAAATAAACATGATGCTTAAAATAAAATGCAACCCTTCCTCCTTAGTCTACTTGGTGTTTAAATGAAATTCCTTTCTAATAGTTCAAAATATTGTTTTATTTAAAAAATTAGTATCTTGTTTCTTATCATGTAGTTCTATTTTATAATATTATAAATATTTATATAATTTTGTCCCACATATTTTTCCTAATTTTATTTGTAATGACCACCATAAAATGTATTTAGCTCTGGTTATGAGTAAGTAAAATTCTAGAGTACTATCTAAGTGTGGGGACATTCTCCTCTCTATAATTAGAACTAAAATTTGATTGGTTGTAGCTAAATAACCAAATTATTTTATAACTAAATAATTTTATGGTCAAATTCAATGTATTTTTTGGTGGCTAATATTCGCCAATTGGTTAATTTCAGAAAAAATGGCTAGTAATTTGGCTAATAATTTAAGGTTTAAGGCAACCTAAATCAGCACATTTTTATAAAATTTACTTCTAAAATGTTTAAAATCGCTCAATAATTTATTTTATTAAAAAAATTAAATTCAAAGATTTGCCAAAATATCCAATACATGATTAGATTTGATTCACTAGAAATTAAAATTAAATCACTAATAATTATCATAATTATTAGTTATTTTAGGGATATATCACTAATATTTTGTTTTCACTATTGATTTATAATATAATTTAATAATCCTCATAATATTCCATGAGGTAAAAAATGTTCAATTTTGATTTGTAAATTTTCATGGTGACTTATGAACTTCCTACTATTATTGAGATTCCCCAATATTTTTTACAAAAAAAAAATATGATTCCAAAATAATCGCCATTATAAATAATATTTAATATAAAAAACTGAGAGATTCACCAATAGAAATAATTTTTTTTCAAAATAATGAAAGATTTGCCAATATTTTATATCTTTTTCTAGAGTGGGGTTTCTTAAAGTTTACCTTGGTCAATTTTTTTTTTGTAATAGGTGCACACACTACTGACATAAAGGTGGTAGGAGTTTTATCACCGGTATCATGAAGTCTGACACAATTGACTAGAAGCATAATATAAGAGATCAGAAGTCTCTATTCTCTTCCTCCAATTTTCATGTCACAAAAAATATTTTCTTAACATAATGTAAGAAAATATTAGTAAATACAATCCAATAATTATTGTTCACTTGTGATATTGCTATCAAGATTCAATTGTGTAGTTTTTTGGTGAAACCCATTGACCTATGTTTCATGAGTAGTGGTTTGTAGGAACCCATGTCACATGACAATGAATCGAAAACTTAGCACTTATAAGATCTAGGTAATTATCACATATGTGAAGCACTGGGACTTCGTGGGACATCACCCATTGCAATACTACTCTAGCTCAAGCCCACTCAACTAAGGAGGTTCCTCCATGATTAAACCCACAGTACTTGGAACTCTATTTGTAAAATTTTCACCAAGTGTTGTGCCTTATGAACCATTCATTAACACCCCCTTTAAGCTCACCAGTTGATAAGTAGGATAAATTTCCCACATGTCAAATTGTGATATTGCTACAAGGATTCAATTATGTAGTTTTTGAATCAAACTCATTGACCCATGTTTCACGAATAGTTGTTTATGGGAACCCATCTCCATGAGATTTTATGGAAAAGTTAGCACTCATTTAATCTAGGTGATTCTCATAGAGGTGAAGCACTGGAACTTCTTGGGAGGTTACCCATCACAATACTACTCTAGCTCAACCATGCTTAACTACGAAGTTTCTTCCATTGTTAAGCCCACTCTGCTTTCAACACCATATAAAAAATCTTCACCAAATGTTGCACCTTATGAACCATTCATTTAAAAGCCCCATTAAGCTCATCAATTGATAAGTAAGAGATATTTCAACAAAAATTCATATTGTATTCATGTTAGGATTTAACTATGTAGTTTTTGAATCAAATTCAATTTCCCATGTTTCATGAGAAGTGGTTCATAGGAACCCATCTCTCATGAGAATGAATATCAAATTGACTTGCTATGGAAAATATCTCCTACTTATCAATCTAGAAACAAAATTAAATATCACTTATTTATATATAACCTTATATAACATAAAGTGGTAAAATTACACAATTAGATCTATAAAAAAGATATGAGTATGGAGGTATATGAAATATGCTAAAATACATGGCATGAGATACAACATGAATGTCTCTCATCAAATTCCTCCTCCTTATATACATATGTATCACATATTCACAATTTGTTGTCTCTAAAGAAAAAAATTGCATCACCTCTAAGGCAACAAAGAAGAAGAATCAAGCGTTGGAGATGGCATCCATAGTCAAGTTTTTATATTCCCACTATGAATGAAGAGATGCAAGAGTTCTCTTTCTAGCATCAATAATCTTTCATGAAGGCTTCAAGAAAGCAAGAATTCATTAGACAAGGTACATATTACTCAACATTTTTTGCTTTGGATTTGAGAATTATTTTAGAAATTAGCAATGTGGGAAAAGTTAAATCCTCTCACATATCCAATGAGGAAATCTTGTATAAAATACAAATAGCATTATTCCACTCCTTTGTGTACATTTGAAGATGAGGAGATAAAACATTGCAAATCTAGGGAAGTTGGATTGCGACTAAAAGATTCAAAGTCTGAAACAAGATCTAGGATACTTCTATATTCTATGCATAGCCCACACCCATGGATTTTATTCAACACTTCTTTGGATATATTTTAGTAGATGTGCAATAACTATGTTCTAAATTTGGATCCATAGACAATATCACTTTTGAATCAATTTGGACAATCACACCAAGGGAATTAGTCCTAAAACTTTAAGCTCAAATTTCATATCTTTCTCGCTTAGTCAGACCTATAGGTATTTGGTTATGCTGATTATTTGTCAATTTATTTATTCACCTATTTTAATTGTCATATTTAATTATATCAATTAAAAAAGGAGTGCATCATTCTAGATCACATTGCATTCAGCTCTTGCCTACCTGGTTCGGCTTGATGTTGAATCACATGTCAATCATGTCTAGTAAAAATAAATGAAATGAGCGTATGCTTGAATTCTACTTTGCATGATTAGATCAACTACCTTGTTTCTATACATTTAAGAGAGACACAATATTTACTCAATATCACAATTCAAGAATTCTATATCACCATCGCAAGAATTATGGAAACATCACAAGGCATTTTAGATTTTTGGTTGATATCAACATTTTTTTCTTGTATCATCTTTATCTTTTGACTATTCCAAATATTCTCTTCATTCAATAAATTCTAATGTAGAAGAAATTACATCTTCCAATAGTTATCATTTCTGAAAAGACCATCATATGCGAAATTTATATAATTTTATTCAACACTGTTATATTTTTAAATTCTTTAAAAGAAATCAGTTTTGAGTCTACTATTTTCACCTCTATAGAAAAAATGATAAATATAATAACATAAAAAAAAAGCAAACAAACAATAAATAAATAAACATAAACATATAAAATATAAATAAAAAATAAAAATCAACTTCACCTTTTCCTCAAGATCAAATCCCTCCTTAAATAACTGCTCTTTCTGAAACAAGATACAAAGAAAAGAACCGTGTCAAGTCAAGTGCATTTTGTTTCAACAACCTTCTAAACACTAAGGAAATGCGATAGTTACGTTGATACTTATATCTTAACTTTCTACCTTCTCAGCTCGAATTTGTTCCAATCCAAATTCCAACTGTACTTCTAACTGTTTTAACTCTTTTAGAGTTAATGTTTGCAGGTCTTCTCCACGCATGCGCCTACAAAAATTAACCAGGTTCATATAAAATTAAAATACTAGGGTAATGATTATATTCGCACATCAAATAACGTGCGTCCATGCCTTACCTTACAGACTGCTGCATGTCTTCGATCTGTTGGTTCAGCCTTATCACGTCCTGATTCTCAGACGTGATGGACTAAGAAAAAATTGTTAGCTTAAAATTTAATGTCCATACATCTTTAAAAGTTTTAAGAAAAACATTGCATTTCTTACTTCTTCTATAACACACTATCTAATAATCAAATGTGTTAGAACCTTAGTGAGTGCAAAAACATTCATATTTAAAGTACATTCATATCTGTGAAGGTTTTAAGAAAATATTTAATTTTAATTTGTTTTTTTTATTACAGTATTATTCAAAATTATTTCATTCAGAAGATTAGTAAGGGGAATATTTTATTTAAATACAAGTGAGTTGTAGAGTTTTTCTATAAAATGTGTATTTTTCTATTAGGAAAATATATTTGTATTAATGGTATTAAGGCTATTTTAAAGATTGCAAATAAAACATGATTAATTGAAATTAGTAGATGCATGAAGTTTATAGATGAGCATGAAAAAGTATAAGAGACAGATGATCACATCTATTATAGGAGATCCAATAAAGATAGTAGAGCATTCTGACAACACTTGATTTTGTTTGAAGAAACCATGCATGCAAATAATTTTGCTAAATATGGTTATGCTCAAAATAGTTAAAAGGGATTGAAACCAAATTTGCTTAAGGTGAAGATTTAATAATTAAGGGGGAGGCAAACTAATGTATGACTCTTGTATATATTCAAGTACTAATCTGATTTTGCATATGAGTCATCAACATATAAGAATAGGAATAAGCCAAGAGCGTAAAGCACAAAGGTAAATTGTGAGCCTCTTATCTATGAGGTCTTGGGTTTGAATCTTCTTTAGCTTAACATATAGTAATAAATAAATTTAACAAAAATAATAATTGGTCTAGCCTTCAGCTCATTACCTATCAAAAAAAGGATAGAGATCAAAACCTAATTTCAGCCATGTATATTAGTAATTTTAAAACAAGAAGAGACCACAAAACTTCTTTGTATGCCAAAATAATATTCTAGATTGTAGCAAATGAAGGTAGGGCTCCTCCTTGTCCACATTTAAGTAATAATGTGATTTATTGAATAAGTTATGTGAATCAAAAGATGTGAGAGTAAGACTATTTGAATGTAGAAAATAGGTCTCTCATGGAGATCATGAGACGATGTTATTTCTTAGCGGTTTGCCAAAATCATATTCTAAATTAGTTATAGCATCGACCACTCTAGATGCAAATCTTGATTTGCATAAATTAGTTGAAACACTAGGTCATAAAGAAACCCAAATGAAGAAAGCACTAGTTTGAATGATGTGGTTGAAGTAATTCTATTTCATCAAGATATACGAAGAAATCAAAGGGAAGCAAAAGAAAAGATAAACCCTAGTCATTTCATTTTTATGCCTAAGGTCATTTCTATAGCACTGTATATTATGTCCCTATACACTTTCATGCTTGACATATCTCATATCGGCAGTTATGTCCCTCGATGCTTGATCATGTTTCATTCTACTCATATTAGCATTAATTTGGAAACTTTATCAACCTTTGAGTCATTGTTCCTTCATCTAGCTCTAATTGGCTTGTCAATAGCCCCCTAGACACGCTTCAATCAGTTAATGATGTTTTGGGGCATCATTGAGTAACAAATATAGGTCAATTTTTCATCCTTGGTGATTAAAATGTGTAGACAAGAATTATCATATAAGAAATCACATTACATAGAATATCCTATCATTGAGAAATCAATGGCTCATTATCAAGGCATTGAACATAAGGTAAAATACAAAATTCAAGCAATAGTGATCCTTGATTTTAAGTAATATTGATCTTAACATTAAAGTGTCTTTTCCCCATGCAAGAGCATCAGGGATCAACATTTTGAATAAGCTAATGTGCTAGTCCATCTAAGGACATCAATCTATATTATCATATTCAATTGACACAAATTTCAAATGGCAAAAGTATTTGGCACTAAAATACAAGTATGAGTACAACTCTTTGACTAAGTATTTGATATTTGATTTTGATTGAAGGAAAATTGGTTTTGAAGTGATGGAAAACCCTTAACAAAATAAAGACCTATAGAAACATTAGACAATAACAACTAGCTAAGTAATAACAAACCAAATCATAAAAAATAAAGGAACAATACTGTGAAGTTTGGTTACAATTCTATTACTAAACTATCAATTTTATGAATGATTTCTTCATTTATACTTTTGACCCATTAATAAGGTTGTAATCAAAGAAGGCCCCCAGTCCTTACTTATGATTTTGGATGTAGTCTTGGGCTTATAAATTCTATCCTTGTCCCTTTTACCAAACTTTTGTCATATGTAGGAACATTTATGACTGATTTGATACATCTTGAGAGTTTTAACCCAAAATTCCATTGGATATATCTTTAAAATATTTAGTCGAGCATCAAGCTTCTTAAATCCCTATGTAGTATTATCAATGTATTCCTAGAAATTTGTTCAACGCTCCTCTCGAGATTCATGACAAGGGCTTAACCGCCTTGTCATTACTATAAGCTAAGTGGTTGTATCAAGCATTGAGATCCATCTTTTGGTGCAATGGCAACCCCACTCTAACAAGTGGTATCAAAGCTTGGTCATAGGTTTGAATCCTCAGACCCTTAGGTAATGCAGAGGGGGAGATTGTTACAAATTTTTTCAGCACTCCCCTTAGGATTCGTGACAAGAGCTTAACAATCTCCTGTGTACTATAAGTTGAGTGGTTATATTGAGCATTGAGATCAATCTTTTGGTGCAATGACAACCCCACTCTAACAAGTTTTACTTACAAGAACCATGACCCTTAAGTTATCAAATATAAATTCAATGACATCCTCCATCTAATTGATGCGAATATTTTGGTCCTTCAAATATTTGATATATTTTTTCACTATCTAAATGTTGAATACAAGTTTATACAAACCTTGAATCAGGGTTGACATAGTGACCTTGTTTTTAATAGCATTGATTATTACAATAATCCATTAAATCAAAGCATTATGGAATTCTATCATATATCTAGGACTCTTGTTTATATTTATATTTTCTTGCATGAAGGATTTATTCTTATATGAGAAATATTTACCCACATTCAAAATAGTCTCTACTTAAATATTTCTCATCCAAACAATCGTCTAGAGAGGCTAGGAAAAAGAGGATTGAGGAGTAAATACAACAACATTTTGACATTTTGATTTCTTCTTCTTGGGAAGTCCACCCCCAACTTTCCACAATTAAATGGGTCCCAAAATCGGTTTTCCTCTCAACTTTAGCAAGGACTAACAAATTTAGTTTACAATTTCCTCTGTCACCATTAGTAGGATTCAACAAATCCAAAATAAAACCTTTAGCAAATTATATGCTAGGATTAGTTAGATAGAAAATAACAATTACAAGAGATATAACTAATATCACAATGGAATAAAGTAAACTAAGATTTAACGTGGTTCACCCAATCCTGGGGCTACGTCCACCAAAAAAAGAGTCCAATATTATTATCCAATAACTTAAACCTATCACAATGATTAATCTCCCTTATAACTCAATACCACTGCAAGAAGCTATATGTTCAAGTTAGAAAACCCCAAACCTGAGCGAATATTACATGACTTAGGTGGTTTGAAAAAAATAACACTACACATACTTGACGAGTGGACCGAGGGAAATGGATGATGAATCATCTCTAAAATGTTTGACGAGTTACACTCTACACTATATATTCCACCTAAACCACTTGGAGACTAATTAGGCTCCATTATAAACTAACACCCACTTGGAGACTGACCATGTAACCACACTGAGACCCCTGAAGATGCCATTGGATTAATCCACCCTAGAATCATTTGTTCTTTTATTATGTTTAGTCTAGGAGTCCTACCAAAGCTAAAGACAAGTTTAGCTTCTCCCTTGACTCTGTCTCTGTAAACATAACTAGTGGATTATTATCTATATGTATCTTTTCCAACTTTAATAATCCATCATCTAGAACTAACCAAATGAAATAATACTGCAACCATATGTTTTTTGGATTTAAATGTAAAGAAAAATTTGAGGAAAGATGAATAACATTCTAGCTATCTATATACAGATAATTTTTTGACTATGAGTGTCCCATTTCTTTTATGAAATCGGAGCCATAACATCTCTTGGAGTCCTTTGTACCAATAACATACTCTGCCTTATTCATAGATAAAACATTCGCCTCATATAAATGATAAATTCAACTCATTATTGTGCCACCAATAATAAATACATATCTTGTATTACTTCACTTAGTGTCTATATCCCCTACCATATAAAAGTCAAGACAGCCTTGTAAATCATTAGTATAGCCCAAAAAATACAAACACTTCTTGGATGTACCTCTCAAGTATTTTAGAATCTATTTGACTACATTCCAAGGCACAATTTGAGGATGAATCATACATAATTGGTTATTTTCTATTTCACTCTTCTATTAATTTTACTTAGAGAAATCATAAATTAAGATGAATTAATTATTTTGGATATTGTTGAGTCATCCTTTTGACTACTACTACTTCTAAGATATGGTTAAGTTAAATACAGATACCACCCTTCTAGATTTTTGATGGACGGGAGTTGGTTAACCGCATCGGGACTCTACTTTCTCCAAGTTGAGACATGTATCTCAATCTTGTCCAAGCCTGCAGCCAAAGCATTCTATATAAACAGGATAGCTCATATGTATTACATGTTAGGAAATATTGATGCTATTATTCCTTTGAGTATTTCCATTAGAAATTGGTCTTATGTTGTTATTCTATCAATTTCATTTCCTTTCGATTAATTTGACTCTTTCATTATATTTTGGTTTTATATTTATTTTCAAAAATTCTAACATGGTATCATCTAGCCTATTTGGAAAGATTCCATTATTTCTCTTAGAGGTCTTGGAAAATTGTGTATACCCTTCTCATGTGTTTCTAGATACAAATTGGAGAATGATAAATGATTTATGAAGACCCGATAATCACTACTTTGCATATATACAATAGGTAAAAGTACAAAGTTATGTCACCTTTTAGGTTGACTCATTAGAACAATTGAATTTGAGTATTTCTATCTAAAATTCAATTTTGTTCAAACATATGATATTGATAAATGTATTCTTGCTGAGTTATATATGGTCTCATACTTTTCGAATTGGAAATCTTAGGTAAATTCATGTTTTATACTAGTTAATATCTAATTCGTAAAGAAACTAAATTATTTTATAAAATTGATATTTCAATAACTCTTACTATTTTTATGATTTTTTAATAACATAAAAATACCATTTTATAGAGCTCAAATTCAAGAATATTCACATCTAGATTTCATAGTGTTTTAATTAGATATAGTATATCAATTGTAATAATTTTTTTTCTAAAAGTACATATTTTAACACTCGAGAAGATGTCAATTTTGATAGTAAGGTAATTATTTTCCTTCTATTTATCATAAGGGATATATGTATTAGAGGAACAAGAAGGTTTAACACTATTATTTGTAGTGTCTTGGGGTAAAGGGTTGTTGTACATTTGAAGATTTTGATTAGGAGTTGTCTTGGATTTGTTTCCATTATCATTACTATTAGCACACAAAGCGTTGAAATTAATCAAGTCTTGAATTTTATGTTCTAAAGTATAACATTGTTTAGTATCATGGTCAACTTGATGATAATATTGACAAAAGGATTTGGAATCAAAGTGATAATTTGATGTGGTAGAAGGAAGAAGTGGTCTAATAGGAAGGATTGTAATAATATTAGTAGTTACTAACCTTCTTATAGTTGAATGGAAAGGCTCTGAGAGAGGTAGACATTTACGATTTATCCAAAAAATAGAGGAAGAAGAAACAACACTTTTGGATGCACCAACTACTTGTTCATCTATTGCACTTTTTCCTTTGTTGGTCTTGACATAGTTGTTAGGTTTCACAATTTATTTTTGCTAGGTGTAGCATCAATCTTATCAATGAGTACAAGAGCTATTAGAGTGGTGCTCTCAAATTGGCTTACTTCTAGTTAATAATGATGAAGTTCTACACAAAGTTGTGACAAGTAGGTAAACTTAAGCAAGAAAAATCTTATCTCTAATGTCTTTTTGTAAATTAGCAATAAGCATATGCTTAATATCAATATTAGGCACAAGACAAGAAATCAAAGCATGCAAATGCTTCAATCTACCAATAAAATTAGTCACTTTCTCCTTAGGACCTTATTTACAATGCATCAAATTAGTCAAAGAAACTTGAGGAGCAATGTTAATTTGAAATTATTGAATAAAATCATTAGCAAGTTTATGAAAGGAATCAGTAGAATAAGGTGGCAAAGACCAATACTATTGAAAGGCCTTGTCATGATAGGTATGAGAGAAAAACTTGGCTGAAATTCTACGATCATGAGCATTACCATTACATAGAACTTGAATTTTTTTTAAAAGATGAGTACCATAGTCACCCTTACCATTATAAATATCACGATGAGGCATATCAATGTGTTTAGGAGAAACTATATAAATAACGTCTACGGACAAAGGACTAACCATATCACATGTAGGCACATTAAACTTGGATTGACTTGAGGACACAAGTTGTTGTTGCAAGGAAGAAAATTTTTGGGCAAGGCTAATGATGGTAGAGTCATTAGACGAAATAGTTGGCAATGACATATGTGACGCACTAGGAAGAGTGAGTGATTTAGCTAGAATAGAAGGTGCTATGGGCGGAACACTAGGAACCATAGTAGTGGGAGGATTAGGATAAGTGATATAGTACAAGGCTGGTCTATCTCCAAAGGAGATGACCAAGCCCCCAAAAAACACAACATAGTAGGAGTATAACACAATACAGTAGCAAATAACTTGGTTTATTAACAAGATATCTTCATACAAAATTGAATACTGATTGATTACACAACACGCACACAAATTGATAAGCAATATGCGAGGCTGTGAGGCATTCAGAGGTATGGAAAATACATTTCCAAATTACTGACCAAACTCACTATTCTCAAGCTCTACCTCCTTAATCACAAGTAACTCTACATGATTCCCTCCCTTCTACCATTTCCATCTACTAAGACTCAAGTTAATTACATATATAGCCATAATGGCATACAAGTTGGCTTTGAGTTTACAATTTCCCATACTAGGAAATGTGCTATACAATGTAGAACTGACCCTAAATTAATTAATCACAAGATACATAATACATTACAAAATTTACTGCAGCCTCAACTATAGGTCCACATGTTAACCAGTTGCTTCGATCCAAGAGAACATAAGCTAACTCTTAAATATAGAACAAGACTACATTAAATGCCAGGTATCATATGAAGAAAAATAGAGGAAATCAACACTTGAGAAGATGAAGCATAACTTTTTCTAGTCACAACAATGAGTTCTATGCACTTAGGATATTTTTGCATGATAGGTCCACAATGTGAAGCCAAGCTCACAAAATTTGGAAAGGAAAAACAATTCTTACCGAATCAAACTGTCAAACAAATAACTTGAAAACAACAAACAAGAAAATATCTTTTGGGGATGCAAGATTGCCAATAGCCCAAGGATCCTCTTGCATCAAATAACCAAGTTGACAAAAATATATTCCATTGTTGACATTATAGTCATGCTTGTTATTAGTGATATACACTTATTCAGATTATAAGTATCTACCAAGCACATTGTATAGTTAACAGTGTTAACGAAGAATTTTAGTATCTATTGAGTTCTACAGTTGCTATCGAGTCCAAGGGACAAAATTTAGTTTACATCAAGTAGTTACTACTAAGGTATTGATCAACAGTATAAATTGAGCATCTTAGTGTATACCGAGTTTATCAATGCTAACTGAGTTCATAGTTACTATGATGTAAGTTCAGTGTTAACCGATCTACTTAGTGTTAACTAAGTGACTCAATTTATATTGAGCTTATAGTGATAGCATTGACAAAGCTTTGCAATGTGAATTAAGTGAATCAATTTATATGCCGAGTTTCTCAGTATTCGCTGAGTTACCAATGCAAACTAAGTTCAAGACTACTTGGAAGTGATCAATATGGACCAAGCTTCTATGTCTATTGAGTGCATGACGATGTTGAGCATTGACAGTGGAGGCTAAGTACTAAAATCTCACTGAGCCATTCTTCAAAACCTGGGTTCCTGTAGTTGGGTCGACTTTGTGTTTTTTGTGTAAACTTGTATTGTGGCTTACTTTGTAATTTGTAAATTGGACTAGTATATATGTAACATATTGTATCACATCCAAAACAATAATATTATGTAATGTAACAAGCAGAGAAGAGAAGAAGAGCGAATTACAAAGGTTACAACAATATATGGAGCAGCAAAGTTTTATCTATGATAGCAAGGTGATTATTATACTCAAAAAAATCTCATTCAGAAAACCAATTTGTCGATTAGAGATCAGCTACTATTTTATCCTAACAGGTGGATTAGTCAAATCCTTTCACAAGGTAGACTTAACAGTTTTATGTAAATCTCTTTACCGAGTGCATACTTCATTGTATGTTTGTAAATCCTTTTGCAAGGTGGACCTAGCAGTCCTTATTGCTCTTAATAGGGCAGACCATTAGAAGTGATCATTACAAGCCTTAATAGGCCAACTTTATATTGCAGTACTAAAGCTTGTGGGTATCATCCCCACCCTAGTTTTACTTTCTATTTGGAAGGTTTTTGGGTCACCAAATTGTGTGTCAAAGTGTTATGAATGCTTTAATGTTTTTAGTTTCTCATGTATGCAATTAGATTGGAATACACATGAAGGATTAATTGCTAATTAAGGATTAAGTTGTATATGTTACTGATTGACCCCTCCCCTCTCAATAGCTTAGCCTATCATAACATTTCCAACAATTGGTATCAGAGCTTTGTGGTTCTTAGGAAAGAAGTTTAATAACTTGAGCAAAGATCAAAGGCTATGGAGGTATTCAAACCTGACAAGGCTATTGACAATGAGAAGCTAGATTTGGAATTGGCTATTGATCAACTCAAGAAAGAAAAAGAGCAACTCTCTCAATCCCTAAAAAGAAGAAAAGAACTTGCAATCCAGATGAATGACCATCTCTACATTGAAGAAAGAATTGAAGACATCCATTCAATAAATTTAGATGAAGCTGATGAAGCAATCAAAGAACTATTTGAAAAGAATAGTACTCTTCAAGAAGAAGTAAGAAAAATAAGAAGAGAGCAAGAAATTCAGTTAGTAAGATTGTGTGAAGTCATGGAAGAGAAAAACAAGATAAAAGAAGAAATAGAAGGAAGGAACAGTGAAATTCAACACCTATCCCTTCAAAAAATAGACTTCATTAATCATCTCACTAATGCAAATGAAGAAATCATGAATTTAAGATTAAAAAATGAAAGAATGCATAATGATCTAAACATTGAAAAGCAAACCAATGAAAGGATGATGAAATCTCAAGAAGATATGAATAAATTAAACAAGAAAATCCATTATAGAAAAAAAGGAAAAGGAAGAATTAGATGTACAGAAGAAGGTAAATCATCCAAGAAAAGAGCTCAAAAGAATCAAAGACCTATTTAAAGTCACTATGGGAAGATAGGTCATACATCAAACAAATGTTGGAGCAATCGAAAATGTAAATTCAGTCAAAAGTGCTAGAATTGCAATTAGCATGGTCATAAGGAAAATGAATGTAAAGAGAAACCTAAGTTTGAAGGAAAATGTCATAAATGTACGAAGCATGGGCACAAATCCTTCAAATGCAAAACTAAGATATTGAACCTAGTAGAATAGATTATGAACGCTATATTTGCTTGGGGCTATAACACTTAGTGTAGAGGTCATTACTGTGAGGAATTTGGACACATTGGAATGAATTTCATAAAGAATCACATGAGGACAAGAGACACTATAAGAAGATGTTTTATTTGTACAGAACTTGGTCATCTTGCCAAAAACTATATGAATATTGGAAGAATTGAAGATGAAAAGAAGACAAAAGTTGATAACATCAGAAAGCAGATGAGATAGAAATGAGTTTGAAAATCTTCTAAGAATACAAGTCCAAGCAATAATGACAATGTCACTCAAGAATTGGATGAATCCACCATTTCCACTTGATCTCTCATAGGAGAACTAGAACTAGGATACTAAAGAATATATCTCACATCAATTCAAGTTAGTAGAATGAAAGATCCATATCAGCATTCAAGATTCAAAGGGATCACCAAGTAAAAGATGCAATAATTACTGAGCATGTTTAAGTTGTAGACATTACCAAGTGAGGTCAGGTTGCAAACCCTACCAAGCAAGGTTGGGAGTTACTATACTACTTGTGTGGTTACTGAGTCATGGAAGACTCTATCGAGAAATCAATGCAAGTGAAGTGGATGATAGTCTTTCATTTGAGAAAATAATCATCCCAAGGATTTATGGTAAAATTTGATGAACAAGCGTGAAATTTTAGTCATTTCTCACTCCAAATTTTTGAGTGCTATTTGTTCAAGGTGATCTTTAGAGATTTCAAGCGATTTGAGTGAATTTGCTTTCGTATTCTCTCAAACTCTACCGAGTGAAGATGGTATCCACCAGCAACAAGTTAAAGAAAGGTTCAGACATTTTAGTTTAACAGGTGGAATGGAAGATGTGCTAATGACTAAAATGGGTAAATAGAAGTATTCCCCAGACCAGATTGCTTAGCAACTTCCGACTGATCTAATGGTGAAGATCAAGCCAAGATGGGAGAATTCCATGAAAACTACATTAGAAATATATGAGCAGACCCTAAGGTAACTCATGTTGAGTTTGGATGACAAGGAGGTAAAGGAATCTCTAAAGAAAAATGAAGAAAAGGTTACTTTGAGATTCAAAACTTGTCTTATATTGTTGAATGATATTGAACATGTGGTAAGGAATGCTACAAATGCATGGAAGAACATTTAGCTTCTTTACAAGCCGAGTGAATTTTTTGTCAATGTTAGTGACAAGGATGAAGGTGATGATGGACAAGAAAAAGATGAGGAAATTGATAATGAAGAAGTTACTCACTTTGACAATGTTGATGATGATGAAGAGGAATAGGGGCAGGAAGCTACCAAGGAAGATCTACCAAATGTATAAGATAATGAGGAGACTGACCCAATGAAAATTGCTGCAACAGTCATAGCCTCACTTCCTTATTTTGCAAGCAAAGCACTAAAAACATCAAGCCCAGAGAAAGCTTCAGCAGGATTGATTCTGACAAAAATAGTTGGCACAAGCACTTAATCAATTTTTGCACCCATCCAGCTCAGTACTTCATTGACTGAAGTGACAAGCACTTCATCTACCAAGTAGTTAGCACTACCCACTACATTAGTTTTGGTAAATCTAGGTATTTCTACTATAGGTATTTCAGCAGTAAGTACAGTATCTATAGCTATTCCTACTCTTTCTACAATTGTTTCCATTCCTGGCATGCAATTAATAAGTGCAAAGACAATTGAGACCAAGTCTCAACCGAGTACAAGATTTTTGAGTAAATAAAAAGAGAAGGAAGAAGATATAGATCTTGACGAGGAGATTGTAATTCCGAATTGGGACATTTCAAATCTCAATCCTAATCAGATGCATATTTATGGAGAAATTCTTCAGAAGAAAGCCAAGTAGCAAAGAGTTAGAGAAGAAAGGAATATGGAATTTCAAATAATAGAAGATGCAAAGAATATCCTTGTAGAGGCATTAAATATAGAGTTTGATACTTCTCAACCAATTTTGAGCCAGTTAGCAAAGGTAGTCCAAAAATTCAATAATTATTTGAATGGACAAGAGAAATTATTGTAGACAGTAGAGAAAAAGTTTGAGAAAATTCCACTAAAAGGGACCAAGGGTTGAACAAATGCATTATCATTACTCCAAACTAGCTTGCAATTGAGAAACATTCTTTCTACAAGCAAATGCTCATCCTCAGTGACCTCAAGGAAGTCATATTCTCTCTGGTAGATGAGAAGGCTCCTAGGTGCGATGACTTCCCTTGTGAATTTTATAAATCTTTATGAGATTCTATTGGGTCAGATCTGCACAGAGTCTACCTTAAAACCTTTTATATACCAAATCACTCGAGAAATCTTATTTAAAGAGTAAAAATTAAATTCATACCCAAAGCTAGCAATTCTTAAGATACAACTAAAGACATATCACCTTGTTGAATGTCTCCTAAAAGATCATAGATAAAGCCTTTATTCCCAAAAATTGTAATCTTTTTCCATTGATTGTACACCCAAAGAAGACTGATTTTATCAAATCTAGATACATTATAGACAACATCAATTTTTTTTTGGAAGGTATGGAATAGACTTGTAGGTCAAAGAAGAAAGTACTCTTTATCAAAATTGGCTTTGCCAAGGCTTATGATTGTACTGAATGGTCTTTTATTCTTGCTATGCTCCAAGTCTTAGGACTTGGGCCTATTTTTCTCCAATACATGGAGATGCTCTTCAAAGATGTTTCTTCTTGCATCAACATCACTGGTAGGAAATCAAAGGCCTTTGTTCTTTTACCATCCACTAGGGCTTATCCTTTGGCTTTGCGTTTGTATATTATTTTTCTTGAAGGATTTGAGAATCTTCTTGCAAATGTCATTTCCTGTTGCTATGTTAGACACATTTCCCTAGCTGGTCCTCCTACTCAGCTTGTCAATCAGTATTTTGCTGATGACTCCTTCCTCACTCTTATTGAGGAAGAGGAAAATGTCCCTAATAACCTCTAATACCTTGACATGTTTTGCTTGGCCTTTGGGTCTATTGTCTAATGGAACAAATCTTATGCTGCAGGAAGTTATGTCTTCCTACTCTGCCTTGGCTTATAGAATATCACTAAAAATGAATTCAAAATGGAGAAATATTCCACCTTTTGGAAATTCCCTTTTCCTTTCAAGCTTTAGTCATTGACCTTTGGAATGTCAGTCTTACCAAGATTTCCAAGAAGTTGGGTTATTGGCTCACCAAGCCTCTTTCTTTGGCTAGTGAATTCCAAATTTGTTCTAAGGTTTTGGCAACTACTCATGTTTATTATTCTTCATGTTGGGCTTCTTCAAAATCCTCTTACATAAAGTTTGAGAATCTTCTCAAAGATTTCATATAGTCTCTTGGGAGTACTGATGTTTTATTTATGTGCTAAATGGATCATCCAAGTCCTCTCTAAACATGAAGCCTACAAAATCTTTCTCAGGCATTGTATTTTCTCTAGATTCCTAGTTAATAGACCACCTAGAAAGGGGATTTGGTTTCAAACCCTTCCCATGACACTAGAACCAGTACAAATCCAAGGCTCCTTTGTCAACAAAAGAATGTGGAGAGCTTGGGTAGCCATTAAGTTGTATCTTTGTTGGGATGGTGATGATTTTAGAGATGGTCTTTCTATGAACCAACACAATCTTTGGTGGTCACCCTTGTTTTCCATTCAAGGTGTGTCTCTTACCAGATTCAGGGTGCCAATGCATTGCATTTTTCAAACATGGCATCAAGACTACCAGATATATTTTTTCCGGTGTTTCCATAAGCCTTAGATCATGGGATGATATATAGGTCCATTTTTGTTTGTCTTTCCTAGATTGACAGACTTTTGATCTATTTCTCTCTACATTGCTACCGTATATGGTTTGCAAAATAGATGTCCAGCATGCCAAACCATGGTGGAAGAACTACAAGTGGTATTTGTGTACTCCTCTTGTCAATTAAAAGCCTAAGATGAGATACCTTTGGCTGATGCCTCATTTTCCTATGGTTAACACTCTTAACCAGTGTTGGAGCTTCTAGTCTTTGCAACAAAATTGGAGATACAGGATTCATACTACTTGGAAATTCGTCACTAAGTTGAAGATTGCATAATTTTCTTGTTGTGTGCTTTTCCAAGGATTGTCTCTAGGTCCTTTGCTCAAGCATTTAAGTTTTCTTGACCCATGTTGTATCTTTTGTGGGCAACCAAAGTCTTTCCTGCACATCTTTTGGTTCTATCATAAAGCTCAATACTATTAGCTCTAGATTCCCTGAATTTTTAAGCCTTTTATGCCAAAGCTATTTTCATGGCATATCAATCTAGTAGGGGACTCACATAAAATCCCTTTCAACAATCTAGTAGGGGATTCACACCCAATCCCTTTCAACTATACCACAACTTGGCACGCTTTCAAGATGGAGATTCTTTTCACTATATGGAAAGATATGAATGTTGTTCTTTTTATAATTCATATCTTTGTACATATAAATGTATCTATGTACACTAAATATTACATATGTAATAATAATGATTTAAATTCAAGTACAAGACAAAAAGGTGGCTCTTGAAGTGGCCCTCATATAGGAACTACTTAATCACCAGGGTAATGCACCTTGTACAGTCACCCAAGTACCGTTGGATTTCACTTCCGTGGATTAGATTCCACCTTGTGGTCGCCCAAGGAGTTGTACCTCCTTGGCCCATGACCTAAATTCTAGATGCATCATTACTAGGCTCCTTGCCACTCTCCTAGTGATGGTTAGAATGACCATCACCATCACCTTGACTCTCTGTAGCCGGGTTGTGGCCGGTCCTCAATTTTTCCTCTTGTTGCTCCCACTGCCTCGAGTTGGCCTGGCTCTAGTACATATTCAAAGTGGGCATTCCCATGCCTGAACCTATATTGGGATCCTCCTGAGACACTCACCAACTTCGCTGATGTATGTGCCTTTAATGATCAACATGATCCAACTCCCTTGGCTAGCACTTCTTTATGCACTTGAGTAAAATTTTATGTTTTTTTAATGAATAGCTATTAGATTTCCAACCTTGTTGTGTAAAATTTTGTGGGGTGATCTTCATATCCCTCAGCCCATTTTTTGTGAATAAGTAACTTTAATATTTAAGTAAGAGAGAATGGACTAGTCATTAGAAAAATAATAGTGATATAGAGTGAGAAAGAAGTTTGTAGCCTTTTGCAAAGATCCATCTTATGGCCTTCCTGTAAGACCCTTCCTTTTATGCATCAAATAAAACCATATTTTGAAGAATGAGTTCCTTGTTAAAGGGTTAGGGAGATTACGTATGCAAGATGTGGTCTTTCATTTCAGAGATAACTAATGAACTTCATTAGAAATATGATTGTAAGTCACATATTATTTCTCCATCTGAGAATTGTGAGAACCCATTCAAGGATGACATATAGATTTTTACCTAATTTCATTATTTTCAATTTGGTTATATTGGGGTGATATTAAAAATATAGAATCTCTTTGTACAAGACCTGATGTGGTTGTCACTTTAACCTATGTTAATGATATCATGATATTGCATGCTTTGTTAGGGATAATAGATTCAGTTGGTTATTATGGTAGGACAATTTTATATTTAATTTAATGAGAATATTATGTTTTAAGACACCAAGTTACTTTAGTTACTTTGTATACTCTTTGTGCTTTTGACTCGTGAATTTAAATGATTAGGATAATGGAAAAATTAAGTTAATGATTTTATAGTTTAAGCATAATTGATAATGAGCTGTTTTAGGATGGAATTTAATTATGTGTTGATGGACTATGAAAATGTGTATTATGCATATAACCTAAATAGCTAAGTAATCAATTTTATGGTTTAATCATAATTAACAAGTGAATTGTGGTTGAAAGTGACTGAGTTGTGAATTGATAGAGTATATAAATGTGCATTACATGTGTATCATGATTAATATACTTAAGGGCTGTATAGATTATAAACTCTATCCTAATATGCTTCATCTCATGATGAAAATTGAATTCTTATTGATCTTGGTTAATAGATTTTTGAAGAACACCATGTTGTGATGAATATGATCTATATGGGATGATCAAAATGATTCTAAAAATTGTATTTAATACCTGATATGAGATTAAGTTTCAAATATGAATTACTTATGATTATGCATCACATATTATAATTTACTATCTCTTGATGATAAATGGATACTTATCCAATTGTAATTAATGAATTTGCATAGATATTATGATGTGGTGAATGTGCCCTATATGTAAGACTTTTGGGAGAGCAATTGAGTTCATGTTATGTGATATATATAGATTTGAAGTTATGCGATTCAATTATGAGATATTGCAAATGCAGGTTACATGTTGATTATTTTATTATTGATATTGGGACTTTTGAGTATGATGTTTATGTTACCATGTACATTTATTTTATTTATTCCTCATATTGGAAAACCAATACTATCATGAGTGTCCAGGTAGTATGACCATGGACACTATGGACCACCTTTGTGATATAGGGTGCTCCCCTTAATACCATAAAAAACATAAAAGAAAAAGAAATAACAATTATTTAAAGAATAAAGTATGGGATTCTTATTATTGCCACAAATACAATATTGCAGAATTTTAAAATACAATATGAAAACCAACATGGGTTCCCTCCTTAAAATAATTTGTAAGCTAGAGCTACAAATTATCACCCAGAGTTTTTCTAGACAATCTACAAGAATTAGTTATATAGAGAATTTTCCAATGCCCAAGAAGCTCCTAAACATCATACCCTAACTCTTGAGGCCAACCAATCCTAAAATTACATGGAAAGTTTCCTCAAAAAAATTATGACATTTAATTTGGAAATTTTGGTTGGCCTAACATTGGATGACCATAACTTGTGAATCATTTACCCAACTGACTATTATAACCCCATGCCAAAATCCTTAGCTTTTGATCAACAAGGCCCAACTCGTGCAAGCTCTAATTGGCATCATTTCAAAGCCCATCTAAAGCCTCTAGGGCCTTTAAAACTAGGCTTCAAGTATCTGTACCAAAATTGCACACCAAAAATCCATGATAACTTCATGAATACTCATGATATGGTAGTGAGACTCAATCAGTAAGCTGATATATCCAAGATGAACATCCATCTTTGAAATTAGGACATTTTGAGCTTGTATGACCAACTTACTAAGTAGGAAACCTCCACAAACAAAAAATATACACTAAAATACCTTTTATTCAAGAAATATAAATGAAATATTTTGGGCAATGCAAGATTGCTCTTACACCCAGGATTCTCCTACAACAAACACTTGGGGTTATTTGACAAGTGACCTCATCAAATCTCAAGTAGCTAGAGGGAAACAAACATGGTCAATATCCTCTCTTGCTAGCCAAGATGAATCTTCTATTGACCTCTCTTTCCATTTGACCAAATGCTCTTCATATGTTATATTCTTTGTGCTCCTTCCAACATGATTGTCCAATATCTCCTCAAGCTCCTTTATAGCCAATGTAGCTACTAGAATACTCCACCACACTTCTGCAACTTAACCTCCATCACCTCTTTCATGATACTCTGTCATATTTGAAATGTTAAATACTGGTGAAATATTTAGTTCAACATGCAACTCTACTTCATAAACATTTCTAGAATCACATTTTCCCACTATCTTGCATGGTCCAAACTTCTTGATTTTTAACTTATTATATCTACCCACTGGAAATCTAGCATTCCTAAAACAAACCATGACATCATCACGTATCTAAAATTCTTTATGCCTCATTTTCATAGATTCCTTAGCCTTGTATTGAATATTCATATTTTTGATGTGCTTCCTCACCTCCTCATGGACATCCATTTAATGTTTAACAAAATCCTCTGCTTCACCACTACTTATCTCTCCTTTATTAGGAATAGTGATTTATCAGTACTCTTGTTAATAGAATTATTATATATAAATTTTGTTTTTTGTAAAATTAGATCCCATCATTTTGTCTTATCTCCAACCAAACATCTTAGAAAGTTTCCTAAGCTTTGATTCACAACCTTTGTCTATCCATCAGTCTTTAGATGGTGTGATAAGTTGAACTTGAAATATCTATTCAACTTCTTCCACAATGTATGCCAGAAATAACCAATAAAATTTGTATTTTGATTTGAAATAATGCTTTTTTGTCAAACGATGTAGTCTCACCACCTCTATCAAAAAATAATTTTGGTACATGAACAACATCACTAATCTTCTTGTAGGCAATAAAATGTGTCATCTTTGAAAACCTATCAAACATGATAGGAATTGAATGATGTCCTCATCATGTCCTTCATAAATGATGAAAAAAATCCATGTTGACATCCTCTCATGACTTCTCTAGTACAAAAAATGGTTGATACAACCCTACATTCTACTTCACTCTTTTTGCCATCTAACATACTCAGAAACTCTTTTAAAACATCTTGCCATTTTGTTGCAACTATGGCTTGTAATAATTCTTAGCAACCAAAGAAATAGTTTAATCTCTACCAAAATGTCCAACTAATCCTCCACTATGCTTCTCCTTGAGGAGATTCTCTTTCATAGAACCTCTTGGAATGCAAAATTGAATTCCTTTAAACAAGATACCATCTTGGATTATGAAATCCAAACACTTTTTTATGTCAAGTGTAATAGGTTTTATACAAGTTTTGTAAGCTTCACCAAAATCAAGATCCTTCAAATACAAAATCTTGAGTTCTTTGAACCTAGACACCTCAATAGGCATCTCTTCTAGTAAAATTTTTCTTCTACTTAGAGCATCTGCAACACTATTAGACTTCTTGCTCCTGTGTTTTAAAATAATTGTATAGCTTTGCAAAAAATCAACCCATTTCAAATGCATTTGGTTTAAGTTTCCTTGACTATTGAAATATTGCAAAGCTTGATGATTAGTAGACAAAACAAACTACTTACATAGAAGATGGTGTCTCTACTTCTTCAAAGATTGAACTATAGCATTAAATTCATGATCATAAAAAAAAAAAATTTTCTTTTTGCACCATTTTCCTTTTGATGGAAAATAAGCAACAACTTTACCTTCTTGACTCAAAATAGCTTCTATTGCAGTAACACTAGTCTTAAAATCTACTTGAAACACCTTATTAAAATATAGAAGTGTTAAATAGTTTGTTCTACAACTTCTTGTTTCAACAAAATGAAACTCTTATCCGCTCCTACATTCTACTTCAATTCTTTCCTATCGCTTCTCATTATTTCAATCAAAGGTTCAAAAATACTGATAAACTTTCTATAAAAACTAGTCAGTCCATGAAAATATCTTACCTCCATAGAATTCTTTAGACTAGGATATTTTATAATATCCTTGACTTTCTTAGGGTCCATTTTTAAACAGCATGCTGAAACTATAAATCTTAGGTACACCAACTTCTTCACGAAACTACATTTGTTTAGAATTATCAGCAACTTTTCTTCCCTTGGCTTCTTAAACAACTTACAATTATGCATTATATGCTCCTCTAATGTCTTACTAAATATTGAAATATCATGTAGGTAAACAATGATAAACTTGCCCAAAAACTCATTTGATACCTCATGAACCACATGAAAATGCTCAATCCATTGGTTATCCCAAGAGGCATGACTAACTAATTTTATAGTCTTTCCCTTGTCTTGAAGGAAATCTTCCATTCATCTCCTTCTCTTATTTGAATCTTATGGTATACACTGTCTAGACCTTTCTTTGTGGAATACAGGACTACACTATAATAGTCCATAGTATCATCCATATGCAACAATGAAAAACTATACTTGATTTTGATCTTGCTCATGGCTCAAGAATCTTTACACATCCTCCATTCTCTATTTTTCTTTGGTGTACCCAATACTATTATATTACATGGACTGATACTCTCTCAAATCAACAATTTCTACAACAACTCATGCACTTGTCTATTTAAGTCCTTACTTTATATTGGTGTCATTTTAGGCATTTCCTTGCTTCAAAAATTGGCTCTTGGAATTAAGTCCACCTGGTGACTGATCTTTCTCACTAGTGGTAATCCATCAGGCACATTATTAGTGGTAATTTCATAATTTTTGTAAAACACATAAGCTCATGCTGGATACCCTATACAAACACCTTTCTATCAATAAAACATACTCTATTAACACTACATACCTTTTCATATATATCTTTCAATGGCTTAAGCTTATGTTTTACTCCATCCTTTGTCAGTGTGTAGTAATTTGCACGCCATCATCTACAATGTATCTTAAAACTATCGTAACCTTCATAACAACATATGATATATGTCCATAGGTATCATATCATACAGTACCTCATCCTACTCACTTTCAATATACAACTTCACTAGGCGTTGCTCATTGACCATAACTTTATGGTCATCCTACACCCATGCTATACAATATGGACATGGTTGTTTCCACCTCTTGAGTTTTAATGTCGTGAACATATTTTATGACACCATATTGTTAGTTCTTTCACCATTAATGATCACATCACAAAACTTATCTTCACATTTGCACCTTGTAAAAAAAAAAGCTCATCCTTTAATTAGGTTCATTTTCACCACTTTGTAGTAATCTTCTATTAACTAGGACTTATCCTCTTTTACAATCTTCATAATGTGATGAGTTGGCATCTTCATCAACATGTGCAACTCTAGTTAGAACTTTTCTTATCTAATATGTTCTTATTTGTAGTTGGGGTCATTAAAATGCCCTATTCCCTTCTTCTCCACAGTGAAAATAGGTTCCAGAAAAACTTCCTCTACTAGATCATTGCCCTCTTCCTCTTCCTCTCTAATCTCTATTATCCTGATCACGGAAATGATTGGAATTATTTTCCTTTGATTTTGACTACTACTATTAGCCTCATCCTCCTTTTAATCTTCATTTTCACCTCTATAAGATCGTGTGGCGCATCTTCCACCATAACCTTTACCACTATTCTTGCTATTAAACTTCGTTTTCACCTTTTCCTCAACTCTTAAGGAAAACTAATATGTTTCTTCAATACTCTTCATTTGGATCAGGCTCATATCCTCATGAATGCTTAGCCTCAACCCGTTAAGGTAACAAACAACTTTCTCCTTGTCAGCTTCTGCATATCCTATTCTTATGAGGAGTTAGTAGAACTCTTTTGAATACTCTTAAATAGATTTTCCCACTTGGTTTGACCCTTTCATTTTCTCCAACAGATCTAGCTCATAATGCCTTAGAAAAGAGTTACAAATTTTAGGGGTACGAAAAAGGCTTCCTTTTTACCAAACTTAGGAAATCCACCCTCATGATGAGGACACAATAGTGGAAGAAAACCACTAATGGGATCTTTAATTATGATGGGTGGTAGTTAAGAGTGGTTAGTAGTCTTCTTGAGAGGTTTGGAGGAAATTAGAGGATAATACCCACTCTCAAAATTTTAGAGAGAACTACTAGAGTTAGGAGAACTTAGGATTTTTAGAGAATTTGGCTAATGAAAGGAGAATGCTTGGGAATGAAGGAGAGAGCTCAAGTCAACCATTGTGAAAGCTTGGAAGTAAGGTCGATACACATATTCTATATGAATTTGATGCTTATGATAAAACATTATAAATGCTTCTTTCTCTTGTGCTTAATTAATTTGTGACATGTTGTAAAATTGTGTATTGCAAGTGTGTTTTTGGTGTTGTTGAATGTGTACTATTCATGTGAGTATTCATGAAGTTTACCATTCATTTTATAAATTGTTTTGTGGGTGTTACAAGGTGAGCCTCACCCTTGGGAGGGAAGAGAACCTTGGTTTGTCAAGGGTGTGGGTAGTGCATTTGGGTGGAGAGTCTCTCCATGAGAAGGAGAGGGATAACATATGAATTTTATGTACCCCATATGACACATTTTTCTTTGGGGCCATAACTCATATGAATGTAAGTTTGATATCATGTGAATGCGTATGTGAAAGCCTTGTGAAGCCATGTAAAAGGCTTCTAAATCCATATTTTTGTTCTATTACAATATGGTTATCCTCATTTGTTCATTTCCACCTTCACACTATTAGATAGATCAATGATGATCCTATGTGCAAGCCTTGTGTCTGGGCGTAATGTGGAATATTGTGATATTTGTGTTGTATATTTGTTGTGCATTATATGTGTGTATGGTTTTAAGATAATGTGTTTGACTACCTCGGTAAGGTTCTCCCAACATGGGGGTGGCCTAATGAGAGGCCTATGGTTGGGATGTGAGCTTCCATGGAAAAAAAAAATTGTTCAAGATCCTTGTGGAGTTTTTTGAGTTGGGAATGAAGATTGATGGTTGTCATTTGTTCTCTTGTGCAAGTTTAAACCTGCTTGTTGTGTAAAGGGTGGAAGACTCTCCCACCTAATTGTAAAATCAGTTTCATGTTATTTGTTAAAAGGGAAAATTAGTTTTTAGCTTATTTCTTATCACATTTAATACAGAAAAGATTAGAATGTAAAAGTTGCATCTTGTTAAATTAATAGAAATGTTTCACAATTTTTTTGACAAATTGGTTCCCCATAATAAAACTATTGACGGCTATGAACAAAGTCACACTTTAGAAAATGCACCAAAAAATATTAAATAGACCATTATCCAAATGTAGTTTCTATTGACAAGACATTTATATCAATATAATTACTTAATTAAAGATGGTTAACTTAATTGCTTTTGATCAAAATCGATAAAGTTTGGGTTGTCTAGCTACCCTATTTAGTCCAACTTGTGCATCAATTTTATTATGAATAGTATGTTTTCTATTAATTAAATATTAAAGTTTCATATTCACAAAAAGGGGTTAGGGGATACAAGATCACCCTACCAAAGTACACCCAACAGAGCCAAAAAGTGTACAATTATTCATTAAAAAATATAAAACTAACCCTAAGCGGCTAAAGAAGCACCAACCAAGGGGGCAGGATCATGGTGATTATGAAAACCCCAAGCATTAATGAGGTTGTAGGGTGTCTCAAGAGGAGCTAACCTGTCATCGACAACAATATTTTTCCCTTCTTCTTCTCCCTTTTCCCTAGGCGGTGAAATTTCCAAATCCATTCTAGGGAATGACCACTTAAGGTAAGAACCAGTAGTAGGCCAACTAGAAGCAGCAGGAGGAGCAACTAGGACCAACCAAAACCTAGCCATGGAAAGGAAAAATTGAAGCGGGAAACATCTATACCACCACTATGAGAGCGGTGATGGGCCTAAGAATGTGGTATTTGTGAGAAGTTGGTCAAAGAAGTTTAACCTTAGGAGTTACAATGAGGTGGCATCTGATCCACCAAGGTAGAATGAGGTGGAACCTAGGCAACTGTAAAAGGCACATTTCCCTAGTGATTGATAAGTTCCTAAAGATGAGCCACCTCCAGAGCCATCTTATTGGCTTATACTTGAATCTGCATCATTACATTATTACATGTACAAGTTCAGTGTAAATAGAAACATTTAAATCAAGAAAGTTAAGAGTGAATAAAACTGCATTTCTATCCTCCTAGAGAGTAAAAAGATTCTCCATCCTAAAAACATGCCAAATTTGGGTAAACTTGAAAAGGATTTTGGGAGAATCACCTAGAAGAACCATATGCCAATAAAAAGGCTCTCGTTAGAATGACTTAAAGAAGTCATGTATCCAAAGCTTGTACTATTGAGCTCTTCAACAAAACCAAAAGATGTGTGGGAGAGACTCTACTTTCCCACAAAAGCGACAACGAGGGTTAGGAACACCTAAGTTCTTGAGTTGAGGGTCTAGGGGAAAACCCTATAAGAGGACACACCAAGTGTGAAATACTTGGCTCAATGATAGCATTCCAAATAGTATTAAATCTGTATCTCTAATTCTAGTGCAAGGAATGGAGGTACCAGTGTTTATTGAGAGTCTCAACTAAGGGAAAATGAGGTAGCAGCCAATGGTATCCCATCTTGGGCTGATGATTAACAAGAGGAGTACACAAATACCACTTCCAGTCTTTCCACCATGGTGTGGTAGCCTGAATGCCTAGCTTATGAAGCATATGAGGAAGTAATGTAGAGAAAAGTAAATAAAAATTTATCTCCACAAGTCAAATAAAACTGAACTTGCATGTCCTTCCAAGTTTTAATACTCATAGTAAATCTAGAAAAAGAGATGTTTTGGAGTCCTAATAAAATGTTTAAAAAGAACAACGCACTGGCATCCTGAATCTTTTCCAAGGACACACCTTGAATGGAAAACAAGGGTGACCACCAAATAATAATTATGTTGATTCATGGAGAGGCCCTTCATAGCCTCCCAAGCTCTCTATATACTTTTGATAAAAAATGAGCCCTAGATTTGCTCAAGTTTTGAGGTGATGAGAAGGGTTTGAAAGCCAATCCACTTCCAAGTTTGATCTATTGAATGAGAATCCAAAGGAGATGCAGTACTTGAGAAGAATTTTCCAAGCCTCTTCTCCATTGAGGGTGCAAATAATCCATTTAGCACACAATGTTATACCCTATTTCTAAGTTGAAATGAGGCCAAGACCTCCAAACTCCTTTGGAAGACAACAACATTCCCAAGCGACTCTATGAAAGCCATGATGCTCATAATATAAGGCCCAGAGAAAATCTCTAAGGAAATTTTCAAGCTTCAAATAAGACCCTTGAAAGCAGCCTAACTGGATGAATAATACACATGCGTGGTAGCCAAAATGTTAGAACAAATTTGGAATATGCTAGCTAACAAGAGGAGTTTGGTGAGCTAGTAATCTGGCTTTTTGGAAATCTTGGCAAACACAATATTCCAATGGTCAACAACAAAGGCTTGGAAGGAAAAAGGTATTCCCAGAAAATGAAAATCTCACCATACTAAATCCACTTCCATGGTTATTGAAAAATCCAAGACAGAATAAGGAGGAAAGACTACCAATAGCACAAATTTTGGTACCATTAATAATAGATTAATAAGCCAAACAAAAAGTGTCCAAGAATTGAAGAGTATTCCAGACATACTCCTTATCCTCGATGAGAGTGAGGAAGGAATCATCAGCAAAATACCTACTAAAAAGTTGAGTAGGGGACTTAGGTAGGTAAATGCCTCTAACTTGGCCATAGGAGATGGCATTGGCAAGTAGATGCCCAAATCCTTCAACAACAAGAACATACAAAGTTGTAGCCATCAAACATCCTTGGTGAAAGGATGTAGAAAGCCCAAAGGCCTTAGATTACCTTCGATTGATTGTGATGCAAGAAAAAACATCCCTGCACAATATTTCTATAGAATGAAGCAAAAATTGACCAAATCCTAAGGCATGAAGCATAGGAAAAATGAAAGGCCACTTTAGACAGTCATAAGCCTTGACAAAGGCAATCTTAAGAAAGTGGGCTTGCTACTTGGATCGACAGGCCTATTCCATAACCTCCCAGAAAAAAATAATGTTGTTGAGAATGTATCAGGATTTGATGAAACTAGCTTTCTTAAGTCAAACAATCAAAGGAAATAGATGACAAATCTTGAGAGCCAAGGCTTTAGCAATAATCATGTAGGAGACATTCAACAAAGTTATCGGCCTCCAATTGAAAATATCATCAAGATCACTAGGTTTAGGTATGAATTCGATGTGTCCTTTGTTAATAAGGTTCCTAAGGATTTAAAATAGACAACTTCAAGGTAAACCTTATGCAGGTTGGGCACAATGGAGTGTAACAAAGCTTTGTAAAATTTGGAGGGGAAGCCATCACACCTAGTAGCCTTTTCATCTAGCATAGAGAAGATAACTTCCGTAAAGTCGTTGAGGGTGAACATTTTGTTAGCATAAATGTTGATGATATTCCTTTGGGCAAGTATCTTAAGCATTGCTAGAGCACTTGTGGGGATTAACATGTTGCATTCATGACTACGTTTGTCATTGATGTCAACATAACATTTTTTCTATAAAGGCTCATAGAGTAGAAGACATAAAATGAGGTCCTATAGATTGAGTATTGATGATAAGGCCAATCACAATTAAGGACATGTTCTACACTAGGTCTTGATGAAGTGGTTAAGTGCGCTTATAGAGAGTCAAAGACATGTAGAAGATATGTTTGATTTACAGAAAATAGTATACATACAGAGTACCCAAGATGCAGTTTTTGATATTTGACTTGTATCTCCTAACATATATGGAATCGTGATACACATGATTAGATAGTGACAATAGACAAGTTCTTGATGATATCAGGAACTGTGCAAGGTCTAAGGCTGCACATGTAAGAAGTTGTAAATATTGTGAGCCGAGAGTGTTGTGTGATTGGAAAATAAGTAATTATATTAATGAGGTTCTATTATAATTAACTGGGAAAGCCTCAAGGCTAAATCAAGGAATTATTTTGAGAATATGGTATAAAGGAAGGATATTTTCCTTGTTTGAAAAAATGTATGAAGTGTTATTTGTGCAAACAAGAGTAAATTATTCGGTCAATGCAAGTAAGTGATCCAAGGGATTATTGGATGCAAAGGTAGTGATGTGGTAAAAGATCAAAAGATGAAGTTCAATTGACAAGATAGAGGAGGCGCAAGTACAGTTTATTATTCTACAAGGAATTATATAGAGATCATTTTGAAAGTGAGTTCAATGATCTTACCCATGAAGTTGTTTGGATAGTGGGTCCATCTACCTTCTACAACTCCTAATTGGGTGGGAATCTCCTAACAGGTATTCAAACTCTCCTAAGAGGGACTAATATGTACTAAATATATTTCATTGGCTCATAAAAGAGTCCATCCTCTAACAAGGAACATTTATATTAGTACACCATTTTGTGGGTACCATCCCCAATGGGTTTTTCCCACTGATCAAGGATTTCCCTAGTTAACATGTCTAGTGTTATTGTGTATGATTATCTTGTTATGGTTGTTGGTTATATTGTTCACATTCTTAAAGGTTAATAAGGTTGATAAATGTTTTAATAGTTGGATAACTAATTCACCCCCACTATCAACTATCAATTATATTGGTGGACTTTACTTTCTAACACATTCGATCATAGAAAGAATGTTTCTCGACGACAAGACAGTTAGGAATAATAGTAGTGCATTCCTTTAAATCCTAGTCCCTCTCAACAAAATTTTCCTATGAAGAAAAAACCTTTTCATAATATTGGACAAATGCTTGATGAATGTCAAGAAGATCTGAAAAGATTTGTTGACCTTCCTTGATCGTTTTTATCCTTGTCAAAACATGGAGAGATTCCTTTTAGGCCTAGTCCCTTATCTCAAGCTAGTGAAGACATGCCTTGATCTAAGTACCTTGGGCAGCACGATTGTCAACAACTTGCTTCTAATGGCGTAGATTAGCAAGGAAAAGTTGTAGGTCTAAATCAAATAGATTCAAGGCCAAGCCCTCAGAAGTCACATGAAGATCTTTCATGGTAGCATCATAGGAGCATATATGGTAAATAGAAAGTTACCTATCATAGATTTGTAGAAATCTTGCCATACAGGAGATGGAATTATTCTACCACTAAATCCACCCAATGTGAGTGTTGGGCTAAGGCTCTAAATTTGAAACATGCAAAATGTGAGCAAAAGTGGTATTGTGAATCAACAGTGATGTGTTGAGGAAAAGTTATGGTTTAGACTGACATCTTTGAGCTATTTGCCAAGTCATAGTAAAAAGAATGGGATATTGCAAAAATCATTGCACAAGCAAACCTTTTAAAAATATTGTCAGATCTAGCTCCAAAATTAGACCAAGTATGCCAAATTCCTCCAGAATAGCGGTGATGGGATTGGAATAAAACAAGCCTAATTTAGTATGCATATGCTTCTCTTTCCCTAATAGTCCATGAGAAAGGTAGAATACCATCTTTATCAAAGGCTAGCTCAACCATATTGATGTCCTTGTAGACAACCCAAGTGGAAAGTGGCAAAAAATCTGTCATCCAATGCCATAGTTGTGATCTTTCCACAACATCATTGGGGGCATAAACATTAATTATGCTAAAGGAGTGAGTATTAAATGACAAAAAAATCCAAACAATCCTATGTATGGGGTTAGAGAGATGAGAAATAACAAAATAAATTAAACGAGGTGAGAGAGGAGCAACTACACCACCTTGACCAACCTAAGAAAAATAGTGATGTCCAGCCAAAAAAAAAAGTAAAGAAGAATTGAGATAAAATGCTAAAATTTTAACTACTTGGAAACAAAAAATATCCAAGAAACCAAGCCAACGACTTTTATCTTACACATAATATTTGTGAGGAAGCTTTGTGAAACCCCACATATTCCATGTGATAAAATTCATGATAACAATTCTTATATGTCATCCTTGTCCTCACGAGAGGAGAAACTATTGTGTAAGGAAGAACAAGTGGTGAGTGCGAGACAAAAATATCTACCGAATGTGACTCTACACTTCTCAAAACCACTGTCTGGCTCATCTCTGTGATCATCGATAATGTGAGATCTTTAAAAGGACTGGGAAACTATCACAAAGAATGCATGTGGAGTGCGGAACCAAGTAGGGCAAGAGGCACCCACAAACACCTTGGTCCCCTATAAAACAAGGTTTGAAATACATGGTGGCACCACTGGCTTAATAGGTACAATAACAATAGTAAATGGAATAATTTCCAACAAAGGCTTAGCATAAGAAAACACTAGTTGTTTTGATAGAAAGGAGGTATTACCCTTGCAATCAAGAGTTATCCATTCCTTATTCTTTCCACTCCATAGGCTTGGCCTATGTGTCCTTGCTAGGAGATGACTTTAGAGATGCCACCAATGAGAAATCCTTCATCTTTTGATCAATCAATTAACACCTACAACAAGTATTTGATAGGTTCAAATAAAGTACCTTTTGGGTGGAGGTATGAGCCCCAACCTAAATATCAACAGTTTCTTTAAGGCTGGGGCTCATACCAGACATTAATTCAAATCAAAAAGTCATACCTTATGCAAAGCCCGAGCAAAGCTTTTTCTCATTTTGTATGTTTTTCTAGTGAAATTGTATTTGATTCTTGCATCAATTTTGAATTTTCTAGTGCAAACTATTCGGCACTAGAAGCTTCCCAAGACTACAATAGTTCTTCATAAATATTTATTGCCACTTTAAATAATTAAGTAAACTATACTACTCAAATAGTTACTGCAAAATATATATCAACAACTACGGGTAATATTCCTCAATATTCTGACATGGTTGTATATTATCTTCATTAATACAACAAATTTTATGTAGAATTCTTAATTTATTAAGTTAAAATGCATTAGAATTTTCTTATTTAAATCAAAAAATAAATAAAAAATAAAACATTATTATCATGGTGTGTAGCACACATACCGATTTATGAATTCTAACCATACCTGAAGTTTAGGTTGTTTACCATATTCCAAGTACTTCTCCAAAATCATTTTCATACTGCAATTAAACAAATTAAAATATGGAACATGTCATTTTATATTTTGAATGAAATTTTTGAAATAATATATTTTTTAAAAATATGGACAATCCTTGATTCATGCTATAATTAAGAGTGATATTATATCCTATGTTAGTTTTGACTACAATAGTCCATTAACAAAACAAATGAACAATAGAAGAAATTAAAAGTGTCCTCATTATAGTGAAGTAGATATTAATTTTTTAATTAAATATATTTCTAAAGTATTTCCTTCACTAATTTGTAGACAAAAGTTGATGAAATGCATCTCAATTTTTTATAATTATTCCTATGTAGAGTTATATTTCATCATTCACGAAAATTAACTTATAAAGGTGTTAATATTGTCATTGTCCCTTATTTTATAGAAGTAGTTATAAGTGGCTTTATAAATATAATATCTCCATTATTCTTTCAGCTAATTTTTAAACTAAAAATTGATAGAATGTATCTCAATCCTCCAAATCTTTCTCTAGTTAACATGTAAAATAAAAGATGATGTAATATGTCACTAATTTATTTGTAATCAAAATGTACCTAAACTCTTCAAATATGTCCCTAATTTATTTGTAAAGTAAAGGTTTATGAACTGTATCTTAAACTCTATAAGAATATAACAAGTATAAAGATTAAATGTTTGAGGAATAATACTAGTAATATTTTTTTCTCACCATATTTTTATATGATCAAGAACAAATTATGAGATTGATAGGCATATAACAATTCTATACACCCCTAAGTGAAACAAAGATGTAGAGAAGATAAGAATGACATTCATGGATAAGGCTAGGATCCAACTTAGTGGTATTGGCCTTGAATAAAAGATTTGAGCCAATTATTAGTCACTACTATCTAGTAAACATGTCTGATACATTGACTTGTTAGTAAGACACCTATGCAGGTATTGTCAAGAAGGAAGACCTCTATGAGATATCCAAGAATATTTGGTAATGAATCATATACTCATATTCTCAGTAAAAAGAGTGTGAAATAGGTTGAAAAACCAAGAGGGGAAAATCAGTTATTCCAACACACTTATAATAGCTTTTGATTTTTAAGTTAATGCTTTACAATAAACAACCACCACATTAGATTTGTGGGTTAAAGCATGGTAATCACCAAATATATACATAAGCATTGAAGGACCAAAATAACACAACAAAAAACATAATGATTTACACTTTTAAAACTCAAATTAGGAAAAACCAATAAGAAGCTAATTCTCATATCAAAGGGCTAAGTGTTTATTCACTTTAATATGAAAGGGCCCTGTTGATAGGCTTAATTGCTAGGATAACCACCTCCAAAAATACAATAAGGTTCACTGGCAATAGAATAAGGATTACTACAAAATAAGAGATACCTAGTACATGATAGATGAAGTATGAACTACCAAAAAAAAATGTGTTGAGCATCTATAATTCTAGTCTATGACTATCTACACCTCCTTGAATTAACTAGCTAACTTTGCACTATCACCACATATAGCTCACACAAAAAAACCAAGTCACAAGAGTAAAATAAAAGACTTGAAATGATGGAATGGCATACATCCTTCTTGAAATGACCATCTATAATTATTCAATGAAAGCTACAAACTTAATCAATTAAAAAAAATTGAGATAGGTTACACCACTAAGAGTGGTGGAGGAGCACCTAGGAGTAAAAGTGAAACCCTAATGCATTTTTCATTTGTAAATTTTCTAACTAACCATTGAGGTAATAAAGACTAGGAATAAAGTCCCAAGGTGAGTTTAGGAGGAGTGAATAGGTAGGATTTGGAATGTGAGTCAAGTTTTTTCAATCAAGTCCTAATAAGCAAAATTGTTTTAAAATGGTTCAATGAGGCAAAATATGGAAAAATTTCTTTAAAAGGGAAAAGATGTGTGAGAGAGTGGTCCTTATGTGTATTAAAGTCATTTTAGAAGTTTTGGAAATATACTGGCCAAGTTTGAAGGCCCAATGTGCAAAATTGCAAAAGTTGTCAAAAAGTTGCATTGACAACTTCACAATTTTTGCAAATTTGCATTGCAACATTTTGCATAGTTTTCAAGAACGAAGTACATGGGTAGTTATGGCTCAAAACAAATGAAAATATAGAAGAGGGGGTCTATTTAAAACTTCTTCAATTAATTTCCAAGGGTTGGTTACTAAATTGTATGGATAACACATTTTGAAGGAGAGTGTTGTATGACATAAAACGTGGTTTGAAGGATTGAATGAGATTTTTGGATTGATTAGCTTATTATTTTTGATGGAATAGTTCCTTTGGAGCATGTGTAGGATGTGTGCATAGTTATTTTGATTTAAAGCATTCATTTTATAAGGTTTATAAAATTAGTTAGATTTTGTGTTCCTATTGTCCAGTTTTGAGTTACTAGCACTAAAATGGCTATCGCTTAAAATTCCATGGCCTTTTGAAATCAAGAAATAGCCCTTCTAAATAACATAAATAATTTTTTTGGAGTTTGTGGAATTGAAATATCTATTTTTACAATCGAGCCCTAGGTAAGCAAGGAAAGCTTGCCAAGGTGCACTAAAGGCTTGAAATGGAGATTTGAAGAGAACAGAGGATTGGCACATGCTAGTCTTGCTCAGGAAATGAATGAGTAATGTATTTAGAGTCCACAACTCAGAGGAGGAGGTTGGATGTGGAGTTTGGAGATTTTTATAGAAGTTTCATTTTCATTTCCTTTGAAACACTAAAAACAAGGGTTTTCTAAAGTTGTATTGTACACACATCACAGGAGCCTAAGAACTAAAAAATCTTCAAGTTTAGGTCAATAAGAATCAAATTCCTGAAGACATCAAGTGGTCTTGTTAATATTTTTGGGAGTTATAGCTTGTTCCTTGCTTTTAGGAGGGCTAATATTGGCTCTTAGGGCTAAAATGGTAAAAAGGGAAATTTGGAGTTGTGTGTGTGTGAAACTCAAAAGAATAATACAAAAAGGTAGTGAATGTATCAAGAACCTCATAATGAAGGTTCAAAATTGATTTGGCCTTGTAGGTGCATTAGGTGAAGTTTGGGCACCATTGGCTAAATAATGCATAGTTGGTGAGCCCTAGGTAGAGGATGTATATTTGAATTGTTGGGTGAGTTTCTTGGTGAAAGGGGATTGGGAAAGAGTCATCTAAGATTGGGAAGAATAGCCTTGGTAGAGCAAGAAACCTCTAAAGTGAAGAAGCTCACCATTAAACTAAGATCAAAGCCATAAGATTATGAATTTTGGTGGTATGCTATATTCCACCGAGTCAAGTGGATCTTCAAAGATGGTTACCAATGCATAGGTGGAAATGGAGATAGATGAGAACAAGAAGCTTATGGAAGAGAAGGTGAGGGTTCTTGATGAGGCCATAGAGGAGATGAAAGATAAGTTAAAGGAGATGGAAGATGCAGCCCAAGATAAGGAAGATGAAGACTTTAGCAAGGGTAAAGAGAAGGTGAGTTTGGAGGATGAAATGCCTAAACTAGATCCTCCACTTGGTGAACAAGAACCATTCCTCAAAACCCTCAAGGCATTTGGATTTAATAGCCTAGAAAATGTCTAACTAGTCCATGGAATGATTGATCTAGAGGTGGCCCTAGAATGACTTGAGAGCATTGAGAACTACTACAAATATGAAGGGACAACAAAGGCTCGAAAGGTGAGATTTGCAAAATCAATATTGAAAGGTCAAGCATTCACATGGTGGAAGTTTGTGCAATATGAAAGCAAGATTGAAAGGAAGAAACCTATAGCTAATTATAAGACTATGGTGGAAAATATAAAATAAACCTATTTCCCAAAAGACTATGAGAATTAGCTAAACAAGTAGAGGCAGAATCTAAAATAGAAGAATCTTGATGTGGCTACCTATACTAAGGAGCTTTAGAAGTTGGCTCTAAAGTCAAGGATATAAGAGGTAGAGAGCATCAAGGTTGCAAGATATCTAAATGGCTTTAAGTGGTCTATTCAGGAAGAGTTGAGTTTGTTTAGTCTCACCACATTACAAAGTTGCTTTCAAATGGATAGGAAAGTAGAAGATAAGCTGATTAAAAAAGGGGACTCAAGTTCCAAAAATAGAGGCAGAGGTAAGGACTTCAAAGGTGTATCAACAGAAGGCTCTAGTGGAAGGACTAATGAGCAGAGAGGCTATGGGGATTCCAAATGGAATGAGAAGGCCAATGAGACCAATCAAAGGGGAGGCTATAGTAGAGGTAGAGGATCAAATAATGGTGGCAAAGGAACATATGGGAACCACAACAGAGGCTCACACTTCAACAATATGAAGTCTTATAACTATGGCAAGTTGGGGCATCCTATCTACAAGTGTCCAAAGAAGCCACCATCATCCCATGGAGAGAAGAAAATCATATACATCGAAGAGGAAGATAATCAGAAGGTAGGTGAAGTGGATCTTGCAATATCGCTATCAGGATTTAACTGTGTGATTTTGAGTCAAATTCATTGAACCATGTTTCATGAGTAATGATTCAACATGAATCCATCTCTTATGAGAATAAATGGAACACCTAGCACTCACTGGATCTAGGTGATGCTCACAGGGGTGAAGCACTAGGACTTCTTGAGAGGTCACCCATTCGAATACCACTCTAGCCTGAGCGCGCTTAACTATAGAGTTTCCTCCATGGTTAAACCAAAAGCTTGCAACCCCATTTGCAAAACCTTCGCCAAGTGTTGTGCCTTATGAACAATTCAGTTGATGAGCTTAAGGGGCTTGGTAATGAATTGTTCATAAAGCACAACACTTGGTGAAGGTTTTGCAAATGGGGTTGCAAGCTTGGGGTTTAACCATGGAGGAAACTTCGTAGTTAAGCGCACTCAGGCTGGAGTAGTACTGGGATGGGTGACCTCCTGGGAAGTCTCGATGCTTCACCACAGTGAGCATCACCTAGATCCAATGAGTGCTAAGTGTTCCATTTATTCTCATGAGAGATGGATTCATGTTCAATCACTACTCATGAAATGTGGGTCAATGAGTTTGACTCAAAATCACATGGTAAAATTTTGATAGCAATATCGCAATTTGATTTGTTGTGGAAATTATCTCTTACTTATTAGAAGTGGATCTTGACATAGAGAAAGGTCAAAATCTCATGTTAAGAAGAGTCTTGGTTAAGGAACTAGTAAAGGAGGAACCTGAGTAGAGAAGGGTACTATTTAGGACTACTTGCAAGATGCTAGGTAAGGTGTGAAAAGTAATCATAGACTCTGAGTCTACTGACAATGTAATGTTAGAAGAAGCAGTACAAAAACTTGGACTAACAAAGATACCGCATGTGTGTCCTTATAGAGTGACTTGGTTGAAAAAAGTGTAGAACATCCTAGTGAATGAACAAGTATGGGTAGACATCATCATTGGTAAGTATCAAGACAAGATCCTATGTGATGTGCTTCCCATGGATGCTTGCCACCTACTGTTAGGAAAGTCTTGGTAGTATGACAGGGAGCCAGTACATCATGGGAAGGATAATAAGTATTCTTTCACAAAGGATGCAGTCACATATAGGGTAAAATCCATAGTGGAAGAAGATAAGGTGGAGAAGGGTACTACCAAGACATTATTGATGATTGGGAAATATTTCCTCAAGAACTTGAAGGAAGGTGAAGGAGTACGGTATGTCATCATGGTGAAGCCCAAAGAGGAGAAGTCATCTTTAAAAAAACCTATACAAAACTTATTAGATCAGTTCAAAGATATAATTTGTGATGGAGCACCACCAAAATTACCCCCTAAGAGAGCCATAAGTAATCAAATTGACATCATACAAGGACCATCACTTCCAAACAAAGCTACATAGAGGATGAGTCTAGAGCAGAACAAGGAAATTTCAAGACATGTCCGAGAGTTTCTTGATCAAGGGTTGATTAGGAGGAGCATCAGTCCATGTGTTGTGCTAGTTATCCCAGAACCTAAAAAGGGAGGTAAGTGGAGAATGTGCACTAATTCTAGACCAACTAATAAGATCCTAATTAGGTATAGATTTCTTATTCCTAGGATAGAAGATCTAGTGGATTGTATAGGCGGATCTAGGTATTTTTCAAAAATTGATCACAAAAGTGGATATTATTAGATTAGGATGAAAGAGGGTGATGAGTGAAAGTCTGCATTTAAGACTACTAATGGTCTCTATGAGTGGTTTGTAATGTCATTTGGTCTTACCAATGCACCAAGTACCTTCATGAGAGTCATGAATGAGGTCTTCAAAGACTACATAGGAGTGTTTGTTGTTGTATACTAAGATGACATCCTCATCTTCAACAAGACAAAGAAGGAGCATATGAAACACCTAAAAATGGTGTTAAGGAAGCTTCAAGAGGAGAAGTTGATAGTGAACCTTGAAAAGAGTCAGTTTATGAAGGAGCTGGTGTATTTGGGGATTATAGTATCCCAAGGCAATGTAAAGATAGACAATGACAAGGTGGAGGTAATCTTGAGTTGGCCTACTCCTAGATGTGCTGCTAATGTCAAAAGTTTCAATGGCCTAACATAGTTCTATAGAAAGTTTGTGAGGAGATTCAGTGAGATTTGTGCACCCATGAATGACACCATTAACAGAGGCATGAAGACCAAGCTCACATGGACCAAGGCAGAAAGTGCAAGTTTTGAGAGATTGAAGAAAGAAGTGTCAACACAACCAATATTGATTTTGCCTAGTTTTGAGGAAAAATCTGTGGTAGAATGTGATGCTAGTAACATAGCAGTTTGGGTAGTTTTGAGCCAAGAGCACAAACTAGTACCATTTTTCAGTGAGAGGTTTAATGAAGCCTAGACAAGGTATTCAACATATGATTTAGAGCTCTATGTACTTGTCCAAGCCCTCAAGAACTGGAGGCATTAAACCTTTGCCTAAGGAGTTTGTTGTCTTTACAGATAACCAAGCCCCGAGCTTTATCAACTCATAAGGGAAACTAATTTTGAGACACATCAAATGATGGAGTTCTTGCAATCCTAAACTTTCATAATCAAACACAAAAAAGGCACAAACAATAAGGTGGAAAATGCTCTGCATTGGGTTGTTGACAGTACAAGAGGTCAAGTTACAGACCATAGAATTGGATGGGTTCAAGGATCTATATGAGTAGGACACTAACTTTTCAGATTCCCACAAGGTATATACTAAATTTTCTATTCATTTTCATAGTGACTTTGTTGAATACACATTGCATAATGGGTTATTGTTCAAGGGTCAATAGTTGTGCACCCCAAGGGGATCTATGAGGGAAAATCTCATACAAGAGAAGCACAATGGGAGCATGAGTGGGAACTTTGGCCTTAACAAGATATTAGACCTTGTGGAGAGGTTCTATTAATGGCCTAAGATGCAAACGGATGTAAAGAGGTATGTAGAGCAGTGTAGCATATGTCAGAAGGAAAATGAAAGTTCCTCTAATGCATGACTCTACCAACATCTACCCGTTCCTAATAGGCCTTTAGAATACATCAACATGGATGTCATAGTGGGATTACCAAGAACTAGGATAGGGTTAGATAGTGTGTTTGTGGTGGTGGATAGGTTCAGCAAGATGAGCCATTTCATCCCATTTAAGACAACACATGATGCAAGCAATATTGGCAACCTATTTGAGGTTGTTAGGATACATGGTTTACCAAGGAGCATAGTTGCTAACAAAGATGTCAAGTTTATGGGGCACTTTTGGAAGACCCTATGGAATAGGTTTGGAACAAACCTAGTAGATAGTTCTACCTCCACTCCCCAAATAGATGGGTAGAAATAGGTTATTAATAGGGTCTTAGGCAACCTATTAAGGTTCCTTACCAAGGAGTATGGGAAAAATTGGGAACAAGTCATCCCTCAATCTGGATTTTCCTACAATGACAGTAAGAACAAGACAACAAGGCGAAGTCCTTTCCAAACAGTGTATGGAACTCATCAAAGGGGCATCATGGAGCTAAGAGACTTACCAACACATGACAACATTAGTGGGCATGTTGATGACTTTGTTCAGTCCATGAAAGAAGTGCATGAATAGTTGAAACAAACCTTGAATAAGGAAAATAAAAAATTGAAGGAGAAGAAGGATGAGGGGAGAAGATAGTTATAGTTTCAAGTGGGAGACTTGGTGATGATTTATATGAACAAAGCTAGGTTGAAAAAGGGCATCCCAAGTAAGTTACAGATGAAGAGGATTGGGCAATGCAAGGTGCTTGAGAAGTATGGACCCAATGCCTACAAGGTAGACTTACTCAATGACATGGCTATCTCTTCCATATTCAATGTCAAAGATCTATACCTTATAAGGATCCTAAGACGAATAAAGTAGAATATTAGAAAGAGTTAATCAAGGATATCTCAGACTTGCAAGTACATGAAAAGAAGCAACCATACGTGGAGAGGATTTTGGATTCTAGAGTGAAGAAGCGTGCAAGAAATAGGGTATACAAGGAACATCTAGTGAAGTGGTTGGATACATCTGAAGCTAAGGCCACTTGGATTGTGGAGAGTTATTCAAAGAATCATGGCATCAACAAAAAATTTCTCTCTCCAATAGTACTTTAGTTTTCTTCTTGCAGGGGGAGTATGGTGCGGGAACACCTAGGGGTAAAGTTGAAACCCTAATGCATTTTTGGTTTTAAAATGGTCCAAAAAACCATTGAGGTAATAAGGACTAGGAATAAAGTCTCAAGGTGAGCTTAGGAGGAGTGAATAGGTAGGATTTGGAATGTGAGTCAATTTTTGTCAATTAGGTCCTCATATGCAAAATTGCTTAAAAACTGCTCAATGAGGCAAAATATAGAAAAAAAATGTCTTAAAAAGGGGAAAGATGTATACAAGAGTGGTCCTTAGGTGTATTAAGGTCATTTTAGAAGGTTTGGAAATATACCGGAAAATTTTGAAGGCTCAATGTGCAAAATTGCAAAAGTTGTCAAAAGTTGCATTGACAACTTTGCATTTTTTGCAAAATTACATAGCAACTTTTTGCATACTCATTTCCAAGGGTGGGATGCTAAGTTGTATAGACAATAGAATTCCGAAGGAGAGTTTCGTATGAGAGAAAATGTGGTTTGTAGGATTGAATGATATTTTTGGTTTGATTAGCTTATTATATTTTATGGAATAGTGCCTTTGGATCATATGTAGTATCTATGCATAGTTGTTTTTATTTAGAACATTCATTTCATAAGGTTTAGAAAACTAGTTAGATTTTGTGTTCCTACTGTCCAATTTTGAGTTACCAGCATTAAAATGGCTATGGCTTGAACTTACATGGTCAAAATTCCATGGCCTTTCAAAATCAAGAAATATGACTTGTAAATAATGTAAATAGTGTTTTTGGGGTTTGTGGAATTGAAATAGCTATTTTCTACAAAGCTTGGCAAGGTGCAACGAAGGCTTGTAATGGAGATTTAAAGTGAAGTGAGGATTGGAATGTGCTAATATTGCACAAGAAATGAAGAAATAATGCACTAAAAGTCCATAAATCAGAGGAGGAGGTTGGATGTGGGATTTGGAGTTATTTGTAGAAGTTTAATTGTCATTGCATTTGAAACCCTAAAAATAAGGGTTTTTTGAAGTCGTATTGTACAGACATCACAAGAGCCTAAGACATGAAAAATCTTCAAGTTTAGGTTAATAGGAATCAAAGTCTTCAAGACATCAAGTGGTCTTGTTAATATCTTTTGGAGTTATATCTTGTTCCTTGGTTTTAGGAGGGCTAACAGGGGCTCTTAAGGCTACAAGGGTAAACAAGGCAATTTGAAGTTTTGGCATGTGAAACTCAAAAGAATGATGCAAAATGGTAGGGACTGTGTCAAGAACCTCATAATGAAGGTTAAAACTTGATTTTGGCCTTTTAGGTGCATTTGGTGAAGTTTTCGCACCCCAGGCCAAATAATGCATTGTTGGTGAACCTAAGGCAGAGGATAGAAATTTGAATTGTTGGGTGAGTTTCTTGGTGAAAGGGGATTTGGAAGGAGTCATCTAGGTTGGGGTTTGGAATAGTAATCATAGGTAGGCTATGAATAGCCTTGGTAGAGCAAGAAAACTCTGAAGTGAAGCTCCCCATCAAAGAGAAATGTAATAAACCTTGAGCACAAAAACATGTCACGAAGTTCATCGATGCCAATGATTATGATTAAGAACTTGACGAACAACTATTAGGGCAGTAATAAAAACCACAAATCATAGAGTATCATCTCTAAAAATATTTTCATAAATGATGTAGAATTTATTATAGGGATATTATGTTGATTTCTAAGCCTTTTTAATCACAATATAGACTAAGTCATAATATATGCCAAGTAACATACAAGGAAGACAAGAAAAGAAGAGATAGTTTATACCAAGTGAGTTAGTATCTACCAAGAATATAGAAGCTAAGGGACAAGATGAATAATAGTTATGACCAAGCATCAAGACATTCAATTGCTGAATAAACAAGTTTTGGAATATGTGTTTGTAATGGCACAAAAACTTATGTAAATCATTTTGCTCAACTTCTATATGATATTTATAGGTTTTATTATTTGTTTTGTTAGAAAACATCAATCCCTAGGAAGGAAGAGCAACCAATCAAAAAATTATAAGGACTCAGTGAAAAAAGGGTAAATTTTGGATCGGCAATTGTGATGCAAACCTTCCACAATCATCTATTTAAGAAGAGACCAAGCCCTAAATTACTGTGTGTATGAAGGATGATCCTATATGCATGTGAAGGTTAAGGAAAGAGTAAAGGAAGGATAAATTTGTTAATAAGAGATAGAGATCAAATAGAGAAGCCTAGTAGTGAAGGACAAAACAAACCAAATCATATAAGGAGATCAATTTAGACAAGGAAAGAAGAGATCCATAATCTAACATCAAGTGCCAACCGAAGGTTGACATACTAAGACATTACAACCAAGATATCCAGGAAAATTAACTTCATTTTGAGTTCAAATATTTTAATCAAGTTAGACTCAATAGTCTTGTAAAGCTCTTAATAGGGCATACTCCTCATAGGGTACATCATCAGAAGTGATCAAAATTGTAGCCCTAACAAGAAACATTTATTGTTCCAACAGTGAAGATTTGTGGGTGTCATCCCCACCTAGTTTTACCTTCACCTTGGAGGGTTTCTGAGTAACCAAAATTTGTGTTATGAGTTTAGATTTACTTTTCATATTAATGGATATGATTCATAATTAGATCTATTTTATAGTTTTAAATGATGTATGATCTAAGATATACAATGGATTAGGATTAAATGTAGTCAATTTATTATTTTGTTTAAGAAGTTAAAAGTTTTCTAGGTCCCAATTTAGCCCCCCCTCCCTCCCTCTTAGTATCTTGCTTCCCAATAAGACTTCCTACAATTGGTATTAGAGCCCAATTATATTAGAAGAAGTATAAAAACTTTAGAGTTCAAATCTTAGAGATGGAGGCTTACAAATTGGGAAAGACTATTGAGAATTAGATGATTGGCATCCAAATCATACCGCAATAAGAGAGGGGTTAAGGAAATCATTAAAGAAAAGGAAAGATATGGCCATTCAATAAAATAATATATTATACCAACAAGTAGACAACAAAGGATTGTTTGAAAGTGGGAATTTCAATGAAAGTGATGCAAAAATAGAAGACCTATTGGAGAAGAAAAACATTCCGAATGAAGAAGTCAGAGGTTTGATGAGAGAATGTGAAATCCAGTCAATATTTGACTATGTGAAGTGACCAAATAAAAAAAGAAAGTCAAGGAAGAGAAAGTCACGAATGAAGAAGACAAGAGAAAAATAGCTACAAGACTTAAAGAAAGTTCATTAGATGTGCAAAATCTTACAAACAATCAGCTGGACATGATGAATCAATTTTTACTAGCAAATTAGGAGCTAAACATAAAAGAGATTGAAATTACAAATTTGAGATCAAAAGTGATCAAATGAGGGATGAGTTAAGATCTAAGAAGGAGCTATTGGAAAGGATGAATAAACTTAGTGAAGCTATAAGATACTTTGAAGAACTGATGAGATCACCAAGGTCATCTGGCGATACTTCTGGTCTAGGACATATCAACCATTCTTCATCTAATGAAGACGGAGAATTATCCAAGAGTGGAGAGAAAGAAAATGAAAAACCAATAGGAAAAGCTACATGTCATCATTGTGGCAAGTTGGGACACAACAAAAATTCACAGAAGAAAGATTGCTAAGCAAAACCCTAAACCTAAGTTTATTGGTAATTATTTTAATTGCAAGAAATAAGGACACCAAACACATGAATGTAGGTCAAATGCATGTGATACACCTATTGCACTAAGATTTAAAGGACATGGCTACATCTATCAAAAATATGGACATAGAGCTCAAGAATGTAGATCCAAGGAAAAATCCAACTCAACATCTAAAAAGAAAGCAGATGCACCTAAAAATGCACCTAGTTATGACCTAGCTGAGCTGTAACTCCAATAAATTTAAGAAAATGTTGGAGAAATAAGGAAATCCAGGAATAAATATTGTAAGTTTGGATCTTTATTAGTTTGTATATTTTTCTGTGTACAAAATTCATTTCCTAATGTCAGAACTGTTGTGTGGGATAAAACCAAACCTGTCACCAAGAAAAGCAATGTTTTCATTGAAGAATTTGGTAAAAATTTAGAAACTATAATAAATAATTACTTTGGGAGTTGAAGGGTCAGATAAAAAAAAAATGAGGATCCCATAATCTATGGTAGCTCATTACTATGAAGATATTTGTTTCATGATAAACAAAGATTGCAGTTATGCACAAGCAATGTTACCAAGGGTTGCATGGTTAAGACCAATGCAATATGAAGTAAATGTTGATGAATTTACTACAAGATTTACTGCACTTCTATCTTAATAATTTTACAAGAATGTTGAGCCCTTCGATAATTATGAGTAAGTCAAGATTAAAATGATGATGAAAACCAAAGTGCCCAAGATAGATAGGAAAAGGAAAAGGATGATAGCAGATCTTGAGGGAAAACTTGGTGAAGTACCACTTTAGAGAAGGGAGAGAAAGGTGAAGATGATGAATCTAAGGCTAAAGAGTTAGTTATTGCTGAGCACAAGGAAACTAAGCAAAAGAAAATTGTTATTGTTGATTCTAAAGTGAAGAACGATCTTAAGATGAGTGCAAAGAAGATAGTTACACCTCCTACACCCGACCTTAAGAGGAGGATAATCACAAGATCCAAGGCAACACAACACCAACTGTTAAGAAAAATAAAATCCCATCAAAGAGAATACAAGCAAAAGGAACTAAGAAGAGTCTACAAAAGAGGCCAAGAAGGAACTTGGTTGTCACACCTGACAAGGAGCAGGACAAAGAACAAAAAATAGAGTCTAAAGATATGAGAAAGCTTTAAATTATATCCAAATGATCTCCTATGACAATAGATTAAGTATGTGGAAACATCAAATACCCAACTGTCATAGCAAGCTTTAAACAAATTAAATATGATTCTTTAAAGATGGAAGATCAGGAGAAAGTTGAAAAGGCCATGCTAGATATGATGGAAAAATTGAAATATATGCCTATAGAATTAGGCAAAGGTATTCCTAAATACATGTACAATAAATTAGATGCAAAATGGAAATAGGAATTATCCATTGAAAGGAAAATAAGGGAAACCACATTGGCCCAAACAATGCCTGACCTAAGGAAGACACATATGTCTATTGCCCTAAGAGATTTTGCCAAGAAATTTGTTCCAAAAGTAAGGGCATACTAAATTTTGAGGAATAAATTAGATAGATTTGAAAAAGAGAGCATTTGGATATGGAAGAAAGAATTTGGATTGTTACTTCCATCGACAACAGAGGAGAAAGAGGAAGAAAGGAGGAATGCTATTGAGCTATATAAGCAAGACGATTATGATGTGCAAGCTAATATGTTAGAGGAAATAAATACAAAGAAGAGAGTGAAAAACAAGATGTCACTAAAGAGGATGTTCTTGAGACATCACCATAGAATTAGAATATCTTAACTAAGGAAGATTTGAATAATGCATATACAAACACCTCAGGCACCCCTCTCCTATGCACCAGTCCATTTTTTGTACAAATACAAGATTATCCAAGGATTAAAAGTGCATCAACTGATGGTTTTCAAGTTACATTAGTCACAATTTTTCCAAACATAAGTGTGAGCAGAAAGGTAAAGCCATTATTGTGCTTCCCAAGTTTACTCATGTAATTAGAGGGCGAGATGAAGAGACAGTTCAAGTAGAAATTTTGAACAAGTTACCTTGAGACCTCATGTTCAAGGAGATAAGGAAGTTGAACCATCTAAATCGGTAGAGATTGAGAATCCTAACAAGCAAGAGGCTATCCAAGCCCTCATTCAACTGTCGAGTGTTGTTCATATTGATGCATCAAATGTTACACCTATTCAACATGTCACATCTACTCAATAGGTGAGTACTTCTACTGAACAAAAAATACTTGGACTGAGAACTAAGGGGAAACAATTGAAAATATCATTTTTGAGTGTTAGCACCTCACGGTGATAGTTAATAGAGAAGAAGTTTGAGTCACTAAAGACTATTGAGTCTAGATGAGGTCATTACATTGTCTAAATATGACCTTGATTCTATGACATAGGAACAAAATAAAAATCTACAAGCATTGTTGAGTCAAAAGACAAAGAAAGAACAATTAAACTGGGAGTCTAAGCAGAAGTATCTACTTGATGATATTAAAGATATTTTTGTAGATACATTTGATATCCATGATGTAAATGAGAAAAAAACCAATTTTGGAACAATTAGTTCATATAGTTGAGAAGCTGAACAATGAGGATATAGAAACCAATGAGAAAATGATGAGATGGTCTTAGAAGAAGTTTGAGCACAAAGTTTTGGAGAAAGTCTCAATAGAAATTACAATAAAATAGGTTGAGTTTTCTAGCCTTATAACTAATTTGGAAGAAATTTTGCAGATTATTCATTCATTGTATATAAAACTTTGTGATGTTGATTTATTTAACATAGAGAATCAATGCTTAAATGATCATTTACAAGTAGATTTGAGGGCTAGTGCTAATTCTTTGAGCAACAAATGTAACTTTAAGCTCTCATTCATATCATAAATTGACATTTAGTTAATGAAGATTAGAAGAGTTAATGGCTAAAGACAACAACATTTGAACTAAAATTATTTCAATTCAAACCATGTTGCTACCTCATTTGGAGGTAATGTAGAAGGAACTATCAGTTGCAATAGACTTATTCAAGAGAGATTTGCATCTTTCTATTGCTGATAGTTTAGTTGATCTAATTTCCTAGCTAGAAGTGTAGATAGAGGTACTAGAATCAATGAAATCAAGATGGAATCATGGTTTAGAGGTGATTTTACTAAATCATAAAATATTTTATGATAGGTATCATTTGACCCTACAAACCCCAAGCCATAATTATCTAAAATAAGAGGGAAATTAAAAATCAAAATGACACAATAGAAGGGAAAGACATACCACTTATGACACATCCAATTAGAGGACATTAGAAGAATCAATATCAAATATCACTGATCACAGGTAGGAAGATAAATATACATATATTTTGTATAAGTGAAGTCAAGCTTCTAGAGGCTGAATCATAGTCTAAGGAGTGTTATTTTTGTTACTTTGAAATTTTGAATGGATAGTTAAGTCATGACAGAGTGTTTTTTCCACTAATGTCAAAGGGGGAGATTGTTGATCTCTAAGGCTTTTTGCATATTAGCATCCAATACTTAGTCATTTTGTAGGTAGTGTTGGTCGGTCATCACTGCGACTAAGCCACCTAATAAAGGTTGAGTTACGTGGACATTTTTTATATTTTTATTACATGTCAAGCAAGTCAAAGATTAAGGTGTACCCTAGTATAGACTAAGTCACAATATATGTCAAGTAACAGATAAGGAAGATGAGAAGAATAGAGATAGTTTATGCTAAGCATATAAATGCTGAGGGACAACATGAATGTTAGTTATGACCAAGCATCAAGATATTAAATTGCCAAGTAAACCAATTTTGGCATATGTGTTTGTAATGGCACAAACACTTATGTAAATAATTTTGGCCAACTTATATACGATATTTATAGATTTTAGAGATAGCTAAAGTGCTGATTATACATTTTTTTGGAGGACATCAATCCCTAGGAAGGTAGAAGGATGATCATGTATGCATGTATGAAGGATTATCTATTTAAGAAGGGACCAAGCCCTAAATCAATGTGCGTATGAAGGATGATCGTGTATGCATGTGAAGGTTAACAAAAGAGCGAAGGAAGGCTAAATTTGATGATAAGAGATAGACATCAAATAGAGCTATGTAGTAGTAAAGGGTAGAATAGAGAAAATCAGATAAGAAGATAAATTCAAACAAGTAAAGAGGAGATCTATAATTTGGCATCAAGTTCTAACCAAAGGATCAAGTACAGAGATGTTATAACTAGTGTATTGAGGAAAATGTCTTAACATAGTGGTTTTTAGAGATCTAGTTAATGTAAGAATATATAGTCCATTGATATAACTAGGGGGGTGAATTAGTTATCCAACTAATGTCACAAATAACAACTTTAAACAATCTTAACCACATGGGTAATGTAAATTGAACCACAACAAGATACTCATACAAAATAACACTAGATATGTTAACTAGGGAAACCCTTGATTAGAGGGAAAATCCCGGTGGAGATGATACCCACAAGATGATGCACTAATATAAATAATCCTAGTTAGAGGATATACCTTGTTAGGAGTCTACTACAACATCTAGTACATATGACTCCCTATTAGTAGATTTTGAATCCTTGTTAGGAGTTTTGAAAGACAACTAGACCCTTTGCCCAAATAGCTTCAAAGGAAAGATTAATGAACCCACTTTCCAAATGATCTTTGTATTATTCCTTATAGAATAATATAACTGAATTGTAATTCCTTCCTCTATCTCTATCCCATCAACTAGACTTTTGTTCTTTCAGATCTTATAACCAGATCATGAATTGCACATCCAATAATCACTTGGGTCACTTACATGCATTCAATAAGCACACTTCTCCTTTTCGTACTTCGCACTTCTTACATCAATAGATACATGAATACTTCTTACAATCAAGGAAAACATATTTCCTTTATACCACATCTTCATAATAATTCCTCAAGTCAGCATTGAGGCTTTCCCAATTAATTGTAATAAGATAATTAATTAATTACAATTACAATAGCACTAGCAACTCACAATCTATACAAAAATTCACACATGCGATACTAAGGCTTGTGCACTCACTGAAGTCATTACCTAACTATCCTCTATTACTGCTTAACTATGCATCATTTCATTACATCTCAGATGAAAGATATCCAACAAACATCAGGAACTACTTTCCTAATACTTTGTCTCTGAATCAATCTCTATAAATCAAGTACAACTTATGTACATCTTTGACTTAGGCTTTGTGAACTTAACCACATCATCAGGACATTGTGTTGTACATGTCTTTAACTGTGCAAGACTAGACAATCAAACCATTGTTCGTACCATCAAGATCGCTATCCTACTACTCTGCTAGTCTTTACAAAAAGCATACTTTGTTGACATCAATGACAAACACAATCATGAATGCAAGATATCAATAATCTCCAATGCTAAGGATACTGCCTCAATGTAGTATCATCAACATTCATGCTAACAATCTCCACCTTTGGAATTGATGGAAAAATAGATGAAAAACATCCAAGTTCCAAGAACACCAAAAAATATTTTGCTATTGCTACTGACTAGCATCAGTTGTCCACGTGCTAAAAAGAATATCAAAACAACAAGTACATACTCCTTCATAGACATCAATTGTTTACTTCACAAAAAATAATTCATAATACATCAAATGCACATTCCTACTTCCTTACATGAATCTTTCTAAATCTCTCTAAAGAAACATCACTCCCCCATTACTTAGGAGTTCTCTCATACATACTCTCCCCCATGCCTTAGGAGATGTTTTTCATGCATACTCTCTCCCCCATTGACATCAATGTCAAAGGTGTCAATCTTAATACCAATGGTTAATCAGCTACTCCAAGTCATCAACCAGCTCAAGTGTCAAAAGACACCGTTAAATACCAAATACCAAATACCAAGAGTCCCCAATGACTTAGTACATACCAGATACTCCCCATACAAGAAGCATCATCATCCAATGTAGTCAAATAAAAGTGCTATGTACCACTAGACTGATGCACTCTCTACATCATCTACTCAAAAGTGGGTAGTGACATAACCCCAAGCATACCTCTTAAGTATTCAAAAGTATCTTTAGGCGAAGACTTCATAAAGATATCTACAATTTGATCCTTAATACTTACCTACACGAATTTGATCTCCTTTTCTATTTCTTTCTCTCTCAGCATATGATACTTAATAGATATATGCTTTGTCTTAGAATGCAAAAAAAAGATTCTTAGACATACTCACTGTACTTGTTTTATCACAGTAAACGATAATAGGTTCTTCAATCTCAATTTGTATATCCTCCACCATTTTCTTCATCCACATAACTTAATTACAATTTGTTGTCATTGCAACATACTTTGCCTTAGCAATGCTCTGTCAAATACAATCTTGTTTATTTCTTAACCAAGAAACCAATCTTCCTCCAAGAAATAATGCTCCACCAATGGTGCTCTTTATGTTATCCATACTACCTTCCCAATCAACATCCATAAATGTGCATAAAGTGAAATCCCTTGATTTGTCATACCAAACTCAATAATTAGGTGTCTCTTTCAGATATCTAAATATTCTCTTTACTATTGCAAAATGATATTCCTTGGGATCAGTTGTAAATCTACCTACAATCCCAACTACATTAGCTATATCTAGTCTGGTGTGAGTCAGATACCACAAACCTACAATCATTGATCTATACTTATGTTCTTTTGTAGGTGTCTCATCTTTGTTGGATAACTTGTGACCAGTTATCATGGGCATAACAAAATGTTTACAAATTTCCAAACCAAATGTTTTCAAAAAATCTTTTAGGTGCTTATATCTTGTGAAATGAATATACCATCATTATTTCTCAAAATCTGTAATACTAGGGAAAACTTCATTTCTCCTATCATGCTCATTTCAAATTCATTCTTCATCTCTTCAACAAATTGATCACTAGCTTCATCATTGCCTCCAAAAATGATGTCATCAATAAATATTACAATGATCAATAAACCATCTTCAATTTATTTTAGGTACAAGATACTATTTTTCGTACCTTTAGTAAATCCAAGTTTTTCCATGTAATTCTCCAACCTTGTATACCCGGTTCTTGGCACTTGCTTACGACCATAAAGAGCTTTCTTCAATCTGCATACCATGTCTTTTTCTTTTGATAAAAGATATCCTTTAGGCTTCTCAATATAAACCTCTTCTTCTAATTTTTCATTCTGAAAGGGTGATTTAACATTCATTTGATAAACTTTGAATTTGTTGTTCACTGCATAAGCTAGGAACATCCTTACTACTTCTATTCTTTCTACTAGTGTATATATTTTCTCATAATCAATGCCTTCTTCTTGTGAATAACCTTTACACATAAGTCTCACCTTGTTTCCCACAACTTCTCCTTGCTCATTCATCTTCTTCATGAAAACCCATTTAGTTCCTATCAAATTCTTGTCTTTTGGTCTAAGAACCAACTCCCATGTATCATTCTTTATTATCTGATCCAATTATTCCTTCATTGCTTGGATCCAATGATTATATTTGACTACTTCTACACACTTGGGTTCAACTTGAGATATCAAACATATCTCCTTATTTACTCTGTTTCTTGTCATTACGCCTTTATCTTTACTTCCAGTTATCTGATTAGGAAGGTGATTCTTTGTCAAATTCATGTTAGGGGTAAGAGTTTACATCTCAACTCTTATCTCTACTCTAGATTTAGAGCTTTGTTCTCCTCTATGCTCAAAAGTTAGCATATCTTTATGCAAGTTATTATTAGTCTTAAACAAAACTTCAATATTCTATCTAACAATTCCAAAGTTATACTCTTCTTCATCTGAACTATAATCTACCATCTTTTCTTTGGTTCCAAACTTCTCATCAATCCTTACATTTTCTCATTCAACTATTTCTTAGTTCTATAGTTGAAGCATATACAAGCTTTACTTTTCAATGAATATCCAAGAAATATACCTTCATTACTTCTTGGATCAAACTTACCAATGTCATTGTCTCTCTTTATATAACATTTGCTCCCAAATATCCAAAAATATTTTACGAACGGTGAATGTCCAAACCATAGTTCATAATGTGTCTTGTCCATACCTTTATTGATATATACTCTGTTTAGAGAACTGTTTCTCTCCAGAATGTCTTAGAAACATCATTCTCAAATAAAATCGCTCTTGGTACTTTTGCTATAGATTTATTTCTTCTCTCAACAATCCCATTTTTCTCAGCTGTTCTAGCTATAGATATCTGTCTTTTGATTCCATTTTCTTCACAAAATATAATAAATTCTCTAGAGGTGAATTCTCCTCCTCTATCAAATATCAAACACTTAATCTTAACACCAGATTCATTCTCAACTCTATTCCTAAATACCTTAAACTTATCAAAATCTTCAGATTCCTCTTGTTCTGAAAGGACCACTTAGATCTGTGTGACTGATCTTCTGCTTCTCTGAGGTAGTGAACTTCTTTCTAGGGAATGATATTTTCTTCTCCTTAGCCAAAATACATTCCTTGTACTCAACATTAGTAGATTTAACAATCTTAGGCAAGTTTCTAACTGCAAAAGTGCTACTAATCTTCACAATATTATCAAAGTTTATGTGACAAAATATTCTATGCCACAACCAATTGTTATCCACTTTAGCTACCAAATATGTCATCTTAGTAGGATTCAACTGAAACATATTACCTCTAGATCTAGTGTCAATTCCAATCATCTTACCATCTATGTCTTTGATAGTGCAGGAATTCTCAGTAAACTACAACTGATAACCTTTTTCCACCAACTATCCAACACTCAACAAGTTATGCTTTAATCAATCAACAAAATAGACATCATCAATGTTAGTTTTTCCATCAACAGTAATGGATCCAATTCCTATTATATGACAAGTTGCATTGTTGCCAATTCTAAAAATTCCTCCATCATGATTCTTGAACTTAACAAACTTATTCATATCACCAGTCATGTGATGTGAACAACCACTATCAATTATCCAATCAAATTTCTTTTATACTTGGGTAACTAGAGCTCTTTCTTCTCTAATTTCTATATCAAGATCATCTTTCTTGATAGCCACAAATCCTAATTCATCATCACTTTCATTTGATCCTTTCTCATCAGATTCTTCGTCTTCATTTGCATACAAACAATTTTTATTTCTATCTCTTCTAGGGTTAAACCTTCCCTTATACTTTTTATCTCTTTAGAAAATTTAGATGCATAATGACCAAATTCATTACAAGTCCAACATTTAAAGATTTTCTTACCATCTTTTTCTCTTCTCGCCAAATGGGCTATTCCTTCCTCAATTTTCTTATCTTCACCAGCTCTGCTACTGCCAAAAAAATCTCTACGGGTGCTTATCTTGTGAAATTAGGTCAAATGTTTAGGGCACTAAAATTTGTTTCAACTCTTGCAAGTTCTCTAGACTATCTCAGATCTGCTTCTATTAATTCTAATATTCCAAGTAGTATTTCCTTAGTGAAATCTTTAGTGCAGGGCATCACTAGCTGAATTATTTGAGATATTAGCTTAAATGGTGGTATCAAACTTCTCAAGATCTTACATATGAATTCATCATCTTCTTTGGAAAAAATTCATCTCCCATCATTCTAGAATCTTGAAATGCACATATACAATGCTATAATCTCATCCTCTTTACATGATCATCACCTTCGAAAGTAGATTCTAGCACCTATTGAATTTCATGAGATATTACCAGTGAATTTATCAGACTATATTTATTCTCTGGATGAGTTGTTAGTAGATCTTATCTTGCTCTCATGTTACACATGAATAGATCTCTCTCTTCTTTACTGCAACCTTCAAGGTATTCTTCGTTAATGATTGTCTTTTGATCTTTTGTCATGATCAAATATCAGGGACCCATGCACAAAAAATGAGTCTTCATCTTCTCCTTCCAACTATCATAGTTGGCCCCATAAAATATAGGACTATCCTTTCTGAAAAGATTTTCCATCAATCTCCTAAAGCTGTTAAGCTTATCCCTCAAGGACCTGATGCTCTGATACCAATTGTTAGAATATATAGTCCACTGATATAACTGAGAGGGGGAGGTGGGTAAATTAGTTCTCCAACTAATATCACAAATAACAACTTTAAAAAATCTTAACCATATGAGTAGTGCAAACTAAAACCACAACAAGATATTCATACACAATAATACCAAATATTTTAACTAGGGAAACCCTTCATTAGAGGGAAAACCTTAGGGGGGATGCTACCTACAAGATGATGTACTAAAATAAATATTCCTTTTTAGAAGATAGACACTACTAAGAGTCTATTACAACATTTAGTACATATGGGTCCCTATTAGGCAACTTTTAATCCTTGTTAGAAGATTCCAACCCTATTCGGAGTTGTGGAAGATGACTAGACCCACTGCCCAAAAAAATTCAAGGAAAATATCAATCAACCCATTGTCTGAATAATCTTTGTATAATTCCTTGCAGAATAATACAATTGAATTATACTTTCTTCCACTATCTCTGTCCTATCAACCAGGCATCTGCTTCTTCAGATATTGTAACCAGATCATGAACTGCACATCCAATAATCCCTTGGAGTGCTTACACACATTTAGTAAGTGATGCAGGAGCATTGATCTTGGAATTTGGTGGAGTTATGATTTGTGTGGTTAGGGATGTTTTGGAGACACATTGAGGAGCCTTTCCTCATGATTACATAGAGATCGGATGGATTGTGTTGAAGTTAGAGTTGTTTTACCTTGTTGTTGGAGTTGTATTTTTTGGTTTTTGTGCGCCTGTTGCAATGACATAAGTAATTTTGAACAATGATCCATAGGCTGAAAATTCCATAGATTAAAGAGGGCTTAGAGTACTATCTCTGGATAAGAGAGAAAATCTGAATTCACTATGAGTTGGGAGAAATGGTAATTTTCCAGGAGTATCAATTTCAGTTTGTTTTTGCAATAGGTTTTCATGCATGACTTTAGGGATGGATGCACACCTATCTTTGGTAAATAAGCATTTTCACACTTAATGGGTTTCAGAGGACCAAAATTACTACCTTTAGCTCAAATCACAAGTTATAATTCAATCAGAGCTAGAAGATATCACAATTTTTCTTAGGTATCAATTTTTGACCAGTTTTTGCATGAAACGTATGGAGTTTTCATCTTGCATGATCTCATATAATGAAATGGGATCTTGTTAAAAGAGGGAAATGTTATTGGGTCATTTTTGGACCTAAATGTGACTCAGAATTTAGTTTTTTTCATGTTTGCTATAATTTTGGTTTACTCTTCCAAGGTGGACCTATATTATACTTAACTTCTTGACTAGCCAACTTGTGGCTTAGCTAGCTATATAAGTGATGCAGGAGCATCCAGAGGTATAAGGGCAATCCTGTGTCACCCAAAAAAAAATGTACTTAGACTTAGTTTCTGTTTCATGCATTTTCATTTCTGGATACCCATTTGGGTCAAATAAAGGTTCCAACTCTCACAGTTCCACTATTAGTGTTCTGGGTTAGATTTTTTAATCACCTTGGGATACGTGTAAATGCCAAAAAAATAGGAGTATGTAATTGATCCATCATTTTGGTGAACTAGAAGGTGTAAATTGGCTAAATGATTGTAATTATAATTTAGAGCATTCCAAAAAAAGAATCAAGTCAAAAGGCCCCACGGTTTGAAAGTTATTGCAGTTTTTCGATTTCTAGAGACCTCCTAAGAATGCTTCAAAGTGAGGTTAGGGGAATTAAATGACCTCAAACAGGGAAAAAAATGGGGGACAAGCACAACTGGTCCATAGGGCTATAGAGCGCTTCGAGAGCTTTCCGAAAATGTAAACAGTTGGTCAATCAGAGCTACGGTTCAAAAGTTATGCCTCCCAAAAGTTCGGTTACCATTTCGAGATTCTTCTAATTTTGTGCCGACTTCTAATGCGACTTCTAAAACCTTCTATTTGGTCGGTGGATGCCATCTAGCACTTTCTAGAATCTATTCCTAATCCTTAACCCTCCGGAGTCTATTTAAGAACATTTCTTGCATTGTAAAAGGCAATTAGGAGTTGAGTTTGAGATAAGGTACTGAGAGAAGAATTTATCTCCAGATTTATGCTATTGTAAGCCCATAGGGCATGTTTTGGAGTCTATTCCTCTGCACTAAGTGTACTAGCATATTTTAACAGTAAATACAATTTTCCCCTTCCAATTGTGTCCATCCCGTGCTTGGGTTGTGTCCCCATCAATAAGGAGCTTGTGTTGATGTAGAAATCATTAGTGTGGATGATGATGAGATGAAGGGGTTAGCGTAGATCATTAGAGGATGATTGTGGAACATTCTTTGGATGATTCTATATCATTAGTATAGGAGTTGTCAAGATAGTGAATTTAGAGAAGAGCTAGTGGTTGCGGTTTAGAACAAGGAGGTTTCTTGGTGGCTTATGAACACAAGCTGAGATATTAGAGGTTTCTACCATATTTTTGTTCTGTTGTAGATATAGGCTAGTTAGGATTTGAGTTGGATCTTGAGGGATCTTGGAGAACTATTATAATTTCTTTATATTTGGCCTTAATCAGGAAGGCCTTATAGCCTGACACATTAATCATAACCAGTTGTTTTATGAATAAAGTGTTGAGAATTGGTATCAAATCTTGTGTTTTTTTAAATTTTCCACTGTCTGGTTATTTGTTGGGGGTTAGGACATATCCATTGGGGGTTCTCCTGCCTTGCACTACATCAAGTGGTATCAGAGAAAAGGTTTGTTGATCTTATGAGAGTGAAGGTTAGATATGGCTAGTTGGTTTATCTTATTAGAGTGAAGGTTGTTCCTGAGAGTGTAGACCAATCGCCGAAGTTGAGGAAGTTTGCACTAGGACCTTGTGTTCAGAGAAGTTGATCTAAGAAGATATTAATCTTGTGGTGGAATTTTCTCTCTAAAGTCCTAGGTTGTGAGCTGGCAGATCATAGTTCTAACTTGCGATTGTAGAAGACTTATAGATGGATTGATGGATGTATAGATGGAAGGTAGGTATTGTTGAGGCATGATTGCAAAGAGTTTGTGCATTGCAGATATGTGTTCTTGGACTTGTAATTTGGTTCTTGATTGTTCATGTGAGGTGGTAGGTTGTGATCTAACTTGCAAACAATTCAAGGTTGTCACAAGGAGTGTGGGAAGGATTTGTTGCAAAGGGTTTATGAATATCTTAGAAGATGGCTCCAAGAAGATTGGACCCTGAGATGATTGTGAATATCTGTAATACAGTGGAGAGAACGATTAATGAGAGTTCCTCAGGTGGATGATATTATGGATGCTTCTCTTTCTAAAAGAGTTGAAGAACCTAAGAAGAAAGTTGTATGCTACTAGAGTTGGAATCTATTGATCCAGAAGAGAGTTGTTTGGCTAGTTAGAAGACTTGTTTGAGAGAGAAGATGTGATGCAGGAGCATCTTGGGTGCAAGGGCAATCTTGCATCACCCAAAAATATTTTTCTTTTTAGTCTTTTCTATTTTAATAAGGACTAGTAGACAAGGTGGTTACTATTTATAGGAGCTTGCTATTTTTAGTAAGTTTTTCATATGAGCTTGGAATGTTCTCATTTTCTACATTAAGGTTCATTTTAAAGTTATAAGCCTACCATAAAAATCTCATTGCTCTAGCTTAACTATCAGAGAAGTTATTATGGATTTTCAATGAAAAAATTTGCAGAAAAATATTTAGGCTCACTGTTGGAGGCCTTAGAGTGGTTGGATGAGGTTTGAAAACTTGACAAAAGGGTGCTTGAACAGCTTTGAGCCTATAGATCAAGAATTAGTGTTTCCAAAAAGTGATTATACTAGCCAATCAAAGAAACAATTCGAGAGTTATGACCTTTCAAAGTTGGGCTACCCTAAATTTCTAAAATAATTGTCAAAGATGTATTTGACCCACTCTATATACATTGTTAGGGTCTGTCAGCCCTAGGTATTAACTTTCATTGTCTAGAACCTTCCTGGGTGGTATAAAATTGCCTATTTAAGAAAGGCCCAAACATTGTTTGGAATAGCTCTGGGTGATAGTTTGCAGCTTGTATTGTAAATTATTGTAATGAAGGTGCCCATGTGGGTTAACATATTGTACTTGTGAATTCTATAATTCTACATTTGTGGCACAAATAAGAAGTCTATATTTTGTTCCCATGTTTTCTTTTGTTTCATTTTTTCTATTATGGTTTATGATATTTTACGGTTTATGATATTAAGGGGAGCACCCTTCATCAAGATGACATAGCAAGGTCGAGGTGGAAGTTGGTTTTGTTGATCAGTTTGTGGAGTCTGATATAGAACCTACAGAGTGACTTGAGACAGTTGCTGAGGATATTCCTAATCTTGTTGATGCTAAGATGGAGATTTATTTTCATGATCAGTTAGTCAAGTTTGACCTAGAAATTATAGAGCAGTTGGTTTTCAATAACAGGTGGTTATTTGTGATGAGTTACATGTTGCAGAGCATCTTGTTTGAGCATTGAGATTGCTAAGATTGTTGATTATGATGATTTACCTGTGAATGAGGATTTGCATATAGTTGCTGATATAGATATGAATTCATATGTTTTTGCTAAGATTATTCAGGATATGTATGGTCCTACTAATGTGGAGTTTGATGTTGTTGGTGTGGATTCACTAGTTGTTGATTTAGTTTTGGATCTACATGATAGTGTGGATCTGTATGTTCTTGATTTTCCTATGGTTAACATGGCCGAGGATTTAAATGTTATTCTTATTGGCGATTTGAACTGACATGTTTCACACATGGCTTCAGAGTTACATGATGTTTCTAGCATGGAGTACATGTCTGAGGATAATGTTGTTGCTGGGTGTGATCAGTTGCAGAGATTCTTGGTGAAGCATCATGTTGAGTTTGTTCTTGAGAGTGACCATGCTGATTGGGTTGTTGAGATTTACTTGAATCTAATGTTTCAGTGGATAAATCATAGATGGTTTATTTTTAGATTTTTTCTATTGAATTTGATGAAGTGGAAGCCTTTAGTAAAGATGAAGTTGGTTGCAAATCTTTCTTTGGGCATCAAAGTATGTGACATACTTTTCTATTTACTTATGGAGTCTGATGTAGGAGCATCAAGCTTGGATTTTGGAAAAGTTATGATTTGTGTAGCTAGAGATGTGTTGGAGACACATTGGGGACCCTTTCCTCATGATTGCATAGATATTGGATGGATTGTGTTGAAGTTAGACCCGTTTTACCTTGCTCCTAAAGTTGTATTTTCTGCTTTCTACATGCCTGTTGCAGGTGACATAACTAATTTTGTGCAATGATTCAGATGCCAAAAATTTTAGGAATTGAAGAGAGCCTATAAAAATATATCTAGTCAATATCACAAGTTTTAATCCTTTATGAGTTGGGATGTATGGTAATTCTCCTAGAGTATCAATTTCTATCAATTTTCACAATGGGTTTCTATGTGTGACTTTTAGGATGGATGCCCACTTATGCTTGGTGAATAAACCTTTTTGCACTTAAGGGGTTTTAGAGGACCTAAATTCATAGCTTTAGTTCAAATCACAAGTTCTAATTCAATCAGAACTAGGAGATATCACAATTTCTCTTGGGTATCGATTTTCGGCCAGTTTCCACGTGAAACATGTGGAGTTTCGTCTTTCACGATTTTGTATAATCAAATGGGATTTTTTTAAGAGAGGCACATGCTATTACATCATATGTGGACCTAAATGTAACTAGGAATTTAGTTTTGTTCATTTTTTTTTTAAAGTTTTGGTTTACTCTTCCAAGGTGGACCTATATTGTAATCAATTGCCTGACTAGCTGACTTGATGCTTAGTTGGCTATATAAGGAGCTTGTGTTGATGTAGAAATCATTAGTGTGGATGATGATGAGATGATGGGATAGGCATGGATCATTGGAGGATGATTGTGGAACATTATTTGGAGGATTCTATATCATGAGTAAAGGAGTAGCTAAGATAGTAAATTTGGAGAAGAGCTAGTGGTTGTGGTTTAGAAACAAGGAAGTTTCTTGGTGGCTTGCGAGCACAAGTTGAGATCTTGGAGGTTTCTACTAGATAGTTGTTGTGTCACAGATCTGGGCTAGATAAGATTTGAGTTGGATCTTGAGGGATTTTGGAGAAATATTGTAATTTCTTTGTATTTCTCCATAACAAAGAAGGCCTTGCAACCCGACACATTGATTCTAATTAGTTGTTTTATAAATAAACAGTTGCAAATTGGTATCAGATCTTGTGTTTTTGTTTATTTTCTATTGTGTGGTTATTTGTTGTGGGTTATGACATCTCCATTGGGGATTCTTGTGCCCTTTCATTGCATCAATAAGCACTCTGCTCCTTTTCACACTATGCATTTCTTGTTGAAATTAGCAAGTTGGAAGATTTACTTGTGAGAGTGGGGGGGGCGGGGTGTGAATTAGAAGTAACTCACTTTAAGCTTTTCAAATCCTTTTAACTAAAACCATTTACATGCATCTAATTCATCTAATAAACATGAAAGTAAAGACATGCATGAAAACAGATAACACACAAATTTGGTAACTCAGAAACCCTCCAAAATGAGAAGGTAAAATTGGGGTGGGGATGACACCACAAAATATCACTGCAACAATGTGTAACTATTCATGGTTACAATGTTTGACCACTTCTAATGGTCTGCCATGTGAAAGTCTTGTACTATTAAAGACTTTACACCCTATAAATGGTGACCTGGTTAAAGGATTTCACTAGCCTGCTAAAAGTAGGGCTGGTTAAAGGACTTTTGTACATTCACTTGGAATGCCACCCTGTTAAAGGATTTACAAATGGCTGCTAGTCCAACCTAAGTTCATAAGATTTCCATATCTAATAAAATTGCTAGAGAGTATTAGAAAGTCTTTGACCTGATAGCTTTGCAATCTTCAATTGTTGATTCCAGATCCTTGTTCTACTCTATCACTCTTCGAGGTTCTAATACTCTGTCCTTCAACAATTGGATTCTGCTATGCTACTCTATTCTTCACTAAGTCTTTTTACCCTTCTACACTTCGCTATAATTCACCCATTTCACCCATACAATTTTTTCTTGCATATCCTCTCTCTTACATAATTGGGCTTTGTTCTCCTTTTCAATATTTCAAAGACTTAGGGTTAGGTATGAATCTACAATCAATATTAAATCTTCATTTCCTACTTATTTCTTGCACTTTTCTCATTGGTTGTATGGCTTCTACATTTTTCTAGTTGGTTGCATGTTGATTACATAAGTAATGCAAAAGATTCAATCTTATCTTCATGATCCTTTGAGATTCATCCTATGTCGGTTCCAAAAAATCGTTTACATTCGAGTTTGTGAAAGAACAAACTCATATGTTGATTTTGTGTTACTCGGCACATACTAGTTGTTGATGCTCGGCACATATAGGAAAAATGTCTCATTCGGCTCCTATAGCAATTCTGTTTCACTCAACATCTATAGTGACTCGGCATCTATACTTTGCTTGGCACTTGAACTTTCCTCGGCACCTAAAGATTTCTCGGCACCTAAATTTCACTCAACACCTATTGAATTTTCTAGCTTGGCATACATTATAGTTCAACTTTTGTATTATACTTGGCATCAACTAAAGAATTGGTTAAGTGTGTTGACACTCAAAAACCAATCTGAGAACAACATTTCTTACATCAATAGATACACGAATATTTATTACAATCAAGGAAAACATCTTTCCTTTATATCACATCTTCATAATAATTTCTTGAGTCGGTCTTGGGGCTTTCCCAATTAATTATAATAAAATAATTAATTAATTGTAATTATAATAGCACTATCGGCTAATAGTCTATACAAAAGTTCATACGTTTGATTTTAAGGCTTGCACACTTGTTGACATCATCACCTGATTTTCCTCTATCTCTTCCAAAATATGCATCACTTCATTACATCTTAGATGAAAGATAGCCAACAAACATAAGGAACTACTTTCCCAATACTATGTCTCTAAACTACTCTTTGTAAATCAGGTACAACTTCTGTACGTCTTTGACATAGGCTCTGCACACTTAACCATGTCATCAAGATACTGTGGTGCACATGTTCATAACTGCACATGACTAGACAATCAAACTATTGTCTGTACCATCAAGATCTCTATCCTACTACTCTGCCAATCTTTAGAAAAACCATGCTATGTTGACATCAATGACAAACATAGTCATGAATGCAACATACCAATACTAATATTTAAATCTCCTAACAAAGTTATTACTTTATTATGAGTTGAAATGCTTTAAACAATGTAGACTTAACAATCTTGTAAATCTCTTGATAGAGATTTCTGGGTAACCAAAATCTTTATATTATTAGTTTACATTTATTTTTCATTGTGATGCATGTGATGCATAAGTAGATCCATTTTATAGTTTCAAATGATGTAGGATCTAAGATACTAGATGGATTAGGAGTGAACGTTATCAATCTATTTTTTTTAAGGAGTTGAAAGTTTTATAGATCCTTATTCAACCCCCACCCATTCTCAATGTCTTGATCCACAATAAGACTTCCAACTTATTATACTACATATTTGACGATCATTAGATCACTTTTTTTTTTTCACTGATGTCATCTTGAAGGTTGGGTATTAAATCTTTATCGAGGTATATTATTCTATAATTGTTCTTGACTATGCATGATATAATCAACTATATGCTTGATTTGTTGTTGGGATGTACAATTAGTAAGGGACAATGATACATGTCTCTAGATTGCATGTACAATTTCATACACACCAATTAAGTATGGAGAAATTTATTATTCACTAAAGTGTGAAAGTTTTACTAGGCATAATATTTTATGAAAAAAAGTGAATGGTTTGATTGGTGTATCAAATATATATTGATCTAACTATCATAATTATTGATTTATCATCTATACTCATTTATTTGGTCATGGCTACAATTGTGTATCATTTGGTTGGATGGAAGATATATTGTAGATACACTCAAGTATGTTTAGGATAAAATTCAAGAACACTTGGAATAATTTATTTTTATACTCAATCAGTAACAACTGGGTTGACTCTAGTATACCTTTTTGGATGTAAAGTAAAATGATTATGAGTAAATGAGATGCTACAAATGATTTTTGACACATTGATCATACATTGGTCAGTGTCATCAAATATATAAAAGTAAAGCATGTTCATAGGAAAAAGTGCACAAGGCTAGATGTTTTTTGTTGAATAAGTGTGTGATTCAAAATGTTGATCCTCTAGATCTTGTAAAGGAAAAATTAGGGTTTGTTAAGATGTTTTGTTGGGCATTACTTAAAATTCAACTACAAAACATTTATGTTAACGTAGTGGATGCTCTAAATATTGAGATATCTATATATATGCAAGGATATTTCATATACACTCGTAGTTAAGGATTTTATCCTAACTAAAGACTATCATAACCTCCTAAAAGGACTATGCTCTTAAACATGCACAATCGACAAGAGTGAAAAGTCCTAGTTAATAGAAGAGTCCTGCTGAGTGGTGAGAATGAATCTAATTAAAGTAGGAGCTTGTTTTGCACCAGGTGAAAATGTGAAGATAAGTGTTGTGATGTGATCATTGATGGTCAAAGTACTAACAATCTATTGTTAGAAATGATGATCGAAAAGCTAAAGCTGAAAAGGCAGAAACACCCGCATCCATACTGTATTGCCTGGATGCAAGATGACCATAAGGTCATGGTCAATGAGCAATGCTTAGTGAAGTTCAAGATTAAAAGCTACTGGGATGAGGTACTTTGTGATATCATACTTATGGACATATGTCATATGTTATTGGGTAAATTGTGGTAGTTTGATAGACATGCTATACATGATGGGTGAACAAATACCTACACTCTAACCAAGGAAGGAGTAAAGCATAAGTTGAAGCCATTGAAGGATAAAGAAGAACAGTTATGTAGAGCTTTCAACATATGTTTTGTTGATGGAAAGGAGTTTCTCAAAGGTATGAAGCATGAGCACATATGTTTTTCTATAATTCCAAAAGATAGTAAAGAAGAAGCAAAAGAGTTACCTACAAAAGCTATAAATATGTTCGGAGAGTTTTCTACTATTATATCAGATAATGTACCTAATGGATTTTCCCCAATGAGGAAGATTAGTCACAAGATGAATTTCTTTCAAGGATCTTGTTTTCCAAACAAGGAAATTCACAGAATCACACTAGCAAAAAGTGAAGAATTTAATAGACAAGTTCATGAGTTGTTGTAAAAGGGGTTAATTTGAGAGAGTTTGAGTCCATTTTTTGTACCAACTGTATTAACACCAAAGAAGAATGAAGAATGGAGGATGTGCACAAATTCTCACACTATCAACAAGATCACAATCAAATACAGATTTCCATTGCCAAGGATGGATGATATTATGGATTATTTGAGTGGGGCTGAGTATTTCACAAAGATAGATCTAAAGAGTGGGTACCATCAGATTCATATCAAAGAAAGTGATGAGTGGAAAACTACTTTCAAGACAAGGGAAGGACTATACGAGTGGTTAGTTGTGCCTTTTGGGTTAACTAATGCACCAAGCACTTTCATCAGGCTCATGAATGAGGTACTAAAAGATTTTCTAGCTAAGTTTCTCATTGTTTATCTAGATGATATTTTGATCTTTAGTATGAAATTGGAGGAACATTTGATTTATATTTGAAAGGTGTTTGATAAGTTGAGGGAAGAAAAGCTACTAAGAAACCTGAAGAAGTGCGGTTTTGTAAAGGAGTTTGTGTACTTAGGATTTGTAGTCTCAGCAAAAGGTCTGAAAATAGAAATAAAGAAAGTGAAGGATATTTTTGAATGGCCTACTCCAAGAAGTGCGACAGAGGTAAGATCTTTCAATGGATTGGCTAGTTTCTACAGTAAGTTCATAAGAGGTTTTAGCAATATTTGTGGACCCTTGACTGATACAATAAGAGATGATAGGAATGAACTTAAGTGGACTATAGGAGCAGATAAAAATTTTAATATTTTGAATGATGCAAAAGGAAAATATTGTATTTATGATCAAGACTTTTATGATGTAGTTCAAGCATTAAAGAAGTGGAGACACTATCTTCTTCTTAAGGAGTTTTTTTTGTATACTAATCATCAAGCTTTGCAATATTTGAATAGTCAAGGAAAATTAAACCAAAGGCATTTGAAGTGGGTTGAGTTTTTGCAGAGTTATACATTTATTTTGAAACACAAGAGTGGGATGTCTAACAAAGTTGTAGATGCTTTTAGTAGAAGACAAATTTTGCTAACAGAAATGCAGATAGAGATGGTTGGGTTCAAGCAACTTAGTACTTTTTTATCCAAAGGATCCTAATTTTGGTGAAGCACGAAAGGCTTGTACAGAACCTGTTACACTTGATAGGGTAAAATGGTTGGATTTCATGATCCAAAATAATATGTTGTTCGAAGGAAGCCAATTGTGCATTCCCAGAAGTTCAATGAGAGAGAATCTCATTAAGAAGAAGCATAATGGAGGATTGATTGGACATTTTGGAAGAGACAAAACCATAGCTTTGGTTGCTGAGAATTATTACTAGCCACAGTTGCAGCAAGATGTGAAGAAGTTTGTACAGAGTTGCAGAGTATGATAGATGATGAATGGAGTGAAGAGGAATACATGATTGTATCAACCATTACCTATACTAGAGAAGCCATAGGAGGATGTCAGCAAGGATTTTGTTCTTGGGTTACCGAAGACTTAGTGAGGGCATGATTATATTTTTGTGGTCGTTGACAGGTTTTCAAAGATGACACATTTTATTCGTTGCAAGAAGAATAGTGATGTTGTTCATGTGGTAGAGTTATTTTTTAGAGAAGTGGTGAGACTACATGGTCTACCAAAGAGTATAGTTTTAGATTGAGATACGAAATTTGTTGGGAATTTCTGTCATACATTGTGGAAGAAGTTGAGGACAAAGTTGAAGTTTAGTTTGTTACATCATCTACAGATAGATTGACAAACAAAAGTGGTGAATAGGAGTTTGAGAAATTTACTAAGATCTTTGGTTGGAGACAAACCAAAAGGATGGGTTTTTATTTTACCACAGACAGAATTTGCATATAATAATTTTGTCAATGGTAAATCATTATTCCAAATTGTATACAGTAGTAGTCCCAAAAATGCTTCTGAATTGAGGAAGTTGGATGAAAGAGAGATAAGTAGTGCTGAAGCAAAAGAATTTGTTGAACATTTGAAGAATATCCATGAGCAGGTGAAGAAGCACATTATAAACATGAATACATAGTATAAGGCTATGACACATGTGAAAAGAAGGTATAAGGAATTTCAGATTGGAGATAAAGTCATGTTTATTTTAGAAAGGAGCGTTTTTCGATAGGTACATATAATAAGCTAAAGATGAAGAAGTTTGGACCATGCAAGATAGTGAAAAGGCATGATTCTAGAAATACTTATGAAGTAGAGCTGCCCATTGAAATGAATATTTACCAATATCTAATATTTCAGAATTGTTAGAGTATTATGAAGGAGGTGATGGAGATGAAGTTGTAGAAGCATAGTGGAGTATTCTAGTAGCTAGTTTGGCTACAAAGGAGATTGTGGAGTACTGGATAGTCATGTTGGAAAAAGTACGAGGAATAGAACCTATGAGGAGTGATAGATCAAATGGAAAAGGAGGCTAGTAGAGGATTCATCATGGCTAGCAAAGGAGGAGGTTAACCATCTTGGTTTTCTTTTGAAAACCTAAGACATGACAAAGTCGCTTCTCAAATTACCTCAGGTGTCTAATGTAGGAGCATCTTGGGTGTAAGAGAAATTTTGCATCACCCAAAAATATTTTTATTTTCTACCTTTTCTTTTCTAATAAGCACTAGTAGACAGGGGTTTATTATTTTTGGGAAGTTTCTATTTTTAGTAAGTTTGTCATACGAGCTTGAAATGTTATGATTTTCTACATGAAGATTCATTTTAGAATTATAAGCCTACAATAAAAATTTAATTGGTCCAACTTAAGTATCAGAGAATTTATTGCAGATTTTTTGTAGAAAATTTTGGAGAAAAATCTTTGAGCTTATTTTTGAAGTCCTTATAGGACCCCGATGAGGTCCAAAAACTCGACGAAAGGGTGCAAGAACAATTCCAAGCCTGTAAATTATGGGTTGGCATTTCTGAAAAGTGTTTCTAATAGCTAACCAGAGCAACGATTAGAGAGTTATGGTATTCCAAAGTTGGGCTACTTGAGATTTCTAAAATACCACTTGATGAAGGGAACTCCCCTTAATACCATAAATACATAACACAAACAAGGAGACAACAAAAAATGCGAGAGCAAAATATGGACTTCTTATTATCGCTACAAATGCAGAATTATAGAATTCACAAATACAATATGTTAATCCACATGGGCTCCTTCATTACATTAATCTGCAAGACTATGCTGCAAACTACCACCTAGATTTTTCCTAGACAATGCTCAGGCCTTTCTTAAATAGGCAATTTTATGTCGTCTAAGAAGGTTCTAGACATTCAATCATAATACCTAAGGCCGAAAGACACTAACAAAACCTATAGAGTTATCCAAAAACATCTTTAACATTTATTTTAGAAATTTTGGGTCGCCCAACTTTGGAAGACCATAACTCTTGAGCTGTTGCTCTGATTGGCTATTATAACCACTTTTCAAGAATGCCAACTACTAACCTAGAAGCTTGGAATTGTATTAGCGCCTTTTAGTCAAGTTTTCAGACCTCGTCCATGGCCTCTAAGGCTTTAAAAAATGAGCTCAAATATTTTTCTCCAAAATTTTCCACCAAAAGTTTGTAATAACTTCTCTAATACTAAAGATGGAGCAATGAGATTTTTATGGTAGGCTTATAATTGTAAAATGAACCTTCATGTAGGAAAACTAAGTTTTTTGAGCTTGTATGAAAAACTTACTAAGAAAGTTCCTAGAAATAGCAACCCCCTTGTCTACTAGTATTTATTAAAATAGAAAAGACACAAAATAAAAATATTTTTTGGTGATGCAAGATTGCTCTTACACCTAGAATGCTCCTACATCAATTTTTCATTGGCATAGGGAAGCAATGGAAAAGAAGATAGATTGATACATTTTTTGATCCAAAAAGAGAACAAGATGAGTTGAAATATTTACATGCAAAAAAGTTTCATAGAGGTACCAATAATGGGAAAGGTAAATTACCTCTAAAGTAGATTTTGTAGAACAAAAGATTAGCCATGTTGCTGCTAGATGTCCTAACACTGATAACAAGGATAATGCTAGAAAATTTAAATAAAAGAAATAAACACACAATGTTATGATGGGTTAGAGGGCAATGAAAAAGAATAATTTTTGTTTGTTGTTGTCAAGGAAGAAACTACAAAAGGTGAAGACGATAAATCTTTAGTCACATATATAGATCACAACAATGATTGGGTTGCTCACAATGGATTTTAATATCACCTAATTGGTGATAGAAGCAAGTTCATCAACCTTGAAGAGTTTGATTGTCTTGTAGTCATATTTGATAACAACACTTCATATTTGGTCAAAGGTAAAGATCCATTTCCTTGAGTGGTAAAGGTATTGTTGATGATATACATCACATTGAAGGATTGAAGCATAATTTTCTTATGTGTAAGTTATATTAATGATAAAAGGTCATCACCTAGAGTTCAAGGGATGTATTTTCAAGATTCTACAATGCTCGAGAGATTTAATTACTATCAACAGATAAAGTAGAGGTAGAATATTCCATTTGAATACTACTATTAACAATTATTTGGTTGATAAAGTTAAAGATGGTTAATGTATAGGAGATGGTCCCATGTGAACCTTGATAACTTTGTAAACATAAGAAATTAAAATATAATTAGAGGATTGCCTCCATTAGTCAAACCAGATAATGTTATATGCTAAAAATGTCAATTGGATAAGTTAACTAGTACTACTTTCAATATAAGATCTTTTTTATCTAATAATGTCTTGGACTTGGTGTATGTTGACTTATGCGGTCCTATGAGGACCAGAAATTTTCATGGTAATAAGTATTTAATGTTATTTATTAATTGTTTTTCAAGAATGATGTAGGTAACTTCTAAGGAGGCAAAAAAGAAGAATTCCTAAAGTTTAAAGTGCTTAAAGCTTCAATTGAGAAGGAAACCTATAAGCTTTGTGATCTTAAAGATCTAATACAAGTGGAGACTATATTTCTTTGGAATTTATTGATTGTTGTTATAAGAATAGAATCAAGACACATATAAATGCTATGAAAACTCCTCAAAAGAATCGGAAAGATGAAAGAAGAAATAGAACAATTCTTAATGCTACTAGGACCATGTTTATTCAATGTGATGTTGTAAAGATTTACTCGAGAGAACAATTGGTGTTCCAATCTACATTATAAATTAGGTACAAGAGGGGAAGGGAACTCATAAGATACCTTAGTAAACATAGTATGGTCAAAATACTAATGCGAACTATTTGAAAATCTCTGGTTGTAAATGCTATATCAAAATAGATGACTTTACTAGAAACTATGATCGAAAAAGTGATAAAGGAATTTTATGAGGATATTCTACCAAAAGAAAAGCATATACATATTTTAACAAAAGTGCAAACAAAATTATTGGAACTTCATATGTGAAGGGACATGAATTTTTAGTTAGGTCTGATGTCCAAAATGATTCTAACAAGCATGAAACATAAATTATTTAGAAAATTGTATATGTACAACTAGAGGAGAAAAAAATTGTCAAACAAAATAATATAGGAGAGGTAGTATTTCAACTATTAGAAGATGAAAAAGCTCAAAGGCTCAATCTGGTCATACCAAGATATATCAAGTTGAATCATTCCACAAAACATGTAATTGGAGATAAGAACACGTGTATAAACCATAAGAAAAGATAGAGAGAGTACTTGTTTAAATTTAGAGTTTGAATCAAGGATAATCAATCATGCTTTAAAAAATGATGACTGGGTCAGTGATATAGAAGAAGAACTAAATCAATTTTATCAGAAAGACACTTGGACATTGGTTCCAGTACTTACAGACAAGAATGTGATAGGCATAGAGTACTAGTATATAGAAACAATTTAAATGAAGATGGTGCAAAAATAAGGAAAAAAGTCAATTAGTTTGTGAGGGATATGTACAAGAGGTAGGATTAGATTATGGTGAATCTTTTTTCTCTAGTAGCTATACTTAAAGTGCTAGAATGTTACTAACCTATGCATGCTCTAAGAAGTTAAAAGTCTTCCACAACAATGTCCTAGAAGAATTCTATAATGAACAACCAAAAGGGTTTGTATTATTGAAGGACCAAGATATGATGTGCAAGTTGCACAAAGGATTACATGGATTGATGTAAGAATTGAGAGAAGGTATGAAAGGTTACATTCATACTTAAACAATATTAGCTCCAAAATAAAAAGTGAAGATAACAGTGTACATTTGAAATTGGAAGGAGAGTAATTATTGATTGTCAAAGTCTTTGTTGATGACATTTTCTTTTGTCGCGATTATAACACGTGCTTCTCATTTGCAGATTAAATGAAGATAGAATTTTGAATGTCCATGATTGTTGAAATAAAAATAATATTAGATTATAGGCAGTGTAACTCAAGGATGGTATCTTCATTTTTTAATCTAGCCATGTATTGAAGGATGTGTTGATGAACTTTGGGATGGAAGACTCTAAACTAGTTGGAACCCCAATGGTTAATAGATGTAAGTTGTCTAAGAAGGATGATTCAAGATCAGCAAATGATACTTTATTGGTCTATAATTGTAAATCTGCATTATACTATTCATAATAGACCAAATATTTCTTATATACTTGGGATAGTTGCAAGATTTCAATCAAATCCTATGGAGACATATGGTAGCAGTGAAAAGGATATTCATATACCTTTAAGGAACAATTGATTATGGTCTTTGGTATACTAATGATGATGATTTTACATTGAAAGTGTTTACTAATGCAAATCAAGTAGAAAAGAATGATGAAAAAAAAAGTTCAAGTGGTGAAGCACTATTTCTAGAATGAAAAACTAATGTCATAAATTAGTAAGAAAATTGTATCTCATAATCCGCAATATAAGAAGAGAGTGTTTCAACCTCAAGTAATTTCTAACTAGTAACATGGATAAAACAAGTCCTAGAAGGAGCCAAAGAGAAGATCACAGAATCGGTGACTATCTACTTTGATACGACCATTGTAATTAAAATATCAAATAATCTAGTAGAGAATCTCAAGACTAAGAACATACAACAATGCAATATCCCCTTTTGGGGTTCAATACAAATGATCATTTAATCAATGCAAATGTTCATTTTAGTTATTTTAGTAATCAAATGATAATATTTGGATTTACAATTGAAAGTTATAGATGTTATCCAAATTCCTTAGACACCCTTTATTGTCTCCCTCAAAGTTTACACATCCAAGCCCATTTCTAAAAGATTTAATGGATCCTGACCTTACCCTCTATTGGGACAAGATCCAAAGATTGGATTTCTATAAGCCCCTCCTTGGTAACATTATACTTCTTTAGATAGTGATATTGTTAGAAATTATATTTAAGTTTATGAAAAAGACTTTAGATGTAATCAAGTTACTTACACACCAATCCTTGATAGATATTAACTCAAAGTTTATAGGTCCAAGTCTATTTCACAAAATGGTGACCCCGACCGTCCCTTGGGATACACCTATTGGTTGGAATTTATTCGATCCTCTCCTTGATTGCATCCTAGACTCTTGTGTTTAGATATTTGATAATAGTAACATTAAAAATTATTCTGATAATAATAACTATAGCAATTACATTATCTCAATCCTAAAAATAAAAAGATCATTTTATTATAAGTTTGCATATATATGAATGGTTTATTCTTTATAAATAAATTATTCATGTTTACATTATTTTGCACATCAATTCATTCATTAAACTTATTTTAGAAAACTCTATATTCAATCTAATTACAATTTTAGAATTGTGTACTTTAAAAATTATTTTATTAAATAGAATTATATACTTCCCTTAATTGTGACTTACCCTTGCAAAATAACTTTTGATACCAAAGAAATACTTTCCTTTCGGTTGGTCATGTTCCTCCTTTTAATATTGCTTTTAATTAATTCAACTTCTCTTATTATTAAATATTCTCCGTTTCTCATTTTTTAGCTCCATGTGGCATATATATATTTATTTATCCTTCTATTATTTATTTTACAGCCTTTATTCATTTGTTGCATATTCTATGCCCATTTATCAATACCCTTCCATTTCATTAGATTTCCTAAATATTTTATCTACCTATGATATAGGCTCTCCATCAATCTTTGTCATCTTAAACATGAGAAGAATATTGACACAACCTTTATAAAGGTTTTATCGTATATCTGTTATGCCCCTTTATAATAATTCTTTGAAATTTTATTTTGTAGTGTTAACCAAGTGATTCAGTTGATTCGAGTTAAGTAGTTAGAATACAGTATCCACGAGCACTTGAGTTAGTTTGTAATGTTTACCAAGGTATAAAATGTTTACAAAGCTTCAGAGACAAAGATCAGTGCAAACTAAGCGTAGGAGAGGATACCAAGTTAGTCAAAAGATTGTAGTGTTAACTGAGCTCTATGGTGTTAACCAAGTCTAATAGTATCTATTTAGCTCATAGGATTAACAAAGTGGATCTAGTTTTGACCGAGTCATGGAGTGTTGACTACATGATCCAATTGCTACTGAATTTCTCAGAGTTCACCGAGTCACACAATGTTGACCAAGTTCGAGCTACTTGGAAGTGATTAGTATGGACCGAGCTTCAAGTTCACCTGAGTGCCAAAGATTTTTGACTGTGTGAGGCCTTGCCCCAACCCATCGTAGCATAGTTGATACTTTATTATTTTGATACTCATGACTCGATATGTTGAGACACTATCGGATACATTGAACATATTATATTATTTCATGTTGTGTGATGTTTTACTTTCAGATATTTGATTTCGTCATTTAATGCTTTATGAACATGTATACTGATGAAGTAAGTGAATGCATAATTAGCACTTTGAATATGCAATTTTAATTATTAACTATATGAGAAGAACAAGGTTGCCAATTGATTATTTGAAAATGGATGTTTTAATTTATGTGATTTCCCTAATACGTTATATACATATATGCATGTGATTTTCTTGAGCTACTGACGTGTGCAATGAGTGTGCAGGATGTTTTAGCCGAGAAATCTAACGAAAAAATGAAATTGAACCCTATGTACCATTTGTGGAAACCAGGGTTAAATCTGATGAAAGATGCAAAACCCGTTGTTTGTATTTTATTTGTATTGTGTGTTGAATGAATGTATCATTATGTAATCAGTAAATGTTAATGTTTCCTAACAGTGCTTTTATAGTGTCGCTTGACACTCGTGAATTGTATATGCATTCCAACATGATATTTAGTGTTAACCGAATAACCTAAAGATCTAAGTCAGACTAAGTTAGTGACCTTTTTGCTAATCAATTTTTAATCAAGATTAATTACCCCTAATTCGAATTAATGTTTAATCTACATTTTGAAAGCTGTTAGATAGTCCTAAAAATTCCTAACATTTGTTAGGTCCCAAATTAATCCCTAAGGCCTAAAATCATGAAATCTAAATATCCAAGGGGTATGGGTATGGGTATGGGTTGGGGGCATTTTCCACCCCCCTAGCTCCTTTTATTGACTTTTATGGTCACTCAAAAATCACATTTTTGCTTTATTGCGAAAATTGATAGTTTTCATCATGAGTTGAATGATTTTAACTCCACCTTGAGGTTAGCCTTAGGTCTAGTTGAGTTTAGAAGCCTCTAGAACTTTTGGGCAAGTGGGGGAGTTATTGCATTTTAAAGGCGGTTGAGTTTAGGATCTTATTTAGAGGCAATTTTTAGAGGGTTTTGAGTGTTCACCCAACCTCTAGTTTTAGAGTGGATTTCAGAATTGAAGGAGAAAGAGAGGAAAGCAAGCTCATTTCAAACTTGTTCATTTGCCATACCCTGATTTTTGAAGGTAGGAATACTTCAGCTCACTTTTTTCATGTTGTGTTTCATATTTCAGTTTTATTGCATATGTATGTATGTGTGTGTGTTGAGGTTGTTTGGGAGGGATGGGAAACTGGTTTTCTTAGATGTCTTTCTTTGTGTTTTATTTTGGATTTTTGAAGGGATTGTATGGGTGTATTGGCATTACTCATCCTCAGATAGGGTAGAAGTGGCCATGTACCGGGGAAGGTCTTCAGTTGAACTCCAATAGTGTAGAGTCTCTTCTCAAGACGAGAATACAGAGAGAGAGTAGGGTGTTATGGACCCCTACTCGTCAGCACAATTCACATATGAGTTTTGGAATGTAAGAATGGAAGTTCTTGAGTTATAGCCCTGATGGGGCACCTGTTTTAGTGTTGTGTCTGATGTCTCCTATTTGAAAAATCCACCTTCTCCCTAGTTCGGTTCAATGTCGAACCTATTGTGAAAACTCGGTGTAGCATTGAATGTCTAATTTTGTCTTCATGTTATGATTGGTTGTCTCCTAGTCAGTTTTCATTCTCTCCATGATCACCGTGATGTATTGCAGAATTCAAAATGGATCCCTTGTTAAGGGCCAAGAAGGAAATTCAATTTGTTATTTAAATTCAATGATGTTGAGGATATTTCTCCTTCGGATTGAACTCCTATGTAAAATATATTTTAGCTTATTGTTGAAGTGGCAATGATGTCAGGTTTTCTTACTGGTTCTTTCCCGGCGGAGCCTTTGAATCAAGTGGTTTAATATAAAAGAGATTGAATGATATTCTTGCATTTGAGTCATTTAGTATTTCAATTTATGCACATGTATATTGAAAATTAGATAAAATGATGATGTATAATTTGTATTTAAAAAGGTCAAAATATGTTTTAAAGAGTTCCGATGATACGACTGGCATTTCATTCTGTAAATTTTGTACGTGTTAAGAGGCCAATGCTCCTTTTCAAATGTTCAAGCATTGCAATTACATCCATATTATAAATCAAATTTTAAAAAAATAGCCCCTTGAAAAGAATAAATTTGCATTGAAAAAAAAACTAACACTGTTAAAAATAACACTTAGAAAAAAAAAACATGTGTTCCTAGGAGTAGAAAGGCCCTCTAGATTTTGTATGGGCAAAATGTTTTATTCCCATGTAGCAACAGAGAATATTGTCTGTGGATTCTTTATTTTAAAATTTAAATTCAAAAGAAAAATTGAAAATAGGAAATACATAAAGTAAATCCTAAATATCCTAAGTCCTTACCTAATAAACTACACCCCACTCATTCTACCTAGGCATGGCCAAGGCTCATTTAAATCTCCAACAAAACGAGTAACCCATGTGCCCCCTTAAATCTGACATGTCATTAGGGATGATGGAATATTTATTAAAAAAAAGTGTGCAAGGTATTACGTTCGGCATAATTATCAAATCAACTCAAATTTACAAGGGGGCCATTTGAACCTCTTCCCACCTCTTGCATATCTTGGCTCCTAGCTTGGGGTCTATGTTTCCATGTAAATGGGAAACTTTCCACCCACCTCTGCCACTTTATGTCACCTAAGGCCAGGATGTATATGCATAGAAAGTTGGAGTATAAAGTTTTGGTAAAAACAAATAGCATAGATTGTACATGCATCGACTTGGGTTATCTTGATTGGACAACCCATACTCCATTATAACCTTGGGTAGGCGTGCAAACATAGGAAAGGATAATAAGAGCTTGGTCAACGCCTACTTTGGGCAGTGCACCTCCTCATGAAATAGCGGTTAGGAAAGAGTGACGTGGGATGGGAGGAGTCTTAGGCGTAGGGGTATAGGGAAGTGTAGATGTTAGGTAGTTATGTTAGTATGTTAGTAATAAATTTTTAAATTTTAGTTAAGAGTTTTGTTAAGTAAATTTATATGTTCTTTTTTTATATTAGTTAGTTGTTATTATAGTTTTAAACCTTAGTAAATGTAATTGATAGAAAGTTAGTTAGTTTAAATGTTATGTAAGTTAGTTTAGTTTTAGTTTATAAATATTAATTAGTTTTGATTATGTTAGTAATTTTAATGTTTTATTAAGTTAGCATTAATTTGTTAAAGTAATTTTTTTTTAAAGATTAGTATTATTTAATGTTAGATTAGTAGATTATGATATTTTGTTTTATTTTATTAACTAGTCATATTTAATTTAATTTATATTGTCATTATCTTTAGAAATGTTTTATTTCTAATAAAATTGTGATTAGAATAAATTTTAAATAAAGTTTTATTGTGGATGTAATGTCCCATTAATTAGTAAGTTCTTTTGAATTCAAATGATTCGAAGGAGTTTGACTTATCTTTATTTTTAATTGTTATTGAATAATTTTAAATATATTGTTAATAAACTAACGAACAAATGTCGATATCGATTTAATAACGAGAGTTTAAATTTAATGATTTATTCTTACTCGTGATTATAAACTTAAGATGAAATGTAGTGAACCTATACTTTCACTTGTGAAACAAAGATATTAAACTTAGTGGATTTAAAATAAATTAAAAAATAAAATAATGTGTGTTTTTTTCCCTCACATTTTTGGGCATGATAGAGTGTTGATAGTGTTTTTCAAGTATCATAAAATCACTGAGTTTGTCTTCTGCACCTGAGTTACATCAGTTGGGCCAACTTTGTGAACTATGATGAAATTGGTATTGTAGCCAACTCCAGTAAGTTATGATTTGGATTGATATATATGTAATATATTATATCACATCCAAGTAAGTATGTGAAGAAGAATATGATGAGAAAAGGTGAAAATTAAAGAAGGCTATAAGCAGTATAAGGGACAACAAAGATTTCTCTATCATAGTCAAGTGGTTATTACCTTACAAGGAATCTCAACTAACAAATCAAAGTTACAGATTAGAGATCAACCAATATTTTATCCTAACAGGTGTATTAGTTAAATTCTTTAACAAGGTAGACTTAATATTATTTTCTAAATCTTTTAGCCAAGTGCATACTTCATTCTATGTTTGTAAATATTTTAACAAGGTGGACCTCACAGACCTTATTGCTCCTAATAGGGCAGATCACTATAAGTGGTCAATTGTAATCCTTAATAGGTTAAATTTATACTGCAATACTAAAGCTTGTGGGTATCATCCCCATCCTAGTTTTAGTTTCTAATTGGAAGGTTTCAGAGTTACCATATCTTGTATCAAAGTATTATGAATGTTAATTTTCTTTCATTCTTTTATGCATGCAATTATATCAGAATATTATATGAAGGATTAATTGGTGAAGTAAGATATAGTTTTATTGGTTCCTGATTCACCCCTCCCCTCTCGATAACCTTGCCTACCTTATACTTCCAGCAATTGGTATCAGAGCTCTTCAGTTTCTCAAATCATAAGTTTAACAGCTTGAGAAAAGATTAAAGGCAATAGAGGTATATAGGCTAGATAAGGCTATTGAAAACTTAGATATAGAATTGGCTATTGGACAATGCAATAAAGAAAAGGAGAAACTCTCTCAATAATTGAAAAGAAGGAAAGATCTTGCAGTACAATTGAATGACAATCTCTACACTAAAGAAAGAATTAAAGATATATATCTAGAAAGAAATTTAGATGAAGCTGATGAAGCAATCAATGATCTATTAGAAAAGAATTGGAATCTTCAAGAAGTTAGAAAGATGAAAAGAGAACAAGAAATCTAATATGTCAAATTATGTGAAGTCATGAAAGAAAATAACAAAGCCAAAGAAGAGATAGAAGAAAAAAAAGCAGTGAAATTTAGCATCTATCCCTTTAGCAAGAAGACTTCATTGATCACCTCACCAATGTAAATGAAGAACTTATGATTCTAAGATTAGAGAACGAAAGAATGCAAAATGATCTCAACACTGAAAAGAAAACCCGTGAAAGAATGATGAAATCTCAAGAAAGCATGAATCAATTGAATGAAGAAAGTTAGTAAAGACACAAAAAATCTAGAATATGATACATAGAAGAAGGTGAATTTCAACAAGGAGCTCAAAAGAATCAAAGACCTACTTGTAATCACTGTGGTAAGATAGGTCATACATCAAACAAATGTTGGAGTAATAGTATAGAAAAATTCAATGGAAAGTGTTATAGTTGTAATAAGCATAGAGCAAGTGAATGTAAAGAGAAACCTAAGTTTGAAGCCAAATGTCACAAATACAAGAAACAAGGACACAAATCCTCAGAGTGCAAAATTGAGCAGTAGAACCTAGCAAAATAGATTGTGAAAACAATATTTGGATGGGATTACAACACATGGTGTAGATGTTACTACCATGGCAAATCTGGGCACATTGGAGAAAATTGTATGAAACATCACATGAGAAAAAAAGATGCTACAAAGAGATTTTTTATTTGTACAGAACTTGGACATCTTTCAAAGAACTGTATAAACCCAGGTAGAGTTGAAGATGAAAAGAAAGCCAAAGCTGACATTATCTAAAAACAAATGAGGCAATAATGGGTACCAAAATCTCCAAAGAATGTAAATCAAAATCATGAAGTGAATGACATCCAAGTCAATGAGTTGGATGGCTCAAGCATTTCAACTTAGTTCCTTATGGAGGTCACTGGAACTATGATTCAAAAGAAGTAGTCTAATATCAATTCTAGCCAGTAAGTAGAATGATCCAATCAACATTCAAGATGCACAGGGATCACCGAGTAGGATGGAAAGAAGGAGATCTTACCAAGCAAAGTCAGGTCACAAAACCTTGTCGAGAAAGGTCAAGTTGCATATTATTTTTTGGTTACAATGTTAGTAGTTCCTACTAAGTGTTGATGACTCTACCTAGATGTAGATGTGTCTTGAGCATTAAACAAGAAACCAAGTGGAGGATAGTATGTCACTAAGAAAGTATGAAGTATGAAGCATTAATGGTTATCGATCAAGGGAAATTTGTTAAAAGCAAGAAATCAAAGGCATTGTTTTCACTGCAAATTTTCGGAGCTATTTGTGTAAAGTTATTTAGAGCCCCTGATAAAATTGAGAATTTTTTGTTGAAGAATTCTCAAAGTTTTTAGAAACCCTACTGAGCATGGCATCTTCAATCAGTAAGGCAAAGAAAGGGTCTAAAATGCTAGTCAATGGAATGGACTACAAGGCACTGAATTTCAACTTGATTTGAGCAATTATAGAGGCACTCGACCCAAATGGTGCACAATCTCAAATTCTGCCTAAGGTATTACTCATGCATGAAAACTGCTCCTTTTATCACTATTCAATCTAGGAACTTAAAACCCTAGAGATGAATGAAGCATTTAGGGAATTGTGTGTGGATGGTGCATTGAAAATTGAACATCAACATTTGGAAACCAATGGCTTGACTCATATCTCTCATATGCTAAGAGACTTCCAATTCAAATCGATGAGATATATTCTGAGTCATGTTCATAATTGGTAGTTATGGTTGGACCAAACCATTCAAATAATGAAGCACATGATTTATAGAATCATTGGGCTTCCAATGCTTTAAAAAGTGAAGACAACCAAAACCCTAGGTCGAGTCAAATTGGAAAAGAAAACTCTTGTTGAGTGGGATGGAAGAGTTATGCAGATTAGTGGTGTAATAGAGTTATTGCACACAAGATTTATAGTTCTAGCAGATTAAACAACATGTCATGTGATGCTATCGATATTCCATAAAAGGTTGTGAAGAATAACCTATCCTTCGACCTTGCCGAGTTGTTGTTGAACCAATTCAACAAGAATATAGAGAGCATCAAAGGATCTAAGAATAATCCATATAAGTTTGGATATCTTTTAACATGTTCACCCTTTTCGTTCAAAATTTTTTCCTTTCAAAAGGTACAGTATTATGGAGGAAAGATGTTCATGTTTAATATAAAATTAATGAGTACATAGTAGAGATGGGTGAAACTTTTGAAAGAATCGTGGATAACTATTTTGAAACATTCAAGGAGAAGATGAATAATAGGTATATGATCCCTAATAAACTTGTAGAAGATTACAAGAATGATATATGTTTCATAGTAGGCTATGACAAAGTAGACATTTAGGCACTCAGACCTAGAGTGACATTAGTTAAGCCTCTAAAGTATGAGGTCAACATTGACGACACCAAGGATATTATAGAGGCTTTTCTGAATGAGCCTGTGGATCCAAAAGTTACATAATTTGGAATATATGATGAGGCTAAGGAAAGAATAGAGCTTGAAATCAAACTACCTCAAGTAGTAAATAAAGGAAAGAAAAGAGTAGAGAAGATACTAAAAGGCACTAAACAAGAAAGTTCCACTCTAATGATTACATAGGGAAAAGGTTATGATATAGAAGATGATGATGCAAAGGATGAAGAAAGAGAAGATAAATCTAAGGAAAAAGAGCCTCTAAGGAAGAAAGGATAGGTTATCATAACCAGATCTACCAACTCATCCCCTGTTGTATTCACAAGAAGGTCACCCAAGTCAAGGAAGAAATTGAAGTTTGGTAAAGATGAAGTCGAACAGATAATATTCAAGAGATCTCCACCTACACTTCAAGAAATATTGAAGAAAATGGAAGAAGGAACTGGTATGGCACGTTACAAATTCCTTAAGTATGAAACAAGGAATGCAGATGAGAAAAGGAAAATTGAGGATGCTATCATGATCAAGCTAGGTAAATGGAAGTACTCTCCAGATGCGCTTGCACATCAAACAACTAATGAACATATGCAGGTAATAGAGCCAAGATGGGCATATGTACAAAAGACTATCAAGAATATCTATGAATAGACCTTGAGGCAACTAATGTCAAATCTTACTAATAAGGAGGTGAAGGAATCCTTGAAGAAAAATGAGAAAAAGTTCACTCTCAAGATGAAGACATGTATGATACTTCTCAAACACATTGAATATGTGGTGAAAGAAGCTACAATAACATGGGAAAAGTCTATAAGTTGCATCAACCTAGTAACTTTGTTGTTCATGTTGATGACAAAGATGAGGAAGAGGATGAAGAAATGAAAGATAATAAACTGGATGATGTCAATCTAGATGATGAGGAGGAAGAACAAGAAGCTATTGGAGAAAGTCTTCCAAAGATTTGAGGTATTAAGGAAATATATGCAGAGAAAATTGCAGCAACAGTCATGGCCTCATTTCCTCACTCTTCGAGCCCAACCTTAGTGCAATTTGGCTCAGAGATAGCTTCAACCAAGATTTTTGTGGATACCATTGCTATAAAAAGTACCCAATCAAGCTCTAAAACTATTCAACCAAATGTTACAATGATTGAATGCCCAACACTTCATCTGCCAAGCAGCAAGGTCCTCTATCATCAAGCTTGACCAAGCAAAAACAAGGTATTTTTGTTGTTAGTGTCATTTCAACATTTGTTGCTAGTCCATCAGTTTCCACTATTGTTTCCATTCCAAGTATTTCCATAGCCAGTAATATGACAGTTGAGAACCAGTCTCAACCGAGTGCTAAAATATTAGAGAAGGGGAAAAAAATTATTTCCACCATTCTAAAAGAAAATGGAAAAAAATAAAATAAAATTGTTAATCTGTATGAGGATATAGTTATTTCAAATTGGGATGTCTATACCCTCACCCCTGATCAAATCAACAACATGGTTGAGCTACTAAAGAAGAGAACTAAGCTGAAAAATCTTAGAGAAGAAAAGAAGAAATAAAACCAAGCCTTTGAAGACATAAAGAGCATATTTGTTGATGCTCTAAGTATTGAGGTTGATGGAACTTAACCTATTTTGGATCAACTAGCAAATATTGTCCACATATTCAATGAAGACTTGAATGGACAAGAGAAGTTAAGTGACACATCTATCTTCACAAAGGAGATTAAGGATAAATTGTCTAACATAGCTAAAGATCATATGAAGGAAAGTGCACACTAGCTATCACTTGACCCAACCCATAGCTCTGCACATTATACAAAGATTAGATATTTGACAAATCTCCAAGCAGAACTATTGAAGGAAGAAGCCAAGATTTGTGCCACACTTGCAGAAATCCAAGGCATGACTGTTCCAAACATGGATGCATTGCAAAAACACATTCCACATGCAAAGACACTCATCCATGATAAAAAAATTCTTCATAGCTGACCACATGATGGAATTATTAGTAGAAGTTCAGATTGCACTACACGCAAGCAAGGTGCTACAAGAAAATTGGGACATGACAATGGTACTTATTCTGAAGGTATATTCTAAATTCTTGTCACATTTTGGTATTAATATATAGATACTATACATCTTTTGCATTTATGTCAAAAAGGGGGAGAAGTAATATGTACAGGAAGAGAAGTATACTATACTCTATTTATATGTATATAGGACAGAAATATGTATGGGGGACCAGTATAATGTAGTATGGATAAGCAGAAAATACCTTTATAATAGAAATTTAGAAAATTTAGAAAAGCAGAGTATGTTACCGAGCCAAACCAAATGGAAGTCAAAACTAAGTTGAAGACACATAATGATGGCTAAGGAAGTTTTGACTTACAATTTTGTATGATCAGATTTTGTTTGAGTAAGTGTTTTTGTCAATAATGCCAAAGGGGGAGATTGTTGACATTAAGGTAAATTTGTCTAGCAGTGACTTGACACTTAGTCAATTAGTTACATTGCTACTAAGCTCTATAGTTTCTATCGAGCTTATTATTAAGTTTGCAGTGTTAACCGAGTGATTCAGTTGTTCCCAAGCTAAGTAGGAAGAATATAGTATCTATAAGGCACCTGAGTCAGTTCGCAGTGTTTGCCAAGGTACACAATGTTTACCAAGCTTCAGAGAAAAAGGTCAATGTAAACTGAGGGTAGCAAAGGCTACCAAGCTCTATGTTGTTAACCAAGCTCACATGGTTAACAAAGTGGATCTAGTGTTGACTAAGTCATGGAGTGTCAACTGAGTGATCCAATTGCTATCGAGTTTCTCAGAGTTCACTGAGTCACATAGTGTTGACAAGGTTTGAGCTACTTGGAAGTGATTAGTATGGAACGAGCTTCAAGTTCAACTAAGTGCCAAAGATTGTTGAGTGTTGACAGTGTTTTCCAAATATCAGAACATTACCGAGTTTGTCTTTAGAAACCAAGTTATAGTAGTTGAGCCGACTTTGTGAACTATGATGAAATTGCTATTGTAGCCGACTCTAGTAAGGTATGATTTGGATTCATATATATGTAACACATTATATCACATCCAAGTAAGTATGTGAAGAAGAATATGATGAGAAGAAGTGCAAATTAAAGAAGGCTACAAGAAATATAAGGGACAACAAAGATTTATCTATCATAGTTAGGTGGTTATTACATTACAAGGAATCTCAACCAACAAATCAAATTTGCAGATCAAAGATCAACCATTTGTTTCATCATAACAGGTGTATCAGTTAAATCCTTTAACAAGGTAGACTTAACAATCTTTGCTAAATCTCTTAACCGAGTGCATACTTCATTGTATGTTTGTAAATCCTTTAACAAGGTGGACCTCAAAATCCTTATTGCTCCTAATAGGGCAGATCACCAGAAGTGGTCAATTGTAAGCCTTAACAAGTTAACTTTATATTGTAGTACTAAAGCTTGTGGGTATCATCCCCACCCTACTTTTACTTTCTAATTGGAAGGTTTTTGGGTTGCCATATCTTGTGTCAAAGTGTTATGAATGTTTATTTGCTTTCATTCTTTCATGCATGCAATTAGATCAAAATATTATATGAAGGATTAATTGGTGAAGTAAGATAAAGTTTTATTGGTTCCTAATTCACTCATCCCCTCTTAGTAATCTTCCCTACCTTATATTTCCAACACTTTCTATATAAATTATTCAATATGCAAGATTGAATTTGACAATCTAAGAAAGAGTTACATTCTAAATTGAGCAGTGTATTTTGTGATTTGTTTTACTTTGTATGCTTGATTTAATGATTGAATGACATAGGATGATTGATAAATTTTATTATGTTGAGGTGGGTGAGTTGCCCAAATAATTCCATGCATAATTTGATTGTTGTCTTTATAATCAAAAGATATGGTATTATTGGTCTTCATAGTTTAAATATCTTTTCGTTGTAGATGATGAATTATTTAATGATATCTTTTGGGATATTAGTATGCAAAAATGAAATAGATTTAAGAATTAGCATATTGAGCTTAGTCTTTTTAGCTTCTTACATTACCTCCTTAGCAGGATGAAAATCTCGATGTCAGAGGGTGTTAGACACTCATCTACAAGAAGGCTCCCTCAAGGTATTAGGAATTCATTTTCATACCCTTCTTGGAATTCACCTATCTCAAAACGATTTACTCTACCTCTCCCAATTCAAGAAATTACTTATATTTCTTAATATATATTCATCATTTGTTTAGTAATAGTATCAACCTTCATTGATACCTGTATTCAATAGTTTAATCCTTATTGACTTAAATATTTATAATTATATTTACTCTAAAGGAAAGATCATAGATTAGATACCACTTATTACAAATAATTAGTTAATTAATTAACATGTTCATTTTAGTTATTTTGGTCATCAAATGATAATATTATTTGGATGTAATATTGAAAGTTATAGATGTTATCCAAGTTGCCTAAAGAATGTCTATGTTTTGGAAATAATTCTCCTTTTATATGTGGTCTTTGATGTTAAAAAAATGTCAGTATTAACTGAGCATTGTAGACTTTACAATATTAATGTTGTATATATCAATATTGACTAAGCAATTGGGTAAAGAAGATTTTTCTAGTATTAACCAAGAAGTTGGTTAAAGAAATGAATCTTTCTTGCAGTATTGACCAAGTGGTTGGGCATCAAAGGACTCATAGCATTAACCAAGCATTCAATCCTAGTATTGACTAATTGATAACACAATGCATTTATCTAATAACTAATTGATTGAGGCTGACTATTTGGATGTTTGATGTTTATTCAAAAGGTTATTCAAGCTAACCTGTCTAATCTTATGATATATAAGAAAGTTCAAGCTATGAGAATAAAGTAGAAGTAGAATATGAAATAAGATTGATATGTGAGCTCAAAGAAGAGTGGGAAAGTGTAGAAGATAAGTTGCAAAGAATAGAGATTTGAACATCTAAAGATAGTTGCTTCATAAATCAGGTCAAATTGTTGTTACCTTCTAACTATTGTAATAGTAAAGAAAATCTCTTAGCAGAGTTGGCTTAACAATAATATTGCAAATCCTCTAACAAGGTGACATTTAAAGTTTGAAGTGTTTGAAGACCTCTAACCAGGCCACTCCTAACAGGGTGATCAAAATCCTCTAACAAGGTCATTCTTAATAGTGTGTACAGTAACCTTTAACAAGGTTGGCTCCTAACATCGATCACGTCAAAGGAGTGAAAAATATTGTAACTAGTTGTATGGTGGTTTTCCCAAATTGGGTTTCCACATTAAATCTTTGTTTGATATGTGTTCATGTTATTCTCTTATGCTTTATGTTTCTGCAACTAAGTTACTAAAGGGTAAAATAACTTAATAATCATAATATTTTTTTTTAACTAAGTATCAATAATATTCTACTATTACCTGAGTTAGACAGTATTAGATAATTAGTAGAAAGTTGTAATTAACATCTAGGGAGAGGGAATTATTTCTGTGGTAACTAATTCAACCCTCCCTTCTTAGTTACTCTCTTACATTTCCAAAAATTATTATCAAAACATTTGGTACTTGTAGGAAAGGTTTCAAGGACCTAAGCTAAAGATGAAGATGACATTCAGAAGGGAAATTCTAAAGCTTAATAGAGATAACTTTTCAGCATGGCAGGAGTTGATGAAACTACATCTATCAAGCATTGGTGATATTGGATTGTTCTACATGGAAAACAAGTATGTGCTACCACCTAATTCTATGACTATGGAGCGGATGAAAGAGGCAAAGGATCACAATATAGTGATGATTGATATAGCCTCCTCTTTCAACTATTCTGAATTTGATGAGGTTAAAGATTATCCTACTACATTTGAAATGTGGGGAAAGTTGTAGAAAGTATATGGAGTTGATAAAAATGTACAAAAACCCAAGTTAGAAAGTTCAAGGGGCAAGTTTGATCAAATGAAAAGGAAAGAAGGTGAGAAAATTGTCCAATACAATGAAAGAATCAAAGAAAGAGTGACTACAATCAGAGTTGTAGGAGGAGATATAATTGATGAGATAATGGTTAACAAGGTACTAAGAACTCTTCTTCCTATTTATGTAATTAGAGTCTCAGTTATTCAAGAAATGAGATGCAATCCTACAAATGATATATCCTTGGATGCACTTGTGGAAGATTAATTGCTTCTAAGTTGGATAACTTTGATAACTATGCTACTACTTCTAGCAATCTTGAATCTACATTCAAAGCCAAACTAACCCTTGGTAGAAAAGGAAGAAAATCAAAAGGAAAATAGGTTGACAATGATAAAGAAGATGATTTAGATGAAGAGCTGGAAGTTATTGAAGCTCTACTTGCAAAAAGAGTATTAAAAGGGAAAGGAAAATTCTGAGGCTAAATCCCATTAATGTGTTTCTCATGTGAAGACGTTGGTCATATTGTTGCAAGATGTCCAACCAAAGAAGACAAAGATGATAAAAGAAATAATAGGTTCAAAGAAAAGAAAGATTTCAAAAGCTACAAGGACTACAAAGAAAAAAGTAAGAAATCTTGTTACATTGCTAAAGATTTTGATAATGATGGTAATGAAGAAGAAGTAGTCTATATTGTTGTTAAGGATGAATCTAATAATGAGGAAAATGAAAAGATGGCACTTATCTCTCATGTTAGAAAAAATGATGCATGGGTCATATATAGTGGTTTCTCTCATCACATAACTGGTGATAAAACTAAGTTTGAACATTTAGAACACTATGATGGTGGAACTATTAGATATGGAAAAAATGAACCATGTTATGTTAAAGGAAAAGGAATCATAGTTTTAACAGAAGGGATCAAATGTGAAAATCAATTAATCTGAGTTGAAGGATTAAGACATAACCTACTTGGTGTAGCTCAACTGAACAATATAGGATACAAGGTCGAATTCAAGATTGACAAAGCTACATATTTGTTATCTTAGAGTATTTGGAAACAAATGCTATATCTTGAAAGAAGTAAGCAAAGGAAAGCTAGATGTGAAAAGTGATGAAGGTATATTCCTAAGTTACTCCAATAAAAGAAAGGCATCCAAATGTTTGAATCTTTTCACCCACAAAGTCATAGAAAGTACACATCTGAAGATTGATGGGTTTGTAAAAAGAAGTGAAGAAAAGAGCAACAAGGAACCTAAATAATACAAAAAGTTTGTTTACAACATGAGGAGGAACTTGAGACTTTACATTAAAAAGTTGAAATCAATCAGCAATTGCAAGTACAACCTGAGTTATAGACAAAGGCACTCAAGTTGTAGCCATAAGCAATACAATCTGAGTCACAAGCAGTGCAACCCAAGTTACAACCAGATTAGCTAGAGGAGCCTGAGCAAAAGACAAAAGATCATGGAGAACCAAGTGAACTAAGTTTAGAATAAAGAAAGAAAGATTCAAGACTTGAAAAATAATTTAGAAGACATCATGCACCTAATCAAATATTTGGAGGAGACAGAGGGCATACTAACAAGTAAAAAATTAAAAGGTACATGTTTGCTAAGTGAATTTGAGCCTAGATATGTAAAAGACGCATTATAAAATGAAGGTTGGATGGAGGCAATGAATGAAGAAATTGAGAAAATAGAAAAGAATAAAACTTGCTCTCTTGTACCTAGGCCTAAGGATAAGAATGGGATTGGTACAAAATGGATATTCAGAAATAGGTTGAAGAAGAAGGTGAAGTAACAAGGAATAAGGCAAGACTTGTATGCAAAGGTTATGCTCAAGAAGAAGGTATTGACTATTGGGAAACATTTGCCCCTATTGTGAGACTTGAAGGAGTTAGAATACTTCTAGCATATGCAACAGAAAAGGGATTCAAAGTGTATTAGATGGATGTTAAATCAACTTTCTTGAATGGAATCTTGGAAGAAGAAGACTACATTGAAGAACCTGAAGGTTTCATTGATCCAAGCAAAAGAGACATTGTATGTAAATTTCACAAAGCTTTATATGGATTGAAGCAAGTTCCTTGAGCATGGTATGAATAGTTGCATGGATATCTGGTAAGAAGACAAATGATAATATTAATTTGTATATTAAGGAAGGATCATAGGACAAGATATTACTTGCAAAAATATTTGTAGATAATATCATATTTGGAGGACATGAGATGTTATACAACTCATTCTATAAAGAAATGAGAAAAGAATTTGAAATATCTATATTTGGTGAATTCAAATTCTTTATAGGTCTACAAGTTAATCAGATGATGGATGGGATAGTTATCACTCAATCAAAGTACATCAAGAAAATATTGAAATTATTTAGAATGGAAGATTCCAAACTAGTTGGCACACCTATGTCTACTAGACATAAGCTCTTAAGGGATGATGATTCAAAGGACATAAACCAAACTTCTTATAGATCAATTATTGAGAAACCTTTGTATCTTATACACATTAGATTTGATATTGCACTGGCAGTTGATACAGTTGCAAGGTTCTCTACTAATCCAAAACAAAATCACAAGATGGTAGTAAAAATAATTTTGATGTATCTAAAAGGAACCAAAGAATATGGTTTATGGTATAAGAAAGGAGGAGATATTGAGTTAAATTTTGAGGTATCTAAGAGGAACTAAAAAATATGGTTTGTTGTATAGTAACTTGAAAAGTTCTATCCTTTGGCACTGGATGTCAAATAGGGAGAGTTTAGTGTCAACAAGGAAGAGTGAGGAGAGTTCAATGTCAACAAGGAATAGTGAGGAGAGTTCAGTGTCAAAGTGAATGAGTGAAAATGTTATATCTCAGAAGAAAGATATTAAGATGATGGAATATACAGCTAATCAGGAGACAATGATAGTAGTCCACAAAATAGTCTTGAAAGGAAAGCAGCAGAGAAAAATCCAAGAATAAACCTAGACGGAGTTAGTATGGATGAGAATCTGAATGAAACTAAGGATATTATCTAAATTGCTCATACTTTTATCAGCTTATGTTGACATGTTGTGCTGTCATCAATGCCAAAAAGGGATTTTGTTGGAAACAATTCTTCAATTGTATGTTGTCTTTGATGTTACACAAATGTAAGTATTAACTGAGCAATGTAGAGTTTGCAGTATTAACCTTGCATATCTTAGTATTGACCTAGTAGTTGGGTAAAGAAGACTTTTCCAGTATTAACCAAGCAATTTGTTAATGAAGGAAATCCTATTTGTAGTAATGACTGAGTAGTCGGGCATCAAAAGACTCATAGTGTTAACTGAGTGTTCTATCCTAGTATTGAACGAGTGACAATATAATGCATTGGTCCTAATAACTAATTTATTGATGCCGACTATTTGGATGTTTGCTGATTATTTGAAAGGGTATTCAAGTTGACTTGTCTAATCCTATGATATATAAGAAAGGTCAAGTTCTAAGGATAAAGTAGAAGTGGAATGTGAAATAAGAGAGATATGTGAGTGAAAAGTAGAGCAGGAAAGTGTGGAAGATAAGCTACAAAGAACATCTAATCAAGAAGAATCCAGAGATCAAGCCAAAATAGAGATCTAAATCTACAAAGATAGTTGCTTCATAACTCAAGTCAAATTTTTGTTACCTTCTAACTATTGTAGTAGTAAAGAAAATCTCTTAACAAAGTTGGCTTAATAGTCATATTGCAATCCATTAACAAAATGACACTTCAAGTTTGAAGTGTTTGAAGACCTCTAACCAGGCCACTCCTAATAGGGTGATCAAAATCCTCTAACAAGATCATACTTAATAGTATGTATTGTAACCTATAACAAGATTGACTCCTAACAAGGCTCACTTCAGAAGAGTGAAAAATATTGTAACTAGTTGTATGGAGGTTTTCCCAAATTGGGTTTCCACTTTAAATCTTGGTTGCATCTGTGTTCATGTAATTTGCTTAGGCTTTATGTTTTTGCAACTAAGTTACTAAAGGATAAAACCATTTAATAATCATAACATTTCTTTGTTAACCGAGTATCAATAATATTCTAGTATTAGCCGAGTTGGATAGTATTGGATCATCAGTGGAAAGTTGTAATTAGCATCTAGGGTCACAGAATTATTTGTGTTGTAATTGATTCACCCATTGCCTCTCAGTTACACTCTTACATTTCTACCACTATGGACTCCCACAAATTTTGCAAGTCCAAGCTCATTTTACAAATATTTGCAAGATGTTAACCCCCATCCTCTATTGGGAAAAGATCCAAAGATCAGATTTATACAAGCTCCTCCTTGGTAACACTACAATTCTTTAGATAATGATATTGTTAATTATATCTTTAAGTTTATGAAGGAGACTTTGGATGTAGTCAAGTTGCTTAGACACTAGTCCTCAATAGGTATTATGTCAAAGTTTACAAGTCCAGGTGGTTTTTACAAAGATTTACAGAGCACTAACCCCCACCCTCTCTTGGGATACACCCATTGGTTGGAATATACTCAATCCTCTCCTTGCCTACATCCTAGAATCTTATCTTTTAATACTTGATATTAATAATATTGAGAATCATTTTCATAATAATAATAATTACATTATCCCAATCCTAAAAATAACACAATTATCTTATTACATGTTATGTAACTATATGATCCATATATTCATTCTTCATAAATTTATTATTATTATTTTTATGTTATTTCTAACATCAAATCATTCATTTAACTAATTCTATAAAACTCTATATTCAATCTAATTCTCATTTTAGTATAATGTACTTTAACAATTATTTTATATAAAAAATAGATAATTACCTTAAGAGTGACTTAACACTAATTCCTTGAGCAAAATAACTTTTGATACCAAATAAATACATTCCTTTCAGTGAGCCATGTTCCTCCTTTTAATATTGCATTTTCATTTATTTAACTCTTGTTATTATTAAACATTCTCCATTCATTCTTTGTTAGCTCCATAAAATATATATTATCATACATTCATTTGTTGTATATTCTATGCCCATTTGTCGATACCTTCCATTTCATTACGTTTCTTATATATATTTTTGCTTATGATATGGGCTCTCCGTCAATTGTTGTCATCTTAAATATGAATAAGCCAGATCAGTCCCATAGAAATGCATCTTATAGTTGCTATTAGCTATGACAATTTCTCTATTTTGTATTGTTCTTGCTATTTATTTTGCCACAGCAATTTCATGTACTCTATTTTGTGTATTTAGCTGATTTTCTTGCAGTCTCTAACAAAAACTATGTAATTCACATTTTTTCAATAAAAAATATATGAATAACCATATATTAGACATAATCTTCTAAGGGTTGTGTGGTATATCTATTACACCCCTTTATAATAATTTTATGTCGTCTTTTAATGAACGGTAATCATTTTAATATTTGACCAATTATTTAACCTAATGCTATTAGTCTATGAATGATGGTAAATGGTGATTACTATGACACTTTATTAGTTTTTTGTTTGTGTTATTCAATTTACTGATATAATTGTTTATGTAATGAACATTATAATTTGTCTTGGATCATATATATTAATAGTTGTCTATTATTTATTATTCAATTATCACAGTGTATTATTACATAAAAAATTACACACACACACACATACACACACACACATTATTGACCTAATAATCAACTAGTTATCATATACTTATCATTTCAATTATAATGAATATTATATTATATTATTAGGGGGATATTTCAAATAATTTATCATTATCAAGGAGAAAAATTGCAAATGAAAGAGCTGAAGATGGACTATGTAAATTCAAAGGAACAAGTTGCAGATATATTCACAAAGCTATTGCCTAAGATTCTTTTTAGTATCTAAGAGGTAGTTTAGGGGTCATTCTCATACCTCAATAGAAGAAAGATGTTGTTGTTGCATTAATCCAAATGCTTGTTACATATCTTACAAATCATTGATCTAATGCGAACTACTTCATAGAGGGTGCAAATAGTGAGAAAGTTCTTGAAGATTCATAAAGTGGTCACTCATACTAAGTGGCACCTTTGGTATTGTTGTCAAAGGAGAAGAAGTATAAGAAGATCAACACATGTAGATGCCTTAAAGAAGGACACACATATCATCTTGGGGGAGAAACTTAATGTTTGACAAATTGATGTTACAAAGTTTGTATATTGCTAATTTTTGGTGTTAATTTTCGTGTTTCTATCAATGCCAAAGGAGGATATTCTTAAGATAATTGATGTAAATTATATTTTAGGGATAATATACTACATATTTGATGATCACTATATCATCTATTGTGTTGTCATTCACGTCAACTTAAAGGTTGGCTATTAACTATTTAATTGGAAGTATTTGTTGGAAACAATAGTCCACCAAGATAACTGAGGGGGTAGGGGGTGAATCAGTTATCCAGAAATTAAAACATTTATCAACCTTAAACAATCTTATCCATTCAACCAAAGTAAACAACAACCATAACAAGATGTACATACACAATTACACCAGATATGTTAACTAGGGAAACCCTTGATCAGAGGGAAAACCCTGGTGGGAATGATGTCCACAAGAAGATGTACTAATATAAATATTCGTTATTAGAGGATGGACCCTCTTAGGAGTCTATTACAACCATTTAGTACATATGAGTCCTTGTTGGAGACTTTGAATCCCTATTAGGAGATTCCAACCTTGTTAGGAGTTGTGCCAACCCTATAAAGAGTTGTGATACAATGTATGTAAGAAGAGTTCACTACCCAAACATGCAATTTCAATTACAAGAAGAGCTCAATGCCCAAAAGGGTAATTTACTGTTAAGTTCCTCTTTCCTCTATTCTATCAACTAAATAATCATTTTCAGAGCTTGTAGGCTAAGTCACAAACATTGGATCCAAGTATCCAACTTCAGATCACTCAATAAAACTTTAGAAATAAAGTTTCCTTCACTTTCACTCTACTCTACTCAACTTCACATTCTGCTCTTTGTGTTTTTTACAATTACTTCTCTTCCATACATTTCCATACCATGATAAAGGAAAATTTCCTTTCTTTATATCAAATCCATAAAACAATTCCTTGAGTCAGCTATTAAACCTTTTCAATTATTATTATAGGACTACATTAAGAACATGTCACATTTAGCTATAATTTTGATCTTCCACCTTACAACTTAAATAATTTTCCATACATGTAACATTATGATGAGTGAGCTTAGCTATGTCATCATCAACATTTTTTCTTCACATCCTCAACCTTGATTCTCAAAATAAAAATTATGCTAACAGATAGAACAAGTTTACTAGAACACGCCTCTATAAACTCTATCTTAGAATAGACACCAACAAAACTTACATAACTTCTTCCAAACTTAACATTTATTCACTTGACATTAACTACATATACTAGATACTCAGATGTATCTCCCATAACTTTGGATAGTGAGAATACTCAACTAGCAGTCCATATCAACTTGATCTTTCTGTTATTCTTCTGTCAGATACCATAGAAAACTGCTATGTTGACATAAATGAAAAATATAGTCATGAATGTAACATATCATCATGATAACATATCTAAAATACTACCCCATAGGAATATCATCAGCATTCATGCTTCCAACAATCTCCCCCTTTAGCATTGATGGCACCATAGATGAAAAACATCTAGTTCCAAAAATACCAACAAAAGACAATTAAGCTTTCTTTTCAAATCCTCTTCATCAATCATTCTTCTCCATTAATATACCTCAATGTGTTTTCTATTTTTCCATGTCTCAAAATCATTTTTATGCAGTGTTCTTCCCCTTAATGATTTTGCTTCTCCCCCATTATGTTTTTCATGTAGTACTTCTCCCCTATTGATACCAATGTCAAAGGAATCTACAACCAAAAATCTTAGCACCAACTAATTCTTACTTATCTCAAGTGTCCAAAGAAAGTGTTCAAAACAACATCCAACAAGAGTCTTAGATGACTCTATCCATCACAGACACTCCCCAATATAGGAAGCATCAACATTCAGTCGAGACAAAGAATGGTACTCTATTGCACTGGATTGATGTACTCTTGTATCATCTAATCTGATGTAGGAAGGGGCATAACCCTTAGCATACCTCACAAATACTCAAAAGTCTCTTTGGGAAGAGGCTTTGTGAAGATATTTGCAATCTTCTCTTTAGTTCTCACATACTCCACTCTAATTTCCATTTTTGCAACTCTCTTAATGTGTGATACTTGATAGAAATGTGCTTAGTCTTAGAATGCAACATTAGATTGTTAGACATTGTGCTTGTGTTATCACAATGTATGACAATAGTTTCAGTCATTTATATCCTTATATCCTTTAGAATCTATTTCATCCAAACAACTTGATTACAATTGTTTGTTGTAGCAACATTTTCTGCTTCCAATGTACTTTGTGAGGTACAATCCTACTTCTTGCTTTGCCAAGAAACCAATCTTCCTCCAAGAAAGAAGGCTCCATCACCGGTGCTCTTTTTGTCATCAATATTGCATTCCCAATCAGCATAAGTATAAGCACTTAGAGTGAAATCATTAGATTTATCATACCACAATCCAAACTCTGGTGTTCCTTTCAGGTATCTAAATATCCTTTTGATTGCTGCATAATGTGCTTCTCTAGGATCAGCTTGATATCATGCAACAATTCCAACTGCATTTGCTATATCCAACCTTGTGAGAGTCAGATATTGCAATCCTTTGATCATAGATATGTACCTCATCTACTCATCAGTAGGTGTCTCATCCTTTGTAGATAATTTGTGTCTAGTTACCATAGGTGTTCCAATGGGTTTGCAGGTTTCGAAACCAAACCTTTTCAGTAAATCCTTCAAATACTTAGTCTAAAAAATAAAGATTACTTATTTATCTTGTACAATCTGCAATCCTAAAAAATATTGCATTTCTCCTATCATACTCATTTCAAATTCCTTCTTAATTTCTTCTGCAAACTTGTCACTTTCCTCATCATTTCCTCTAAATATGATATCATCAAAAAATATTACCATAATCATTAAGCCATCATTAATTTCTTTCCAATAGAGATTACTATCTACCATACCTTTTCTATATCCAAGCTTTGTCAAATGCTTGTCCAACCTTGCTTACCGGGTTCTGAGTGCTTGCTTCAAGCCATACAATACTTTCTTTAGTCTACATACTATGTCCTTGTCATTTGTCAATAGACAACCTTCAGGCTACTCTATGTACACCTCTTCTTCAAGTTCTCCATTCAGAAATGTTGACTTGACATCCATCTAATATACTTTGAATTTTTTATAAGCTACATATGTTAATAATAACCTTACTGCTTCTATTCTTGCCACAAAACCATAGGTCTAATCATAGTCTATTCCTTCTTGTTGTGAGTAACCTTTACAAACCAATCTTGCCTTGCTCCTTACAAATTCACCTTACTTATTCATCTTGTTTCTGAATACCCATTTAGTTCCTATCACATTCTCATCTGTTGGTCTGGGGACCAATTCCCATGTCTCATTCTTTAGTATCCGATCCGATTCCTCTTTCATAGCTTGTTTCCAATGATAATCTTTACATGCTTCATCTGCATTCTTAGGTTCAAGTTGAGATATCAAACATAGTTCTTCATTGATTCTATTTCTTTTCATCACACCTTTATCTTTACTTCTGATGATCTACTTGGGTGGATGTTTATTTGTCATATTCTTACTCAAAGTGGGAGTTGCTATCTCAACTCTTAGCTCTATTGAAGGTTCCAAGCTTTGTTCCTACCTTGCCTCTCCTTCATTCTACAAATCATTGTTAGTCTGAAAGAATAATTCATCATTCCTTGGTTTAGTAACAACATCATCATTTGAATTCTAATAATATAATCTTTCTTGTATCCTGAATTTCTCATCAACTCTTACATTTGCATTTCCCATAATAGTCTTAGTTCTTAGATTATAACATATATAAGCCTTTCCTTTCAATGAATAACCAATAAAAATACCTTCATCACTTCTAGAATCAAACTTACCAATATCATAATCTCTTTTGATATAACACTTACTACCAAAAATTCTGAAATACTTAATTGTAGGAGAGTGACCAAACCACAGTTCATAAGGGGTCTTGTTTGTGTCTTTCCTAACTTGCACTTTGTTAATAGTGTGGAATTCTATATTCATAGCTTCTCTCCAAGACATCTTGGATACATCATTCTCAACAAACATAGCTCTTGTTGCTTTTGTAACTAACATGTTTCTTCTCTCTGCTATACCATTCTCTTCAGGGGCTCTTAGAGCTAATAATTGTCTTTTGGTTCTATTAGCTTCACAAAACATTTTAAACTCATTTTACGTAAAATCTCCTCCTCTATCTGATCTTAAATATTTAATCTTCATGCCTGATTCATTCTCAACTCTATTCTTGAATATCTTGAACTTATCAAATGCCTTAGATTTCTCTTTAAGAAATGCAATCCACATAATTCTAGAAAAGTCATCAACTAAAATCATAAAATACCTTTCACCATAGAATCCTTTAGTATTTGTAGGACCGCTGATAACTTCTTTTTGGGAAAAGAAGTTTTGTTATGCTTTTCCAAAACAAACTCCTTGAAATTTGTGTTAGTAGGCTTTACAATCTTAGGCAAATTTCTAATTGCAAACATACTACTAGTTTTCACAATACTTTCAAAATTTATATGAAAAAATTACTTATTCCATAACCAATTGTCATCTACCTTTGCAACCAAACATGTCATTTCAGTAGGATTCAACTTAAATACATTACCTCTAGCTCTGGTTCCTTTCTAATTACCTTTTCATCTTTGTCTTTGATCTTGCATGTCTTCTCTTTGAACTACAACTAATAACCTTTATCTGCTAGTTGTCCAATACTCAAAACATTGTGCTTTAAACCATCAACAAAATATACATCTTCAATGTTAGTCTTACCATCAAGAGTTATAGATCCAATATCGTTAACTTGACATGTTGCATTATTTCCAACTCTAACAATGCCTCCATCCTGACTTTTGAAGTTAACAAACTTGTTCATATCACTAGTTATATGATGTGAACAACCACTATCAATTATCCAATCAGATTTCTTTTCAACCTATGATACCAAAGCTATTTTCTCTAGACTTTCTTCTTTAATAGCTACAAATCCAATTTCATCATCACTAGCACTTAGGGCTTGTTCATCATAATCATCTTCTTCATTTGCATACAAACATTCTCTATCTCTTCTAGGTTTGAAATTACTTCTATACTTTTTCTCTCTTTTAGGACACTTAGATGCATAATGACCATATTCATTACATGTCCCACATTTAAATATTTTCTTACCATCTTATTCTCTTCTTACCAAAAGAGCTATTCCTTCTTCAATCTTTCTATACTCATCAGTTCTACTACTGCTAGCAAAATCTCCTCTAGCAGTTGTGCTACTTAATAAATTGTGTCGAATATTCAAGGCACCAAAAGTTTTTTTTTCCAGTCAACTCTCCAGACTATCTAAGCTCATTCTTAAATGCTTCAAGTCTTCCAAGCAATGTCTCCTTTGTGTGGTACAAGATATCAACAACTGTATGATTTGAACTGCTGGCTTAAATGGTGGTGTTAAGCTCTTCAATATCTTCCATATTACCACATCATCTTATTTGGTTCCTCCTTGAGATCTAATAACTGTAGTAATTTCTGATATCCTGCCTATATATGTTCTTACAGATTCATCTTCCATCATTTTAGCATCGTGGAATGCACAAATCTAGCTTTTTAGCCTTAATTTCTTAGAATGTTCATCTCCTTCAAAACTAGTTTCCAAAGCTTTCAAAATCAAATGTGAAGTAACAAGAGAGGTTACCTGATTGTATTCAATTTTAGGAAGTGCAATCAATAGTGGTTCTCTAGCTCTCATGTTGCACATAAAAAGATCTCTTTCTTCCTCAGTACAAGTTTCCAAATCTTTTTCAGCAATGATTGTCTTTGCTGATTTTGTCAAGATCCAATATCCTAGACCCATAGGCAACAAATGTGTTTTCATCTTTTCCTTCCATATGTCATTATTTGTTCCATCAAACTTCAGACTATCTTTCCTGAACATGCTCGTCATGGTTCTCCCAAAGTTGTTAAAATTTATCTTCAAGGACCTGACTCTTTGATACCAATTGTTGGAAACAATTGTTTGCCAAGATACTGAGAGGGTGGGGGTGAATCAGTTCTCTAGAAATTAAAACATTGATCAACCTTAAACGATGTTATCCATTCATCCAAAGTAAACAACAAGTATAACAAGATGCACATAGACAATTACACCAGATATGTTAACTAGGGACACCCTTGGTCAAAGGGAAAACCATAGTGGGTGATGGGGAAACCAGATATCTTACCTCAGTAGCAGACATTGGAGTAGGCCATTCCAAGATGGCTTTTACCTTCTCTGGATCCATTTTGAGACCTTCAGGTGATATAACAAATCCCAAATAGACTAACTCCCTTTTTGCAAAGACACACTTCTTTAGATTAATTAACAATTTCTCTTCCCTTAGCCTTTCAAAGACACTACGAATATGCAGTAAATGTTCTTCCAAAGTCTTGCTGAAAATTAAAATATCATCCAAATAGACAATAACAAATTTTCCCAAGAACTTCTTAAGTACCTCATTCATGAGCCGCATGAAGGTGCTTGGGGCGTTTGTCAATCCAAAGGGCATGACTAACCACTCATAAAGACCCTCCTTGGTCTTGAAGGCTGTTTTCCACTCATCTCCTTCTCGTATCCGTATCTGATGATAGCCACTCTTCAGATCTATCTTTGTGAAGTACTGAGCTCCACTCAAGCAGTCCATAAGATCATCCATCCTTGGTAAAGGAAACCGGTACTTGATGGTTATCCTATTTATAGCTCGAGAATCTGTACACATCCTCCACTCTCCATCCTTCTTTGGTGCAAGTACTGCAGGTACTGCACATGGACTCAGGCTCTCTCGAATCAAGCCCTTCCTCAACAGCTCCTGAACCTGTCTATTTAGCTCCTCTGTTTCAGTAAGAGTCATCCTGTGAGCAGCCTTGTTAGGCAAACTAGCTCCTGGAATCAGATCTATCTGATGACTGATTTGCCTTACTGGTGGCAATCCATCTGGAACATTATCAGAGATAATATCTCCAAATTCTCCTAGTAAATCTGAAACTTCCAATGGTATTTCACTACTACCTTCTTTATCTTTCCTAGGAATCAAAGCATAGCACATACGTTGATGTTTCATGCCATCTAAAAACTTCCTTCCATCAACAAGACAAATCCTAGCACTGCTACATACCTTTTCACCTTCCTTTTTCATGGGCTTCAATTTGTGGCGAACTCCATCCTTTGTCAGAGAGTATGTGTTTGCATGTCCATCATGTATTGCATGTCTATCAAACTGCCATGGTCTACCCAACAATAGATGGCAAACATCCATCGAAATAACATCACAAAGAACTTCATCATGGTAAATCCCAATTTTGAATTTTACTAAACATTGTTCACTTACCAGGACCTTATGATCATCTTTTACCCAAGAAATCCGATAGGGCTGGGGATGTTTCTCCCTCTTGAGCTTCAGCTTAGAGACCATCTCTTCGGATACCAAGTTATCAGTGCTACCACCATCAATGATCACATCACAACATTTATCCTCACACTTGCATCTGGTACGGAACAAACTCCTTCGTTGTCCTAGTTCATTTTCACCACTTAGTAGGACTCTTTCATTTACCAAGGTCTCTCCTCTTTCTGCATCCTCTGAATGTGATGATTGTGCATCCTCATCCACATGAGCAACCCTAGCTTGGCCCTCAGCTCTCCTATCTATCCTTCCTTGTCGTTGAGGGCATTCAAAGGCACAATGACCTTCTTCATTGCAATGGAAACAGGTACCACGGAAGCCTCCTCTTCCTTGTCCACGTCCTCTACCTCTTCCTCTTTGATTTCCAAAGTCTTGATCACGGGAGCGGTTGAAACCCTCATTCCTCTGGTTCCTGCTAGTACCCTCATCTTCATTTTTCTTTTGAGTTTCATTGCGGCCTCCAGATGATCTACCGCTTCCCCTTCCTCCTTGACTGCGCCCTCTTTGTCTTCCTTCAAACCTTTTACTCAGCTTCTCTTCAACTCGTAGGGCAAACTGGTATGCTTCTTCAACACTGGTCATTCTTACCAGACTTAGTTCCTCCTGGATGCTAGGTCGTAACCCACTGATATAACGAGCAACCTTCTCCTTATTTGCTTCTGCATGCCCCGCTCTAATCAGGAGTCGGTAAAACTCCTCTGTATATTCTTGGACTGATCTTTCTGCTTGCTTTAATCCATGCATCTTCTTAAACAGATCAAGCTCGTAGTCCACAGGAATGAACTGCTTCTTCAATTTGTCCACCATGCGATCCCATCTTGTGATCTTCTCCTTTCCTCTTCTAAGTCTTTCCAGTTGAATCTCTTGCCACCAGATTTTGGCATGGCCTTTTATTTTGGCCTTTGCAAACTTAACCCTATCTGGGTCCCTTATATCCTCATATTCAAAGTATTCGTCCAGTTCATTGATCCAATCGATCAACTCATCTGGTTTCAAATTTCTCGAAAATATACCCACTTCAATTGTAGGTCTTTTCCCAAACCTAGAAATGGCCCTAAAAAGCCTTTCCTCTACAGGATTCAGAACTTCCCCGTCAACTTCCATTACTTCCTCTTCATTGTCATCCTCACTATTATCATCTGCGGCAATATTTGCTCCTCTACGAAGCTCCTCTTGCAATGCTTGTACCTGTCTCTGGAGGGCTCTAACCTCCTCAGGATCAACAGCTCTGGCCCTTCCACCACGCTCTCTTCGTAGAGGCATCTTCTAACTCGAACCCACAACCACACAGTCCTGGTGCAAACTGCCTCACAGTCGGCGCTCTGTCTACACACTCAGGAAAACCCGCTCTGATACCACTTGATGGGGACACAACCCAACAACCAGAATAGACACAATAGAAAGGGGAAATTATATTAACTGAGAAAATAAGCTGGTACAAACAGTGCAGAGAAAATAAACTCAAAACATGCCCTGCGGGCTTACAATAGCATAAATCTGGAGAATATTTCTCCTTTTAGCACCTCCTCTCAAGCTCCAATCCGAACTGCCTTTTACAATGCCAGAAATCTCCTTAAATAGACCCCGGAGGGTTAAGGACTAGGAGTACATTCTAGAAAGTGCTAGTAGGCATCCACCGACAAAATAGAAGGTTCCGAAAGCTGCGTTAGAAGTCGGTGCAATTCTAGAAGCATCCAGAAATGGTAGCCGAACTTTCGGGAGGCATAACTTTTGAACCGTAACTCCGATTGACGAACCGTTTACATTTTCGGAAAGCTCTCGAAGCGCTCTATAGCCCTATGGACGAGCTTCGCTCGTCCCCCATTTTCCGACTCTTTTCGAGGTCATTTAATGCCCCAAACCTGACTTTGAAGCATTCTTAGGGGGTCTGGAGGGTTAAGGACTAGGAGTACATTCTAGAAAGTGCTAGTAGGCATCCACCGACAAAATAGAAGGTTCCGAAAGCTGCGTTAGAAGTCGGTGCAATTCTAGAAGCATCCAGAAACGGTAGCCGAACTTTCGGGAGGCATAACTTTTGAACCGTAACTCCGATTGACGAACCGTTTACATTTTCGGAAAGCTCTCGAAGCGCTCTATAGCCCTATGGACGAGCTTAGCTCGTCCCCCATTTTCCGACCCTTTTCGAGGTCATTTAATGCCCCAAACCTGACTTTGAAGCATTCTTAGGGGGTCTCCAAAACTCGAAAAACTGCAATAACTTTCAAACCGTGGGGCCTTTTGACCTGATTCTTTTTCTAGAATGCTCTAAATCTCAATTACATTCATCTGGCCAAGTCACACCTTCTAGGTCACCAAAATGATGGTCAAATTGCATGCTCCTATTTTTTCGGGATTTTTAAATGCACTGATAGTTGAACTATGAGAGTTGAAACCTTTATTTGAGCCAAATGGGTATCCAAAAATGTAAAGACATAAAATAGAAACTAAGTCTAAGTACATTTTTTTGGGTGACACAGAATTGCCCTTATACCTCTGGATGCTCCTGCATCAGTGGGAATGATGCCCACAAGATGATGTACTAATATAAATATTCTTTGTTAGAGGATAGACCCTATTAGGAGTATATTACAACATTTGGTACATATGAGCCCCTGTCAGGAGACTGTGAATCCCTGTTAGGAGTTGTGGTACAATGTATGCAAAAAGAGCCCACTACCCAGACATACAATTTCAATTACAAGAAGAGCTCACTACCCAAACAAGAAATTTACTATTAAGTTCCTCTTTCCTTTGTTCTTTCAACCAAACCAATCACTATCAAACCTTGTAGATGAGGTCACAAACCACAGAGCAAGGTATCCAACTTTAGATCACTCAATAAAACCTTGGGAATAAATTTTCCTTCACTTTTGCTCTACTCTCCTCAACTTCACATTCTACTCTTTATGTTTTCCACAATTACTTCTCTTCCATACGTTTCCATACCATGATAAAGGAAAATGTCCTGCTTTTATATTGAATCCATAAAACAATTCTCTGAGTCAATTATTAAACCTTCTCAATTAATTATTAAAGGATTGTTAGATCCTACCCGGTTAAAGGATTTTAATAGCTTTTTAGAAGTGTGCCTAGCTAAAGGACTTTAGAACACTCACTTGGAATGTCACCCTACTAAAGGATTTCACTATGACTATTAAATCAACCTTGATACAAGGATTTCATCCTGCTGATATAGTTGTTAGAAAGTATAGTAGAATGTTTGATCTGATACACTTACAATCTAGTATTGCTGATTTTAGATCCCAATTCAATTCATCTCGATCCTCTCTGATCTGATATGAAATTTTTGTAACCTTGATCCTCTATTCTGATAACTAATTCTGCAATTCCGTACTTCTTCTAAGTCACCTTCAACCTGATCAATTCACCCCTTTCACTACTATCATCACCTTCTCACACATTCTCTCTCACACACTGTAAATTATGGGGCTTCATCTCCCTTTAAAAAGATTTTGTGACTTAGGGTTAGGTATGAGTACATGATTGAGATTTATCCAAATTTCCCACTCAATTCCCTCCATTTTTATAATTGGTTGCATGTTGATCACATAGGGAATCCAAGTAGATTCAATCTTATCTCTAAGCTTTGAGATCTATCCATATGTCGGCTAAAAAATGATTTACATAGTTGTTTGTGCCATCACAAACAACTAGGCCAATTCTGTGTTACTCGGCACTTGCTAATATTGGTGCTCGACACATATATTATAATTCAATCTAACTTGACACTTGAACTTATTCAACATCTATCATTCACTTGGCACTTGAAACTTTCTCAGCATCTATTGTTCACTCAGCACTTAAGACTTGCTTGGCTCTACCTATCTGCTCGACACTTACTGTTTACTCAGCACATGAGTGACTTGGCACTCATTGCAACTCAGCATGAGCATAGAAAATTTCTTAAGTGTGTTGACACTCAATTGTCAAAACTAATCTGAGATCAAAAAGGTTGTTTTAAATTGGTGGAATTATACTAATAGTAGACGATCCAACATGTATGGTAGTGATATTAGTTGAATGAATATGTTGCAAGATGTAGTCACTTTATTCACAATTAAGGAAAAATTTATGGAAACCACTTGTGCTTGTAAAACGTCATTTCTCTTAAAGGGTTATGCTAAAATAGTATGTATGATGCATGATTAATTGTAAGATTTATTGAGTTCAAAAGCTTGGATGTAAGTGAAATAGCTGTATTATTGGTTTAATGATTGGAATAATTCATTTATCTTAAATTTTTATGATATGAAAGTTAGTTTGATGAATAATTTATTAAGATTAGTTGATCTTAAAAGTTCACACTTGATAGAAATAGTCTTATCAGTAGTTCTATGGTTGGAAAACTAGTTGTGCTCTACTAAACTGCCTCCATGATTTTAGAAGCTAGTTTTTTACTATTTATAATTGAAAGAAATAGGGGAAGAAATAAGTTGTCAAATAAAATGTAAAGAAAATACACCAAATATATAATATTGAAACATTCTACGATTTCAATTTCATAAGGCATCTAGAGAATTATTAAATATCATAGATCTTAGAAAGAGTTACGAAATATGGTTCCACAATCTAGAAGTTAAATAGATACTTGCAAAATCCTAAGCTAGAGAAAAGACATACACAATTTAGGCCAAAATTATAATATAATTTATTGATTTCCATCAATGGTTGAAGAATAATGGTGAGATCTAAAGAAAATAAGAATATGTTGTTACTAAGTTTTAAAGTCTTTTTAAATAAAGAAATGCCAATAGTACTATAACACACAATGTTACTTAAGTGTTAGAAAGTTTTTCTACATAGAATACTACAATGATAATCATGTGGATAAGTGATGGTGCATTGATGCAACCCCTAAAAAAGACTTCTTAGATATTTTGGTTTATTTGTATGAATATAAAGCATGTCTAGGTACATGCATCTAAGGTAGTTTTTATTGATAATTACTTTTATCCTTTTTTGTCTCGTTTTGGCATCTACCTTTGGCATTCGAGGAAGTATTTATATTAGGTAAAATTATTTTTGTTGTTAGGATTTTTCCAAAGTTAATCATGTCAAATTCTAACAACTTTACCATTCCAAATTGAATAGGAATAAGTATAATTATTGGTTGCAATAAAAATAATGACCATTTTATTAAGAAAAGATATGTAGGAGATTATTGAAATTGGTTACAAGGACCCATATGATTGGAACTCCCTCACAGATGATGTTTTAACAACCATGGAAGATCCCAAGAAGAATCATGCTCAAGCATTGTTTCACATTCAAATAGCTCTTGATAAGAACTTATTTCCTAGAATTTCAGATGTAAAGATAGCTCAAAACTCTTAGAAGACTCAACAAGAACCTTATGAATGTTGTAAAGATGCAAAAATTAAAGAGGGAATTCAATAGTTTAAAGATGCAAGAGATGGAATGTGTGAGTGATTATTGTGTCAAAATTATATATGTGGTCAACAAGATGGCCACATTTGAAACAAGTGTGAACAATGAGGTTCTAGTTAAATAAGTGTTCAAAAATCTCACCCCAAGGTTGAATCACCCATTATCATAGAGGAAATCAAAGATCTAAAAATCCTTCAGTATGATCATCTAGTTAGATCTCTTATATCTTATAAAGAGATTGAAAGATTCATTTGAAGAAAGTGATGCAAAATTGGTTTTATCGAAATTGCAAAACATAATAAAGACGAAGCCAACAATAACACCAATATTATTCAAGCTCAAAGTAGAGATGCAAATCAAAATCGTACAAGACAAAATAGAGGAGAAAGTGGTTTGAAAGGAAGTAGTGGTTTTAGAGTATGAGGTTGGGCTAATTTTTATAAGAGTGATGTTCAATGTTACTATTGTAACAAGTACGACTAATATAAAAGAGAATGCAGATTAAAACAAGGAAAAGTGTTAATTATGCTAAAAAATACTCATAAAATTCCTCCATGTAATTTATTTTTGTCTTAATCTAAAGAAAAAACAAGTAATGCAAATGTTTGGTATTTGGATTATGGATCCTCTAACCATAAGCTAGGGAATGAATTTTGTTTTTCAACAAATGATGAACATTTCAAGTCCAAGATTCATCTTGATGAAGACTGATTATTGAAAGAAGCTACAAAATGAGCTATGGGAGTCCACCCAAACGAAGGTATAAAGAGTGCCAATGATATTTATTACACTCCACATGTAAGGCGTAAGTTATTAAGTGTTGGACAACTATGTAAGGATAACTATCGAGTTATTTTTAAGAATAAAAAGGGTTCAAATTATGATAATGGAACAAATGGGTTGTGAATTTTGAATACAATTATCAAATTGTATATTATCATTGATGTTACACAAAAGTAAATATTTAACTAAACACAGTTAGTTTAAGTCGAGCTCAGTCGGGCACCATAGGAGATTCCAATATCAACCGAGTAGAAGTCAGGGTTAACTGAGCTTTGTTGGTTAGCAAAGAAATCGGAATCCCTTAGATGTGAAGCCATCTAGCCCCCTTCTTAACCACTTACAGAAGAAGATCCTTGATGAAGCAATTATAAAGGCCCTATATAACCCGTCATCCTTTGTCCTAGGATCTCATTCCTCCTTAGACGGTCCCAACTTGGCTCTTACATCAAATCTCTCAATGGTTTTGACGACTCCTTCCTCCCTATTAGACTTGGAGGATGGTTAAAAATTTCAAATATAAAGAGAATCTCAGAGATTTGAAACTCCTTCCTGTCTCATCCTCTAATAAGGAGTTAGAAGACAATGAAAAATCTTTTTGACGAGATCAACTAGAATATAATGGATAAAAATAATAAAAATAATAATCAGTTGAACCTCCAAAGAGACAAGTGGTCAATGGTTTGAGATAAATGATTGCCTCTAACCTCCAAGGTAACAACTATGAAAGGAAAGATAGAGAGAACAAAAACAAGAGGTTCTGAAAGCTCTCATTAATTTTATTTTAGAAGTGGAGGTCCCAACTAATTAATATATTTAATAAGAGCCTTATCTTGGAATTTGAGAGGTTTGTATAGTACTACAAAGAAGCATATTTTAGAGTGTGGTCTTCAAGAAACCAAATTTGATATGATACTTATCTAGGAAACTCAGATGCAACAAGAGGGTTTTCATAAAATGATAAGAACTTGATGCAAGGAAGGAGATTGAATAGCTAGGTTAAGAGGCACTCCTAACTATCCAATCACCTATCGAGTAAAAAAAATAGAAGCCAACAATACAAAGAACAATAGCAAGGGGAGAAGAAACAATGATTCTTTATTGGTTCATCCAATTATCAGCATACAAGCCCAACTGTAAGTCTTTTTGGGTTATAGAAAAATACAAATACAACTTCAAAATCCACGATCCAGCTTCAAATTCACTCTCCCAAGGGCATCTGTTCTCAACTCTCTAATTCATATCTAACCTAAACTAGAATATCCCTATTTAGATTTGTCAAAATGACTTACAGAAGATTCTAGATCATTACATAATAGAAAGATTGGCCTTAAATTGGTCTACACACATCCCAAGAGAAAATACTAACATTAAATTCACTATCCAAATTGAATAATAAGTTGTCTCAAACTAAGAACCTATCACAGACACACTTGGTCAAAGAAGGAATCGAGCATCAACAAATATTAGGTTCCCTCAGTACATGAAGGAATATTTGTCCAACACTGGATAGCTCAAAAAATATAGGAACTGGGCAGTAATAGGAACTCGATAGTAACTGGAACTCGAGAGTAACTATAGAATGAACAAAATGAGAAAGATTACAAGGCAACAAAGGATGCTCCTACATTTGCACTATTTGGCCTGCTACATAATAGATCTATGTGTATTCTTGAGGGGCTTTGAGAGGTATGGCTATTATGTGGAACAATAATAATTTCTTGGGTACTTTTCTCCACTCCTCTCCTAACTCTATTATTTTATGTTGTCATGATATCTTATCTAGGTGGTCTTGGAATCTGGTTAATATTTATGCTCCTAAAATCAAAGGTCAAAGGAAACAATTATGGTCCTCCTTGGATAACTAGATGGGAAACAACCAAAATATTAAATAGATGGTAGCTGGGGATTTTAACTCTCCCCTCTCCCCTTTGGAGAATATTGGTGGTAAAAAAGACTACTCTAAGAGTATGAGTAACCTAGCGGAGCTCTTGCTTGATTAGGGGCTCATTAATTTAGACCCTCTCATATCTAAGTTTATGTGGACCAATAGGAGACAAGGTAGTAGGTTGATCTAAGATAGACTTGATAGATTTACCCTTTCTTCTAATTGGAATAATCTTGATGACTTTCTTCTTACTATAAAAACTAGAACTAATTCTAATAATAATTCTTTACTGTTAGAATGAAAAATGGGTAAAAGAGTGGTTGCCCCTTTTAGATTTGAAAATATTCCATTATCTCATCAAGGCCTTAAAGACCTAATCTAGGATTGGTGGAATATCAAGGTGATAACCTTCACTGTGATCAACCTATGCTCCAAACTTAGTGAGATAAAAGTTAAAGTCAAAGGTTGGAATAAAAACTCTTTTGGCAATTTATTTGAAAGAAAAAAGATCTAATAGAGAAAATGGAAAGAGTACAAAATCGGATGGAAATAGATTATAAAGATAAAGAGAAGGGGAGAAATGAAGAAAATATAAGAAAGCAATGGTTAAAGCTATCTAACCAAGAAGAAGTGTTCTGGATGCAAAAATATAGGATCCAATGACTTGTACAAGGTAACAAAAATACAAGATTTTTCTACCAAACAACTTTGAAACACAAAACTAGAAACATAATAAGATCTCTAATAAAGGAAGGTGATTTTGCAGTGACAGAGGAGGATGACATAAACACTAAGGCAATCAACTATTTTATGAATGAAGGATCTCACAACACTCTAAAGGAAACAAAAAACCTACTTAATTGTATTATGAGGTTGGTATATGATGAGGATAATCAAATTCTTATGATGAGATCACAACACTCTAAAGGAAACAAAAAACCTACTTAATTGTATTATGAGGTTGGTATATGATGAGGATAATCAAATTCTTATGATGAGACTTAGTAAAGAAGAAGTGAAAATTGGTTTCTTTTCTTTTAAAGCCTTTAAATCCCCTGGCTTGGATGGGTTCCCCCTTCTATCTTCTAAGAGTATTGGGAAATATGGGTGATGTGGTTTTCAAAGTTATTTGTCATTTTTTAGAATGGATTAGTTAGCTGAAGATTTGAATAATACTTATATAACCTTAATTCCTTATAATAAAAAAATCCTTCTTACCTCTCAAATTATAGACCCATAAGCTTCTACAATCCTTCCTACAAAATTATTTATAAAGTTATGGTAAACAGACTCAAACCAATCCTTGATAAACTTGTCTCTAAAAAACAAAAAGCCTTTGTAGCAGGAAGAAATATAATGGATGTGGTTATAACTACTCATGAACTTGTCCATTCTATGGAATCAAAAGGAAAACCTTCAATAACTCTTAAATTGGACATTTTTAAGGCCTATGACAGAGTTAGCTTGACTTTTTTTGAGGTGTTGAAGAGATTCAGTTTTCATATAAAATTCCTTAAGATGATAATGAGTTGTGTCAAAATAATGAAGTATATTATTCTAGCCAATGGGGATCCTACTAGATTCGACCTTAGGCAAGGAGACCCTTTGTCTCCTTATCTTTTTATTCTGGTTGCTGAGGTTCTTAGAAGAAATCTTACTAGACTCTATGGTATGCAATCTCTAAAAGGTATCAAAGTTGCTCCTACTCTTGCTTCCTCAATACAACATAAATTTGTGGATGACACAATAATGTTTGGAGAAGCCCAAAAGAGGGAATCTAAAAGATAAAGAACACTTATAAATGATTATGCTATAGTGTAAGGGCAAAAAATAACCTCTAAAAATGTAAGCTATTTTTTCAATACCAATAGTGAATTGTAAGTGGAGATCTCTACTATTGTGATATATCCTCTATTCCTAACGTTCATCTGTGGCTCCCGTTTGCTCCTAACAATACCCCTTATCTTTTTGGAAAAATACTGTGGAGAGCTTTCAAAAAATAAAACATGTTTTGTTGGCAAGGGAAACTTCTAAGTCAAGATGGAAAAATCCAACTGCATAAGGTTTGCCTCCAAAGTATATAGTTTACTTCATGTTTATAGCGATTACGTTGAATAAAGTTGTTGATACCTTGGAAAACATACATAAACCATTGTTCTGGGCAAGGACCAGGGAAGAAAAGAATATATCCTTGGTCAAATGGGAGGTGGTTTGTAAGCCTTTTGCTCAAGGAGGTATAGGAATAAGGAGGTTTAGAGAAATGACCAGAACCGTTATAACTAAGATAAGTTGGACACTAATTCAAGGGAAAAAGCACTAGACTAATCTCTTACTTTCTAAGGATTTGTCCCACACCCTTGCTAATATATTGCTAGAAAAGAGTAACATTAATAGTTGCTCTTCCCTCTGGAAAGTCATTTACAAAGCTAAAAATATGCTTAGAAGGGAGGTAGAAGAATTATCAGTAATGGTACCAAAACCTTTTTTTGGTTTGAATTGTAAGAAAATGATAGATAACTGAAAGATGTTTTCTCAAATAGCTTTGTTCAAGATTAATTGAAAAGAACTTTAGGGTAGAAAGTTGGAGACTATCTAATCTAGGAAGAATAAAGAGCTAGATGGGTGAACCTAATTAACCTTTGGAAGATACATAGAGAATTGAAGAGAATACCTAATATAAGGAAATAAGAAATTGAGAACCTAGCTAATATGCTTCTGAGTCTACTGCTATTCTTCCCCAATTATGAAGTTAGGTGGATATGGAAATATTCCAACAATGGTTTTTTTTTAGTTAGAACTTCCTTCATATCCCAACAACTAAATGAAGAGAACCACTAAAAGTAGAACCACATCTCGATCCCAAATCTTCTCCTTATAATTAATTACTTCTTGTGGGAAATGATCCACAACAAAATCCTAACCTTTGACAACCTCTCTAAAAGAGGGTTTTACCTTCCGAACAGATGTAATTTGTGTGAAAAGGAAGAAGAATCTATTGACCAATTTCTCCTAAATTGTACTATTTCCTATCATTTGTGGAATTTCGTGTTTCAATCTCTCCAATCTCAATGGTTATCACCTAACATTTCCAAAGACTTGCTCTTCATTTAGAAAAATTCCCTCCAATCCCACCAAGTATTGTATAATCTATGGCAACAAATCCTCCCTAATGTTGCTTAGAGTCAGTGCAAGGAAACAAATAATAGAATCTTTATGGAGGAGAACAAATTCATTATTGATCTATTTCATATAGTCCAAAGAACAATTAGAGAAAGTGTTAATGCCGCTTCTTACCCTAAATTCTTTGCCTTTCCTAACCTTTTAGAATCTAGAATCAAACAAATCGTGTTGGGTGATGCGACGCGCTCCCCTGCCCACAGGTGGTTAATTATGTGGTGTTCCATGTTCACTAATAGTCATGGCTTTTGGTCCAACAGTAAATGGGCCCTACAAGTGGTATCAGAGCCTGGTTTTGGCCTAGTCATAGGTTCAAATCTCCTCGGTGTCTTCCCGACCCGCGTAAGCACCTGGTATGCGCATCGAGGGGGAGATTTTTGGGTGATGCGACATGCTTCCCTGCCCACAGGTGGTTAATTATGTGGTGTTCCATGTTCACTAATAGTCATGGCTTTTGGTGCAACGGTAAATGGGCCCTACAAATCGAGCATATATTATAAAGCGTGCTCCCCTTAATAACATAAACTCATAACAAAAACAAAGAAACAATAACAAATGCGAGAACAAAATATGAACTTATTATTGTTGAAAATGTGGAATTACATAATTCAAAAGTACAATATGCTAACCCACATGGGTGCCTTCATTATAGTAATCTACAAGACAATGCTGTGAACTACACCCAGAGCTGTCTTAGACAATGTTCAACCTTTTCTTAAATAGGTAAGTTTATGCTGCCCGGGAAGGTTCTAGACATTGATACTTAATACCTAAGGCCGACAGATCCTAACAATACATATAGAGTCATAAAAATACATCTTTGAAAATTATTTTAGATATTTTGGGTAGCCCAACTTTGGAAGGCTATAACTCTCAAACCGTTGCTCCAATTGGCTATTATAACCACTTTTCAAAAATTCCAGCCCTTCTGGCGAGTTCTCAGAACTCATCTGAGCACTCTAAGGCCTGCAACGGTGACCCTAAAAATTTTTTGCAATTTTTTTCACAAAAATCTGTAATAACTTCTCTAATACTTAAGTTGGAGCAATGAGATTTTTATAGTAGGCTTATAACTCTAAAATGAACCTTCATGTAGAAAATGAGAACATTCCCATCTCGTTTGAAAAACTTACTAAAAATAGCATGTTCCTAGAAATAGAAACCCCCCTATCTATTATTCCTTATTAAAATATAAAACTTAAATAAAAATATTTTTGGGTGATGCAAGATTGCTCTTACACCTAGGATGCTCCTGCATCAGACACCCAGGGTAATTTGAGAAGTGACTTTTTCACGTCTCATGTGTTACGAGGAAAGCCAAGATGGTTAAACTCCTCCCTTACTAGCCATGATGAATCCTCTACTGTCCTCCCTTTCCATTTGACCAAGTATTCCTCATAAGTTTCATTCCTTGTACTTTTGCCAACACAGTTGTCTAGTATCTCCTCAATCTCTTGTATAGCCGAACTAGGTGTTGGAATACTCCCTTGCGCTTTTGAAACTTCATCTCCATCACTTCCTTCATAATACTCTATCAAATTTGAAATATTAAATACTGGTGAAATATTCAATTCAGCAAGAAACTCCACTTTATAAGCTGCATTTTCACTATCTTGCATGGTCAAAACTTCATCTTCAACTTATTATATGTAGCCACTAGAAAACGCTCCTTTTGCAAATGAACCATGACTTCATCTCCATTATGAAGTTTCTTATACCTCCTTTTCATGGCTGCCTTAGCCTTATAGTATATATCCATCTTTATCATGTGATTGCTCACCTCCTTATGGATGTTCTTCAAATGTTCAGCAAATTATTCTGCTTCAGCACTACTTATCTCTCCTTTATCCAATTGCATCAATTCAGAAGCATTTCTGTGACTACTCCCATATACAATCCAGAATGGTGATTTGCCAATACTCTTGTTGATAGAATTAATATATGCAAATTTTGCCTGTGGTAAAATCATATCCCATCCTTTTGGCTTATCTCTAACCAAGCATCATAGTAAGTTTCTAAAACTACGATTAACAAATTTTATCTATCCATCAGTCTATGGATGATGTGATGAATTGAACTTCAAATCTATCTTCAACTTCTTCCATAATGTATGCCAGAAATACCCAAAAAATTATGCATCTCGATCTGAAACTATACTATTTGGTAGACTATGTAGTCTCACCACTTCTCTAAAAAACAACTCTGCCACATGAACAACATCACTAGTCTTCTTGCAAGGAGTAAAATGTCCCATCTTTGAAAATTTGTTAACCACCATAAAAATAGAATCATGCCCATGCTGCATCCTCAGTCATCCAAGAATAAAATCCATGCTTGCATCCTCGCACAGCTTCTCTAGTACAGGTAATGGCTAATACAACCTTGTATTCTACTTCACTAATTTTTCCATCTAACATACTCTGCAACTTTGTACAAACCTCTTCACATCTTGTTGCTATTGTGGCCAATAATAATTCTTAGCAACAAAAGCAATGGTCTTATCTCTACCAAAATGTCTAGCAAATCCTCCACTATGCTTCTCCTTGATCAACTTCTCTTTCATTGAAATTTTGGGAATGCACAACTGGCTTCCTTTGAACAACATACTATCCTGGATCATAAAATCCAACCATTTTGTCCTATCAAGTGTAATAGGTTCTGTACAAGCCTTCCATGCTTCATCAAAATTAGGATCATCTAGATAAAAAGTACAGAGTTCCTTGAACCCAACCACCTCTATCTACATTTATGTCTACAAAAGTTGTCTTCTACTAAGAGCATCTAGAACTTCATTAGACTTCCCACTCATGTGTTTCAAAATAAATGTACAACTCTGCAAAAACTCAACCCACTTTAAATGCATTTGGTTCAATTTTTCTTGACTATTCAAATATTGCAAAGCTTGATGATCAGTATACAAAACAAACTCCTTAGGAAGAAGATAGTGTCTCTACTTCTTCAATTCTTGAATTATAGCATAAAATTCTTGATCATAAACAAAGTATTTTCTTTTTTCATCATTCAACTTCTCACTAAAATAAGCAACAGTTCTACCTTCTTGGCTCAAAATAGCTCCTATTGCAGTACCACTAACATTTAATCTACTTGAACCACCTTGTTAAATCAGGAAGTGCTAAAATAGGTTGCTCAGTAACTTTCTGTTTCAATAGATTAAAACTCTTATCTACTCCTATAGTCCACTTAAATTCTTTCCTATCCCCTCTCATTATTTTAGTTAGGGGTCCACAAATAGTGCTAAGACCTCTTATGAACTTTCTATAAAACTAGCCAATCCATGAAAAGATCTTACCTCTATTGCACTCCTTGAAGTAGGCCATTGAAGGATAGCCTTCACTTTCTCTGGGTCCATTTCCAAACCTGCTGTTAAGACTACAAATCCCATGTACCCCAACTCCTTTACAAAATTGTACTTCTTTAGGTTTATTAGCAACTTTTCTTCCCTCAACTTATCAAACACCTTGTGAATATAGATCAAATGCTCCTCCAATTTCTTACTAAAGATCAAAATATCATCTAGGTAAACAATGACAAACTTACCTAGAAACTCCTTCAGTACCTCATTCATGAGCTACATGAAAGTGCTCAATGCATTGGTTAGCCCAAAAGGCATGACTAACCATTCATACAGTCGTTCCCTTGTCTTGAAAGCACACTTCCACTCATCACCTTCTCTTATACAAATATGATGGCACTCACTCTTCAGATCTATCTTTGTGAAATACTCAGCACCACTCAAACAATCCATAATATCATCCATCCTTTTCAATGGAAAGTTGTATTTGATTGTGATCTTGTTCATAGCGCAAGAATCTATGCACATCCTGCATTCTCCATTTTTCTTTGGTGCTAATATAGCTAGCACAACATATGGACTCAAACTCTCTCAAATCAACCCTTTTTGCAACAACTCATGAACTTGCCTATTCAACTCTTCACTTTTTGTTGGTGTCATTCTTTGTGCTCCATTGATTGGAAAACTAGCTCTTGGAACCAAATCCATCTAGTGACTATTCTTCCTCATTTGGGGCAATCCATCAGGTACATTATCTGATACAATATCATAAAATTCTCCCAATATATCTGCAACTTTTGCAGGTACCCCCTCTACTTTTTCTTTACTATCTTTTGGAATTATAGAAAAACACATATGCTTACTCTTCATACCTTTGAGAAACTCTTTTCCATCAAAAAAACATATTCTAGTAACACTACATAGCTTTTCTTCTTTCTCCTTCAATGGCTTCAACTTATGCTTTACTCCATCCTTCATAAGAGTGTAGGTATTTGCTCGCTCATCGTGTACAACATGCCTATCAAACTGCCATGGTCTACCCAACAACATAAGACATATGTCCATAGGTATGATATCACATAATAGTCTATCCTGGTAGCTTCCAATATTAAACTTCACTGAGCACTGCTCATTGACCATGACCTTGTAGTCATCTTGCACCCAAGCAATACGGTATGGACACAGGTGTTTCTATTTCTTTAGCTTTAGCTTTGTGACCATCATTTTTGAAACCAGATTGCCAGTACTTCAACCATCAATGATCACATCACAACACTTAACTTCACATTTGTACCTTGTGCGAAACAAGCTCCTTCTTTGATTAAGTTCAATCTCACCACTCAGCAAGACTCTTCTATTAACTAGGACTTCTCCTCTTTTAGCGCCTTTTGAATGTGATGATTTGACATCTTCATCAACATGTGCAACTCTAGCTTACCCTTTTGTTCTTTGTTCTATCCTTCCTTGGTGCTAGGAACATTCAGATGCTCTTTGCCCTTCTCCATAATGAAAAATTTTCCCACAGAAGCCTCTCCAAATTCTTGTCCTCTGCCTCTTCCTCTTTGATCTCTATTGTTCTGATCATGGAAATGATTGGAATTATTTCCCCTCTAGTTTTGGCTGTTAATTCTAGCCTCATCCTTGTTTTTATGATCACCATTATGGCCTCCATAAGATCATTCGCCAGATCTTCCACCGCAACCTCTTCCACTATTCTTGTTGTCAAACTTATTTCTCAGTTTCTCCTCAACTCTAAGGGAAAACTGGTATGCCTCCTTAATATTGGTTATTTGAACCAGACTCAACTTGTGCTTAATACTTGGTCTCAACCCATTAAGATAATGTGCCACTTTCTCCTTATCAGCTTCTACATGGCCGATTCTAATGAGAACTCGGTAAAACTCTTCTATATACTCTTGAACAGATTTTCCTTCTTTCTTTAACCCTTGCATCTTCTTTAATAGATCAAGCTCATAATCTACAGGAATAAATTGTCACTTCAATTTAGCTATCATCTAATCCTATCTAGTGATTTTTTCCTTTCCCTTTCTATTTCACTCTAACTGAACCTCCTGCAAGTAGATCTTTGCATGTCCCTTTAGTTTTGCCTTCACAAACTTGACCCTATTAGGATCATCAATATCTTTATACTCAAAGTACTCCTCTAATTCATTAATCCAATCGATCAACTCCTTTCGGTTAAGATTTCCCAAAAATGTGGGAACTTCAAGCTTAGGTCTTCTTCCAATCATGGAGATGGCCCTAAAAAGCCTCTCTTTCTTTGGGTTCAGAACTGCCTCTGATTTGGCATTTTCTTCTTCTTCCTCATCCTTGCTTTCATCTCTTATGTCAAGATTTATTCATCTGCACATTTGTTCTTCCAATGCTTTATTCATCTTTGGAGAGCTCTAAAACCCTCATGTGTAACACCTACAACTCTTCCGCTACACTCTTTGTGGAGGCATTTTCACACTTGTGCTGAAACCTTAGTGCAAACTGCCTCACAATCGGCGATCTGTCTACATGCTTAGCCCAAACCATGATCCAGGTGCGAACTGCCTCACACTTGATGATATGTCCAGAGACTCAAGAACTCTAGCTTTGATACCACTTGATAAAGGGTACTCCCCTTAATACCGTAAACCCATAACAAAAAAAGGAAACAACATAAAATGTGAGAACAAAATATGAACTTCTTATTATCATCGCAAATGCGGAATTACATAATTCACAAGTACAATATGCTAACCCACATAGGCGCCTTTATTCCAGTAATTTGCAAGACAATGCTACTGTTGTCACCTAAATTTGCACCGTATCAAATTACAAGAGAAATTTGATAACTTAGGCCAACATTGGAACAACCAAAGGCTGTGGGTAGCCTATCAATGGCTGAATCTCCAGATTTTAGGCCGGCTCCTTTATGGGAAATCACCTAATTGATTTTTCTAAAACTACTTTCTTGTTGAGAAAAGGGTTACGAAAAATTGCAAAACGGAAAAAATAAACTACTTCCTAAAAGGTGATGCACCAAATATGTTTGAAGAAAGGTTTCAACGAATAACAACCATTTCACCATCAATGTACAGGAAAAACACTAATAAACACTCAAACTTTATATTAGCCTGCAACAGTGTTTCACATTAAGGTTTTGATTCTCACTCATTAGGAAAAATACAAATTTTAACTTAATAAGATGAAAATTAAACAAACACAAAAGGTGACCTGCAAATAAAATACACTCCAGTGATAGGGTAAAAACTGAGACAGATTTAGCAAGGAACCCTTGGATTCACATACTAACCTATCAAATCACAAGAACTACACAGTACCACAAAAAAAGATTGAGGCTTGAAAATCTTTTCCAAAATGAACTTGTAAAATGCTTGTCATATATTCAACATTTCTTCAAAAATAGTTATAGAAAAACACATAAGAATACTCAGGATAAAAAATCACTCAATACTATTTTGCATAACTCAGAACTAACTTCTAATGAGCTCTAAAACTCATTAAGTACCAAATCCAACCCCTTGGGTCGTATGCAGAATGATAGCCTCGAAATTAGGGCTTAGAAACTTCCAAAATGAAGTCCACTAAAGTCTAAGACTTCATTAACTCATAACTGCACCCCGTGACTCATCAAAACCACCCAAAAAATGCTCTAACAAGTCATAAAGAGCCATAAACCAACTTGGCAAAGCCAAATTCGACCCCCCTATATTTTCTCCATATGTTTTCCAACTGTCTTCAGCCTTAAAGACCATGATAAGGAGAATCTAGTGACTCATATTTTCTATTTGCATTTGTAAAATAGAAAAGAATATCTAATGACTTATAATTATGTCATTAAAATATTTATTCTTTACATCAAAGCTTAATGCAAAAGAAAAGTAAAGAAGATACAACTCCCCCCTTTTATGTTTTTTGCATTTTGAAATTTTTTTTAAAAAAATTGCCTTATGCAAAAGAACATTTCTACACAAAACCCCCTAAGGCATAATATAAACTAACCCCTCCCTCAACAAGCATAGAAAACTTCAAAAGGGATTAAAATCCCATGTATGTGCACAACCTGCGGATTTCAAAGTTTATTGAAAAAAGAAAAAGGGCATGATGTTTGGTTTGAATACCCTAAGACATTCTTCATTTTGGCATTTTACATTTTGGAGTTTTCGCATATGAAAAAGGAGTGAGGGTTTTAACCGTAGCCACAGGGATCTTGCTGCCATCTTTAGACTTTGCTGGTTTGGTTTTCCTAGGCATTTTTTGACTCTGATCTTGAGCTTGCTTGAGACATTTATTTCTTCAGCGATTCCTTGCTATACTAGTTCTTGGATGGGTGTCATACAGCAGTCTCTTAACAATTTTTTACTCTGTGGATTCTAAGCTTTCCTGACGGCATATTTCTTTTTCTGGGATTTGCCTAAGGGTTATCAGATTCTGATCTTGGATAGCAGCTATGTTGGTGAACACCATTTTTTACTGGTATGGGCTTTTGTTGCTAGTCGTAAGCCTTAGAAACATTGTTATTTTCATAGGCTGTTATGAATATGAACAGTATTGGGACAATACCAGTAAACTTACCTTACATATCGGTTTGCATATCTTCTGTGATTTTTGACTCCATTTGGTAACACATTTGATGCTTCTTTTACTATTATCTGATACATGCTATAAGGACTCCATGAGATTGTTTGCTGGTTAGGCTGAGAAATAACTGATTTTTCTATCCTGGATGTTTGAGATCGTACACCACATGATGAATCTTCCATGAGAAGGTGTTGAATTTGTTATTTCTAGGTTCGTTTTACTGTAGATTGCAGCAGCATTTTCTTTCTTGCTGGAGATGTTCTTTTCTCTTTTTGAGTACATATGTTGTTTGAAAGAAATGATCTGTTATTTTGCTGTTATGAACTTATATAACTACGTGACAACATTTCATTTCCTTTTTCACACATATTGTGTATGTTGCCTAACATTTCCAAAAGATTCCTAAATGAAGATTCAGCCTTAAATCTTTTTCTGTACCAATTCCATCAGAGCTAGTAAGAGGAACAAGATTTTCAGTAAACTTTATCAATACCTCTAGAATCAACTGTACTTGGTAATTGTTAGTGGCATTAATTCTCAAACAAGATCTTGTGTGGAAAATTTCATTGTTCAGGGCTATTGTCTTATAAGAAGATACTACTCCACCTTCAAAGGCTAAGCAAGCATGTATCCAGTGCTGCATCTGAAATCTAATTCTTTCCATAAAAATGATATCAGTGGTAGACCTCTTTTGAGATGATGAGGTTGGGTATGCTACAATCATCTTTGTACTCCCATACTGCTGTTTTAAAGAAGCCTCTTATAGTCCCCGCTCTCTTTGACGAACCCTCTTCACATTCTTTTCTTGCTCAGTATTTTGTGCCTTGAGCTGATTCAGTTTTTCCTTTTATTTTGTTCAACAATTGTTTCAGTATTGCTCTTTTATAGCCACCATGAAAGATATATGCTATTTCCCTTCGACTTATTTTCCATAGTTCTCTATTTTGTTTTGTTTACATGGTTTTTTGCATTGTAACTTTTCAAATTCCAGCATTACTTAAAGTATCTCCCATGCTGATTTCTCATACTATAGTTGTTTTCCATCTATGACGTTGATCATTATTTACTTGCTGTAGCATATTATCATGTGAGGTTCGAGCACGGGCTTGTGACACTCACAATGACTTTTATTTCTTTCTTCCAGCTTCTTTTTTGTTTGAAATGCATCAACAGATAGAATATGTCATTGTAGAGATAGTTAGTCATTGCGTAGATCCTTCGGGATCTAACATCAGTTGCTTCCATGTTTTTTGCAGATGCTGGATATCATGGAGCTCGGCGCTAGATGAGTGCGCCAGACAAAGGGTTTATAACCAGTCAAAGCAACAGGCAATGACTGGTTATCTCTACTCCTCTTTTCTTTCATTCATATGTATCTATTAATATATTTCCTTATGAAAGAAATTTAATATAGTGAGCTATACTCGCGGCTTGTGTGAGATTTTTTGATCACTTTTTCATTTAGTACATGTTCTTTAATTCTTTAATGTATAAACTCCAAATTGAAAATTGTCATTGTTTAATACAAATAAAGAATTTTCTCATTTTATCAATGCAATGTACTTTTTCCATTTTTGTGAACATTGGCAAATGAATGCAATTGATAAATAGTAACGAATGTTAAAACAAAATTTCGTAGGTAATGAAATTTTGATAACACCTACAAACTACAACCACAGTTGTCCTAGAGAATGTTCAGGCCTTTCTTAAATAGGCAATTTTATGCCGCCAAGGAAGGTTCTAGACGTTAAAACTTAATACCTAGGGCCGACAGACCCTAACAATACATATAGAGTGTGCCAAATACAGCTTTGACAATTATTTTAGATATTTCAAGTAGCTCAACTTTGGAACCCCATAACTCTTGAAGTGTTGTTCTGATTGGCTATTATAACCACTTTTCAAAAATGCCAACTCATGTTCAACAAGCTCAAAATTGTGCTAGCACCCTTCCGTCAAGTTTTCCAGATGTCATCTGGGCACTATAAGGTCTCCAATGATGAGCTTGACGATTTTTCTGTAAATTTTTCCACCAAAAAACCATAACAACTTCTTTGATACTTAAGCTAGAGAAATGAGATTTATATAATAGGCTCACAACTCTAAAATGAACCTTCATATAGAAAATAAGAACATTCTGAGCTTATATGACAAACTTACTAAAAATAGCAAGTTCCCAAAAATAACACCCTATCTACTAGTTCTTATTAAAATAGAAAAGATTGAAATAAAAATATTTTTGGGTGATGCAAGATTGCTCTTACACCCAAGATGCTCCTCCATCAATATTAAGCAAAGCCTTACCAACCTGAAGTAGTTCAACATATGTAGAAGGAAGGAAACTAAATGGATTGCTCTAGACTAGAACTAGTGGAAATTTAAAATGCACTAGTGTTCAAAAGGTAATCTTGGCATCTCCACTATAGAATGGCTTGCAAGGAATTATAAAGGAGAATTGATCCAAGGCTTTGCTAAAGACATTGGCATCAACTATAATGACTATGTGGGAATAATGGCAATGTGTCAGGGCATCAAGACCCTTCAAGAGCTAAGGGACAAAAGAGTCATATCAGAAGTTGATTTTAAACTCATAATGGATATACTTCTGGATAATCTGACTAGTCCTTGGAAAATATTGAGTCTCATGGAAGATCGCAAATGAAAATTAGCCATGTTCAAAGAAGTCAGGATCATACATACTCTAAGAACAAGAAATGAAGCAACAGAATTCCTAATTAATTCGGGTCTTGCATGCTTGGAAGGTAAAAATGTTTCTTACTTGAACTATGTGAAGTAACTCGAGAATTTTTTAATAAATGATAACACAAAAACTTCAGCATTGATTTAATGAACAGGGATTCTTTAGATCATTCTATAATGAAAGGTAAAAACATGTTGTCTATTTTGGTAAACGGAAACACTATTTACCCTAAGGACATCACCAAGAGGAAATTTTGAAAAAAGGAGGGAAAGGAAAGCATTTAAATTTGGAAAATTTGATTAGTTGAAAGAGGACAAAGAATTCTAAATTTAGAGGCAAAATATTTAGGATCACCTTTATAGATATGTTAAACTTCTTGCTAAATTCTAAAAAAAAATATATCACCAGTAAGAACCCTTATCTCATTATTAACAAGAAGATATGGGGAAGATTTAATATGTGTAAGGATGGAGGGGAGTACGATTTTTGAGTAACAATATCAAATTAAAAGTCAAATGTGTGAAAGAAGCAAGTGCTAATAGTTATAGGTTTACTAATACAAATGAAATTAACTTTTTGAGGATAATTTTTTAAAGAATTGTTGCAATCATATTTTTTAAGCCTTATAAGATTGAAAGTGATTGCCATTCTCAAAGCTTCTTGGTTCTTTGCTCAGACTAAAATGATTTTGTTCATGGAGAAAATGCAGAAGGGTGAAGATTATCAGACCATCATTATAGAAGAAAACAAGGACATTCAAGAAATGGTTTAGGAGATGGGAAAAATAAAATATATGGGTGGGACAATGAAAAAATTGGAGTTGAGGGATAATAGGGAACTGAAACAAAACCTAGAAATTTAGAAGTTCTTTCAAGATGTGGGGCTTACTAGTTTCATTGAGCTTATATGGGGCTTTAATAACAAACTCTCCTCTAAGTTCACTAACTTGTGGTACAAGGGAATGATGACTATAGGTAGAAGTTAGTTTATTGTAACACCAATATTAATTGCAAAGGATAACAGTCTGAAAGGAAAAGGCCACCAGGTGGAAAGTAAGATCTAGGCTAAGTACAATGACTACCAAAAAAAATCTTTGGAGACAATTGAAGGTGGAACAAGTGAATTCTAACAATGTGTATGATAGACTTGGTCTCCCTCCCCCATTTTCTATTATTTTCCTTTGGATTATGAATTAATTTTTGTGCGAAAGGAGATTTAGCCCTTATCATTAAGCTTACCACTTTCTCTTGTTGAATTTCCTTCATGATGGAGAGAAAATCAATGTCCCATTCTTTTTGTTATCTTCTTTAAAGCGTAGTATTGACAATGGTAACAACCCACCACTCCATTAGGGGCTTATCTTTGTGTTATACCATGATATTTTTGCTCATAACCTGGCCTTTAGTAGGAGCTTGATTCATTGGAAAGAGATGGTTGGGACTAGCTTGAGTGTTAAAATTAATGAGCCCCACCTCATATATGAATGCTAGCAAATAAAACTCTAATCCTAGGACCCAAAAAGAGACCAATGCTAGTCTGTTGACCCCTAGAATGACCCTAAGAAATCCCTTGTAGAATATGTTTTTCTTGAAACCCCCTCTAAAAGAAATAATTGTACCCAATATGGTCAAGGCCCTACCCCTAAATGGAGCAATATTGAAAGAACATCATTTATATCGATAAACAAGGAAGCAAGGACAAGGAAAGAAAGGATAAGACTTCTACAAGGGTGGTTCAATATAAAGAGATGACCTCTATGGAGAGTAGGTTCAAACTCCATAGGGAAAACAAAAAAAAATCAAAAGAAAGATGTGAAGATGGACAAGTCATCTACTATGGAGGATTTAAAATTCCTTGAAGATGAAACTGAAGTGTCTGAAGACATAGAGAACAAGGATACAATGGATGAGGATTATGCTAAGGAAGAGGAAGAAAGCTATGATGGGGGGATGAGGATGTCAAAATGGTAGAATAAGAGGCCAAAATTGTAGTGGATCTGGGAGGGGACATGAAGGATGAGAATAAACCCATGGAGGTTACTACTCAAAAATAGGGGAGCCAAATCACAAAGACAGAGAAGAACAGGAAAGTGGAAATGGGGAACCTTATTGAAAGGGTTAAAGAGTTGCAAAACAACTTATCCAGTAGATTAGATGCTATAAAAAGATAAATTGAGTCTATGGATAAAATGTATAAAGAGGCCATCACCAACATTGGATTGGGGGTATTTGTTGAGACTATCTGCAAAGATTAGAGGGAAATTATGGACAAAATGATCTTGGGTGTGGTTACTAGAAAAAGTAGGATGTGAAAGATAAAGGAAGCAGACACTAAAGACAAGGAATAGGATGGCAAGGATGTCACCAACTGGCAAGGGGAACTCTGTCAGCTGGTCAAAGATTGCAAGGATATTAAGAAAGATTAGTAGTTTTTTAGTTTTTGGTTTCTTTTGATCAACTCTTTCAGAGGTGTGAAACCTTGTAAAAGTACTTTTATGTTTAAGAAATTTTTCAATACCTTAAACTTACGTTACTATAAGATTAGACAACTTTTGGTTGTTAACAATTTATGTTATATTAAGTTTTGATTACGCCTATGTTTTATGTAGACAATTTATATTAATTCCTATTTCTTGGATTCATCTATGTATATGTATGTTGTTTAGTAGGTTTAGTTTGATGTTTTCTTTGATCAGTTTAAATGTTGTTCTCATGATGAGTAATCATAGTTTAGTAGGATGTCGATTCTATTTTTCATAATTTGTGGGAGAGGATATCTCTTTGTTGGTTTAGGTAGTCATGGCAAGTTGCTTAGTTGTAATGCCCCAAGGCTTTGCCTTCTTCTTCTATTTATAACCTCGGCTTCAATGCCCTCTCCCTACCTCCATTATCAAAAACATGGTGCTAAGAAGGCATGCACTCTTATTTTTATTCATTAATTGTTGCATGGGCCTTGACATGACTCAAAATTGACATAGAAGAAGAAGATAAGAGGAGAGATAATGCTAAATGATACTCAAGCTTTGGGACCTTCTAAAAATATAATCTCCTCCTCCATGTGTTTCCATCAGTTAAACCATTGCTCAAAAAATGCAAAATCAGCGCATGAAAATGCCAAATTTAGGGAACTAATAGTGGATTGTCAATGTTGTTGGAAATTGCAAAAAAAAGATGCACTTGCCACACTACAAAGTTGTAGAGTTACGCACCTAAGGAGGTAAAAATAAGCCCTCTTCAAAACTTCAAACATGTAAAGTTATAGACCTACACACCTTGGGGAACTTAGGGACCTTACATGTATGCACCTCCAAGAATATAAAACTACAGACCTATGTGCTTGCACATCTTGGGGACTCGAACACATACAAAAGGTACACAAATCACCAAAAAGGTACAAGTTCCCACATTTGAAAATAATTTTTGGGTTTTCCTCAAACAGGGTCTAGGAGCACTCATGTGTATTTATTTCTTGTTTTTCTAATGATTTAGGCCTATTTGTGTACCTACACACCTTGGGGATATAAGGGACCTTCTAAAGTTTCGAGGTGAGTGAATTCCCTAAAAAACAAAGTTTATAGATTTGAAAATCGTTTTTGGGTTCTCTTAGGTGGGGTCTGGGACCCCTTCCATGTCCAACATTGGCATGGACCTGAGCTCTGTGCCTCTTCAATGTGAACTCCTAATATGTTTGTGTTGAATCTTTTGGCCTAGTTTTTTACCTTCTAAATTTTTTGCAAAATTACAGTGAAATTCCAGTTATCCTTATGCAGTAAGGGATTGTGCCTCTTTCATTTTTGTTTTTCTCTTTAAAAAAATCCCTAATTTGTGTCACCCTGCAGTCATTTGTGTCGTAGGTTTCATTAAATGGTTTCATTTGCTCTTATTTTAAAAATATGAATGGTAAATATTTTGCGAGCCCTAAATGACCTTGAAAAACCTTTATTCCATAGTTTTTGCCCTATCTTTTAATATGTTTCCAAAAATCTTTTTACTTCAACGCATATTTCCTTTTAACCATGAGTTTGTACTTTGAGTTAATTGGTGTAGTGTTATTTTGAAAAGGCTTAATCTATATGGAGTTTAGTTCTTGACCATTGATCTAGAGAAGATCAACGATGGGTGTATTCCTACATCTTGAAAATGTTAGAACTTTAAGCAAAGCAAGGAAGTGTAGTCGTAACACCTATTCCTAAAGGTATCATTCTATCTTTTTGAAATAGTTGACCATGTAATTCACTAATTGTTAGATCTTGAGAAGATTAACAATCAGTACTTCCCCAGATTATGAAGATGGTAGATCTTTAAAGAAAGAGAGGAAGTGCAGTAATGCCATGTGGAGTTGGTGGACCCATTTAATTTATTGGCCACAAAAGGAAACATGTCAGAACAACTTGATAGATTGGCATTACCTCACTGGATATAGTTGATGACTGGACCAAAGAAAAGTAGACCTTTCAGAGCCATTAATCATTTTAAGATCAATGGTTGTCACTTCTTCACATTATGAAGATATTTGAGTTTTAAAGAAAGCAGGGAAGCAACATTGCGACACGTGAATTAAAGTGGGATTAGTTTTTAATTGGTGGGCCATAAGAAATTTGTCAAAGCAAGTGACAAGTTAGTGTTCTTTGATTGGTTTGAGTTACTGACAAGGATAGACAAAGGTAGAATAGATTGAGTTGTTGATCAGATTAAGATCAATGCTTCTCATATTCCCGCATTCTGAAACTGTTTGAAATTTAATGAAAGAAGAGAAGCACAATAGTGACATGTGGACATGTGGGATTAGCAATTGCAAAGGTTGCCATGTAATGCTAAGATGGATAATGTACCAAATATTTTATCCTAATATGCCAAAAATACTTCTTTTAAGTGAAGGTGGATATTGAGTTGGCTCAGTGGGCTCGAAATCTTAAAGCAAATACAATAATAATAAGAATCTTTCATGATTATCACTTCCTCACATTAAGAAGGTGGTCGAACTTTAAGAAAAGTAGGGAAGCAAGGTTTTGACACATGGCCAGTTTCCAAAAAGGTAACACTTATTTTTAATTTTAAAGCTTGATCATCCGATTTGGCATAAATCAATGCTTAGGTCTCAAATTTTGTGCCGCAGGCTGAAATGTGACTATTAGAGCATTAATTTTGATCAATGTGGATTTGTGGGAGGCCAATTGCCATAAAATTTTCAATATTTCTCATAATCGAATACTAGATTAAAGAATTCTCAGAGTGCAAAAATATTCAAAGTTCAAAATTACGTCTTCTCAAATTCGCAAAATGTTCCAGACGAAGTTTCTATTGAAGAAAATGATTGGTTGGGTAAGTACTAAAGCCCTCTAGTTAATTAAGAAATTGCAGTTGTGTTGAAATAAGATAGACAAGATGCCTCCACAAAGGGATTTCTTAAGAAAGGTAGATTACTAGTTAAGGGTTGTACATGATAATTTCTTGGAACAATTTCCACAATCTACTAATGAGTTTTCCAAGGGAAAAGAATTAATTCCAAAAAACCTTAGGTTACTAGTTAATGAGGGTTTCTATGATAAGGCAAATTGGTTAAGAGATGTCTAAACATCAGTTGGGGGTTTAGAGCTATTCCATAAGTAGTTTTTAGAAAGAAAACTTGATACTCCTTTAAACAATGTATGCGAATTCAACATTGGTAAGTTAATTATCCCAGGAGTTTTCTTTGATGATGACTTATTGGCAATGATGGTGAAGAAATATGAGCCCATATCAAGGATAGTCAAAAATCATGGTGGGATAATCTTTTAAGTGTTTCACCAAAGTTAATTAGGGAAGTTTTCAAATTAAACCCTAATCATGTAGTGCATGAAAAATTTTCTATGGAAGACCTACAAGCAAGATATTATGCATAGAGGGTGTACTTAAGAGGAGGGTCAATATAAGAGCATGTTGTTAAGATAGGTCAATTTCCATTGGTAACTACAAATACCCTAGAGCCATTGTTGAAGAGATATTTTAATCCTAGAACTCAGATACTCTATTTTTCCCTTTTCAAGATATTTGGGATGGATGAGCAAGAGCACATCCAAGGATCTATTGTGTTTATCATTGCTCAGACATTACAATGTGGCATGAGCTCAATTTTTTATTTTGCCACATATTTAGCAGAGGAAATTCATAATGAACTAATAGGTATAAGAAAAAGAAAAGTTCAAAAACTATTTTCCTAGTAGTCCATGTTGATGTACATGTGTTTGTACAAGTGTGTCACCTTTTGTCACCTTTTTCTCAAAGGAAATGAAGTTAGAGCTAGAGAAAGATAGAGAAAAGCTCCCTATTCAATTATGGAGTGCAGACATGACATGGGAGGTCACTGATGCTAGTTTTGTCAAATTTCATAGGTATTTTTTTGTCTAATCTCAGAATTCTATTGACTAGAGATAACCATAGGATACCTTAGTCCCTATTGGAATTAATTAGAGCAAAGGATCATGCTAAAGGACTGAAGGTGAGCCATAACTGGGGAGACATTATCCCATATGCAGTCTCTATAGTGTTTAGAATATATGGTTTCCTTAGAAAACCATATGTATTGTCGTATCAAGTGCCTTTCTTATGGCAAATAGGTAGAAGAAAAGGAGTTGATTGGCAGAACTAAAGGTACCTTTTCCCCTCAAATTACTATTGTGCACAATTTTGTTTTTGTCAAAAAAGAGTGAGGCATTTAGAAAAATTTATAGACAAGTATTAGATGGCTCAGTCCCATTCTCAATTCATAGATCTTGAGGGTTTGTATGATTTATTCAAGGAGAGAACAAGAGCTAAATCTCATGAACATATTGTTTACTTTTCAAAAGATGTAATTAAAAATCATTTTTCGCTACAAGAATAAGAGATCAAAAAAGAAAAGTGGAAAGTGTACAGTAAGGTGCTTGAATTTGTCAATGCTTTTGAATTGAAATATAACCCCCTTGCTAATAAGACATATTGGGGTGCTAAAATGGATATGTTAATGAATAACTTTGTTGGTTTTATGCAAACACTAAATGAGAAGAAAGCAATCCAGACTCAAACTTATCTAGATAAGGCCATTAACATAGAGAATAGGTTGGCTAGTAGAGCAATCATAAACCTAGGCCAATATAGACTACAAAAGAGACCTGGATATGTGGTAACAAAGAGTGTATAGCCTGTGCCTCTTTATAATATACATTTGTCCAAAAGCCCACTTGCTACACCTACTGCAAAAAGGTAGAAATTAGAACATGGTTCTTCTTCTAGGATTGAAGAATATTCTCCCACAGAAACCCCACTCCACATAGATGATGAAGACTCCTTAAAGGAGCAACTGAAATAGATGGGAAGGGAGAAAGACATTGTTATAATAGTACCCAAGATGGAAGGAGTGCCCAAAGAGCCACTCATGCCAACTCTGGCCCTCACTGTAGGAGATTTTAAAGGTAGGGAAATAGATCCTATGGTGGAATAGGCATCTAAAAAGTTCTTAGATGATGAAAGATTTGTTAAAGCCAAGGCATTTACCCAATTTCTGTGGATAGCCAATATTAGCAGTTTTGAGGCAAAGTGCAAAAAACTTTAAACAAAGCAACCTCACACGAAAGACTCTGAAATTGAAGAAGAGGTCAAACCTAGACTCATTAAGGAGTTTACAAATAACCCCTGAAAGGGGTAGGCAATTGTTGAAGGATTTGGGAGTATTGATAGTACTAGAATGGGACATTACCAATGCAATGATTTTTGATATAGTGAGGAAAGCAAAAGACACCCAATTTAATACCAAGGAAGACGTTTTGCAAGCCCATAAGGGGTTGAAATATAGCGATGATCATCAAGCCCTGGTGATATGGTCTATTCACAAATTAGATAAAGCCAAAATTCAAGAGGTTTTAGATTTAGAGCACTTAGACAGTCTCATGGTTTACAGGGTTGATGAGGCGAATAGTGAGAAAGTGTCTTGAATGACCAAAGAGATGGTTGAATTTGGAACTGTGGTTGCTACCAAGGACAAGAATAAATTTTTGGAATTAAATGTTAAATTTGAAAGGGTGTCGGAAGCATATGAAGAAAGAGGAAGGAGAATACACCAAATGGAAGTTATGATTGCTCAAATGGACAAACAATTGGGGAAAATAAAATTAGGTGTAGAATTTAGTCAAACTAGGATTGCTTATCCTCCTCATCCTAAAGTTGCACATTTCAACACAACTCCTATTGTAGATATGTCAAGTACCCCACAGAAAGCCCAATTGTATACATCTAAGGAGCTTGAAGAAGAAAAGACTAAATTATGGTCAATGCATGGGGAATTGGGTGTTCAGTATGAAAACAAGATAAGCGATATGATAATGTATCTAGTAGACAAGGTAGGTTGCCCTGCATTTTATTTGTAGTTGTCAAAATTAATAGATATGTGGAATGAGATGACAAATAATGAGGCATCTTTGAGGTCAGTTGTGAACAAATGGATCAATAGGGATAGTAATGTTACTATTTTATGTTGTTCAGTTACTAGTCTTTCTTGTGAATAAGTAAAGAAAATATTTGATATGACTAATGGACTTTTTGATTTTGATAGTAAGAGAAATATGCTATAGAGGTGAATTAGCATTTTTCAATGTATCTTGGTAGAATTTTTGGGATTTTTTCTCATGCACTCAAGGTTGTACATAAATTAAAGGATAACGAAGAATGGGCTAAGGAGTTAGATGAGTTGACAAGCATTAGACCAAATAAGGTCATAAATGAAAAAGATCATGTATAGTTTTCCAAGACAATTGAGGAAGTTGTGTAGGTGTATATTTTCTTTAATTCTTTCAAGAAAGATTTTGTTGAGATAGAGAAATTAGGAGAAGATGTCTTGATGAAACAACAAGAGATTTTGAATTTCAATTGGCCAGATGATGCACTTTTCAACAAGTGGATGACAGATATTTCTCCAACAAATGTGTTGCTATCTAAAGAGGTTGAAGAAAAGGATGTGGACCAGGATGAGTTACAAATAATTGATGCACCAGAAGAAATAAAAGAAGAGCAACTAACTGCAAAAATAGATATGGTAATTCAAATTGGTGACTTGACAAAAGAACAACCAATTGTAACTGTAGACTTGGTAGTTCAATTTGATGATTTGGAGGGAGATGAATGAGTTGTAATCAATTTTTGGATATTAAAACTTGATACATCATGTGAAAATTACAGGGTCCCAGAGTTTGAATAACAATAAACACAAATGGACCAATCATCAATTGAATACTCTCAATAACAAAAGGTTACAACAGATATGATCCCACCACAAGAAGATCAATGACAAAGAAATTCTATTGTAAAGTGTGAGTGAACACAAAGTATTGTCCTTTTCTGACAATGATAGTTTTGGTCCTTTTGTAAATCTTTCCATTTTTAAGGATAGTTGTCCTTTTCCTTTGTGCATATAGCTTGTTACATCTCATACTATATAAGTGAGATCCCAAGGCTAGAGAAAAGGTCTAAATTCTGTACAATTTTAGTATTATGCTATTTTTAGTCAGTCCAATAGTCTATGTGTAAATCTTGTGATGTATTAATCTTTGAAAATATGAGAATATATTGAGCATTGAAGGATTATGTTGTCTTGTCTTGAGTTATTAGGAGTTATACTAGTAGATGTATTATTTTTCAAAGATGATTAATAGAAAGGAAGGTTCTGCCATATTTGTGTCTCTAAATTCTGTTTGCAATTTTATATGTTGGTTATGTTGGGATTGAATGAGCAATGTTCATACAATTCAATTCAACTAGGATAGGTTATATATCAATTTGGTCTTTCTTTTAATTCAATGAGTTAGGTAAGTTCTTTAATAAATTGATAGGATTTCCAATCATATAATTAGGATATTCATAATAATGGGATTCAGAGTTAACTGTTGATAAGAATTAATTGAAAGGCAATTAAATAGGTCAACATTTTACTGGGTAGACTCTGTGTGGTAATGGATAAGGCATTGATCATCAATTTAGATGCATATTGAAGAATTCATGTGGTTGCACAAGGCATAAATTTAAAATCAAATCAATCTTTACTTTGTTCTATGAAGAGTTTAATTGTTGATCAACACTTGTTTGCAATAAATCTCTATGTTATAATTAGTTGTTGTAACCAAGAATTATTTGTAAAACCAAGAAGAATTGTGACCATTATCTATTAGAGGTGATAAATAAGAAGAAAGAATATTAGTGAATGAGTGAAGTGTGAAGAAAATATCAAGTATTTAGCCTTTTCATCCCTAAGGTGCACCCACCTTGGTCCTGCAAAGCCAAAAGAATAGAGGATCTCTGAGATTCTATTGAAGTTTGTCTAGATCTAAAGAAATTCATGCTAAATATAGGAAGTAGCTAATCCTTAGGCTTGTATTTATCTTCTAAACCCTAGTGTCAAGTATTTTGTTGCCTAGTAGTTTTAAAACACCAACACAATCTATGTATAATATCATTGTCAATAGTGCTTTATTGAAAATAACAACCGAATTAACCTCACTATCATCTTAGTTATAAATCTATGCTAAGTCTAATGGATCACAAGTGTCACCATTATGCTTTAGAAATGAAACATGAAAGATACAAATAATACTTATTGCGAAATAAGATAGAAAAGGTATGATAACTATCAAAAATTTATATGAAATTTTGGTCTCCATGGGTTGAGCAATGATGATACAATCTGGCCTTTTAGCACAACTTGTTTGTTGTAAGAATTTGTCTTGGGGAAAAATAACACCAAAATCAAGAAGCTCAAGCACTACCACAATATGGACCAAAAATGGATGATCATAATAACAATAATGAAAATGAATATCATATGAATACACACTAGAAGTGCATGTATTCAAAGGCATCTAGAATGACTAGGAGTCAGCAAAGTGATCAACCTCACAACTAAGCACATGTCTACCAAGAGTGGATTATCCTCCATTGAGCATAGGAGTTTGTGCGATGATGAGAGGATAAGCTTACATAGGTGTATCTCATAAAGAGATGTTGTAAACACCATGTGCTCAAAGTGCAAACAATTGTGTTGTCTACACGACAACTTAGATGAATATGCAAAATCATGTGTTTTCAATAAGACAACACATATGACTACACATACTCCTAGATGTCTATATGATAATGCATTTAACCTAATTAAACTTAAGTAAAGTGTAATAATTAATTATTTACACTAAAATCCCCCCTTCAGTACAACTTAGGGGAATGCACTTAAGCTCACAAATGCTATGATGAAAATGCATGATGGGTCCTAGCTACTAGGCCATGTTAGGTACCCATGTACAAATGCAATGCTCTACATATAATGCAATTCAGTGCAATCTCTCTAAAAATGGAGAAAGAGGGAAAACCTCAAGGGAAAAACTCTCCCCTAAAAAGAGAGATAAGTACAATAAAGAAGAGAAGATTCATGTGACCCTCTTGGTAAAGTATCTTGCACCCCTAAGAGATCTTGCAAATGAATATACCTAACCTTAGTGAAGGGTTCGGTGAAGATATCTACAATCTGTTATTCTGTAGTACAATATTACAATGCAATAACTTGCTCATGTATCAGTTCTCTGATGTAGTGCATATGAACCTCAAAGTGTTTGGTCTGCTGATGTTGAACTGGATGTTTTGAGATCTCAATAGCACTCTGATTATCATAATGAATGACTATAGACTATGGAAAGTCGAACTCAAACTCCTTTATGATATGTTGTATCCATATAGCCTCTGTAGCTATAGTAACAATCCCTCAATACTCAGCCTCTGTGGAAGAAAGAGCAATAGTATTTTACTTCTTACTCTGCCAACAAATGGGGCAGGAACCAAGATGAAACATGTAACTTGAAGTAGACTTGCAAGAATCAACATCCCCTACATAGTCTAAGTCTATATATCCAACCAACTGAAGTCCATTGCTTGTTGCATAGTGTATCCCATTTGTATGTGTACCTTGTATGTAGTGCAAGATGCATTTGGCGGCCTTCCAATGAAACTCATGTGACTCTTGCATGAAGCAAGAAACCATGCCAATTATAAAAGCTATGTTAGAGTGTCTATGTGCCAAGTAAATGAGACTCCCAACCAACTGTTTGTACAATGTAGCATCAACAAGTGGAGTGGAGCACTTGGCCTCTAAATTAACACCTAAAGGAAAGGGAGTAGGTTCAAACTTATAATCGCTCATGTGAAAGTGAGAAAGAAAATCAAGAGCATACTTGTGTTGAGAAAGTGTGATTCCAGCTAAAGACTATGTGATTTCAATACCAAGGAAATAATGAAGTAAACCCAAGTCAGTCATAACAAATATGTCTTACAAAGAAGTCTTGACACTGGCAATGATGGATGAAGTACTTCCTGTAATGATCAAGTCATCTACATAAAGCACAATTATCAGGTGTCTATCATCCCTCCGAAGAATATAGATATTCAAATCTGAATGACACCTGGTGAATCCTGCTAAGAGTAGGAAAGAATCCATCCTTGCATACCAAGCCCCAAGAGCATGCTTAAGGCCATAGATAGAATTTTTCAACTTGCAAACCAAAGTAGAATCTTGAATGAAACCCTATGGCTGCTCCATATAAATCTCTTCATGAGGATCACCATTCAATAATGCACTCTTCACATCTATTTGATGAACAACCCATCTCTAAGTTGCAACTATAGCTAGTGTCAAATGAATGGAGTTCATCTTAGCTACCGCTGCAAATGGCTCAGTATAGTCAATAGTAGGAACCTATGAGAAACCTTTGGCAACAAGTCTAGCCTTATACTTATCCACACTTCCATCAACTGCAAACTTGGTCTGATAGATCCACTTACACCGAACCGACTTTCTTCGCTTAGGAAGAGGAACTAAGTCCCAAGTGTTGTTTTTCATTAAAGAGTTATATTCTTCCTCCATGGCCTTGTCCCATTTAGGAATCCTTGATGCTTCCTTAAATGACTATGGATCAAAAGCAATCGCAATATATGCATGTGGAAATGATTTGTGTTGTGACCTTGTCCTCCTAGTATCTGAAGGATTCCTTGCCAATAAACCTATTGAATCAAGTATTTCTTGTGCCCAATGAGGTCTAGTGGAAGAGGAAGAAGAAATATCCTCAACTATTTGTGGACCCTAAAAAGGTGGTTGCCTGCGAGTCAAAGTTGAAGGAATATCATCTTCCAAGTCAATTTCATCACTATCATCACTTTCCATGAAGGAGGAAGGGGGAGTTGAAGGAGCAAACCTTGGACAAGTTTCTTCAAAGTGAACACTCCTCTCAAAGAAAATTCCATGTGTCTCTAGATCCATGAGTTTGAATGCCCTAAGATTGTATGAATATCCAACAAACATACAAGGTTTACTTTGAGGTTCCAATGCCTTTTGTTTTTTGTGGAGGTATCATTGCCCATGCTGGACAACCAAAAACTTTAAAGTGTTTAACCCTTGGTTTTCTTCCACACCAAGCCTCAAAAGGTGCAATTTCATCTAAGGCCTTATGGGGACTTCTATTTTCGATGTAATTGGCACAACACATAACTTCTTCCCAAAAAACTATTAGAAATGGATAATACTAAGAGGGGGGGGGGGGGGGGGGGGGTGAATCAATATTTTCAATCTTTTTACCCATAACTAGATATTATTAATTACTTTAATACAGGCATAAGGAAGTAAACTTATAATGTTGAGTAGTACACACAACCATACATAAAGAGAGCTCATAACACCATATTTTGTTAACTAGGGAAACCCTAGCTAAGGGAAAACCCTAGTGGGGATGAAACCCACAAGATGATTCACTATATATAAGAATTTAGTTAAGCATATTGACCCTCTTAGGAGTCTATGAAGAATGTATAGTGTCTTGAGTCCCTATTAGGAGACTAGGCCTTGTTAGAAGCCTCAACCCTATTAGGAGTTTGTAGATCATATACAAATTTGCGCAAGAAGAGCCCACTGCCCTAACATGCAACTATACAATAACTTCTTCAAGAGAATAGATATACATACAATACTAGATCACTTGTTGTACTTTATAATTCTTCTGATTGTTAGTTCTTCATACTAGGAGTGACTGCACATATATCAATTTGCATCATATCTCGTATTATCATGTCACATAACATTACTTTGCATCACATATCACAACATCACATAGCATACTCACTTCACAATTGAAGTTCTTTACTTATATCAATCATATTAATAAATTCTTCCTAGTCGGCTCACATATCATTGTTGGAGTCAGCTCATCAAGGTTTTGTAATCAAAATAATTCTGTAAGTCGTAAAACTGAATTTGCTAACATGCTCTATTCTGCATTGTAAAGTAACTGCACAGGTATTTCCTTCATAACTTGAACTTGGTTTCTCATATAGACATGCGCACTAGTATGCATCATCAAAGTGACATCATGCATCTATGGTTAACTGCACAAGAGAATATTTCACTATTAATAAATATCATCATGCTACTGTAACATTGTCCAATACTTAGACATTTTTCCTTCATAAATAATCACAAATGAACTGCAAAACATATGTTGCCATAAATGACAACCACATATCTCATCTAATTTGACTAATTGGTCATGTTGCCAACAATCTCCCCCTTTGGTATTGATGGCAACATTTTGGGAAAATTGGCTAAGTCCCAAAAACGTTTTCATACCAATCAAAGTAAATAACCATACATAACATAGTAAAACATTATATTCATGTTTTGAAAAAAGATTACATCCCTTATAACTCTGATTACAAAGATTGTTTAAGGAAAAGCTTACTACTATATGTGAAAGTACAACTATATAACTTACAATTACAATTTTCCTTATTTCTCCCCCTTTGATATCAATGACAAAGGTGTCAACAAAAAAAGAATCCTATCAAAATCTAAAAGATACATCAAACTCTGGAAAAATAATCACTGAAGTTAGTCTTCAACTACACAAGATGTTTCTTCCAACTTTCTTTTAGTGCATCTAACACGCTTATTAATGTACATTAAGCATATGCAACTAACTCTACTACATTCAAGTTTGTAGCCACAAGCTTGTCATATCAGGTCTTAGCTACCAAGCATTCCTCCAACTGATTTTGTAACAATGTAATCTATGGGGATAAATAGTCCCTCAAAAGAGTAAATCTTTTTAGAGTTTTCTCCTTTTCTTCTTCTATATCCTAGATGCTATCATGAAGTGCTTGCATTGTATGCTCAAAGGTTTCTAATTTTTTATTTTGTTTCAAAAAATTATTAGTGAGCATCTGAAGCTCAATTATCTTCTCTTTGATTTGCTCATCAAAACTATTAAGGTGAAGGTATACCAAGTTGCACTTAGCATATATCTATTTCCCTTCTTCCATACTCTGCCTCAATACCTTAATACATACATTTAATGTTTCTATACCATTTCTTATATTTGTACACATAGTATTAAGAAGTTTACCATCATCCTCAATCTATGCTTGAATTGTAGAAACATTGGTAAGCATTGTAAACTCATTATCAAAGGTTTTGCACACACTTGCTGATTTATGTTGAATGTCTACAGATGTATCAACAAAGCTTACTTTCTTCTCCAATTTGTCCAAAACTGAAGTTAAACTCTTCTCAATTGACTTAATTGATTTCTTCTTTTCAAGGAATTTACTTAAAGAAGATATAAGATTTTGTGCTTCATCTTCATCATCTGATTGTATTCCTAAGGTGATCACTGCCGCTTGTGTAGGTGGTGTAGACAGTTTCACTATAGTTGTTACTAAGGGTGCACTTGTAGTAGTTGCCTCAGTCATAGTTTCAAATTTATTTTTAGAAATTACATCTTCTTTCTTTTGCTCCTACTCTTCTTCTTCATTAAAAAAGCTATTGTAGTCAACAATATTGCCAACAATAACAGAGACAAAATATTTGAATGGATCTTCAGTTTTATCCACTGTTACATTAGTTTTATCTACTTGCATAGATTCACTATCAATGGTAATGTGTGGTGAATTACTTCAAATTGAAGTTTCAGCTAGTTGCTCTGAGCTATGAGGTGGAATGATTGCTACCACAGTAGGGCTTGTCTTCTCTGAATGTGCACTCTCCTTAGATTCCTTAGGCATAGTAGACATGTATGTGACTATTGCGTTTTGAGTTTCCACATTCACTTTTTCATAATTTCCTCCAATAAGAAGAATAGATCTCTTCTTATTTCTCAACAATGGTGTTATTCCTTTTAGAATTTATCTCTTCCCCATTATTTTCTATACATATCTTTTTTACCATTTTCATCCTTATTTGTTTATCCTTCTCAATTACTCTACTTTTTCTGTTTCTTGGTCTGTTGTACAAATCTTCAAGTATTTGACCTTTTATGTTTTCAAACCTTTTATCTTTCAGAATCATATTTATAACTACAAAATTTTCTAGCTATCTCCTATCCATATTATTGTACAAATTATAATACTTATTTAATTGCACAAAGTTTTTGTCATTAATAATTTGCATATTGAGATTTTCTACCTTTAGCTTCCATGCTTTCCTCCTTGTTGAAGTCTTTGCTCCCTGATCTGTTGGCTCTACTAGTCTGTCAACAATTTCTTATTCAGATTCTGAGGAACTGATTTGCAAGGTTCTTCTCCTCTTACTTGGTCAACTTGTTTTTTTCTTTACTCTCTTCTTAGGAGGGGGTTTAGTTTTCTCAAACCTTGTGGACTTTCTTGGTGTTGATGATTCCTTTGTTTTCTTTGATTTCCTCAAGGGTTGTTGTTGCACAACTGTTGCATATGGCACTGCAAGTGCTTGCACACTTGTCTGTGCAACTATGACCTCTTTAGTAGGTCTAGCCATTGCAATAGGTGTAGGGGTCAATAGTTCAATTTGACCACTAGCCTTCATTTCCAAGGCTCTATCCCTTTTACCTCTTCAAATTCCTTTCTAGACATTTTTTAATCTTTTAAGATGGAATCAATCACTTTGTCTACTTTCTTCTTGATATCCTTGTTCATTAGATTTTTTTTTACTTCTTTCATCTTTTTAGCATATGTACCTCATCTAGGGCATCCAAAATCGACTTCAAAGTATAGAATTATCTGTGCATAGCCTTCAAGTATTTCAGCACTCACTTCATAACCCATATGTTCAATGAACTTCACTCCAAGAACTACTACCTCCATGCATGTGAAGTCTAGTTCTACCATGAAACATAGTTCATCCTTGTATTTTTCTAATTTTAGCTTGGAATGATTTCATCATTTTGTCAATATCATTATCCCTAACTATTTCTGATTTAGATTTGTAAGCACAAGTGATAATTTGCATTGCGCAGTCGCTTCCATCCCAATTTGAAATACCAGGAAACTTCTTTGCTACATAGAAGAATATACGAGTCAGTAGGTATTCAAACCTAAAGAATGCGCTCCTACATTTCTTTATTTTTGATATGTTATCCAACAACTCAGTTTGGATAATATCACATAATCAACCTTTTCACCCTTTACTGCCATCACATAAGCTACATGAAGAAATCTAGCAGGCACTGAATCTATCCTAGCTCAATGGTTGAACTTATATCCCAAAATTTTACTAATATGTCTCACTCCATCATCTTGAATGGTTTTGATCTTCATGTTTCTGCCATCAAAACTTGTGTTGAGATTTGTTTCAACTAATCTATGCACGTTCTTTATGTTTACAGGATTGCATCCTTCATTGCTCAAACTTGTGATCTTGTGAATTAGGTCATTATTGATACATATAATTGAATCTCCCAACCATAGAAGGTCATCATAAACTATGCTCAAAATGATTCTTGTCCATTCATGGTTATCAAAGTTTGTATAGAACATATGCTTAACTAGGTTAAGTTGTTCTAGGTAAGCATATTCTATTTTCAATGACAAATCATTGTTTCACATTCTCTCTAATTCCTTACGAATCTCAATAGCTGCTATGCTTTCTATTTTACAGTGAATGTAACTTCTTATGTCTTCAACATGAAGAACATTTTTCGGTACTTGCAAAAATGCTCCAATTGGGTCATCAAGTAAGGAAACAAATGGGTGTTTCTTGAAGTTACATCTAGGTCTATGACTGATGTCAAACACTACTTGTGTTGCCATTACTGAAAATATGCTCAACGAATTCAAAAAATACCTCAATTTTTCATTTTAGGGTTTTCAACAATCACGTGTATCTACAAACTTCTTCATGACTTCAAATCTCTCTTCAAACTTGCACTTAAGATTTCACACAAGAAAATGATCATAAATTAATTTGTGTCCTTTAAATCTTGTGTAATCTGTACTTTGAATTAAATGTGTATCTACCACTAGTTTAAAAATACTATCTCTGTATAATAGAGAGATTATTTTTCTTGCATAACCTTGTACTAGTCATATTAAGCAATGTGCACTTCACTGTAGACTCCTCTCAATGTCTAGTATATACTATTAACTACACAACTTGTGATATTCTATCTAACATCAATAATTATTAACTGACGCACTATTTTACTAAGAATGCCTAATGCAGGTAAGATGGACCACAAACAATAAGTGACTTTACTATCTTATCAGGTACATTAGGATGTGCTTCTTCCTAAATTGTATGAGAACTTCCAATTTCTTTTTCCTTTACAAATGTTTCCTTAAATTCTTCTATCAACTCCTTCATTTCATCCTTTAGACTGTCATCATTTCTTTTGTTGTTCCTTCTATAGTTCTAATTCTTGTTAAGGTTTCTTCTATCCATTCTAAAAAACTTTTTTGTGTGTCCAAAGTTATTACATAATTGGCATATAGGAACATTCCTTCTTTGTTTATTATTCTGGTGGTCAAATGCTCTTTAATTCCTTACAATGTGTCCAAGATTGTTGCATTTGTAACAAACAATTTGTCTTCTTTCTCCACTTTCATTGTTGTGAGATCTTCATCTATTGCCTACATATTTAGTGTTCCTAAACATTCTACTATTTGCATTATCATTACCAAATTTAGGTTTCTTACAATCTATTGCATGATGTCCATATCCATGACAATTATGACAATACAAATTTGAAATAGGTTTGAAACACTTACCTTTGCAATCGTCTCTAGTATGTTCAAGTTCATTACACCTGGCTTGAGATACCTTTCTTCTATTATCCTCATCTTGATCAAATTCTTTAGATTTTTTTAGAGTGAGTAACATCCTCTTTGTCTTGAGATGTATCATCTATTTTGCTTATGTTTAGATCCTTTTTGACTTTAGGTATATCAGGTTCTTTTCTCTCAATAGCTTTCTTGGTGATTGTCCAAGGAAGAATCCAATTTCAGTCTTGTCATAACTAGGCCTCTATATAAATATTTGTTCTTCAATCTTTTCACTATTGGTATATAATTTCTCAAGTTTTTGTTTGGTTTGCACCAATTCACCTCTCACAATAGTGTTGTATTCTCTAATTCTGCATGCTCCAACTTGACAGATTCTAATTCAGATGTTACTTTGTTTAACTGGGATCTTAGATATGCATTTTTAGCTTTTATTTCAGAGTCATTCTTTCTTCCATTTTTCTTAAGACTTAGCTTGAGTTCAACTATTTTTAACTCATGTTTTAAGATCTCATTTTCTTTCTTTAGATCTTCAATATCATCATCACTGGTTTGCTCACTAGGTCCTTTTTGCTTCAGGTCATCTATCTTATCCTTTAGTTCACCAATGTAAGCTTATGCATCTTTATATTTGTCTTTTAGGCCATCTCTTTCATTAGTAAGGAGATCAATTTGTTCAAGAGCTTCTTCAAGACTCTTCTTCAACTGTTTCATATCCATAGGGATCTTATTCAAGCTATTAAGCCTCTTCTGAATAACTAATCTCTAATACCAATTGTTAGAAATAGATAATACTAAAAGTGGGGGTGAATTAGTATTTTCAATCTTTTTACCCACAATTTGATATTATTAATTACTTTAATACATGCATAAGAAAGTAAACCAATAATATTGAATAGTATAAACACCCATACGTAAAGAGGGCTCATAGCACCATACTTTGTTAACTAGGGAAACCCTAGCCAAGGGAAAACCCCAGTGGGGATGAAACTCACAAGATGATTCATTAAATATAAGAATTTGGTTAAGGATATTGACCCTATTAGGAGTCTATGAAGAATGTATAGTGTCTCGAGTCCCTGTTAGGAGACTAGGCCTTGTTAGAAGCCTCAACCCTATTAGAAGTTGCTCCAACCCTATTAGGAGTTGGTGGATCATATACAAATGTGTGCAAGAAGAACCCACTGCCCTAACATGCAACTATAAAATAAGTTATTCAAGAGAATAGATATGCATACAATAATGGATCACTTGTACTTTTCAATTCCTCTGATTACTAGTTCTTCATACAGGGAGTGACTGAGCATATATCAATTTACATCATATCTCGTATTATCATGTCACATAACATTACTTCGCATCGCATATCATAGCATCACATAGCATACTCACTTCGCAATTGAAGTTCTTTACTTATCTCAATCATATTAATAAATTCCTCCTTAATCAGCTCACATATCATCCTTTAAGTCAGTTCATCAAGGTTTGGTAATCAAAATAATTATGTAAGTCGTACAACTCAATTTACTAACATGCTCTGTTCTGCACTGTGAAGTAACTGCATAGGTATTTCCTTCATAACTTGAACTTGGTTGCTCATACAGACATGTACACTAGTATGCATCATTAGAGTGACATCATGCATCTATGGTTAACTGTGCAAGAGAATATTCTGCTATCAATAAATATCATCATGCTACTGTAACATTGTCCAATACTTAGACAATTTTCCTTCATAAATAATTATAATTAAACTGCAAAACATAAGTTGCCATAGATGACAACCACATATCTCACTTAATTTGACTAATTGGTCATGTTGCCATCAATCTCCCCCTTTGGCATTGATGGCAACATTTTGGGAAAATTGGCTAAGTCCCAAAAATTTTGTCATACCAATCAAAGTAAATAACCATACATAACATGGCAAAACATTATATTCATGTTTTGAAAAAATGATTACATCCCTCATAACTCTGATTACAAAGCTTGCTTAAGGCAAAGCTTACTACTATATGTCAAAGTACAACTATATAACTTACAATTACAATTTTCCTTATTTCTCCCCCTTTGACATCAACAAAAAGAAAATCCTGTCAAAATCTAAAAGCTGCATCAAAATCTGGAAAAATAATCACTGAAGTTAGTCTTCAACTGTGCAAGATGTTTCTTCCAACTTTCGTTTAGTGCATCTAACACACTTATTAGCGCACATAGAACACATGCAACTAACTCTACTACATTCAAGTCTGTAGCCACAAACTTGTCATATGAGGTCTTAGCTACCAAGCATTCCTCCAACTGATTTTGTAACAATGTAATCTGGGAGGATAAATGGTCCCTCAAAAGAGCAAATCTTTTTAGAGATTTCTCCTTTTGTGTTTGTATATCTTGGATGCTATCATGAAGTGCTTACATTGTATTCTCAAAGGTTTCTAATTTCTAATTTTGTTTTAGAAAGTTATCAGTGAGCGTCTGAAGCTTAGTTATCTTCTCCTTGATTTGCTCATCAAAACTGTTAAGGTGGAGGTATACTAAGTTGCACTTAGCATATATCTATTTCCCTTCTTCCATACTCTACCTCAATACCTTAATGCATATATTTAATGCTTCTATATCATTTCTTATATTTGTACACATACTATTAAGAAATTTACCATCATGCTCAATCTATGCTTGAATTGTAGAAACATTAGTAAGCATTGTAAACTCATTATCAAAGGTTTTACACACACTTGCTGCTCTCTGCTGAATGTCTGCAGATGTATCAACAGAGCTTACTTTCTTCTCCAATTTGTCTAAAACTAAAGTTAAACTCTGCCCAATTGACTTAATTGATTTCTTCGTTTGAAGAAATTTACATAAAGAAGATATAGGATTTTGTGCTTCATCTTCATCATCTGACTGTACTGCTAAGGTGACCACTGCCACTTGTGTGGGTGGTGTAGAGGGTTTCACTATAATTGTTGCTAAGGGCGCACTTGTAGTAGCTGCCACAATCATAGTTTCAAATTTATTTTCAAAAATTACATCTTCTTTCTATTTCTCCTACTCTTCTTCTTCATCAAAAAAGGTACCATAGTCAACAATATTGCCAACAGTGATAGAGCCAAAATCTTTGAATGGATCTTCAGTTCTATCCACTATTACATTGGTTTTATCTTCTTGCATAGATTCACTATCAATGGTAATGTGTGGTGAATCACTTGGAATTGAAGTTTTAGCTAGTCGCCTTGAACTATGAGGTGGATTGACTGTATCACATATTATAGCATCATATAGCATACTAACTTTGCAATTGAAGCTCTTTACTTATATCAATCATATTAATAAATTCTTTCTTAGTCGACTCACATATCATCCTTAGAGTTAGCTCATCAAAGTTTAGTAATTAAAATAGTTTTGTAAGTCGTACAACTTAATTTGTTGACATGCTCTGTTATGCACTGTGAAGTAACTACATAGTTATTTCTTTCATAACATGGACTTGGTTGCTCATTCAGACATGTGCACTGGTAAGAATCATCAAAGTGATGTCATGCATCTATAGTTAATTGCGTAAGAGAATATTTCAAGGGAATATTTTGCTATCAATAAATCTCATCATGTTGTTGTAACATTGTCCAATACTTAGACAATTTTCCTTCATAAATAATCACAATTAAACTGCAAAACATATATTGCCATAAATGACAACCACATATCTCACCTAATATTATTGATTGGTCATATTCCCAGCAATCTCCCCCTTTGGCATTGATGGCAACATTTTGGGAAAATTGGCTAAGTCCCAAAAATGTTGTCATACCAATCAAAGTAAATAACAATACATAACATAGTAAAACATTATATTCATGTTTTGAAAAAAAGATTACATCCTTTATAACTCTAATTACAAAGCTTGCTTAAGGCAAAGCTTACTACTATATGTCAAAGTATAACTATATAACTTACAATTACAATTTTCCTTATTTCTCCCCCTTTGACATCAATGGCAAAGGTGTCAACAAAAAGAAAATCCTGTCAAAATTTGAAAGTTGCATCAAAATTTGGAAAAATAATCACCAAAGTTAGTTTTCAACTGCATAAGATGTTTCTTCCAACTTTCACTTAGTGCATTTGACACACTTATTAGTGCACATAAAGCATATGGCTAACTCTGTTGCATTCAAGTCTGTAGCCACAAACTTGTCATATGAGGTCTTAGCTGCCAAGCATTCCTCCAACTGATTTTGTAACAATGTAATCAGTGGTGATAAATGGTCCCTCAAAAGAGTAAATCTTTTAAGAGCTTTCTCCTTTTCTACTTGTATATCCTAGATGCTATCATGAAGTGCTTGCATTGTATGCTCAAAGGTTTCTAATTTATAATTCTATTTCAAAAAGTTATCAGTGAGCATCTGAAGCTCATTTATCTTCTCTTTGATTTGCTCATCAAAACTGTGAAGGTGAAGGTATGCCAAGTTCCACTTAGAATATATTTGTTACCCTTCTTCCATACTTTGCCTCAATACCTTAATACATGCATTTAATGTTTCTATATCATTTCTTATATTTATACACAGTATTAAGAAGTTTACCATCATTCTCAATCTGTGCTTGAATTATAGCAACATTGGTAAGCGTTGTAAACTTATTATCAAAGGTTTTGCACACACTTGTTGTTCTCTGTTGAATGTTTGCAGATGTATCAACAGATCTTTTTGTTCCCTCCAATCTGTCCAAAACTGAAGTTAAAGCCTTCTCAATTGACTTAACTAATTTATTCTTTTCAAGGAATTTACTTAAAGAAGATATAAGATTTTGTGCTTCATCTTCATCATTTGACTGTATTTTTGAGTTGACCATTGTCGCTTGTGTAGGTGTTGTAAAGGGTTTCACTATAGCTACTTTTAATAAGGGTGTACTTGTGGCTTAGACTTCCATTGCTTTTGCTTCTTGTTGAAATTTTTACCACATTAATTCCCTTGATTAGCTACCAAGGCTTTGGTCTTGGAACACTGGAGAATTCCCATACACACTAACTTTTCATGTTCTAAGACCAACATTCCTAAATACGACTCGAATGAAGGCTTAGTGAAGACATTTCCCATTGTTAACTTGTGAGTATTATAACTTGAAACAAAAGTGGCATGACTTGAATGAAGGCTTAGTGAAGACATTTCCCATTATTCTTGTGAGTATTATAACTTGAAACAAAAATGGCATACTTAGGAGGAAGATGAGTCATCCCATGTTTGATCAACTTTCCATCCTTATTGGGTTCACCACAATTCTTAAGTTGTGCCCTATACATGTCTACTTGGATAAGATAATCTTTGATGGTGTTGAAGTTCCTAGGATGCAATTTGACAAGATTGTCCTCAATGGTGTAGGCCATATCTTCATCTACTATCCTATACAATGTTTCAAGTTTATACCAAACTTCAATTGGATTGTTAATGTCCCTAATGTGATATTTGACAGGATCTGAGATATTCTTTAACAAAGTTCCTATGGCCATTTCTTGTTTTAATGCCTAGTTTTCTTTACGAGACTCATCGACATCATCATCAAGTTAGTTTTCTACACCAGTTACATAACACAGTAAACCTTTTTCAACTAATGGTTCCTTTATCTTTTCTTTCCAAGTAGCATAATTATGGGGTGTTAACTTACAAAATGAACCCATAATGCAAAAGAAAGAGCACAATATCAAGGAGACAAAAGAACACAAGACACAAGACATAAGAAAGTATTAGCACCACTAAAAAGTTTAGGAAATTCTAGCCCAAATCAAAAAAAATTGCACCTAATTTGGAGTTTGGATGACTGAGATATGGCCTCCCGAAATTGAACTATCAAATCGAAACTACATATGGTAAGGGGTCTGCCCTGATGACATCAAGAAACTACTAGCTTAAACTTGATGTCCAAATGGCCATTGTGGTAGTGCAATATGGCTTGCTTGTGACAATCAAACAACTATCAATTTTAGGCTACTGTATGGATGATGTCAACAAAAAATAACCCAGTTGGCTTATGTGGTAGTCTATACAACTGATTTGTCATTGATATGGTAGGTCCGTACAATGCTAACATGTCTTGTATGGGCAACTGATTATGATATGACTTGGCATTCCTCATCAGATGTCGATGTGGTAGGGGCTCTGACGTGGTAGAGCAATCATTGAAAAGTGGTTGGCGATGCCAAAAAGTGATCTGCCAGCAAAAGTGGAGGAGAGGCCCATGTTGTTCATTGGCAGGAGCATAGGACAATGGTCAACGTGAGGAGAAGCTGATGTCATGGAGTGGTCGGTTGGCACCAGGAGTTGTCTGCTTGGTTGTGGTGCGGAGGTCATTGATATTAACACCGATAGGGAAGGAAGAGTCGGCGGTGTTGTGGGAAGTTAATCCCACATGCACCATGTGGTTGCCTTGTGATATGTTTAAAAGTCACAGCACTCAGTGAATGAAATAACTTGCAAACTAGAGTGAATTTTGGTTGTGTTCGCAAACTATGTCAAACCGCAAGCGGCTAGGGTTTGATCGCCTAGCCAAAAATTTTCTAGAAAAAAATAATGCAAATACGAAAAGAATTACAGATCCAAAAGGAGAAGCAAATGAAATTATAAAGATCTAAAAATTAATTGCACAGATCTAAAGAGATCATACCAATTTCGCAAATTGGGCCTTCGGGTTCTAGTTCGCAAAAAAAAATTTGCATTAAATTTGACTATGGCCTAGGGTAGGCAAATTTATACTCAAAATTCACTAAATTGAAGCTTCGAGTGCAATGGTGAGGTCCACTTTGGCTTTAGATGCTCCCAATAACTCAAGATACTCTGGATCTAAATTGTGGCCCTCCAAGAGGTGAAGCAAAAATGGTCTCCAATGGCTATGAAATGAAGCTCCCTCAACTCTGATACCATGTAAGAATTTTCCTTAGGGAAAAATAACACCAAGATCAAGAAGCTCAAGTACTAGTATGGACCAATAATGGATGATCATAATAACAATAATAAGAATGAATATCATATGAATACACACTAGAAGTGCCTGTATATAAAGGCATCTAGAATGACTAGGAGTCAGCAAAGTGATTAGCCTCACAACTAAGCACATGTCCACAAAGAGTGGATTATCCTCCATTCAGCACAAGAGTTTGTGCGATAATGAGAGGATAAGCCTACATAGGTGTATCTTGTAGAAAGATGTTGTAGACACCATGTGCTCAATTGGAGTGCAAACAACTGTGTTGTCTATATGACAACTCAGATGAATATGCAAACTCCTGTGTTGTCAACAAGACAACTCATATCACTACGCATACTCCTAGGTGTCTATATGATAATGCATTTAACCTAAGTAAACTTAAGTAAAGTGTAATCATAATTAATTATTTACACTAACATTTATCAATTACCTTGTATTGTTCTCCCTAAGAAAATTAGGGACAAAATCAATAGACTCCTTAGACCTTTCAAGTTCGGTAGGAAAATGGGGAAAAGGAAAAAAAATCACTTATAGCTTGGGGCAAGGTATGCACACCAAAAGATCAAGAAGGTGTATTGATCAAAATCACCATAATCCAAGGTAAATCTTTAGGAGCTAAACTAGTATGAAGAATGTACAGGAATCCATGCTTCATGTGGGAAAAGATCTTAATAAATAAATATCTAAGCAATACTTATTTGATCAACATATTCAAGGTGAAATCACTACCTAGAGGATCAAGAATTTGGAACTTCATAATGGATTGTACATCCTCCATCCAAGATAGACTAGCATGGATCTCGAAGAAGGGGCTAGATGTTAGGGTTTGATAGATCCGAAACAATATAAGAATAAACAATTATATGCAAAGACAAAAGAAGTATACACAAAGAACACTAATAACGCATAGATCTAACATAGTTCACCCAAAATTTGGGCTATGTCCACCTATACAGCATTCAAAATTTCTATTATCCAATAGAAATGTACACCAACCTTACAATGCATTATGCATCTCAACTTATATAATAGTATTTTAGGGCAACCTCTAAAATTGATCATTTTATGGTTTTACAATGTTGTCAGTTTTACAATTGCCACAACAACTCAACACCCACTACATGATCAATCGCCACAATATCAAAAATCTCCCACTTGAAGGCTAATCAAGCTCCACACCAACTCAATACCCACTACATGGTCAATCGCCACAGTATCAAAAATCTCCCCCTTGGAGACTAATCAAGCTCCAAACCAAACAATCTCCCACTTGGAGATTGATACTAGACGATAATGTAGGACATGAAACTCCCACTTGATAAAAGACTTTGTTGTGTATTACCTCCACGCTCATCAATTAAGAAGCCCAATAGAAGCTGAGCAAGAAACCAACTTCTCATTGGGGACTGCCTTCGTGAACATGTCGGCAAGATTTTCACTTGTATGAATCTTTTCAAGCCGCATTTGATACCTTCTAGCAACTCCCACTACATGACCAATATATGGCCATGTGCATACAATTTCATACATCAGATTGCCAACTACTGATAAATACAAGATGTTAGATATTTTATCTACCTCTTCCTGTGCCTTTGGGCACATTTCCTTAGTCAATTTGAAATGACTAGCCAAAGATGTACTGACTACTTTTTCATCCTGCATATTAAATCTTTTCAACACCTTCTATATATACTCACTTTGGGACAAATTCAAGGTTCTTATTTTCCTGTGTCGTGTAATCCTCATACCAAGGATTTGCTTAGCAACACCCAAATCCTTCATAGAAAATGACCTTGCTAATTTATGTTTAAGTTCATTTATTTGTTTCATATTAGACCCAACAATAAGCATGTCATCAACATAGAGTAACAAGATAATGTAACTCCCATTATAAAATCTCTTAAAATATACACAGTTATTAGAATGACATCTATAACAACCTTGTTCAGTCATGAAACTATCAAATTTTAAATTTACCATTCTCAAAGTACCTGTGTTAGGCTATACAAACTTTTCCTTAACCTGCACACCAAATTCTCCTTACCCTTGACCTCATATCCCTCTATTTGCTGCATGTAAATTTATTCCTCCAAATCTCCATGGAGAATAGTTATCTTAACATCTAGTTGTTTAAGATACAAGTCATCTACAGCCACAAGACTTAGTACAGTTCTAATTGTAGTCATTTTTACAATAGGGGAGAATATTTCATCAAAATCTATACCCTTTTCTTGTGCAAAACCCTTTACCACAAGTCTGGCCTTATACCTTTTCTTTCCTTCATCTTCCTTCTTCAGCCTACAAACCATTTGTTCGGCAAGTCTTTTTTCCTTTAGATAGAGGGACTCAATCTCAAGTGGTATTTTTCAACAATGAGTCCATTTCCTCTTTCATGCCTAGCTTCCACTGTTTTATGGCATCCACCTACATTGCTTCTTCATATTCTTCTTGTTCACCAGAATCAGTCAATAAAATGGAATTCGAAGAAGGAGAAAATCTTTTAGGAGGTCTACTTGACCTTGACGAATGTCTAGCACCTACAGGAGTTTATGGGATAACCTTTTCTTGCTCAGGTACCAGTGGCTTTTCATTTTAGGAGGCTCATCCAACACCACATATTCTTGTTTAACATGTTCATTCTTATTTTCCTGCAACTGTTCTTTATACATGACCTTCTCATTGAATATAACATCTTTGCTTCTGATTATTTTAAGATTTTCAAAATCCCATAATCAATAACCATAGTCATCTACTCCATATCTAATGAAGGTATATTTTAGAGATTTAGCATCAAGCTTGATTCTATTTTTTTAATCCACATGGAAAAAAGCTTCACAACCAAAAGCTTTCAGAAATGAATAATTTACCTTTTTTCTAGTCCATTATTCCTCTAGATACCACCATCCAAAGGGGTTGAAGGTTCTTTGTTTATCAAATAGATAGTAGTGTTTACAACATCTGCCCAAAAAAGAAGGGCAAGCCAAGATGCAATCTCATACTCCTTGTACGTTCCATGATTGTCCTACTCATTCTTTTTGACACCCCATTTTCTTGTGGGGTTCTTGGAATTGTTTTTTTCCTTTGAATCCTATTAATAGAGTAGTTTTCTTCGAAGGTTGTCCTACAATACTCACCTCTGTTATTGAATTTGAGACACTTCAACTTCTTTCATGTCTCATTCTCAACCAAAGCTTTCCATTTCTTAAATGTTTCAAAAACATCAGATTTTTGTTTCAGGAAATATGCCCATCTTTTCTTGGTTGAATAATCTATAAAAATAACATAATAACAAGAGCTACCTAGAGATGATGCTTGAGTTGGTCCTCATACATCTGAATGCACTAGCTCTAATTGCTCACTCTTCTTTTCTTTCCCAACCCTAAGAAATCTGACTCTTTTATGTTTTCCATAAACATAATTTTCACAGAACTCTAAATCGATATTTTTCAATCCTAGAAATAGATTTTTAGAGTGAAGGATTTTCATCCCTTTCTCACTCATGTGCCCAAGCCTATGATGCCACATTAATGAATCTATTCTTGCAACATCTATAGTAGATTTCCCTACTTTAACATTATTAGCAGCAGCTAAGGTAGAATAAGTGTTACCAATACACAGATATAATGTGCCTATCTTCGCACCTTTAGCTACTATTAATGAACCTTTAGTGACCTTCTAGATATTGTTTGAAAACATGACTATGCAGTCTTCACTACCCACTTGTCCAGTATAAATTAAATTTCTTCTTAAATTAGGGACATGCCTTACCTCCATAGTATCTAGTCATTTTTTTTTTTGCAACTTGATATTTATTTTTCCTTTCCCAACAATGAACATGCCTCATCATCACCCAATATACCTATCCAAAATCACCTTGAACATAATCTTGAAAATATATTCTATGGGGTGTAGCATGGAATGAAGCCCCATAATATATTACCTGGGAATCATTAACATTATCCAAACATAAGATTAAAGCATCTTGTAAAGTATTATTTGCAACATTAGCTTCCTTACTGTAGTCTTCATTTTCATCTCCTTGTTTATTTTTTCAAGACCACCAGTCTTTCTTCAGGTGACCAAGCTTTCCATAGAACCAGCAATATTTCTTTCCTTTAGATTGAGAACGTTTTTCTTTGACTTCCCTCGTAACTTGTCATTCGAAGGCCCTTTTCCTTTTTCCCTTGGTCTTCCTCTTTTCTCCATGTTTAACGCGGAACTTGATGAGGTTGAAGTTTCACCTATGCTTTTCCATCTAATTTCCTCGCTTAGGATAACACCAACAACTTCATCAAATTTCAAAATATTTGAACCAGAGATAGAGTTACTTATAGCCATAACCAAGCTATTCCAACTTTCTAGCAAAGAACATATGATTAAGAGAGCCATAATCTCTTCATCAAATGAAATTTGTACAAATGACAATTGATTGGTTACAGTGTTAAATTTAAATGATTCTCTATAGATCCTCTCTCACCTATTTTCATATTAAACAAATGCTTCATAAGAAATACCTTATTTGAAACTAAGGGTTTCTCATATAACATAGCCAATGTCTCCATCAACTCTACTATCATTTTTTCCTTTGATATGTTAAAATTTATAGATGGTGCAAGGCACAGTCGAATAGATCCTAGTGCCTTTCTATCCAAGATCTCCCAATCTTCCTCTATCATAGTTCCCTATTTCTTGGTTTTTCCTTCTAATGGCTTCCACATATCCTTTTGATATAGATAATATTCCATCTTCATTTTCTAGAACTAGAAATTCTAGCCATTGAATTTTTCAATCTTGAATCTAGAATCCTCCATTGCTCCGACTCAAATCTGAAAGTTGTATCAATCTACTGCAACAAACCTTGCTCTAATACCAATTGTTAGGATTTGACAGATCCAAAGTAACATAAGACTAAACCATTATATACAAAGACAAAAGAAGAATACACAAAGAACACAGATAACACACATATTTAACATGGTTCACCTAAAACCTTACAATGCATTATGCATCTCAGTCATTTATAACATTATTTTAGGGTAACTTCTAAAATTGACCATTTTAGGGTTTTACAACATCAACATCCACTACATGATCAATCACCACAATATCGACAGAAGAAGCTCTATTATGGTAAGACTCTTAAGGAAGATACGGTGCTTTGAAAAAGGATTGTAAACTAGCCCAGTTAAGGTTGACACTTGAAGTTAGATGGGGAAATAGAGTTATAGATAATGTGACCTTTGAGGAATACAAAAAAAAATTGGAAATGGAAGGATTTGAAGGGCATGAACCTCCTAGCTAAGGAAACAGAAGATCTCAAAAAGAACCTTATTAAACAAAAAAGTAACTATCATTTTTTAAAAGGACAAAGTGATGTGGGATGGAAGAAAGAGTGGGGAATACAACTAGAAGGAGGGGTATTAATACCTCAATCTCTCTAGATGAGCACATAGGACTCCCTCCCTACAATATTATTTTGGAATAAAGCTTTCTGCCAAGGAAAAAAAATCACCTGGTTAGTTTTAAATAGGAGCATCCTTACCTTCAGTAGATTTAAGAAAATGGGATACCAAGACCCAAGTAGATGCCTCCAATGCAAAAATGAGGATGAATCCATTAACCAGATTTTTTTTCTTTTCCTTTATTCTAATCAATGCTATAAAAGAATTTATACACAATTGGGGTAAGTTTCATTATTTTCAAGAGCTATAACTAATTTGTTAAATGATTGACCCCTCCTTAGAAAGGATAATGTTTATAATTATTTATGAATATCTACACCTTTCATAGTCCTATGGGAATTATGGAAGGAACACAACCAAAGATTTTTTCAGGATAAGAAGATGAATACAAATTTTCTTCTAATTAAAACTGATACTTTTGTCATTGAATTTAGCAACAGTTGAGTTTTTTAAAAACAAAAAGAGACTTGAATGCCTCATTGGGACATTAGAAATTATATGAGAAATGTGCCAATAACAACCACCCAAGGAGGGATGGGTTAAACTCAATTTTTATAGAGCTTTAAAATAGAAGCCAGAAAGAAAAATCATTGGTTTTAGTGTCTGCAACTTAGAAGGCAAGGAGATAGCAAGCTTAGCAAAATACATAGAAATAGAAACTAATAATTAGGTAAAATTAACAACTTTAGTTGAATGAGTAGAACTATGTAAATCTTTTGGTTGCAAGAATGTTGAGATTGAAGAAGGTTATATGATTATAATAAATTCTGTAAGGAAAGGATCTAGGTCATTAATTGGATATTGGACTTAATTTTATCTGCAACCCTCCCACTATGTCAGACCTTTGATAAGATCACAATCAATCATTTATACCGAGAGGGAATTCAAAGAGTGGATGAATTAGCCAATATAGGTATAGAAGAACATCAGACATAAGAAGTTGAAATTTCAATATAGGGGCTCTATCTTAATTAGGGATGGTTTAGATATTTCAGAATTAGGGGTCCTTTTTAGCTTTTTCCAACTGCCTACATCTCACATACCTAGACAATATGATTCGAGAGATAGATCCACTATGGAATATGATGTTGGAGCCTGGGAAAATGAGTTTGAGGTGAATATGGAGATTTTAGAATCATCCAATTTAGACTTGATGGAGATCCAAAATGATGGGGAGCCTTTTTCCCCCATTTTATGCCAGTAGAATTACATAGATTTATTATTGTTATATTTTTATGTAACTAAGATGGAAAAATATCCTTTAGTGTACAAAACTGATAATTGTGCTACTTAAGATATATTTTATCACCTAACAAAAGACTATATATATATATAATGCTTTTATCACTTTACATTTTGTTTCTATGTCGTTTGTATACTCATGTTTCATGACTTTTCAAAGCTTTATCCTTAACATCGGTGCAAGATATAGTTCTTAAATTAGATACAAATCCTAATAGGAGGCGAAAGAAGAAGGGTAGGACGTGAGCGACCTAAAAGAAAGGCAAAAAATGTAACTTGGGACTAAAAGTTGATTACCTAGATGTATCAATGTACTTTATAAGGTATCAAGGCTTAGGCCATTTATCTATCAAAAAAAGTCTTTGATATAAAATTTTGATTACTTAGTTCATCTAATATAAATGGACTTCATTTTTTATTAATCAATGTTCAATTAAATGATAGAAACAATAACAATATTGCTACTTATAAATAATATAATATTATAGAATTATAGAATTCTCACACATTATAATTTTATAATTAGTCGTTGGAATTTATATTGTCGACTTTACTATCCATAATCATCCTCCAAACTTCTCTCAAATTTAAAAACAACTGTAGTCTCTCGTTAAACCATTTTGATCAACTTTACAACAATAAATCTTCCAAATAAATTTCACAAATCAAAACTAATTACAATAATCTTAAATATTTATAAAGTTATTGATAAAAAAATTATGATGTCAAATAACATTGTAATGATTTCACAATGCTTAAGAAATTTAAAATAACATACATAATTTGAATCTATATTATATTATTATCTTCTTTCTGTAATATTATCTTTAAATATTATCTTCTAATATTGATCTATATTTTTTAATGTCTCAAAAATAAAAGATGGTATAATTAATTATATATTTTATTGAATAATAAATAAATAAAAAGAAAAAATGATTATCATATTTTTTCTTTTAAATCTATAATTTAATATTCAAATAGAAATACACTAATTGTATTTTTTTCATTTAAAATGACAATTTAAGATCCACATAGGCTACAAGGAAAAAGTCTTTGTACTTTCAAGTCTTCAACCCTCTCTATTATGTATTCACAAATTTTGTTTGATTGTTTTATTAAATAGAAACCATTCAATTTCTATTGAAATGGAGTAGGATAAACAAAACTTTGAGCTTTCCATATCATTTTTAAAAGTGGATCAAACATGTGTTAGCTAGCAAACAACAAATTACACTATTACTTATAGTCTCTTCTTTTTTATTTTAGTATATTACACATTGTGGTATTCTTTTGGTAAACTTTTTGATCGAATGTGCATTCCTTTATTGACAGTTTTCCATAATTTTGAAGACCATTCATTATGATTCTACAAAAATATTGATATGATTAACACAGAAGATTGTAAAAGATAATGCATTTCTTTATTGGATCGTAAATAAAGACAAATATTTTACTAGTCTTGCTCTCTCAACAATATGTAAATTTTGAGGAATGACTTATCGCTTGCTTGTGAAGTTCAATTAGAGGGAACACACAATCTTAATAAAAATTCATTCTTGATCCACAAACCAACAGAATTATGTGTCTCCTCTTTGTTCTCAAGTTTATATGCATTGTATTTACTTGAATATTTCTAGTTTTAGTTACATTACTCATTGTGTTTATGTTAAATGTAAGAATTTTTTAGTAAACATGCAATACCCTCATTGATGGTTTTCTACAATTTTAAATACCATTTCTTCTAATTTTCTTAAATAGTTGAATGGATAATAGAAAATATCAATATATATGACTCACATTCCTTTTCCATGTCAGAGATATACATTCAGCTAGCGTTACTTCCTTCAATTTGTAAATTTTGAGGAATAAAATCTACCATTGCATGTAAGGATCAATTAGAGGGAACACATGATCTTAAAATATTACACTCTTGATCCATAAACTATGGTCGTCGCCTGATTGCATGCCTCATCTTTGCTTTCAAGTTCATGAGTAATGTATTTGTTTAGATGTTTCTAATCAAGTTGAGATTTTGTGAAATATTTTATTAAGTGGAAAGGCATTCTACACAAGTATAAATCTTCAATTTAAACAATTGGCTTGTTTGATAAATTTGACAAGCATTTTACAGTTCTAATTTTTATTCCAAAATGAATTGGATGATACAATAATGATGAAATGATAATGTTAATGGAAATGATGATGGAATCGTCACAAATTGATAGTTGTTGAGGTGCTTGTTTATTATGGCTCTCATAATAAACCATGATCCTGTTAGGGTTCCTCACATAAACAACAATGGTGAATTTGGTGCTTAGGGTTCGATCTTTACCAAAACTTATCCTTTTCATGGAGATTACTTGGACATCATACTTAGGAGCCTAGGGTTTATACAAAAAGTAGAGGAAGGCGCCTGCAATGGTGATGATTAGGATCAAAAGAAGTAGAAAAGTTACAATCAAGAAATTAAGCAGTGGCAACAGTGATTCCTGTGCCGACAAGGGAGGTTAAAATATTGGGTTTTGGCTATGGAGGGGCCAAAATGCAACTGAATAATCAATTTGTTTGTATTTTTTAATAAATTAACATTCATTTGTAAATTTTAAATTAATTGATAAAAGTGCATTTTGGCCCCTACATAGAGAGTGTCAAAATATTGGGGATTAAGCTACAAGGTACCATTGTGTGTCTAATGTTTGGAGTATTAAAAAATGTATATTTGACAATCTCCTCCTGCATTGTTTTTTGTGCTTTCTTTGTTGTCTTTTCCATTTTTGGCAGTGGTCGTGTATTTCCATTTCCTGACTAGGATTTGAATTTGCAAGAGCCCCAAACTTTTCAACCCAAATAGACCTATTTCTATTATTAATTAATTAATTTAGTTAGTTCATAATTTATAAATTTGTGCACCTTTATTGTTACACTAGTTTGATTTTTATTCTCCATTGCTTGCAAGAACAACATTGAGATACATGCTAAATGCATTGATTTCTTTTATAAGGTATTGAAAATAATGGACATTAGCGAAGTTCCTGATGAATTATCATGAGAGAACATGTTGATAAAGAAACTAAAGGGCTTGGATTGTTTTTCCTTAAAGCTAAAACGCTTGGAGTTTTTTTCCTTAAATCTCCATTGTTTTTTAATGATAAATATGATAACTAAAATTTACATGTTTATTATCCATTTGATTATCTAAAAAAATTCTATTAAGGTAATTTTTGTAGTATGTTCTGAGTTTGAGTATAGATTTTTATTCTATTAATAACCATTTATCTAAGGCTATCGGTATAAATTAAAGTTATATTTTTTTCAAGCCAATATGATCTTTATTAAACAGATGAATGGACTAAGCCTTAATACATCATAAAGTACATAAATTCATCTAGATAATCATCTTTTAGTCATAAGTTACATTTTTCCACCTTCCTTCTAGGTTGTTCCTCATCCTCTACTTCTTCTTATGCCTCTAATCAAGGATTTGTATATAATCTAAGCACTACATATTGCATTAAGGTTAAGGATAAAGCTCTGTAAAGTCATGAGATATGAATAAAGAAAGGGCGTACAAATCAGATGTAAAGTGATAAAAGCATTTTCTTAAACAAAATAAATGATACATCTGAATTATAAGAAAGTACCCCTACTAGAGAAAAGTAGCCATTCCTTATCAAAGAAAACATATCTAAACCAACATGATTATCATTTTGTTACACCGAAGGGTATTTTTTTAGTTTAGTTACATACAAATACAAAAGTAATAAACCTAGGTTACTCTACTAGCATAAAATGGGGGGATTGGGAAGAGGCTTCCCATCATTCTAAATGTCTAATGAGTCTAACAGGGCTAATTCCAGAACCTCCAAGTTTACCTCACACTTATTTTCTCAGGCACTAACACCATCTTCCATAATGAATATGTCTATTCAATCATATTGTCTTGAAATGTGAGATGTAGGCAATGGGTAAAAGATAAAGAAAGACCAATGAACCTTCCCCGGGACAATAAGATGTTTAAACTATGGTTGAAATTCTAAAAACTTTAAACCATCCCTAATTCAGATGGTTTCCCTATATTAAATTTGTACTTCTCGTGTCTAATCCTTCTATACCTATATTAGGTAATTCATTCATTGTTTGATTTCCCTCCTGGTATATATGATTGATTGTGATCTTGTCAAAGGTCTAACATAGTGGGTGGGTGCTATATTTAAAATAAAGTCCAATCTCCAAGTATTAAGGTATCCTTTCCTTAAAACATTCATTATAATTTTAGAATCTCCTTCAATCCCTACATTCTTGCAACCAAGAGATTTACATGATTCTAGTCCTTCAACTATAGCCATGAATTCTATCCAATTATTAGTTTCAATTCCTATATATCTTTATAACATTTCTATATCCTTGCCTTTTGAGTTATGGACACTACAACCAATGTCTTCTCTACCTAAATTCTCTCTTGAAGCTTTGACAAAATTGAGTTTAAACCATCCCTCCTTAAGTGGTTTCCATTGGCACATCTTGTGTCTTCTTTTTGAAGTTTCTTCACGTTCCTATAAAGGGGGTGAATTTTGACCTATTCACCATCCTCTCATTTTCTCATCCCAATGAGGCATTGTAGCCTTCTTTTGTTTATTCAAAAACCAACACTTGGTATATTAAATGATAGAATTTTCTATTTTAATTAACATTTGTTTTGCATTCATCTTCTTATCTTAAGATATTATTTGGTTGCATTCCTTGCATAATTCCCATAGGACTATGGAAGATGGAGATATCCATAAAGAGTATAAATATTGTCCAAGTTCTAAGGAGGGAACAAGCATGTAGCATATGTGTAATAAATTGGAAATGTTGATACCCACCCCAATTGTGATAAGAGTCATTCCATCATTAGAGCAACTAAGAGAAATACAAACAAGGTGGTCAATGGATTCTTCCTCACTTTCACATAAAGGACGTCTACTTGGGCCTTTGTATCTAATTTTCTTAAATCTTTATGAGGGTAGGGCCTTCCTATTTAAAACTAACAAGGATGAAAATCCCTCCTTAGGTAGATAAGCTTTATTTCAACATAATGTTATAGGGAGGAAGTCCTTTGTGCTCATCTGAAGAGACTTGAGGAAATTTATGCTCTGCATTCAAGTTGTATTCCTCGTTCTTGCTTCCATTCCACATAAATTTTTCCTTGCCAAAATTGAAATTTAGTTTCCTTTTTTATAAGGTTTTGTTTTGGTCTCCCATTTAAATTTCCAACCTTTTCCTCCGTTCTCAAAGGTCACATAATCTATAATTATTTTTCCCTTCCTAGCTTCAAGAGTCAACCTTAATTGGGCTAGTTTACCATCATTTTCCAAAGAATCATATCCTCCCCAAGAGTCTTTCCAAAAGAGAGCTTATTACCACATCCCCAAGTTCTATGTTAGTATATCTTGGATAAAAGATTTACAATCCATCATGAAGTTTCAAATTCTTTTCCCACTAAAGGTGTCAATTCTTGTACATTCTCCATAGTAGTTTACCTCCTAAAGCTTTACCTTGGATTTTGATGTCCTTGATCCCTACACCTCCCTCATCTTTTCGTTTGCATACATTGTCCCAATCTAATAGGGAATTTATTTTCTTTTCCCCTAATCCCTGCCAAAATAAATTCCTAAGGAGTCTATTGATTTTGTCCCTATTTTTTCTAGGGAGATCAATACAATATAATTGATAAATAGGTTGTGTTGAAAGGATAGATTGTATCATTATTTCTCTACTTGCAAAAGAAATCCATTTTCCTTTTGATCTTTTATGTTATTTGATCTTATAATTTTGTCAATCATGCCCCTTTGTCTAAAGGTAGACCCAGGTATTTACAAGGTAAGCTTCCTCTTTTGAAATTCAAATTTGAAAATTTTGTTGCTGTAGATTAGGATGGGTATTAAAGAAGAAGATTTAAGACTTCTTGGGGTTAATCTCTTGACCTTTTGCACTAGTGTATTTACTTAATATTATTTTATTTATGTTTACCTCCTCTATGGTACTTTATCCATTAAGATAGTGTCATCAAAAAACTATTGGTGGATTGTCAGATCTAGGTCACTAGTGATCCCTATTCCTTTAATAGTTTTCGCATACCAATCATTGCTTACTAATCTTCCTAATGCTTCTACCATCAACATGAAAATAAAAGGAGATATCAGATCCCTTTGTCTAGTTCCTCTCTTATTCTAAAAAAATGTTTGGGTAATCCATAAACCAATATTGATAACTTAGGGGAGACCTTATGAATTCAAAGATCAAATTCACCCATTATTATGTGAACCCAAAGGCTTTGAGGCATTTCCCCAAAAAGATCCAATCCACTCTATGATATGTCTTTTTAATATCTAAATTAATTAACATATTGGGCTCTTTGTTATTTTGAATGATATGTATGGCCTCTTGGGCAATAATTACTCAATTAAAGATAGATTTTCCTTGTACAAACCTTATTTGTTCCTCACTAATCAAGTTTGGGAGAAGTTTATGGATTCTCAATTCCATAGTCTAAATAAATAAGTCATAAAGTGTATTGCGAAGAGCTATGGGATGATAATCATTAAAATCTCTAGTTTCTTCTTTTTTGGGATAAGGGTGATAAAGGTATTATTCACCTCCTTAAGGAGATTTCCTTATTTTTAAAATCCTTCTAAAGCCTTAGTTTGCTCTAGCCCTATGAAGTTGCAACACTTTTTACAAAAAAATGTCAAAAACCCGTCCAACCCTTGTGATTTTTCTAGATTCATTTGTTTGAGGATTGTAGTTACTTCCTCAAAGGTAAATTTTCCCATTAGTGTTTTATTTTTTCTTTGGATATAAGCTTTGAGATCCTCTTAATGATGTTGACTTTTTGTTTTTTCTAGATTCATTTGCTTGAGGATTATACTTACTTCCTCAAAGGTAAATTTTCCCATTAGTGTTTTATTTTGTTCTTTGGATATAAGCTTTGAGATCCTCTTAATGATGTTGTCTTGTATCCCTAGGTTCTGGTTACCATTATTTTTTAAGATTTCTTCAAAGTACTTTATTGTATCTTTTGCTATATCATATCAGTTCTCCAATTTTTCTCTATCCTTATTTTGAATGGAAGTGAATCTATTAGCTATTCTAATTTCTTTTGTATGATTGTGAATAGAATTTTGTATTTCTATCTCCTGCATCAACCATATTTCTCTTGAATTTTATCTCCAAAGCAATTCCTTTCGGTTAAGATATCTTCGTAATCCTTCATTAGGGACTTCTTACTTTCATATAAAACTAAATTTATCCCTTTCTCTATAACCTCCTTGTTTAGATTCTCCAATTCTTCTTCCAACTAATCTTCGTTTTCAAAGATATTCCCAAAGTGTTCATAATTCCATAGCTTGAAATTTTTCTTAATAAATTTTAACTTGTTAACCTTTTGGTAAAGTTCAGACCTAGATAACATATTTTTATTCCACCACTTTTCTGTCATATCTATGAAGTCCTCATCCTTAAACCACATTTGTTCAAATTTGAAAGGACAGTCATCAAGATTTTTATACTTTATGATGTGTAATTCAATTAGGTAGTGATCTGAACCTGAGATGGATTTCACTCTACTTCTAGAGTAAAGGGTAGTTCTTCCATATTCCCATTTAAAATAAAGTCGTCCAATTTCTCTCCAACAAAGATGAATCCTTTGCCCATATTATTCCAAGTGTAGCTATTGCTAAAAGTGGCAATATCTATTAGTCTATTTAGATATTAATCCATTTGTTAAAATATAATCCTTCTTTATGGAGTTTATGAGTTTTACCCCATTTTTCTGATGTCTTAGTTATAGTATTGAAATCTCCTCCTATGTTTGAAATCTCTCCTTTCTAAACAATTAATTTTTCTTCAATCTCTTTCTAGACTCTGATTTTCTCCATATTTGAATAGGATTATACACATTAAAAATATTGAAGCTCAACTTCATTTGGGAGCCTTTTACTAAAACAAAACTCCAATTTCCATGATCTTCTAGAGATTTTATAGTAAAAAACCTTGAGTCCCATATGAAATCTAAGCCTCCCAAGGCTCCCCTAATTGGAGATCCCCATATCTACCTAAATCCTAACTTTTTTTTTAAACACTCTAGATCATTCATGTCTAGCTTCATTTCTTGTAGTAAAATGAGTTCTTCTTTCATTTTTGATATGCAGTGTTTTACAACCTATTGCTTGTAAGGGGCATTTAAGCTCCTAATATTTCAAATAAGGACATTCTTGGCAACTTGGGAAGCATCCTCCCCTTTCCTTCATTAAAGAAATTAGTTAATTTGGAACATGATCACACCCATTCCCCGTTCTCGATTCCTATAGGAATTTTCTTCCCCTCTTTTTATTTATTTTTGCACAATCAGAGTTATTCTTACTTGGTTGAGTCATGGCTATCCCCATTTGTTCCTAATCATTTAGTTCTCGATCTTCTAGTTCTCCTAGCAGCTATTCCAGATCCACTTTCTTCATCAGATCATCACCTTCCAAAATTTCCTTGGTCAGCAATTCCTTCTATCTCAGTAGTTTTCCTCATCACAAATTTATTCATTAGTTTATTAACTACAAACCCGCATAAATGCTCAAAAATGATCCTAACCTTTTCCTCCACTCTAGCTTGGCTATCAAGTTCCTCATTTGAAGGGCTTTATGGGAAAATGTTTCCTCTTGGATATTTATGTCATTATCTAGGGTTATCCCTCCTTTGTAATCATTTTCCTCTCTCCTTTGACTTGTTTCAATTATGAAGATGTTTCTTCCTAATTAAGAGTTATTGCTTTGTCTTTCTAAGTCTCATCCATTTTGTAGTCACCACCCCCTGCCTTTATGGTTTCTGCCCCCACATTTACCAATTGTTCCATAATATCACATTCCTCTAATTCCATAACTAAGGGCCCTTGGGTATCTACTAAGGGGGGTGTATTTTCCACATGACTTTGTGGTTTTCCATTTCGCATCTGAATCAACTTTCCTTCATGCTCCACTCTTCACTCATATTTGACGAATTTAGAATAAGGGTAAAAGCACAAACTTGTGTCACCCTTTTATAAAGGAAAACGCTAACAAAAGTATAACTATTCAACTTCAATCACATAAAACTGGTAATATTTTTTAGAATTTGAAAATGAAGTAAACAAATTAAATTTGTAGAAATGGACGAAGTTTAAGATTATTATTTTTAATGATTATTTGGAATAAGAATTGATAAATTTTCCTAATTTATAAGGATGATTTATAAGTTGCTAAAAAATGTTGAAAATGAGGGGTCTAGTCTCCACCACTAAACTATATGAAAATAAACAAATTTCCCTTTGATCTCAAATTATGTTATAGATGACATATATAGCTAGATCAATAAAAAAATTGGCTTTTGACCTATATTTTCTCTTTTATAACATTTCAAATTTCAACTCACGTGAAATCAATAGTTTTCATCTCCCACCATATTTTTCAAAACAAATATATTCTAACCAAAAGAAAAATTATACATTTTGGAAGAGGACTCCCTCCTCTAGAGTTCCATGTGTTTTACATTTTTTTAATAAGATTGACTTTTTTTTTTCTTTCTCAAAATTAACATCTTCTCAAGTGTTAAAATATGTATTTGTAGTATTATTTAATTACAATATACTATATCTAAGTAAAACGCTATCAACTCTATATGAGAATATTCTTAATATTGAGCTCTATAAAATGGCCTTTATTAAAACAATATCATTAAAAGGAGTAAGAGTTAAATTGAAATATCACTTTTTTGAAATAATTTTATTTCTTTATTAATTTAACACAAAGTAGTATAAAACATGCATTTAATAGATATTTTGAATTGGAAAAGCGTGAATATATATAAATTAGCTAGAATGAATTTATCTAGATCATAGGTTTGGAGAAAGATCATTTTTAGATAGAAATACTCAAATTCAATCGCTCTAATAAGTCAACCTAAAAGGTGACACAACTTTGTACTTTTACCCATAAATCGTACAATCTCATCTAGCCTTTAGATAAGAATTGGTTTTAGAGTCTTAAAGTTTATATCCATATTACAATTAGTATAATATCTCATTGAGGGACACATGCATACAAACATATTGGCCAATGTGATAACCTACAACCTTAAAAAATTCTAAGTCTATTGGAGTTGAAATTTGGCAGCCAGTCTAGAGAGGTGAAATTGTACCCTTTAAAACTAGGTGAGGAAAGTATTTTTTATTATCATAGTATTACATTTCAGAAAGAGGAAACCATTAGAAAGAAACTCTATACTTACCTCATCTATATCTAGATTTGAACCATTCTACTATTTTTTTTGTCGGAGTGGCATACTCATTCCATCTTGCAAAAATATCAAATTTATTGCATAACTCTACCACTCTCGCAATATGACCAGGTTTAATTCTATTGCATAATCTGAAAATTGAATTTCTTCATCATGCTCTATCGTGGCTTTGCTAAAAAATTGAGAATTTCTAATAAATACACCATCATCAGTTTCAACAACCTTGGTAGGATTTTGGGTTTGTTTATATAAATCATTATCCCTCTTACGACAAGAGATCCTCTTTTGATGCTTCCTCTTTTGCACCCAAATCCAGCCCTCATGATTCTCCTACTATATGCCACACTCTTGGGATGTGGCTATCCTCCCTACAAACTGTATAGTTGACAAATTTTCAAAAAATTGAAAATGTCATGGATTTTTCCGAAAATTTCAGCATTTGATCTTCATGATCTGCATAGTTTCAAATTGAAAACAACAAAAAATTTGGAAAGAAAGTTTGACTTTTTTTTTTCTTTAGTGCATTTTATCTAGAGATTAGCATGTCCCACACTCTTGAGGGTGATTGTTATGCTCAACAAGATTCCTAGTGTATTTGGTTCGTGCAAAAAGGAGAATTGTTCATTAAGTTTTTCCAGTGTGGGAAAACCCCTTCATGGATAGGATACCCTAATTTCTTGGTTGAAAGCAGTGTTCTCTTGCAAAAGAAAATTTATGTTGCAGTGGCAACCATTTTTCTATCTCCCATAGCCAAAACCCCTAATAAATGTGGTTCTCAATTTGTTTGTTTTAGTGTAGTTTGGAGAGATCAAAGCTATTGTCCTACAGTTTCATTAGCAGCCTTGCTCAATTGTTCATGAGTATTAACCTCTTTGTTTTTTAATGAGTCTAGTGATTGAAATTTGTTACTACACTTGAGCAACCATTGTCTTGGGTCAACTCTTTAAACACTTGTTCCTTTTGTGAAATTGAATGTCTATTTTTCGTGGCATGTTCATCGATTTCACACCTTTGGCAGAGCCATTTTAGTTTCAAAATATACAATATACTAAAAATTATTAGGATTCAATATCATATTTATTATATGAATTTAGTATATTATAAATAGATGATGTATATTATCAATATGATATAAAATATAAAGAGTAGTAAGTTGCTGAGGACACAAAACAATTATTCTACACTCTATAAAAACAAAGAATATAGAAGAATCTCAATATCAATATAAAGAGGCTATTTCTAATAAATGAATATCAACTTAAGAAGTTTGATGCAAACACAATACACATACAAGAGCTATCTATAAGTATTAAATTCTTCTTGATTTTTGGAATAGGAATAGGAAATTAGGAATATGTTTTTCTCAGTTTTGCTCCTAAAATAAGCTTATGTCCATTCCCAAAAATAGTTTTATTGGATTAGGCTATTCCTATTCTCAATATGCGTTACTATTCTCATGTCCTATACCTAAAACCAAACGTTGCTTCCCTAACCTCAATCGTAAAATAATCTCACACTTTTGAGTGTCAATCCTAACATTGTGAACACTTGTGTTTTGGAATCTCAGTCATGGAAATGAAGTTGGTTGGGCGATATAATTATTATCATTATATTTGAACAAATTCTAAGTCTTGATGCCTAAATATGAAGTGTTTGCTCTTAGAAAGATCTGTGTTTCGCTCCTAGTTCGATTAATTTTAAAATTCTGATTTCAAATAAAAGATTTTGACGTTTCTTTGATGTCTTCTTCAATATTTTGATGTCTCCAAGATTTGGACTTTTCTTTCATGTTTGCAAGACTACAATTAGATTTTGATGCCTAATAACCTTGATTTATCCAAAATAACTTGTTAACAATTCAAATTTGATGAGGAGTAACTAGAAGAAAGTCTGTAACAACCTTGCTATGAGATGGAAAGAATAATATACTGGAGAAATCTACAGCAATGTCATGAGATGAATGACAGAAACTTCAAATGCAAACAACACCATACAATTTAAATCCATTCATTCACATCAAGCACATAGAGATGTCGCCTTACAAAACACTTGTTTCTTCAACTCGCAAACTGTTCCTACAAATGGCCATGGGGAAAATACTGTACATTCCTCCTACCCGCTCTCCACAATGCTCAGGCCACTTCACATGGTGTTCATGTGAGCAAGAGTCATTTCTGCCCAAATTGACTCCCAGAGGTATTTGTGTGAGTCTGGCTTCCTGCGGCAATGACTTCTATACACAAAATAAATGCCACTACTATTTCATTCAAAAGAAACCAATAAATGTGATATGCATCTCTGATCAATTTGCAGTGTGAATAGAAAATAAACTAAAGTAATAGGAAACCACCACAATATTATTTATTTCATCTAGTCAAAGCAAAGTACAAATAAGTTCACAATATCACTCAATATTCTCGGCCTTCTTCCCACAGAAATATATAAACAAAGGTAGATAGTTAAAAACTATTTTTGGGAACCACTAGACCCATAAAGGTTTTATTTAATCCTTTACTAAAGTGATAACAAAACATTACAATATGCCCTAAAATTTAATAATAACAAAACATTAAAATACCCCCCAAAAAACAATACTATGTGGAGTTGCTCCTGAAGCAAAATTTGACCGGATCTATTGTGTAATATCCTTGAAAGTTTGAAACCATCAATGTCTTCATTCAATTTGCTGCCCTTCTTGAAGAGTTTCGACCTGCACCTGCTTGATTTAAATCTGCTCTGATCGGGAATCTTAGATTTTTTCTAATTCCAAGCAAGAAAACTTGACAAAATTATTTCACAACGATATCTAAAGAAACATTCGTCAGAATTTTGCAGATTGAAGTCATTGCATAGAAATTAAATGAAACACACTTTCTGTCAGAAATTATTTAGTCAAGCATCAATCTTAAAAGGGAAAATCAATCGTCGATGCCAATTGAAGCTCTTACCAAAGAAAATTTGATTGACTTAACTGACACAATCGAACCATGACTAATAGTGGTTAAGAGTGAGTCCAACCACTCTTGTCCAATAGCCTAAGCCTAATGCATAACAGTGGCCCCAAGCTAGCAGTGTGCCTGTGGCCAAGAACACTGCTCTTTTGAGACTTAATTACTACTCTCTTGATGTTAATTTCGTGCTAAATAAGAGAAGGCTCAATGCTAAAATAGAGGAAATTTGTTGGTATTTAATTATCCAATTTGATCTTTAATAGCTACTTTGCTCACATTTAGTTTGATTTGGTGTAGAAAGAATTTATAGTCTATATTTTGCAAAGACTTTACTATTTATATAGATCAATCTTTTATTTATAAATATATATTATTGTTTAAATTTATAAATTGTAAATTGCAAAAAAAGCATATATATTTTTATTTGAGTGGACAATTTTTTTTATAAAAAAAATTGTTTGAAGTTAATTATAAACATGACTTAAATTGTACTTCAATTAATCAAATTTTCAATTTCATGTTTTGTGTGTTAATATAAATATTTAATTATAATAATGAATAGTTAAGTTAAAGTTGATTAATATAATTAAAGTTTGATAATGTAATCTAACAATGAATTAAAGACTATTAAAATTAGAACAAAATTTAAATCAAACTTTAGAAGCTAAGTCAAACCATTAAAACTAAAATTAAAATAAGGTTTAGAAGTAAAGTCAAACCATTAAAACTAAAATTAAAAGAAGGTTTAGAAGTAACGTCAAACCATTAAAACTATAATTAAAAGAAGGTTTAATTAAACTTAGAGAGAGAGAGAGAGAGAGAGAGAGAGAGAGAGATAGTAGGTTGTAATAAAAGGAGTGGCCATAAATGTTTTTTCATTGTTCGTTGCAAATGTAATAGCATTGTCAAGTTATATATATATATATACAACTTTAGTTTAGTCTCATGAGTTTATCCATCTAAAGCTACCAAACATCAACACTCTCTCTTAGCTAGAGAGGATAAATGAGAGACATATATTACACCATTGGTAATATTAGGAATGAAAAATTATAAGGATATCTTTGATTAGAAGATATCCACCATTTTGATATCATGAGTATTGGCCTCTAGAATATTAACATATAATATTCACCAAATACTTTGAGTAATGGTTTGCAGAATATCACCACATGATATTCACCATTTTGAAATCACATGAGTATTAGCCTCCAGAATATCAATATATGATATTCACCAAATACTCTTAGTAATGGCCTGCAAAATATCAACATATGATATTCACCAAATACTCTTAGTAATGGCCTACAAAATATCAACATATGAATTCACCAAATGTACTCAAAAAGGTTTGATATCACATCTGATATCATAAGTATTGGCCTCTATAATATCAACATATATGATATTCACCAAGTACTCCTTGATTAATGGCCTCCATAATGTTGAGATGAAAGATATTCACCAAGTACTGTGACTAATGGCCTCCTGAACATGAAGTCGCATGATATTCACCAAGTACTCTACGTGATAGCCTCAAGAACATCAATTTTCATAACATTCACCATGTACTCAAGATATTTATAAGGCATTTTCACATGGATTCTCATAATGAGTAACATATAAACATTCACCATGCAAAGTATAATCTATAATGATCTGCATAGACATCGTCAGATCCATCATAATAAAAAATTAAGTTATTGTAAGATCGTCACTGTTCAACAACTTCTACAAATACATGTGATAATCATTTGGAAGTTTTCACTTCCTCATGACATACATAGGGGATAGGCCCATTAAATCATGTAGTCACACACATGGTACCAAAAGTTTACATGAAGTCGAAACTTCCTCTCATTGTGATATGATCAAAATCTTCAAAAATCAATTGAAACATATCCTCTATTTGCTCCTTTAGACAAATGTGTCAGAGTTCCTTTGACCATCAATCTTGTAAACTCTTTTACCTTTGCATAAGTGTCAACTCCCTCTGAATCTGATATCATTTCTCTCTTTTTCCTACAATAACATTCTCAAAGGAAATCATCAAGGCAAATAGCTCTTGTAGTACGTATTAGAAAATAAGAGAGAGACTAATATAATACTCACATTGAAGTTCTCTTTTATTATTTACTTGATAAAATTGTTCACTTAATAATTTTACCATTTTAAACATTATCATATTCATATAGACACTTGAGATATTCTAATATGTAAATATTATATTATATTTTATTATAATCTAATTAAAAATAGAGGGAGGATTAAATAAATATCTCAAATATTCTTGAATGATAATGATTTGAACCCTACGTTCTTATCCTTTAAGGATTATCATTTTATCTCTTTGTTCGGTATCAACTTCTTAGTATAGCAGTTTACTATCGTAAACCTAATGCTTAAGATATTGGTTATTTGTGATATCTGCATGGAATTGTCTCTGCACGGAAAATTAGGTACAGTTGTTCCATGGATTTATGGGTCATAATAATTAAGTGGCATCCCATGTGTGACCTCTTTATTCGCCATTTGTTCTCGGTCCTTGGTTATATAATTTCTTTAATATCTTTTCTTATCAATTTACTATCTTTTCCTATTCGGACTCTTTGCCTATCAACCACATACGTCTATTTTTATCTCTCAGTGAATGCTTACGACGAGATAAAGAAGTCAGGTGTAGAATCATCCGGCCTTCTGACGTCGATGACTGCATGTCTTTTTCTTGCTGTGGTATCCACATCAGGTTAGCTCATTAGGTTCGTTAGTTCTTTCATGTTACTATCCCGTTGGTAAGTAATTTCTTCTTTACGCAGTTTTATATTCGAACTCAAGTGGCAATAATATATATCACCTACTTTGACTTGCAAAAATTCATTTCCATAATAGCGGCATCTTGTTCTAACACAGACTAAATCCTTTCACAATATTTTATAAAGCTACGTACTGTAAAGATGTAATTACGATTTTCCAAAGGTCAAACTTAATTGCCTCCAAATATGGCCTATGCACAGGTTAAGTATAGTCTTATTAAAATGCCATGATACCAATGTCCAATATAATATCATCTCCTTCGCATCATGTGTGTTTTGTCAGCAATATATTTTGACACTAGTATTCCATAACCGGCTTCTAAACAATCTTATGCTAACGGTTTGCATTTCTGAATAAGCGTTGAGCTTCTTAATGGTATTGTTGGACTACTGATTGCCAAAGAGACTCTTTCTTTACCGACACTAATAACTTCTCTTGAGTGGTATGTGAGCAACTACTATGCTTTGATAACTGAATCATATTCGGTGGGATGTATTTTCTTTTCTTTTCCTCTATTCAATTCCACGTATCTGCAACTAAGGGTTTTCCAGTAGAGTTAAACTATCAACTGTTGATTGCTCTCCTGTCCATTTTTCTCCCCATTGAGATCGATGTTAATTGTAGCAAATGTTGTTCACTGCAAGAAGGGATATCTCATTATGTTTGATGCATTTTTCCTTTCTTATCTTTCCATAAACTAATCTATATATGGTGCTATGTTCGTTGCCTCTAATCTCTTCAATATGACCCATCCAAGATATATTTTCTACGATCTATTTAATTACTGTGCTCTCACAGTTATCTACCCATTTCATGCTGGATATTTAGGTCCCTGTCCATTAACTATTCTTCAATTTTGACTATTAGACTTATATTGAAACCTCACAGGGCTGGTAAAGAACTTGTTATAATACCATATTGTTTTTCTGAGGACCATTGTGAATGTAACAACACTTTTGTATTTTTGGTATGTGTTTTCCAAATGGCAACAACTTCTTATTTATATTGAGATTATATTAAGAGACATGTGCCTTCATCGAACATGTCTATTCATTAAAATGGTAACGACATAGTTATATATAATATCTCATATATATAATTTATTATAATAATTGGTTAATTAACTACACACCCACTGAAGCTATCATTTTAGTCGCATGGGTTTATCCAACTGAAGCTACCAAACATCAACCATAATAGATAGAGAGAGACAAAGGGGAGAGGGTGAGAGAAATGAGGTAGACATAGAGAGATAAAGAGATGTGAGAGAGGGGATGTGTGTGTGTGTTCGCGCGCCCACGCGAGAGAGAGAGAGAGAGAGAGAGAGAGAGAGAGAGAGAGAGATGACAATTAGGGGGAGGAGATGATGAGAGGGGTTGGGAGATAGGATAAAGGGAGAAGAAGGGGAAGAGACGAGGTAGAAAGAGACAACATGAAGGGGAAGAGTGATGAAGTATAGAGAAAAAAATCCTTAGGGCATCAAATGGATGAAGTTGGTGATGGGGCAAGGAAGTCTGAGAGAGGGGATGGGGTAATTATGTGTGTGTGTGTGTGTGTGTGTGTGTGTGTGTGAGAGAGAGAGAGAGAGAGAGAGAGTAAATGCTAATAATATAAGGGAAGATGATACAAAGAGTATATGGTAATAATATAAGGAAACATGATATAGAGAGTGAGTGAAACAAGGGGGAGAGGATGAGAGAAATGAGTCAAACATATAGAGAGAATTAAGTAGATAAAGAGACACAAGGGAGGGCAAATGTGTGAGAGACGGAGATAAGGGGATATAGGGCTATAGACTAGAGGTTGAGATAGAGAGGTTGTGAGAGATAAAGGGACATAGGAGAGAGAAGGAGAGAGGGTTAGAAATATGAGTATATATAGAGGGTAAATGGAGGGAAGGGATAGTGAGATGGGAGAGGGAAGAGAGTGAAAGTGAGTAATTAGGTGTGTGTGTATGTATGAGAGAGAGAGAGAGAGAGAGATGGTAATTAGTGGGAAGATATGGTGAGGGGGGGGGGGGGATATGAGAGAGGGAGGAGGAAGGGGAGAAATGAGGTAGATATATAATGGGGATGGGGAGACAGATGAGGTGGAGAGTGATAATAATTACCTAGGAATACATTGGATGGCATGATTCTAGGGAAGGAAGAGGGGAGAAGGGAGAGAGGGAGGGAGGGAGGGAGAGAGAGAGTAGTGATTATTGGGGGAGGGCAACGAAAGAAAGGTAGAAGGGGGAAAAAGAGAGATGAGGTAAAGATAGAAAGAGGATACTTTAGGCCAAAATAGATGGAGATGGTTATTGGAAGAGGATGAGTAGACCCTATCCATTATCATAGACCATATTAATAATTATGTAAACCCTAACCATTATCATAGTTCTAACTTCAGCCCCAACCTAAAAATTTACATTACGAACCATAATCCTAAACAAGATTATATCTCTAATTCCAACCACGATCCCAACCTTTGGTAAACCTAGACTATTATCCTAATCCTAACTGTAATGATAAGTTCTCCAACTCCTATCCCTAATGATGATATTAATCATGTTGTAAACCCTAATCTAAAACCATAACTCTAATCATAAACCCTAACTTTAATTCCTTGACTAAAACCCACTCCTTACCCTAAACCTATTGTTTAATCCTCATCAAAACCTTAACCTAATCATAAGCTAATAAATTATAATTTTATATTACTTTATTTAATGTCTTTCATGTTACATCATGAGTGCTACTAACTATACACACACACATATATGAACATACACATACACATACACATACAAATATACATACACATATAGATATGCATATACATAAAGATGTATATGTATATATACACATGTGTGTGTGTGTGTAATAGGTCAAGAGATGTCCTTCTCGAGGCACACATTTTCATAAATGGTCTTAGTTCAATAGACACTTTGGAAGGATATCTCTCAACTTTTTTTTTTATATATATAAGCTAGTAGTAAATTATAAATATTCTAGGTACTAAATCATTATATTCCACAAAATTACATCTAGTTATATCATATTATTCTTGCACCTTGTTTGATAACTACACATTTTGGAGGATCATGCCCCTGGTGATTTTGACGACGTGGATGCCCCTTAGTCCTTGCCTCTAATCTAAAGAGGTGCATATGTGGCCTATATCAGGTTTCTAAACCCTCCATCAAAAATAATGTTAAATATAATATTTTGGTAACTATATTTTATTAAATATTAAAGAATAGAAAATTCCTATATCCAAAATTATATATAATATAATAATTAATTAAATTAAATAAATCAAAACTAACAACAATAAAGTGAAGTTATGAACCTCTCATTTAGAAAGTCTTAGATTATAATCTACTCAAATTTAATAACTAATAATAATTAATTTATAAAATAATAATTTCAACAATTATTTTATGCTATAATTATGGTAGGATCTATAACTATATTAGATTTTAGGGATTTATAGTGGATATCAACAATTTTCTTTTTAACTGGTCCTTAAGATAGATATAGTGCTTGATGCTTGTAAAATGATTTGGTTCCTTCAATTTCTCAAACTATTGAGATAGGTAAAACACTATTTGCATCATAGGTTGATTTTGTATTTCAATGCTCAGTATCAAGGGCAACTTATGATAATGCAATAACAAAGAATCAGCATAGTGATCGCAAACAATAAATATAGAAGTGATGTATGTTGTTTAGTAGGATTTCATCATGTTTTTCTAAATATGTTTGAGCTCATCCAGGGTGTTATTTGATTCAATTGATAGTATTGCTTCGACCTATATTTAACATGATGGTTAATTGTTTGAGTAGAGGATAAATGATATCGGTGAAGGTTTAATTCTTATGCTTGTTTGCTGAAGTATTTGTTGAGTTGTTACAGTATGAAAGAACAAATCCTCAGATTTCATAAAACTCCTCTAGTTCGGCTAATTCAAAGGATGGTATGTAACAGCATGGGGGCCTAATTTTGATGCCCTGACATCAGAAGCGAGAAAGGATGGTAGTAATGTGCCCCATACCGCTTGACATTCCTTTGAAATAGGATAGATTTTGATATTATGTAGATAGGTGGTTTTGGCGTGATTGTCTCTTCCTTTTAGATGGCTCTTAATAGCGGATCTCTAGCCATTGGTAATTTTATTCCAAGTTTGAGTCTCGATTTGAATTTCCAATGGAGGCTTACAAAGAAAATTTATTTTCTACTTTACTATTTTGTTTAGGGCAGGTTTATTTGTTTTTTATATTTTGATAAGTTTAGGGGAGAATTTTAGTTAATTCTTGATATAGTGTAAAGCTATGGTATTGAAGATGATTTTTTTAATATAAATTTAGATTTAGATAGGCCGTAGTTTAAAGAATTTGGTAAGTTTTATGATTAACCAGTTTGATTGGCAAGTTGGTTAGATAGGAAAGCTCATACTTGGCAACTATGCAAGAATGTAAAGAATGTGATGGAACTTCCTTAAGAAAATTTGTAATGTTTCAAAGAGCTTACGCTCAAAGAATTTTATGTAAATTTGATCTTTATAATATATGAGACAGGAATAATTTGACTAGGGTATGCCCCTTTTATGTTGTAATAATATATGACCATGGTCCCGAGCTAGACTGGAGGTTTTCTTTCCCCGTTCTTTCCTACTAGTGCCCGTTTGAATGATGGAACGCTATTGTATCTATTTATTTTATTAATAATCAATTATCATGGCCATTGGCCGTTTACCGATCAAAAATAAAATAAAATCTACAATCATTACTCATTAAAACAAACAATAAAATATTCAAATCCATCTATTTTATTTTACCTATATTTTAACCTATATTTTAAAATATAAATATAATAATTTGGTATAATGTTTTTAATCTGAAATTTAATATTATTTCATTATTTCTCAACCTTTTTTCCAAAAATTGTGAAACTCTCCATTTTGAATTTTTTGACAAATCCTTTCATTTTAAAAAATTATCCAAGTCATTATTTCAAATTTGTCTAACATAGTTGTTATTACCAACAATATCAAAATAGACAATTATTAGTTCTTGTCGTACGCATGAAACTATAGCATTCCATGCACTTTTACTTTTTAATTTGTTTGTCCAATTAAAAGATTTTATTATTCAATTACTTTTTGAGCTATAAAGTTTTCATATTTATTGTATTTAAACTAATTTAAAACAATATATTTATTCTGTATTCGCTTCTGGGTTTGATTGTGTATGTTTTTTTAACAGCAACGTTTCGGATCATACTTTAGCTCTCTTTATCATCTGATGGATCATAGAGTATGATCCGAAACGTTGATGTTAAAAAAACATACACAATCAAACCCAGAAGCGAATACGAAATTTTATGGATTGTGGAAATCTGTTACAATTAATATATTTATTGACAATTTGAGTGGTTGTTTTGTGCTACATTGGGAAGTGCAACTTTTTCTTTTATTTGTTTGTCCAATCAAAACAATTTATTATTAAATTACTTTTTGCAACTATAAAATTTTCATTTATTTTATATTTGAAACAACTAATAATTCATAAAAATATATTTACCTTTATTTGTTTGTCCAATCAAAATAATTTATTATTCAATTATTTTTTACAACAATAAAATTTTCATGTATAGTATATTTGAAATAATTCGTAAAAATATATTTATTAACAAATTGACTTGTTGTTTTGTACAACTTTTAATTATTTATACACAAAATGCAACATATTATTTTTGAAACTTTATACATTTTATTATTTCATAAAATTCGTATTATTTTCTTCCCTCGACAGATTTGCTTTACGTCCTTACTGACTTTGTTGACTTTGTTATCAACATTCCAACCAGTTAAAAATCAATGTATCTAAAAAGAAAAAATGAATTACACCATAGTTCATTTTCCGCTGTTATCTTTCCTTATCACCAAGGAAACTAGAATTTCGGAAAGATACCGACAAAACACAGTTTTCCGTTCTGATCAAAACGTTGTTTCGTATCAAAATTGGGTAATTCGGTAACATAGATTTCAATGGAACTTTCAGTAAAGAAATGAGGTATAAAATTGGGGTTTCCACTAACGTAGATTTCGAGACTTTATTCTTCTAGGCAACGAAAAATTTTACCACAAAAAATAGCCAGCACAAAATCAAATGGGAAAGAAGGTTACGCATTGCTGCAATGGAGGGATTAAAGAAAAGCTCTTGGTACGGCAACGTAAGTTTGAATTTTTTATAAAATTTGAGGGACTAAACCAACAGAAATATGAAATTCTGACATTCACACAGCAGGAAGTTCAATTTACGGCTAGCAGTATACATAGGTTTGAAATCTGATAAATGACGAAAATATTCGCCTGATGTCTAATTATTAACAGTGGCTTTCCACGGTTCACTGTTCAACCTACCATCGTTTCTGAAACTAGCAGCATATAAAAAATTGAAATAGTTTTCAATCGCTGATTCCATCAGGTTCCATTTTATTTTCTTTGAAATCAGTAAAATAAAGACAAATATTATAAAATGAAGAAAGAATTTGCATTAAAAGGTAAAAAAAAAATGTCTGCAGATTTAGATAACTAAATTTCGTTATATTCTTTGAAATCAGTAAAATAACAATAGATATGAGTAACGAAAAGAGGATTTCCATTTAAAAGTAAAAAAATCCTATGTAGATGTCTTCAAATTTCATAATAATTTGGTTGAAATCGGTAAAATAATGAATACCTGGAACTGGCGTACTCGAAGAGCTTTCCGGATGAAGAAAATATGATAAGACCTACATCTGCGTCACATAAAATCGAAAGCTCCTTTGCTTTCTTAATCAAACCCCCGCGCCGCTTGCAGAAGGTCACATGCCTGGCAGCCGCCTTCTCTATTTTCTTTATCTCAATTCTCTCAGGCGCCATCTCAAATCCAAGCTTCAAAACCTAAATATTACACACTCCGACTTAAAATAAGCACAAAATCGCACCAGAACACCATACAAATCCCTCTCAAGCATAAAACGGGGGAAATTAAAATTAAAATCAAAGAAAGCCGTGAAAAAGGCTCGCTCTTCACCAAGGAAGGTAACAAATCTTAACGTGTATGGTGCAGATTCATTACACAGACAGAAGTACATTGCAGACTGTAAATTGGGCCACTTTAGGAAATTCTTTAAACGTTTCAATGATAGGACAGAGATCCGTGCTAACAGCTCATTCATATACTTAATGTCGCAGGAAAATGCAAACAATTTATGTGAGCAAGGGCGTACCTGATTGAATTATGCCCACTAGGGTTAATCTGGGAGCACCTGTATGTATTGTAGTTTAGCATTTAGCCAGTACCGTATCTGAAATGGTCCGTCTATTTGTACCTGGAACCCTTGTTTCCAGTAATGGTCTGAATCCGTAAAAGAGCAATGGCGATGGGCCAATGGATCGGGATCCGTTAAAGCTCTCCTGCTCTGACATCATGAACGATGCGCAGAACAAATTAAATCATGTGGGGTTGCCTGAAGGATTCCCTTCTCGGAAAAGGATTGTTGGGTTGCAAAGCGAAAATATGTGGATTCCCCTGCAACGGAGGAAATGAGGTCCTATTAACCAAAAAGAGAAGAGGGAGTGGGCGGAACTCAATCATTGTCGAATGAGAACCCGCAAAAGGAAAAAGTTCTCTCGTGCTTTATTAAACAACATAGACATAATGTGGATGGCTAGGTAGAGGGTCTAGGAGGGCCTTAAAAGAGCTATGGTCATGTATTTCTTTTTTGCGGTATAAGATTAAGTAATTTGAAAAAGGTAGGAACCCTTTCTTCTTTAATTTTTAGACTTTTAAGAATAGTTTTGTCTTTATGTCAATCATTTTTTAAGTTCTTATTTTTAAGAAAATTATACTAAATGAAGATTTTAATTCATTTTTGTGTAGAAATTGAAATGGACCTAATTGTTAAAAATAGTTTTGAATAAGTGAAGTAGAATAGAGATCGAACTTTTATTGCAAACTTAACATCAAGTCTTAAAGATACAAAGATAATGTCACAAGTAGTGACGTCTAAAAAATTAGAACGAGACAGTAAAAACTACTTAAACTAGCAAGAATAAAATTTAGAAAAACAATACAAGTTGGGATTCCAAAAATAAAAATTATGCCAACCACCTAGAAGGCCCAAAACCCAAACCATACAACAACCAAAAAGACCAGTAGCATCAATTGGCCAAACCAACAAGCACCAACCAACAACAACCACACCAACGACGTCGAACCAGCAAAAACCACTAGCAATGAAAAAATTGAATTTAACCATCATACACCAACCACCAGCACCTAGCACTGCGAGGTAAAAGACTAAAAGACAAGGCCACTACTTTTGTAGCTCCTTGAGTTTGTCCAAGAAGGGATGCTTGAGTGGGTGGAAAGACATAGCCTCACTCATCCCTTAAGAAGCTTGCAAATCGCCCTCCTCCAGGCGCTTCCTCTTAGTCAACCTTTCTTCTAATTAGAGCTTTAGACAACCAATTTTAACCTCCATCTTGGCTTCCAAAAAATTATGATGAAAAACCAAATTATTCATTTGGTCCCCCAACTGGTCTTCCGTTGTTTTCATAGCCATCAAGGTCTTAAGCATTTTATCTTTCTCTTCTTTTGAAGGCACTATGTTCTAGATATTCACTGCTTGCTCCTCAAGTTGCTCCTAATTGTGCAATCTGTCACCTAGTGCTCGACCAACTTCCCATAAGGCTTCATCCTTGCAACCCATCATCTAATCTTCATCCTTGCATTTCACTTCATCTATGACCTCCAATCTGTTACTTTTGTTACAAACAATATGCATTTGAAAGAGAAGCCATCTTGTCACCACTTTTAATCTATAATAATATGCATCCATCTCTTTTGAATGTAAGGCAAGAGTTTCCAAGACTACATATTCATCTTCCTTTTTAGAGATAGGTATCGTTGAATATTCCAAAGACACTTTAGGGTCACTAGGGTTGATTAAATCAATGACAGGGGAAGGGGGAGCATAAAAGAACTAAGGGTTAAGGGTTTGAAAAAGAGGGACAAGTTCTCTAAGGTTTATTTAGTCTCAGTGGCCAAGGACAAGCCCTTTTCAAAGTCCTCCAAAAGCTCAACACTTTCCTCTTGGTGCTTAGGGAGTCTTCTTTCTTATTCGTACATTTGTATAGGGGAAAACATGCACAATAGAACTAGAAGAGTTTTTAGAACTAATGGGGGTATGAGCCTATTTCAATGAGGAATAAATGGCTAGGAAAGTCTAGTTATTCATCTCAAGCTCTAAAGGAGGGAAAGTATGAGGCACTGGCTTCTTCTGAAACTCATATAGCCTATACAAAAGCCCCTGGTATTTGGTAGAGAACCCTTCACTTTACATTTTTTCACAGCAAGAGAAAGTGGAGAATTAATCCAAAACATAAAACAAAACAAACCATTCCTCCAAAAGTGGTTGAGCTTATAGAAGAGGTAGGAGTTAAATCACTTAAACCTACCTTCACAAATGATGAACTAAATGAGAACCTTCACCACTTTCTGCCACATCCTCATGATGACTTCTTTGTTAAAACCAAGATGCAGATTAACAATTTTCTCCCCTGGGTCCAAAAAATGCTTAAAAGACTCTTTGAACAAAATCTTCATATTTCATGAAATCCTCACACCCTCTATACTTAGACCTTTAAAAGCCAAGATTGATTCCAAAATCACAGTGACCCACTATAACCTTCCTTGCATCTCATGATTCCACAATCTTCTGAAAGAGCTTCAGGTTGAGCCCCTTGAATCAAGTAATGTGCATCATGGTACCTCCTAACTCTAGAATTTCCCACAATTTTGGATTATTTTGATATTCACTTGACTCATCAAACTCAACTTGAAAAGGAGCACCCCCTATTTTCTTCTTCTTACTGTTATTCTTCTTACAACACTTGCAGACTTCAAAACTACTCTAACTACTCAAAGAAAAATAAATAAACTACCAATCTTCAACCTTCACGACCAAGCTAAATAACCCATAAAGACAAAGTAGACTCAAAACCCAAAAATGGTTGAGGGAAACAAAAACAATTAGTAATAACATGACATCATCAAAAATGCAGGATTTCACTACAATCTTGCATGATCACCTTGCACACTTATGTAGGGATAGAGAAGATGTCTTTCTAGATTTCAAATCTTTCATAAACCTTCCCACATTTGCCAACCTATATGAAGCTTTATTACCTTCACGATAAGTGTGAATAAATGACACCTCATCCACCAAAATCAATAGATGTCTTATCGTATTGATTACATCACTTTTGTTCCATTTAACTTTCACTACTTCTTTTAAGATATTAATTATTTTTAGGGCACCCCTTCAATGATGACCCTTTTCAAAATTTTCCTAGTCAACAACACTACCCCATGGTATAGGGAAATTAATTATGCCGAGTAGTTTATTTGAACTCCAAAGTTTACGGAATAGGCCATCAACATCTCCCCTTTTGAATCTCTGAAAAGGCCACCCCCACCCACCCAACCCAAGTTACCCAGAGAAAACTTGTCAAAAGCTAACTTAACCCAATCAGGATTTGGGGGACCATTTTTTGTTCCTGTGTATGTCATTGATAGGATTTTTGTAATTTATCAACTTTTCCATCAACTCCCATAGTTGAATCACTTCTCTGTCAAAATATGATGGGTTAGGGCAATGATTAGTAGGATTGCGAGTCTTTAGGTTTTCTTGAACATTGTTTATAAGGCCTAAAATCATAGATTTAATTTTTTTTCTTTTATCTATGAAAATCATGTAACTGCGCTCCTTCTCGATACACTAACTACCATGAAGAAAATATTACCATAAAATTTCATTAATAAAGGGACAAGAGGATGGGGCCTTCCAGGAGTTAACCACATCTTTCAGGTCATTGTTCATACACAACTATACATTAAACAAGTTAATATTGCCTTGTCTAATTTCCGAGGCAAAGGGGTAGGAAAAAAGGATATGATCAATGGTTTTGTCTTCTTCTTTACACAAGACACATCTATTAACAATTTGAATACTCTTTTTTTGAGGATTGTCCAAGGTGAGGGTCTTTTTTTTGTCCAATTGAAAAACATAACTTTAGGAATAGATTTTATATTCCATATCCTATTTTATTCAAATAGTCTAGGCCAATTTTGAGACAATAGGTCAAAACCCATTTTGACAGTATATTCACGAGACTTCAAGATTTTCCAAATTACCACATCCTATTGGCCCAACTTGAAAATTCTTAAGTGCCAAGATGTTTAAGGATATAGGAAGCAATATATTTCAATTCATTCTCAAACCAATTGATCTCAATATTCTATTTGACCCCATAGTCTCCTAGTAATCTTGAACTTTGAAACCCAACTGCTCCATCAAAAATACTCTTAAGAGTCAAGAATGGAGGATGGAAATTGGAGAAGACAAATACACCTAGGAGTCAGTCCAAATATAAACAACACCATCTCCAATGAGCCAAGATGTGCATTGTGAAAGAAGAGGGATAGTCTTCTTGAAATTACTCTAGACAATTGATCCATGCATGGGAGGGTATGTAAGAAGACTAGTACCAACACCATAATTGAGATACTTGACCCTTAAGATCTTATCCCAATCCATATATGACCTCATGAAACTCCATCTAATTTTCAAAATAAAGGCTAAGTTCATAAGATGAGTGTCCCTAACATTAAGACCTCCTTGATCCTTAGGGATACAAACTGTCTTTTAATAGCATTCAATTTTTTAATCCAAAGGATAAGCATATGATATAGAAACATAAAATATTGGGTTGGTCTTTGAAGTACCACCATGAGCATTTGTAGTTCACCAACATTACTGAGGAGAGATCTCTTCCAAATAACTAGTTTTAATTGAATCTTCTCAAACAGATTTGACCAATACCTATCATTCAATTTGCTAGTAGCTAAAAGCATACCCAAATATATTGCGAGATGGTGAGCAATTTGACATCAATCAACTTAGAAATCCAATTTTGGATCCTATTAGAAGGGTTAAAAAAGTAAATAATACTTTTTGTAAAATTCAATCTTTGGCTAAAAGCTAGAGAATACTCCCCCATAATACTCTTTAGTCTTTTGTTTCCACAATAGGGACTTCTCCAACCATCAAGGTTTCATCAACATTGCAATATTGTCATGACAACATTTGGCCTAGATTTTGCAAAATGTCAAAAAGTAGTTATGGACCACTTCCAATAGTTGGAATATGGGATATGGAAATGTAGAAGGCCATCCAAGGTCTGTTGTGTGGGTTGGTTGATATTTTTAAAAAAAATCAATAGAAAACTAAAAGCTTTTCCATGCAATTTTAATTTTTTGAGGCCAAAGAGGGCCTGGAGCCTTTCATCAAGCCAAAAGAAACCATCCTGCTAAGATTTCTAGGAAGAATAGATCAGCTAATATGATAAAGAGATAGGGGAAAGAAGGTCACCTTTTCTTAAACCTCCAAAAGAAAAAATGAAACCCTTTAAAGATCCATTAACTAGAATAGAGAACTTGGGCATTTTGAAGCACACCTCCCACAATTAAAGGATTCTACCTTTGAAACCCACTTTTTGAAGGACCTAAGAGAAAGTCCCATGAGATCATATCATAGGCTTTGGAGATATCCATCTTAAGGATCATACTTTCCTTTGTCCCTTTTTCCATTGAATTAATAACATCATGAACAGTGAGGATAGCATCCATTATTTTCCTCTCAAGGACAAAATCCTTTTGTTGAGGATGGACAATATAATCAAGGAATGATGTAATATATGAGACGAGTATCTTAGAGAAAATTGTATAGATAATATTATAAAATATAATAGGCCTAAACCCCTTCATATTTTGGGAATGAGCATATTAAACGTATTGTTCAATTCCTTAACAATGACCCTCAAGGATGTAAATTCTTTAGCTTCCCAAAATGCGTCCCTATCCATAACTTCCCAATATTTTTGGAAGAAGAGAAGAGAGACACCATTAGATCCAAGTGAGTTATGAGGGATGAGGGCTAAGGTAGCCTTCTTGACTTTTTCCATAGTGACCTATTTTTCCAACTTCAAAGTATAATCTAGCATAATGCAAGTGGGGACACATTGAAGAAGAGTATTCATTCTATCAACAGAGATCTAGGATTATTAGGAAATTGTTTCAATAGAAGCTTAAAGTAAGTGGAAACAACTTGCTCAATCTCCTCCTTCTTTGTGATATTACCTTGTTCAATAGTTCATTCCTTGATTGAGTTCCTCTTTCTATGCTTCAGTGTGGACTAATGAAAGAACCACAATTTTTTGACATTTTTGATCCATAAAACTATTTTGAAAGAGAAGACTTAGTGGACAATTTTTATGTAAATTTGGTAGCAACAAATTTTATTTTTGATCTCTATTGTGATCTGATCCAATAGATTTTTTTTCCTTTTGCAAAGAGGGCAAATTTTCCTTGACAATTTCTTTTTGTTCAAATATATTTTTTAAAGAATTCTTATTCCAATATTTGAGTTGTTCCTTGACTTTCTTTAGTTTTCTCACCATAGGGTGCATGCTACTACCAATAAGTTGGCAATTACACCATACTCTAAGCCACAAATACTTAAGGGTCCACATAGTTTCAAATCAAAAAGGAAATTTATCTAAATACACTTTTGGGTCCCATTTATATAATATATGATGGTGGTCGAATCCATACCTAGTAATACCATTAAAAAAAATTATCATGAATGATATTCCAATTATAAGATAGAAGACATCTGTCTAGCCTAAACTGAATACAATTACTACCAGAGCATATATTAGACCAAGTAAAATTGCCACCCTATAGCTCCAAATCCAAGAGCTTCATATCAATGATAAAGATGTAAAGATCAAGCATAGAATCTAAGAAACCATTGTTACCACCTTATTTTTTTTAAGGATAAAGAGGGGTGTTAAAGTTCCACATTTGATCAAATAAGAAGTTCTATTAGACCTATTGTTGACTAGGAGAAAGCTATTAGTTGAGCCTTCTTGTTATGGAAAGTTAGAACCAGTAAGGGACATCGACTTTCACAAAATAGCTATCCAACCAAATGCACCTTCAAAATCAATAGCAAAGCACAGAGAATGCTACTATAAATTTACTAGCTAAAGTTAAGGCTTAAGAAAACATCTCAGATTATTGAAGTAGAAGAATGTTTGGGTTTAGATATCCTTAATAAGGTTATTTACTACTATTTTCTTTCAAAAATAGTCGAGACCCCTCATATTCTATGAAAACCTAATCATTAAGAAGAGTTTAATGAGAAAAGATGATCAAGAGTTCTCTAGCTCCCATTAGCAATACATCCTTCTTAGAAATTTTTTGGGATAAACCCACATCAGTCAACTTATGAGTCTTTAGAAGGGAGGAAGTGAGAGGGGAATATGGAGGGGGGTAGGGGGGAGAAATCAGGATGAGGATAGCTTAGCAACAACTTCCACCAAAGGGGAGGGAAAGGGACTACAAATCAAAGGAAAGGGGGAGGGGGAGCAACCAACAAAGGACAAAGAGGAGACAAGAAAGGATGAAGCCCAAAACTAAGATAACCCATAAGGGATGCTGAGGGGTATAAGAAGGGGAGGAGAGAGGGAAGTGAAGGAGAAACTATTGGCAATTTGGCTAAGAGGAGATTATATATACTTATAATGTTTGAACCATTATTAGTGCACTTTCATGGAAGGAAGTGTACCATTCTAATGAACCTATCCACAACCAAAAATATTTTGTCATGACCTCTCTATTAGCTGGGAAATCCTAAGAATAAATTATTATAATTTCTCATGGTCTTGTTGGAATGGGGAGTGGTTGATAAATTCATGCAATAGATGATATCACTTTATCCATCTCATATATCATACACTCTTTGATGCACGATCATCCTAGGGAAGTCAACAATCTAGTATGTAGAGGCTTCGAGTTAGTAGTTGTGGAGTTGTGGATTGTGGGGTTGAGGTTGTGTTGTGGACATATTGTGAAACCTTGTCCTAAATGCACATAGAGTTTGGAGTTATCATCATAGAGTTAGAGCCATTTTGGTGATTGTTGATCATATATTCCTAATTTATTGGCAGACTTTAGATATTGTATTCATGAGCTTTGATTTGTGGGAGTTGGCATGTGGACTCTTGGATGGATTTTGGATCTATGCTTAAGGGAATATACTTTCATGTTGTAATTTGAGTTAGTTATGCATTGGAAACTTTGGGATTATCCTAAGTATTTAATTATTTCATGTATTTAATATTTTTTAACAGGCTGACTTTGGCTTGAGGGTGTATTTAATGTGAGTGTTTATTTAATGTCTATTATGCTAGGTTGATTTGTGGTTTGTTTTAGTATAAGTAGAGGGTCTTGTGGATTCTAGAGTCAATATTATTCATTCACATCAAGGAAGCAAGGAGTAGATGAGAGAGCAAAGTTTTTTAGTAGAACTAATAGCTGTAGTTTGGGAAATAAGGAGGTTGCTTGGTGGCTTATGAGTACAAGTTTAGATTCTTATTAGGGTTTCTACCATAGTATAGATATGGGTTAGCTAGTGGTTGGATCTTGTGAGGTCTTGTAGAATTACTATTTTAATTGCATTGTATTTGGCCTTAACTTGGAAGGCTTACAACTGAGCATGTTGAATGAAAATCTTTTGAATCTATTCTAAAATTGGTATTATTTTGGATCTAATATTGATTTTATTGTTTATATTCCATTGTATGGTTACTTGGTGGGGGCTAGGACATCTCCTTTGGGGATTATCCTACCTTGCACTACGTTAAGTGGTATTAGCGCTAGGTTGGATCTAGTTGATCTTGTGAATCTGTTGCTTTGGGTTTGCAAAGATCTTGGAACATGCCTCTAAGAGGATTGGACCCAAGGGAAATCGATGATCTCTGTGATTTTGTCTAGACAAGGATTTCAAAGAAGTTTAGATCATATTTTTTATCAGAGCTAGAGATGATGAAGAATGCAATCATGGGGGATATTGCTAATGTACCTAGGAATGTGGGAGTGAAGATGGTTATGAGGAAGCTCCTAAAGAATTTCAATTTGCTAGATCTAGTGGTGAAGACTACAGCGATTGAATGGAGAGGCCTAAGTAAGATAGGGCTGATTGGTTGGATAGATATGGATCTCACTTGAAGATGAAGCACAAGATGGATGTTTCTAATTTATTAGGTACTTTAAAATATAAAGAGTTGATTGATTGGATTGGTGAATTGGAATACTACTTTGAGTTAGAGGATATCAGAGATCCATTTAGAGTGAGGTTGACACAAACTAAGCTAAAAGGACATGATACTTTATGGTGGAAATTATTACAAAGATATAGAGAAGAAGAAGGTGAAATGAAAATCACTAGGTGGAGATTGATGGTGACAAAGTTGAAGGCTATGTTCATTCCTACTGATTATGAGCTTGAATTATTTAAGAGGTTGCAGAATCTGAAATAGAAGCATATGACTATGAAGGATTATACTGAGGAGTTCTACAAGCTAACTATTCAATCTAGATATAGATAGTTATCTAAGGAAAATATGGCTAGATATATTAATGGTATGAGATTCAATATTCAAGATGAGATTGGTATGCTGAATATTGCTTTGGTTGAGGATGCTTATCAATATTCTCTAAGGGAAGAAGAGAAGACATCAAGGTAACTATCGAGGGAAAGAGAAGAAGGAACATTCTTAGAAGAATAAACAGGTTAATGAAGATGAACCAAAATTCACTGAATAAAAGAAGAGAATAGATAGAGATGCATTTAAGGGTACTTTCTACAAATGTGGTGAAGAAGGTCATAGATCTTTTGAATGTTCATAGAAGGCTAGCGACAATAGACTTGTTGTGGTGAATGAGGATGACCACTTAGTGAATGAACCCAAGGTAGATGGGGAAAACTTAATGTTTCAAAGAGTTTTATTTGGTAAGAAGGCACTAGAACCTTGTAAAAGAAGGATTTTTTTAGGATTTTTTGCAAATTTGGAGGTAAATATTGGAATTTGATTGTGAGTAGTGATAATATTGATAACCTAGTTGTTGAGGAGATAGGTCAGAAACTTGGTTTGAAAAGAGTGAGACATCCTTGTCCTTATAGGATCAATTTGTTACAAGATGAACATGCTTTGGAAGTAAGGTAGCAATGTCTTGTTAGTTTTAAGACTGGACAATATATTGATCAGGTGTTGTGTGATATAGTGGACATGAGCTATTATCACATATTACTTGGTAGACCTTGGTAGTATGATTGCAGGGTTGTACATGATTGTGTTAAGAATGTGTTTACTATTGAGAATGGTGGCAGGAAGCATTCTCTAATTCCTTTTTAGAATGTAGAACTTGGTAGGAGGAACCTAAGTTTTGGTAGCCAAATTGAGTTGAAGGATTTTCAAGGATTATAAATCAACATGGAAGAAATATTTGTTGCACGCTGAAGATAGTTGTGAAGATGACTATTGTAGGAGAAGATTTGTAGAAGTGGAAAAAATGTAAGAGTGTACAAGTTAGTGTGGTGGAGGACATGCACATGAAGAACTAATTCAAGGTCTATTTGTTGAACCTTGAAAGATGTTCTTCTAATTACTGAGGACATATTTCTTTGCACCTAGGGTGTTTGATGTAGGAGCATCCTAGGAAAGCTAGTAATCCTTCTATGTAGGGGCTTCAGGTTTAAATTTGTGGAGTTGTGGTTCATATGGTTGGGGTTACATTGGAGACATATTGGTAAATCTTATCCTAAATGACATAGAGTTTGGATTTTTCATCTTGGAGTTAGAGCCATTTTCGTAACTACTGGTTGTGTGTTCTTGATTTATTGAATACTATTGTAATTACATTATATTTGGTTGTAACGCAAAAGGCCTTACAACATGGGATGTTGAATGAAAATCTTCTGAATCTATTCTAAAATTGGTATTACTTATGATCTAAATCTTGTTGTTATTGTTTATGTTACATTATGTGGGTAATTTTTGGGGGCTAGGGCATCTCCTTTGGGGATTCTCCTACCTTCCACTGTGTAATTGCTCTATAAATCTTCTGACATTCAACTTCATTTTTGGCTATAATAGTACCTCCCAACCCAATCTAACATCTTATCAAGACCAAATTTTCGACCTAGACTCCTAGAATATTTTTCCTTCATAATTTCATTCCTTATTCAACATTTTGAAATAGATAGAAAAATCCATTGTGAAACCAAAACTCAAAATATTCATTGTGAGAATGGTTTGCAAATTGACTACAACTCCCATATATCTTCTTAAAATCTGCATCATCCTTTTACATGTCTTAGTGCATCTTCTACCTTTTTGGTTTCACCCTTTCTAGGTTTGGTGATGATTAATCGAGTAGGTTGTGTTCCCATTTCATGTGCATGTGGTTCAATTTTTCCTAGCCATTTAGAAAAACCAAATGATTATTATAAATGTAAATAATAAACTCTCTATGTAATGGATAATGTCTCCAATTTTTAGTGTATTCACAATTGCATACAATTCTAGGTCATGAGAGGAGCACTTCCTCTTTGCTCCATTATGTTTTTCATTGAAAAATGTAATAGGCCTACCTTCCTAGCTTAAAATTTTAACTATGACATAATTAATAGGATCAAATTTAGTGATAAAAATAATACTAAAATTAGGTAAAACTAATATAGGTTTTTTTGCATCCCTCTTTTTTAAATACTCAAATATGGACAAATTTGTTAATGAAACTCCTATAGAAACAAAAATTCTATCAAAAATTCTAACATCATCAACTAACCTTGGGGTTTCTAGTTAAAGATGGCGTCAGCCTTGGAAGGATCCATCTTGAAGTTTTCCTTTGAAATTAAAAATCCAAGATAGACAAGTTCTTCCTTCATAAAGTCACATTTATCCAAGTTAATCATAAACTTCTCCTTATGTAATCTCCTTAAGCCATTTTAATTACCTCATATGATCCTCCTTTGACCTGTGAAACACCATGATTATATCATCCATAGAAATATGATAAGTTTATGTATAAAAGGTTTAAAAGCTTTTTTATTGAGACATATACAAGTTCTAGGATTATTAGATAGTCCAAAAGGCATCACCCACTATTCATATAGGCCTTCATTGGTCTTGACATAATTCTTCCACTCATCGGCCTCTTCAATCTTTATTTGGTGATAACTAATTTATAAGTTAATATTTGACAAATAGCTTGGACCACATTGATAGTCCATCAGGTCCTCCATCCTTGGCATTGGGAGTCTATACCTTTTATTTATCCCATTGATTGTCTATGAATATGGAAAAAACCTTTATGTACTACCTTTTTTGGGTGATAGGATAGTATTGTTATTCTTTAGAATAGTTGAGGAGGGGGTGAATTAGTTATCAAAGGTCCATATGTACAAATAAAAAAATGTATAGCTTAGTGAACTCATATCCATATAACATATTCATCATGGATGCATCCATTAGATCATATATTCACTTAAACTTGTAGATTGCTATCAAATTAACTTTGTAGAAATGTAAGCATGAAACCTAATAGATTCAATAACACATTTGACACAAAGATTTTATGTGGAAACCCAATTTGGGAGAAACCACCAATAGCATGCTACTAATTCTCACTCTTCTAAAGTGATTCCCTATGAAAGACCAACCCTATTAAAGGTTACAATGCACACTATTAAATGTGACCTGGTTAGAGGATTTCAATCACCCTATTAGAAGTGAGCCTTGTTAGAGGACTTTAGATCATTCACTTGGAATGTCACCCAATTAAATGATTTATAAATGACTATTAGATCAACCTTATTTCAAAGGATTCACCCTAGACTCATATAATGATTAGAGAGTAACAGTAAGGTTTGATCTGATAACGAATTACAACTCACTTTGCAGATTGTGGATCTCTGTTCTAGTCCTCAATTATGCTTGGCTTTCACACACTTTAGCTTTGATAACTTGTTCACCCTTCAAGCATCCATACGCTTATATTTTCTTGCTTTGCATGCCAATTGCAAACTCTATAGTTTTGCCACCATATGAAATAACACCCTAGACTCCTTGTCTCTCTTGTGTTCTCACACATGTCAATTGTTGTTTCATCCCTTGTACTCCCTTATAAAGAGTAATTAGATCTTTTACCTTTCATCCTCCATTGTCCATTTTAGGGTTAGGTTGGATTAGGTAGGATTCAATGAATCTACCCATATTTTCATTTTATTCCCTTCTAGAAACTTCTCCTTCAGTCCTCTTTGAATTTGCCTCAAAATGGTTTATCTTGAATTCTATGTCACTAGCTCATCAAGCTTATCTTCCACATAGTTCACACAATCAAAGAAATCATACTTATCAGCTCAGATTCATCGAATTCATGATCTTTCTCATAATGCTGACACTTGACATTAACTTACTTTTGGATTCTTAGCACAAACTGTGTTGCTTGGCATCCACTATTAAAACATTGAACTAAATTTTACTAGTGCTTGACATCAGTTAAACTTTACTCATCTTACACTATATCACTCAAAATATACTAAAATTTGACTTTTCTTGGCTCCAACTAATTTTTTGCTTGGCTTGGACTATTTTTTCTCGGCACCTACTGTCCTCTTGGTCAAGCTTGGAAGACTCAATTCTTCTCTCTTGTTCTTCTATACTTTTTCAGTGTATCCAATGTTTACAAGCTTACTTGTAAATTATCAATGCATTACAATATCATAGTCTTAATTGATCTTTGTACTTCTTTTCCATATCATAACTCAACCTTTCCTCTAGGTACTACAGTTACCTCATTTCATCAAATCCTCTTCATCAATCAAACAATAGTACTCAAATCATCTAAGCTATTGTCTTACCAAAAACTAGCAGATTTGACATCAATGAAAAAAGAATGATTGAAACACATTCTCATATTTGTATCAAACTGTTTTCAACAATATCCCTCTTTGGCATTGATGATAAACCAAACTTAATCAATATAACGAATAAAATACCAAAAGAAAAATAAGTCCTTGTAATTAAATCCCTCCCTCTATTAGCAATGTTGATCTTCTATATAGGTTACAAAATTATGTTATGATCAATAGACAATCAACTCATCCTTATGACTCCCTCTTGATCACTTCTTATATCTCCCTCAACATTATCTCCCTCTTACTAGGTGGATGTAATCAGTAGGTAAACTTTCTCCCTCTGAGTAGATATTTCATGTTTCTTCTATTTGTATCTTCTATCTTTCTGAATTTCTCACTCTGGATTTCTTTCTGAATTTCTCCCTCATTACATCATTTCTCGCTCTTTGAAAATAATGCCAAAGACTTATCATCTTAATATGGAGATATGAACATTTTTAGTTTCCCTCTCAATCACCTACCTTGTGACTAATTTGTAGCTCCAGCTCTTTGATTACTTTAGGCAACTCCTAAAATAAGATCCACTGCATCAATGTGTAACATATACCAATCATCCTATTTGATGCAGGTCACTTCTTATGCTTCTTATATAGCCTTTGATAGGTGTATCACCCCTAATTTACCTCTTAGATACTCATGAGCATCCTTAGGTAAAGCTTTTGTGAAGATATCATATGTTTGTTCTTTTGTGTTAACATACTCCATCTTCACCTCTTTATCTTGAACTAACTCTCTCAAGTAATGATACTTGATTGCAATGTGCTTAGTCTTTGTATGCATCAAGAGGTTCTTTGATATATATAAGCACTTGTATTGTCACAATAAAGTATCTAAGGTTCAATGATTTCCTCTTTCATACCTTTGAGTAGTTGTTTGATCCATACAATGTTTGTAAAATTTAATGCAGTAGCAACATATTTATCTTCAGTAGTAGATTGAGGTATATAATTTTATTTCTTGCTAGTCCATGTAACCAGCCTTTTTCATAAGAAAAATGCTCCTCCACTAGTTCTCTTTATGTCCTCAATATTTCCAACCCAATTAGCATCAGTGTAGGCTTTCAATTCAAACTTCTCATTTTTCTTATAGAATAGACCATAGTCTTCTATTCTTTTCAAATATCTCATTATTCTCTTAACAACCATCAAATGATTCTCCTTGGGATTAGCAAAGAATCTTGCAACTATCCCAATAGATAATGCAATATTAGTTCTATTATGTACTACATATTGTAATTTTCCAATCATAGACTTGTACAATGTTTAATTCACCTCATATAAATCATCATTGTTAGACAATTTATGTCCTGTCACCATAGGTGTTCTTACTGGCTTGAAATCTTTTGATCCAAAAGTTTTCAGTATTTCCTTTACATATTTTGATTGAGTGATGCATATACCATATTTCATATGATGTACTTGCAAACCCACAAAGAAATTGATCTCTCCAAATACAGACATTTCAAATTATTCCTTCATTTCATTTGCAAAAGCCTTATGTAAAGTATCTTGAACTCCAAATATGATATCATCAAAAAAAAATTAGATATTAAAATACCGTTGCATCTCTCTTTCTTCAAGTATATATTCTTGTTATCATTAGTCCTCTCAAATCCAATCTTCATAAGATAGTTATGAAGTCTTTCATACCATGCTCTTGGTGCTTGCTTCAGACCATATAACACTTTGTGTAGTCTACATACCATGTTTTTGTTGTTACCATCAACAAATCCTTCTAGTTTCTCTATATAAACTTCTTCTTCCAATATACCATTCAGAAATGTAGACTTAACATCAATTTGATAAACTTTGAAACTTTTGTATGTAGAGTAAGAAAGAAAAGTTCTCACCCTTCCAATCTTGCAACAAAAGTGAATGGTTCTCCATAGCCTATCTGGTGCAGGGGTACCTTGAAACATAGGATACTCACCTTTTCTTTTTGTTGTGTTGTGCTCCAAGAGAGCTCTTGTAAATAATAATAATGGTCATTAGACCTAAGTGTGGTAGTTGGGGTGCAGGAAGTCAAAATGTCCAAGGTAGAGTGCAAAATGGCCTAAAAGGCAAGGTATACCTTACCATGGGGTAATGGGTAGCTTAAGTGATGAGTAACTAAATTAGGAAAGGGTATCTAGCATGAAATTTCTAAGGGGTGACCTATTTGAAAATTTGGAAGTGTAAAAAGGAACAAGCAAGAAAAATTGCAAAAGTTTCTCTATTGCAATTTTTGCAATTTTTGAAAAATTGTTGTCCTTTGCTAGAAATTGGAGTTTTTTTCTTTAAAACATAAAGAGCCCAATAAAAAAAATTAAGAGGGGAGGAAAAGACCTAGGAGGAAGTATAAATGACTTCCCAAACCCTAAAGTGAGAAAGAAGTTGTCATTTAAAAAAAAACAAGTGTTGTAGCATGCATTTTGAGATCAAAAAGATTGGTTTTTTTCAGTTTTTATGTTTTCCTTCATTTTTTTTGCATGATTTACCTGATATAACATTATATGGCATGATTTAGAACAATTTTTATTTAGGAAGTTTGGCTTGAAAGCTTTTCGTTTGGTAGTTGTAAAAATCTTTTGTTTTTTGATGTCCAATTTACAACACTTTGTAAAGAAAATGAGATAACTCACTATCCCACCATAGGACTTGTACGACCATTTTGGGATAGTGAGTACACTCAATGTAATATATGTACAAAAGAGTAGGGCCCTTCAAAATGCTGGCAAGCATTTTTAATCTCTTGCCCTAGGCGAGCCAAAGCAAGCCTGGTTAGGGAAGAGTTGCATAAATAAGCATTTTACATTGCAAGATTGTGAATTTTGTTGCAGGATGATGAAGGAGGTTGAAAGAGGAGTGAAAGGAGGTTCTTTTGGTGAAAGGATAGTTCTCCACCAATCCATTTGGCCAACAAACAAGATAGGACATCAGGTTGTCCTTTGATTCCTTGTAGCTCTATTTTGGAGCAATTTGGGGAAATCAGTAAGGAAGAAGGTTTCAGCAACCTATTTTGACATGATAAAGGAGTACATTGCAAGTGTGTGAGAATCCTTCCATGATACTACAAGTGTTTGATAAGATTAGTCAAGAAGACCTAGTTTGATTGAAGGTTTTGAATGATCTTCATTAAGAATGGCAGCCTGGCAGGTAGCAAGAAGTGAAAACTTCTCAAGATAGTGGGGAAAGGTTTAGGATTGGGGGATCTTTGCTTGAAAAAGATCCTATAAATCCACATGGTGATCTTGGAGGTAATCCTAAGTCTCAAAGGTAGACTAGAAGCATGAATCAGTGATTGATCATCCCTTCTCTCCCTATCAAGTGGTATCAGAGCAAGAGGGGAAAAAAATGTGTGGAAAAAGCAAGTGCAAAGCAAGGTGAATGCTATCACCTAGTGAATCTAGTGGTTCTAGAAAAATGGTGACAAATGCTGAATTGCCCAAGAAGGTAGAAGAACAAGAGGAAGACAATAGGTCTTTGATAGAAAGATTGGCACAACTTGAACAGGTTTTGGGTGAGGTCTAAGACACAGCAGGTAAAGTCAAGGACAAGATAGAGAAGAAAGAAGAGAAAGAATCAAAGGAAAAATAAATTGAGCTAGAAGAAGAAGCTCCAATACCAGACTCTGTTCTACTAGAAGAGCCTTTCTCGAGGGCAAATAAGGCAATAAATAGTAAAGCCTTGGAAGGCATTCCCCTATTCAGTGACAAGATGGAACCAGACCTTATCATGGAATGGATTGAAGGAATGGACAACCATTTTGAATGTGATGGTGTCTCTGATGCTCAAAAAGTCAAGGTGGAAAAATCAAGGTTAAGAGGTACTACTCTAACCTGGTGGATGTTTGTTCAAACAAAGAGGGAAAAAGAAGGAAAATGTCCCATTGTTACTTAGAAAGTATTGGTGGCTCAAATCAAGCAAGCCTACATTCCTAAAGATTATGAGATGTAGCTGCATAGGAAGAGACAAAATCTATGGCAAAAAGATATGGATGTGCAATCTTACACTGAAGAGTTCCAAAATCTATGCTTAAGGTCCAAGGTGGTAGAAGATGAGAGCATCAGATTAGCAAGATATTTCAATGGACTCAAGTGGTCTATTCAAGAAGACATGAGCCTTGTCACTCCTAAAATAGTCCTTCAATGCTACCAAATGACTTTAAAGGTGGAAGAGACAGGGAAAAGAAAGTAGGACCATGCCCCAAAGAACAAAGGAAGAGGTAGAGATGGCAGAGGACAAAGAGGAAGCTATGGAGGTAGAAGCAATGAAGGAAGATCCCAAGGTGAGTCCAAGCTGACTGAACAAAGTGGAGAAACCAGTCAAAGAGATCGTTCAAGCATAGGTAGAGGGTGAGCTAGATCACTAGGAGGAAGACGACCATCCTAGTTTGCTACAATGAAGTGTTACCATTGTCAACAACTTGGACATCTTGCTTATAGGTGTCATGAAAAGGGATCAGCATTACAATGAGAAAAGAAGGTAGCTTACATCCATGAAGATGCTTCAAGTGTGAAGTCACCTGATATCCAGTTAGATTCTACAAGTGGGGAGAATTTGATGATAAGGAGAATTCTAATCAAAGAACCTATTAAAGGAGAGCCAAAGCAAAGAAGATCACTTTTTAGAGTGACATGCAAGATTATGGGAAAGGTGTGCAAAGTTATCATAGACTCAAGGTCTACTGATAACATAATTTCAGAGGAAGCCATAGCTAAACTCCAGATTCCAAAAATACCTCATAGCACTCCCTACAAATTCACCTGGCTAAACAAGGAGCAACATGTTTTGGTGAATGAGCAAGCATGGATTGAATTCACTATTGGAGGCTACAAAGACAAGATTCTATGTGATGTTTTTCCCGTGGCTTCCTGTTGCCTATTATTAGGTAGACCTTGGCAGTTTGATAGGAAAGCCATGCATGATGGTGAGCTCAACTCATACACCTTCAAGAAGGATGGGGTAAGTTATAAAATTTAGTCATTGTTAGAATCTGAAAACCAAGGAAGTGGACCTAATGTTCTGCTATTGAAAGGGAAAGAGTTCGTGAGGACTCTTGACAAAGAAGGAGTGGGTTATGTCATTGTGGTAAAACCCAAGGAAGAAAGAGAAGCTAAGAAGGAGGCAATACCTCATGAAGTGCAGCAGATTCTTGATGATTTTAAAGACATTATATCAAATGGTACACCAACAACATTACCACCCAAAAGAACAATTATCCATCAAATAGATTTGATTCCAGGAGCATCTCTCCCAAACAAAGCACCTTACAAGCTAACTCCTGAATAGAAAGGGAAGTTGCAAAGCAAGTGCAAGAGTTAATGGATCAAGGGTTGATAAGAAAAAGCATCAGTCCATGTGTTGTGCCTACTATTTTGGCACCCAAGAAAGGAGGAACATGGAGACTATGCATAGATTCCAAATCCGTAAACAAGATCACAATCCTGTATAGGTTTCCCATACCCAAGATTGAAGACTTAATGGATTGCTTAGGAGGGGCTAAGAACTACACCAAGATAGACCTTAAAAGTGGTTATCATCATATTAGAATCAAAGAGGGAGATGAATGGAAGACCACTTTTAAAACCACTGAAGGACTCTATGAATGGCTAGTTATGCCATTTGGCCTCTCCAATGCTCCAAGTACATTCATGAGGCTCATGAATGAGGTGGTTAAAGACTTCATAGGCAAGTTTATGGTAGTCTATTTAGAAGATATACTTATTTTCAATATGAGTAAAGAAGAGCACTTAGAGCATATTAGGATTGTATTGTCTAAATTGAAAGAGGAACATTTAACAATCAATCTAGACAAGTGTGATTTCATGAAGTAGGAACTAGTCTATTTAGGCTTTGTTCTTTGACAAGGAGACTTGAAAATGGATGAAGATAAAGTTGCAGCAATATTGAATTGGCCAACTCCTAAACATGCCAATGAAGTGAGGAGTTTCCATGGCCTAGCACAGTATTATAGAAAGTTCATTAGCAACTTTAGTGGGATATGTGCTCCCATGATGGATACGATCAAAGGAGTAATAAAGACCAAGTTTATGTGGACACCAGCAGCAAACAAGGGATTTGAAACACTAAAATAAGAGGTAGCTACTAAGCCTATTCTTAAGTTTCCTACTTTCAATGAAACTTTGTTGTAGAATGTGATGCAAGTAATATAGGAGTGGGAGGAGTCCTAAGCCAAAGTAATAGACTAGTTGTTGGAATATTCAAATATGGAAAGAGTACTTATGAGAGTGGGGGGGGGGGGGGTGAATCATAAGTATCCCATTTTATCCAATAAAACTTTTAACTGAAAGTAAATTGCATGCATGTAAATACATCAAATAAACTTGAAACTAAACACATGCATCAATAACTCATAACATTGGAATTTGGTAACCCAGAAACCCTCTAGGAATAAGAAGGTAAAACTAGGGTGGGGATGATACCCACAAAAATTATTGCAGCAATATTGTTCAACCACTTCTGATGGTCTGCCCTGTTAAAGGCCTGCCCTGTTAAAGGCTTTACACTGTGTCAATAGTGACCTGGTTAGAGGATTTCAAACACTTAACATGAAGTGTTACCCTGTTAAAGGATTTAATCACCTAATTAAGGATTTATCGAAATAGCTGTTAAGCTAACCTATCACCATAGGATTTTCATTCTAATACAATTGCTAGAGAGTATTAGGTACAATAAACCTGACTGATTACAATCCTTGATTGCTGAATGCAGGCACTTGTTCTACTTTCTCTGATTTGGTTCCTTTTTGTGATTTAATAATCCTCGCTTCTGAAAATAGAATTCTTTGTGAACCCTTGTATGTCTTCTCACACCTCTCATCTCTTTTACAATAAAATTTCATCTTCCTTATAAAGACATTTGAGAATTTAGGGTTAGGTATGGATCTATGATCCACATTCAATCTTCATTTTCCGCTCAATACTTATCTTTTGCTGATTGGTTGCATGCCTTCATCATTTTTCTTATTGACTGCATGTAAATTACGTAGGAAAAATAAAAGATTCGATCTCATCATTAAATCCTTGGAGATTTACCTTATGTCGGTTGTAAAAAACTATTTGCATCATAGTTTATGCAATTACAAACTCTTATGCTGATCTACGGAGTTACTCAGCTCCTGAAGTATTGCTGATACTCGGCACATGTTGTTTCCTGGATAGCTCGACACCTTAACAAAATTGTATCACTCGGCACCTTAAGTAGCTCAGCACCTGTTAACACTCGGCACTTTATGTTACTTGGCGCTTATACCTCACTCGGTATCTGATCTTCACTCGGTATCTGATCTTTACTCGGTATTTGATCTTCACTCGGTATCTGATCTTTACTTGGTATCTGATCTTCACTTGGTATCTGATCTTCACTCAGTATCTGATCTTTACTCGGTATCTGAAAACTACTTGGCACATGAAGATCACTCGGCATGCATGATGTACTCGACTTCCAATGTGGAATGTGATTAAGTGTGTTGGCACTCAAATGTCAAAAACCATTATGAGGTTAACAATCTCCCCCTTTGACATGAGTGACAAAAACACTTAACAGACCTTGTTTGTACATTTACTAATCTGATTGGTATTTACAGAGTTTAAAGAAAACTTGATCAAAATTTGTAACTTATAATATATACCTCAAAAAAATTTGTAACTCCCCCTCAGTTGATTGTGCCTTATCTGTATAAGAAGCTCCTCCTTTGTATTTTTATTCTCCTTTTATAACTCCCCCATTAATTTATCTCATATTTGTATCTCCCCCTTTTAATCTTATCACCCCCTTTTCATCTGTATCTCCCCCTTTTTGACACTTATGTCAAAGAATGTTTAAGGGTTAAGACCATATTTAGCCAAAAATGTGCTATTTACCTCCATAATCATTCTGAGAGCTGCATCCCAATTGTTCAAAGCAATTTCCAATGACTTATGTTGGATAGTAGTCTCGGCAGCAAGATGAATAAGTCCATCTAATGTAGAAATATTTGGGTCTTTCTTGAGAATAGTTTCAGCATAGACTTGTTCTTTATGGAGTATCTCTAAATGTGGGGTAATGGAGGATTGGAGCTGTATTAATTTGGCCTTGATATTAGCCTCATCTTCAGTTAAGACAGCTATTTCTTTATGAGTGTGAAGCGATTGAGCAAAATGCTTCTCACTTTGAGCTAGATCACTTGGTAGTTGCATGCTTGAAATGTTTAAATTTCTTTCCAAGCTCAGTATCTTTTGGCTTGTTTCTTGTGTGAAGTATGAAAAATCACACAACTTTTTGTACAGTGAGAATATATTCTCAAGTACCTTCTTCACTTTATCAATAAGCTTTTCCAATTCAACTTGTGAAAGTGTAATTTGTCTTAATATTTTCTCATTCACTTTCCCCTGAAATTTTCTTTCTGACCATTCCATAAGTTTTGCATTGGTTTCTAGGTCTTCATTTGTCACCTGGTCAACAATATCTATTAATTGCTCTATGATATGCTTTGACTCATCTGGTGATTACAAACTGAAGGCATCCATAAAGATGTCCTTTATCTCATAAAGTGTTTGCTTATGTTTATACTCCTTCCTGAGTATCTCCTGTCTTTTCCTTTTATTTAGTGCATCTTGCACCTCATTGATTTGATCAATGGTTATTGATTTTGAGTAATAGCTTGGTATGACTATCTCCTCATCTAATTCAGGGTCTCCATAGTGAAGTACCCTTGCAACTCTGGTAGTACTAGATGATGGTACAAAAATTTGCAATGGATGGTGTGAAGGAGTTCCCGAGGTAGGCAAATTTATTAATGTTTGTATTGCCCCCTGTTCTTTAGGGGCTTTCACTATTTACTCCTTTTTTCTACCATGATCAATTATTGTAATCTGTGGAAGTGCACCTTGTGTTTGTGCCTTAGGATCAGATGTAATAGTCTGTCCTGTTTGTTCTGTTTCTTGTTCTGCAGCTGCACTTTGCTTTTGTCTTACAGCATCAATTATGCTTGTTGGTATTTCGAATTGACTACTAGTAGTTGTGATAGAAGGTGGTTCTTGTGTATTCACCTCATCTTTGACTGTATTTTCTACTAGTTTCTGTAACTCATCTATACTGACCAATATTGGATCTATACACAATATTGCTTGTTGTGTAGATTGGTCAAGAATTCTTTTCAGATCTTCTGCAGTTAATGGATTGATATTCTGACCAGAAGTATCAAGAACATAAGTAATCATCACGGTGTTTGCAGGTGAGATGGATGCTTGTGGAGGGCTAGGAGGTGACAATTGTGTGTCTTGCACACTCTGATCTGGTTGCTGCTCTAGCTTAGCTCTTGCCATTTCATCCTATTTTTGTGTCTCTTCCTCCTCTTCATCTTTCTTTTCTTCATCCTTCTTCTCTTCTTCTCTTTTCTTTTCTTCTTCTTCTTTCCTTTTTCTCCTCTCTTTTATTGGTACAATAGCTTCTTCCTTGTATTCTTCCTCAAGAAAATCTTCAATTCTTTTGTACAAATTCTTCCATGATTTCATTGTTCTTTGAACAATCTCTTCCATTCTGTTTTGAAGTATGAAGAATGCCTTGTATTTAGGTGTAAACCTATTATTATGCCTTTTGACTGATTTGCTAACTTGTTCTCTAGTCAAATCTGGCAATACACTGGCTAGGGTTGATTCCCTCATCTCCTTCTCCATTTTCAAACAAAAATGCCATCTATCTTCTACAATTTTTGATAGCTCCTTTGGAAATTGACCATCTAGTTCAAGTGGAGTGTACTTGAACTATGCCATCATTCCATACACTGTTTCTTCTATTTTATTTTGTTCTTCTTTAGTAAATTTACTAAAATCAACTTTATTTAAATTATTCAAGTCACCACTTGCAATCTTTTTACATAAGATATCAACTGATGAATTGCTTACCTTTTCTGATTGATCTTCTTCATTAGTGTCAAGTTGAGCCACATACCATCTTCTTTTCCTTAGCTCTTCCTATGATTCCTTGACTTGTTTCTTCTTGGTAACTTCCTCTTTAGCCTTTTGAGTAGAAGCTCTTGTTGATGCTCGTGTTGTTGGCTTTTGAGGTGATGGAGTGGTAGCTTTCTTTGATCTGGGCTTGGCTGAAGGCTGTTCTATTGTCTTTCTCTTCTTTGGCTTAGCTTCAGTTGGTGCTTCCTTGGCTTCTTCTTCCTCTGCACCTTCCTCCTTGTCTTCTCCAAGACCTTGAGTTAGTTCCATTGGCCCTTGTTCTTGCTCATCTTCATCATCACTGTCATCTTCTTCTTCTTTTGCCTCAGCCTCAATTTCTTTGCCAAACTTCTTCTTAATCTTCTTGATTAATTTGTCTTTCTTCTTCAATGTAGAAGTAGTTTTTAATTCCATGTTTATCTTTGATCTTACCACATCATAAGTGCCAAAATGTGGTGCACTTTTATCTGCTTCTTCTGCCAATAATGCAATTATTGTTGCAGATGCCTCATCAATATTGATTTTGTATCCAAATGGCCTTAGCCATCTTACCCTTGGTATTACTGCTTGAATATAGGTAAAATCTAGGTCAACTAAGAAACATATATCATTAGTATGTTTTTCCACTAAAGAAGCTGGTATCCTTGATCTTTGCTTCATGGATTTCTTGAAATCCTCAAAATAGCTTGTCATCAAGGTATCAAAATTTTCTCCCATTTGCTCTATATATTCATTAATTTGTGCAATGATGGTTCTATCATTCCTCCATGCTACTTTACCAAAAGAAGGAAATTCATTCTGTACATAAAAGAATATGCAAACTAGGATTGCTCCAAATTTGCATTGAGTGCCTTTTGTTCTTCTTATAGCAGCTAGGTTTTCATTGATCTGTTGTAATTGTAGTTCTGCAAGATCATAAGTATGATCCTTTTTCACCAATTTGTCACCTACATCTACTGCAATGCATGGTGCACTGTTGAGTCTATTGGATTGATAGAATTTGTGAGCAATGACTTTAACAAAAAATTCAACTAGAGGATCCTGTATGGTATGAATTGTCATTCTTCTTTTGTTCCACTATGCACCAGTATTCTTTTCAATGACCTCCTTTGATTCACTTCTTAGGGTTTTGTACCAATCTAGGGTTGGGTACCCTGTTACTCTATGTATAATTTCCTTTGTCAATTTGATGGGCATATCTTCTAACCACAAGTTTCCTCCATGAATTCTACTCAGTACAAGTCTAATACATTTAGTTTTGAATACGGTAGGAAAACTTAAAACTCGGGTCAAACCCTTTCTTTCTAAGATTTTGAATTCTTCTTTCAGTACTCAATCTACACACAGTTTATCATATGCTTGTCTAATTTCCATGTCTCCTAGAGCTCCTATCTTGCAATTGTAACATTTCCTCACATCTTGAACCATTACAACTTTTGGGGGAATGTGGGAGAAAGCTCCGGCTGGGTCGTTTTTGTAGGCAACTTCGGGAATAGGATGAAAATCAGGTTGCTTGACTTCATTTGAAACTAACTGAACTTCAAATGACTCTTTTTCCTAGGTTTTCTTCAAACTCGATGCCATTTTTGCGAACTAGGGTTTATACAACAAATGGGTATGAAACTATGTAGCTCGGCACAAATGAAAATACCTTTAGATTGATGAAAAATGTGTTGAATGAGGTTGCAATCTGCTTGAAACACTGGATTCTTGCTATGAAGTCGCTCAGCTCTCTTTCTTCTCCTTTGCTTCTTGATCGCGATGCAAAAAATTGATTAAAATCACGATAATATACCCTAATTTCATCGCATTAAATGCTCACCTGCCAACTTGACTTCTAAAGAAATTTTAACCTAACTCGGCTTCCACTATATTTCATTTTACTCGGCTTCCATTGAAATTATCTAACTTAGCATCGGTTATTAGCTCGATCGCTGTTGGGAGCTCGGCATCTGTTTTAACTCGGCATCTAAAGACAGCTCGGCATCAACATTTCATTTTTGTCTTGACATCTTGTTTCATGTAGATTTATACTTTGCTTAGCTTCTTTGTCTTGGGACTGATGTGTGATATAGCTTTGTATATCAGTCATGTGTACTTCTCATGCTTAGTTTGATGAAGTGTGATCACTTGACCCATTGGGTGAAGTGATCCCTCTACTTGATGTGTTGCACTCATCTTTCTTTTTCGAAGTCTTATTCATTTGCCCCCTTATCTTTTCAATGTCAATCTTTTGTTTTCCTTTGTTATCTTCAGTCTTGGGTGCCTTTGATCTTGTAGGACAGTTTCTGCTGATATGACCAGTTTTCAAACAACTGAAGCATGTAGTTTGATTCAACCATCTTTTGTAGTTCCCTTTGAAATGTGTTCTTATACAGTTCTATGGTATATGTCCATATTCTTGGCAATAGTGACAACTGTACCTGATGTTGTAATTCCAATGATAATGACTTTCATTCCCTTCTATTTTTGCTAGATGATTTGATGTCCACATAGGTTTTGATCTGCATTCAAATGCCCTATGTCCATACTTTTTGCAATTATAACAATGTCCATCAAATCTTTGAGTCCTTGTGACATTGGATCTGCAATTTTGTGTCATATGTCCTTGCATGTTGCACTTGTGACAGAAACTTTTGGGTATGTTTGATTGATTGAATCTTCTACTCCTGCACACATTAGCTGTATGCCCCTTCTTATTACAATAATGACAAGTGGGTTTTGAATTCTTACCTTTATCACTTCTTTGTTCGGCACTTTTTGATGATTCCCCAACTTTAGTGCTATTTTATCCTAGTCCTGATGTATCATGGGAAGATTTTGGGGATTTTAGCAACTGTTCAAAATACTTGATGGCTTCACTTGATTTGTTGAGATTCTCTGCTACCTCTTTTTCTCCGTTCAATTCATTCTGCATTTGTTCATTCTGCATCTTCAAAGTAGAGATCTCAATATCTTTTACATTGAGTTCATGATGAAGGTTCATCATTTGGGCAAGTGTATCCATCTGCATGTTTGAGATTCTTGTCAATTCAGTACATTTTTCTTCAAGTCTGTTTGCAAGATTTCTTTTGTCATTTTCCATCATGACCTTATCATCAACTGCTCTTTTCTTTTGCTCAGTAATTTCACATATCATTATGGCCTGTGATTCATGTTCCATCTTGAGAGATCTTATCTCCTCTGCTTGAATTTTGTTTTTCTCCATCAGTTCTGCTATTGCTGCATCAAACTCTTTTGTGTCTCCACTAGAAAATATGTTGGTGGTATCAATCTCCTTGTAGTGTATATCATTTTCAGCTATGGCTAGATCCTTCCTCTTTTTTAATGAGTTTCTCAACTTGTTTTTGAATTCCTCCAAGCTATGCAAAGCAAGTTGCACATCTATCACCTGATTTTCAATGATCTTTCCAAGTTTGAAAGCTTCCATCTTTAGATCTTTTCCTCCAAGTTGTTAGGCTTTTCCTTGTGAGAACCTGGATTAGCTCTAATACCAATTGTTGGAATATTCAAATATGGAAAGTGTACTTATGAGAGGGGGGGTGAATCATAAGTATCCCATTTTATCCAATAAAAGTTTTAACTAAAAGTAAATTGCATGGATGTAAATACATCAAATAAACTTGAAACTAAACACATGCATCAATAACTCATAACATTGGAATTTGGTAACCCAAAAACCCTCCAGGAATAAGAAGGTAAAACTGGGGTAGGGATGATACCCACAAAAATTACTGCAGCAATATTGTTCAACCACTTCTGATGGTTTGCCATGTTAAAGGCCTGCCCTGTTAAAGGCTTTACCCTGTGTCAATAGTGACCTGGTTAGAGGATTTCAAACACTTAACATGAAGTGTTACCCTGTTAACGGATTTAATCACCTAATTAAGGATTTATCAAAATAGCTGTTAAGCTAACCTATCACCATAGGATTTTCATTCTAATACAATTGCTAGAGAGTATTAGGTACAATAAACCTGACTGATTACAATCCTTGATTGCTGAATGCAGACACTTATTCTGCTTTCTCTGATCTAGATCCTTTTTGTGATCTGATAATCCTCGCTTCTGAAAATAGAATTCATTGTGAACCCTTGTATGTCTTCTCACACCTCTCATCTCTTTTACAATGAAATTTCATCTTCCTTATAAAGACATTTGAGAATTTAGGGTTAGGTATGGATCTATGATCCACATTCAATCTTCATTTTCTTCTCAATACTTATCTTTTGCTGATTGGTTGCATGCCTTCATCATTTTTCTTATTGACTGCATGTAAATTACATAGGAAAAATAAAAGATTCGATCTCATCATTAAATCCTTGGAGATTTACCTTATGTCAGCTATAAAAAATTGTTTGCGTCATAGTTTGTGCAATTACAAACTCTTATGCTGATCTACTGAGTTACTCGGCTCCTAAAGTATTGCTGATACTCGACACATGTTGTTTCCTGGATAGCTCGGCACCTTAACAAAACTGTATCACTCGACACCTTAAGTAGCTCGACACCTGTTAACACTCGACACTTTGTGTTACTCGGCACTTATACCTCACTCAGTATCTGATCTTCACTAGGTATCTGATCTTTACTCAGTATATGATCTTCACTCGGTATATGATCTTTACTCAGAATCTGATCTTCACTCGGTATCTGATCTTCACTCGGTATCTGATCTTTACTCGGTATTTGAAAACTACTCGGCACATGAAGATCACTCGGCATGCATGATGTACTCGGCTTCCAATGTGGAATGTGATTAAGTGTGTTGGCACTCAAATGTCAAAAACCATTATGAGGTTAACACTAGTGGCTTACTTAAGTGAAAAGCTAAATGTAGCAAAACAAAAGTACTTTTCTTATGATTTGGAACTCTATGCACTTGTTCAATCCCTTAGGAAGTGGAGGCATTATCTCTTGCCCAAGGAGTTCGTAGTGTTCATTGATAACCAAGCTTTGAGTTTTCTTAACTCTCAAGACAAGCTAAACCATAGACATGTCAAGTGGGTGGAGTATCTATAGTCTTATACCTTCACCATAAAACATAAGAAGGGGCAGCTAAATAAGGTAGCTGATGCTTTGAGTAGGAGGCTACTTACAGTTCAAGAATTCCGAATAAGGAGCATAGGATTGGATAATTTTAAAGAACTCTACCAAACTGATGAAGATTTTGCAATAGCATACAAGGTATGTCAAGAGCACCTAAATCACTTTCATGGTGAATTTGCAGACTTTACCTTGTAGGATGGATTACTCTTCAAAGGTGGGCAACTATGTGTGCCAAAAGGTTCCATGAGGGAGAACCTTATACAAGAAAAACACAATGGAAGTTTGAGTGGCCATTTTGGCTTGAATAAAACCTTGGAATTGGTTCAAAGGTACTACTATTGGCCTAAAATGCAGCAAGATGTCAGAACTTATGTTGAGCAATGCATCATATGTCAAAGAGCAAAGGGGACTTCTACAAATGCAAGACTCTATCAGCCTCTCCCAATCCCAAACAGACCATGGGAATGTGTATGTATGGATTTAATGGTTGGTTTACCTAGGACAAAGAGTGGTTTTGATAGCATCTATGTAGTAGTGGACCAATTTAGTACAATGAGTCATTTTATTCCATGCAAAGTCACTCATGATGTGAGTCATATTGCCTACTTGTTTTTCAAGGAAGTTGTGAGAATTCATGGTTTACCAACTAGCATTGTATCTGATAGAGATAGCAAATTTATGGGGCATTTTTGGAGATCCTTATGGCAAAGGCTAGGTACCAATCTCTCTTTTAGTTTAGCCTACCATCCTCAAACTGATGGTCAAACTGAAGTGGTCAATAGGACACTTGGCAACTTGCTAAGATGTTTAACCAAGGAGTATAGCTTGACATGGGATATGGTCCTTCACCAAGAAAAGTTTTCTTATAATTATAGCATTAATAGAACTACGGGTAAGATTCCCTTTGAGATTGTGTATCGGATACATCCTAGGGTTATATGTGAATTGAGAAACCTAGATGGACAAGTACCTAACAATGGTTATGCTGAAGATTTCAGTCAATCCATGAAAGAAGTGCATGAACAAGTAAAATAGTCCCTTACTGATAACACCAAGAAGATCAAGGATAAAGCTGACCTCAAGAAGAGAGAAGTCCAATTTGGTATAGGGGACTTAGTCATGGTTCACCTTAACAAAGCTCAAATGGATAAATGAAACTCCACAAAGCTGCACATGAGAAGAATTGGCCCATGTCCAATACTGGCCAAATATGGGCATAATGCTTACAAGATTGGATTAATAGATGACTTAGCTATCTCTCCCATCTTCAATGTTGTAGACTTAACCAGATATAAAGGCCCTCTTACTGAAATGGATCAGCATGTGGAGGAAGTTCAGAAGGATGCTTAAACAACAGCTTTACCTCCTAAGCCAAAGCTTCAAGCAGAGAGGATCTTGGATTCTCAGATCCACACAAAGACCAGACATGGCACATATAAGGAAAATCTTGTCAAATGGCATGGTCAACTAGGCTCAGAGGCTACATGGATTCCTGAGAATCAGTTCAAGCTAAAAGGCATAGATCTCCACCTTTTGTCTCTAGGGGGGACTTAGCTTCTTTGGTAAGTAGTATGGTGCAGGGGTACCTTGAAACATAGTACCCTCACCTTTTATTTTGTTGTTTTGTGCTCCAAGATAGCTATTGCAAATAATAATAATGGTCATTGGACCTAAGTGTGGTAGTTGGGGTGGAGGAAGTCAAAATGTCCTAGGTAGAGTGCAAAATGGCCTAAAAGGCAAGGTATACCTTACCATGGGGTAATGGGTAGCTTAAGTGATGAGTAACTAACTTAGGAAAGGTTATCTAGCATGAAATTTCTAAGGGGTGACCAATTTGACAAGTTGGAAGTGTAAAAAGGCACAAGCAAGAAAAATTGCAAAAGTTGCTCTATTGCAATTTTTGCAATTTTTGAAAAAATGTGGTCCTTTGATAGAAATTGGAGTTTTTTTCTTTAAAACATAAAGAGGCTGATGAAAAACATTAGGAGGGGAGGAAAAGACCTAGGAGGAAGTATAAATGAGTTCCCAAACCCTAAAGTGAGAAAGAAGTTGTCATTTTAAAAAAAACAAGTGTTGTAGCATGCATTTTGAGAGCAAAAAGATTGGTTTTTTTCAGTTTTGAGATTTTCCTTCATTGTTTTTGCATGTTTTACCTAATATAATGTTAGATATAATTATTTAGAACAATTTTTATTTAGGAAGTTTGGCTTGAAAGCTTTTCGTTTGGTAGTTGTAAAAATCTTTTGTTTTTAGGTAGTTTCATGTCCAGTTTACAACACTTTGTAAAGAAAATGAGATAACTCACTATCCCACCATAGGACTCATAAAAATTTTTATGGATAGTGAGTACACTCAATGTACTATATTCAAGAAATAGTAGGGCCCTTCAAAATGCTGGCAAGCATTTTTAATCTCTTGCCCTAGGAGAGCCAAAGCAAGCCCGGTTAGGGAAGAGTTGCATAAATAAGCATTTTACATTGCAAGATTATGGATTTTGTTTCTGGTTGATGAAGGAGGTTGGAAGAGGAGTGAAAGGAGGTTCTTTGGGTGAAAGGAAAGTGCTCCACCAATCCATTTGGCCAACAAACAAGATAGGACAACAGGTTGTGCTTTGATTCCTTGTAGCTCTATTTTGAAGCAATTTGGGGAAATCGGTAAGGAAGAAGGTTTCAGAAACCTATTTTGACATGATAAAGGAGTACATTGCAAGGGTGTGAGACTCCTTCCATGATACTACAAGTGGTTGGTAAGATTGGTTAAGAAGACCTAGTTTGATTAAAGGTTTTGAATGATCTTCATTGAGAATGCCAGCCTAGCAGGTAGCAAGAAGTGAAAACTTCTCAAGATAGTGGGGAAGGGTTTAGGATTGGGGGATCTTTGCTTGAAAAAGATCTTATAAATCCATGTGGTGATCTTGGAGGACACCCTAAGTCTTAGAGGTAGACTGGAAGCATGAATCAGTGATTGATTCATCCCTTCTCTCCCTATCACTATCCCTTATTCTTATGCATATCCTTTAAAAACTAATCTTGCCTTGTTCCTTGTGATGTCACCATTTTCATCTAACTTTTTCCTATGCACTTAGTTTTTTCCAATCACATTTTTTCCTTGTAGTCTAGGAACTAGAGTTTGTGTCTTATTTTTCTCAATTTGTTCAATCTCTTCTTTCATGGCTTTACTCCAACCCACATATTCTAAGGCATCTTTCACTATTTTAGGTTCATGCATGCTAAGAAAACATGTATCATTTCTCAATTTTTTCCTTTTCATTGGTCTAACATCTTTATCTCCAATGATTTGTGTTGCAACGTGATGTCTCTTGACATACTTTGACAATCTTGGTTCTTCTATTCTTTCCTCATTTGGTTTCTCAACTTCTAAATCCCTATGTGCATCTCTATCAGGTAGTTCAACATCTCTTTTCTATACAGTAATCTTAGAATCAAAATATTCCTTCATTTTGTAACTCAACACCTGAATGTAGCTCAGTTTCTAAATTCAACTCGAGATTCATAGTATGTGACTCGACATTAGTAGGCATACCTTCATAAAAATATACAAATAATTTGTATTCTTTTTGTTTCTTCATCGATTCAGCCTCATGTACTTCTTTATATTCATCAAATTTCACATTTGCACTTTCCACAACCTTTTTAGCATTAGTATTTAAAACACTTATAAGCTTTAATTCTTGTGGAATAACCAAGGAATATACCTTCTTCACTTTTTGCATCTAGTTTACCATTCCTAAAATCCTTGAGAATATAACACTTGCTTCCAAATATCTTATAATATTTTACATTGGGTGAGTATCCATAGCATAGTTCAAAAGGTGTTGAATGAGTACCTTTCTTACTTGCACATGGTTCAAAGTATAGAAAACTATACTTACAACTCCTCTCTAGTATTTCAAAGAAACATTTTTATCCATCATGAGTGTCCTAGACCAGTCCATTATAGATATGTTCCTCCTTTCAGCAATTCTATTTTGTGGAGTGGTCCTAGGGGTAAATGTTTATCTTTTGATTCCTTTGACATTACAAAACATCTCAAGCTCTTTTGATATAAATTCTCCTTCTCTATCTAATCTCGAATATTTTAGACTTTTACCTATTTCCTACCCAACTCTTGTTGAGTACAACTTAAACATTTGGAAAGCAGCATATTTCTATTTTAGAAACATAATTGTCATCATTCTAAAATAATCATCAACAAATAACATAATGTACTTATCTCCTTTGTATCTTTGCACCTCAATTGGTCTAAACAAGTTGGTATGAACAATCTCTAATATTCCTTTAGAGGTACGAGTCTTAGTTTTAAAATTTGACTTTATCATTTTGGCTAACTAACATTGTTTACAAATCATATTGTTATATTTATTCAGCTTAGGCAATCCTTTGACTCTTATCGTGTCATTGATACTAAGTTATCAAAATTAACATGACATGACGTCTTGTACCATAGCCACACATCATCAAATTCTACAACTAAATAAGTAGCATTATCCATATCAAGATAGAATAAATTACTTTGAGTTTGTCCACCTTTTCTAATTAGTTTTCCATCAGTATCATATATCTTAGCAATGATGTTCTCAAACTCAACCTTGCAACCTGAACTATTCAGTTGTGACACACTTAAAAAATTATAGTTAAGTCCTTCAACATAATAAGCATATCCACATAAAATCCTTTCTTTGAGTTTGATAGAATCTTTTTCTTTTATCAAATAGGGTGCATAATTACCAAACCTTACACTATTTCCATCATAATAATTCAAAGTAATGAACTTACTTTTATCTCGAATCATGTGATGTGAACACCCACTATCAATGATCCATCTATCATTATTGTTCACACAAGATACCAATGCAGTTGTCTCACCCTCATCAAAATCATCCTTCATTGCAAAATACACCACTTCATCATCATGATCATTAGAATCATCTTTGGTTTCCTTTTCAGCAATGTAACAAGACTTCTTGCCTTTGTCTTTGTAATCTTTGTTGTCTCCATCTCTTCTATTTTTGTACTTGTCTCCATCTTTGTAACTTTTTTTCTCTAAACATCTAGTAGCAATATGACCAACCTCATTTTAATTGAAACATATGATAGGTAACTTACCTTTGAATCTTCTTTTACCTCTATGAGATCTCCTTGCTAGTAGTGCTTCGAGTTGTTCTACATATTCCTCGTCTGTCTCACTATCACTGGAATCACATTTTACCTTTTTCTTCTTCTTCTCATTAGGCTCCTTCAATAATAGCTTAGCTTTGAAAGTAGAATCAACATTGTCATATTTGAAGTTATCAAAATTAGATAGCTCAAAAGTAGTGAGCCTACCTACCAAACCTTTAAGAGTCAGATTAGAACCTGGTATACATCTTAATTCTTGTATTGCAAAAACTCTAATAGCATAAATGGGCAGCACTGTTCTCAAAAATTTTCTTAGTATAGTCTCATCATCTATCTTACCAGTAGATCCTCTTATTGCATTAACAACATCTTTTATTCTAGAGCAATATTGAGCCACATTCTCACCTTCTTGCATTCTCATATCATCAAACTTACTTCTATGACTTTTAGATTTGGCTCTTAGAACATTAGTATCTCCTCCATAAATAGTGTTTAGAGCATACGACATGTTGTTTGCACTATTATAACCCTTGATATCATCAAGATCAACATAAATTATGGTAGAAGCAATCTCCAACATTGCATGGTTTTGTTCTTTCTTCATTTTTAGATCTTCAACAGTTAGGGCTCCAGTAGGGTCAACATGCTCTGTGGTGATGGTAGATTGTACATGATCTCCAAGGCCTCCAAGGTGTAGCTGTTGATATTATCTTAAAGTTTTTTTATTAGTGATTCACACTTAGTCAAATGATTAGCTCCTACCAAGCTTATCTTGCAGTTTATTGTGTTAACTGAGTAATTTAGGTTCTACCGAGTTCTATAGTTGCTACTAAGTTTTACAAATAGTATTTTGTTTGCACCGAGTAGTATCTACCGAGTTGATAATTATCAATGTAAACTGAGCTTCATAATGTTTACCAAGTTTCATAGTGCAAACCAAGTGATTTAGTTTATACTAAGCTCACAGTGTCAGTGTTGACCGACTCATGTAGTGTCAACCAAGTGATTTGGTTTATATGCTGAGTTTCGTAATGTTCACCAAGTCACCAGTGTTCACTGAGTTTAGACTACTTATAAGTGATTAGTATGAACCAATATTCTACGTCTACTATGAGTATGATGATGTTGAGTGTTGATAATGGCTTCTGAGTATAAGAACCTCACTGAGTTTGTCTTCAGAGCCTGAGTACCAGAAGTTGGGCCAACTTTGTGTACTTTGGTGAAACTTTTATTGTAGCTGACTATGATGGACTATGATTTGGATTGGTATATATGTAATGTATTGTATCAAATCCAAATAGGACTAATAAGAATGAATATGGAAAGATATGTATAAGAGTAGAAGTGCGAAGTAAGAAGGCTACAAGCAATATAAGAAGCAACAAATACTTATCTATCACAACAAGGTGATAGTTAAATTCCAAAGGAATCACAACTAGCAAGTCAGAGTTGTAGATCAGAGATCAACCATTGGTTCATCCTAACAGATGGAATAGTGAAATCCTTTCACAAGGTGGACTTAATAATCATTTGTAAATCTCTTTACCCAGTTCATACTTCATTGTATGTTTTGTAAATCCTTTCACAAGGTGGAACTAGTAGTAATTATTGCTCCTAAAAGGGCAGATCATCAGAAGTGATCAATTGTAAACCTTAACCAACCAACTTTATACTACAATACTAAATCTTTTCGGTATCATCCCAACCCTAGTTTTACTTTCTATTTGGAAGGTTTATGGGTCACCATATCTTGTGTCAAAGTGTTATGAATGGTTTAATGCTTTCAATTTTTCATGCATGCAATTAGATCAAAATACATATGAAGGATTAATTGGTGAATTAAGATTAAGTTTTATTGGTTCCTGATTCACCCCTCCCCTCTCAGTAACCTAGTCTATCTTATATTTCTAACAATTGGTATCACAAGCTCTATGGCTCTCAAAGAAGAAGTTTAACAACTTGAAAAAAGATTAGAGGCAATGGAGGTATTTAGACATGATAAGGCTATTGACAATGAAAATATGAATTTGGAATTGGCTATTGGGCAACTTAAGAAAGCAAAGGAGAAACCCTCTTAATCCTTGAAAAGAAGAAAAGATCTTGCAATATAGATGAATGGAAAACTCTACACTGAAGAAAGATTTGAAGATATCTATTTAGAAAAAAATTTAGATGAAACTAATGAGGCAATTGGAGAACTATTAGAAAAGAATTGTAACCTTCAAGATGAAGTCAAAAAGTTGAAAGGAGAACAAGGAGTTCAATCAGTAAGATTGTGTGAAGTCATGGAAGAAAAATATAAGGCCAAAGAAGAGATAGATGGAAGGAAAAATGAAATTCAACATCTATCCCTTCAATAGGCAGACTTCATTTATCAACTTACTAATGCAAATGAAGGAATCATGAATCTAAGATCAGAGAATGAAAGATTGCATAATGATCTAAATAGTGAAAATTAAACCAATGAGAGGATGATGAAATATAAAGTAGACATGAATTGATTGAATGAGAAAAGTCAATACAGAAAAAAAAGGTAAATTAGGAATAGGATACATAGAAGCTGGTGAATCATCCAAGCAAGGAGCTCAAAAGAATCAAATACCTACTTGCAATCATTGTGGTAAGTTAGGTCATACATCAAACAAATGTTGGAGTAACAACAAAGAAAAATTCAATGGAAAATACTATAATTGCAATAAGCATGGCCATAGAGCTAATGGATGCAAAGAGAAACCTAAATTTGAAGGCAAATGTCACAAATGCAAGAAGCACGGGTACAAATATTCTGAACACAAAATCAAGATATTAAACCCAGCAAAATAGAGTGTGAAAGATATATTTGGTTGGGACTACAACACATGGTGTAGAAGCCACTACTATGGAGAATTTGGACACATCAAAGAAAACTGTGTGAAACATCACATGAGGACAAGACACACCACTAGAAGATGTTTTTTTTGAATGGAGCTTGGACATCTTGCCAAGAACTATATAACATTGAAAGAATTGAAGATGAAAAGAAAGCCAAGGCTAACAACATTAGAAATAAAATGAGGTAGCAATGGATTATCAAATCTTTTGAGAATGCAAGTCTGAGCCATGAGGCACATGTCACTCAAGAATTTGGTGACTTAAGCATTTCTACTTGATCTTACAGGGATAACTGGAACTAAGACTCTAAAACATACATCTTATATTAGTTCTAGTCAACTAGAAGGAAAGATCCATATCAACATTCAAGATGAAAATGGATCACCGAGTGTCTAAAGAAAATCTAGACCTTACCGAGATAGGTTGGGTTGCAAGACCTTACTAAGCAAGGTTGGGATACAGTAAATCACTATGTGGACACTGAGTCATGAATGACTCTACTGAGCACTAAGATTGAACTAAGTGGAACATAGTTTGTCACCAAAAAAGTGATCGTACGTAGCATTTATGGCTATTGAAAAGTTAAAAATGTTAAAAGGAAAGGAATCAAATTCATTTATCACCGTGAATTTTTGAAGAGCTATTTGCTGAGAGTGATTTCCATGCTTCCAAATGATCTATGCATTTTGTTGCTAAAAATTTTCATGTTTTCATAAATCTTACCAAGCATAGCATCCTCCGATAGAAAAAGCAAGAAAGGATCCAAGATGTTGGTTCAAGGAGTCAACTAGAAGGCACTAGACTTCAAGTTGAGTCAAAAAATTATAGAAGTGCTTGATCCATCTGGAGCTCAGTTGCAAATTTCACCAAAGGTACTACTTGTTAATGATATTCATTCACATTTTTGTTGTTTGATACAAGACATTGGAACCCTCAAAATGGATGAGGCTCTAGAAAGATTATGTGTTAATGGTGGACTAAAACCCAAGCATCAACACTTGGAGGCTAAAGGTTTAACCCACATTCTGCATGCCTTGAGACTTTCAGATAAAATGGATAAGGTATATGCTTAGATGAGTACACAATGGGTAGCTATGGTTGGAGCAACCTATTAAAATAACAAAGAAAATGATTCATTGAATCACGGGGCTCCCAATGTTGAACAAGGCAAAGACTATCAAAACCATAAGTGAGGTAGAACAAGAAAGGAAAACTCTTGTCGAATGGGATGGAAGAGGTATGAAGATCAGCAGTGTGACTAACATGGAGCTAAGATTTAGAATTTATGTGATAGCACATAAAATCTATAGCTCCATTTGTCTCAACAGCGTGTCATGTGAGGCAATTGATTTGGCTCTCAAGGTGGTAAAGAACAACATGTCCTTCGACCTTGCCAAGCTAATGCTAATTCAATTTAACAAAAACATGGAGAGCATCAGTACTTCAAAGAATAACCCATGTAAGTTTGGTTCACTCTTAACTTGTTTACTATTCTTTGTGCAAAAATTTTTCCCTCAAAAGGTTCAATAATATGGAAAAAAAATGTACCAATTCTATATTAGATAAATAAGTATATAGAAAAAATGGGTGAGAAATTTTTCAGTATCATGGATAATTATTTTGATTCATTCAAGGAAAAGATAAATAATAGATTCAAAATTCCTAAGAAACTTGTAGAAGATTACAAGGATGAAGTTTGTTTAATGGTAGACTATGACAAAGTGTACATTCAAACAATCAAACCTAGAGTGGTGTGGGTTAAGCCTTTAAGCTATGAGGTTAACATTGATGATACCAAGGATATCATTGAGGCATTGTTGAATGAACATGTGGATCCCAAGGCCACATATTTTGGTACTTATGATGAAGCCAAAGCAAGAATAGAACTTGAAATTAAGCTTCCTAAAGCAGTCAACAAAGAAAATAAGAGGATAGAAAAACTGAGGCAAGCAAGTTCTGCTCTCCTACTAATAGAAGGAAAAGGATATGATATGGAAGAATATGATGCACAAGATGAGGCAGAAGAAACTAAATTAGAAGATGAAGAGCCAATCAAGAAGAAGGGTAAGGTTATCATAACCAGACCTACCAAGTCATCTACTGTAGTATTCATTAGAAGAGCATCCAGATGAAGAAAGAAATTGAAATTAGGTGAAGAAGAAGTAGAGGATATTATTTTCAAAATGCCTCCACCTAAATTTCAAGAAAAATTAAAAGAGATTGATGCCCAAGTTGGCATGGAAAACTTTAAATCTCTCAGATATAAGACTATGTATGTAGATGAGAAGAAGCAAGTTGAAGACATGATTATGTGCAAGTTAGGTAAATGGAAATATTCACCTGATCAACTTGTACAAAAAATTCCCAATAAGCTTATGGAAAGAATCAAGCCTAGATGGGAAAATACAAAGAAGACTGCAAAAGATATTTTTGAATAGACTCTAAGATAGCTCTCACCAAGTTTGAATGATAAAGAAGTAAAAGAATCCATGAAGAGAAATAAAGAAAAACTTACTCTAAAATTGAACACTTGCATGACATTGGTTAATGACATAGAACATGTGTTGAAGATAGCTACAACTACATGGAAGAATATCTACAATCTTCATCAATAGAGTGATATTTTTGTTCATCTTAGTGATAAAGATGATGATGAGGATGACAAGGATGAAAAGAAAAATAATGATGAGGAAGATATAGAAATAGATGATGTTAGTCTCGATGATTAGCAACAAGAACAAGAAACTACTGAGGAGAATCTCCCTAAGATTCAGAGTATTGAGGAAACTAACCCAAAGAATATTGCAGTAGCAGTTATGGCCTCATTTGCTCACTCTCTAAGAAAAGCTTTAAATCCATCAAGCTTAGAGAAAGCTTCTACCAAGTTGGTTGTGGAAACCACTACAATTCCAAGCACCTAACCAATCTTTACACCTATTCAACTAAGTACTACATTGACTAAAGTGATCAACACTTAATTTATTGAGCAACTAGTGCTTCCTCCTTGATCAAATTTGGCTACACAACAACTAGGTATTCCTACTGTCAGTACAATATCTACTTTTGTTGCTAGCCCTTCTATTTCTACTATTGTTACAATCTGAAGTGTGCAAATAGTTAGTACAAAGACAATTGAGAGCAAGCCTCAACCAAGTACCAAAGTTTCAACCAAGGACAAAGGTAAAGAATAAGACATTGCTCTTGATGAGGATATAGTTATCCCAAATTGGGATATCTCTACTCTAAGTCCTGATCAAATGCAAATCATAGGTGAACTATTGTAGAAGAAAGCTAAGTAGAAGAGGCTTAGATAGGAGAAAAGAAGAGAAAACCAAGTGCTAGAAGATGCAAAGAAAATAGTTGTAGATGCACTCAGTACCAAGGTTGATAATACACAACCTATTTTGTTTCAATTAGTAGAAGTTGTTTAGAAATTTAATGAAGATCTAAATGGGCAAGAAAAGTTGTTGTAGAGGGCAAAGAAGAAATTTGAGAACAAAGTATTGGAGCTAGTTGCACAAAAAATTGCAATATATCAAGTAGACTTGTCTACTATCCTCGGCTCATTGGAAACCTCTGTAATTAATGTTACTTCATTATTCAAAAAGTTATGTAATACATCTATCTTCACTTAGGAAAGCAAAGATAAACTATCTAAGATAGATGAAGACTTGAAAGCAAGTGCACATTAGTTGTCACTTGACCCAAGCTACAATTATGCTCATTACTCAAAGATTAGATTTCTGACTAATATGCAAGCAAAATTATTAAGGGAAGAAGCCAAGATTAGGGCCACACTTGTAGAAATTCAAGGCACGATTCTTTCAAACATGGATGCATTGCATAAACACACCGCAGATGCTAAAGCTTTCATCCGTGATAATAACTTCTCCATAGCTGATCACACGATGGAGTTATCAACATAAGTGCAGATTGCATTGTATACAAGCAAGGTGTTACAAGAAAATTAGGACAAGACAATGTCATTTATTTTGAAGGTACACTCTAAGTTCTTATCACATTTTGGCATTACCATGTAGCATATGCCTTTGGTGTTAATGTCAGAAAGGGGGAGAAGATGAGATAAGATAAAAGGGAGAAAATATGTATTATAAAAACATGAGATATATAGTAAGTAAAATATACATATATGTATATGGGAGCATCATAAAATTATACATATACCTGCACAGATAATCATAAAACATCTCTTACAAAAGCAATTTTGAAAAATCTCAAAAATAGAGTATGTTACCAAGTTAAAGACACATGATGGAGATTAAAGATTGTTTTGAACTTGAAATTTTGAGAATTCAATTTTTTGATTGATAATTGTTTTTGTTACTAATGCCAAAGTGGGAGATTGTTGACATTATAGTCAAGTTTGTTTCTTAGTGACTCATAGTTAGTCGAATGGTTAGCAATTACCAAGCTTAACTTGTAGTTTACTATGTTAACTGAATAATTTAGTTTCTACCAAGTTCTACAGTTTCTACCAAGTTTTACAATTGCTACCAAGTTCTAGAAACAATATTCAATTTGCACCGATCATTAACTACCAAGTTGATGATTACCAGCATAAACTGAGCTTCATAGTGTTTATCGAGTTACAAAGTACAAAAAAAGTGATTCAATTTATACTGAGCTCATGCTGTCAGTGTTGGCCGAGCCATGCAGTGTCAACGAAGTGATTCAGTTTATATGTCAAGTTTTGTAGTGTTCACTAAGTCACCAGTGTTGACTGAGTTCAAAATACTTGGAAGTGATTAGTATAAATTGAGCTTCTATGTCTACCAAGAGCATGAAAATGTCAAGTGTTGACAATGGCTACTAAGTATCATAATCTCACTGAGTTTTCCTTTAGAACCCAAGTACTAGCAGTTGGGCCAACTTTGTGTATTTTGGTGAAACTTGTATTGTAGCCGACTATGATGAATTGTGATTTGGATTGGTATGTATGTAATGTATTGTATCACATCCAAATATGACTAATAAGAACGAATATCGAAAGATATGTGTAAGAGTAGAAGTAAGAAGTAAGAAGGCTACAAGTAGTATAAGGAGCATAAAATATTTATCTATCACAGCAAGGTGATCATTGCACTCGATAGGAATCTCAACTAGAAAATTAGAGTTGAAAATTAGAGATCAACCACTAGTTCATCCTAACATGTGGAATAGTTAAATCCTTTTACAAGGTGGAATTAATAGTATTTTTTAAATCTCTTTACTGAGTGCATACTTCATTGTCTAATTTATAAATCCTTTCATAAGGTGGACTTAGCAGTCCTTATTGCTCCTAATAGGGCAGATCATCAGAAGTGATCAATTGTAAGCCTCAGCTGTCCAACTTTATACTACAGTATTAAAGCTTGTCGGTATCATCCCCACCCTAGTTTTACTTTCTATTTGGAAGTTTTTTGTGTCACCATATCTTGTGTCAAAATGTTATGAATGTTTTAATGCTTTCATTTTTCATGCATGCAATTAGATCAAAATACATATGAAGGATTAATTGGTGAATTAAGATTAAGTTTTATTGGTTCCTGATTCACCCCTCCCCTCTTAGTAACCTAGCTTGTCTTGTATTTCCAGTAGCAGCTTCATCAAACTTTTCCATGTAGGAAAGTTATCTCTATTAAGCTTGGGTACCTATCTTTTTTACATCTTCATCTTTTTGCTTCTAGTACCTTCAAACTACTCCTCTTAAGTAGATGGTTTTGATACTAATTATTGAAATTCTTTACAATAACTCAAGGGGGTGGTGGTGGTGAATTAGTTATCCAAGGTCCAGATGTACAAATTAAACTTTTCACAACTTAGTGGACCCATATCCATATAACATATTCATCATGCATGCATCCATTTGATAATACATTCACTTAAACTTGTAGACTACTATCAAATCAACTTTGTAGAAATGTAAGCATGAACCATAATAGATTCAATAACACATTTGACACAATTATTTTTCATGGAAACCCAATTTGGGATAAACCACCAGTAACATGCTACTAATTCTTACTCTTTTGAAGTGATGCCCTGTGAAAGGCCAACCCTGTTAAAGGTTACAATGTACAATGTTAAATGTGACCTGGTTAGAGGATTTCAATCACATTGTTAGGAGTAATCCTTGTTAGAGTACTTTAGATCATTCACTTGGAATTTCACCGAGTTAAATGATTTACAAATGACTATTAGGTAAACCTTAATCCAAAGGATTCACCCTAGACTAATACAATGATTAGAGAGTAATAGTAAGGCTTGATCTGATAATAACTTACATCCTTCTTTACAAATTACAACTCTATTTCAGTCCTCCATTTTGCTTATCTTTCACACACTTTAGCTCTAATATCTTGTTCACACTTCAAGCATCCATACCCTTAACTCTTCTTACTTTGCATGCCAATTGTAGACTCTATAGTTTGGCCACCATATGAAACAACACTCTATACTCCTTGTCTTTCTTGGGTTCTCATGCATGCCAACATTTGTTTCACGACTTGTACTCATAAAGAGTGATTATATCTTTTGTCGTTCATCCTCCATCATCCATTTTAGGGTTAGATTGGATTAGGTAGGATTCAATGAATCTACCCATCTTTTCATTTTTATTCCCTTCTAGAAACTTCTCCTTCAATCCTCTCTAAATTCACCACAAAATAGTTTATCTTAAATTATGTGCCACCAACTCATCAAGCTTATCTTCCACATGGTTCACACAATCCAAGAAATCAAACTTGTCAGCACAAATTTTCTACTCGTCTCCAGCTAATTTTTTGCTTGGCTTGCACTATCTTTGCTCAAGACCTATTGTCCTCTTGGTCAAGCTTGGCAGATTCAATTCTTCTCTTTTTATTTTAGACTTTTTCAGTGTATAAAATCTTTGAAACCTTAATTAAATGATTAATGCACTATAATATTACAATCTTAACTGATCTTTGTACTTCTTTTCTATATCATAACTCAACCTTTCCTCTAGGTGCTATTGTTACCTCATTTGGTCAAATCTTTTTCATCAATCAAACAAATGATATTACTCAAATCATCTAAGAAATTGTCTTACTAGCAATTAGTAGGGTTGACATCAGTAACAAAACAATGATTGAAACACATTCTCATACTTGCATCAATTTGTTTTCAACAGATAGTATGTTCTACACATGGTTTTAAACTCTTTCTTTCCAACCCTTTATTCAATAGGTCTTGCACTTGATTTACAACTTATTTATTATGAGATGGGGTTGTATTGTATGTATCCCTAGTGTCTTGTGGTATAAGTTCTATGTGATGTCTTATGTCTCGAATATAAGGCAAATGGTCAGGCATATCTTCAACAACTATGACTTTACACTTATGATAAATACTTTGCACTTACCTAGGAATATCCTTATCTTTACTAGTTAGTAGATATGACACACTCTTTACTTTCAAAATTAAAGAAAACCCTTGGAAACCTACCTCTCTCAAGGTCTTTATGAATTATTTTTCCTCTATAATATTTTTTATCGGCCCTTCATTATTAAGCTTAATCTCTTCTAGGACTAGTGATTGTTAAAAAGAATGTTCTATGATCCCTTCACAATTCATGATAAGAGCTTAATGACTTCCTATGTACTATATGTTGAGTGGTGAGTAACGGTTCTACTCCTAAAACCCAAAATATATTTAAAAAAAGAGATACAACAACAATTTGCAAGAACACAAAATGGGCTTCTTATTATCTTAAAAAGTATGGAATCACATATTTTATAAATACAATATGAAAATCCAAATGGGAGCTTTCCTTACAATATTCACCAAGAAAGAAGGTTTTGCAAATGGGGTTGCAAGCAAAGTGGATTTAACAATAGAGGAAACTTTGTAGTTAATCATCCTCAAGCTAGAGTAGTAGCTAGATGGGTGACCTCCCGAGATATCCTAGTGCTTCACCTATGTGAGCATCACCTAGATCCAATGAGTTCTATGTATTCCACTTACACTCATTAGATATGGGTCCATGTGAATCACTACTCATAAAATAGGTGTTAATGAGTTTGAGTCAAAAATTACACAGTTGAATCCTGATAATAATATCACAATGTGACTTTTTATGGAAAAAACCTCATACTTATCAATTGATGAGCTTAAGGGGCCTTGTAATGAATGGCTCATAAGGGAAAAAACTTGGTGAAGGTTTTTCAAATGAGGTTGCAAGTAGTGTGGGTTTAACCATGGAGGAAACTTTGTAGTTAAGCACACTTAAGCAAAAGTAAAATTGGGATGGGTGACTTTTGGGAAGTCCTTGTGCTTCACCTCTATGAGGATGACCTAGATCCAATGAGTACTAAGTATTCCATTTATTCTCATGAGAGATGGGTTCATGTGAATCACTAATCATAAACAATGGATCAATGAGTTTGACTCAAAAATTACACAGTTAAATCCTGATAGCAATATCACAATTTAACTTGCTCTGGAAAATATCTCCTACTTATCAATTGATGAGATTAAGGGAATTTATAATGAATGATTCATAAGGAACAACAATTGGTGAAGGTTTTGAAGATGAGGTTTCAAGAATAGTTGGTATAACCATGGGGGAAACTTCATAGCTAAGTGTGCTCAAGATCGAGTAGTACTAGGATGAATGACCTCTTGGGAAGTCTTGTTGCTTAACCTTTGTGAGCATCACCTAGATCCAATGAGTGATAAGTATTTCATTTATTATCATGAGATATTGGTTCATATGAAACTCTACTCGTGAAATATGGGTCATTGAGTTTGACTCAAAAAATGCATAGTTAAATCCTAATAACAATATCACAATTTGACTTATTGTGAAAATATCTCATACTTATCAATTGGTGAGCTTAAGGGGATTTCTACTAAATAGTTCACAAGGCACAACACTTGGTAAATATTTTGAAAATTGGGTTTTAAGCAGATTAGGTCTGACCATGGAGAAAACTCTATAGTACTAGGATGGATGAACTCCCATGAAGTCACTGTGCTTCACCTTTGTAAGAATCACCTAGATCCAATGAATGCTAAGTGTTCCATTTATTCTCATGAGAGATGGGTTCATGTGAATCACTAGTCATGAAACATGGGTCAATGAGTTTAACTAAAAAAGTACACAAATAAATCTTAATAGCAATATCACAATTTGACTTGTTGTGGAAAATAGTTGCTACTTATCAATTCATGAGATTAAGGGGCTTTCTAATGAATGATTCATAAGGGAAAACACTTGGTGAAGGTTTTTCAAATGGGGTTGCAATTAGAGTGATTTTAACCATGGAGGAAACTATGTAGTTAAGCACCCTCAAGTTGGAGTACATGGATAGGTGACCTATCAAGTAGTCTCAGTGCTTCACCTTTATGAGCATCACCTCGATCCAATGAGTGCTAAGTATTCCATTTATTCTCATGCAAGATGGGTTAATGTGAATCACTACTCATGAAACATGGGTCAATAAGTTTGACTTAAAAAGTACATAGTTAAAAGTGATAGCAATATCTTTATTTGAATTGCTATGGAAAATATCTCCTTATCAAGAAAGAGCTATGAAAAGACACCCAAAACTACCCTAGACAACCCTATGAGCCTTTCTTATATAAGTAATTTTTCACCACCTTGGAAGGATCTAGATATCAGTCCTAACACTTTAGACCTACCAAACCTAAAATTATCATATTTATTACATTAGATTCAGCTCAAAATAATTAAAAATTGTATTATTAGGTAGCTCCCCTTAATACCACAAACACATAACAAGAATAAACATACAATAAAAATTTGCAAGAACAAAAAATTGGCTTCTTATTATCTCCAAAAGTGCAGTAAATACAAATTTTAGACATATAATATGCAAAGCCACATGTGCACTTTTCTTACAATATTCTGCAAGATAGAGTTGTGAACAATTGTTGGAATAATTTAGAATAATTTGGGGGGGGCCGGAGGGTGGTGAATCAATTATCCAAGATCCAAATGTACAGATAAATTTTTTTAGTACTTAACAAATACATGTGCATGCATTGATTAGATCATCCAATATCTCAAACCTTAGTATATTACTGTCGAAGGTCACATGAACTTTGCAAAAATGTAAACATGAAATACCAAAAATTCAATCACACAATTTGACACAAGGAGTTAATGTGGAAACCCAATATGGGAAAAACCAATAGTAACATGCTCCCAATTTTAACTCTTTCAAAGTGAGCCCTATGATGAGCCAACCCTGTTAAAGGTTACAATCACTACTACATTTAGACCCAAATTGCAATGGTAGGCCATCACAATTGTGATGGAAACCTATCACCCAAGCAATAGTACCATGAATTGGATCCTATTGGATAGGCGTTAGACATTTATTGTTAAAAATTACGACAAAAAGCTTGTCCATCACAATTGTGACACCTAAAGCTATTGCAATTTTGAAGAAGGCAAGGGAAAGAGTTCATCTTCATGCCATCCCAATTACAACAATAGACTGTCATGAATACGAGAGCTTAAGTTTTCAATCGACCATCGTAATTATGATGCGTATGCAACAACAGTGCTATAGGAGCAATGACTACCCATTGGATTAGTTTGTTCCAATTGTGACTGGAATTTGATGACAATGTTGTGGGAGCAATGATAAGTCATCACAATTGTGATGACTTGCTGAATTTTATATATATATATATATATATAATGGTACCAAACATTGAATTATAATTTGACATTATCTTTTTTTTTGGTTTCTTGTACGAGCCAAGACAAATATATTGTAGATCTGATAGTGGTGTAATCCTTTTATATTTTCTAATATGTATTTGGATTCCTATGGCTATTTTTTCTTGTATAAGCCAAGAGAAATATAATAGATAGATTCTTATTGTTAGTCATGATGAATGCAACCTATTGATCAGATCGAGGCTTAGGAGGATGAGACTTTATAGATATCAACACTAAGAGAATGATTCTTGGAACAATAATGTTGGAGACTTTGTAGGTAACTACAGTAAAAGAATGATACTTGGAAAAATAATTCTGGAGACTTTATTGATAACTACAACTAGATAATAACATTTGTAGACTCCACTCTTACCCTCTCCACAAAAGGCAATAATTGTAGTCGATGTTCATAACTCTACAAATTTCTTAATATATGCAAGGTTTTGGATGGTTATAAATTTGAATGGAATGGAGTTTGTTACCAACATAATGTAAAAGAGAAAGAGAAAGAGAATGGAAGTATTCGTGAAATTTTTTTGCATTACAATGATGTTGATTTGTTTAGGGTGTCTGGCAAGTATATTAATAGTGGCTCAAGAAGATCCCTGTAATGAAAATGTTGCCTATAGTGAAGATGGTGGCTATGAGAAGGAGACTGATTTATGTTGTGACATCAAAAAATGTGGTGGTAAGATGTTGGGATATTATTGTTACCTTGATCCCTACAGTGGCATCCTGTGTGACACTGATAGTGACTGTGAGGAACATGAGGATGTGTGTTGCAAGAAGGGAAAGTGTGATGGGAAATGATACTGCTGCTATCCCAACTTTGATTAATCTACTCCCCCTCCTTCATTGGTATTTCTCACCTACTACTATGAGACTTCTTCAACTTCTCAAAATAAATTAAGTTAGATACTGCAACAAATTTCTTTATTTCTTTACTCCTATGTTTCTATGAGACTTCATGAACTTCTCAAAGTAAAAAATCTATTAGGCATATGCAAAACAATATCAATTATTGTTATTATGTTGTATGTTGATAGATTATAATGGCCTTTCATGTTTTTTCTTTTAATGATGTCATATATATACATTGGAGACCAAGTTGGATGAATTGCCACATTCTTTTAAGAAGTAATATGTGATCTTTTGAACATGGTTATAGATTATGCACCGATATGAAACCAAGATACCTATTAACTTATTAAGTTTTAGTTATGTTCTTACAAATATGATTATCTTAATAAAGAATCACATAATGTAATTTGATCATTTCATCAGAATACGATTCAATTGTGTTGAACCTTTTCATCAACATGTCAGACCCACTCTTTTGGATTCATCTCAGAATATATATTCTAGAACTCTATCATTCTAATGATAATATATAGAATGTAATTCAAATACTTCTACATAGTCAAATCTAAAACTTGCATATACTTTCTGATTCATTTCAAACATACAATAGAATTGTACCCAATAAAACATGATTGCAGATAAATAGAAACAATAGAATACTTTAGAGATGAATAATTTGAGGAAATCCCATAGAAAGCCATTCTTTTGAATACTTCATATGCTGCAACTAAATTTCATAAATCAATGAGTTTGACTTTGAAAAGTACACATGAATTTTAATAGCAATATCATAATTTGACACAATTCAAAGAATACTGCCTACTTATCACAAATCTATCAATTAAAACTCTACAAAATACCTTACAATTAACTAAACTTGCTAATGCAAAATTTGTAGATGTGAATCACATCATACCATTGATTTAATAAACTTGATTTGATTGACTCCAAAATTAGTTTCATGAGTAAATCTAATATGCAAAAGATTTGCAACATAATAATCAAGAGTTTTTTTTAACCTTTGAATCACAATGACCAGTTGCAACCTCATTTGTTGCCAAGCTTCTCCTTGATGGTGTTTCATGAGAACTTATGAACATGAGCTTTCTATGTATTGAAAACTTTTCATTCTCCTCAACACTACTATCTTCTTCTTCTAAGGCCTCCTCCTTTGGACATGGAAGGAAAGAGTCTCTTAAGCTCTCAAATATACAAATCTCTACAATTTGTCTGCCCAACAATAAGCAGAAGTGAGATAAATCACAACAACATCAATTTTGCAAGCAATTTAGAAGAAATAAAGCTAAATACTTCAATTATGTTATTTACATTAGATCATTCTTTCTCATGATGCTATCTTTCTCTTGTTTTTATGATAAATCATAGAATGTGATCTAATATGTTGATGCAAAAATAGTAATGCAATCAAATCTAGAACCATAAATGATAGATTCATATGAATTGTGGAAATCTTATTCTTAGTATATTATTTATTATTCATTAGAACCAAGTTCATATTAATCTTGATGGAAAGAAAAATAACAATATAACTTAATGTAATTTTCTAAGATTGAATATAGCATTATAAAATCATTCACCTTTTTTGATCTTATCTAGTTCTTTTCTTAGGGATTTGTTTCTATGTTTCTTCAGCCACTGCATTTCAAAGACACAAAAAAAATTCAGTTTGTTCTGGTCTCAAGTGTCTATAGTTTATTGTCTTGTGCAGATTATTTGTAGATTGAATTGTATTGAAGTTTGTATACTGGCATTCTAAATTACATTTTATGATCCATCATCATGTTATGTTTCTATCATGTTGAAGCTTGTGTATCAAAACTTTCAATCACTTCATGGTCCAACATGAGGATATGATTTGATTATATTAAAAAAATTCATCAACATTCTAGATCATACTGATTTGACCATTTCATCATAGTATGATTCAATTGTGTTGAAACTTTTCATCAATGTGTGAGATCCACTCTTTGCAATTCATCTTAGAATATATATTCTAGTGCTCTATCATTCAAATGATAATCCACAAAATGTAATTCAAATACTTCTACACAATCAAATCTAAAAGTTGTATATACTTTCTAATTTCAAACATATAATAGAATTATATCCAAAACAAAGATAAAATATGATTGTAGAAAAATAGAAACAAACAAATACCTTAGAGAGGAATAATTTGATGCAATTCCATAAAAAACCATTCTTTTGAATACTTCATACACTGCAACTAAATTTTATAAATCAATGAGTTTGACTACACATGAATTCTAATAGCAATATCATAATTTGACACAATTCAAACAATATCGCCTGTAGACACCTAAAAACCTTTAGAAAATAAAGTATTTTTATTTTCTGAAAAAGTCCTGATGACATCATCATTTATTAATTAATTAATTAATTAATTAATTAATTTTTATGCCATTAAATTCCTTTATCTTAATTAAAAATATTTAATTAAGGAATCCCTCCCAAAAATGTTTAAATCTTATTTAAACATTATTTCCTTATTTATTAATTATTTAATTAATAAATTGACCAAAAATCCTAAAATAAATAAAAAAATTATTTTTTGCCCAAAAATTGGCCAATTTCCTTATGACCAATAACCTCTTCCAAAATCTTCTAATCCTTCTTTAATTTCGATTAAAGGCTAATCTCATCATTTCCTACCCCTAACCCCAACTCAAAATATTTAATTAAAATTAAATATTAATCCTCATGTTTATTAAAAAAGTTTTAATAAATATCTCCTCAACCCAAACCCTTGAAATAAATAAAACTTTATTTATTTCCTAAAAATCTAATTTATCCTCACCTTAAGAAGTTCTAGACTCTTCTAGAAAGTCTTCATCCTCATCCTAGGAAATTCTAGACTATTCTAGAAAGTCTTTATCCTCATCCAAAATCTAGAATCTTCTAGAAGATGTCTTTAAACCTAATCCTAATCCCCTCCTAACCTTGTCACATTCCCTAAACATGGGTTAAAACTTACTAACCCAAGCCAAAGTTAACAAATATCTCTTCTTTCACCCACCCTCATTAAATGCCATCCACTTGCCTATCCTTAAGCTAATCCTAAACCATCCTAATCCATCCTCTAATCATTTGCACAAGCCTAAACAAGCTTAAAACATTTCTAATCAAGTCCAAGTCGAATTTGCTCTCATCACCCTCAAAATATCTCAACCATAAAACTTTATGAAGTCCACTAGGTCATAAATGACTCTTACAAGCCCTTTTATTGCTCTTACAAGTCATTATGAGGGTCTTTATGAAGATTTTATCTCTTGAGCCTCCTTTGTTGACTCATCCTTGCCCTTTCCTCCATCCTCTCACCATGTGACATGTGTCACTCCTTGATTGGCTATAAGGAAGCACAATCCATGTGCTCTCCTCTCATGCAATCTGAGCCTTCCATAAGCTTTTTCCCATCCTTGCATCTTAGCCCTCAATCCCTCAAGCCTCTTGCCTATAAATTGGATCCTTCCCCTTTGCAAAATAACACAATCCATGAAGTAAAGTTATAATGCTATTTTGAGAGCCAAATCCATACTAAAGCCATCTATCCACACCAAAAATCCACAATCATCCATTGAAGCCTTTGGAAGCATATTGAGCATACATCCTATCTTTTTAGACAAAGCTACTCAACAAGAGAGCTTCTCATTGAGAGAGCCCATTAATGGCTCATATTTTCAATTGAGATCTCATCTTAGTCTATCTTGAAGTTTATGAATTTTGTTTAGTTTGTAGAAGCTTTATTTAAATTTGGTTTCTATTAGCATACTAACATTGCTCATATACATTTTGGCACGCCCGGTGGGACCCCGCATGGGTCATCTTCATTAGCTTTTTTAGTCAAGTTTTGTATGTCATTTGCTGACTTTGGCTAATTTTTCTTGTTTTTGTGATTGGTAGGATTGTATAAATTGGTTTTGTAGGTCCACATGAGCATGAAGAAGACAAAGGAACTCATAATCTATCTCATAGTGTTTGCAGATTTTTCAAGCTTATAGGTGGACAAAGAACTTGAAATTCTTCTTCTTCTTCTTGTCTATATTCTTCTTATTCCATCTACTTCTTCTTCTTCTTCTTGTGGGAGATCTTGGCCATTTTTTTTTTAAGAAAGCAAAATCATACACACTTCTTTTTAGTGCTTAAAATGAACCCCCAAATCATACTTAAATCCATTGAAAAACTAAAAATTTGCAAAAAAGAAAAAATCTTTTAACAAGTGAAACTAAACTAATCTAATCATTTGCATCCTTGCAACATCAAGGTTTTAGATACATTCATGCAAAATTAGGAACACTTCATTTTTGGGAATTTAAAAAGAACTTCAAGTTTCCATTTCAAAAGGTTCAAAATCAACACTAAGTGCACACTAAAGTTCTTTTAAAAAATCTCATAAAAACTAAGAGTCCTAAATGGTTGCCAAAAATTGTCCTAAAAGCTTTGTTATTTGTTCCAAACAAATGTCTTATTGCAAAATCTTGAATGTTTCTTAAGATTTTCATGCATCAAAACAATCTAGGAATATCATTTTTGGGCTTAAAATATGCAAACTAGAACACAAAATCTTGAATGAAAACCAAAGTCCAAAGAGTCATTTTCACTTTTGAGTCCAAAACAATCTTGAATGATCTAAGGTTAAAACAAAGCACTTCAAAGTTCTTAAAACAACACACAAAATCTCAATCTTGAATGCTCAAAAGAAAACACTTGAATGTTTAACCACTTTTCTTTGAATGCATGTTGCTAAAATCACTCTTGAATGCCATGGATTAAAATCAAATTTTCCTTGAATGCATGGTTAAAACAAAAAATTCAATCTTGAATTCTAAGGATCAATTAACTATTGCAATATCAAACACTTCATTTGGAGCTTCTAAAAATTGAACAAAACAAATCTCTTTTCCACATGCAATCTAGGTAAAGTTTGATTTTTGGACATTTAAGAAACCTTGTTAAGTTAAAATACAAATTTGCAAAAATCAATTTGAGTAGTTCCTTGGACTCACCTCTTTTCTAATCACCCATCAAATATTAACCATTGGTTGCAATCTCAGCGCCATTTATGGGGATGGGTCTACTTGAAAAAGGTGTTAAATGTTCCACAATCTAACTCACTCACTTGGTCTTTGAATTTTTGCTTTAACTTTATCAAAATTCTTAAATGATCAAAACTCTAGATTAAATCGATCACACTTCAAGTTTGGGCACTAAAATTGAACAACAACTGACGTGGAGAGCCTCCGGGCGCGCGCTTGAAATCGAATCTCACACACTTTTGTTTTGGGCTTAAAACAAACTCACACTCAATCTTGAATGCCTTAAAGAAAATTAATCGATACTTGACGTGGAGGGCCTCTGGGCGCGCGAGTTTGCTTTTGTTGACCCTAACTCTTCTTATTGTTTTCATTCTTCGATCGATTTACTTTTGTTGGCGCTTCAAGTTGGAATAAACATTGTATCTTAAACATGAGTGCTTGCAAAGTCTAGATCAGAAAACTTAAGCGTCAGTTGGTAAAAGAACAAATGTGTTTTTTAGCCCAAGGTCATCCAAGTCTTCTCTCCCCTTGTCGTCTTTCGAGGCCATCTTGGGTGCATAAGATTAGGATCCAAAACCTTGTTTCTTTTTAGGAGGCCTGCTTGGGGATTTCATCACCCCTTGGACGACCTCAACTCCAGCGTTCTGGCGGAGTATAAGAATCGGAAGGTGAATCGAAAGACACCTCTCTTGGGATCAAGATTTTGTCACTCGGGCTAAGCCTCAAGGAACTTTATACCCTTGAGAAGTGAAAGAGGAGAAGTGGGTTACTGCTCCTCTCGGCTGTGTGACATCTTTTTGGTCTCATCTACGGATTTGGGCCTCACGTACCTTGGGTATATCGAGGACTCCTTAGCTAAACCAACTTTCAGCCTTGTAGACAACCATCTAGGATGTTAATGTGTTTGAGGTGACTGATCGAAACATTTGTAGAACATACACACTCCTTGGCGCAAGTATCACTTTCTGAGAATCAAAAACTTCTATCTGGTTGTTTCTATCTATTGCTTGATCTTTTATTTGTTGAATGAATGTTTGCCAAACTTGGTCAATCCTAGCTTAGGGCATACTTAGCGTAGTCACTGCCTATTCCAGAAGTTGAATGAGTTGAAGCAAAACAACCAAGATCTCTCAAAGCCAAGAAGATTTAGAAATTGATGTCAGAGCAACCCAAACCCAAACAGAAGTTCCACAAAGTTAAACTCAAACCATCTCTAGCATACCAAGAACTTTCAGCCAAGAGAAAAGAAATAACACCAAGCCCACGAATTGCCAAATTCCACAAAGCAGAGGACAAAGCTATCGACGAAGCACTTCAAGAGGCCTGGTTAGAGCGCACCATCAAATTTAGCCAACATCCAGGAGTTAATCCTGCTTATGCCTTACCAACTAGGCATGATTTCTATGATTAGACACCCTTGTTTCTCCCCATCTTCTTGGATTAGCTTCACTTTAGAGTCATCTTTGTAGAAAAGCCAGCCATCTTAGGTTATCCCCTTAAGCATTATTAGCTCATCCATCTCATTTAGAATCAAACCATCTAGCCAGCAATCAACACCACACATCCAAGCCTTCAAAATTGTTGTCACTTTTGCCAAAAGTTTGCCACTCCTAAAATCTTCCAAATCCATCAATCTCACCAAGGTTATCCCTTTGACAGAGCTTTGTCTAGGGTAATCCAGCTTTGTCACTTGTTATCCCTCATCACCTTGAGCTAAAGGTTGGGATCCACAAGTGGTCAATCTCGTGTTCTTCCTAAAGGATCATCAGTCTATCCTTAAGTTGACACAATCACCACCAAGCTTGCACATAGGAAAGCAGACCTTTCGTGCTTTGGCAACATATCTTTGAAGTTAGAATCTCCAACCCAATCCTCCTTAGGTTTTTTCATATAGCTTTGCCTTAATCTAGGAAATCATTTGCATAGAGAAGCCTTCCCCCTTTTGCATCCATCAGCATTATTGCATCTCATCCCTAAGAGCATTTTTCATGCCACCCATCACTCGCTTAGCCAAGAAGAAAGAAACAATGGAGCCCTATCATTTGGATCGAACAGCCTCACCCCCCTTGAGCACTCAGCCATCCTTCAGCCCAGAGAAAGCTATGCCATCACGTACTGACATTGAAGCTTTCATGAACCAACCAGGAAATGCAGTATTGGTAAATGCCATTATAGACAAGAACAAAGAGACAATCATGGCTAATTTTCGAAGGGAAAATGTAGGAACCTTTGACTTTGGAAGACCCCCTCCATTATCAGATCCATCTCACCCATTGTTTGGGCAGCTACCACCACCCATAGGCTCTTATGATCCAAATTATCCTCAATATATGCCAAAAGAAGAGCCTCCAGCCAATCCATATGATCCAACAGACCCAAACATACCATCATCCACCCAAGTTGAAATCTCCATGCCGCAAGCCAACCCAGCCACCACCACTCCATCCTTGGTTCATACCTCTCCGCTCCAAACCCCCTTTACCCAAAATAGCTCACCGTTCACCCCCTTCACTATTGCTGCTGCTGCTCCCCAAACTAGCCTTCCAAATCCACCCATCTCCCAAATCAGTGCTAGCATCTTTGGCCAACCTCAGCAATATACAACAGGGATGCCACCCATGGGGCCAAGTAATCAACCTTTCATCACCCCCAGCTTGTTCACTGCAGCCCAACACACAATCCCATCATTTCCATTAGGTCTTGGGAGCTCAATACCATTAGCCACAAATCTACAAGCTACTACCCTCACTCCACAAAGCTATCAAATCCCACAAGCTACTACCAATTTTCTACCAAGCTCCCAAGTGACCCCAGCCCCTGCCACCACTCTACCAAGCTTCCAAATCCAACCACAAAGCTATCAAACCCCATCAGTTCCATTCCCAAGCTTTCAATTCCCACCACCTCCACCACCAACTAATCCATTACCTCCAATTACCAACTACTTTTCAATGCCACTTCTAGGAGGTAATCCACCACCCCAGCCAACCACCAATTATTTGCAGATACCATCCCAAATGGGGGCACAACCCACATATATTGGTCAAACCCCACAAGCCCCCCGATCCTTTCCCCAATCCTCTCAACCATCTTATACCTTACCTCCACAAAGCAATCCATTTATCCCACAGCCAGCTTCTGTTCCTCAATCCCAACCTCAAATCCCATATCAACAGCAACCCTCGCAGCACATGCAGCAATATGCGCCACCTCCCCCTCAGCAACCTGTCATCCATCATGCAACTGCCCAAACAATGTACAATCCCTATCAGAAAATCCCTCATAGCCATCCATATTCAGCGGCCCCATCCAGCACATACCTACCTCAAGGCACTCCTACATTGGGGGCACCCCAGCCATCACCTATCAATTCAGAATGGGAGCAAATGAAGATAGCTCTGAAAGCCATCCAAGAAGGGAATGATCCGAAGACATTCAAGTTTGAGAATGTGTGTCCTTACCCATTTGACAGAGCCATTACCATGACACCATTTCCCAAACACTTTGAGGTACCCAAATTTGACAAATTCAGAGGAAAAGGAGACCCTGTCACACATATCAAAGAATTTTACATGCACTGCCAAGACGTAGCATACAATGATGTCTTCCTCTTGCGCCTTTTTCCCAAAAGCTTAGCTGGACCAGCTCTTGAATGGTTTTATAGAATTCCCTATGGCACAATTAAAAACTTTGCTGAATTATCTGAGGCATTTGTAGCCCAATATGCCCATCTTGTTGAAACAGAGCTATCAATAGTTGATCTTGTCCACACCAAGCAAAAAGGTGGAGAAAGCCTTGCCGAATACCTGCAAAGATGGCAAAACCTTACCACCCGCATATCCTGCACCTTGCCAGAATGCCATGTTGTGAAAATGTTTATTGATAATGCCCATCCTAGCTTGGCTCACCACATGACCATGAACTGTTTGCAAACCTACAAAGATATCAAAGAGAAAGGAATGATCCTTGAGCAAGGACTCATTAAAGATGGTGTGGTCAAGCTTTACAAGGAAGCCAACCAAAATCAATCACATTCCAATGACACGTCTAGGTATTGGAACAAAAACAAGCACGTTGCAACAGATGGCGTCACTGACACCAGACATGTGAATATTGTTGGTCCTTCTCACAACCAGTCCAACCCACCATATCAACCAAAAAATCAACAAGCTATCAACTACCAACAACAGAATAACCAAAGCTATCAAAACCACAACCCAAGACCCAACTTCCAAGGGTCTAGCAATCAAGCTAATGCCATCAATGTAGCTGCAGGACAAAAGCCTAGATTCCAACCTACACCTAGAAACTATACACCCCTTGGTGAACCATTGGATGTCATTTTTGAGAAATTAGTCAAAGAAAACCTCATCAAATTTCCTCCTACCCAGCAAATTGACCCAAGCCAATCCAAAGCTGCATGGTACAAAGATAATGAGTACTGCAAATTTCATAGGGTAAAAGGTCACACTACCCTCAGATGCATGAAACTAAAAGACTATGTGCAGGACCTCATTGATCGGAAGGAAATCACTGTTGGTGCCCAAACCTCTCCCAATGCAGGCTTACAGATCTATCAAAATGCTTTTCCTCCACACCACAACCAAAATCCTGGAAAAGCACCTATCCAAACCAACAACAACAACACCAACAACCGTCAGCCAAACCAACAGCATAGGAAGAACAATGACCACACTTCATCCTATATAGACTATGGTAGCCTTATAGGTTGTATATCCGAGAAAGAGCCTTCCGTCAATGTTATCAATATCCAAGGACCAAACAATGAGTGTGCAGTCACCACTCGAAGAGCGCGATTTAACATCGCAGGCCCACCTGTTACACCAACACCATCAGCTCCATCAAAAAGCCAGTACAATATCTTGGAATACCTTGGGAACATGCCAGCCCAAATCTCCATTTTAGACCTTCTTCGCACTAGTCCTGTGTACAAGAACATCCTTGATAGTGCTCTCATAGAATCTCATGTCCCTTTTGATATCAATGCTACTGATTTTCATAATCTTGTTGGACACCTCTCATCCTCATGTGCCCTATCATTCAAACCCACCGACATACCCGTGGTCGAGCCAGATCACACCCTTCCGCTTCGCATAGCCATCATGGTATCCAACTTTGCTGTAAAAAGAGTAATGATAGATAATGGATCAGCCTTGAATATTTGCACCCTAAAATTCATAAAACAAGCTGGGTATACTGAGGCAGATATCATCAGTGAGGTTATCACCATCAAAGCTTATGACAACTTGGAAAGAACCACAGAAGGAACTATTTTGCTGCCAATCAAGGTTGGGCCAGTCATCCAAGAGACACTTTGCCATGTTATTGATCTAAACCTACCATTTAACATCCTCCTTGGTCGCCCATGGATTCATGCCATGAAAGCCGTTCCATCCACTTACCATCAGTGCATCAAATTTCCGCATCAAGGCACTGAGGTAACCATCCATGCCGATCCAGAACCCTTTGCTTACTGCAATGCGGTTGAAGCTTCATATACAAACCATTGCCCTGGAATTGATATTGGCACATCCATCGCCAGCTCATCCCACACTTATAATGACCCAGAAACCATCCTCGCCTCTACCCTGTCTACCGTGAAGATCAATAACAAAGGTTGTGGAGAGTATAGTCTGTCAGATGCATTTGTTGTCGGGGCACACCCACTTGATCCACATGCCCATGGACGACCGACATATCACAAAGCTAAGGAGGTTCCACCTCCTCGATACAAACAGTTTGGCCCAACAACCTTTGTATCCTCAAAAATCCCTCTTCATGAGGAGCTCACTCCAGATATCAACAAATGGTTACATAAGGATGCACCTCAAAGAAATCAAGCACGCCTTGATCACTTCAGCCAAAAGTATCCCCAAGAACATAAGCTCATCACTGACAAATGGAACTATCAAGGTGGTGGTCTAGGACCAGAAGAAAGAGGCATGCAGTGCCCCATCGATGCACATAAGTGGGAATCGAAGTCAGGTCTTGGCTTTGGCATATCCACAACTGGGGGCACCAATGAGAACGGTCACGCTTTTTCGAACATTCACCGCAACCTTGTCGAAATCAAAGACATTCCTGAGGAAGTTGAAAAGAGAGCCTACGACGATATCCTAGACCAAATCTCCCTCGGAGACTCTGTTCTCCAAGAACTATCCATCCACGTCATTGACCTACCACTCGCCCATCCACAACTCATAGATTGGGACCAACCAAGTGTCATACACATCGATGAGTTCACATCAGAGGAGGCACTTCTAAGATTCATGGGAGCTGAAACTCCTCACAAGAAAACAAAGCCAGATTCTACCTATATCTACAAGCTAGATCCCAAGGGGTATTTTGGAGAAAATCCCCAACCTAGTTCCGATACACCCAAAATTGGAACTAAGGTGAATCTGAGACTAGCTAAGGCAACGAAGAGAACCCCTCAGCAAGAAAATCCAAAGCCACAAGAAGAACATGAGGATTTAGCATTGCCTCCTCAAGATAATCAACCAGAGGTGTCTTCTATTCTAATTGAGGATACTCGAGAAGTCAACATTGGTTCTTCAGAGATCCCCAGACTTGTTCACATTGCTGCATCCCTATCACAAGACCAAGCTGACCTCCTCTTTGAGGTCTTAAGAGAGAATATTGGCCGATTTGCATGGTCATATCAGGACATGCCAGGACTTGATCCAAAGCTTGTAGTTCATCATCTTGCAGTTGATCCAAAGATCAAGCCCGTCAGACAAAAGCTTAGAAAAATGCACCCCAAGGTGGCATTATTGGTCAAAGCTGAATTAGAAAGAATGCTAGCTGCTAAGGTTATCCGAACTATCGACTACTCAGAGTGGATCTCCAACATGGTCCCTGTCACTAAACCTTCTGGTGACATCAGAATCTGCACTGATTTTAGAGATCTTAACAAAGCTTGTCCAAAAGATGATTTTCCCTTGCCCAACATAGATATGATTGTAGATCTTACAGCTGGACATGAAATTTTGTCCCTCATGGATGGATTTTCTGGGTATAATCAAATCAAGATTGCAGAAGAGGATCAGCATAAGACAGCATTCACTACCCCTTGGGGAACCTTTTGCTACAACATGATGCCTTTTGGCCTAAAGAATGCTGGGGCTACCTATCAAAGAGCTATGACAGCCATTTTTCATGATCTCATCCATAGCATTTTGGAGGATTATGTGGATGATATCTTGGTCAAGTCTCATACCTTCATGGATCATCTTGCTGACCTGGAGAAAGTCTTTGATAGGTTAGCCAAATATCATCTCATGCTGAATCCCAAGAAATGTGTCTTTGGGGTCACATCTGGCAAGCTTCTAGGTTTCATAGTTTCTAAACGAGGTATAGAGATTGACCCCAAGAAGGTCAAGGCTATCTTAGACATGCCTCCTCCCCAGACACTGCGACAGCTTCGCTCTCTTCAAGGAAAGCTCCAATCTGTTCGGCGCTTCATCTCCCAGCTTGCAGATAAGTGTACACCATTTTCACATTTACTGAAGAAGGATGAGAACTTCAAGTGGGATCCTTTATGTCAACGCAGCTTCGACCATCTCAAGCAATATCTCATCAATCCCCCTATCTTGGTTCCACCAGTTCCTGGTCGTCCCCTAATTTTGTACATATCAGCAACACCTACTGCTCTAGGGGCACTTCTAGCACAGCTTGATGACTACAACAGAGAAAGAGCCATCTACTACATCAGTAGAACCCTAGTTGGTTATGAACTCAATTACACTCCTATGGAAAAAGCTTGTTTGGCAGTTGTTTTCTCAACTCAAAAACTTCGCCATTACATGCTAAGTCATACCATCCAACTAGTCTCCAAGATTGACCCTCTCAAGTATATGCTCTCTAGAACAGCACTTACAGGCCGATTGGCCAAATGGGTTATGCTCCTTAGTGAATTTGACATCCAGTATGTGGATAGAAAGGCAATCAAAGGGCAAGCTATAGCAGATCACCTAGCTGATGCACCTCTAATAGATGTTTATCCGTTGATCACAGAATTTCCAGATGAGCATATCTGTCTAATTGAAGAACAACCCCCATGGAAACTTTATTTTGATGGCTCATACACATCTCATGGATCAGGGGCAGGAATATTGTTGGTCACACCTCAAGGAGATTACATTCCAAAAGCCTTCAAGCTACAATTCCCTAGCACCAACAATATAGCTGAATATGAGGCCCTCATAGCAGGATTAAAGATAGCTGTAGAATGGAACATTGTTGAGCTACAAATCTTTGGCGATTCTCAGCTCATCATCAAGCAAGCCCTAAATGAATATCAAACCAAAGATGAAAAGCTATTACCCTACAAAGAGCTAGTTGATCAGCTAACCCAACATTTTACAAAGCTTCAGTTTACACAAGTGCCTCGAATACAGAACAAAGCAGCAGATGCTATGGCTACTATAGGCTCGCTCTTGGAAATTCCCCAAGCAGCTACACAATATGAGTTTTTAGTGGAGCAGCTCCTCACACCCGCTTATGCGAATGAGGATTCAAACCGTGTTTGTATCTTGGTTGGTCCCCAATCCCCTTGGTACCATGAGATTCATGCTTACCTTAACGATGGTATCATATCCCCTCACCTCACACGTACCCAACGCCAGAACCTCATCCGAAAATCATCCCGCTATGTTATCATAGCCAATACCCTATATCGTCGGGGTTATCACGATACTCTCTCTCGATGTTTAGACCAAAATGAGGCCGCGATGGTGTTAAAGGAAGTACACTCTGGACTTTGCGGTGCCCACACGAGTGGTATTGTCCTAGCGCGACAAATCCTTAGAGCAGGCTACTATTGGCCTACCATTGAAGAAGACTCTTGTGACTTTGTCAGAAAGTGTCTCCCATGTCAGCAGCATGCAAATCTTGTGCACGCTCCGGCACAGGATCTACAGCCTATTGCACCACCTTGGCCTTTCGCTTGTTGGGGCCTTGACCTAGTTGGAACTATCACACCCCTCTCATCTGATGGACATAAATGGATAATAACAGCTACAGACTATTTCACTAAATGGGTGGAAGCAGTCCCCCTAGTCTCAGCTACAGGAGTTCAGGTCTCCAAGTTCATCTTGTACCACATTGTTTGCCGCTTCGGCATCCCATCCACCATCTTCACCGACCACGGAGGTAACTTTGAAAATCTCAACATGGAAGAATTATGCACTTCCCTCCGCATCCATCACCGCTTTTCTAGCCCATATTTCCCACAAGGTAACGGCCAGGCAGAGGAAACTAACAAAACCCTCCTCAAAATTCTAAAGAAAGTTGTCAATGATTCCGGCCGTGATTGGCACCTACAAATAAATCCAGCCTTATGGGCCTATCGAACTTCCTTCCGTACATCCACAGGCACAACTCCATACTCCCTAGTCTATGGTGCCGAAGCGGTACTACCTATAGAGGTTGAACTTCCCTCCTTGCGCATATCTTTGCAAGGGCAAATATCAGATGAAGAATATAGAGTAGCTCGACTCACCCAGCTAGATCTCTTAGACGAGAAGCGACAACAAGCCTATGATCATCTCACAGTCTATCAAACTCGTCTCAAAAGAAATTTCAACAAGAAGGTGCTTCCACGACACTTTCAGCCAGGTGACATGGTCCTCAAAGAAAACATGAAAGTCCAAGTAGATCGAGAAAAGAAAGGCAAGTTTGAACCTACATGGCTTGGTCCTTATGTTGTCACTGCTTCCTTTGGCTCTGGAGCTTATCAGCTATCTACACCAGAAGGAGAACTCTTGAATGATCCTACTAACATCATTCATCTCAAGAAGTTCTATGCTTGAAGATCCTTGGTATACCTAGCTTTTGAAAAACACAAAAGAAAAAAATAGTAAAGAGAAATAAGCGTCCAATGGTGAAAACTTGGCAATTCAAGCACCTTGGATAGGTACCTTGGTGAAAACCTGGTAATTCAGGCGCCTTGTGTACTAAAGACTAATCCATTATCTATCACTATCCTATCCCTCATCCATTTACCCACCATCCCATAAGACACACTTGCTTGTTCCCTTGGTGTTCCAACCAAATATCCAAAATCTGATGAAGCTTGTAAATACCTCCTGTACAGCTTGTAAATCTTGTACCAAAGCTTGTATTATACCTTGTAAATCTTGTACCATACCTTGTCTATCCAAATCTTGTCCAACGTTTGTACCATATTCTAGCCTATAAATAATCCTGTATCCTAGCTTGTATACTATCACGTGCACACACAAAATTCCATTTTCCTTAAGCTTTTCGCAAACCATCTACCTATCCACCTATCACCTATTATAGACATCCCATCCTTCACAAACATTTCCATCTCACAAAAACCAAAACATGAACAAACTTGTACATTTGTAACATATCTTGGTCCATCAGCTTGTACATCCTCTTTAACTTAGTACCATTGTATCTATCCAGCGTTCATGTCAGTTTGTCCTTGATCAGCATCTTGCACCCATCACACATCTTGGTTAGCTATTCCAATGCATCCTTTAGCTAGATTTCCTGTCACCAAAGTGTTATCTTTCTTAGTTCAGCTTGCCAGACGCACCACTCATCCCGATCCACCAACTTAGGTGCTCTCCAATAGGTCCTTGCAGGATATAGCTTTCCTCAAGTCTAATCTTGGTCCGTTAGTACCTCGTCCTACCCATCTCGTTGGCAAACAACTCTCTTTTGGATTTTCACTTTCTTTTGATTTGGAATCTCCCCTTTTGGGTCTTGAAGTATCTTTTCCAAGCAATCTCCTTGTTCCCTCCTCAAGGTTGCCACGATCTTCCATATCATGGTATGCTGCGAATGGGGCAATTAGAGTGTAAGGTCTTGATCAGGTTTTTCATTTGTTTTTCTTTTCTGCTTGTGGGTTCTCCAGTGTCGTTTCCACGCTGCTTCCTCTAGGATTCATGTGTGATGTTGGGGCAATCCTTGTGTGTTTGTTTTGAGTTAGTTTGTTAGTCCTTTGGACGGTTGGTGAAAAGGCCTTGATGTTCTTGGTAACCTTGGCAATTAACCAATAGTCCTATAGCAAATCTAGTGCTCAACTACATGGTGGTACTTCTCTTTGAAGTATCCCCCCGCTCAAAAAGCTTCAATGGTTTTCCTTCATCTCCATTATCCCCCACCCATATCCAGCATCTGTCTCTCCTACCCTAGCTGATGCATCAGTATCTCTTTGAATCACTCATCACTCTTAGCTTTAGGGATCCACAATCCTAGTCTTAGGGATCCACCAATCCAAATCAACCCACCAAGCCTCATCTTTCGAGATCCACAATCCTAGTCCTAGGGATCTCCGAAACCCATCTTCCACCAATCTAACTCTTTGAAATCCTGTTCCATCAGCTTTATAATCCCCTCATCCATCTCCCTATCCTGGATTCCTTTTTATAGCGCTCTGCTCCTTCATCCTCCACCTTCCCTAAGGTCTTAAGCTTGCTTCCTCTTGTGCATCTGATTCTCCTTTATCATTCTCCCATAGTGAGAGTTTGAGCTAATTCAGCCCCTTCTCTTTGCCAATCTAAGTCTCCTTGCTCATCCCATATTCTTGTACTTTTCAAGAAGCCATCGAGCCTCACTTTCTCTCCCCGCTGCCTTCTTGAGGGGGCATCTCACAGTCCATTCTCTCCTCTTCTGCTCTAGCCTTGGGCATCTTATTTTCTTATCTTTGATGTCATGCCACTTGCGGCATCACATCAAAGAGGGGCAAAATGTAGACACCTAAAAACCTTTAGAAAATAAAGTATTTTTATTTTCTGAAAAAGTCCTGATGACATCATCATTTATTAATTAATTAATTAATTAATTAATTAATTAATTTTTATGCCATTAAATTCCTTTATCTTAATTAAAAATATTTAATTAAGGAATCCCTCCCAAAAATGTTTAAATCTTATTTAAACATTATTTCCTTATTTATTAATTATTTAATTAATAAATTGACCAAAAATCCTAAAATAAATAAAAAATTTATTTTTTGCCCAAAAATTGGCCAATTTCCTTATGACCAATAACCTCTTCCAAAATCTTCTAATCCTTCTTTAATTTCGATTAAAGGCTAATCTCATCATTTCCTACCCCTAACCCCAACTCAAAATATTTAATTAAAATTAAATATTAATCCTCATGTTTATTAAAAAAGTTTTAATAAATATCTCCTCAACCCAAACCCTTGAAATAAATAAAACTTTATTTATTTCCTAAAAATCTAATTTATCCTCACCTTAAGAAGTTCTAGACTCTTCTAGAAAGTCTTCATCCTCATCCTAGGAAATTCTAGACTATTCTAGAAAGTCTTTATCCTCATCCAAAATCTAGAATCTTCTAGAAGATGTCTTTAAACCTAATCCTAATCCCCTCCTAACCTTGTCACATTCCCTAAACATGGGTTAAAACTTACTAACCCAAGCCAAAGTTAACAAATATCTCTTCTTTCACCCACCCTCATTAAATGCCATCCACTTGCCTATCCTTAAGCTAATCCTAAACCATCCTAATCCATCCTCTAATCATTTGCACAAGCCTAAACAAGCTTAAAACATTTCTAATCAAGTCCAAGTCGAATTTGCTCTCATCACCCTCAAAATATCTCAACCATAAAACTTTATGAAGTCCACTAGGTCATAAATGACTCTTACAAGCCCTTTTATTGCTCTTACAAGTCATTATGAGGGTCTTTATGAAGATTTTATCTCTTGAGCCTCCTTTGTTGACTCATCCTTGCCCTTTCCTCCATCCTCTCACCATGTGACATGTGTCACTCCTTGATTGGCTATAAGGAAGCACAATCCATGTGCTCTCCTCTCATGCAATCTGAGCCTTCCATAAGCTTTTTCCCATCCTTGCATCTTAGCCCTCAATCCCTCAAGCCTCTTGCCTATAAATTGGATCCTTCCCCTTTGCAAAATAACACAATCCATGAAGTAAAGTTATAATGCTATTTTGAGAGCCAAATCCATACTAAAGCCATCTATCCACACCAAAAATCCACAATCATCCATTGAAGCCTTTGGAAGCATATTGAGCATACATCCTATCTTTTTAGACAAAGCTACTCAACAAGAGAGCTTCTCATTGAGAGAGCCCATTAATGGCTCATATTTTCAATTGAGATCTCATCTTAGTCTATCTTGAAGTTTATGAATTTTGTTTAGTTTGTAGAAGCTTTATTTAAATTTGGTTTCTATTAGCATACTAACATTGCTCATATACATCGCCTACTTATCATAAATCTATCATTTAAAACTCTACAAAATACATTACAATTAACTAAACTTGCTAATGAAAAATTATAGATGTGAATGACATCATACCATTGATTTGATAAACTTGTGAATGCCACTCTGAATCAAGAATGCATGTGCAGGTGCGTTCTATATGCATTTCTTGAAACCAATAGATTCACATAGTTAGTTGTCATGCAATCATAGGTTAATATGGAGATTCACTTGGTTTCAAGAATAGTTTAATAGTCTCTACTAATTAGGGCCAACCACATGAAGGTGGAAGCTCATTTGGCCCAACACTCCCCCCCACCCCCCACCCCAACATCTAAATTCCCCATTAAAATCTAAAATTTATTCATTCTATTAATAAAATGTAACATTCATGAATTATCACATGATAATATTAATTAACACATAGTTTTCATATTTTTATTAGAACATTAACATTAATATTAAAACATTCACATGAACATTCAATAGAACATAAATAAAACACCTAGACATAAACATTAGTCATTATCAAATAAGTTACATAAGTTCACATGAATCATTTTTTTCTTTCTTTCCTTTTTTTTTCCTTCCCTATATTGTTGTAGAGGCATATCCATATCATCATTGACATTTCTTCTCACCCATGGAGGTGCACTCGTTGTCCTTTTCAAAGTTGGGTCCTTTGCAATAACAAATAAAAAGGGTTAAATTTAAAAAGTTTCAAACTTAAAATATTTTAAATAACATTGTAGCATTGTTTACCTTGTCCAACCACATCATCTTTCCCGCCGGCTTGGACCTCAACACACTCATTAGGAATAACCTCTACATCCCCTGCAATTGCAATTCAAGATGTTTTCCTAATCCCAACACATATTATAGTTAAATTTGTATTACTACACGAAATTTGATTTAAATTTTTTACTAGTATTAATAATTCATAAATAAAAAATCGAATAGAAATATATACCTTGAGTACTTGATGGGGACACAACCAAAGAATAGAATAATACAGCCCCAAGAACAGAATGGACACAATAGGAAAGGAAAATTGTATTAACTGAGAAAATAAGCTAGTACAAATAGTACAGAGAAAATAAACTTCAAGACAAGCCCTAAGGGCTTACAATAGCATATATCTGGAGATAATTTCTCCTTTCAGTACGTCCTCTCAAACTCCACTCCGAACGGCCTTTTACAATGCCAAAAATCTCCTTAAATAGACCCCGGAGGGTTAAGCATTCTTAGGAGGTCTCCAAAACTCAAAAAATTGCAATAACTTTCAAACCGTGGGGCCTTTTGACCTGATTCTTTTTTTGGAATGCTCTAAATCACAATTACATTCATCTGGCCAATTCACACCTTCTAGGTCACCAAAATGATGGCCAAATTGCATACTCCTATTTTTTCAAGATTTTCTAACACACTTATAGTGGAACTGTGAGAGTTGGAACCTTTATTTGGCCCAAAAGGGTATCCAAAAATGAAAAGACATCAAATAGAAACTAAGTCTAAGTACATTTTTTTGGGTGACACAAGATTGCCCTTATACCTCTGGATGCTCCTGCATCAGACACCCAGGGTAGATTGTAAAGTGACCCTGTCACTTTATGGATGGTAGAGGAAATCCCAAATGGGAAACCTCAGCTGCTGAAATCCAAGTTGAGTCCTCGATTGGTCGTCCTTTCCATTTGACTAAATACTCTTCATACTGCCTGTTTCTGGTACTCCTACCCACACGATGATCTAGAATGTCTTCTATCTCCTCCTTCTTAGAAGCAGGAATTGGACATGGCTCTAACACCTCATCTGCACCATCATCATGATACTCTGTTAAATCTGCAATGTTGAAAATGGGAGAAATGCGAATACCATCTAGCAGCTCCACCTCATATGCATTTCCTGAGTCATGTTTCTTCAAAATTTTGCATGGGCCAAATTTCTTCATTTTCAGCTTATTGTAAGTACCGGCTGGAAATATTTCTTTTCATAAGTGCACCATGACTAAATCTCCTACTTGGAATTCCTTATGTCTTCTCCTTTGATCAGCCCTAGCTTTATACTCTTGATTCATCTTGGTAATGTATGTTTGAACCTCCTCATGTAGACGCTTGATATGTTTAGCAAATTCCTCAGCTTCAACACTTGTCCTCTCTCCTTGTTCTATCTTCCTCAATTCTGGTGCAGTCCTTGGGCTATTCCCATATACAATTTGGAATGGTGATTTTCCAGTACTCCTATTTATAGAGTTATTGTAAGCAAACTCTGCTTGTGGTAGAATCAAATCCCATCCCTTGGGCTTATCCCCAACTATACATCTCAGCAAATTGCCTAGACTTCTGTTTACCACTTCTGTTTGGCCATCAGTTTGTGGGTGATGCGTGGAACTGAATTTTAAGTCTGTCCTCAACTTTTTCCACAATGTCCTCTAGAAATACCCCACAAATTTAGTATCTCTATCATACACTATGCTCCTTGGAAGACCATGTAGTCTTACCACCTCTTTGAAAAACTAGTCTGCAATATGGACATCATCATGAGTTTTGTGGCATGGAATGAAATGTGCCATTTTGGAGAACCTATCAACCACCACGAATACTGAGTCATTACCCCTTTGTGTCCTTGACAATCCAAGAACAAAATCCATACTTATGTCCTCCCATGGCCTTGATGGAACAGGCAATGGCTGATATAGGCTAGTATTGTGACTAAACCCCTTGGCAACTTGACAAACCTGGCAACTCTGTACAAACTTCTTCACATCCTATGAAATTTGAGGCCAAAAATAATGTTCTCTAAGAATGGCAATGGTCTTATCTCGACCAAAATGTCCTGCCATCCCTCCACTGTGTTTGTCCTTAATCAGATTTTCCCTTATGGAACTCCTTGGAATGCACAATTGACTACCCTTGAACAACATGCCATCCTGAATCAAATAGTCTAACCACTTGGTTCTATCTATAGCAACAGGTTCTTTACAAGCTTTCCATGCTTCAGCAAAATTAGGATCCTCAGGGTACAAATTCTTTAGTTCATCAAACCCAACTACTTCAACCTGCATTACTGTAAGCAACAACTGCCTCCTACTTAGTGCATCTGCAACCCTGTTAGATTTTCCACTTCTATGCTTCAACACAAATGTATAGCTTTGCAAGAACTCTACCCACTTCATATGCCTCTGATTCAATTTACCTTGGCTATTTAGGTACTGTAATGCCTAATGATCAGTATACAAAACAAATTCTTTTGGCAATAAATAATGCCTCCATTTCTTTAAGGCCTGAACTATTGCATAGAACTCTTAATCATAAACATAATACTTCTTCTTTGCATCATTCAATTTTTCACTAAAATGTGCAATAGGCTTACCTTCTTGGCTTAATACAGCCCCAATAGCACTGTCACTGGCATCACAATCCACCTGGAAAACCTTTCTAAAATCTGGAAGTGCCAACATTGGTTGTTCTGTTACCTTCTTCTTCAACAATTCAAAAATTCTCGCAGCTGATGTAGTCCATTTGAACTCTTTTCTATCCCCTCTTATTGTATCAGTTAGGGGTGCACATATGCCACTGAAATTCTTAATAAACTTCCTGTAAAAACTAACCAGACCATGAAATGATCTTACCTCAGTAGCAAACCTTGGAGTAGGCCATTCCAAGATGGCTTTTACCTTCTCTGGATCCATTTTGAGACCTTCAGGTGATATAACAAACCCCAAATAGACTAACTCCCTTTTTGCAAAGATACATTTCTTCAGATTAATTAATAGTTTCTCTTCCCTTAGCCTTTCAAGGACACTACGAATATGCAATAAATGTTCTTCCAAAATCTTGCTGAAAATTAAAATATCATCCAAATAGACAATAACAAATTTTCCCAAGAACTTCTTAAGTACCTCATTCATGAGCCGCATGAAGGTTCTTGGGGCGTTCGTCAATCCAAAGGCCATGACTAACCACTCATAAAGACCCTCCTTGGTCTTAAAGGCTGTTTTCCACTCATCTCCTTCTTGAATCTGTATTTGGTGATAACCACTCTTCAGATCTATCTTTGTGAAGTACTGAGCTCCACTCAAGCAGTCCATAAGATCATCCATCCTTGGCAAAGGAAATCGATACTTGATGGTTATCCTATTTATAGCTCGAGAATCTATACACATCCTCCATTCTCCATCCTTCTTTGGTGCAAGTATTGCAGGTACTGCACATGGACTCAGGCTCTCTCGAATCAAGCCCTTCCTCAATAGCTCCTGAACTTGTCTATTTAGCTCCTTTGTTCCAGTAGGAGTCATCCTGTGAGCAACCTTGTTAGGAAAACTAGCTCCTAGAATCAGATCTATCTGATGACTGATTTGCCTTATTGGTGGGAATCCATCTGAAACATTATCAGAGATAATATCTCCAAACTCCCCTAGTAAATCTGAAACTTCAAGTGGTATTTCACTACTACCTTCTTTATCTTTCCTAGGAATCAAAGCATAGCACATATGCTGATGTTTCATGACATTTAAAACTTTCTTCCATCAACAAGACAAATCCTAGCATTGCTACATACCTTTTCACCTTCCTTTTTCATGGGCTTCAATTTCTGGCAAACTCCATCCTTTGTCAGAGAGTATGTGTTTACATGTCCATCATGTACTGCATGTCTATCAAACTGCCATGGTCTACCCAACAATAGATGGAAAACATCCATTGAAATAACATCACAGAGAACTTCATCATGGTAACTTCCAATTTTGAATTTTACTAAACATTGTTCACTTACCAGGACCTTATGATCATCTTTTACCCAAGCAATCCGATAGGGCTGGGGATGTTTTTCCCTCTTGAGCTTTAGCTTGGAGACCATCTCTTCTGATACCAAGTTATCAGTGCTACCACCATCAATGATCACATCACAACATTTATCCTCACACTTGCATCTGGTATGGAACAAACTTCTCCGTTGTCCTGGTTCAACCTCACCACTTAGTAGGACTCTTTCATTTACCAAGGTCTCTCCTCTTTCTGCATCCTCTGAATGTGATGATTGTGCATCCTCATCCACATGAGCAACCCTAGCTTGGCCCTCAGCTCTCCTATCTATCCTTCCTTGTCGTTGAGGGCATTCAAAGGCACGATGACCTTCTTCATTGCAATGGAAATAGGTACCACAAAAGCCTCCTCTTCCTTGTCCACCTCCTCTACGTCTTCCTCTCTGATTTCCAAAGTCTTGGTCAAGGGAGCGGTTGAAACCCTCATTCCTCTGGTTCCTGCTAGTACCCTCATCTTCATTTTTCTTTTTGGTTTCATTGCGGCCTCTAGATGACCTACCGCTTCCCCTTCCTCCTTGACCGCACCCTCTTTGTCTTCCTTCAAACCTTTTATTTAGCTTCTCTTCAACTCGTAGGGAAAACTGGTATGCCTCTTCAACACTGGTCATTCTTACCAGACTTAATTCCTCCTGGATGCTAGGTCGCAACCCACTGATATAATGAGCAACCTTCTCCTTATTTGCTTCTGCATGCCCCGCTCTAATCAAAAGTCGATAAAATTCCTCTGTATATTCTTGGACTGATCATCTTGGTTGCTTTAATCCATGCATCTTCTTAAACAAATCAAGCTCGTAGTCCATAGGATTGAATTGCTTCTTCAATTTGTCCACCATGCGATCCCATCTTGTGATCTTCTCCTTTCCTCTTCTATTTCTTTCCAATTGAACCTCTTGCCACCAGATTTTGGCATGGCCTTTTAGTTTGGCCTTTGCAAACTTAACCCTATCTGGGTCCCTGATATCCTCATACTCAAAGTATTCTTCCAGTTCATTGATCCAATCGATCAACTCATCTAGTTTCAGATTTCCTGAAAATATACCCACTTCAATTGTAGGTCTTTTCCCAAACTTAGTAATGGCCCTAAAAAGCCTTTCTTCTGCATGATTCAGAACTTCCTCGTCAAATTCCTCTTCTGGTCCCATTACTTCTTCTTCATTTTCATCCTCACTGTTGTCACCTGCGGAAACATTTGCTTCTCTATGAAGCTCCTCTTGCAATGCTTGCACCTGCCTTTGGAGGGCTCTAACCTCCTTAGGATTAATAGCTCTGGCCCTTCCACCACACTCTCTTCATGGAGGCATCTTCTTAACTCAAATCCACAACCACACAGTCCTGGTGCAAACTGCCTCACAGTCGGCGTTCTGTCTACACACTCAGGAAAACCAGCTCTGATACCACTTGATGGGGACACAACCCAAGAACAGAATAATATAGCCCCAAGAATAGAATGGACACAATAGAAAAGGGAAATTGTATTAACTGAGAAAATAAGCTAGTACAAATAGTACAGAGAAAATAAACTTCAAGACATGCCCTAAGGGTTTACAATAGCATATATCTGGAGATAATTTCTCCTTTCAGTACCTCCTCTCAAACTCCACTCCGAACTGCCTTTTACAATGCCAAAAATCACCTTAAATAGACCTCGGAGGGTTAAGGACTAGGAGTACATTCTAGAAAGTGCTAGAAGGCATCCACCAACCAAATAGAAGGTTCCAGAAGCTGCATTGGAAGTCGGTGCAAATCTTGAAGAATCCAGAAACGGTAATCGAACTTTCGGGAGGCATAACTTTTGAACCATAGCTCCGACTGACGAACCATTTACATTTTTGGAAGCTCTCGAAGCGCTCTATAGCCCTATGGACAAGGTTAGCTTGTCCCCCATTTTTCAACCCTTTTTGAGGTCATTTAATGCCCCTAACCTGACTTTGAAGCATTCTTAGGAGGTCTCCAAAACTCGAAAAACTGTAATAACTTTCAAACCGTGGGGCCTTTTGACCTGATTCTTTTTCTGGAATACTCTAAATCACAATTACATTCATCTGGCCAATTCACACCTTTTACGTCACCAAAATGATGGCCAAATTGCATGCTCCTATTTTTTTGGGATTTTCTAACACACTGATAGTGGAATTGTGAGAGTTGGAACCTTTATTTGGCCCAAAAGGGTATCCAAAAATGAAAAGACATCAAATAGAAACTAAGTCTAAGTACATTTTTTTGGGTGACATAGGATTGCCCTTATACCTCTGGATGCTCTTGCATCAGTACTACAATCCACATTCAAATCGATGCCTCCACGTTGCTCAGTTGGTGTATCAGGATTGGCGAGCTACAATCCAATGTAAATAACTAGTACATTTATCAACAATATATACATATAAATACAAGAAAAATACTAGAAATGTTAATCATTCATTGTAATGCATATAAATATATTCACTTTGAAGTTTTAAACAAATATATAATCATTGTCTCCTTACCTAAAACAAATATAACTACTTATATTTTTTGACCTTAATATCAAATACACTAATTGATAAAGTATTCAATTTGAAATAAAAATAAATTGACTTATTTACCTCATTGATAGATCCAACAGAAGAACCTTGCACACTCATTTCTCGAAGTCATTTAGCCACGACTGTATAGCCTTTTGTGTAGCCTAATTTCTTGTCCTCTTGAGAAGTTTTTTAAAACTCCATGGCCTACATTTTTTCTTGTTATCATGAATTGTTTTTGTAATCAATTTTATCAAGACCAAATTGTTTACAATTTATAAATATTTTCATATAATGTTTCATTTACTTATACTTACAATTTGTGCAACAAGTTTTGAATATCCACCTGAGCCGAGCTTGTGCAATCGGTGCTTCTATTTTTTTTTGCTTCGGTTGCCTTTGATGTGTCAAGCAACCTATGTGAAGTTTGAAATATATTAAATCACATAAGTAGTAAGAGTAATTATTAGATAATTTCATTCCTAATATTATGACATACCTTCTTTCCTCGGGTGGTACAATTTCTCCATCATCTATTTTTTTTAAAATCTCAATGACATCCTTTTTAAGATTCTCCCACTCAATAATAGGAATATAAGGGGGACCACTCATAACAAGTTCTTTTCCATTTCGATCATGTAGTTGTACCTAATATACTTCAAAACATGGCCCAATTTCTCAAGGAGCTTAAGTCTTTGAAAGGCTCTGGGTCCAAAAAGTATTTTTATGGCATCAATGAGTATATCTTTTAACTCTTTAGTTTGCAAATTCCACCTTTTAAGAAAAGAAAAAAACTGTTATATTCATAAATGAATTGAAGCTACCTTTTAATTTACTTAAATAAATTGACCAAAGGAAACATGATCTAGTAATAATATCAAAATATGATGCCCTGTGCATATGGTCAACCCAAATATACACAAACACTCATCATTAAGTTTTTCATTAAATAAATTATTCCCTACAAAATAATAATGGGATTAGTAGTTATTGCAAGGGACTACATAGGAGGTTAGTGATTTTGATTATGAGTATAATATTGTATAGTAAAAGAAATGATTAATCTTTAAAGTACCTAGAAGTTGGGCTACTTTCAGGAGAAAACCATCTTCGTTGCTAATGAGAAATTGATCACAATTCTTTATTGTTCCCATAAATATAACACAAGTACACCCAGGAATGTTATCATTGCCTCTTGCATATAATGAATCCAATATTACAAAATTCCCCCTAATAAATAATAGTTCAAGTGAAATAAACATGCAAAATGTGAAAGAAAAAGAGGAATATACTTACCAATAGGCACTACCACCACATCTGTCGATGTGATATGTATTGTCGAATTTGTAGTCACTAGTGTCTCTTTGGTTATGTTCCTTGTAGTAGGTGACATTGTGATCAAGGATCAATGGTAGGAGCTGAAAAATGAAATTGTTAGAGAACAATAAAATAATATTGTTAGAGATATTAAAAAAAATATTGTTCAAGCAAAACACAAGTGTAGGATAGAATATTTGATGTACTTGAACCATTTGAAGTATCATCCTTTGGGGCATTGCCCTTATATGTCCTCAAAAGCCTCTATAAAAATAAAACATGCATTTTATTTAATGGCATAAGTAAAAGAGAATAATATAACAACTGTTATTAAACTTTTGTTATAATTAAAAACCTCATTAATACTTACTGTAATGTACAAACTAGGTGCATTAACCTATCCTCCATTTATTGTATTTCAAGAGTCTGAGGTCAATTTGATGCCAATTGCATTAACCTTCTTCCTATAGCATGAAGCACCTTTTGCACTATAACCACAGGATCAGTGACTGACACAAAATTGATAATAAATTCATCTAGCTCATTGTATGGCTCCTCATTCTCGTGGACTACTTTTTCCTTTCCCTTTTCCTGAGCAACACTCATTTGTGAGAGCAATATTATTAGCTCTATATTTAAAACCAATCCAAAATAGTACTCAATAATATAACATAATAAAAAATATGCATTAACATATTTCTTGTATCTAATGTGTACAACAATATTGAGTTCTACTTGTCAGGAAGAAGAACCATCACCTTCGTGCATATCCTGTGGCTGTTGATTCATACTATAGCCCTATATTTCAAAAAAGAAATCATTGAGACGTGTTAAAAAACATGTGCTATTATTCTAATTTAGCAAAAAAATATATAAAATTTAATGGTGTGTTGCATTCATTGATTGGATTTAATTTTAAATGTCCATAATACATACCACCTTGCCCATAATAGTGCCTTTGTTTTTATCCATGAAATTCAAATTTTAATTAATAAGCTTCTCTTTACCTCCACGTATTTATTTTATCACATATACAAATATGTGATTTCCCTTGCATGCCTCAAATATGCAATTGGGTCACTTCTTAGTTGACGTAGGTCATGTACTATTTATAAAACTTGCAATATTCTCTGATGCTTTTGGCCTTCTATCAATGTATATAGCTACTATTTTACTTTTTTCACTAACTTTTTGTTGTATATAAATTTTTGTGAGTACATACCTACAAATACTTTTAAAATATCTAACAATCTACATCCAACTATTGTAATCATAGCAAGGTCCAACATACTCCAATTCAAAAATATTATTGTAAGAGACCTTTATGCCATCCATGGAAAATAGGCCCAAACCATGTAATGAGGATGGTGCTATGTGATATATCCTCTATCCAACACAAAAATTAGTGTTTATTGGAGGAAGTTCATCAGGGACTCATTTTTTCTGTAGATGTTTGTACCTAAAGGGCACATCGAAGTCACCTTCAATCTCATCATCATAAGAACATGACCCCCTTGACCAAGGAAAAATTTCATGCACTTATTTAATTTCTTTTCAATTTTTTCACCTTGAGTTGATCTCCTTGATTTAGACATACTAAATGTCTCACTTTCTTCTTCTATTCCTACATTTTCCTCGCTCGAGGAAGACAAATTTGATAAATACCTATTTGTTGGTACTTGCACTCCATAAAATAAGAGAGATAGGTGGAAATAAGAGAGATATTTTTCAAATGGTAAAAGACATTAATCTCTATGGGGTGTATAGACTTATACCTAATGATCCATGAGAATGTGTGGGATGCTCATGAAAGGGCTCCAGGTTTCTATAATAGTAAATCAAATGTATTACGCTAGCTAAAAATTTCATGATACATATACTCAAAACTACATTGAATATTAGCATCACATATACATTATAAATAGTAAAAGGTACATGACAAGTTAATCAAATTAATCATTCATCTATGTCCATAAATGTTGAACCATTCATAGGCATTTGAATAATTTCATCTTGACTTCTATTGCATGCATGGTAATTCATAAATTGTGCCAAGCTATTGTACCTGGATAATCACTTAAGGTGTGGAATAGTGAGGATGCAACGAAGAACCTTGTGAGGCACCATTTTTTGTCACTTGATCATCTCGATATCTGCTCACATGGCATTTTATGCATTTTTATGCATTTTAAAGTTTTTTTTATGATAAATTACATGATCTTCAGGACAAGCATCTATTGTTTGATACTCTATTCCAATATGTTTCATAGTGGCACATAATTCTCAGTACAAGCAAGGGAGAATATTTGATGGTGGTAAAAAATAGTCACCTATCAATCTAGAGAATAAAAATATAAGTTGTTAGTATAAACAATCTTAATGATACATATTTCACCTTTTATAGACTATAATGATGTATATCACAAATCTTAGCATATGTGACATTTTTATGTTGGATAAACCATTCATAAGCTTCAAATTCACCAACAATAATACAATAGAGAGAAGAGTTTATTGGGATCCTTCATAAAGGTTCATTTTCCTTCTCAAGTATAGGTATATCATTGATGACCTCAATGTCATCCTCATCATAATCATCATCATCAATAGCAACAACAACAAAAAACATTAGTACCAAATGTGTCATGGATCAATACATTCGTACGATCATTTTCAAATGTGTTTTTTGGTGCATGATCATCATCTTTCATGGGATAATGATCTTCTCCTTTGATACTCACACCTCCATGTTCCTCCAAGAAGTGGTGGTCCATATCATGTACTACCCTAGAGAGATCGACCTATATAAAAGTGATGATAATCAAACCCCCATTTCGTGGTTCATATGTGTATTAATTGCAAAAAAAATATTAAAAAAAACTTACCAATGGATGATAATAAAAACCCCCTTCAGTGTGACCATTCTCCCTACAATGTCTCTTAGTTATTTTCATTTTGATTCTTCTTGTCTTGAAGCCATTACAACACTTGCAAGGACAATAATAAAAAAAATGAATGTATTTTATAAGACTTTACAATTGTAACAAAATTAATGTTTAATAAGAAAATGCATGTGAAGAAATATTAGCTCAGAAGCAAGAACATGGTGTTGAAATAGTATATAAACTGCTTGACATGAAAGGTCTGCAAGTGAGGGTGTTGACCAATTTTGAAAACTTGAATGTTGAAATGAAAGATATCAAGGATCAAACACCTATGCCAAAGTTACAACACAATGTGAAGTTGATTTTAGATATGGTAGAGGAAGGTATTCAAAAGTTTGATCAAAATTTAAGGCACGAGAGAGAGTTTGTGGAAATATACTAGAAGCAGAAGGAGCAACCTCAGAAAGAGACTGCATCACAAAAACAATGGCTAGACCACATACAGGATATTATGGGAGAAATGGATAGAATCTAGGAAAGTCTTGTGGTAGGTACTATGACATTGGAACCACTTGCAAGTGTCTTTGAGAATTTATAGTCCAAATATTGGAAGGACTACGAGTTGTGCAATTTGTCATGTATTGCATTTGCATTTTCTTTGCCATTGCTTCTAAAAGTTTTTTGAGGCTGGGAACCACTTTAACATCCTTTACATGGTTCAGAGGTAATGTCATTGTGGCAGAGGCTTTGGCAAGGGAGTGAGCCTCATTATTATGGCATTTACATAGAAGCAGAACATGCTTCTTCAACTCCTTACACTTAACTCTTTGATGACGTTATTCTTACTAGTGAGAATGTAAATATTCAAATAATTTTAGTGAGAATGAAAATGTACATTAAAGAAATATAGCTGGGGATGTCTATTTGGTATGAAAGAGATGTTTCCACCCCTTTTTTTATGATTGAAAGAAAGATGCCTCAGAAGGCTCAATTTAAACTCAAGCACTAAATGAGATAATTTTATGATTAGGGATGAAATTGATTGAGGGAACTTCGAATAATAATGCAAGCTAAATGATTCAAATAAACTTAATTAAGCACTTCTGGAAAACATACACTAACAAAAATAAATAAAAACTTGTAATCAACATAATTGAAAAGTTGAAAATATTAACCTTAATACTAAATTTAAAGTTTTTATAAGTGTAGAAAAATGCTATACACATTCTATTTTAGGGGAAAAAAATGGGCTAGGCATTTTTTTCCCTAGAGAATTTTCCCAAAAAATTGACTAGTTACAATCCCGCAAGCCTAACCTTTACGAATCTATTATGACATTTACACCAACACATAAAAATATGGAAAAGATGGGGAAATGGAACCCCTACCTAGGAATAAACCTCAAAAATGAAATAAGATTGCATGAACAAAACCAAATCCAAAAGTAAATATTAGATCTACCTTGCTAACTCTAATGGGTTGAACTATTATTATTTGTCCCATCACATTTGCTTTGATAGACATGTTCAGGAGGTCATCTCACCTAGTTCATCCTCATGACTTTGAATTCCTTAATCACAATCTTGGGTGTTCAAATTAATGTCCAAGACATTTGCACCTTAGGGACCTATTTGATCATCATTTGAAAGGGCCTCAATGTCGACCACATAATATCTCTCAACATGTCATTTGTTACTTTCATTAGAGGGGGAATTTGTCTCTTTCTTACTTGGACATAAGGGTAAGTAACCTGAACTTGAACTTCTTGTTGTTTATAATTTAGTCACAACTTGTGAAGACATCTTTCCTTTTGACCTTTTCTTCTTTTGAGGTTTCCTCTTTTCCTCTATCTCATTCCTCTTATTTGTAACTCCTTGTCACTCCCTCCATTCTTCTTCTTCTTTTGGCCTTCTTGTTTTCTTGAACATTTATGAAGTTGTTCACATGATTCCTCATTTGGTTCTTCTACATCTTTCATTAGTCCATGGCTAGCATGCAAGTGATGCATCTACATATACAACTTTATCACCCTGGAAAACTATATTTGATCTTGGTAGCTAGGATCAGTTGATTGTTCATTTTATTGTACCTAATATGATGATAGTTCTACAAGAATTTGTAATCAACCTAGGTAATCAGTAACTAGACCAATTTAACTCGGCTATGACTTGTTTCTTTCTAAAAATATCTGCTATGATATGCTTTTGTAAAATTTCTTGCGAACTTTGCCCATTTTTCTTAGTCTGCATTATTTTTGTGTAGGATCTTGAGCTAAGTCACTTAGCACAAGTTGAGTGAGTTTTATTGTTTTATTATTTGGATTCTGGAATATGTATGCAGCCAAATCAATTTTTTTGTTGTGCTAATATGTAATAAGAACCTTAAAAAAGATCTCTTTGTATATATAAAGACTACAGCTATACAATTTGTCATGCATTGCATCTACATTTTCTTTGCCATTGCTTATAACAAGGTTGGGAACCACTTTAACATCCTTTGCATGGTTTATTGTGGAAGAGACTTCTAGAATGAAATGACCTCATGATTATGGAATTTACACATAAGCACAACTTGTTTCTTAACCTCCTAACACTCAACTCTTCACTGAAGTTATTCTTCCAGCAATGAGAATAGTTTCTACAAATTCTTGGGAGCCAAGTGACCTAAACCTATGCAACATTTTCTGGAGACATTGAGAAGTTTTTGATTAGGAAAACAGATTTTACAGGGATCCTGAAACCCAAAATTTTACAGCAAAAAATAACTTAAAACAGAAAAGATAGAAAAAAAAGTTGCTTCAAAAGGCCAGAAACAAAAAGGCCTGAAGCTTGAGAAACAAAGGCCAGGAACAGAGCCTGGCGGGCAGACTAGTGTCCCTTCTTTTTCATTGCCTGCAAGGTTTCTACAGTGTCACTTTCCTTCTGGTTGGCCTCTTCCTCCTAGATCATGGGGAGGAAATGCATCTGGTCCCCCTGACTTTCCTAGATTCTAGTCTCTTTCTGAGGATCTTCCTGGCTGGTTCCGTGCTCTGTACTCTGCTCCACGTTCCCCACAAGATCGACATTGGTTAGATAGTCCCCCAGATTAACAATGTTTTTGTTCAAGGTATGGAGGGTATCCACAATCTGTTTAGTCACAACTTGGTGGACGAAATCCAGCCTTTGAACCTTCTGCTCAAGCCAGGTGATTTTGTCCTCCTGATTGTCTCTGGGATCCTGGCTTCTGTCTTTTTCCTGGTTGCCCACCTGGTCTTTACTATAGGATTCAATAATTCATATCATTCTAGAACATATAACAATGCCCAAATTAACATCAACAATAGATGCTTGGGATCCTCATAGGGAGATCATGCTAATACATGCATGGTTACATCCTTGTCTTCAATTGTTGGGCTAGCATATGGATCCTTTATATCCAAACACTCCTTATAAGTTGGGGAATGCACTTCATTCCTGGTATGCAAGTGATGCATCTAGATATGGAATTTTATCACCTTGAAAAACTATATTTTATCCCACTAGCTGGGAATAGATGATTGCTCACTTTATTGTACCTAATCTGATGACAATGCTACATGAATTTATAATCAACCCAACTAATCAACAACTGGACCAATTTAAATGGGTTATGGCTTCTTTCTTTCTAAAAATATCTACCATGATATGTTTTTGTAAAATTTCTTGCGAACTTAGCCCATTTTTCCTGGTCTGCATTTTTTTTTGTGCAAGATCTTGAGGTAAATCACTTAGCACAGGTTGAGTGAGTTTTATTATTTTATTATTTGGACTTTGGAATATGTATGCAGGTGGATCAATTTTTCTATTGTGAGCTAATATGTAACAAGCACCTTAAGAAAGATCTCTCTCTGTATATGAAGTGATACATGTTCAGAAGGAAATATAAAGACATACACATTTAGAAGGAAAAGAAAAGAACATTTACATAGGTACCTCTTCTCCCCTTGAAGAAAATCACAGAGCAAAGGCATGACAACAAAATTTAGAGATTACAACAACAAAATCGTAGACAAAGGCTATGATAATGAAATGAAGAGATCGCAAAAATGAAATGCACCAATCATAAGGGCATGACAATGTCTTTTGGTTTATAATCACACCTACGTTGAAATTATGACACCAAAATCATTATTGTGACAATATCAGGGATAATTACAAAAAAAATGAAAATCACCACAAATGACACCGCCATTGTAGATTACCATTGCAATTTGACCACAGATATTGTTTTGAATACACATTGTTAAATGTGACCTTGATTAAAGGATTTCAATCACCCTATTAGGAGTGAGCCTTATTAGAGGACTTTAGAACATTCCATTAGAATGTCACCATGTTAAAGGATTTACATCTAACTATTAGGTCAACCTTAATCCAAAGGATTTATCCATACTTATACAATTGCTAGAAAGTAATAGTAGGACTTGATTTGATAACAAAACAACTCAGGTGCAAATTAAAAACCTCTCATTCATCTCTCCATTATTCTTGGCATTCATTCCCCTTAATCTCTAATTTCTTGTTTACCCTTCAAGTCTTCACCTCCTTAAGCCTTCATGCTTAGTAGGCCAATTGCAGATTCATTCGTTTGGCCCCCATATGAAGCAACACCTCTAGACTCCTTGTTTATCTCTGATTTGCACTCTAACACTTTGGTTCTAGCTTGTTATCTCCTTATATACATAATTTCAATCTTTTGTCACTTCATCACAATCATCCATCTTAGGGTTACGTTAGATTCATCAAATCCAACCTCTTTTCCATTTTGTTCCTTCTAGAAACTTCTCTTACAATCCTCTTCAAAATTGTCTTCAAATGGTTTATCTTGAATTTTGTATCACCAAGTCATCATACTTATCTTCAACATGCTTCACATAATTAAAGAAATCAACTTTTTTGGCTCAGATTCATCAAATCTTTGATCAAACTCTTTATAATGTCACTCAAAAATAACATGTTTACTCGATAATAAGTATCTTCTGATGCTTGGTCAACACTAGGTTTCTCAGCATGAACTAAGTCTTTGTTCGCTCAATCATTACTACCATTCTTTTGATGCTTAGTACATACTAAATTTCCTTTACTCGACACATACTGAATATTGCTTTGCTTAGTCATAACTAACTTTCTACTTTACCTAAAGTAACTTACTTAGCTTCCATTGTTTTCTCGTTTAGACTTGATAGACACATTTCTTTCGTTAGTATTCTTCTTGTCTTTGCTTAAGTGGTCTTTGTTCTCCTTTTATACACCATATAACTCAACCTTTCTCTAGGTACTCTTGTTATCCTTTCTTTTCAAATCCTCTTCATCAATAAATTAAATGCTAGCATTCAAACCAAATTAGTAATTGTCTTGCCAACAAGTGGCATGTTTGACATCACTGAAAAAATAATGATTGTTCTCATGATAGTTTTCAAAAATCTCCTTCATTTCTATACTTCAAAAATCATCTTTTTCAATAATCTCCCTCTTTCGCATTGATGGCAAACCAATACCAATAATAACACCAAAAAGAAACTTAATACCTTGTATTGGAATCTCCCCCTCTAACAGTATGTCTTTTTTCTATATAGGCTACAATCTCTCTTCTTATTTAAATATTGAGTATAAAATCTTCTTCTATAACTTTCTCTTTGACAACAATCTTTCTCCCTCTTTCTAATCTTTTCTCTTTTTTGATACTAATCTCCCTCTTTCTTGGTAATGATATATTTCTTCATGTATATTCTGCCTCTTTGACAACAATGCCAATGACTTGTTATATATTCATGTAGATATCAATAATTTAGACTCTCCCTTTGTCACCTTGCACGTGACTATAAATATTCTATTTCAACTCCTTAGTTTAGGCAATTCCTAAAGTAAGATCCACTGCATTAAGTTGTAAAGTATGTCATTCAACTCAATTGATACATGGCACTTCTCTTGCTTCTTAAGTAGCTTGGGATAGGGGTATCACCCCTAGCTTACCTCTAAGATATTTATGTGCATCCTTAGGTAAAGCCTTTGTAAATATATCATCTATCTGTTCCTTTGATATTCACATATTCTATTCTCACTTCTTTTTCTTCAACCAATTCTCTCAAATAATGATATTTTATTACAATGTGCTTTGTCTTTGTATACATCATAGGGTTCTTAGATATTTCTATAAAACTTGTATTTTCATAGTAGATTACCACAAGCTCAATGATTTCTTCCTTCATTTCTTTGAGTAACTATTTTATCCATACCATAATTGTACAATTCATGGCAAGAACCAAATATCCAACTTCAAATGTAGATTGTGAAATACAATTCTATTTCTTTCTAGTCTAGATAACCAATCTTTTTCCTGAAAAAATGCTCCACCACTTGTACTTTTCCTATCATCAATGTTTCTAGCCTAATCAACATTTTTATAGGCTCTCAATTCAAACTTGTCATTCTAAACTTGTAGCATAGACCATAATCTTCAATACCTTTTAAGTATCTCATAATTCTTTTAACAACCATTAAGTGATTCTCCTTAGGATTTTTAGATAATCTTGCAACAATCCCAGCAACTAGTGCAATATCAAGTCTACTATGAACTACATATTATAATTTTCCAATCATAGACATGAACAATGTTTGATTTACTTCAGTATAATCATTAGTTTTGGATAGTTTATGTCCTGTCACCATTGGAGTACTAACTGGTCTTGAATCTTCCATACAAAAAGTATTCAAGACTTCATTTACATACTTAGACTGAGTAATGTAAATAGCATATTTCCTCTGATAAACTTGTAATGCAAAAAAGAGCTTTAAGTTTCCAAATATATAACTCTCAAATTATTTCACCATTTCATTTGCAAATGTCTTTAACAATGCATTTTTTTCCTCCAAATATGATATCATCAACAAATATTTTAGATAGTAAAATTCCTTTACCTCCCTTTGTCTTCAAGTACAAATTATTTTTGTCATCAGTCTTCTTAAAACCAATCTTCACAAGATAATTATGCAAAATTTCATACCATGCTCTAGGAGCTTGCTTTAAACCATATAAAGATTTGTGAAATCTATACACCATGTTTTTATTGTTTGGATCAACAAATACTTTAGGTTATTCAATATAAACCTCCTCTTCCAGTATACCATTCTGCAATGCTGACTTAACATAAGCAAGTAGATTTCTTACTCATTCCAATCTTGCAACTAGGGAAAATGTCTCTCCATGATCAATTCCCTCTTCTTGTGCATAACCGTTGCAGACTAACCCTCTGTATTCCTTGTTACTTCACCATTCTTAACCAAATTGTTTCTATACACCCACTTTGTTCCAATAACATTCTTTTCCTTTGCTCTTCATACTAGTGTCTAGGTTTTGATCTTCTCAATCTAATCAATTTCTTCTTTCATGGCATTAATCTAGCCTTCATTCTGTAATGCATCCTTTATTAATTTAGGTTCATATATGAATAACAAAAATATTAAATTCCTTAATCTATTCCTTGTCATTGTTCCATCCTATTTTTCTCCAATGATTTGCTCAACAAGATGATGTCTTCTGATATGTTTTGATAATCTTGGCTCTATTCTTCTTTCTTCAATAGTAGGTCATTCATGAAATTCAATCTTAGGTTCATTGTGTACTACTTTTTCAGGTAACTCGATATTCCTTTCCTGTAAACTAATCTCAACATCAAAATGTACCTTAGATTTTGATTGTAACTCAACTACTGAATGCAACTCAACATCCATTATATGTGACTTGACAATTACTAATTCTTGTTGATTAGCAGCTTGGTTTACAATATTGTCGGCGTTAGCAAACATGCCTTCATAGTAGTGCATAGAGGTTTTGTAATTCTTAGGTTCTCTCTTTTGTTCATCTTCATGTATTTCTATATATTCATCAATTTTTACATTTTCACTTTCCACAAGTTTGTCAGTGTTAGTATTTAAATACTTATAAGCTTTACTTGTGAAATATCCTAGGAATATACCTTCTTCAATTTTTGCATCAACCTTACCATTTTTATTTTTCTTTAGAATGTAACACTTGCTTCCACATACTTTAAAATATTTGACATTGGGTGAGTATCCATACCATAATTCAAAAGGTGTAAAATGTGTACCTTTCTTGACTTGTACTTAGTTCAAGGTATAGAGAGTTGTACTAACAACTTATCTCTAGTATTTCTAAGAAATATTCTTGTCCATCATCAGTATTCTAGCACAATCCATCACATATATATTCCTCCTTTTAGCTATCCCATTTTGTGGAGGGGTCCTAGGTGCAAAATTTTGTCTCTTGATTCCTCTATCATTGCAAAAATTATTGAATTCATTTGATGTAAACTCTTCACCTCTATCAGATCTTAGAAATTTCAAGAATTTACCAAATTCCTTTTGTCCAGATACCACTTAAAAATTTGAAATGCATCATATTTTTCTCTCAAAAACATCACTCTCATCATTCTAGAGTAATCATCAACAAATAGAATAAAATACTTGTCACTTTTCTAGCTTTGTACATCAATTGGTCCACATAGATCAATACGAACTAATTCCATTTATTTTTTGAAGTATGAGTTTTACTCTTAAAAATAGACTTTGTCATCTTTCCTAACTGACATTTTTTGTAAATCACATTATTAGGATTCTTTAGTTTTGGCAAACCTTTGACTATTTTCATCTTACTGATGTTGAAGTTGATGAAAGCTCAACCCCACAGCTCCCAAGAATCACCTGCATGCAAACACTTGTCACAGAACATGTTGAAGTTGATGAAAGCTCAACCCCATAGCTCCCAAGAATCACCTGCATGCAAATACCTGTCACAAAACCATGTTAAAGTTGATGAAAACTCAACTCCACAACTCTCAAGAATCACCTGCATGCAAACACTAGCCATAGAAGAGAGTAACAAAAAGCTATGTAGGCTAGAAATCCTAGATCCATAGATGAGACATTCTTGATGAGAAAAAAAAGAGATTGCTAATATCAAAAGTGAATGAATAAATTACAAAGAGATCAATCCTTATAAAAGGAGATCAAAACCCTAATAGTTTAAAACCTAGCTTACATGATAATAATTAATAAAAGAATTAATTATTATATGCCTAAATTTTAGCTTAAGAAAAATAGATATAATAGGTGATTTAATTAATAGGGTAATATTTTATTACTCTAACACCCCCCCTTAAGATAAACTTAGGGAGTAGCTAAAAACTTAGAAACTACTACTCAAAGAAAATTTGGGTCCTGACAATAAGGCCTGATGAGGTACCCAAGCATAACCAAATCTCTATAAAGAGAAGAAATAGAGAAAACCACATGGCAAAGACCCTACTCCAAAAAGAGATGGAAAGAATGTTCCAAAAGATAGGAACAAAAGATGATCATGAAGAACATCACTAAAGCATAAAGCTACAAACACTACCAAACTGTTGATCTAAAGAACCTCCACTATATAGAACATGACTAGGTAGAGAAGACTAAGTTTGAAGAGCTGATCAATAAAAAAATGGAAGGTATCTTCATGGAGTCCAAAAATAGGAATGAAAGAATGTTTATATGGTAAATGATCCATTTCACCACAATGCATAAGTATCCAACCACTGTAATTGCCTAGTACATAGGATCAAATATTGAATACATAGCTCAATCCATTGAACCAAGAAAGCAATAGAACCAACATAAGACCCTCTACTAATGAGACATAAGATATGAACATTGAAATTGAATGCAATATCTCATGCAGAAAGAAGAACTAGGAACATCAAGCGTGAAAAAGAAGTACAAACACCTATACTAGCTTGTGTCATCGACACATCATGAGGCTAATGTTGTCGAAGCAACACTCACTTGACAAAGGAAGATGGAAAATATGGCCAACATAAAACTCCCCAAGACACTTTATAATGTAGTGCAAGTACAACAAAACACAAAGATGTCCAAGATCCCAAAATACAATAGAGCGACACTTTATCTTAGTGTGTTTACAAAAATACTACAAAAGGATGTAAATGAATATCAAATAAGACATAAGGCTAATACAACAAATAGTACAACCCATGACGAATCATTTGAAGCAATGAAATCGATCCTCAAACTTGAAACAACCTAGATATCCATCTAAATGAAAAAATGCAAAAGACTAAATAGAATGTTCCTAGAAAATAATTTGGAAAAGAAAACAAAATTTCTAGAAATATCTCAAAAAGAACTTTCCAACGATATAAAGAATTCCCAAATTGGAGATCAGATGCTCAATATATGTCTCCCGGAGTGCAAAATAGAACTTCTAGCTTTTACTGCATAAATAGGAAACCAAACAACATCAAAAGTCCAAATAACTTACACCATCATGATAGATTTAGAAAGGGCTTTCTGATGATATAAGATTCATCAAAAAATACCTCTGTTTGACAAAGATACGGCCAAAAAGCCATAGACAGTTTTTTAGGACAAAACAAATCAAAGAAGAGATAGTTTGAAGGCTGTCAAATTTTAGCTCCAAAATTGCTGACATCACACCTACAGCTGTCACACTTTCTATGTCAGTACTTGAACTAACATGTGTTAGTACCTTACTGACATATGCATCGTTCAATGATGCAAGTATCACGTGATCTCTAAAAAAATTAAAAATAAAAGAAAGCATGCAAGTGCTTTTTGAAACTTTTATTTTCTTTTGGAAAAAAAACACGTTTCTTTTTTTTTTTTAAAGAATTTATTTCATTTTTTTTGGTTTTTTGTTTTATTTTTTTAATTAAAAATAAATTGTTGCCTCGTGAAGCATGCCCAAATTTGGGAGCAATATTTTGCCTCAAATTTCAACTATGTCCAAATTGGACAAATTTTATATAGAAATAGGAGTTTTTGGGTACTACAAATCCAACGATGAGGTCTATTTGGGCTCAAAATGCACCAAAAAAATGAACCCTAGAAGTCTAGCTTAAGAAAACTAGCGATAATAGGTGACTCAATAATTAAATCAAAATGATTTAATTAATAAGGCGATATCTTATTACTTTAATGATTGATACTAACCAAGTTGTCAAAAAATTTATGACATAATCTTTTGTGTCATAGCCACACATCATCAAATTGTAAAATGTAATGTCCCCACTTTAGTAGTTGTCCAGTTGTGTGACAGTTAGCCTCTTATTTTATTTTATTTTATTTTATATATCCCACATTTCTTGTGTAAAGTGGTTGACCCTATGAAGTAGGAATAAAAGGAGAGTTTGTAGCTATAGTTAGGCAAGGTTGAATATGAGAAGAAAATAGATGTGTGAGTTATAGATCTATTCTTGGCATTAGAGGACATCTATCCTCTCTTGTGACATTCTAGACATCATTCCCTTGGGGTTTGGCCTTTGGAATTCATTGCTATTAGCTTCATCAACAAGCAGTTTGGGCACATTTCTAGCTATAGGTAGATTGGGTGTTTTCTCATATCATTCTTACTCCTTGTCTAATACTTATGACTTTTTGAAGGGATGATTTTACATGTTATAATGTTGGAATAATTAGCATTAAAATCTTTATCAGCAGTTGGTTCAGTTATTGGGCATTTCCAAGGTGTCCATTATAGTGGTATTAGAGCTAGGTTCCTATCATCTTGTGGGGTGGGAAATTTATATTATTTTTATATTTTTTATTATATTTGGAGTGACAAGCACTCTAGCAATTTCTAGCCATAGGCAGACGTAGGAGGATTGATAGTTCTAAAAGTTAGTGGTGTAATAATGAAATTAGCACAAAGATGAATGCTTTGCGGGAGAGTATGGAGAGACTTACGCTTCATCAACAGAGATTGACAGAGAGCTTGTTTGATCCAAAGACAATTGAAAGGGCAACAAGGTATATGGTTTCTTCCTTTAGAAGGCCGACATTAAGGCTACAAGAAAAGAATTTTGAGTTTTCCCTGACAAGAGTCCTTGATACAAATGTACCTATATTTAGTATGGCACCTGCTAGTCCTATCTAAAGTATTGATGATGGACTTATTTTATAGGGACATGTAGTTGTGTCAGTGGCAATAGAGGATAGTAACACCAAGCTTCGATAGGTTGAGGCTCCTAGAGCTCTTGTTGTAGTTAGTGTAGAGATGGTTGATGCAGTTATTACCACTAATACTTTTGGCTCTCTCAAGGACAAGATTATTATTGGAGATTTGTATGTGAGATCTCATGGTGTTGCTACAATGTAGGAGGTAATTTCTGTATATGAGCAATGTTAGTATGCTAATAGAAACCAAATCTAAATAAAGCTTCTACAAACTAAACAAAATTCATAAACTTCAAGATAGACTAAGATGAGCTCTCAATTGAGAATAGGAGCCATTAATGGGCTCTCTCAATGAGAAGCTCTCTTGTTGAGTGGCTTTGTCTAAATAGATAGGATGTATGCTCAAGCTTATGCTTCAAAAAGGGCTTCAAAAGGAGTTGGAATTTGGGTGTGAGTGTATGGTTTTGATGTAAAATGGCTTCTCAAAATGGCATTATGACTTTACTTCATGGATTGTGTTATTTTGCAAAGGGGAAGGATCCAATTTATAGGCAAGAGGCTTGAGGGATTGAGGGCTAAGATGCAAGGATGGGAAAAAGCTCATGGAGGGCTTAGATTGCATGAGAGGAGAGCACATGGATTGTGCTTCCTTAAAACCAATCAAGGAGTGACACATGTCACATGGTGAGAGGATGGAGGAAAGGGGAAGGATGAGTCAACAAAGGAGGCTCAAGAGATAAAATCTTCATAAAGGCCCTCATAATGACTTGTAAGAGCAATAAAAGGGCTTGTAAGAGTCATTTATGACCTAGTGGATTTCATAAAGTTTTATGGTTGAGATATTTTGAGGGTGATGAGAGCAATTTCGACTTGGACTTGATTAGGAAGGTTTTAAGCTTGTTTAGGCTTGTGCAAATGATTAGAGGATGGATTAGGATGGTTTAGGATTAGCTTAGGGATAGGCAAGTGGATGGCATTTAATGAGGGTGGGTGAAGGAGGAGATATTTGTTAACTTTGGCTTGGGTTAGTAAGTTTTAACCCATGTTTAGGGAATGTGACAAGGTTAGGAGGGGATTAGGATTAGGTTTAAAGACATCTTCTAGAAGAGTCTAGATTTTGGATGAGGATAAAGACTTTCTAGAATAGTCTAGAATTTCCTAGGATGAGGATGAAGACTTTCTAGAAGAGTCTAGAACTTCTTAGGATGAGGATAAATTAGATTTTTAGGAAATAAATAAAGTTTTATTTATTTCAAGGGTTTGGGTTGAGGAGATATTTATTAAAACTTTTTTAATAAACATGAGGATTAATATTTAATCTTAATTAAATATTTTGAGTTGGGATTAGGGGTAGGAAATGATGGGATTAGCCTTTAATCAAAATTAAAGAAGGATTAGAAGATTTTGGAAGAGGTTAGTGGTCTTAAGGAGATTGGCCAAGTTTTGGGCAAAAAATAAATTTTTTATTTATTTTGGGTTTTTTGGTCAATTTATTAATTAAATAATTAATAAATAAGGAAATAATGTTTAAATAAGATTTAAACATTTTTGGGATGGATTCCTTAATTAAATATTTTTAATTAAGATAAAGGGATTTAATGGCATAAAAATAAATAAATTAATTAAATAATTAATTAATTAATAAATGATGATGTCATCAAAAAATTTTCAGAAAATAAAAATACTTTATTTTCTAAAGGTTTTTAGGTGTCTATAGTTTCTTCTTTAGGTGGGATTGAGACATGTATAGAGCCACCCAGCTATGATGTTGGTGATGTGGGTGTTTTGGTAGAGTCAGTAGATGTGGGTTTACGCTCTAGTAGTACTGATTCATAATCTAACATTAAGTCATGTGTGTAGAGTTAGGAGTCCACATATGAGGCTTTGTCAGGGGATGGTGATGCAAAAATAATGGGATTAGAAGAATGCAAGGATATTGTCATATCAATAGCCACTTCTGTGTCAGTTGAACCATCCAATGAGGAGTTTAGCAATATGCATGCAGTTGTTTATGTGTGTTCTAATGATCATGCACATGCTGATGGTTATGAGTTTTCATCAATTACAGATTCGGTTTAGTTTTATGTTGTAGTAGTTAGTGTTGTTCCTACATCCATATATTTTGGTTTAGCTACACCTATTGTTGATACAGTTGACATGAGTGCATATGGTTTTCCTGTAGCTACATCTTTTTCAATACATGTTGGTGATGATCAGAATTCGAGTCCAATATATATTATGTGGGTGGATATAGGGAAGAAGATGTGTCATAGATCTTCTATGGAGTTGCCTTCTGGTGACATTGTGACTCCTACATCATCAACACAAGTTTTGGGTGCTAGGCTATAGGAAATGTGGTTGGTCCTGATGATGCTAGTTTGTAGTTGGTTTAATGTCCACAGGGATTGTAGGGCCCATTTGCCGTTGCACCAAAAGCCATGACTGTTAGTGAATATGGAACACCACATAATTAACCACCTGTGGGCAGGGGAGCGCGTTGCATCACTCAACAATCTCCCCCTCGACGTGCATACCAGGTGCTTACGCGAGTTGGGAAGGCACCGGGGAGATTTGAACCCATGACCAGGCCAATACCAAGGCTCTGATACCAATTGTTAGGATAAACCACGGACAAAAATAAAAACTACATGCAAATATAACCAATAACAGAAAATAATAGAACACACAGAAATGAACACAAGGCACCAAGATTTAACATGATTCACCCAATCCTTGGGCTATGTCCACCAAACAGCAAGTCCAATCTTATTACAATCCAGTGATTACAACTTGATTACAATCCGTAATCCCTTACAGCTCAATACCACCACAAGAACCAATTTTGCATCACAACATAATGAAAAATACCCAACCCTAAACTCTTTTATACAAGTATTAAACTGCTTTAGGGTTATAACATGTCGGCCATAATATGTCAGCTACCATGTCGGCCACTATTTATGAAGTATGTACAGTACTTTCCTGATCAGTCACCACAATCTAACAATCTCCCACTTGGGGATTGATCAGACTCCACACTAAACAACAATCTCCCACTTGGAGACTGATCCTGTAGCAATACAACTACCACATGGGGCTCCCACTGGATCAAACCACCTTGGACTCTGCTATTCTTTTATTCATGTTTAGTCTAAAAGACCAACTCAAGCTGAAGAGGAGTTCAACTTCTCCCTTGTTACAACATTTGTCAACATATCTGCTGGATTGTCATTGGTATGTATCTTCTCCAGCTTTAACTGTCCATCCTCCAAAATTGACTGAATGAAATGGTACCGCAACTGTATGTGTTTGGTCTTAGAATGCAGAGCTGAATTCTTAGCAAGATGAATGGCACTTTGACTATCTATAAACAAATAATTATCCTTCTGAGGATGTCCCAACTCTTCCAAGAAGAACTGAAGCCATATCATCTCCTTGGCTGCCTCTGTAGCAGCAACATACTCTGCCTCTGTAGTGGATAAAGCATTAATCTTCTATAACCTAGAAACCTAGCTCACGGCTGCCCCACCAACAGTAAAGACATAACATGTAGTACTCCGCCTAGTATCAATATCCCCTACCAAATCTGAGTCAACATAGCCCTGTAAATCAGTAGTAGAGCCCCCAAAGTGTAAACACTTATTGGATGTCCCTCTCAAATATCTGAGAATCCACTTGACAGCATTCCAATGCTCAAATCCTGGATGACTCATATACTTGCTAACGACTCCCACTGCATGTGCAATATCTGGCCTAGTGCATACCATAGCATACATCAAACTTCCTACAACTGAAGCTTAGGGTACCTTGGACATATGATCCTCCTCTTCCTATGTCTTGGGACACATCTCCTTAGTCAATTTCAAATGACCAGGTAAAGGTGTGCTGACAGATTTAGCATTCTCCATACAAAAATGTTGCAACACCTTCTCAACATAATCAGCCTGAGATAGCGTCAAGGTTCTGTTCTTCCTATCTCTACAAATCTTCATACCAAGGATTTGTTTTGCTGCCCCCAAATCCTTCATAGCAAATGCATGTGCTAACTGGCATTTTAGCCCCTTAATATGATGCATGTTAGACCCATCTATAAGCATATCATCAACATATAGACATATAATAATGTAGCTATTATCATCCAACCTCTTAAAATAAACACAATAATCTGAATGACACTCGTTATATCCATGCTCATGCATAAAATTGTCAAATTTTAGATACCATTGCCGAGGTGCTTCCTTCAAGCCATATAAGCTTTTCTTCAATTTGCACACTAAGTTCTCCTTACCTTTGACCTCAAAACCCTGTGGCTGAGCCATATATATTTCTTCATCCAAATCACCATGAAGAAAGGTTGTTTTAACATCCATCTTCTCTAAATGCAAATCTTCAGTAGCCACAAGACTTAAAATAGTACGAATAGAATTCATTTTAACAATAGGAGAAAATATCTCATCAAAATCAATTCCCTTTTTTTGTGCAAATCCTTTTACAACTAACCTGGCCTTAAATCTTTTCTTACCTCCTTCCTCTTCTTTCAATCTGTAAACCCACTTATTCTGTAAAGCCTTTTTACCTGCAAGCAACTTGCAAAAATCCCATGTCTTATTTTTCAGCAAAGAGTCCATTTCATCTTTCATTGCAGACTCCCATTGAATCTTAGTATCCACCTGCATAGCTTCATCATAACTTTCAGGTTCACCAGCATCAGTAAGTAAAATAGAATACAAAGAGGGAGAAAACCTTTGTGGAGGTCTAATTTGCCTTGTTGACCGTCTAACATTTACTGTTGTGTGTGGTATTTGTTGTTGCAGTTGTTGAACATCATGAGGAATGGCTGGAACATCATCTTTTGGAGTATCATCCAGCACTACATAATCATCTTCTTTCTTCTCATGTTGCTGCAACAGATCTTTGTACAACACTTTCTCATTGAATATGACATCCCGACTTCTAATAATTTTAAGATTTTCAAAATCCGAAAGCCTATAACCAAATTCATTAATGCCATATCCAAAAAAGACACTTTTTTTTGACTTTGCTTCTAGCTTGGTTCTATTTTCAGAGTCTATATGAGCAAAAGCTTCACAACCGAAGGTCTTGAGAAAAGAATAACTCACCTTCTTACCAATCCATGCTTCCTCTGGAATACCACAGCCCAAAGGAATAGAGGGACCTCTATTAATCAAATATACTATAGTATTGATAGCCTCTGCCCACATGTGTAAGGGCAACCCAGCATGAAACCTCATGCTCCTTGCACGCTCCATTATAGTCCTGTTCATGCGTTCAACCACTCCATTTTCCTGTGGAGTCCTTGGAATAGTTTTTTGTCTATGAATACCATTAGTGGAGCATTAATCTTCAAATTCATGACTGTAATACTCACCACCATTATCAGATCTAAGACATTTTAATTTCTTACCAGTCTCATTTTCAACCAAGCATTTCCATTTCTTAAAAGTTTGAAATACATCAGATTTCTGTCTAAGGAAATAAACCCACACTTTTCTAGTTGCATCATCAATAAATGTAACATAATAATGAGAGCCACCAAGGGAAGATACCTGAGCCTGTCCCCATACATCTGTATGCACAAGCTCTAATTTCTCCTTTTTGTTTTCCTTCCCTGTCTTTACAAAACTCACTCTCTTTTGTTTTCCATACACACAACTTTCACAGAAATCCATATTCACACATTTCAGACCTGGTAAAAATTTCTTTGAATGAAGTACTTTCATACCTTTCTCACTCATGTGCCCAAGTCTATTGTGCCATAGCGCTGTATCAGAATCTACAGCAGCTATTTGTTCTCCTTGCTCAACCGTAGCAATTGTTCCTGAAAATTCATTTTTCTCTGAAACAATCAAAGTAGAAGGAACAATATGACCTGTACAAAGATATAAGGTGCCTACTTTCACACCTTTTGCTACTACAAGGGAACCTTTTGAAACCTTCCAATTTTTATCATTAAAAGTAACTACAAAACCCTCATCACCGAGTTGCCTTGCTGAAATTAAATTCCTACTCAGCTTTGGAACAAGTCTTACCTCATGTAGTAGCCAATGATTCCCATTCTGCAACTTAATCTTAATTTTTCCCTTTCCAACAATTTGACAGGGTTCATTATCCCCCAAATAAACAAGCCCAAAATCCCCTTGGACATAATCAATGAAATAACCTCTATGAGGTGTAGCATAAAATGAAGCACCAGAATCTAAAACCCATGAATCATCAACACTCTCTAAAGATAGAAGCAAAGCATCCTCTTCGGATTTGTTACTTAGCACATTTGCCTCCTTGTCTCCATCTGATTTATCTCCTTCATTTTTCTTTCGATCCCAGCAATCTTTCTTTTTGTGCCTTGGTTTCCCACAGTACCAGCAATCATTTGGTCCTCTCGATTGAGACCTCCTCCCCTTTGACTTTCCTCTTGATTTCCCACGATTTCTAGAGTTACTTCCTCTTTTAGTCGTTCTGCCCCTGCTTTGTGCATTCAAAGCACTTCCTGATGTAGATCCACCTGAGGATTTTCTACGAGTTTCCTCACTCAAAACAACATCGATCACATCATCATATTTTAGGGTACTAGATCCAGGAACAGAATTACTCACCATCATTAGCAAGCCATTCCAGCTTTCAGGCAAAGAACACAAAATCAAGAGAGCCCTAATTTCTTCATCAAAATTGATACCCATAGAAGATAACTGACTAGTAATAGTATTAAACTCATTTAAATGATATGCAACAGATCCACCTTCTGCCATTTTCATATTAAATAAACACTTCATGAGAAATACCTTGTTTGAAGCAGAGGGCTTTTCATACAGTGTCACTAGGGTTTTCATCAAATCTTCTGTCATGTTTGCTTTTGTAATATTAAATGCCACTGATGGTGCCAAGCATAATCAAATGCTTTTGAGTGCCTTTCTATCCAAAAGATCCCATTCAGCCTCTGACATAGTTCCCTGATTCTTGGCTTTGCCTTCCAACGGCTTCCATAAATCCTTCTGATATAGATAGTCTTCCATTTGCATCTTCCATAACTAGAAGTTCTGTCCATTAAACCTGTCAACCCTCAGCTTACCCTCATCTGCCATCGCTCCCACTCAACTGTGAGACTCGCACTTAACCGTGAGACTTTCTTGCAGAGGATAACTGAAAAACAACCTCACTCTAATACCACTTGTAGGGCCCATTTTCCGTTGCACCAAAAGCCATGACTGTTAGTGAATATGGAACACCACATAATTAACCACTTGTGGGCAGGGGAGCACGTTGCATCACCCAACAGGGATGTTACATACTACATCATTTGGGATCTAGGTGGAGGTTGGAGTTCATTGTGTTACTGGATTGCTTGAGGACAGGTAATTTCAAGGGGGCAGACTGTAATGTCCCCACTTTAGATGTTTTCCAGTTGTGTGACAATTAGCCTCTTATTTTATTTTATTTTATTTATCCCACGTTGCTTGTGTAAAGTGGTTGACCCTATGAAGTAGGAATAAAAGGAGAGTTTGTAGCTATTGTTAGGCAAGGTTGAATTTGAGAAGAAAATTGATGTGTGAGTTATAGATCTATTCTTGGCATTATAGGACATCTATCCTCTCTTGTGACATTCTAGAAATCATTCCCTTGGGGTTTGGCCTTTGGAATTCATTGCTATCAACTTCATCAACAAGTAGTTTGAGCATATTTCCAGCTATAGGCAGATTAGGTGTTTGCTCATATCATTCTTACTCTTTGTCCAATACTTATGTATTTGTGAAGGGACAATTTTGTGTTATAATGTTGGAGTAATTAACATTAAAAGATTTATCAGCAGTTGGTTTAGTTATTGGGCATTTCCAGGGTGTCCATTACATAAAACAAGATAGGTTGCTTTAGTTATGTCAAGATAAAATAGATTAGCTCTTTTTTAATCACCATTTCTAATGAGTTCTCCATCAACGTCATAAATCTTAGCCTTATTGTATTCAAATTGAACTTTGCATCTCAAACTATTCAATTGTGACACACTCGATAGATTATAGTTAAGTCCTTCTACATAGTAAGCATTGTCACACATGATCTTGTTTGTCAATCTTATTGATCCTTTAACTTTCACTGGATAGTGTGCATCATTACCAAATCTAAAACTATTTCCATTATAATGCTCAAGGGTAATGAACTTACTTTTGTCACCAATCATGTGATGAGAGCATCCACTGTTAATGATCCATCTGTCACTTTTGGTTAGATGAGATACTAATGCAATTGCCTCATCTTCATTTGAAACATCTTTCATAGTACAATACACAACTTCATTATCATGATCATCTGATTCATGATCATTAGATTATTCTTCAACAATGTAACAAGCTTTCTTTCGCTTGCCTTTATAGCCTTTGTTACTCTCATCTTTTCTACTTTTGAATTTGTCTTAATTTTTGTAGTTTTCCTTCTCAGGACATCTTATTGCAATATGACCAACTTCATTACAATTAAAATATATGATGGGTAACTTACCTTTTTATTTTCTTTTGCCTCTGTGAAATCACCTAGCCAACAGTGCTTCTAGTTCTTTTAGATCTTCATCATCTATTTCACTTTTAATAAAAACATGCTTGACCTTTTTCTTTCCTTTAGGTTATTTGAGTGCCAGTTTAGCTTTGAAAGAAGAATCAATATTCTCAAATTTTAAATTATCAAAATTTGCAAGTTCAAAAGTAGTGAATCCACCAATGAGTACTTCAAGGGTTAGATCACTACCACAAGTTACACCTCAGTTCTTGTATAGCATAGAATCTAAAAAGCATAGATAGGCAACATGGTTATTAACACTTTTTTAATCACAGTCTTATCTTCAATAATTCTATTTTCTCCTCTTATTGTATTTACAACATCTTTGACTCTTGCACAATACTGCACTATAGTTTCATGTTCTTGCATTCCTATTTCATCAAATATTCCTCTTAGACTTTCTACTTTGGCTCTCAACACATTCTTGTCTCCTCCATAGATCTTATGTAGGGCATGCCACATTCCTTTATAATTAGTACAAGTTTTGATGTTTTCAAACTCTGAATAGCTGAGGGAAGATGCAATCTCTAATATTGCTCGATTGTGTTTTTTCTTCTATTTTAGTTGTTCAGTAGTTAGGAATCTAGCTACTTCAACATTTTTAGTGGTGATAGTTGACTATGCATAATCTCCAAGTCCTCCTAGATGTAGCTTTATCAAACTTTTCCATGTAGGAAATTTTTCCTTGTTGAACTTGGGCACCTCCTTTCTTTACATCTTGATCTTTAGCTTCAAGTACCTTCAAACTTTTTCCTTCACAAGCACCAAGTGCTCTGATACCAATTATTGGAATAATTTTAGAATAACTAAGAGGGGATGGGTGAATCAATTACCCAAGGTACAAATGTATAGATAAATATTTTCAGTACTTAAAAAATACATTTTCATGCATTGGTTAGATCATCCAATATCTCAAACCTTAGTATATCACTATCCTAGGTCAAATGAACTTTGTAGAAATGTAAACATGAAATACCACAAATTCAATCACACAATTTGACAAAAGGATTTAATATGGAAACCCAATTTGGGAAAAACTACTAGTAACATGCTGCTAATTTTCACTCTTCTAAAGTGAGCCCTATTCAGAGCCAACTTTGTTAAAGGCTACAATACACACCATTAAATGTGACCTTGATTAAAGGATTTCAATCACCCTATTAGGAGTGAGCCTTGCTAGAAGACTTTAGTACATTCCATTAGAATGTCACCCTATTAGAGGATTACATATGACTGTCAGGTCAACCTTAATCCAAAGGATTTATCCAGATTGATACAATTGGTATAAAGTAATTGTAGGACTTGATTTGATAACAAAACAACTCACTTGCAGATTACAAATTTCTCATTTAACTCCCCATTCTGCTTGGGATTCATTCTCCTCCATCTTTGATTGCTTGTTCACCCTTCACACCTTCACCTCCTTAAGCCTTCATGCTTAGTATTCTAACTAAAAATTCATTCCTTCAACCCCCATATGAAGCAACACCTCTAGACTCCTTTTCTATCCCTTGTTCATACTCTGATACTTTCCTTCTAGCTTATTATCTCATTATATAGAGAATTTTAGTCTTTTGTTGCTTTATCACAATTGTCCATCTTAGGCTTAGGTTAGATTCATTGAATCCACCCTCTTTTCCATTTTTTTTTCTTCTAGAAACTTTCCTTACAATCCTCTTCATATTTCTCTTCAAATAGTTTATCTTGAATTTTGTGCCACTAACTCATCATACTTATCTTCAACACACTTCACATAATTCAAGAAATCAACTTTGTTGGCTTAGATTCATCAAACTCTTTATATTTTCACTAAACAATAACTATCTTTTGATGCTCAATCCACACTAAGTTTCTCGGCATGAACTAAGTCTTCTCTCACTCGATCATTACTACCATTCTTCTACCACTTGACACATACTAAATTTCCTTTTCTCAGCACATACTAAATGTTCTTTTCTCGACACATACTGAATTTCCTTTGCTCAATCACAACTAATTTTTTGCTTGACCTAAACTAAATTGCTTAGCTTCCATTATTTACTCGGTCAGACTTGGCAGACACATTTGTTTTCTTAGTGTTCTTCTTGTCTTTGTTTAAGTATCCTCTCATTTTAGTCTTAAGTACATAAAAACTACACTATATCATCAAAGTCTTTAAGTACATAAAAATTACACTATATCATCAAAGTCTTACTTGGTCTTTGTGCTCCTTTTATACACCATATAACTCAACCTTTCTCTAGGTACTCTTGTTATCCTTTTTTTTAAATCCTCTTTATCAATCAATCAAATGATAGCATTCAGACCAAATTAGCAATTGTCTTACCAACAAGTAGTAGGTTTTACATCAATGAAAAAATAATTATTGTTCCTATGATAGGTTTCAACAATCTCCTTCATTTTTATACTTCAACAATCATCTTTTTCAACGACAACCACCCATAACTACCCTAGATAGCCCTACTAACCTTTCTTATATAGGTACTATTCCATTTCCTGATGATGTTCTCAAAATTATCCCTAACTCTTGAGGCTGACCAAACCTAAAATTATTCTATTAATTATGTTAGGGTTGACTCAAAACAATTTCAAATTATACTTTTAGGTATCCCAACTTCTAGAGACCATAACTTCTTAACTATAGACAAAATTGGCTATTATGAAAAAAAATTACAAATAGAAACTTTTGACCTTTAGCACTTGGCTAGTGTGAGGTCCTTTTAGTTGAGGTTTGAAGTCTTTTTGAATCCTCTAAAGAATTCAAAATTGAGCTCAAAATTTTTATACTAAAAATCCTCAACAACTTCATCAATACATATGATATGGTAATAAAACTAAACTAATAGGCTAATATATCTAAGATGAACCTCTAGATGTCAAATTAGAACATTTTGAGCTCATATGACCAACTTTCTAAAAATAGTAAGCTTTCACAAATAACAAATCTGCATTGAAATGCCCTTATTAGAAAATACAAATAGAATTATTTTTGGGTGATGAAAGATTTCCACACACAAAATGTGACTAAATGGGTCAAAAGGGGTAATAATTTAATCAAACTATGTATGCTTAGGGATCCTAAGACCCTTCACAGCATAGATAAATTGTTCAAAATAGTCAAAAAAGGTCACAGGGTTTTTTGTGACCACTTTTGATCCATTTAATCAAATAATGTGTTCTTAGGGGCCCTAGGACCTCTCATGACATATATAATTTGATCAAAGGACTCAAAAGGGGTTGTAGAGTATCTAATGACCCCTTTTTGCCCATTTAATTGAATTGTCTATGTGATTAGTGGACCTATGACCCATAATCACACATAATTAAATTAAATGTGTCAAAAGGGGTCATATATATGGTCTTAAGAGTTCTAGGTGTTGGAATTATGATACATTTTTCATTAGTTACAACACTTATTTGATTCTAAATGCATACCGAGCTCATACGAAGCATTCCTTTGGAAACTGAGCATATGGGTGGTTCAACAATGTTTGCCAAGTTCATAGTGGTTACCGAGCAGAAAAGTGTTCTCCAAGCAGTTAGTGGTCATTGAGCTTTGCAGTGTTTACTGAGTGATCAAGGTAAACGAAGAACTTAGTGTTTACCAAGTGATCAAGGTAAATGAAGAACTTAGTGTTTACCAAGTAAACAAGGTAAATGAAGGAATCATTGTTTACCAAGTGAAGAAGGTTATCAATGGATTCAATTTTTACTGAGTAAAACAATATTCACCGAGTCACCAATGGTTACTGAGTTTCAAGCTACTTACAATGGTCAGTATGAACCATGCCTCTACTCTTACTGCCTCTACTCTTACCGAGTGCATGATGATGCGGTGTATTATAGTGGATGCCAAGTATCAGAAGGTCATCGAGCCAGTTTGAGGAACCCGAGTTTTCTACCATCTGGCTGACTCAGTAATATTTTGTTCACTTGTGTTTGGCCGACCTTGTTAAGTAAATATTGGAATGATATATATGTGATGTATTATATCATTTGTATAGTAATAGGATATTGGATAGAATTTTTTTTTCAATATTTTTTGAAGAGAAAAAGCAAATCGGCAGTAGAATAGAGGAATACAACAAGGTCAACATTGGTGCAGAAAAGTTATATCTATCACATCAGGTGATCAGAGCATAAAGGATCTTATCAGCAATCAGTTGTAACCAGATCCACTGCTTCATTCTAACAGGTGGATCAGTTTGTAAATCCTTTAACAGGGTAGACTTAGCAGTCTTTTGTAAATCTCCTAACAGAGTGCATACTTCATTGTATGTTTGTAAATCCTCTAACAAGGTGGATCTAGCAATCCTACTTGCTCCTAACGAGGCAGATCATCAGAAGTGATCATTGTAAGCCTTAACAGGCCAACTTTATACTACAGTATTGAAGTTTTATGGGAACCATCCCCACCCTAGTTTTACTTTCTAATTGGAAGGTTTCTGGGTCACCAAATCAGTGTGTTCATGTGTTATAAATGTTTATCTTTTCATGCATACAGTAGATTAGATGGATGAATGGTGAATATGTTATTATGTAGAATTAATATAAAGATTTAGGGTTACTGATTCACCCCTCCCCTCTCAGTAACCTTGTTAGTCTGGATTATTTCCAATAATTGGTATCAGAGCATTGTGGTTCTCAGGATAAAGTTTGACAGCTTGAGCAAAGATCAAGGACAACGGAGAAATTTAGACTCGACAAATCTGTTGAAAATGAAAAGCTAGATTTGGAAATGGCCATGGCTCAACTCAAAGAAGCAAAGGAGCATCTTTCTCAATCTTTGAAAAGAAGGAAGGAACTTGAAAGACAAATGAATGATCATTAGTATATTGAAGAAAAGATTGAAGACCTTTTACCATCAAGCAGTTCAAATGAAGCCAATGAAGCAATCAAGGAACTCCTAGCAAAGAATGGTTCTCTGCAGGAAGAAGTAAGAAAGCTCAAAAGAGAACAAGAAATCTAATCCATTAGGCTATGTGAAGTTTTGGAACAGAGAAACAAGGAAAATGAAGACTTAGAGGTAAGAAATAATCAATCCCTTCAGCATGAAGATCTTATAGGTCAACTATCTAATGCAAATGAAGAAATTATGAATCTAAGATGTGAGAATGAAAGTTTGAGAAATGATTTAATCATTGAAAGACAAATCAATGCAAGCTTACAAAGTGATCTGAGATCTGAAAGACAAGTCAATGAAAGTTTGGAAAATGACTTAAATGTTGAAAAGCAAGTCAATGAAAGGATGATAAAATCTCAAGCAAATATGGATCAATTGAATCAACAAATTGAGAAGAATCTTCATAAACAAAAAGGTAAAGCTGGTCTTGGATACAAGGAAGAAGGTGAAACCTCCAAACAAGGTGCTCAAAGGAATCAAAGACCCACTTGCAACCACTGTGGCAAGATAGGACATACATCAGAAAAATGTTGGAGCAATGGTAAAGGAAAATTCAATGGTAAATGCTACAACTACAATCAGCATGGTCACAAAGCAAATGAATGCAAAGAGAAACCAAAATTTGAAGGCAAATGTCACAAATGCAAGAAACAAGGTCACAAGGCATCCGAGTGCAGATCTAAATCATTTAATCCAGCAGAACAAATTGTCAATGCATTATTTGGTTGGGACTACAATACTTGGTGCAGATGTCATTATTGTGGAGAATATGGACATATTGGAATTAACTGTGCAAGGTGTCACCTAAGGAAGAAAGATACTACTATAAGATGTTACACATGTACCGAACTTGGTCATATATCCAAAAATTGCATGAACATAAGAACAATTGAAGATGACAAGAAAGCCAGAGATGACAGCATTCAAAAACAGATGAGACAACAATGGATTCCTAAATCTACCGAGCCAGAAAATTCAAACAATGGCAATGTCACTCAAGAAGTGGGTGACTTCACCATTTCTAATTAGACTCATCAAGGAAGATTAGGGACTGCATCTTCAAGCAATATCCTAAGCAGTTCTAGAATGAAGGAGTACAAATGGCAAGTTAGTATATCAGATACAAGACATAGTTCACTGTGGTGCATCTACCGAGCAAGGTTGGTTTTAGACTTAACCAAGCTAGGTTGGGAATATGAAAAGTTTTGTTTGTTCACTAAGTTGCAAGGTTTATCGAGTAAGTTAGTAACTATCTGAAAAACCCTAGGTCATCTCATCTACCTTCGTACCCAAGCATTAATGGCAATTTTTTCATCAAAAAGGGCATAATTTGATCTCATTTTTCACCGTGAATTTAGAATATACAGAGCGAAGAGATCTCCAAGAGCATGAAAGTGAGTTCAAGTGATTTGAAGTAATTTTTTAGTGAAGAATTTGTTTTACGAAATCATTTACTCACCAAGTAGCAATGACATCCACAAGCACCAACAACAGCAAGGTAAAGAGAGGCTCTGAAATGCTTGTGAAGGGAGTGGAATGGAAAGCACCTAGCTTCAAGCTCGTTCTCGCCATAATTGAATCACTCGACCCACACAGAGCCCAATTGCAAATTCCACTAAAGGTACTACTTATAAATGACATTCGTACTCATTTCAAATGCACTGTTCAAGAAATAGGGACACTAGATATGGATAATGCCCTAGCTGAGTTATGTGTGGATGGGACCCTCAAACCCAAGCACAAGCATCTGGAAACTAAAGGTTTGACCCATATCCAACACTTGCCAAGAAATTTTCAAATGAAATGGATAAGATACATTTTAAGCCATGTGCATAATGGTCAGTTGTGGTTAGAGCAACCCATCCTAATAATGAAGAAGATGATTCATAAGATCACAAGTTTACCTATGTTGAGAAAATTCAAAACCAATACAACCCTAAGTCATGATGAACTTCAAAAGTTAACCCTAGCTTAATGGGATGGCAGAGGATTGAAACTTAACAATGTATCTGATGCAGAGCTAAGATTTGGAATTCATTTAATTGCATATAAGATGTATAGTTCCAGCAGATTGAATAGTGTGCCCTGTGAGGCTGTGGACTTAGCCTATAAGATTGTGAAGAAGAATATGGAGTTTGACCTAGCAGATGTGCTGTTGAAACAACTAAATAAGAACATGGATAGTATAAGGACCTCAAAAACCAACTCTTGTAAATTTGGTTCTTTGTTAGTTTGTTTATTTTTCTATGTACAAAAGTTTTTCCCTTCTAAAGGTACAGTTGTATGGAGAAAAGATATTCCAGTTTTGTATCAGATAAACGAGTTTATTGCAAAAATGGGTATAAATTTTGATAAGGTAATGGATAACTATTTTGAAGATTTCAAAAAGAGGATGAATAATAGATTCAGAGTTCCTCCCAAGCTTGTTGAAGATTATAAGGATGATGTATGCTTCATGGTTGACTATGAAAAGGTATACATTCAAGCATTCAGACCCCGAGTTGCATGGGTGAAACCTCTTCCCTATGAGGTAAATATTGATGAAGCAAGAGATGTTATAGAAGCACTAGTAAATGAGCCAGTAGACCCAAGGAAACAAATTTTTGGAACCTATGATGAAGCTAAGGCTAGAATTGAGCTTGAAATCAAGCTACCATAGGCCATAAGCAAGGGTAAGAGGAAAATAGCCAAATTGAAAACTTCAATTGGTCCTCTTATGCTCACCGAGGGAAAAGGTGAAGATGAAGTAGGTGAAGAAGAAGAAGGAGGAGAAGAAAAAGGAGAAGAAGAATCTGCAGAAGAATAGCCAAAGAAGAAAGGTAAGGTAATCATTACCAAACCTAAGAAAAAGCCTACTGTAGTATTCACCAGAAGAACCAGAAAAGGTAAGAAGGAACCTATACTAGTCAGGCCTACACCCACATTCGAGAAAAGGGTCAAAAAATTTGAAGAAGGAGTTGGCATCACAAATTTCAAGGCATTGAAATTTGAAAACAAAATAGATGCTGAGAAAATGCAGATTGAGGAACTGGTACTCAATAAGATGGGTAAATGGAAATACTCCCCAGACTAGATTGCCCCTCAAGTCTCAAAAGAACTACTGGAGAGATTGCAACCAAGATGAGAGTTAGCCATCCAAATGGTAAAAGATATTTATGAGCAATCCCTAAAAAATATTCAACCAAGTCTCACTGGAGCAGAAGTAAAAACTGAAATGAAAAGCCATGAAGGTAAAATGATGATCAGATTCCACACCTGTTTGATTTTGATTAAAGACATTGAACATGTTGCAAATGATGCTACAAACATGTGGAAAAAAATCTATCATCTATATAAGCCTAGTGAAGACCCAGTAGAAATCAAAGATGATGATAGCAACAACGATGATGAGTTTGAGAGCACTCCATCCATCACAATGTCACTAGGAGAGCTGTATGCACTGATGAAAGATAAAGAGGAAGAAGACAAGGAGGATGAAGCTGAAGAGGAAGATAAGGAGGAAGATGATCCGGTGAAAATTGCAGCAGCGTTGATTGCATCCCTTCCTCACTCTCCACCTAAAACTGTGACATCATCAAGGTTCGAGTCATCTTCAGCAGATTTGATAACATCTACATTAGATTTATCATCTGCACCTGCCACATCTTAGCTCCAGGTATCATCAATGGAAGTGTCTACCACTTCATCTACCAAGCTGCATCTCTCTTCTTTAGCTACTGAGCTAGCCTCCTCAGCTCCATCATCATCAGTCGATATAGCAGTAAGTTCCACAATTTTGTCAATTCCAATTTGTTCTACAACTTTGTCAGCATTATTTGCATCTACTTTAGACCCAGTTAGCTCAGATACTACATTACTGAGTGTATCACCATTTTTGGCAAGTACTCCAGTTTTTGATTTGGTATATACTCCTATTGGCACTCAACCCTCAAGAATCCCAGTTTTCACTGCTAGTCCTTCCATCTCTACTATTGTGTCTATTCCTAAGGTCAAACTAGTCATCATAGAAGTCAAAAAAAAGCAACCATTAAGGCTTATGATCATTGGAAAGGAAATTCCTGAAGATATTGACTTAGACACAGAGATAGTAATCCCAAAGATTGACTATGAAAATGCTACCATTGAAGAAATGAGGTATGCTAGTCAACTAATTGAGATGAAGGCTACATAGAAGCAACTAAGGTCTGAAAGGGATAAGGAATATAGAATAATTGAGAATGCCTAAAATATAATTACTGAGGCTATAGGTGTTGATATTGATACTTCTCAACACATTTTGATACAATTAGAAGAGGTAGTCAATAAATTCAATGAGGATACCTCCAGTCAAGAAAAGTTGATGGAGAAGGCAGAAAAGAAGTTTGATAATAAGGTGCTTGAGCACTTTGCTCAGCATATAGCAATAAAACAGGTTGAATTAACCACAGTTTTGGCCAACATTGAAAATTCTTTTAATAATGTAACATCTCTTTTTGCTAAGCTTTGTGATGTTACCAAGTATACAAAGGAGATAAGAGAGAAATTGAATAAGATAGATGAGGATCTGAAGGCAAGTGCACAAAACCTGAAGCTTGACCCCAGTTCAAGCTCATCTCATCACCTCAGGATCAAATTTTTGTCAGAAAAGTAGGCAGAATTGTTGAGAGAAGAGGCAAGGATCCAATCTACATTGTTAGATATTCAGAATATGATCCTTCCTATCATGGACACAATGCAGAAGCACATTGCACATTCAAAAACATTAATCCATGACAACAATTTCTCTGTTGTAGAACATGTGATTGAACTCTCTACAAAAGTTCAAGTAGCTCTATCCACATGAAAAATCCTACAAAAGAATTGGGATAAAATTCTGCAACTCATTCTCCAGGTACATTATGAGTTTATCTCACATTTTGGTGTCTCTATGTAAATACATTACTTTATTCTTTGGCATTATTGTCAAAAAGGGGGAGAAAGAGATACTCAAGAAGAAATATTGGTGAGATAAATGTACAAAAGGGACAAAGAGATCTATAAATAAAAGTCATATAACTCATGTAAATACCTTGTGTATATTGTATGGGGGAGTTATATGTAAAGAAGCCATGTATATTCAGCAGAATCAGTCATCAGTATGACAGATGTTGTATCTAATTTTGGCTCATAAGTGTTTTTGGTCACTAATGCCAAAGGGGGAGATTGTTGGAATTATGATACATTTGTCATTAGTTACAACACTTATTTTATTCTGAATGCTTATCGAGCTCATACTGAGCATTCCTTTGGAAACTGAGCATATGTGCGGTTCAGCAATGTTTGCCAAGTTCATAGTGGTTACCGAGCAGAAAAGTGTTCTCCAAGCAGTTAGTGGTCACCGAGCTTCGCAGTGTTTACCAAGTGATCAAGGTAAATGAAGAACTTAGTGTTTACGGAGTGATCAAGGTAAACAAAGAACATAGTGTTTACTAAGTAAACAAGGTAAATGAAGGAATCAGTGTTTACCAAGTGAAGAAGGTTATCAATGGATTCAGTTTTTACCGAGTAACACAATATTCACTGAGTCACCAATGGTTATCAAGTTTCAAGCTACTTATAATGGTTAGTATGAACCGTGCCTCTACTCTTACCGAGTGCATGATGATGTGGCGTATTATAGAGGATGCCGAGTATCAGAAGGTCATCGAGCCAATTTGAGGAACCCGAGTTTTCAACCATCTAGCCGACTCAGTAATGTTTTGTTCACTTGTGTTTAGCCGACCTTGTTAAGTAAATATTGGAATGATATATATGTGATGTATTATATCATTTGTACAGTAATAGGATATTGGATAGAATTTTTTTTTAAAATATTTTTTTGAAGAGAGAAAGCGAATCAACAACAGAATAGAGGAATACAGCAAGGTCAACATTGGTGCAGAAAAGGTATATCTATCACATTAGGTGATCAGAGCATAAAGGATCTTATCAGCAATCAGTTGTAATGAAATCCATTGCTTCATTCTAATAGGTGAATTAGTTTGTAAATCCTTTAACAGGGTAAACTTAGTAGTCTTTTGTAAATCTCCTAACAGAGTGCATACTTCATTGTATGTTTCTAAATCCTCTAACAAGGTGGATCTAGCAATCCTACTTGCTCCTAACAAGGTAGATCATCAGAAGTGATCATTGTAAGCCATAACAGGCCAACTTTATACTATAGTATTGAAGTTTTGTGGGCACCATCCCCACCCCAGTTTTACATTCTAATTGGAAGGTTTCTGGGTCACCAAATCAGTGTGTTCATGCGTTATAAATGTTTACCTTTTCATGCATACAGTAGATTAGATGGATGAATGGTGAATATGTTATTATGCAGAATTAATATAAATATTTAGGGTTACTAATTCACCCCTCCCCTCTCAGTAACCTTGTTATTCTAGATTATTTCCAACACTAGGACCCTTAACCACATAGATAATTCAATCAAATGGGTTAAAATGTGTCATAGGGTTCCCAATGACCTCTTTTGACCAATTTATCGAATCATCTATACTTCATATTCTTAGGACCCCTAAGCATACATTTTTAAATTGAATTATCTATGTCCTTAGGGGTCCTAAGAACCCTAAGCACACATAATTCAATCAAATAGGTCAAAAAGGGTCATAGGTTAGTGTAGGACACATTTTATTTCATTTGATAGAATGATATGTGCTTGGTAGTTCTAGGACCCTTAACAACATGGATAATTCAATTAAAATAGTGAAAAGGGTTCATAGAATACATTGTGACTCCTTGTGACCCATTTGACCAAATTATATGTGCTTAAGGGTCCTAGGACATGTGACAAGATAGATTATTTGATAAAATGAGTGAAAAGGGGTCATACTCGATGACCCCTTTTCACTTATTCAATCAAATCATGTACACTTAAGCATCCTAAGAGCCCTAGCAACCTAAATAATTCAATCAAATAAGTCAAAACTACCCACTCCATCAAATTATGTGTACCTAAAGTCTTAGGACCCATAGTGACTTAGATAATTCAATGTAAAGGGTCAAAAGATGTCATAGGTTACCCTATGAGCCATTTTGTCATATTGAAACAACTTTTGTGTACTTGGGGGTCCTAAGAACCCTAAGGACATAGATAATTTTATTGAATATTTCAAAAGGTCCTATAGGGTACTCTATGACCTCTTTTCACTCACTCAATCAAATAATGTGTGCTTAGGACTCTTGACAGCCCTAACAACATAGAAAATTTGGTGGAAGAGTTAAATGGGGTCATAGGGTCCCCTATGACCCCTTTTGGTCCATTCCATCAAATTGTGTATTCTTAGTGGTCCTATGAAGCCCAATGACATAGATAATATAATTAAAAGGGTCAAAGATGGACTCCTAGCTTACTTTATGACTCCTTTTGCCCCATTTAACTCCATTATGTGTTCTTAGTGGTCCCAGGGTGCCTAATTATATAGATAATTTGAAAAAATTGGTCAAAAATGGCCATATGGTACCTTATGATCCTATTGAACCAAATTATGTTTTCTTATATGTCATCAGACTCCTTACAACATAGATAATTTGATTGAAATGGTCTACTACTCCATTAGGGACAAATTTTTGGCAATTGTCGTAAAGTTTGGTAGATGACCATCCAAATACCAATAAAAATGTTGTCACTAAAAGTGCATCATAGTTATTAATGGGGATTGAAGGAGTACAAAATCCAATTCTAAGGCTAGCCATTAAAAATGAGACATCAAAATATCAATGTCAGCTATAACTGGTAGAATATGGGGAAGTGAAATTCACGAGAGGAACTTGACCAACAAAAGAAAGATGAGGATATCATTTAGGATATAGAATCCTTGTCAAAACCTTCAACAGTGGTCATAATTATTTCAAGGGTAAGTATTTAAAGTTATTTAAGAGGATTCCATCAGGCATATGGCATCCTCTTCAGAACATATGTTGAAAATTGTTGAGGTATCATCAACAGTCTGAGGACCTTCATAAGATATAATTATGTTAGACAAATGGTTTGGCAGTTAATAATTTCTACATTGGAAGTGGTATAGTATTCTTCTACAATAAACTATTTTTTGAAGTTTGACTTAAAAACTATAGGAATTTTTTAAAATAATGTGCAAATAATTAGATGAGAAGTATTAATTATACAAGTGGCACATATCCAACTCAAATTTATAGTATTGGAATGAGAATTTGTTAGAATATATAGTCCACCAATATAACTAAGAGGTGTGGGGGGGGGGGGGGGGGGCGGGGGGTGGTGAATCAACTAGCTAACTATTATCACAATTATCAACCTTGTTAGATCTTAACCATATGAGTAACATAATCAGAAACCACAACAATATACTCATGCACAATAATACTAGATATGTTAACTAGGGAAAACCCTGGTGGGGATGGTACCACAAGATGATGTACTAATATAAATATTCCTTATTAGAGGATGGACCTTGTTAGGTGCTATGATAATATTCAGTACATATCAGTCCCTGTTAGGAGATTCCAACCCTGTTAGGAGTTATGCCAACTCTATTGGGAGCTATAGAAAGTGGATGAACCCATTGTCCAAATAGCTTCAGGGGCAAGAACAATGAACTCAGTATCCAAATGATCTCTGTATTATTCCTTGTAGAATAATTGAATTGAATTGAACTTCTCCTTCCTCTTCCTCTGTCCTATCAACCACACTTATGTTCCTTCTAATCTTGATAAAATATCACAAAATTCACATATTATAATCCCTTGGACCGCTTACTTGCATTTTCAAAATACTCTTCTCTTTTTTTGGACGTCCTTGATCACTTCACGTACTCCATACTCAATTACAAATAAGGAAAACACTTTCCTTTATACCCAGCCCTTAAAGCAATTTCTTGACTTGGCCTTGAGGCTTTTCAAATTAATTATAATAAGACCACAATAAGACAATTAATTATTTTGCAACCTTATAGAACTATCGGCTCACAATCTATACAACTTCTCACATGTGAGACTATAGGACTTGCGCACTTGCTGACATCATCATCAAACTATTCTCTATCACTATCTAGCATGGCATCTCTAGATTATATCTCTATTAGAAGATATAATATGATCATCAAAAACTACTTTTTAGGTACTTCATTTATGTGTTGCTCTCTATAAATCACTTATAACTTCTATATGTATTCAATTTAGGTTACATGAACTTAACCTCATCATTAGAAAACATTATGGAACATGTCCTTAACTATGTGTCACTTGATCATGAAATGTCTATCCGTACAAGCATGATCTTTTTCTGCTACTCTGCCAGTCTTTACATAATTATTGCTATGTTCACACCAGTGACAAACACAATCATGAATGCAACATTTTAATACTACCACTTTCTTCTCCAATTCTTAGGAAACTCCCCTAAAGGAACACCATCAACATTCATGTTAACAATCCACCCCTTTGGAATTAATGGGAACATAGACGAAAAATATCTAAGTTCTAGGAATACCAAAAAAATACTCTACTACTATTGTTCTCATCTTTTCAAATCCTCTTCATCAATCAAATTTGAAATCCTCTTTAACATTTCTCTATGTTGCATCTGCTAGGATAAGCATCAGTTATTCACATACTAAACAACTTCATCTTCTCCCCCATACATTATAACTCTTCATGTTGTATAATTGCCCCATAGAGATATTACTTCTCCTTACATGAATCTTTCTAAATCTCCCTAATAAAGTAGATATTTCTCTCCATTCATACTTAGGAGATGTTTCTTATGAATTTTCTCCCCCATTCAACTAAAGGATGTTTTTCATGTACATATCTCCCCCATTGACATTAATCACAAAGGCCTCATTATGTCAATTGTTTGCTCCAAGTCTTCAAGTACCTCAAGTATCCAAAGACATTATTCAAGACCAATTTCCAAGAGTGCTTAGATGATTTTGCTCATCTCTAATACTCCCCCATATAGGAAGCAATCAATATTCAATCCAATCAAACAATAGTGCTCTGTACCACTAGACTAATACAATCTTTGCATCATCTACTCTAAATTAGGAAGGGACATAACCCCAAGTATACCTCTCAAGTACTCAAATGTATCTTTAGGAAAGGGCTTTGTAAAGATATCTGTAATCTGATGTTTAGCACTGACATACTCCAATGGGATCTCTTTTTCTGCTACCTTCTCTCTTAAAACATGATACTTAATGGATATATGATTACTCTTAGAATGCAATATAGGATTCTTAGACATACTTAATGTACTTGTCTTATCACAATATATGATAACAGGTTCTAAAAATTCTATCCCAATATCTTTCAGCAACATCTTCATCCACATAACTTGGTTATAGTTATTTATTGTTGCTATATACTCTTCTTCAACTATACTTTGCAAAATGCAATCTTGTTTCTTGCTTAGCCAAGAAGCCAATCATACTCCAAGAAAGAATGCTCCACCACTGGTGCTTTTTCTATAATTCATACTTCCTGCCAATCCTCATCGGTATAGGCACATAGAGTGAAATCACTTGATCTTTCACTTTCATGTCATATCCCATAATCAAATGTACCCTTCAAATATCTGAATATCCTTTTGAATTCTACATAGTGATACTCCTTAGGATCAGCTTGAAATCTAGCTGAAATTCCAACTGAATTTTCTATATCTAGCCTAGTGTGAGTCAAATATTCCAAACCTCCAATCATGATGCTCAACTATAGGTATTTCATCCTTTCTATATAACTTGTGACTATTTATCATTGGTGTACCAACATTCTTACAATTTTCCAATCCAAACCTTTTCAACAAATATTTCAAATACTTAGCTTGTGATATGAAAATGCTATCACTATTTTGCACATTCTATAAACCAAGAAAGAACTTCATCACTCCTATCATACTCATTTCAAATCCATTCTTCATTTCTTCAAAAAACTTATCACTTGCTTCATCATTGCTCCCATATATTATGTCATCAATAATTATTAGTATTATCAGCAAACCATTCTCAATTTCTTTCAAGTATAGGTTACTATCTATCATCCCTTTATCAAATCCATGTTTTTCCAAAAACTTTTCCAACCTTCCATACCAGGTTCCAAGTGCTTGTTTTAGACCATATAGATCTTGACTCAATATGTATACCATGTCTTTCTCTTCTATCAGAGGGAAGCAACTCAATGAATACTTCTTCTTCAAGTTGTCCATTCAGGAAGATTGATTTGACATCCATCTGAAATACTTTGAATTTCCTATTTTTTGCATAAGCTAAGAGCATTATCACTTCTTTCATTCTAGATATAGGAGCATATGTCTCATCATAGTCTATTTAATCTTGCTATGAATATCCTTTGCATACAAGTTTGACCTTATTTCTTACAACTTTTCCTTTTTCATTCATATTGTTTCTGAATACCCATTTAGTTCCAATGATATTCTTGTCTTTAGGTCTAGGAATTAATTCCCATGTGTCATTCTTCACAATCTAATCCAATTCTTCCTTCATTTCTTGAATCTAATGATCATCTTTGCATGCTTCATCTACACTCTTAAGTTCAACTTGAGAAATCAAACATAGATCCTCATTAACTGTAACTCTTATCATCACTCATTTGTCTTTACTTCCAATTATCTTCTTTGGTGTGTGATTCTTTGTCAAGTTCCTATTAGAGATAGGATTTTTTAGCTCCACTCTTATCTCTTCTCTTGGTTCAGATCTCCATTATCCTCTTTGCTCAACAACTTGCATATCATTCTACAGATCATTGTTAGTCTCAAAGAAAATTTCAACATAATGTCTAACAATTCCAAAAATTTCTTCTTCTTATTCTTCATTAGAATTATAATCCATCATCTTTTCCTTAGTTCCAAACTTTTCATCAACTTTTACATTTTCACATTCAACTATTGTCTTGGTTCTATCATTAAACATCTGTAAGCTTTTCTTTTCAATGAATAACTAAGAAACATACCTTCTTCACTTCTTGGATCAAACTTACCAACATCATCATCTCTCTTTATGTAACACTTGCTTCCAAATATTCTAAAATACTTTACTAAAGGTGTGTGACCAAATCATAATTTAAAAGGATTCTTAGTCATACCTTTTCTAATCTATACTCTATTCATAGTTTAAAACATTGTATTGACTACTTCCCTCCAAAATCTCTTGGATACATCATTCTCAAACAACATTGCTCTTGTTGCCTCTTATACTAACCCATTTCTTCTTTCTACTATTCCATTATGCTTAAGAGTCTTAGGTGAAGATACATGTCTCTTAATTCCATTCTCTTCACAAAACATGTTAGATTATCTAGAGGTGAACTCTCCTCCTCTATCTGATCTCAAACATTTTATATTAACACCAAATTCATTCTCAACTCTATTCTTAAATATCTTGAACTTCTCAAATGTTTTAGATTTCTCTTTAAGAAATATTACCCCCATCATTTTAGTGAAATCATCACCAAAAATCATAAAATACATTTCTCCATAGAATCCTCTTGTACTAGTAGGGCCACTCAAATATGTGTGAACAATCTCTAGATTCTCTATAGTAGTGAACTTCTTGCTGGGAAATGATACATTCTTTTGCTTAGCCATGATACATTCTTTGTAGACAACATTAGTAGGCTTTATTATCTTAGGTAAATCCCTAACTATGAATGTGCTACTGACCTTCATAATGTTATCAAAATTTATATGATAAAACCTCCTATGACATAACCAACTATTATCCACTTTAGCAAATTAACATGTAATCTTAGTGGGAATAACTAAAATACATTACCTCTGGATCTTGTACCTATTCCAATCAACTTGTCATCTTTGTCTTTGATAATGCAAGTCTTTTCAGTGAATTTCAACTAATAAACTTTATCCACCAACTTTCCAACACTCAACAAGTTATGCTTCAAACCATCAACAAAGTAAACATCATCAATATTGGTCTTTTCATCAAGAGTAATAGATCCTATCCCTGTAATGTGATAGGCTACATTATTACCAACTCTAACAATACCTCCATCATGATTCTTTAATTTAAAAAACTTGTTCATATCACTAGTCATGTGATGTAAACATTCACTGCCTATTAGTCAATCATATTTATTTTTCTACTTGGGTAGGTAGAGATTTCTCCTCTCTAATTTCTATATCAAGATCATCTTCTTTTATGACTACAAATCCTAGCTCATCATCACTTTCACTCTAAATTCTTTCCTCAAATTCCTCATCTTCATTAGCATATAAGAAATTTTTAGGTCTTCTAGATTTAAACTTTCCTTTATACTTTTTCTCTCTTTTAGGATATTTAGATGCATAATGATCAAATGCGTTACAAGTCCAACATTTAAAGATATTATTACCATCTAGTTCTCTTCTTACAAGAAGGGCTATACCTTCTTCAATCTTCTTGTCTTCATCAGATCTTGTTCTACTGCCACGAGAAAAATCTCCATGGGTTCTTGCACTTCTAGACAAATATGGATGAAAACTTAGGGCACTAAAATTGGTCTCCACTCTTGTCAATTCTCCATATTTTCTTAGACATTCTTTTGTTTCTTCCAATCTTCTAAGTAGAGTTTCCTTGGTGAACTTCTTAGTATAGGCTATCAAAAGTTCAATCATCTTTGCTACTTGCTTGAAAGGTGGTGTTAGAGTTTTCAAGGTCTTTCATGCAATCTAATATTCCTCCTTGGTTCTGCCATATGATTTGACTCCTATAGTAATCTTAGATATCCTACCAACATAGTTTCTTACAGATTCATCTTCCATCATTCTACCATCTTAAAATGAGTATATCCAATTTTTTAATCTTATCCTTTTAGTATGTTTATCACCTTCAAAAATAAATACTAAAGCTTTCCAAATCTCATGCGATGTTAGTGGTGAATTTACCTGACTGTATTCAATCTCTACAATAGCTGATAGTAAGGTTTCTTTGGTTCTCATATTATACATAAACAAATCTATTTCTTCTTCACTACATTGTTCAAGCTTTTCTTCTTCCACAATTATTTTTCTAACCTTTTCCAATACCCAATATCTCAGACCCATACATAATAGATGAGTCTTCATCTTTTCCTTCCAATTGTCATAGTTAACCTCATCAAACCTAGGACTATCCTTTCTAAAATGACTCGCCATTGATCTCCCAAAGCTGTTAAGCTTTCCCTTCAAGTACTTGAAGGCTTCCATACTGTTAAGTTTTAGGATTTGCACCATACTGAACTGGCAATGTTCAGTAACCCTTACTTAACATGGGAGCCATTTCATTATGTGAGACTGGATAATGAAATAAAAGCTTCGGATTCTAGGCCGACTCCTATTAGATCTTTTAGTGGAACACTCTAAAACTTAAAGAAAACTTAGAGGGAAAAGGTAAGAAAGTGCAGAAAATAAACCTAAAACCTAAAGCTTAAACTAAGAAAAGAGTTGATACACTAGAAGTTACTATGAAGATGTAACACACATGTAACAAAGAGGATTATATAGTTCTATGAAATACAGATAAAGCACATCTTCTTATAAAGGCTTGCATAAGTGATTTATGATAAGATTTCAATACTGAAACTACAAAAAGAGGATAAATTACTATCTCACTTTGACTAATTTCACCTATAAACACATATCATAACCTACAAGCAGACTTACTTTTCCACAAAAAGGTGCTGGAATGAGACAGAAAATAGGGAATAATGTAAACATTCACAAGTTAACTTATCAAATCATTCAAAAACACACACAGAATTTGTAGAAAGGAAAAGAGCTTAATAATTTACTTCATAAAGCATAATCACACTACTATCACTAGCATTATTTCTTCAAAATGTTGAATTACAAACCCTGTAACAAAGCTTAGGACTCAAAAGATATCTCAAAACTCTATCATAAAATCAGAACTCCCTAACAACGAGTTAGAAAACTCATTAAGTACAATCCCAGCTCCTTGGGTCGTATGCAAAAATAAAGCCTAGAAATGAGGGCTTAGAAACTTCCAAAAATAAAGTTTTATAACTTATTTGACTCCACTAACTCATAACTGCCCCCATGACTCATCAAAGCCTCCTTAAAAATGCTTCAACAAGTCATAAAGACCCACAAATTGACTTAACAAAGCCAAATCCAACCTCGTATATTTTCTCCACATGTTTCCCCACTGATTCCCCTCTTAAAGACCATTACATGAGCATACAAGATGACTTATTTTCTTTTGCATGGCAAATAGGAAAGAATATTCAATGACTTATAATTATGTCATTTAAATATTTCTCTTTACATTAACACATATGCAAAAGATATGATTTAAAATAATGTTCTTGCATTTTAGAATAAGAAGATAATATTAAATGATTAGAATTAATCATTTAAATATTATTTCTTTATCATAATTAATAACAAGTAACATTATAAACTTTTGAAAACAAACTTCTAAGACATCAACAATTAACTCTCCTCACCCATCTCAAAAAAAATTTAAAAAAAATGTAAAATCCCATGAAAAACTACGGATCTCAAATGTTTATCAAGAATAATAAAGGATATTATATCCTTCTCCAACCCTAAAAAGGTATTCATTTTGTTATCTGCTCATTTGAGATGAATCCGGAAGAGAAATGAGGGTAAAGTAAGGGTTTCAATTGCCATGAGAGAATTTTACTTGATGCTTGAATGCTTCTCTGTTGCTCTTTTAATGAAGGGAAATCTTGAGGTCGCCATCCTTGTACTTGCTGGAATCAGAGACAAAGCTCAAATTTCTTCATTCTTTCAGTAAAAATCTACGAACATATGAGGTTTTTTAAAAAAATTTCTTGAACATGTTTATCAGTCACCACAGTTGCTCGAAGATATGTTTTAAAAACTTGTCATGAAATCAATTTCTTGCTGTAATTGGGCTCCATGCTATGATATTTGTCTGATGTTTGAGATTTTAAAACGCCACCATAAATGATGCTTTCTGCTGGAACAAATTTGAAGCTTTGCTGAATGGGTTTGCTACTACATACGGGTTTGAATTTTTAATGAATCTTGGAAATGATCTTGCATTATAACAAACTTCAAGCCGAGTTTCTCAGGAACTCTTGCTATAATGAATCCTAATAAAACACTTCTCTTTGCATTAAGTTTTCTATGATCTTTGGTCTGTTGATGGTCAAACTTCTTCTTCACTGAAGATGTGCTTTTCTAACCCATATACTACTATAGGAGACAATTTTTGAATGGATTTGCAAGAAAATTTGAATGAGTTTATTACTTGGTGACATGTGATCTTTTGCTGGATACTTTTGTGTCCTATATTCATAATCAAAATCTAGGTCAAAGCTTCAGAAGTTTACATTCCTTGCAATCTTTATTCTAGCAAATTTGGATTCTTCATCGAATTTATTCAGAATGTCTGTGTGTCATCTTTATCTTTTGGAGGATGTACAAGTGCTTCCACAACATAATTTCCATTCTAGATATTTAGGCAAATAGTCATTCCAGTTATTTTCTTTACAACTAATTGCCTTCACTTGAAGGATTCCATGTCTTTTTGGTCCAGTGCATGATACTGAACTACTTTTATTAGCCAGTGCCAAAGTTGTGTTAAACCATGCACTCTCTATGATTGGTATTCCTAAGGCCCGCTACATTTATGGTAGACTGGAAAACCAACAAAAGAACCCTAAACAAAGCTCCCTATGATGTTAAGTGATACAAATGACACAACTTTTCTTGCCAATCTGGTTTGCTTGACTGACCCAACTGAAGATGGAACTCTTATTCTTTGTTCTTGACTATAGCATTTGTGAATACTCCTTTGCTGTTAATGACCAGCACATGTTTTTACTATTGAGATGATTTGTTTGAATAATACTTTTATGCTATTGAAATTCTTTTTCATGGCTATAATTGTCTGCTGTTTTTCTTTGAGATGGAACAAAATAAAAATAAAACTTTGTCTCTAGGACCAAATATGCTACTGGGACATATAGCACATGTAAGAAACCCTTCTCTTCTACTTGTAGATAACACTAAAGCCTCTGTTGCTGTTTTCATCTCATAATAAATATCATTATGGTTGTCAAAATAAAATAAAGATTCATCACCATTATATATGCTATGAATACCATCATGGACAACACTTGGAGAGCTGGTATAAATAAGCTTCTTGACTTTGCATTTAAGGCCCATACTTATTACATTCTTTGTACCTTGAATGTAGTGACATCATAATTCCGTGATATTAAACCTTGGGCAATAATGTTGTAAATGAGTAGTTTGCAATAGTTGGCTGAGCTGCACTTACAAAGATTACATTGTTTCCACCATAAGCCTTTTGTAATTTGGCTCCTTTTCCGTTCCCTTTTTAAGTTTCTTTCACTTGAAGGATCTCTTTTACACATTTCATTTGAGAACTCTTTGTTTTTGTATATTGAAATGATGCTCTCCTGACTGTTAGGATACTTTTGATTATTTGATGTTGTATAAATTGTATTGCATGAGGTTCGAGTACGGGCTTGTGACACTCATAAATGACTTTTATATCTTTCAGCTTCTTGTCTTTCATAGTGAAATGCACCAACAGATAGAGTATGTAGTCATAGAGATAAGTAGTCATTGCTTAGATCCTTCGGGATCTAACATCAGTTGCTTTCATATTTTTTGCAGATGCTGAAGATCATGGAGTTTGGAGCTGAATTCTGCTATGCCAGGGAAAGAGTGCATAACCAGTCAAAGCAACAGGCAATGATTGGTTAATCTCTACTCTTTATTTCTTTCATTCATATGTATCTCTATTTTTGCATTTCCTTATGAAAGCAACCTAGCTAGTTTTAGATTACAGTAAAAGCAGGTTTTGAAGGGACCCTGAAACCCTTTAACAAAAAATAGAAAGATAAAGCAATACAGCCCAACCAGGAAAAAACCTGCAACAAACTGAAGAACAGTATCAAAATCAGGTTTTATAGGGACCTGAAATCACTAGAAAAGTCCAAAAACAAACTAACCCAGGTTTTACAGGGACCTGGAACCACAAACAGTCTAAACTATATTAAAAAAACCAGAAACCAAGACTGGAGTCCCCAACCAGCAACCAATACCAGATAGGCACCAAACCAGAGAACCCACCCTAGTGCCACTATTGCAGCTCCAGGATCAATTTAGCTGCTTCCTTACCAATAGCAACAGTCTCTTGAATGGAAACAACATCCATAGTAGCAGCAGCTTTCATAGCACTCTTCCTCGAGCTTTGCCTAGTTATACTCACGGCTTGTGTGAGATCCTTTTCCATTCAGCATTTCATTTCATTTCATTGTTTGAAAACATCAATGTATATTTGAAAGTAAATAAATACAAGGACATTTCTTTTGTTTAAATGAAATAAATGGCATTTTTGTATCTTCTATTGCATGTATACTTAAAATTTTACACGTGTGCAAAATTTCAGTAACACATACCAATTATTAGAATATATAGTCCATCAATATATCTGGGGCGGGGGGGGGGTGAATCAGTTATCAAAAGATTATCGCAATTATAAACCTTATTAGATCTTAAGCATATGAGTAATATATCAGAAACAACAACAATAAACTCATGCACAATAACACCAGATATGTTAACTAGGGGGACCCTTGATCAAAGGGAAAACCTTAGTGGGGATGGTACCCACAAGATGATGTACTAATATAAATATTCTTTGTTAGAGGGTAAGAGCATAGATCTATGTCACCATTTAGGATACCAAAACCTATTTTGGTCAAATCTCATTTCTCTATCATAATTCTTTTTTTTTCAAAAAATAAAAATACCCTTTTATAGATCTCATATTAACTATCATCATTATATAAATGTCTGAGCATTTTGATTAGTTATAATATGTTATAATTTCAAAATATTATAAGTCGAATATCTCAACATTTCAGAATACGTTTCCTCAAAAAATAGAAAAAATAGTAAATCATATAAAAATAAATAAAAAAATTATCTCTAGAGAAGAGAGTCCTCTTCACGAATATGTAATTTTTTTTCAACAAGGTGTAGATTTGATAGGGAAGTTTTGATGAGAGGAAAAAATTGTTCGATTCTAATAAGGTTTCCCTTTAGTACTTATAACAAAGAAAATATACATAAAAATAATTATTTCTTTTTTTGTTCCCTAGCTATACATGTCACCTATAAGATATTTTCAAATCAGAATAAAAAAAGATGATTTGCATATACTTGTTTGACAGGAACTACACCATATATTTTTTAAAGTTAAAAATGAGACTTCAAAATTTTTTAAAATGAACAAATTCTTATGTAAAAAAATTTATAAAAATTATAGGAATAAAATTCATCTAATTTTACACATTTCATCTGTTTACATCATCTTCAAATTCTAAACAGAAATATCATTTTTTTTATCATTAAAGTTGAATAGTCATATTTTGATATCCTTCTTCTTTATAAAAGGTGACATAGGTTTGTGCTTTTGCCCTAGAGGATGGACCCTATTAGGTGTCTATGAAAGCATTCACTACATATCAGTCCCTAGTAAGAGACTTTGAATCCTAATTAGTCAATTCCAACCCTGTTAGGAGTTGTAGAAGGCAGATGAACCCACTGTCCAAATAGATTTATGAGCAAGATCTATGAACTCACTATCCAAATGATCTATGTATTATTCATTACTGAATAAAAGAATAGAATTGAATTTCTCCTTCCTCTTCCTTTGTCCTATCAACCAAACTTTTGTTCCTTTTGATGTCGATACAAGATCACAAACGTTGCATCCAATAATTCATTGGATCTCTTACTCACATTTTCCAAACACTTTTCTCTTTGTTTGGACTTCCTTGAGCACTTTGTATACTCAATTAAAAACACATAAAATACTTTCCTTTATACCAAGTCCTTAAACAAACTTCTTGAGTCGACCTTGAGGCTTTCCCAAAGATAAAGATCATGGAGACCTTCATGAACCTCAAGGGACATACAGAGAATTGAATGCACAATCAGAGTCAACAAGACAATTAGAGGTTAAGGAAAATCAATTGGGAAATACTAAAGCCTATAATGGCTTTTGATCCTATGTAATAGGAATTAATCTTAGAAGTTATTACAAGTGCTAAATGGACCAAGTATTGATTGTAGAAGGACCAAAAGTGTCCAAGAATACATAACTAGTGCAAAGGGTCTAGAATAGGCTAGTGTGTATGTTTAAGCTTTTAGGAAAGGGTTTATTGTTTAATTAAAGCCTTTTTGTTATTTAAAATTCAAATATTTAAATGGTAATGACTAGTTTAGAGATTGAGAGGGAAGTTTGGTTTATTATGGTTTTAGACTCAACTATTCAACTCAATGATGAAGTTGGTTGAATTATTTATATTTAGAGAGTCTTATATATGAGAAGGAGTCTTTGTTACGACAGGGAGGATGATCGGGTTATGCACTGGTGGACAAAAATAACAAATACAAACCTTTCTAATTTCTACAAATCAATTCCACTTTGAATCTCAATTTGATTGGTTTGTTCTCCATATGCATTGATAGGGTCTTCTCAACCAACTGATTTGTCATTGGATGAAGTCTCTAACATTTTAGTGAATTTTTTGTTCCTAGTTATAAACATGTAATTTCATTAATTGCTACTGTTATTACAATAGGAACCTAGAATAATGGGAATGACTCCATGAATATAAAGGCCTAATATTCATGGAATGTTAATTCTAACTTTTATTATATATTAATAACCATGCATATGTAGATCCAAGTGGGATTTAGGTGATCACAGTTCAAGAACAGTGAGGAAAGCATTGAAATTGGGTATCCAAGTATAGCAGTGGCTAATTTGGTCAAACAATGGGTATATTTTGTGATTGGAAATGTTGCACAATGTGTATTTGATGGTGAATCCATCATCAATTTGGTTTAGAAGTTTGTAGAAGTAGCTGATTGAGAAAGCCCTAGATAAAAAGGGTTTGGAGCCATAATTTAGGGGTTTTGATGTTGCAGAGCACCAGGGTCTAATTCCTTTTGGAATTGAGTAATTGGAGGAAAAAATAGAAACTGTCTAGGAGTTTAGGTTGATAGAAGGTCATTGGTTGATGCTTCCTTTAAAAATTTGTTCATTTTTATACATTGAAAATAGAGCATCAGTCATGGTTAAGTGTGTTGTTCCAAAACAAGAATATGAAAATTTTTGATATGTCATAGAACTCTAAAAAGGGTGCCTAGAAATGTTATCATCTTGTCAAGTGTTTTGTGGAAAGATGAAGTTATTGCCATCCTAAGTTTGTTGCAGGGTTATTGGACAACCTATTAGGCCTTTGGAATAGTTTGAAAGAACTTTGTGTATTGGAAGCATGGGAAACAATATAGAGTTTTAGAATCCCTTGACTCTAAGTGGTTTGAAGCCTAGGAAACCAAATCCATCATTGTGTAGTATTGTGGAAGCCTTGACAAGTTAGGTTCTTTAAACAATAAAGGTTGTTGATAGGCTAGTGTGCCTAAAGCTCTAAAATTGCAAACTCTCATTGTGTTTTGAAGACCACCACTCTTCCCTATGCATCAATCTCTTACTCGCATTTTCCAAACACTCTGCTCTTTGTTTGCACTTCCTTGAGCACTTTACATTCTTCATTCTCAATTAAAAACATAGAAAATACTTTCCTTTATACCAAGTCCTTAAAAAAAATTCTTGAGTCAGCCCTGAGGCTTTCCCAATTAATTATAATAGGACAACAATAAGATAATTAATTATTTCACAACCATATAACACTATCTACTTATAGTCTATTTAACTTCTCACATGTGTGTCTTTGGGACCTTTACACTTGTTGATGTCATCACCAAACTGTCCTCTATCAATTTCAAACTTTGCATCTCTAGATTATATCTCTGTTAGAAGATATAACATGATCATCTGAAATTGCTTTTCAAGTACTCAATTTTTGTGCTACTCTCTATAAATCACTTATAACTTTAGTATGTCTTTGACTTAGGTTACACAAACTTAACCTTGTCATAAGGACACTTTTTGGAACATGTCCTTCACTTTGCATCACTTGATCACTAAACATTTGTTTGTATGACCATGATCTATGTCTGCTACTCTACCAATCTTCATAGAATTACTGCTATGTTTACATCAATGAAAAACACAGTCATGAGTGCAACATGCCAATACTGCCACATGCTTCTCAAATGCTTAGGTTACTCCCCCAAGGAAATACCATCAACAATCATGCTAATAGAATCAACTTAATGATATTTACACAAGAGATCAATGTAATTATTTCAATCTCTTGTGTAAATGTCTTTATGTTGATTGTCATTCTAATATTATGACTTTGAGTTGGATCTATGTCACTTATACAATTAAGACTCCTCATATAATCATGTGTGCATTATTTTAGAATATTTAGATGTAGTCAAAATAAGAAATAAGTTTATGGCATGGAAAAGCTATACCACTACCAGCATGGAAATTATTAAGTGCCAAATCATTTGGATGACATAATTGTACAATGCACAAGTCATCAGACATCTAACAAAGAACTAACATGAACTAAAAATTCAAAGGATATAGAATAATAAGCAATGTGAAAGCACATTATAGATTTATTAACATTTAACTCATAGAAAAGGAGGTCCATGTTAATGATGTTCTAGTTATACCAAAAAGTTGTTGATATTTGTTAGGATCAACCATAGACAGAAATAAAAATTACATGAAAATATGACCAATATGAAAAAATAATAAATCACACATAAGAGAACACAAGACATAAAGATTTAACATGATTCACCCAATCCCTAGGCCATGTCCACCAAGAACAAGTCCAAAACTATTATTATCTAGTGATTATAATCTTGAATATCTTATAGCTCAATACTGCCGCAAGAAGCTACAATCTCATCGTACATTATGAAATCCCTAATCCTAATCCATTTTATGCAAGTTTTTTTTTTCTTACAAAATTAAGGCTAGAATGAGTTGTCTAATAAGAAAATAGAAACCGACACCTTTTACAATAATAAAGTCAATTGAGCTTTTGGGGAAAACCCTTGTGGAGAAGTTACCCCTCAACCCCACCCTATACTATGATAGGGAGTGCTTCAGGGGCTATTCCTTAGAACCTTGTAAGCAGTGTTGCCCCTTCAACCTATCTTGGGGGTGCTTCCTCCAAATTCCCATAGCAAAATATGAGGGGAAATCACACCAAATATAGTGGGAAAAAATTAACCTCTAAGTCTAATTAGGCTCCAAATAACAACAATCTCCCACTTGGAGAATGGTCAGACTCCACAACAATAACTCTCACTTCGAGACTAGTCATAGAACTATTAAACTTGTAGCTCCCACTGGAATATCAAACCACCCTAGACTCTATTGTTACTTTATCTGGTCAATCTAGAAGACCAACCAAAGCTCAAGAGGAGTTCAACCTCTCCCTTGTCACTGCTTTGGTAAACATATCTATTGGATTGTCATCTATATGTATCTTCTCCATTTTTAACTATACATCATCCAAAATTGACCAAATGAAATGGTACCACAACTATATGTGTTTTGTCTTTGAATGTAGAGAAGAATTCTTAGCAAGATGAATGACACTCTAGCTATCTACAAATAAAAAATTATCTATTTGTTGGTTCCCAACTCATCCATGAAGAATTAAAGCCATATCATCTCCTTGGTTTCCTCTATAGTATAAATATACTCTTCCTCTATAGTATACAAAGCATTAACCTTCTGTAACTATGAAGTCCAACTCACTGTTGTCCCACCAATAGAAAATACATAACCTATAGTACTTTTCCTAGTATCAATTTTTTTGCCAAATCTAAGTTAGGGTAGCTATATAAATCAATAGTAAAGCCCTCAAAATGTAAACACCTACTAGATGTTCCTCTTATATATTTGAGAATCCATTTAAGTGCATTCCAATGCTCAATTCCACAATGACTCATATACGTGCTAACAACTCCCACTGCATTTGCAATATCTAGCCTAGTAAATAACATGATATATATTAAGCTCCCTATAGTTGAAGCATAAGGTACCTTGGACATCTTAGCCTCCTCTTCTAGTATCTTTGGACACATCTCCTTAGTCAATTCTAAATGACCAAGTAAAGATATGCTGCCAGCTTTAGCATTCTCCATACAGAAATATTTCAACACCTTCTTATTATAATTAGCCTGAGATAATGTCAATTTTTTGTTCTTCCTATCTCTACAAATTTTCATACCAAGAATTTGTTTTTCTACCCACAAATCCTTCATAGAAAATGAATGTGCTAATTGTTGTTTTAACCCCATAATGTGATCTATGTTAGACCCATCTACAAGCATATCAACAACATATAAACATAAAATAATATAGTTTTCATCATCTAACCTCTTAAAATAAATACAATGCACAGAATGACATTGAGTATAACCATGCTCATTCATAAAATTGTCAAATTTAAGATACCATTGTTGAGGTTCTTTCTTCAAGCCATATAAACTTTTCTTCAACCTGCACACTAAATTATCCTTACCTTTTGACCTCAAATCCCTATGGATGTACCATATATATCTCTTCATCCAAATCAATATGAAGAAAAAATATTTTAACATCAAACTACTCCAAATGCAAATCTTTAGTAGCTAGAATACTCAAAATAGTATGAATAGAAGTCATTTTAACAATAGGAGAAAATTATCTTATCAAAATTAATGCCATTTTTCTATGCAAAACCTTTTACCACTAACCTGGCTTTAAATATTCTCTTACCTCCACCCTCTTCTTTCAACCTGTAAACCCATTTATTGTGTAAATCCCTTTATTTGTAGGTAAATTGTATAAATTCCAAGTCTAATTTTTTAGAAAGGAGTCTATTTCTTCGTCATTGTAGATTCCCACTAAATATTTTTATCCATGTGTATAACTTCATCATAACATTTAGGCTCACTAGAATCTGTTAATTAAATAGGATACAATGAAGGGGAAAATCTTTCTATAGGTCTACTTAGCCTTGTTGGTCATTTAACATTCACTGGGGTGAATGGTATTTGTTGATTCAGTTGTTGTGGAGCATGAGGGACTACTAGAAAATTATCCTTTTGTGTATCATCCAACACTACATTGTTATTATTTTTCTTCTCATGTCCTGACAACGTATCTTTGTACAAAACTTTCTCATTGAATATGACATCCTTGCTTCTTATCATTTTTGAGATTTTTAAAAATTCCAAAGCCTATAACCAAATTCATCAATTCCATATCCAATAAATATACACTTCTTAGATTTACCTTCTAGTTTGGTTCTATTCTTAGAATCTACATGTGCAATGCTTCACAACCAAAGGTTTTGATAGAAGAATAACTTACCTTCTTACTAGTCCATGCTTCCTCTAGATTACTATAACCCAAAGTAGTAGAGGGAACTCTATTAATCCAATATACAATAGCATTGACAACCTCTTCCAACAAGTTTAAGGGTAGCCCAACATGAAACCAATGATTTTTTTAGTGGTGAATCTTCGCCAATTGGCTATTCCATCTCTTTGGGAAATCACAATTTGGCTAATAAAATCTACATATGGGGTCAACCATGTTGCCAAGATATTAAATAATTTTTTTCAAAATCCAAGGCTAATTGCTTATTAGTTTACACATAATTTGTCCAAATCTTGGTCCAATTGCCAATGTGATCTACATTTAGAACACAATTATTTAAAAAAAATTGCCAGTGTTTCCCTAATGTTTTCTTATTGGACAATGTTATTTTGCCCATAAAATAAAATAATATTTTCCCTCGGGTTGAGCATCACCTTCATTTTACTTATATGTGTCTCCAACTATCCTCGTTTAGTCAACTACTTTATGTTTTGGTCTTTGGGACAACTGTCTTAATTTCAGGAAGATTCAGACTTTATGGTATGTCATTTAAAATTAGACTTGAAATAGAGCTAAAGCCATTGATCTATATTACATCAACGGTCCAAATTAATTCCTTTCACCATAAAAATGACAACATTAAACATGATGACAACCAAGTTAGCAATAAAAAAGGGCACATTACTAATTGAATCTTAATGGATTGGCATACTGCAAGTACATTGTATAGTGTACACTTGGCGTGTGGGCCATGGACGACTTGCGATTCTATAACTTCACCAAAAAATTAAATGATCTCTCTTTGGAAATTGACACATTATCCAATAGTATTAATATTTGGTGTTATATGAAATAATTAATTTGCCTCTTACATTATGAAAATGTTTATGACCGACAAAAAAAATTGCCTACATTTATTTGCATACCAAAAAAAAAAAAAAAAATTTGTCACAGTTATTATTAAATTTTGATACAAAAAAGAAATTTTTTCCAATAGAAAATAATTTTCTCCCTTTCCTCGAATGAAAAAATCACCCTCAATTAGAAATTTTTCCTACATATTTAATGTTGAATTCGCTAGCATTTTACATATTTTTCTCGGGAGGGGTTTCTTAAAGTTATCCCTGCATGAAACCTCATACTCCTTAGACGCTCCATTATTGTCATGTTCATGCATTCAACCACTCTATTTGCTTGTGCAGTCCTTGGAACACTTTTTTGTCTATTAATACCATTAGTGGGAAAATAATCTTCAAATTCATTACTACAATACTCACCACTATTATTAGATCTAAGAAATTTTAGTCTTGTACCAGTATCATTTTCAACCAAGCATTTCTATTTCTCAAAAGTTGCAAATACAATAGATTTTTGTCTAAGGAAATAAAATCATAAGTTTCTAGTTGCATCATCAACATATGTAACATAATAATGAGAGCCACCAAGGGAAGATACTTGAGTTGGTCCCCATACATTTGTATGTACAAACTCTAATTTCTCATTTTTATTTTCCTTCTCACTCTTCACAAAACACACTCTCTTTTATTTTCCACAGACACAACTTTCATAGAAATCTATATTGACACATTTTAGACCAAATAAAATATTATTTGAATGAATTAATTCCATACCTTTCTAACTCATGTGCCCAAGTCTATTGTGTTATAGCATTGTATTAGAATTTACAATAATTGTTTGTTCTTCCTAATCAACTGCAACAAATGTTCCTAAACATTAATTTTTCTTTGAAGGTGCCTACTTTCACACCTTTTTCTACTACAAGGGAACCTTTTGAAACCTTCCAATTTTTATCATTAATAGTAACTGTGCAACACTCATCACCCAATTTAATTGCTGAAATTAAATTCCAACCCGACCTTGGAACATGTTTTACCACTTGTATTTGGTTATAATTCCCATTCTACAATTTAATCTTAATTTTTTCCTTTCCAACAACCTAATAGGGTTCATTATCCCCGAAATAAACTTACCCAAAATTTCCTTGGACATAATCAAGAATATAACCTCTATGGGGAGTAGCATAAAAAAAAGGCCCAAAATCTAAAACCCATGAATCATCGATACTTTCTAAGGAAAGAAGCAAAGCATCATCTTCAGATTTATTACTTACCTTATTTGTAGGTCATGTTTTCCATCTTGTTTGTCTCCTTCAAGTTATTTTGATTCTGGCAATTTGTTTTCTTATTCCCTAGTTTCCCATAGTACCAATAACCTCTTGGTCCTCTTGATTGAGGCATCTTCCCCTTTTATTTTTCTCTTGATTTCCCACAATTTCCAGAATATTTTTTGTAAGAATTTGGTACAGCTCTGATACCATGTAAGAATTTTCCTTAGGCCAAGATTCACCCAAGATCATAGAGCTCAAACACAAGCATAATTGTAGACCAAAAAGGAGTATGATCAATATATCAAAGTATGTCCTCATACATTGCTCTATATTGTATTTGATTTCAGATGAGTTTACACACTAGGAGTGCTAGTATATAAAGGCCTCTTAGGAAGCACCTAGAATGTCTCTAGAAAGAACCAGGAGATAAGATAAGCATGACAATTAAGCACACATCTTATCCATCATTCTAGATGATAGGATAAGAATGACAAGGTGTATCTCAAGTGGAGATGTTGTAGACACCATGTTCTTAATTAGTGTACTAACTCCTATGTTATAAACACCATGTTCTTAATTAGTGTACTAACTCCTATGTTATAGATACCATGTGCATAAAAGAGGTGTGAACTCCTATATTGTCAAGATGACAACTCACAAGAGTGCACATACTCCTAGGTGACTAATAAATAAATATGCATTAACCTAAGTAAACTTAAGTAAATGTAAATAGTGAATAATTATTTACACCAACACCCCCCGTTAAGTGAAACTTAGGGGAATGCACTTAAGATCACAAAAACTAGGATGAAATGCATAATGGGTCCCAGCTACTAGGCCATGTTAGGTACGCATGTACATAATGAAAATGCAATCTCTCATAAAGCAGAGAAAGAGGGAAAACCCTGTGGAAAAAAACCCTCCACCAAAAAGAGGGATGAAAAGAACAAGATACATGGATGGAGTAATCAAGACCCCCCCATTACAACATACATCAATTATATACAATTGAGAAATAAGAATAAAAAGACCTCATAAGAGGAAAAGGTCCCCCACAAAAAAAAAGAAAAAAAAAAAGGAGACAAGGTAGTCCCCCCCTGCTAAAAGTAAGGTGCTAACCAGTGAAAAATGCTTCAATGTAGAAGTTGATCCATGAGCATTGAATGATGCACCTCCCCTTTGGAAGAAATAGTGGTAGAGGTACTAGTGAGACACTTCCACTATGTGTGGAAAGAATCTCAAAGATGAATAGTGTCTCTAAAACCTACTCAAGTGTCCCTGTGTCAATACTGATGACGACTCCTTCCAAAACTATTGAGAAGAAGTACAGATCTATCAAGGATTGTTGTAGAACCTATCTCAAAGAACCAACAGTCTCCTCGAATGACAAAGAGACCTCCTACAGATGTTGTACATAAGTATCCACAATCACATCAACCTATAAAGACTGATCATGTAGAGAATGGACATGAGGGTCAGAGTGAGCCCTCACAACAACTATAGAAGGATCATTCTCAGTATAGAGAAGGGGTATATCATCAAAGAAGTCTCCAAAATTTGTTGTGTGTGACTCTATGAACAAACCTAAAATGTCTGCCAAGAAATCATCCACTAATGCAAGAACTAGAAGACAAAGTGTACCCTGTTGTGCTGAAGTACATGAATCAGTTATTGTGGTAATGGATGAAGAATGCACCTCAAATAGAAGATGAATATCATTAAGGATGTCTCCCACATCTTCAATGTGAGACTCCACAAATAGTTGTTCAATGTTTGGTAGGAAGTTGTCACATGAAGGTAAAGTAGGAAGACATGAAGGGTCCTGCTACATTGAATCCAAAGCATCTGTGGCTGGAATAGGATCAGTAGGAGCAACAAGAGCATCTAGAGGTGTGATCTCATCTAGAGAGGATGCAGCTACAACTGGAGGTAAAAGATATTTCAAGAATAGAGGAATGTGTGGTTCTCCATACGTCTCCCAAAGATGGATCCAAATATCATATAAATCATTTGACTTCAAGTCATTAAGTGAATCCATAACCTCCATATCTATAAATAGAAAGAGTGCATGACAAAGGATGGAACACGTGTCATCATCGTATACAAGCCCTCTAACATATGGTAGTGCATTATGCTGACTAAGATATGGGATAACCAATTGAATCCATTTTTGATAGTTATCTGGTGTCAAGGTAATTAAAACTTCCTCATCCATGATGAACTAATGCAACCCCCATAGATGAAAAATAAATCAAAGAACCCCCCCCCCCCCCCCCCCCCCCCCAAATGTAGGGTCTATTTCTAAAATAATTATTTTGTCCATAGAACCTATAATATGATTATAGATCTTTAAAGTAGACAAAAAAAATGGACTTTCAAAAAAAATGGAACCTGATTTGGAGTCTAGATGAGCCCATACTAAGTATTTTAAGTGGCAAAAATTGGGATTTTTGAGTTGCATAAAAAATTCAAGAACAAAGATCTCAAACCACTTGTACCAATGTGTAGATCATGAAATTCTACCCCAAAACAAAAAAAAATTGCTCGCAAGAAGGAGTCTGTATGAGGGAGATATCATTGTTTGAAAATTGTTGCTGCTATTATTTTTTCTAAATCATCGTCGTCGTGCCTCCAAAAATCAAATGGCTCTAGATTTTGCCTCATATGTCTGATTTGGATGAAAAAAAATCTGATTTGGGGGTTTTTTAACCTTTTGAATGTGATGCAAATATCTGATTTGCACCAACAAGCTTCAATCTTCACCTGCAAAAATCTCTCTTATAGGCCTAATGACCAATTTTTTTGGAAAAAAATAATGTAGATCTGAAAAAATTTGCAGAGATGCAGATGAATAACAAATGTAGATCTGAAAATTAAATGTATAGATCTAAAGTGATCATACCAATCCTAGAAATCGGACCTTCAGGTGCCAGTTTGCAAAAAAATTGCCTCAATTTTGACTATGGCCTAAGGTAGGCAAAATTATAGTCAAAATTCACCAAATCAGTGTCCTGAATGCAATGGCGAGGTCAGATCTTACTCTAGATGCTCCCAATGATTGTGATACTTCAGATTCAAGCCGAGGTGATGAAGAAAGAAGATGGTCTCGAATGGCTATGTGAAGAGAAATTTTCCACGAGCTCTAATACCATGTAAGAATCTGGTATAGCTCTGATACCATGTAAGAATTTGCCTAAGGGAAAAATTCACCCAAGAACTCAAACACAAGAACAACTATAGACTAGAAAGGAGTATGATCAAAATAACAATGTATTCCATTCAATATGCATAAAAGTACACTAGGAGTGCCTATATATAAAGGCCTCTGTGATGCATCTAGAATGCCTAGAAATTAGCATCATGATAATTCATACAACCAGGCACATGTCCACCAGATATGGGTTATCCTCCATTAAGCATAGAAGTAAGTGCAATAATGAGAGGATAGGCCTACAATGGTGTAGCATAGAAATTAATTTTGTGGACAACATGTGCTAAAAAGGGAGTGTGAATAACTATGTTGTCAACATGACAACTCAGTGAATGATGCAAACTCTAGTGTTGTAGACACCATGTGCTAAATTAGAGTTGCATACTTCTATATTGTCAACATGAAAACTTATAAAGGTGTGCAAACTCCTAAGTGTCTCACAAAATAAATAATAAAATGATGCAATATAATAAAATAATGCATTAACCTAAGTAAACTTAAGTAAGTGTAAATAGTAAATATGTATTTACACCAACAATTTACTCTCTCATTTGTCTTGCCTCTTCTTTATACATTCAAAACACTTCATGATGTAGATCCACCTGAGATTTTCCTATAAGTTTCCTCATTTGGAATAACACCAATCACATCATCAAATTTTAGGGTATTAGACCCAGAAACAGAAGTACTCACATTCGTGACCAAGCCATTCCAACTTTCAGGCAAAGAACACAAAATCAAGAGAGCCCTAATTTCTTCATCAAAATTAATATTTATAGAAGATAATTGATTGGTAATCATATTAAACTCATTTAAATTATTAAAAAATAGAACCACCTTCTACCATCTTCATATTTAATAAACACCTCATGAGAAATACCTTGTTTAAAGTGGAGGGATTTTCATATAACTTTGATAAGGTTTGCATCAACTCTTAAATTGTGTTTTCTTTTGTCATATTAAATACCACCAATTCTGTTAGGCATAATCAAATACTTCCAAGTTCTTTTTTATAAAAAATATCCCAATCCTCATCACTCATAGTAGCTGGTTTCTTAGATTTTCCTTGCAATGACTGCCATAAATCCTTCTAATAAAGATAGTCCTTAATTTTCATTTTCTATAACTAAAATGTCTTCCCAAACTTCTCAACCTTCAACTTTCCCTCATCTGCCATTTTTCCCACTCATCCACAAGACTTTCCTACCGATAATAGTTAAAAAACAAAACTAAATGACCTCGCTTTGATACCACTTGTTACGATTAACCATGAATATAAATAATAATTATATGCAAATATAACCAATATCAAAAAATAACAAATCACACAAAAGAGAACATGAGACACAAAGAATTAATGTGGTTCACCTAATCTCTAGGATACGTCCACCAACAAAAAGTCCAATGTTATTATTATCCAATTATTACAATCTACAATTCCTTACAGCTCAATACACCCACAAGAAGATACAATCTAATCATACATTATGAAATCCCTAACCCTAACCCATTTTATACAATATTTTTATCACTTTAAAAAGTAGGGCTTGAATGAGTGGTCCCACAAAAAAATATTAGTCGATGCCTTTTACAATAATAAAGTCGATTGAGTTTTTGGGGGTACTATCCAAAAAAAACCCTGTGAGGGTGTTACCCCTTGACCCCACCTCGTAATGATAGGGAGTGCACCTAGGGATCTACCTTAGGACCATGCAAGGGGCACTTCCCCTTGACCCCATCTTGTGGGCACTATCCCCAAACACCTATACTAAAATTTGAGAGGAATTTGCACTGAATATAGTGGGAGAAAATTGACCCCTGAATCTGATTAGTCTCTACATCACAACACTATTATACTTATGAAAATGGTATGTGGATGCTTCCATAAGATATAATAGCATGTACATTGTATTACCAACTACAATGGGGTATATAAATGGTTTCTTGAGAGAAATATGATGCAAGAACAAGTCCATTTCCAAAAGTTGCAAAGAACCTTTGAAATAAGTCATTTTCTAGGGCTTAAAAAATAAAACTCATCAAAGTTATCATAACCATGCCACAAAATTAAATTTTAAAAACTTTCCCTAAAAAGTTCTATGAGGGTCTTGGAATGTGTAATTAAAATAGGTTCATAGTAGAAGATTGAGCTTGGGTCCTTGGAGAAGCATTTATATTTTACTTCATTATATCTTTTCACACGTAGACAATTCAGCTTGCTTGTCATGTAACAAGTCATTATAGATAATAATTAATAGATTTACTTGTGGAAGCTCTCTCCCTTGATGGATTTCTAACATAAACATAATGTTAAGGTGATGCTCTTGAAATGGTCTCTTTCCATTTAACTTTATAAGTTATTATCTCATGCTATACATCTATTCAATTTCAACACTATGTCAAGTAATAAATATGTGTAAGTTGATTTTTGTAAGAACAGCAATATTTCCTTAACTTCAAGAATAGATAATGGTAAAGCCATTTTGATAAATTTATCCTTGGTAATAACCAAGACATTTGTAAAGAAAATACTATTTTCAAACACAATTTAAACCAAATTTACCTATAATAGGAGAGTCCTCTAGAAACTTCCTACCTATAGACTTCTTATAAAGGTTACCTTGACCTTCCTATCAAATAATTTTTCCATGACTGTGTTTTCTTCTAAAAAACTGAACTATCAGTGGCTGAATATTTGAAGACAAAATCATAAGACTTATATGAATAAATTATTTTGGATTCCTTTCATCATTTGTTCCTTATCGAGCCCTGCATAGATAATCAACAACAAAGACTTCAGATTCTATTGTAAAGGATAGAAAGAAAATGCCTGCAAGCAACACCCATTACAAGTATAGTGATGCTTGTATTTTTGTTTCTCATTTCTCAATATAAGAGAACCACAAAATTAGAAGAAACTATTGTAGAAACTACTCATTTGTAGTGGTTGCAAATTATAGTTACAAGTGATAAAGTTACATATCTTTGATTCTAGGTGCATACACAATGAATGCAAATAGTTTGTTGACTAATATAGTGCAAATGTTGAAGCCAAAAAAATCACTACTATGTGATAGTCATCCATACAAAATATTAATTTCATAATGTGATAAACCAAAGTTTGAAATGCATAATAAAGAGATGTAAAATATCAATAATGAGAAGAGAAACATACCTTAAACTAATAATGTTTCATGGAAAAGGAGTTGTTAAAATAAAGAGAATATAAGAAGATATACAAAATCAAGTTTGTTTAACCTTTCACCCTATCAATCAAGACTATATAATCCTTTTTTTAAACTGGAACATTCTCAGTTGATTATTTTTCTTCTTCTATAAGCACTATATTGATGTAAATAGAATCAATTAATAACTAATTTAGAACCCTATATTTTTCCTCCAAAAAACTATATGGCTAGCATGTGACAACAATGTTTGAATCCATTGTAAGCTAAAAAAAACTCTCTATGCACAAAATTGAACATACCAACTTAAGACCAAATTGAAAATCATGTTGTTGGAGGAAAATCATGTAATAGAATGTATAAATTAGAGATTAGAAAGAAAGAGGATATATATAAGAGAATCATAAAATTGATGCGACAACGACAATCCATAAATAGTACACAACTTGTCTCAAGATGAGATTGTAGAGATATTAGTTGTGGTTAGAAATGCATGCCATTAGAGGCCTGCATGGAGCTATAAAAAGTATTAAGATGGTAGTAGGAAAAGAGCACATTATTTTGAAGACTAAGACTACAACTAGGGGTGATATTGAGAAAAATATAAATAAGAAGAGCAAAGACATTGGGAATTTTTTTAATAGAGGCGAGTGTAGAGTCTACTACATTAGAGGAAAACATATAAGGAAGGGAAAATGAATATTTTCTAGTAAAGATAGTTATAGTCTACTACATTCGAGTATTATTACTAATAAAAAAATAGTTGAAACTATATTTCACATAATTCAATTTGAAAAACCAAAAAATTTCTTATTTCGCAAAAAATCACCCAAAAAAAATTCTAAAAAAAATTCTAATTTCTTTGAAAAAGGTACAAGTTTTACACAAAATACAAGTATAGAATGTAACATATGAGTTTATATTAGATTTTGAAGCTATAGCGTATTGGAACCTACTAGTAACTATTATTAACCTATTGGTAGTTGTTATTAATTACCACTTTGTCCTAGCAAATGATAGGAGAGATAAGGCCTGGGCTATGGTCAACAAGTCTATTTTAGGGTCTTTTTAAAACCTCTCAAAATTAGTGAGTAGAAATAAGAGAATTTGATCTAGATATGGTCAGAGTATGAGAACATGGTTGACTTGTAGAGAATGGTGGATCTTAGGAGTACTTAACCATTAATAGGTCTAGGAATGAGAATGGCTAGATCTAGTATATTAATGAGATTCACTTTGTTTTATGAATATTTTACTTTTCTCTACTTAATAGGGATAACCACGTGAAGGTGGAAGCTCAACTATGTCAACGCCCCCCCTCCCCCCCCCCCCCCCCCCCCCCCTTCCTCCCTGCCTAACACAATTTTGAATTCCTTGTTTACATATAAAAATTATTCATTCTTTTATCCATTAATAAAATGTCATATTCATTCATTGTCAGATGAAGTAGAAAAGAATATGTGAATCCACAAAGTAATATCATAATATCCAAATCTAACATCAAACATTTATTCATTATTTAGCATTCATTAATATGGTACATACACAGATAATATTCATTAACATTCAAGAACACATTGTTGATATTAAGGTCTTTTCTATTAGTGACTCACACTTAGTCAATTGGTTAGGTTGCTACCAAGTTTGTCTATTGCTATCAAGCTTTAGAATCTGTGTACAATTAATGTCGAGTGTAGTAATTTTTACCAAGTTTTTTAGTACGAGTGATGGAAACTATAGTGTTAACCAAGTTCCATAGTGTTAACCATGTTCTCTAGTCTCTACCAAGCTAGCAGTGTTAGCAATGCAAATCTAGTGTTGACCAATCCATCGAGTGTCAATCGAGCGATTCATTATATGCCGAGTTTCACAATGTTCACTGAGTCACATAGTGCTGACCAAGTTCAAGATACTTGGAAGTGATCAATATGAATTGAGCCTCTTCATCAACTAAGTGCTAGATGATGCTAAGTATTAGAACATCATCGAGTTTGTCTTTAGAACCCAAGTTATAGTAGTTGGGCCGACTTTGTGTATTTTGGTGAAACTTGTATTGTAGCCAACTCTAGTAAGTTGTGATTTAGATTGGTGTATATGTGATGCATTATATCATATCCAAAAAAGAGGAATGTAAGAATATGATGAGTGAAAGTGTGAATTAAAGAAGGCTACAAGTAGTATATGGGACAATAGAGTATTATCTATCACATCAATGTGATCATTACAATTTAAGGAATCTCAACTAGCCAATCAAAATTGTAGATCACAGATTAGCCACTGGTTCATCCTAATAGGTGTTCTAGTCAAATCCTTTAATAGGGTAGACTTGGCTATCTTTGATAAATCTCTTTACCAAGTGCATACTTCATTGTATGTCTTGTAAATGTTGTAACAAGGTGGACCTCATAGTCCTTATTTCTCCTAACAGGGCAAATCATAAGAAGTGATAATTTGCAAGCCTTAACAGAAAATTTTTATACTATAGTACTAAAGCTTGTGGGTATCATCCCCACCCTAGTTTTACTTTCTATTTGGAAATTTTTTGGGTCACCATATCTTGTGTCAAATTGCTGTGAATGTTTATTTGCTTTCATTCTTTAATGCATGTAATTAGATCAAAATATTATATGAAGGATTAATTGGTGAAATAAGATTAAATTTTATTGGTTTCTACTTGCAATCATTGTGGTAAGATATGTCATACATCAAAAAAATGTTGGAGTAATGATAAAACGTAATTCAATGGAAAGTGTTACAACTACAATAAGCATTGTCATAGAGTAAGTGAATGCAAGGAGAAACCTAAATTTGAAGGTAAATGTCACATTTGCAAGAAACAAGGACACAAATCTTTCGAATACCAAATCAAGATATTGAATCTAGTAGAACAGATTGTGAAAGCAATAATTGGATGGGATTACAATACATGGTGCAGATGTCACTACTATGGTGAATTTGGGCACATTGGAGAAAATTGTGTAAAACATCATATGAGGAAAAAATAATACCACTAAAAGATGTTCTATTTGTATAGAACTTTGAGAACTTGCCAAGAGTAGTATGAACATAGGAAGAATTGAAGATGAAAAGAAAACCAAAGAAGACAATATCAGAAAGAAGATGAAGTAGCAATGGGTACCAAAATCTTCTGAGAATGCAAGTCCGAGTCATGAAGTAGATGTTCCCCAAGAGTAGGGTGACTCAAGAATCTCAACTTGAATCCCCATAGGAATAACTAGAACTAAAACCCTAAAGTAGACATATCTCATCAGTTCCAGCCAACAAGAAGAAGAGATCCATATCAGCATTTAAGATGCACAAGGATCATCGAAAGGTCATGAAAATCATAGACCTTACTGAGCTAGGTTGGGTCACAAGACCCTATCGAGCAAGGATAGGAGATACTAAAAGTAAAATATGTGGACATCAAGTTGTCAAGGACCCTACCAAGTGATAATGATTTGAGCCATGAATGTCTACTGAGCATTAAATTTTAACCAAGTTGAAGAAAGCCATTCATTAAGAAAACAAACATACCAAGCATTAATGGTGATTTTAAAGAGGAAATTTGTTAAAAGGAAGAAAGTGAGTGCATTTTTTCACCATGAATTTCTAGAGCTAGTTGAGTAAGGCGATTTCAGAGCTTAAGAGTGATTTGAGTGATTGTTGTTAAAGAAATCTTGAGTTTTCCTAAAACCCTACTGAGCATGGCATCTTCTAGTAGAAAAATCAAAAGGGGGTCTAAAATGTTGATTTGAGGAGTCGATTACAAAGCACCAAACTTCGAATTGAATCTAGCAATTATAGAAATGCAAGACATTGTTGTGTATAATCACAAATTCCACCCAAGGCATTGCCTAGCACAATATCCTTTCATATTACAAATGTTTTATCCAAGAGCTAGGTACTCATGAGATTAATAAAGGATTGATCAAGTTATCTATGAATGGTGTTGTAAAACCTGAGCATCAACATCTCAAAGCAAAGGGCTTAACACATATTTCACATATGCCAAGGAACTTTCAATCAAAGTGGATAAGATTTATCCTAAGATGAGTTCACAATGGAAATCTATGGTTGGACCAACCCATTCTAATGACAATGAAAATAATTAATAGAATTATTGGTCTTCCAATGTTGAACAAAGAAAAAGTGACCAAAACCCTAGGTCAGGTGCAACTGGAGAAGAAAACCCTTGCTGAGTGGGATGGAAGAGGAATGAAAATTAGCAATGTAACTAACATGAAATCAAAATTTGGCATCCATATTGTTAGGATTAACTTCAAACATAAATAAAAGTTACATGCAAATATAACCAATATTAGAAAATAATAGATCACATAAAAGAGAACACGACACACCAAGATTTAACATGGTTCACCCAATCCCTGGGCTATGTCCACCAACAACAAGTCCAATTTTATTATTATCTAGTAATTATAATCTACAATCCCTTATAATTGAATACCATCACAAGAAGGTACAAAATCACCATTACATTATGAAATCCCTAGCCCTAAGCCTTTTTATACAAGCTTTTGCCTCGTAGAAATAATATGGGGAGAAAATTGCATTGAATAAATCTCTGAGTTTGATTAGGCTCCATATCACAACAATCTCCCACTTGGAGACTGATTAGAATCCACAACAATAACCTCCCACTTGGAGACTAATCATAGAACTACCAAATCTATAGCTCCCACTAGAATATAAAACCACCTTGTACTCTGCTATTCTTTTATTTTTTTCAGTCTAGAAGACTAATCGAAGCTGAAGTGGAGTTTAGCTTCTCACTTGTTAGTACCTTGGTAAACATATCTACTAGATTATCTTCTGTATGTATCTTCTCTAGATTTAACTATCCATAACCCAAAACTAACCAAATGAAATTGTATCGCAACTTTATGTGTTTTGTGTTTGAGTGTAGAGCTAAATTCTTGGCAAGATGAATGACATTATGACTATCTGTAAATAAATAATTATCCTTCTAAGGGTGTTTCATTTCTTCCAAGAAGAACTAAAGCCATATCATCTCCTTGGCTACCTCTGTAGCAGCAACATACTCTACCTCTATAGTGGATAAAGCATATAAACCTTCTGCAATTGAGAAATCTAGCTTATTGCTACCTCACCAATAGTAAATACATAACCTAGAGTACTCTGCCTAGTATCAATATCTCCTACCAAATTTAAGTCAACATAGCCTTGCAAACTAGTAGTAGAGCCCCCAAAATGTAAACACTTACTAGATGTTCCTCTCAAATATCTCAGAATCCATTTAACTAGATTCCAATGCTCAATTCCTGGATGACTCATATACCTACTAACAACTCCCACTGCATGTGCAATATCTGGCCTTGTAAATACCATAGCATACATCAAGCTTCCTACACCTAAATCATAAGCTACCTTAGATATCTTATCCTCCTCTTCTTATTTCTTGGGACACATCTCCTTAGTCAACTTCAAATGACCAGGTAAAGGTGTGCTAGCAGCTTTAGCATTCTCCATAGAGAAATTTTGCAATACCTTTGCAATATAATTAGCCTAAGATGATGTCAATTTTCCATTCTTCCTATCTCTGCAAATCTTCATAACAAAGATTTGTTTTGCTGCCCTTGAATCCTTAATAGCACTTGAATGTGCTAACTGCTCCTTTAACCCCTTAATGTGATCCATGTTAGACCCAACTACAAGCATACCATCAACATATAAACATAAAATAATGTACCTATCATCATCCAACCTCTTAAAATAAATACAATGATCTGAATGACACTTATTGTATCCATGCTCATGCACAAACCTATCAAATTTTTGATACCATTACCGAGATGCTTGCTTCAATCCATATAAACTTTTCTTCAATCTACACACTAAGTTCTTCTTACCTTTGACCTCAAATCATTGTGGTTGTGCCATATACATATCTTCATTGAAATCACCATAAAGAAAGGTTGTTTGAACATCAAACTACTCCAAATGCAAATCTTCAGTAGCCATAATACTTAAAATAGTGCGAATAGAAGTCATTTTAACAAGAGGAGAGAATATCTCATCAAAATCAATGCCTTTTTTCTACAAAAATCCTTTTACAACTAACCTGGATTTAAATCTTTTCTTACCTCCATCCTCTTCTTTTAACTATAGGTAACTTGCATAAATCTCATGTCTTATTTTTCAACAAAGAGTCCAGTTCATCTTTCATTGTAGACTCCCACTGAATCTTTGTATCTACCTATACAACTTCATCATAACATTTAGGATCACCAACATTAGTAAGTAAAATAGAATATAAGGAAGGAGAAAATATTTTTGGAGGTCTACTTATCCTTGTTGACCATCTAACATTAAATGAGGTGTGTGGTATTTGTTGTTGCAGTTATTGCAGATCATGAGGAATTGCTAGAACATCATCTTTTGGAGTATCATCCAACACTACATAATCATATTATTTCTTCTCATATTGTTGCAATAGATCTTTGTACAAAACTTTTAAGCATTGAATATAGCATCCATTCTTCTTAAAATTATATGATTTTCAATATCCTTAAGCCTATCACCAAATTCATTAATGCCATATCCAACACACACACATTTCTTTGACTTAGCTTCCAGGTTAGTTCTATTTTTAGAATCTATATGAGCAAATGTTTCACAACCGAAGGTTTTGAGAAAAAAATAACTCACCTTATGACCACTCCATGCTTCCTCTAGAATACCACATCCCAAAGGAGTAGAGGGACCTCTATAAATCAAATATATAGTAGTATTGACATCATCTACTCACATGTTTAAGGGCAGCCCTGCAAGCAACCTCATACTTCTTGCATGCTCCATTATAGTCCTATTTATGCGTTCAACCACTCCATTTTCCTATGGAGTCCTTGGAACAATTTTACGTCTACAAAAACAATTAGTGGAACAATAATATTTAAATTCATGACTACAATACTCAACACCATTATCAGATCTAAGATAATTTAATTTCTTAACAGTATCATTTTCAACCAAGCATTTCCATTTCTTAAAAGTTTGAAATACATCAAATTTCTACCTAAGGAAATAAACCCATACTTTTCTAGTTGCATCATCAATAAATGTAACATAATAATGAGAGCCACTGAGCGAAGATACCTGGGTTGGTCCCCATACATCTGTATGCACAAGCTCTAATCTCTCACTTTTCTTTTCCAGCCCAGTCTTCAAAAAACTCACTCTCTTTTGTTTTCCATGCATAACTTTCACAAAAATCCATGTTAACACTTTTCAAAGTTGGTAAAACTTTCTTTAAATGAAGTATTTTTATACCTTTCTCACTCATGTGCCCAAGGCTATGGTGCCATAGCATTGTATCAAAATCTACAGTAATTGCTTGTTCTCCCTGCTTAACTACAACAACTATTCCTAACCGTTCATTTTTCTCTGAAATAATCAAAGTAGAAGGAACAGTATGACATGTACAAAGATATAAGGTGCCTACTTTCACACCTTTTTCTACTACAAGGAAAGCTTTTGAAACCTTCCAATTTTTTTCATTAAAAGTTACTATACAACCCTCATCACCAAGTTGCCCTGCTGAAACTAAATTCCTAATTTCCCTTGGAACATGTCTTACCTCATGTAGTATCTAATGATTTTCATTCTGCAACTTAATCTTAACTTTTCCCTTTCCAACAATCTAACAGGGTTCATTATCCCCCAAATAAACAAGCCCAAAATCCCCTTGGAAATCAAAAAAAACCTCTATGAGGTGTAGCATGAAATGAAGCACCTGAATCTAAAACCCATGAATCATCAATACTTTCTAGAGAAAGAAGCAAAGCATCCTCTTTGGAGTTTTTACTTACCACATTTTCCTCCTTGTTCCCTTCTAGCTTATCTCCTTCATTATTCTTTCAAGTCCAACAATCTTTCCTCTTATGCCCTGGTTTACTACAGTACCATTTATCTCTTGGTCCTCTGGATTGAGACCTCTTCCTCTTTGACTTTCCTGTTGATTTCCCATGATTTCTAGAATTATTTCCTTTCTCAGTCATTTTGCCTCTGCTTTGTGCATTCAAAGAACTTCCTAATGTAGATCCACCTAAGGTTTTGCTATGAGTTTCCTCACTCAAAATAACACCAATTACATCATCAAATGTTAGGGTATTAGATCCAGAAATAGAATTACTCATAGTGATTACCAAGCCATTCTAGCTTTCAATGAAAGAACACAAAATGAACAGAGCCCAAATTTATTAATCAAAATTAATACCCATAGAAGATAACTAACTAGTAATAGTATTAAACTCATTTAAATGATTTGCAACATATCCACCTTCTATCATCTTCATATTAAATAAACACTTCATGAGAAATACCATGTTTGAAGTGAAGAGATTTTCATATGATATCGCTAGGGTTTGCATGAACTCTTCCATCATCTTTGCTTTTGTAATGTTAAATGTCAATGATGGTGCCAAACATAATCCAATGCTTCCAAGTCTCTTTCTGTCTAAAATCTCCTAGTCCTTATTTGTCATAGTTACCTAGTTTTTAGTTTTTCCTTCCAATGACTTCCATAAATCCTTCTGATACTTGTCAACCCTTAGCTTACCCTCGTCTTCCATCACTCCCACTCAACTATGAGACTTTCTTGTAGAGGATAACTAAAAAAAAACCTATCTCTGACACCACTTGCTAGGATAAAACCATAGACAAAAATAACAATTACATGAAAATATAACCAATATCAAAAAATAATAGATTGCATAGAAGAGAACACAAGAAACCAAGATTTAAAGTGCTTCACCCAATCCTTGGGCTATGTCCACCAACAGAAAGTCTAATATTGTTATTATCTAGTGATTACAATTTGCAATCCCTTATAGTTCAATACCACTACAAGAAGCTACAATATCACCATTACATTATGAAATCCCTAACCCTAAGCCTTAATACAAGATTTTTTGTATTACAAAATTAGGGCTAGACAAAAGTTGTCCAATAGGAAAAATTGTAGTTGACACCTTTTACAATATAAGGTCACTTTTTCCTTTAGGGATGCTGCCCCCGAAAACCCCCATAGGGGTGTTGCCCCTCGACCCCACCGTGTACTGCGACAGAGAGTACACCTAGGGCGCTACCTTAGGACCCCGCAAGGGCACTGCCCCTTGACCTTGTCTTGCAGGTGCTACCCCCAAACCCCTATAAAAATAATATGGGGAGAAAATTGCACCAAATAAACCTCCTAGTTTGATTAGGCTCCACATCACAACACATTTCATTGCTTATAAAATCTATAACTCTAATCATCTTAGCAGTGTATCTTGTGAAGCAGTTGATTTGGCTCTTAAACTTGTGAAAAATAACATGTCATTTGACCTTGTCAAGTTGTTATTGAATCACTTCAATAAGAACATAGAGAGAATTAGAAGTTCCAAAAACAATCCATTTAAGTTTGGTTTAGTCTTGACTTGTTTATTTTTCTTTGTGCCAAAATTCTTCCCTTCTAAAGGATTAGTAGTATGGAGAAAAAATGTCCTTGTGTTACATCAAATAAATGAGTATATAGTAGAGATGGGTGAAAATTTTGCTAGCATCATGGGCAACTACTTTGAAATATTCAAAGAAAAGATGCAGAATAGATATAGGATACCTATGAAGCTTGTAAACGACTACAAAGATGATATCTTCTTTATGGTAGATTGTGATAAGGTATATATATTTAGATAGCCATACCTAGAATAGCATGGGTTAAACCTCTAGAGTATGAGGTTAACATAGATGAGACCAGAGATATCACTGAGGCTTTGTTGAATGAACTTCTGGATCCTAAGGCACCATATTTTTAAACTTATGAAGAAGCCAAAGCAAGAATAGAACTTGAAATTAAGCTTCCTGAAGTAGTTTTCAAAGGAAGAAAGAGGATAGAAAAAATTAAGCAATAAAGTTCTACTCTCCTGCTAACAGAAGGAAAAGGTGACAATGTGCAAGAAGACAATGTAGAGGATGAAGATGAGGAATCCAAATCCGAGAAAGAAGAACCTATAAGAAAGAAAGGTAAGGTTATCATAACCAAACCTACCAAGTCATCCACTTCTATATTCACAAGAAGGGCACCAAAATCCAAGAAGAAATTGAAGTTAGGTGAGGAAGATGCCAAGCAGATTATCTTCAAAAGGCCTCCACATACACTTCAAGAAAAGTTAAAGGAATTGGAAGGAGGAGCTATAATGACAAAATCAAATCTCTTAGATATGAAACTAGGAGTGTAGATGAGAAAAAGAAGATTGACGACATGATGATGACAAAATTGAGAAAATTGAAGTACTCACTTGATCATATTCTACAAAAAAATTCCTAATGAGCTTACGAAAGCAATCAAGCATTCGGAGCATGTATTGAAGATTGCAAAATACATATTTTAAAAAACTCTAACGCAGCTCATGTCAAGTCTCAGTGAAAAAGATGTGTAAAAATATTTGAAGAAAAATGAAGAAAATTTCACTCTTAAATTTAACACATGTATGATATTGATGAAAGACATTGAATATGTGGTGAAGACAATGACAACCATATGGAAGAATATTTACAAACTACATCAACCTAGTGATTTTTTTGTTCATGTTAATGACAAAGTTGATGACAATGATGAGGAAGAGGATATGGAAACAAAATATGAAGAATTAGATGATATAAATTTGCATGATGAGGAGGAAGAATAAGAAGCTACTACAGGAAGTCTTCTAGAGATTCAAAGCATTGAGGAAACTGATGCAAAAAAGATTGCAATAGTAGTAATGGCTTCATTTCCTGATTCTTCAAGAAAAGCCTTAGCACAATCTAGCTCTGAGGAAGATTCTACCAAGTTGGTTCTGACTACCACTACAACACCATGCACCCAAACAAGCTCAGGACCTATTCAGCTAGGTATTCCATCAACTAAAGTGACCAACACTTCACTTATTTAATAGAAAATGCCCCCATCATCAAGGTTTTTTAGGCAACAACAAGGTGTTTCTACTATCAGTTTCATATCTACATTTTTTGTTAGCCCCTATGTTTCTACTATTGTTTCTATTCCACATATATTTAGTACAATGACAGTTGAGGACAAGTCTCAACCAAGTGTTGAAGTTTCAATTAAGGATAAAGATAAGGGTAAAGAAGAAGATATTGATCTAGATGAGGATATAGTTATTTTGAATTGGGATATCTCTACTCTCAATCCTAATCAAATGACCATCATGGGTGAATTATTGCAAAAGAGAGCTAAGCAATAGAAGCTTAGAGAAGAGAAGAAAAAGAACACCCCAGTGCTTGAAGATGTAAAAGAGATATTTGTAAATGCACTAAGTATTGAGGTTGATAATACACAACCTATTTTGGATTAGTTGGCAGAAATTGTCTAGGAATTCAATGAAGACTTGAATGGATAGGATAAGTTGCTAGAAAGAGCAAAAAAAAAATTTGAGAACAAGGTGTTGGAACAAGTGGCATGGAAAATTTCTATACACCAAGTAGAATTGTCTACTTCTCTTGTTTCATTGGAGACATCTATAAGTAATGTTACTTCATTGTTTGTTAATTTGTGTGACACATCTATCTTCACATAAGAAATTAAAAATAAACTATCTAAGATAGATGAAGACATGAAGGAAAGTGCAAAACAACTGTTACTTGACCAAAGTTATAGTTTATCTCATTATTCAAAGATCAGATTTCTAACAAATTTACAAGAAAAATTACTAAAGGAAGAAGCTAGGATCAGGGACACACTTTCAAATATCCAAAGCATAATTCTTCCAAACATGGATGCACTATAGACACACATTGCATATGCTAAGACACTCATCCATGACAATAACTTCTCCATAGCTGACCATATGATGGAATTCTTAGTAGAAGTTTAGATTGCATTGCATGCAAGCAAGGAGCTAGGGGAAAATTGGGATAAGAAAATGGTATTAATCTTGAAGGTACACTCTAAATTCTTGTCACATTTTGGTATTAACATATAGATACACTTAGCACTCATTGGATCTAGGTGATGCTCACAGGGGTGAAGCACCAAGACTTCCTAGGAGGTCACCCATCCTAGTACTAGTCCAACCTGAGCTACTTTATAATCAATTATTTCATGTGTTGATGATTATGCTTTTGATGGTTATACATGTATGTTCATATAGTGATTTCACTTATTTCATGATGATAGTTAGATAGATGATTTCTATGTAGTTTCTATGGTTACTTACCCCATACTTGCATGTGTATGGTGTACATGTATATTTTATTTTATGATTGATATTTCAGATGTCATTGAGGGAGGGCATGTTAGTCGTCTACTAGTTGGGATCTACATGATGCACCACTTCCCACCGTTGCCTATTTAGTTTAGATTATATGTGTATGTACATGCTCAAATTTTATGCACATTGTAGGTACCAAGCATCGACTTCCTTGAATTGCTAGAATGAGTGTGTTGTATCATAGTATCTCAATGGTAAAAGAGGGGGCATAATTCTTGAGTCCAAATCCTAAATTTAAGACAATTGTCCTAGAAAGTGGGATGAGTATTTGAATTGTTTACCCTGCCAAATTTGTCAAGTGATGTGAATTCATGATTTTGACCCTTGAGTTTGATTTAGTATTTTGTACTTTATAATGGGTTTACGTATTTAGTCTTGTGGGTCTGTTGTGATTTTCAGTTATAATTAAATCAAATTAAAATATTATTTAATGATTTAATTTAGTGAAAAATTTATAAAGAAAAATCAGTTTTTAATTTATATTTAATTAATTGAGAAATTAATTAAATAAAAGAATTAAATTTAAAGCTTTAATTAAAGTTCTAATTTTGGTGTAATTATATTTATTTAATTTAATAATAATTTATTTAGGAGTTTCATTTTTATAATAAACTCTAAATAATATTATTAGTTAAACTAATAAATATTTTATTTAAAACATCTCATGAATTAATAAGAGAGAGAAAGAAAGAAATTTAATAAAATTCATTTTAATTAAAATGCAAAAGGTTGCACATGAAATTCATATTTATAATAAAATAATTAAGAAAAAAGGTTTCGCATGATTACAAAATTGAAACCTTAATTGGGGAAAGCTCTTTATTAAGAAATTCAAGCTCATTTCTCCACAGACAAGTTTGGAGGAGCCTATCTCCGAGAAGAGGGTTTCAAAAGAAAAAGAATTTACTTGCGAGCTTTGAGCATCTGATCATTTAGCATCAGATCTAGGTAGAATCTTGTGAGTTTTGTGCAGTAGTTTCCTATGTGAAACCATTCTGTCTTTTTCGTGATTGATGGATCTAATTTGGGTTGAGACCCTTGTTTGAGAAAAAATAATTTCTTTTATTGAATTGTTTGTGATTTAATCTCAAAACCTTGCTTCAGAATCTTGTGTTTGTAATTGGATTGTTTACAACATATTGAATTTTGAATAGGGCTTGGAAAGGAAGACTCAAATCTAATTAATCAATTTTGATGGTTTAATAATTATTTTCCTTTTAGATCTATTATAAATTATATATATATATATATATATATATATATATATATATATATATATATATATATATATATATATATATATATATATATATATATATATATATATATATATATATATATATATATATATACACACACACCACAGTAAATATATGTTACTGTGGTAATAAATAAATATTTTTAGAAAATGTGATACTATGTTGTACGATTGTCTTGGATTTCATAATGGGGTTTTATGTTTTATTTTTTTTAAATAGCTTTTGGGTTGGTGGAGGCCACCACCCCCACCCCCCTTCTCCTTCCTTTCTCTTGGCTATGATAGGTTAGGTTGCATACACCAATCGTGAGCATTGCAAGAAGTGGCTTATGTTGTTGTAGCAATGTTGAGTGCTGCCATGCAACACTCATGTTGTTGCGTGAAGCCGAGGGGCTATAAACCTTGTCAATCGGTTTGTTAAATATATTATATGTTATATATTTTTTAATAAATTTATTTTTATTAATAATTTTTTATATAGTTTATAATTATTATTATTAATTAATTAAAACTAATATTAAATGTTATTATTAATTGTTGAATAAATTTCATTATATTATCAAAATTAATTATGGTTATTATTAATAGATTAATATTATTTATTAATAATTTAATTATTTATTATTTATTATTTTTTATTAAAAGATTGGTTACAAGTTTATCCTTAAAATTTGAAAATATAATAATATTTTTAATTAGAGAATTTTAATAGATATTGGTGTTATTAAATTGATAGTTCATTTTTATATAAATTGGGGTTTTATATTTAAATGACTTTTTAATGGATTATTGAGTCTCTAGGGGTTCCTGTGGACTTGGAATTTTTTTTGGAAATGACACTATGAAAATGAAAATTGAAACCCTAATTGTATCTCAAACCTTTGTGTTTTGAAAATCTAACAAACTATCAAAACAATTATTAAAGTTTTGAAGAGATGTTTGTTGTATTTCATGTTGAGGTTTGGTTTTGACTTAGTATGTTGACTAGTCAGGATGTTTACCAAAGGCTTGAGGATTTTTGTTCTATGATGACATGTTATGCATATGATCTTTTATACTCGACCATGGTGATGTGTCACATGTTTTTTATGATGAGTTTTGATTATATGTTTGTAGTGCTTTTCAATTTCTTATGTAGAACTGAGGTGAATGGTGTGGTTTTTCTTATGTAACCTTTGAGTCTTCGATCAAGTATCTACTGATGCTTTCTAGTTACTTATATAGGATTGAGGTGACTATTGTGATTTATCTTTAGGTTATTTCCAGCTACTTGTAAAGGGCTAAGGTGAATACTGTATTTTATCTTTAGGTGCTTTGAAGTTGCTTGTAAAGGACTGAGGTGAATACTATATTATATCTATAGGTGCTTTTCAGTTTCTTGTAGAGGACTGAGGTGAACATTGTGATTTTATGAGTTGTACTTTTTATGAGCCTAGGGTAGGTAACTTATGTGTATATTGGGAAGTGGCTTGCAATGAAGGTCGAATCCCTAAAGAGGTTGCTTGGGTAAGCCATTCTAAGTTGTTTAATAAGTGATGACATTTCATTAAATGAGAGTAAAATGAATTAATAAGAGTCAGTGTTTTTCCTCATCCATGCCTCGAGTGCTAGTACAAGCTAGGATGGGAGTAGAGAGGATGCTTGGTTGTGACCTTGCTTCATTAAAATGCCTTGTCCATACAAAAGGATATTGGTACCATGTAGAGACATTAGGGGTCTAGAGTACAAAGAGACTACTAGGGTAACCTTAGAGTTGACTCATGTGATGACACTTCTCTAGTTGCATAGTAGATTTCCTACATGTCTTTGTTGCCTCTGGGATTAGAGGATACTTGTGTCTTGGTACCTTTGAGATAGATTTCTATTAGAATTTCCTTGACCTAGATGTTGGTTATGTGGATTGATATATGTTTGGGACATAAGATTATCTCCTCAACATGATGGGAGTGAGCCATTTAGGTTACCACGAGTTCGGGTGGCAGTGCTTTTTACTTATACCATCGAGATTTAACAGCTTGATGTTGATGTTGGATGTCCTTGTGTAGTTATTTCTTTCTTTCTTATCTTGTGTTTTTGATGGTGGTTATATTCTATTACACTATACTTGATTATCAGAGATCTTATGAGATGATGTATTTATTTATGATGTATATTCTTTGATTATTTTCATACCTTGTGACTTGTACAGTGGATGATTATGCATTCTACTTATGTCAAGTGGCATCATATGTAATTATATATTATTTAATTGTATTCAAACTTGTGGTTATTCCATGATATGGATTTTGGTTATGTGTTAGAGTTAATATTAATAAAACTTATATATGTGATTCAACATCATGGAACCTTTAAGAGATGTAATCTATTTATGATGGTTGTATGTATGCGAGTTATTGCCTCCGCTATGTTAGATCTCTTTTTGTTATTGTCTTTTAAAAAAATATGTTTGGAAAACTTAGGGAAACTTTAGGTTAATTTCTTTTGGATTCCCTAGTGGGGTCTTACAAGATGAAAACTATATGCTAGAATTCTTAATGAAATGTTTTGATCATAATTGATGATAAGGAAGAAAAATTTTGATACATAAGAGAGTCCCATAATATCGATGGAAACTAGCACACACAACTTGGGTGAAAATATAGCTAGGAAATTCATAAGCAATTAGTTTGATGTAATACAGATCTCAAAGAAGTTACTATCATCTATAAGGGAGCAGATCATATTTCCTTCTATGCAATATTCCTCAATTAATTCTTCTTATTTGGATAAAAAAAGTAACTTGTATTCATATCCATCCAAAATAAGTATATTAACAAGTCAACTACAAAGATGTCATAATAGTTTCAAACAATAATGTACCAAGTCAGCTCAATGTTGATACTCGGGTCCAATTATCCACTTGAGTGATATACCGATACTTGGGCAACACAATGGATCTCAACAACTATGGCATTCTGTTAACAATGTACACTTGGTTTACATTGATCACTTAGTGAGTGATGATGACTCAATCAACACTAGTAACTCAATAGACACTACTTGAAGCCAAATTCTTGGTTGACACTACAACTTGGTAGATACTACCAATTTGGTTGACATTGCTCACTGCTAGCTCAGTTAACATTGATAACATGGTTTACACTAGAGATTAGTTTACACTATTCTATCTAGTAGCTTAGGCTATACCATCTTCCATGATGACTTAAGTGTTTTGGAACTAATTGACAAGATGTATTGCCATAGGGTCAACAAATTCCCCCTTTGGCATTAGTAACAAAAACACTTGCCATGCTCAAAATCTTCAATCACAATCTTTTAGTCAAACTCCCCTTATGTATGTGCTATGCTCTATAACACGATTTTTACTAAAAACTCTACAACTTGGTTTGAACTGAAAAATGTATTTTTTATTCTTTAAAAATTATTTTTTCTTTTCTTCATTTTACATATCTTCAGTACAATACCTTTTCTATACATATTTCCTCTTATATGCGTATATACATAGTTCCCCTTTTTTTTGTTACAAATGCCAAAATTTACAAGGTTATGCTAAAATGATAGAGGAGAGCATGATGTACCTTCACAATTAAAGACATGGTCTTATCCCAGTTATCTTGCAATATCTTTAAAATGTGTAGATAAATCTAAAGCTCAGCTGGTAACTCCATCATGTGATCTGGCATTGAAAGGTTTGTCTCCTTAACTAGTTTCTTTGCATGATCCATTCTCTTCTATATAATATCCATATGGGGAAGTGTCATACCCATAATGTCTTTCAAGGTTGCTATTATTCTAGCCTCTTCTCTTAACAACTATGCTTGTAGATTTATCAAAAATCTAACTTTTTCAAAATGAGTTGAAGTGAAACTCAGGTTAAGTGCCAATTTACTAGAACTATCCTTCAAGTCCATATCAATCATACCAAATTTATCCTTGATTTCTTTGGTGAAAATTGTTGAATCACTCAATTTTACAAATAAAGATACAACATTATTTACAACATTTCCTAGTGTAGCCACAAGAGTAGATAGTTCTACTTGGTCAATGACAATTGTATATGCTACATTTTCTAGAACTTTTCTTTCAAACTTCCTTTTAGCCTTTTCTAGAAGTTTTTCCTATCCATTTGCATTTTCATTTAACTTATGTACAATTTCAATTAATTGTTCAATGATAGGGGATTTTTCATTTACCTCTATAGATAGTGCATCTAAAAATATTTCTCTGATATCCTCAACGACTTTACTTTTGTCCTTTTCTTCCATAGTTCTCCCAAAATGTCCATTTTCTTGGTAGACAGATTAGATTGGTCCCAATTTGGAATCATAATCTCTTCATCTAGGTCAATGTCATCAATGATATTTCCCTCAATTTTGACCTTGGTATCTAATGAGAGTATGATTTCTTTTCCTTTTCCTTCATCATTCTCGGCAGACAGATTAGATTGGTCCTAATTTGGAATCATAATCTATTCATCTAGGTCAATTTCATCAATGATATTTCCCTTAATTTTGACCTTGGTATCTAATGAGAGTATGATTTCTTTTCCTTTCCTTCATCACTCTTTTCCTCAATGCTTGGTTGAAGTTTGACTGTCGTATCTCTTTGCTTAGCTAGGATTTCCCTTGGAGAAGTTAGAGCCTATTTCTCCATTACCACTAGGGTTGATGAAATATTTTCTTTCTTATCCTTATCACTCTGTTGAACTATGTTCAACTCTTTTGATTGTATCTTAGGTCCCACCTTATTTAACTTGGAGCTTGATGGAGTGGGTACTTGGTTAAGAGAGGTTGGAAGAGATGCCATGACCTCTGCTGCAATTTTCTCAAGATTAGACTCCTCAATATTCTGAACCTCTAGTAGGTATCCCTCTTCTTTTAGGTCAAAATTATTTTTCCACATATTGGAAGTGGATTGTATAGTATCCTCAATTTTATTAGATTGAATATGAAAGAATTTCAAATCTAGGAACTTGTTTGTTTTCATTTGTAGACATTATCTCTTTTATTTCCTTCTGAGAGAAGTTTTGCATTAGCTTCCTTAGAGTTCCAAAGTAGGTAGCTTTAGGATCTGCGGGCTCATTGATCAAAGCCTCAATGATGTCTCTAGTTTCATCACTATTCACCTCATATGCTAGATGTTTCACCCATGCAATCCTAGATCTGATTTCCTAAATATGCACTTTGTCACAGTCAACTAAGAAATAGATGTCTTTCTCATAATCATCAACCAATTATTTAGGGATCCTAAACCTAGTTTCCATCTTCCCCTTAAAGTTCTCAAAATATGCATCTATGATTCCATCAAAGTTCTCACCCATTTCATCTATGAACTCATTGATATGATATAGCATGGGTGTTTCCTTCTTCCATACAACAATTCCTTTTGATGGAAAAAAATTTTGCACATAGAAAAATAAACACATCAGAAGAGAGCCAAACTTACATTAATTTTTATTGGAGGCTCGAATGTTCTCCATGTTCTTGCTCACTTGAATGTGTTGAAGCTCAGAGAGGTCAAATGACATGTTCTTCTTCAAAACTTTATATGCCAAGTCAATTACTTCACAAGGTACATTGTTGGGTCAGCTTGAACTATAAATATTATGAGCTATGACATGAATGTCGAACTTGATTTCTATGCCAGTCATGCTATTTAACGTCATGTCTCTTTCATCCCATTCAACTAGGGTTTTCTTAGGTAGTTCTACATGTCCTAGGGTTTTGGTTGCCTTGGACTTCTCCATCATTGGGTAACTAGTTATTCTATGGATCATTTTCTTGGTGATTGGAACTAATTTCTTGATATAAAAGGTCATTTCTTGGACTCGTCTCAATAAAAACCAAATCCACTTCACTTGAAAGTTCCTTGTCATATGAAAAATGCAAGTTAAACCCTTATCTTTTAGATGCTTATGTTATGGTTTCAACACTCCATTCTCACACAATGCACTAAATGCCTGATCTAGCTTGAAATTACCCAATTCTTGAATTTAATAGTGGTAAAACAACCTTACATCATGAATGAGGAGTACCTTGGGAGGAATGGCTAATTTTGTTCCTTGTGGATCCTTCTCTTCAGCAATTATGGGATATAGTTTGAACTTGGGTGCTTTGCAAATTGCATTTTTGAACGTCTCAAAACCTTTCCTAACCTTTTTGCTTGATGAATCTTCCATATCGCTTGGTTGATTAAGAACTTTAGATGATAAATTTTCCTTTGATTGATTAATGAGTTCTCTTAAGATTGCTTAGGGGCTCAAAGAATGCTCTGCATAGATAGATCTTTGAATTCACGATGAAACAATAAACCTTCGACTTCTCCTTTTATAAAAAATTTCAACTTTTAGGGCCTCATTAATTTTGTGTACTATGGTAGGTGAAATAAGCTCATATGATGAATGTTGAACTTAGATATTATTCCTCTTTTGAGAACTGCAGTTAAAACTTTGAATTCCAACTTGGCACAAAATTAAAATCGTAAAGTTCATTTGGGACATATGACTTGGTTAAGTCATATAAGCTGGCCTGACTTGATTAAACCATCTTGACTTGGTAGAGCTGGGCAACTCAATTAAAGCTTAAAATTGGTGAAAATAGTTATTCCTCTATGTATTTGATATGCTAATTTGGACTTATTTTTCTGCATGATTGGAACTGATGTGAGATCTTCTTTTTCTTTTATAGTTCCAATGATTTCCTTTAATGCTTACTCGGAGGTGGATATGGGTGTCAAAAACTTAACTATTTTGGTGTAAGCTCTCAAGAGATTTCCTCACCCATTGGTAGTTCATTTGAGTCTTGATCTTATCAGCTTTTGTTTTCTTTTCATCTTCAATTGTAGCTCAATTCATATAGTTCTTTGCTAGATGACCAAATTCTTTTCATATGTAGCATCTTTTGGTGGTAGTCCTTTTTCTGAAGTGATTCTTCATACAGTTAGCTCCAATGTGTCCATACTCACCATGTAGGTAACATTTGTACCATGTGTTGTAATCCCAATGAAAGATTGCTTTAGTAAGTTGTTCAATAGGATTCCATTTCTTGGTTTTGCAATCTAAAGATTTATGACCTTGTTTGTTACATGTAAAGCACTTACCTTCAAACCTTAGTTTGTCTTTGCATTCACTTGCTCTATGATAAGGCTTGTTACAAATGGAACATTTACCATTAAAGGTTGTCTTTCCATTGCTCCAACATTTGTTTCATGCATGCCCTAATTTTCCATAATGATTACATGTAGCTCTTTTGTTATTTTGAGCTCCTTGTTCTGATGATTCTCCTTGTTTAGTGTAGCCCAATCCTACTTTCCCTTTGTGTCTCTTTTGAGATAATTCAGCCAACTGATCCATGATTTCTTGTGATCTCGTCATTCTTTCATTGGTTTCTTTTTCTGCTCTAAGATTATTCTTGAGTTCATCATTTTTTGACCTTAAATTGATAAGTTCTTGATTTACATTATTCAACTAATTTATCATATCTGCCAGACATAGTGAGAGCTGGTGGATTTCATTGTCCTTTTCTTGTAGTCTAGTTTTGAGTGATATTTCTTCTTCTTCTACCATCTCTTTATCATTTTCATTTAAGTTCTTTTGTTCCATAACTTCACATGTCTTGACTGAATGAATCTCATGTTCTCTTTTCAATTTTATGACCTCTTCTTGCAGAGTGAGGTTTCTTCCAAGTAGAACTTCTAGAGTTGCATCTTCTTGTTCTAAACTTCTTTCTCTACAAATATCTTCAATTCTTTCTCTTGTGTATAGATTGTCATTCATCTATATTTCTATCTCTTTTCTTCTTTTTAGGGAATGAGAGAGTTGATTCTCTAGTTTCTTGATTTGCTCCATGGCTAGGTGTAGATCTGTTTTGTTATTTTCAATCGCTTTCTCTAGCTTGTACACTTCCATTTCTTCTAATCTTTTCTCCCGAGCTGCTAATCTTCTAATAAGAGAACCTTTCTCTGATACCAATTGTTGGAAATGTAATGATGACCGAGTGACTTAGAGGGGGAGGGGGAGGGGGTGAATCAAGAACTACTTAAAAATTCTTTCACTTAATTCCACTTTCTTATGTTATCTAATCTACTTGCATGTATGGAACATAAAGTGGTAGAGTTTTAGGTGATTCTACAACACCCCAAGATCAAATGAAAGACCAAGATAACTTCCACAAGAGAATGGCAAGACAATTGTATGAAGATGCAATAATGTTATTATTGATAATGGACTTGATTGACATCCAATGGATTGATTTGAAATGTACATAATAGGCCTCCTTATATAGGAGAGGTGATAAGAGACAATGATAGGGAGAAGATAAGCTATCACCCACACAAGGTGGAATCACATGTCCACCAAAGGTGGATCATCCTCCATTATGCAATGAAGTATGTGTAATGATGAGGATGATAATGTGATAAGTACACTAAAGGTGTAATTAGATAACAACTATGACCACTTAGAGTGGAATTGTCCTACACCATGTGTTTAATTGAGGTGCAAACTCCTAAGTGTCTCAATCACAAACTACTATGAAATGCATTATCCTAAGTAAGCTTATGTAAGTGTAATTAGTGAATATTTAATTACACCAACTCTCCCTCTTAAGTGCAACTTAGGGGAATGCACTTAAACTCACAATGTAATATGGGTTCATGCTACTAGGCCATTTTAGGTACCCATGGACAATATGCAATGTAGTACATGAAATGTAATCTCTCATAAAGTGAAGAAAGAGAGAAAACCTCATGGAAAAAACCCTCTCCCAAAAAGAGAGATAAAAACAAGATGCATGGATGGATGGAGTACTCAATACCCCCCAAAAATTGCATACATCATGTATATAAAAATAATGATCCCACCATAGGAAGGAAATAAGGAGACATAATATCCCCCCCATAATGAAGAAGCTCCAATGTAGATGAAGAGTACCTACAAGAAAAATATAATCCATTGTCTATAAGAAACATGTCTCTCCTTAGGACGAGATAAATACATTAAAAGATGAAGAAGCCACTCCATGTAAAAAGTGATGGAGAAGGAAGGTCTCCATGTATGGATCTTTGAAGATTGAATAGGTGTCTCCAAGCTCACAGATTCTGTCACACCATCAAGCTGACCTATGAGATGTGAAAAATCAAGAGAACATGAAGAGTTGGGAAATCCAATCTCCAAAGAAGGTTAAGAAGTATCTCAAAGAGAAACCTCCTTAGATGTATTAACAAAATCTACATTATGAGACTCATCTAAATGAGCATCTAGGAATTCATCCCACACTGCAAGTTTTGAAGCATAAAGATCATCTTTCTAAATAGTAGAACTCATGTCTAAAGAAGTAGGAGGTGAAGGAGTAGGAAGTTTAACACTTCTCTCAAGAACAAAATGATTCAAGCGTCCAATGTTCTCCTCACATGAATTATTCACCATTGATAAAGGGTTAGGTACATCATGAATATCATCATCATTATCAACAAAATGGGTAAAAGAATACAAGCATGATATATGATCAACAACTCCCATAGCTATGACATCTCTAGTCTCCATGTCCCTAATATAGACATAATCAGGAGTGAATTCAACAATTTTACCTTGTGCCCCATGAGTAATTTGGTAAATGAAAAGGATATTAGTGGTCAAGGATGGTACACAAAGAACATCATTAAATGTACCCTGTCCCATAGGAATAGAACCTTTCCCACAAACCTTCATGTATGTATTATTACCCATAAATCTAGGTGGAGAATCACAAGGCTCAATAGAAGAAAACATATCCATAGAAGATACCATATGATGTGATGCACTTGAATCAAGAAGCCATTTACCTTGCTCAAGATGTGTGGAAGCAATAAGTGCTTGTCCTATGCCTGTGGATGATGATGTAGATGTAGTAGTTGTATATGAGAAATATGTTAGCAAGAAACACTAATCTATCAAGAGAACAAAATCATTAACTAGCATAAAAATCATAACATATATGAGAGACAAAGTGAAACCCTCAAATGAGAATATGAACCATGGAATGGCTCTCCCAATGAGGATGGTCACTTGATTTAGGGATGAGTCTACTATGTGGATGTAGGATGTATGCTCAAGGTTCTCAAAATAGCTTCAATGGAGATGGAAATGGAAAATTGGTAGCTTGAGAGCTCTCAATTTGGCATTATAAGGGTATGGTTTAAAGGCTTTGTTTCTCAAACTAGCATTATAACTTTAGCTCAAAAGTTGTGATGAAATGGCTTGGGAGGGGATTCAATTTATAGGCTAAGGGCTTGAGGGATGGAGGGTTAAGATGGAAGGAAAGGAAAAAGCTTAAGGAGGGCTAGGATGCACTCAAAGGGGAGCACATGGATTGTACTTGTTTAGGACCAACCAGGGAGTGACACATGTCACAGGGTGAGTGGATGGAGGCAAGGGGATGGATGAGTCAACAAAGGAGGCTCAAGGGATAATATCTTCATAAAGACCCTTCATAATGGCTTGTAAGAGCAATGAATGGGCTTGTAAGAGTCTTTATGGCTTTTGTAAGAGCATTCATGGCTTGGTGGTTGGGATATTTTGGAGGGAGTTGAGATTGTTGACTTTCCTTGGCTTAGGAAAGTCTTAAGCTTACTTAGGGAATGTGACAACATTAGGGGGTGGATTAGGCTTGGATTTAGGATTAGATTAGGGATGTTAGAGATTTGCAAGTGGATGGCATTCGTGAGGGTGGGTGAGTTAGTGGCTAAGGTAGGTTAGTATGGGTGGATGGGGTGGATTAGGCTAAAAAGGGGGTTTAGGATAGTTTAGGGGTTATTAGATTTGGGGGCTTTATTTATCAAATAGATTTATTTAATAAATGGGGATTTTGGAATTAGATAGAATAATAGGATTTAATTGATAAATAATAGGTTATTTGATTTATCAATTAGGACTATAGATGATTAATTAAATTAATTAGCTAGGGGATGGCAAAGGATTAATTAAATAGGAATTTAATTAATGATGGCTAAATTAGATTGCCAAAGCATTGTAATCAAATTTAAGTGTCTACAGTAGCTACCTGATATTGAGAAGAAGGAGAAGACACTAATGAGGGTAACGAGATATTATTCTTTTGAATAATGTGAGTGAGCTCATCAATCTTGTTATGGAAACATTTATGCTCATCATGTCCTAACTTTTTGCAATAAACACATTTATCTCTCTTTCTTCTAGATTTTTCCTCTTGAAGAGGACTTGGCTTCAATATTATGTTGTAAAGGAGAGTCATCACCTTTTTCATGTTGCTTAGGATCCTTGTGTTGTTTGTTTCCCTTTTTTATGTTGCTTAGGATCACAACAGTATACCAAGTCGGCTCAATGTTGATACTCGATTCTAATTATCCACTCAAGTGATATATTGATACTCAGGCAACATGATGGAACTCATAAACTATGGCATTTGGTTAACACTATGCACTTGGTTCACATTGATTACTCGAGGAGAGAAGATGACTCAGTAAACACTAGTAACTTGATAGACATTTCTTGAAACCAAAAACTTGATTGACACTACAAGTCGGTAGATATTCTCAACTCGATTACACTTCTCATTGCTAATTTGGTTAACATTGATAACATGGTTTACACTAGAGCTCGGTTAACACTATTCTATCTGGTAGCTTGGGCTATACTATCTTCCATGATGACTTAAGTGTTTTGGCACTAAATATGTTTTTCCATAAGGTCAATGAGTTTCTACATTAAATACATCTGTCAAATGTTTGATTACTTATTATCTTGCCAATTTTATCTTATGTTAAATGTTTAATGGTGCAACTTGGTATAAGTTAGATGATTACTCTCATACTTGATATACTAATAAATAGTGTGATAATAGTTTGATGTGAAGTTATTATAAGTTAGAATTAAGATCTCTAATGTGGCTACCAAGTTATTCATTTGAAAGGTAATGAAGTTGAAGTTAGTACATAATTGTTCTAAGGCCTATTGGATAACTGGCTATAACTGATTATCCCCTAGCCCCTACCCTCCAACCTTATTTATCTAACAAAATAATTACTTAACCAGAGGTGGCTCTTTCGGATACCAAAACATCTAGTTTTTTGTATGAAATCAATTGTATTGATGTGCTCCTTGATATTGATTTTCCTGTGTTTACAATTTCTCAGTCTTTAATGGCACCCCTTATAGAATGGCTATGAATCATCCTTGAAATTCATCCTCCATAAATTTTACCATTGCTCTCTGATTCATCACATTGCCTCTCATCCTTCAGTTCTTAGAAATGTTAAGTCCCATTGACTCCACCAATAATCATAACAAAAATTAAAAATGGTACAAAAGAAAAGAAAAAGAAATCCATTATTCAGTTATCTATTCCTAGAAAATAAAATAGGGAAAATAATAAAGGTTACCTCTTAGAGGATGGTCTCTCCGAGAGATATACTAATAAATGACGGCCATGCAAGAAGAAGCTAACTTGAAGTTGGGTGAAAAATGATAAATATGCCAAATACAACAATATGTTAGAAATATAAGAGGAGTAACTAAGAGGGGAGGGGTGAATCAATTGCCACTAAAATAAATCCCAGATCGCTTAGATGTTAGCACATAACATAAACTCTACAAAAATATTGTTTCTCAACAAACACACAAGTACTCGATTAATACTGATAATATGTTGTAACTGGAAACCACTGAAATAACAACTGTAACTCAACAAATTCTTAACATGCAAATCTTAGGATATTATTGATGATTAACCTTAATTAACTTATTTTCATACACATGAAAGAAATAACATGAACACAAGTGACACAAAGATTTAATGTGGAAACCCAATTTGGGAAAACCACCAATTGCAACTAGTTACTAATTTCACTCTTCTAAAGTAAGTTGTGTTAGGAGCCAACCTTGTTAAAGGTTAAAAAATACATTATTGGGTTTGACCCTTTTAGAGGATTTAATCACTCTATTAGGAGTGGCCTGGTTAAAGGTTAGAGGATTTACAAATAGTTGTTAAGCCAACTCTATTAAGAGATTTAGATCACTACTACAATGGTTAGAGAGAAACAATGAGATAACCTAATTTTTGATGCAACTGTATTTGTGATTTTAGATCTCAATTCTGGCTCAAATACTTGATCCTTCCTGATCAAATGTATCTTTGTAGCTCCTCAATGATATTTTGCTTATCCTTCTAATTTGCTTCCTCTTAGCATCTTCTATTCTTCTATGCAATCACACACTTTCAATCCTCAACTTGACCTTATACTTATACCTTATGCATTGTCAAGTTGGCTTGAATACAACTTAGAATAATTAATATTCATCTCCTCAATCAGCTAGAACCAACAAAAAAATCCAATAAACTCAATATGCCAAAACAAGAAAATCCTTTGTTCGCTAACCCTGCTCAGTAAACACTAACTTAGAAAATATTTTCTTGTGTTAACCAAGTGAACTAAATTAATATTGCATCTAAGAAAACTTATATTGGTAACCAAGTGAGCTTAGTTAACATTGGTTCCATCCAACTTTCCTTCGTTACACGAGTGAGCTCGGTTAACACTCAACTTCTGATAACTTTTCTTTGATGCCCGAGTGAACTTGGTAGACACTACCTTATAAACTTGACAAACACGAGAATGCTTGGTAGACACAGGAAACTATCTTCATTTCTCGAGTGAGCTTAGCACACATTGACTCGTAAAGATATGACATTTTGTGTAACATCAAAGACAATATACAATTGATCAATTATTTTCAACAATCTCCCGCTTTGGCATTGATGGCAAAACAACATGTGATGATACAATGAAATTTTAGAGAAAAATAATAGTAAGGAAAATATCCTTTTTTTCATTCTAATCCTCATCCATGAGAACTCCCTCTATTAGTGTGAACTCCCTCTTCCTTCAGTTTCTCCCTCTGACTTTAGCAAACTGTGTCTTCAACATTTTCTTATAATACCAAACTCTCCCACTTTGATATCAACTTTGAATATTTTAGACCAAGTTCTTCCTCTTTGACATCTCTACAAATTCTCCCTCATCACAGAACTCTCCCTCTTTATAAAATTTCCATGAATATAACAAAAAACTCTCCCTCTTTGACATCTTATGCCAAAGAAAATATTCAGTGAATATCAATATACCCCATCTACTGATTCATATACAATCTTCCCTTTTCAATACTGCATCAACTTGATTGATCTTCAACATGCACTAGTTGATGGATCACTAAACTTCATTTAGTGAGCTCTAGATAGGGGAATGACCCCTAACTTACTTCTTAGATACAAAAATGCATCCTTAGGTAATGGCTTAGTGAATATGTCTATAATTTGTTCTTTAGTATTCACATATTCCAATCTTACCTCTTTATCGTGTAACAATTCTCTCAGAAAATGATATTTTATTGCAATGTGCTTGGTCCTGGTATGCATCATAGGATTCTTTGATCTATTAATTGCACTGGTGTTATCAAAAAAGATAACCACTGGATCCTTCATCTCTACCTTCATGACTACCAATAGTTGCTTGAACCAAATAATATTTGAACAATTAGTTGCTACAGCAACATACTCTTCTTCTATCATAGACTAAGACATACAATTCTACTTCTTGCTTGTCCAAGACACTAGTCTTTTACCAAGAAAGAAAACTCCACCACTGGTGCTCTTCCTCTCATCAACACTTCCTGCCCAATCAACACCAGTGAAGGCTTTCAAATCTAAAGTGTCTCCTTTCTTGTACCATAATCCATAGTCTTTAGTACCCTTCAGATACCTCATGATTCTCTTGATTTCCATCATATGGTTTTCTTTAGGATTTCTTGAGAATCTTGCCACCATACCAACTGCTAATGCAATATTAGGCCTTGTATGCACTACATATTGTAGTTTTCCAATCATTGATCTATATGTGGTCTGATCTACTTTCTTAGAATTATCATATTTGGAAAGCTTATGTCTAGTAGACATAGGTGTTCCAATTGGTCTTGAATCTTCCATTCCAAAATTCTTTAGCATCTCCTTGATATATTTGGATTGAGTAATGTAGATACCATCTTTCTTTTGTTGAATCTATAATTCAACAAAGAATTTTATCTCTCCAAACATGGACATCTCAAATTTCTTATTCATTTCTTCTAAAAAAAGCTTTGCACAAGTCATAATTTCTAGTGAACAATGTGTCATCCACAAAGATTTTTTCCAACACAATCTTCTTGTCTGGTCCTTCTTTGATATATAGGTTGTTGTTATCATTTGTCCTTTGAAAACCAATCTTCATCAAATAGTTATGAAGTCTTTCATACCAAGCTTTGGGAGCTTTCTTGAGACAATACAATCCTTTGTGCAGTTTACAAACCATATCCCTTTTTCTAGGATCTACAAAACCTTTAGGTTGTTCTATGTAGACTTCCTCCTCAAGAATCCCATTCAAGAATGCATATTTCACATCCATTTGATAAACTTTAAATCCTTTATATGCATCATAAGAAAGTAAAGTCCTAACACCTTCTAATATTACAATAGGAGCAAAATTTTCACCATAATCAATAGCTTCTTCTTGAGAATAACCTTTCCATATTAACATTTCTTTGTTTCTTGTCATCGTACCATCTAACTTGTATCCAATGATCTAATTAGGTGCATGGTACCTTCTGACATATCTTGCCAAAAAAGGTACTTTAGATCTAGAACTTGTTCCACTAGCCTCACTATGATGTTCTATATCAAGCTTGGGTCCCATTATCTATGATTCAGGTGCTTTAGACTTGATTTTCTCTAGCTATAACTCGATAGGTTCTGACTATGACTTAGGTCCTTCATACTATGACTTGAGTTGCACTAGATGCAACTCAAGTGCTTTTGTAGATTTCGTGGACTCGGGAGGTGAAGTCTATTGATATCCAATTAGATTTGGTAATGTATCAGGTTCAAAGTAAATAAAATTTCTATAATCCTCAGGTTCTTTGTTGCTCTCTTCTTTTCTCTTTTCTACAAACTCATTAAATCCCACATGTGCACTTTCTATGATCTTATGAGTGGACAAATTCTAACATTTATATACTTTACTTCTGCTAGAGTGTCCTAGGAATATGCCTTCATCACCTTTGACATAAAATTTACCTTTCTTAGTCTCTTTCAAAATATAACATTTGTTACCAAATACTTTCAACTAACTTACATTAAGTTTGTAGCCATACCATAGTTCATAAGGAGTTTGATTTGAGTCTTTCTTTAGTTGTACTTTATTTGAGGTATACACTATAGTACAAATTTCTTCCCTCCATTATTTGATTGCAACAATCTTTTCTATCATCAAGGTTCTTACAAAATCCATGATTGATATGTTCCTTCTTTCATCTATACCATTATGTTGTAGTGTCCTGGGGGCTGATACTTGTCTTTTGATTTCTCTTTCAGTGCATAATTCATTAAATTCATTGCAAATGAATGCACCACATCTATTTGACATTAAAAACTTTAGCTTCTTTCCTGTTTCCTTCTCAACTCTTGTCAGATACCACTTAAACTTTTGGAAAGCTTCAAACTTATCCTTTAGATATATTACAATCATCATTCTAGAATAATTATTAACGAAAAGAATAAAGTACTTATCTCCATTGTAGCTCTCAATTCCAATAGGTGCACATAAGTCAGTATGAACCAACTCCAAGACTTCATTAGAATTATAGCTCTTGCTTTTGAAACTTTTCTTACCCATCTTACCAATTTGACAATTTTTGCATAGGCCCATATCAAGTTTCCTCAAACTAGGAATACCTCTCACTCTTTTTTTTTTGCTTATCTTGATCAAATTATCAAAGTTCACATGACATAACCTCCTATGACCATAACCAACTTTCTTCTCCTTGAGCAATGAAACATGAACTTTCGCTAAGATCTAGGTAGAATAAGTTACCTTTTGTTTGGTTACCAAACCCAAATAGATTTCCTTTTCCATCTAGTAGCTTGGCCTTCCCATTCATGAATCATACCTTGAATCCAATGTTATTCAACTATGCCACACTCAGTAGATTATGCTTTAGTGCTTCAACCCAATAAGTATTATCACATCTAAGTTCATTGGTTAGTGAGATACAACATTTTCCCTTTATGCAACATGGTTCATTGTTTCCAAATCTTACACTTCCACCATCATAATGTTCCAAATGTTCAAACTTTATCTTATTACTAGTCATGTGATGTGAGAAACCACTATCAATAATCAATTTATCATTTTTTCTAACATGAGAGATAAGTGTCATTTTATCTTCTTCATCATCATATTCATCTTTTACAACAATATAGACTGGTTCATCATCATTACTACTATATGAATCCTTAGCCATAAAACAAGATTTCTTACCTTTGTCTTTTTAGTCCTTGAAGTTCTTAAAATCCTTCTTTCCTTTGTACTTGTTGTGCTTCTTTTCATCTTTGTCTTCTCTATTTGGACACCTTGCAGCAATGTGACCAACTTATTCACAAGAAAAACATATCAGAGGAATTTTACCTTTATACTTTCCTTTGCCTTTGGGATACCTTCTTGAAAGCAATGCTTCAATGATTTCAAGCTCACTATCAGAATTGTCTTCCTCTTCACTTTTGGATTGTTTTCTTTTAGACTTTTTAACTTTCTGCTAGAGTGATTACTTGGCTTCAAATCCAGACTCAAGATTTCTAGAACTAGGAGTATAATTATCATAGTTATCTAGCTCAAATGTAGTCAATCTTCCAACTAGGGCATCCAAATTTATCTTGTTATTTGGATCACATCTCATCTCTTGAATAGAAGACACTCTAATTTCATAGATAAGAAATAGGGTTCTAAGCACCTTGCTTACCACTATTACATCTTCAATTGTCCCTCTAGAGGCTTTGATTGCACGAAAACTAGTTTTGATTCTCTCAACATATTTTGTAATGTTTTCATCCTCTTAGATCTTCATTTGATCAAACTGACTTCTCAAGCTTTCTTTTTTGTCTCTTTTCACATTATTGTCACCTCCATAGATATCCTTTAGTTTGGTCCACATGTCATGAGTAGTAGCACATCCTTTGACCTCATCAAATTCAGCATAGTTAAGAGTTGATGCAGTTTCACTCATCGCAATGTTATGATTTTTCTTTTCAGCAATCTCCTCCATGGTTAATGTTCCAGTAGGAGCCTTATAAGAATTTTCCAAATATTTTAAACCTGAATCACTGATGGTTGCCAAGTGCAACTTCATAAGTTCCTGCCATGCCTCAAAGTTATCTCTTTTCAGCTTGGGAATCTATCTTCTATAAGACATCATGATCTTTTAACTCAAGTCCTTGAAACATTTTCTGCAAGTACCAAAAGCTCTGATACAAATTATTGGAAATATAAGAGGAGTAACTGAGAGGGAAGGGGTGAATCAATTACCACTAAAATGAATTCCAAGTCCTAAAGATGTCAGCATAGAACATAAACTCTACAAAAATATTGTAGCTCAAAAAACACACATGCACTCGGTTAATACTGATAATATGTTACAACTCAGTATCCACTTAAATAACAACTGTAACTCAAAAAATGCTTAACATGCAAATTTTAGGTTATTATCCATGATTAACCTTAATTAACTTAGTTTCATACACATGAAAGAAATAGCATGAACACAAGTGACACCAAGATTTAACTTGGAAACCCAATTTGGGAGAAACCACCAATTGCAACTAGTTATAATTTTCACTCTTCTAAAGTGAGACCTATTAGGATCCAACCTTGGTAAAGGTTAAAAAAAATATTGTTAGGTGTGACCCTTTTAGAGGATACGATCACCCTATTAGGAGTTGCCTTGTTAGAGGTCTTTAGACACTTCAATTTAGAAATGCCACCTTGTTAGAGGATTTACAAATAGCTATTAAGCCAACTCTATTAAGAGATTTAGATCACTACTACAATGGTTAGAGAGTAACAATGAGATGACCTGATTTTCGATGCAACTATATTGCTGATTTTAGATCTCAATTTTGGCTTGAACACTTGATCTTTCCTGATCGAATGTATCTTTGTAGCTCCTCAAGGATATTGTTCTTATCCTTCTAATTCACTTCCTCTTAGCATCTTCTATTCTTCCATGTACTCACACACTTTCAATCCTCAACTTGACCTTATACTTATACCTTATGCATTGTCAAGTTGGCTTGAATACAACTTAGAATAATTAATATGCATCTCCTCAGTAAGCTAGAACCAACAAACAAATCTGATAAATGCAATATTCCAAAATAAGAAAATTCTTCATTAGCCGACCCTTCTCGGTAGATACTAACTCAAAAAAGATTTTCCTATGTTAACCAAGTAAACTCAGTTAACACTACATCTCTAAAAACTTCTTTTGGTAATTGAGTGAGCTTGGTTAACATTAGTTCCATCAAACTTTCCTTCATTACCCAAGTGAGCTTGGTTAACACTCAACTTCTACTAACTTCTCTTCGATGTCTGAGTGAACTTGGTAGACATTGCCTTTTGAACTTAGCAAACACTGGAATGCTAGGTAGACATAAGAAATTATCTTCATTTCCCAAGTGAGCTCAACATACACTGACTGGTAAAGATATGACATTTTTTGTAATATCAAAGATAATATACAATTCATCAATTGTTTTCAACACAATACACATTCATTGTTTGATAATTTATATATTTCTCATTACCTTGACAAATTCCCTTTTCTTTTATGGCATCACCTTTTGGACTTTGTGGCACTAACCAACACTTTTTTTAGCATAAGAAATCATGCCCAATGGATAAAGTCTCTCATATAATAGCCTATCAGCTAATTAGGGTTTATATTATAATTATTCATACTTAGAGATTTCTAAATCTTTATTGTTTAATAATATTAGTAACTCTGAATAAAGGTATCTCTTCTTATGTATCAAGCTAGATAATAAATGGTATATTAATGTTGGTTGATTTAGGAA